>OX387605.1:18576400-20065566 GCA_947568835.1 Protonemura montana
TGACACTGCGAGCAAGCGTGCGTGATGTCGCTGGTTCTAGGTGTACCGCGACGTTGGCGACTGCGTACCGCAGCGAACAGACATATACTAAACGTTGTCCTCGCCTCGGCATGGGCACTGATTCCTCGTCGCACACTAGCCGTGCTAAGCTCTCGGCCGTAGCGAGCTCGCCAGATCCATTTCATTCGTTCAATTCGTTCATTCGTTCTCACGTCTCTCTCGCTCTCTATTGTTGAATTGGATTGCCCAAGCTATGACTCCACCCACCCACACCCTTCAACCGACATGACAAATTGTGTGACAACACTTTGGTAGAGGTCTACGATGGTCGGCGTCAGAGAGGACGCTGCGCCATGCTGGAGATTATGCAGAGAGGATTAATTGCTTTAGCTACTTGTTTGGATTATCCACGGAACATTAAGGAATACGAAACATGCCGACTCATGTAATTAGCAAAAAAAATTTTTTCCTTCGGTAATTTCGTCCTTTTCACAAGTTCTAAACATTTTAACCCGAATTGTTCAGTCACTCTCTTTTATTTTAAATTTTCCTTGTACGTTTTCTTTAAATCCCTAGACTAAAAGGAAACCTATTTTTTTTCATTTCAATGCTGAATTTATATTTCAAATTGGAAGGTTGTACCTCCACATTTCAGTTAGCACCAAACACCTCTAGCACAAAGTGCAGCAGCACCCAGCTTTTACCAGATAAAGACGAGGAAACGCTTAGCTCCACTCGACCAGGATGTAGGTTTCGTGGGCGTCTCTCCTCCCCCGAGTACCAACCCAAGCAACAATCAATCGCTGTGTGGGTATCATGGACAAATGTTTTAATAAGTCAACAGTTCTGTCGTTTACTTCTCGCAGCATCCTCCTCCTCGTGTTTGCATTGTAAGAAGGTAGGGCAAAGCGCATGTGGCCAAGACCAGCCAAGACGATGCTTCTGCGTTCTGCGTTCTAAGTTTTGACCGAGTCGTCGGCTGCTCCTGCCGATTCATTCATGAGAGGGTTCTATACCACGACAATAATATTAATGCACGCTCATGGTTTTCAACTTCACCTATGTTTGTTCGCTAGGCTGGGCTGGCCCGTTGACATTCTTTTTCCATGTGGACATTGTAAAATCCACCGGCATAATCCTGCTTGCTTTGATTTGCTTGCTCCTTTGATCCTGCTGAGGAGATCTCAAAAGCGGCGCGACCCATCATGCACCTGGACCAAGCCTTATGTCGTGATCTTCTTGCTTTTCAAACAAACTTTTCGGTTACAACCCCGAGCGAGAGTGGCTGTGAATCGGACGATACGAACTATAAAAAAAAAACCACCTGTGATATTTATGTTTTTTATTTTCATCATCTATCTTGCAGCGCTAATTTATTTTCATTGCTTCACAAGAAAACTCGACGGAGGAGACGATTGATTGACTTGTGGTGTTTAAAGACGCACTGTTTTCACATCTGGCCATGCAGCACTGGTCTAATGGCGTCGGTGAATTAGTGGATGATGATGAAGATGGTGATGAACCTAACCTAGCGTAGAAGGGCGGAGGGAAAATCCGGTGCCGACACGTAGCCTACTCCTGTCGAAGAGCACCAAGGGGACCACCGGCTTAACGTCCCTTCTGAAGGACGGTACAACTCAAACAGTAGGATTCCTCCACAAATCCATGCTGTCGAGAGGTTGATAAGCAAGGCGAATAAAGTTGCTGTAATTACTTTCATCCCTCTAATCTCTCTCCCGAACAGAACTGGTCATGTGTATGATGGTCGCCCATCTAATACCTGACCCAGCGCAGTATTGCTTAACCTCAGTGAACTAACGAGAACCGGTGTTTCCAACATGCCAAACCGTTCGGTTGGAGGAGACGATAGTGAGGCGTGGGTTGTTGGGCTCAACTTTAATTTAAAGCAATAAAGTAAGGTTTTAATTGAATACCGCAAGTTTCTACCAAGAAGCGCGCCCTGTGTTAATTTGTTTCTACTTAAATTTAATTACGATATTGTAATCGGTAGACGTTCAAACAGTTTCTAAACGAAATGCGCGTAGGTAGATTTTCCAGTGCCATTGATGTATTCTCCAGTAGCCACCAAGTGAAACCGACCTCACCGAGTAGGCGCATATTGACTAATCTACAGAGGCACACCTCTTTACGGCTCTTACAATTTGCTTCTTCGACATCACCATTCAAGCATCTATCGGTGCAGAGCACTGAAATTTTACAATCGAAACCATTGAAAATAAAATTTTATTTTTACCAAGAAAAATAAAATTATACCTACGCCAAGTTCCGAGGCAGAATGCATAAGTTCTCGACACCGTTTCTCATCGTTCGCAGCTGCTCTGTATCAATGGAGCACTATTTTATCGCGTACCTGCTTGGCTAGGACCCACCTGACACCTATAGCCGGACATTTCTTTAGAAATCCGAGCGTATTGTATTGTATATCGTTATTCGTTTGGGATATAGATTAGTTCTGGTTGCTTGGTTCCCTTGGGTGGACCGACCAGGTGTCTGGTGTAGATCATTCGTCTGTTGGCATCGCCTTCGTTTCTAGCACCCTTGTGTTAATTACTGTCCTACCCTTGTCTGCTGATATCTTTCAGAATCACCTGACTAGAAAGATTCTGTTCTTCTCATCCAATCTCTTCACAATTAATTTGGGAATATCGAATGATTTTCTAAAAAGATCTTGACTATCTTGGAGTGTCGCTTGCACATTCTGTGGAAAGCTAATATTGCTGGTATCTAACTGTCCTTATTCAAACTGTTCGAAAATTAACTATTCAGTCCAAAACCCTGTTTGAAAAAAAGTGTTGATGTCCAAACTATTATTGAGGGTGCATGCTGCAAGCACACTTACCCTTTCTACGATGTTGAACTTGAATCCAGCTTTATTTTTAACAGTTTTGTAAATATAACTCCCCATTTATACCTGGGTGTGATTGCGTAAAGAACCATACACTTATTTATTTTCCTTGCTCGTTGAAAAAAATCTACAATGCAGTCAAAAAAATATGTAGCGAGTGATATCACAGAAAAACGTAAGCACAATCGCAAAACTAAACTGCAAAACTAATATCATATAGAAAAGAGTCTTCTAGAACCATTCATCGGTAACTTGAGAAGAAAATCGAAATTAGACGCTAGCAGGTGATCTTTGGCGGGTCGTTATTTTTGTTTTCAGTGTTAATAACAAAAATAATTTAAGCAGTTTATTTTACAAAATCAAGGGTGTAGATATCCGTTTTACAATCGGGCCAGTGCTGCTTACCCAGTCACTAAGGTAAAACTGTACCATATATAACCCATGTCATGGGGTACCTACACAAAAAACGGCTTAACATGGACGATTTTTTAACTCCGGTTTCCATTTCACACAACAAATGAGAGTAAATTTGCATCTTACAAGTAATTTCACTGCTGATATAGATGCGCCATGAGCAATAAGAACTTAATACTACCAAACGTCAAAGTAATCACAAAAAAACTCAAAAGGGAACAGTTTTGAAAAGTTTGACTGCCTGTTGTCCGACACTGCAGCAATAACGCACTCTTGTAATCGGAGAACAGTTCTCGAAATGTAGAGCCGTTCCCGATTCCATGGAGCTTGCGTGCTAAACCAATCTAAACGTCGCGCATCGAACTCTCCAGTCTCTGAGACGTTGGCGCCATAGGCCAGAGGCTTCCAACATCCCTGCGCCTCGGTACTTTTGGAGAGGCGTTACCCGGTCTAATCCAGCACCGGGAATCCGCTGCGTGCCCCGCGCGATTCCAACAACAGTAACATCCTAGTTGTATGCTAATTACGTTGGAGGCGTTTGGGCAGATACCGGTCGTGCGTCGGGCACGTGGGGTCATCGTGAAGGGTCACAGTCAAGGGTCATTCATGTGCGACTATCAATCACATGACCCCCCTGCTACGAAGGCCCAACGGTTCGACCCCAGAAACAAGCGGGTTTTATGACTGAAAACTTTTTGGTGACCCATGTACACTTTTTTTTTTAATGGTGTGGCGTCATTTTCATCAAATTCGTACATACATGTGTCTGACATGTCTGATTATGACAAGACTAGTAAAAATCTGAAAATGACAAATAAATTCGTGAACATGCGAATGAAGTGAGTAATAAAAAAGTTGATTATTCAATATCTCATGCTGGACAACTTCTGGAAGGTAATAAAAAATTTTGAAACGTCAATTTCGCAACCGCTAATCTGAAGAAGATGAGGGTCATTTGGCACTGGAATGTCTAAGGACACGTCGGACAGAAATCGCGACAGAAGAGTACAGGAACCACAGACGTACTTTCTTCGGAAGCGGGCGTTTTTTTTTGGGTGTTGCTCTCATGACACGGCGACGTAAAAAGGGCACACACCCCGCCTAATGTTTGTCAACGCTTCACTATCATCTTGTCCGGTTCGTTATGACTTAACGCAACTTTCCAGATACACCTATTAGTCGGTGTCGCCTAGCACCAAGCAAATACACGACAATTATTTATTAACTTTGTATAATGGAATGTTTCACACCCAGACCAGCAGTGTCGAGATGACCCCAAAAGATGACCTTTCATCTCGTGTTGTTATCAGAAGGACAATTTCCTGGTAGGCTCCTTGGCGCAATGAGTCGGTCGCGGTGAAATCGCGGTGGTCTCTCTATGTACATTACTATTTGCCATCAAGACATTCGCGACACATAACTTAGACTTAGTGGCTTAAGTGTTGCTTCTAATTGATTACTCCTCCATTGTGTACATGCACAATAGTAAGAAATATTTATCTGCGCTGCACAAGACCTTTGCGGCTACTATGGTTTTTAATTTGGAAAAATTTTGACAGCACCTCATGTTTTTTCTAATTTATATTCGATGTAGATGGAATTTCTTTAGTCAATTCTTAACAATTTGAATATTCCACATAAACCTTTACACGCATATATATATGAGGAACCAATTTTATTAGCCATACTTCATATTTTGTCCCACCCAGCGAAATATTGTTTATTACCTTCCTGTTATCAAATCATAAAGTATGTAAACCAACATACTAGACCAGTAAAAACGCCATTACCACCATCTAAAGTGTAGAATATTCTTTATTTGCGCATTTCAAATTGTGTCGCTCTCGCAGATCTGTAGACACACAACTGTCTCAGAATGCCACACAGGCTCGCAACTCGTTTATCTGCCTCATGTCGCGGTACGTTTATGGCTTTGCGATTGACGAGTGCTCAACTGACAAGTTCTATGTGGCGAATGCGGATTGCGGCGGTCTTGCCTTATGTGAGTCTTCTCCTCATGTATCGGTATATTAGCAGCATAAGAAGTTTATCTATAGCTGGAGCCGCACAAGTTTAATAATAACAACTCTACTTTTGTTTTGGACTGCTACAACCACAAACAACCGAGCATGACCACTGGTTTGCCTTGTTCACGTGAACAGAAGCTGTAGATGGAAGAAGCATTACAAGTTTGTGTGTTTAATTATAAAAAAAAAAAACATGTTTTTACTCTTGGTCAAGACTTGCGACAGTAGCCAGCACGCACGGTCGTGAAAACTAGATTTCCCTTATTTCTCTATAAGATTACTTCTGAAAACTTAACGCGAGTCTACAGATTGAATCCGTTTGATATTTTTATAGTCTTAGTGGGAAGTTGGAATAAATAACATGACACGCTATGGAGCTAAACGACAATTAAACGTTTTCCGAAATTCCAGTTCACCTGAAAACAGTCCTCGTGTCGTGTTTTAGGCCATAATCGTTATAAAGGTGGAATAGAAAGCGATCTCTGTAGCATACTGCAATAAATATCAATCGTTATCATTATGATTCAGATGCCATGAATTCCTAGTAAAATAAATGTTTGTCTGATAAAGAAAACTAAGTACCGGTGTCACCTTTGTAGAACTTTCAGTAATTACTTCTATTGGCACTATTTTATAATCACATTTTGAAACTGACATAAAATCAGTAAAAAAACATGTGTCTATCGCTGATTCAACATAAATAGTAGACGTAACAATGGCGCGATAGACGGGTGGTAATAAGTCGAAATGAGCTCGTCTGACCATCGATGGACGTCCCATCAATCATTGAGTGGCCATGGACCAAGTTTCAGGCGAAGTGGTAACAAATCTCCGACACCGATTGCGTAAAACATGAGCGCGATGCATGGTCGCCGACAAAGACCCGGTGATGAGGTGCAGACATTTGCTTGTATTTGATCGCGGGAACACGTAGAACATTGTTTATCACCGCCTTATTGGTGAGCACCTTCCGCTAGCTGCTGATTCTGCTGATGCTGCTGCTGCTGCCTTTATTCGTGTGACGGTGCCGCAACGATCAATGCCTATTTATTTAGCAATTTAGGAGCCCGCCGTGGAAAGAATTCGATGCAATTAAACGTTCAGAGTAAATATTTGTTAAAACAAATAAGGTTAGGCCGAGCTAGACCCTATCGGCTTCCAAATGCCGTATTTTTAGTTTTATTATATCTGAGTTGGTAAGGAATGATACAAACGTTGAGAGAAAAATGTGGGAATATGTTATTTTATAAACCAGATTTGAGCAGTGTTTGGTTGTGTTGAAGTGATTTTTTGATCGATTACTTGTCATTAGAAATAATCTATATATATGTGTTTTTTAATTGAATATGCAAGAATACGTTAGTTTTTACCTAACATAAAAATGATTTAAGCATCATCGAGCTCAGCCCTTAATTATTCAACGCAATACCAGTCGATTAAAGAACACGCGTAATTTAAATGCACACCTGCACAATTTTCTCTTCTACGCTGCAATTCCTAGATTTATCACCTGATAATTACGTCAATATTTGACAAATCCCAGTCATTACGCTTGGCAATAACAACACTGCATGTCATGAACGACCGAGGCGTGACTTTCCAGCATTAAGTCCAGATGGACAAGACATACCTACTCGAGTGCCCAGCATGGTCCATTGCACGTGCCATGCTACAAGCAGGACAAAGAGGGTCCAAGGATCAAAGATGAGCAACACGACATCATATGGCTTGATTCACCACATATGGTCCTGATTGTGCCTGACCCGGGACCGTTTGACCCTCGTAGGTGGACGAACATGGTAACGCGGTGAGTTCCTGGGTTCACACCCCATGCGGGTCACTCATTTGTGGTCATCAGTCAAATCACCGCCTTCCTAGTTCATCCATCAGTCGATGTACACCTCACAATGGCGCCTTCTTGTCCGAAATTAGATATGTCGAGTTATCAAATTAACCTGCGGTTAAACCGCGAGCGCGGCTTTGACGAAAGTAAATTAGATTTTTCATTAGTGTCACGGGGGTCAAAGAAAAAACTCGTTTGTAAAATCTAAGCAAAACAAAATGAGATTTTCAAAGTTACTCAGCGATTTGTGTAAAGGGATAAGGAAGATGTTGTATCTTTATGACAGGTATGAGTTAAGTGACATGGGACATGTGGTAATATTCATCTCCCATGAGCACAGTGGTTTGTCGGTGGAGTGCAGATACGCGCAACGATACAAAACGAGGACTTACCCGATGGGCAGGGCAAGATGCCCTATTAGGCCAAGAAACACTACTTCGTTGCATGCGTGGAATAAATGCAATGGCTACCTCGTATGAACGCACGCAATGTCGTGCTAGAGAGTCTGGGACTGAGACTGACAGTGTTGTTTCTACCCATGTCTTTACCCGGTGAATTGTGATACCCAGGTGCCAGTCGAGACTTTGCCTATTTCACAATATCAGATGCCATATTAAGAAGATTCGAGTAGCTTTCCAACATCTGTTCGATTGGTAAATGCATTTTTTATTTGTATCCTTGTAAATGGCACTTGTACCTTGGGAATGTTGGGTATGGGATTCGAGAATGATTTTCCGTTTTCGAAGCAAAAACAACATGCGAGGGAAAAAATATCAACTCGCATTTATTGGCATCCACAATTCCCACCTGCAAGTCAGTGACAAATTGGAAACTAGAAAATAAGCCAGTACTCTCAGCTGAAAGATTAATAGAGCCATTAGGTATGTTATGAATTCCTTTCCTGTCTTCAAACAGGGGGCATTCGGGTTCAAAGCGGTGATTTACGGGTCGAGCCGGCCGCTGGCACCATTGTAGTGCCAAAACTCTCAGGAGATCGTGAAAATCCTGTCTGCGTGAACGAGTTTGATCGATTCTGGAGCACACACAGCGTCGTTTACCCTGGATGGTGCGAGATTGCGTCCATTTATCTCACGATGCCGCGTTCGCCCACGGAATGCAAGATATGCGCCCAGTATTTAGTCTTTGTGGTCGCACAGGGATAGGTTTAAAACGTGCTTGCAGCAAATCACACCTGAATAGACGACTGAAACGGAGCGAGTGAACTTGGTGCAGTGGAATATGCTTGAATAAACTCGCACAAAGAAGGACTCGCGGCGATGGACGTGGGACGATGACGTGCGCTCAGATTACCAGCCCGCTGTAGCTTCTTTTGCCCCGGCTAGCTGGAAGAAATCTTTTATCCATTATGTTTTTTGTCCCGCGAGGAACCATGAGTTGGTGCAGCGAAGCGGCACTGCCTGGCGTGGATCGATCCGGTCAATCGGCGTTCTAAAGAATTTTTGATGATTCCAGAAAATCTTTTTTTGTTGCGTTTTATTTAGCGACGAGCGTTTCGAAAGACCGGGGCTTTTGATTCGAAGGACTTTTATCGCAGAAATAGCATTAATTCGTGTGTTGTCACTGGCTTGAGTGCTGAATGAGTAAGAAAACAATACACGATGATAATAAAAGTATCTCAAGAAAGTGGAAGGCCAGCTACAAAATGGACGACACCTCGTGTTTTAGCCAAGTTTAACGACCGCGAAGAATTGCAAATTACAATTGCGTCTCTTGCAGTCTATCTAGCCGCTATGAAACTTGGAAGTTCAATCATTGAACTCTTTCACTGTCTAAGGGATGCGACCAGGCTGCACTCATTACAATTTTAATCAAAGACTACCACAACTTACCACGACTTCAAGTCCGAAGCGGCAAGAAACACTGAACAGAAAAGTATTTAAAAATAAAACTAACCGAACGAAAATATGAGTTATTTTAATAAAGTGTGAAATGTGTCTGACATAAAAACACGAATGTTCTCCGCGTGACATTAACGACGTTTCCCACACGTGATCGAGACGGACGCAGCGTCGCTTCTCATTTTGTCGCACGGCGGCGTCGGCGTCAGCAGCAGCAGCAGCGGCGGCGGCGGCGTCGGAATAAAATAAACATCGCGGCGAAGTCCATCTATAATAGCTCTGTTTACGAATCTCCCAATCTTGTTGGCAATCATTCCGACGAACACACATCATACCCACCCACGCCGGACGCACATCTTGGCAACCACGCACACATGTGTTACAATATGGCGAGTAATCAATCAGGGTAGTCGGGGCGGCTTCTAATGCTATTACATAAGAATGCTAATCTACTATCAGAGAGAAGCCACATTTGTGACATCTGCGAACGACCTTTTTTTTGGCGAAATTTATTCCGAATTAAAAGTCACATTTTCAAGTTAAACCTTAGTTCCGTCAGCCATTCCATTAAATAATTACCGGCAAATGTATCGAGTTGGACTCGTAGGAGGCGAGGACTAATTTTGATCGTTACTCAAAAAGTCGCGGGAAACCTGAGGAAATGGCTCTTCATGCTTGGACAGCCATGACTGCAGATTCTCCCGGGAGCTTCTTATAAACTCAGAAGAAATCGCAGTTAGCGACAACATATTCAGAGGCCATCGCTAAAATGTCACCGTCGAGCTGTGCATATTTGTTTCAATCATTCGCAACAGAGAAAGTGCAAACGAGCATCGTTGCTTTCAGCTTGCAATTACACAAATTTTCCGAATATCCGAGCAAATGTCTAAGACGTTAACATTTGTTTCTCTTTGGCAATATATGTTACATCAATAGCACGATATGTCGCGATAGTTGGATGTTAATCAAGACCTAGCGATGGCTTGGAGACAACGGAACGGAGTGACATTCACCGACTGTCGAGTACAGTCAGTTTTGGGCCACGGCATTTGGGTAGGAGCCCAGATCCGATCAGCGGACGCGGGTGGTCCTCGCCCGGCATGGTCGAGCTAGCTCAGACACATTGTCGCGTTACACTTGCTCATCTAGAACCTTGTAGGCTTCCTAACACTACGCATAATTTGTGCGCAAACATTCGTGGACATTGTTTTTATTGAGTTTATCATGTTTTTAATACTCAATTAAATTTAAGGGGCACGTAAAACCAAATAAAAATGAAAATTCTTGACTTGCTAATATTGTATCCTCATTTTAAGGTATGATCGCAATCTGAATTTATCCCAAAATACTTACGTTGAAAGACAAATTAGACGAATTGATCATCATTGGGAAGCCGTTAAAATAAATTCAATTTGAACATGAAAATTGGTTGAGTGAGCTCACGCTTATTCTCGCAATGACAGGATATATAATATCCTCAACTGATAGAGTGGATGAATATTAACAAATGATGGCATTATTGATAATTATGATTAAGGGTTTGTCTAGCTCGGTAGTCATATTTCCAAGACAGTGTCTAACGTGATCTAATAACGAGACCAGCTTCATTGCAACCCTAATTATAGATATCATGTCTAACCCTAGAGTTGTTAGAAGAGATGGAGAGGGTAGGGGAGGGGGGGGGGGGGCTGGATCTTGATGACAATTGGCTGGTACATTACATACTAACCGGAAGTTACCACGTAAGTCTAATTGGACGGGATGAAGATAAGTAGCGGGCCAATAAAAGCAATGATTACTATTATTAGATGAGACAAGAGAATCATTATCAACGGCCAACTGTGTAATCACGACGATAATGAATAGTGATTTATGCAGAGCATGTTTTTACACACACTATAGATCTCGCAGTAATTGGTGGTGACTTAAAGCTGGATGCGGCACTGCCACCAGTCAGTAAAGCTTAGACGGCACCTCCATCACAAACCGAAATACCACCGCCGACAATGACGGCTGTTTTTCTCGATCGTCTCAAACGATATTAAATTTCATTTTAGAATACCTTCCAAATGCAAATAGTTAAAAATCGAGTGAGCATTGCAGAAAAACTTAATTTTCATCTATGTATATTTCCAAATCACGCTTTTGATTGAGTTTAAGACTCATTTTTCCTAATAATTTCGTAATTTCACAAATAATTTGATCGTGCATATTGCAATTTGTCTCAGAAACCTATTTTTATATTACTAATTTCGAAAAAAAAAACGACCAAGCATCGGAAGTGTGTAGGTAGTGGTAGCCATGTACCTATATGCTGAGATCACCTGACACGCCTCTCAATTATTAATCTTACGTTACATTAGAAATTTGTTACCATCTCTTCTCAAAATACAGATATACTCTTCGTTGTCATTTTCTCATTCTATTTGCACATGTCACTCGCTTTTCTTGGCCGCTCAAGAAACATTGTATGCTGTTATATACCTATTTCCACCTCGACTCGCGGCGAACGCTGATTTCTGGCAGCGCTGTGTCTATCTTTGGCACCTCAGATGAATGTGTCTGACTCATGTCAAGCAGCCAATTGATGAACATGAGAGACACCTGTTTGCTCGAAATGAACGTTCAATGCTCAATTGCCTGTGAAACAAGGACATACGCTCGCGTAGACGATGCCAAAATTATCTCGAATCTAGACAGTTCGGTTCGTTGAAACCCAAAGGGTAGAGGGGGGTGCTCAGTTCCGGGGCCTAGTGTCCCGTGACTGGTAATGGGAAGACTTCGAGACGCTCAAACTCTAACGCAAATGGAAAAGACACTTTCAATCGTTTGGATGATCTACGTGGTGGATGCTGGATTCAGTTAGTACTTTTCACAGTTCCTTAGCCACAGAAACGTCCTGTTTTAAGAGTAGGAGTGAATTATTTTTCATAACAATTTTATTACACAGAAACTGCTTCATGCGCAAATTGTTTCACGTTTCTTTGAGTCGCCCGACATTGGTGAAGAATTTGAGCAGCCAAGCAGCCAAGACGCGAGGTATAATTGGAGTTGACCACCGGTGTGGACCTAGAGGAATGTCGCGATTGGACGTGCTCGGCTTGGAAATTTGAGAACCAGAGCGAGTACCTACGAAATTATTTTTCGATAGTAATACAGAAGAATTTCTTCCCGAACTGTAGGCAAATCGCTTGTGAATCCATCCTTTCTTCAAGAATCAGCATCCCCAGCCAATAAACAGAATCTGATTTTCGTCCTGTCTCTTATGTCAAAAACGCAATCATACGCAATCATTTTTGTGTTGTTCTTTTATTTTTTTGTGTACCAACATCGCACCAAACTGTTTTTTTTTTAAATAGTTTTAAGAAATGTTATGCTATGTTATTGATTAGTATGCAGATGTGATTGGTCAACCGTGTAATTGAAGATATTTTCCATTAAGTCAATTAAATTTCTCTCTCTGCACACTTCAGGTAAAACGTACACCGACGTTTATTGTGGCATCTTAGGTACACGTGCGTTTGATAATAATATCTGGAACAACCTTCTCCGTGTATGGAGAATTCGAAAAATACAGGTGCATTGGTTATTGTATGTTTATAAAGTATCTTTTTGTAGAGTAGTTGTAGATTAAGTTCCCAGGAGTTTACAAAGCATAATACATTTGGCGGGGCTTAGTTCGATCCGCGTTTATCCATATCAACATTTCAACCAGCCTCGACCTGACCATCTATGCTGTGTTGCCAACTCACTTACCTACCCTCGCCTCTTAACATCAGGTAAACCAGTGATAATTGCAAAAACGTTCAGACTTTGGGGTTACCCTCGGCAGGAGAAAAATTCGACAACGCAGCTTAATCAATCAATTCTGACAACTAACATGTTTCAGAGGTAAATATTCACTTAAAAAAAAATGCGTGAACATGCCCATAATTACATATCGATATACATGAGTTTTTGAGATCCACTGTACCACTGAGCATCATGGTTGCAATGCCGCATCTGTGGTCACCCGAGCTACCGCACTGGACCGTGATGGTAAGGGTGCCGATGTCTCTGCTGGTGCCGGCAGATGCGTGCTGCCCGACACTGCGTTAGATTCGTTACACACATGTCGAGCTCGCTACGTGACAGAGTGACTTTCACGTGAAACTATCGCCACCTTAAGACCGATCAAGTCTCAGACAATTTTCAACCGAGACAATAAACAATTTCGTCGAAAGCCTGTGTCAAAAAACTGAAAAAGTTTCTCGCCTGGAGTCGTAAAACTTTGTGGTCTCCCGGTAACTTTTAAATTAAACTGTTAAAGTTTGTCCGCAGACTCCGAAAGAAAGGAAACAAAACTTAACTCTTGAGTTATTACTTTTTCCTCCTGTCCCGGTTAGTTAAATTATCTGAAAGTTTTCGTTGCGGCCACCATATTCGTAATTTATTTTTTGTCCTTTAACAGTCCAGACAAATAACTCACCGAAATTCATAGAACTCATGAGAACAAATAAAAATGCAACTTTGTTGCAGACAGAAATAAAAGAAACCATGCTAACATCGATATAAACGTGCAGGCTTCAAAATCGGTTCCAGATCATAAAAATCACACGAATTATTTTAATGAGCAATTATGATTCTTTATCGTGTTTCACCACGGATCATCGCCATCGACACCAATACTCTTTGATCAAGTCAGTCGAGCCGTCTTTCCGTCCGGACGCACGACGCCTGCGACGCTCACCTGAAGCGTCGGCGTCTGCGTCGGTGTCGCGACGACCCTTGCGATCATCAAACATCGCTTGATGTATAAATAACGTCCGAGTGGACGTCGGTAATTAGGCGTCGCGGCGCTCCACGTCACTCGCCAACCTCTACCTGATACGCTTGTAAACGTTTAGACGCTATTTTAAGATGTTTAGCTGCTTTATTATTGTCATATATCATAATAATATTATTAATTATTCATATTTAGTCGGTGAGCTTTTTTTGAAAATAGCTCGGCACTCAATTAGCCTGTCCGTGAAGCATAATTAAGCATGTGGTGTGACCGAACTAATCAAAGTAGTGTGGGCCAAGAGCCTCGCCTACCTCTCAGAGAGCTACTCCCTGCGTCTTGACTTTGTACCTTAAGACCAATTCATCTTATCTGTAAGCTTGTGATTGAAATAATTAGATTTCATATTATCACCGTGTAGTGGTCTACTTTGTAACTAATTACTCCTCGCAGGGAGATGTCGGTGGGTTGGCCGCGAAGACTGAGTGTTTCGACACCTCGATAGCTTTCGGAAACAATGGAGCACGTATTTCTCTTTTTTATCTTCATGCTAAGAAGACTTCACATCCAATTGATAGTTATTCAAAAGACGGTTTTTCAATGACGTTTAAACAAAGTCATACTTTTGGCGAGGAATACGAAAACATTCAAAGAAGTCGTAACGAACCTAGTTTTGAGGTGGTTCATGAGATGCTCAATCTCTAACAAGGTGTCTAGCGGAAAGATGCTGATCGGCAGATAACACTGTCTCCCGATGTCCAGTCGATCGATCACTGCAAGTCCCAGTCTTTATATGTCCTAGTGGGCGGCATCGTCCACACAATTGGCACTGACGCGGAGGACGTGGACGTTGGGGACTAGCGGGGCCAACAAAGTGGCGTAGACGGACGGATGTCGAGTATTTGTGGCAAGAGAGTCGCTTTGGACGAAGATATTTTCAAAGCAAATTAATTGGTTCTATGCTTTAAAGTTTTTTAAGTTCGGAATAACGTTATCCTGAAAGTCAGCAAAACCAGGGAAGTCAGCTATTTACTTTAATTACGCTCTTATTACGATTTGCTTTACATACCTGTTGGGGTGATTTCTGCTTTACAATAATTTCAAAAATTAATTTTAAATTTACCCATTCAGAATGCAAAGGTTTCGCCACTGTGGTCGCAGTGGATGCCCGCTCCGCAAAACAAGTTGCTAGAGGTGTAAGCAGATTGTCACCGAGCTAGGAACCAAGGGAACCACGTGACTGGTTTCAGCCCAAACAAGGTGGTGTTGGAGGCGCGCTCAAGGCTCGCGCTGTTTGACGGTGTTTTACAAAAGAGACAACAGCATTCTCGCAAGCAACGCGACAAGAATCAAGATCATTGACAGAAAACAGTCGACTTGAGGGAGAGGGAAAAAAACTGGAAGTGATAATAATTTCGAGAGTTGAGGAAAAAGCGAGAGTTGAGGATGGCAAACGTTCGAGAATGAATGTGACGAGAAACACCAAACAAAAGAGGTTTTGGTTGGTTAAAACAATGAGAACCTCACTGATTCGATTTCTTGATGCGAAAAAATTCGCGCGGTTGCCGGCAAGAACTGCGAATGGTTCTCTAAGTGGAAAAATTTGCACTATTTGGTGGTGTATAAGGCGAGACGGATCTAAAAAGTGCTCTTTGTTTTCGCCTTTTCGGTGCGGGTCGAGGGCATTTTGATCGCACCATTGTCCTCGGTCGCGACTGCGCCCTAGCAGCAACAATCCATCACCTTCTGCAGAAAAAACGAGACGTCATAAAGAAATCATGGATCTATGGTTATGGGTGGTAACCACATTTGGTCGCTGGTCGCTTAATATACGCGTTAACAGTTAACACGCGTAACGGCCTGTTTTTTAAACCAATCGGAACGGGTTGTTCGTAAAATATGATTTTTTTAAGTCCTAGAAATGCTTTTGTAAAGGTAATTTTTTATGTATTCTTGCCAAAACACACTAAACCAAATTTAATAGTCATATTTATTTCTAGACGTAGTTACCATTTTTTCGTGTCATTCTGTTATAGGTCTTGTTAAACAGAAGTACTATTTTAACTCGTGTCCTTTTTTAAATCGTGTAATGATTATGATTATGATGATTTAATATAGTAATCAAAAGCTAATGATGGAACGCAGGTTTATTATCGTGTGACAGACAAGCGAGGTGCGAAGGTAAGGAAGGGAAGAGTGGAGGGGCAGGGACCGGCACGACGACGACGACTATACATGACAGCCACTTTTTACCTGCCCGTTTTTGTGCGTCTTGCATTCACACCTACTACTTGCCCAGCAAACATTAGATTGGTACAATAAAATTGCAGTGGGAATTTTTGCTTCGCCAGAATGCGTTGAAGTGAATTGTCGGTTAATTTCTCACTGAGTGCTGTCATTTATTGCTTTGGTAATTTTGCTACGCGAGGCATTACAATCATTCGACACATTAAAGCTGAAAAGTATGGTGGGAAAATTTCAAATAATATCTGAAATTATTTCTTTTTTCAGGTTGATGTCAGACAGAAATTAAAGCACAATGGACACCTCACATCTGCACAGATCAAGTAAGATATATTTAAATTGAAAACTTACAAGAGCCCTTGTACAGTCTAGCCCGCGAGAGAAGATAGCAGCCCAAAAGCTGCCCCCCAGCATTGCTACCAACTCATACATGAAATGTCAGTTATGGTTTCATTTCGAAATACGTATTATATCTGCAAAATAACTTCTAAAATAACCAGTAAAAAATTCTGGATATAGCTCGAAAAACTAAATATCTTGGGTCGACAAAAGTCTTAGAAACAAAGTAAAATAGCAGACATTAGTGTTAAGGTAGGTGTTTTTCAACATCACAGTTGGCCCGCATGTCACCCCAAAACTACCGGTAGCGTCTCTGCCGGAGAAGTTAGTTCTCTCACTGAACAGAGTTTAGGCATAAACAGCATCTTATAGAGTCTATATCTTAACTGGATGTTTTCACCACCAGCTATACAAATACTTTTTAGAATAAATCCGAGGCCCTGCCTTCAGTTTAAAATGGGAGGTGTAGCCATGTGTTTTTTGTTTCCATTTTGGAAACTGCCTTCGGGTACCTTTCTAACAACGGTCTCCTCTAATCACAATCTTTATCGTGTTTCTATCTAACGACTGAGCTACTGGGCTAGGAGGTTGGCGGGCAATACACCCATTGTTTAGTTCCGAGGACTAGGTGGACCCATGAGATGGACCTAGTTCCGAGCAGACCGAAGTAGTTGACTCGATTATCTTTTTCATGGCTGTAATTTTCGTGCGTAAACTATGATTTTGTCTCGTGTTTCAAAGCGATATCGGAAACGCAAAGGACGTTTTTTTATGGATATCTACATTTCTGTTGAGAAATGTCCTCACTGACGTAAAATGTTGTTTGGTAAACCTATAAGCATACCATCTTATAAAGCACCAACTCTAATGTGCTTTGTACTTGTACTTATACACAATTACATGTATCTTCTGAAAGAAGAACACAATGTTAAAATGTCAAAATTTGTGACCACCATTTTAGGTTATAAATTACACATATTTGACTCACAGCAAACAACAGAATGTTAAATTTCATATTTTTATTGATAAATAGCCATCTCCTTTATTAAATGAAATTGAGAAAAGTTATGTAATTTAAGAAAAACTATTTGAAATGGGTTTTATGTAATTACTTACTACAATTTCAACATTTTGATTCGGTTTGGTATATCGACGATCCACACTTATTTCGGAGATTTTTATCCAGGTATAATTTAGAGTAAACAGCAGGCTATCTAAAGCTGTAGAAAAACAATCTCCAAATTAGGAATGATATAGGTCGACTAGAATGGTGCCATATTGGGAGAGAAAATGTTTCAAAATGCTTTTCAACTGTCAATGAAATGTCAATCAAAGCCGCAAGTTACGTGCCACAAGTAGTTAGGACCAAAACGTGCCGCATAACACAAAAAGATGAAATCGAAGTCCGCTTCGATGGCGATAATGGTTATGTTAATTAAGCTTTTAAAACATTGTGTCGGCATCTAGCGAGCGTTAGCTCCCGATTTCGATGCAAGCTGCACAACCAAAACGAACAAAACGAAAACAATAAAACACATTACCGAAAATCATTACGCGGTGTAAATTCAATTGACTACTCATTTGACCTAGCGTAGGTTATGTGCATCAATTTGGACAATGCTCTTGTCTTGCAGGATAATAAAATGTAATGATGTTCCCACACCTCGAGTTGAAGTGAGTGCTGTCGAAGGATATGATGGCTAGTTACATGTTCTCTGTCGGCTGGGCACAATGGAAATCTGTAGAGCCAAGAAAGATGTTCCCGACGCGAGCTGACATGCGTTTTGTTCCGACCAGACGAGGGTTGATCGCTTCATTATGCAATATTATAATAACAGATATAAAAGAAAAGTTGTACAATGCAAGAAGAAGGTTTGATTCGGTGCGGCAAGTGCGAGATGGTAGACATCGTGTTTTTAGTGTGCGAGAATAACGAGCCAAGAATGAGATGAGACGACTTTGAAAATCATGACATGGATGGACGATCGATAGGTGGAATCGAATGAAAATACCTTGAGCAGGGGCGTAAAGGGCAGGCTGGTGAACCTAAAAATAGTAGAATTTCGGTTCAGCACGAGAAACACTGTGGGGATGTAACAGTAAATCTTTAAGCAAATGGTTGTCCTGAAATTAAACGATTTATGGCGTTTGCCAGTGACGTCGCTGGGTTCCCCTAAAAACATTAAATTAGTACGTAACTAAAAGACGAAACGGGTGCTGTCTTCTAGTAGTTTGGAAAACCATTTTTAGCACAAGAAACGGATATAAAATATCATATTACAGGTGTGAGACATAGAAACACTTACCTAAATTCGAAGTATTTTACAATTTTAACAGAATTTAGAAATACTCTGGGACCAAAATGACACTGACGGTGTCTAGTAAGTTTTGAGTTTTGGCGGAATAAGCACTTCTATACCCTCTTTCCACAGCACTGATCCTTACTTAAGAAAATTCGAAGTCGATTGAATTTGAATTTTAAACATATCATGTTATTAAAATAAAGAAGTTGGCCACCAATTTTAAAACTTGGCTGACGGTTAGAAAATCGTCGGATCTTTGTGGCTACGAACATGGACGGGTATTTCCATCTAGCGGGGAATCTGCAACTTTTCGTGCCCGATGCGTTATTTTAGGTCGGTAATAACAGCCGACTTTCCATCGAGTCGACGCCGACCTATCTCACCGCTAGGGCGAGATTCGCTCGCTGCGGCGAGGCGATCTACGAACCTGGACGCCGATCGATGGGTCCTGCCACCTAGTAGTGAAAACAAGAAGCTTACTATCCACCGTGCTGATAGAAGCGCTACCGCTCTTGTGGGAGCGAATGAGTGAACTAATTCATTTTTGGCAAGGAAATTTAAAAGTTGGTAGAGCGACATTTTATAATTTATTTTTGCTCGTCGCTTTAAGTTTGAAAAATTGTCACTGGAATTCTCCCTTGCCGGAACTATATAGAGGAACAATATCTTGTTGCCGTTGTTGTTTTTCTTTATGAAAGATAGTCTTGATCATTATTTCATCACCACATTGCACCAGGATTTGTCGAGTGTTGGGAGAGTCGTTTTTTTAAGTTTTCACAATTGGTGAGTAGAAATTAAAAAAATGTGTGGAAAATGGAAGCCATAATAAACAGTTTTCCTGAATTTACGTTTAGTAGTGATATTCAACCCCGCTTGCTCCTTTTTTTAATCATTCATATCTGCTTAGAAGTGGTCGATCGAAAAGATGTTAAAGTTGCTACTCATAGCGAAAAGAAAACAACGAAATGACTCGAATCACTTCGTGTTTTCATCGTGATTTTAGCAGGTGTAAACGATTTGTCAGGTAGCGAGCATCAATTACTAAAATATTTGAAGGAATTTTGAGTTTTAGGTGTTTTCAAGCATAGATGCTGAAACCAGCAAAACAACCATAGGATTATAAAAGAGATTACACAACCAGAGGGTATAAAATATTTGTTAAAGTTATATTATTACAATGTCTTGCTTACTGGAGTAACAATTATACTGACCGTTAAATAGGTACATAAAAACTAAAACTATTTCAAAAATATTCATTATTTTTTTCTGAAATCAGCAATGTATTTGTGAACTTACCTACTCAACAATGAATACTAAATTATGAGGTAATACATTATGAGGTATGTGTGATACAATATGAAAGAGGAAGATCTACCTAATTAAAAACATACGTGATGTGTTTCACAACCCCTTTCTGAAACGCAGAAAACCCAAAGAAAATAATTGCCCAGAAAGCGTACACACATGAAATTCACACCTGGAAACTGGTTGGTATCATGCCTTACTACTGCGACATGATAGGTTTCCTTTACCACATGTATAAGTATATTATAAGGTAGGGATGTTACCATTGGTTCTAAATAATTGGGAACTGTTTTAACCCTAGGGAATTTTTTTGCATTTTAACTTGCTCCCAAACACTAAAAAACTATAGTTTTCAATATCAACACTTCAGAAAACAACATTTTACCCTCATATTTAGTTACATATAGATTTATTATTTTATTGCTGCTTCACTATTATAATTGGTATAATTTTAGCAATTATAATTGATTTCATCGACGATATTTGGTAAAAAATGTATTACATTAAACGACAGCTCGACGATCCATAATTTCAAAATTTTAAACGTTATCCACGATATTATTATTTTTAAGAATGAACACAAAAGTTTCTATACTTTTCATTCGTAAACTAAAAAGCTATTTTCTTCAAAAAAAAAAAATCATGAAAAGCGTGAAATCGCAATCCCATCGAACCGCGGGTGACAAGAATACCCCCAAAAATCCCCAATCTGAGAACACAGCACCCCTCACGGTGCGCCCTTTGGCCCATCTCAGCCCTAAAAGTGTGCAATTGTGACATGACGTGTACTAATGTACACCTTGTCGGCATTTGGACCAAGCTGAAAGGCGAGAGGCGGGACCAGATCTAGGCGCGGTAAAACTAATTTGGTACATCATTTTGTCGGTCAAGTGTTATTCTGTTTATTAAGAGCCAGAGGCTAAACTAAGATTAGCTCCAGCGTCTTCCAGCTCTTAAGCCGACACGCCCCGATGCTGTGCGCATCCATTAGCTTGATCATTTTTCAACGAGCATCATACCTTACCTGTCATAAGTCGAACAAATAGCATGGGCGCAAAAAGTACCCATGTATTGTTGCTTGCGCTATACACGGAGCTTGATTAAATGTTTGTCGTAATAAAGTTTAATGAATTGCATGGCTGTAATTTATAGAAACGATTCAAGTAGATGACAAGTGAAACAAATGTTACCACATATACATTAGACTTCTGTCATATGGTTGGGCCTTTACAGCTGACCACGATCGTTTCACGCTGTTGAAATGATTTTTAATAATTTTATATGTGCAACAGGCAGGAAATTCATGGTCTGATTTAAGATTTGATTTTAATTATTATTTTTTTGCATTTCACCGATAAAATAATAATGGGTTCAAATTTCAGCGATCTTATCATGGTGTGCCGCGCAAAATCCATGTAACTTACCCGAAAGCGTGAATCTAACGTGCATACGGTTGCAGGCTGCTTAACATTGACATAAGGGTATTATTAAACCGTTTTAGTAATTATTTTAAAGATTAAAAAAAAAAAATAGAATGGTCTGGCCATGTCAGACTAATTTCCCACTGATTGCGCTTTCTTATATGGTGGTCACTCATGCCGTTTTTAATTGTTCTGAATTAAGCAAATTTAAGAATTTCCTCGTATGCCATGCACTGTACATAACATTCTGGCCCGTATTGCTTGAAATTACTTTCATGTGCGTAGGTAATTGTGGATACAATTACAGGTAATTAATTTATGACTGTTATCAGTTTGTAGATTCGGTTTAATTTGAAAATGTGTTCTGTCATGTTGGTGTAAATTGAATTATTCTAGTTCTGTGTTTTTTGCCTACTACATAATAGCAGGTCGCGATGGCTAGTGCTGGTAGCAGACATCTATTTGGATCCTCCCTAAAACGTTTAACTTTAAAGGAACAGGTGAACAGAGTTAATTGCTATGTGCAGCATGCAGTTTGCATGGGAAAGATGGACGTTGATATCATGGGTTTCTACCAATCCGAATTTCAAATGGCGGTTATTTAGCCGGCTCCCTTTATCGTCTTGGCTTTAGAGGGTATATAATTTACTGATTTCTATTTGGATTAAAATGCAAAGAAATGCCCCCGAATTTTGCCCATCTCCATACTTGTCTCTGAATATATTTTTAAATAATTTTATATCTTTTTTATTCAATTAAACTTTGGAATATGACTGGCGACATGATAGTAGGTATATGGTAGGTACCTACAGATATTTAAATAATTAAGCTAGTCAGGCAATAATATGTGGTATTTCGCGATCGCTGAAGATCATAATAATTTATATAATTTAGATCATTTATAATTCTTAACAGTCACTTCAATTTCTATAGCTTTCATGTACCTAACTAACTGTTATTAAATCTCTTGAAAAAACAACCGATTAGGAAGATTAAAGTTGTTTTTATAACAACATCAAAATAAAACGTTTTTATTACTATCGGATGTCGCTTAATACCCAAAGCATACGATTATTTTCGTAAAGTTATTGATTTCAATTATTGAGATTATATTTCTTAGGGGTTGCGTGTGCGCGCGCCTCCGTGCAGATGGGTGCGTGTCAAACTACTCAGCAGCCAGCTCGCAGGGGCCCAGCTCGAGCTCCGTCAAGCACGCCGCCTTTATTGTTTAACGACGCAATATAATCGCTAATGCATGGCGCCCTCGAGAAAGTGCAAAAATCTTCTATTCGTCACGGGCTAAATAAGGGAAGATCCTTTCGGTCTACAGACTAAATTTGGAAATTGCAATTGCTTAGAGAGGTCTATAAACGAATTAAATGTGCCGGTCAGACAAAAATAAGACAGGAAATAATATCGTAACGTTGATAGCGCTTTTTATTTCTTCTTTATACAATATTACAAGCCACGAATTATGTACGTAATTCTTATTTTAATTAGCCATATGTAGATAATTCAGTTTTTAAACATGGGGACTTTCGTATACAGCCGTGAGGCATAGCTTTAGAAGCATGGGAACGACCCGAATATGTTTCAGGCTCTCCAGCATTTAGATTTCTTTTCATGCACCGTTTTGGCAAGACAAAACTATCTAAAGATGTGTTCAAGTATTAGAACAAAACATTTTTTTTTTTATTTATTCGCCTAGCATCTCATCAATTTTACGTTTTCGGTCAAGCCAATTGAAATAAACGACGGTATATACCCACATGTCATGCCACTGGTCCCTTGAGAAAGCAGGACTCTTTACTCGTTCCTTGTCCTTAAAGTTGACTTTCTGCAATTCCCCTTGGAATAACGCTGTTACGCAGCTCGCCGGGTACGACACGCTAGAAAGTTTCAAGACCGAAAAGTCTTGAGACATAAAGGAACATTGCCATTTCCAACATGGCCAGACACGAGTATAATAATAAGGCCTTTTTGTAATATCTATATCACGGGCCCATCGTACCTACTGTTAGCCCCTTGGGAAATTACCAAGAGCTATTCAAAGACAATAACTTAAGAATTATTATGACAGGTAATAACAAACATGCAAACATGCAATGCGTACACGAGCCATCTTCTTAAACATTTCTGTTTAATTAATTGTGAAACTAAGAAATGTTGATATATTTTTAGACTTTCGTGCGTTTCACGGTACCGAAACGATCGCGGTATTTAAAACCAAGCATGTGTAATTGGTTTGGAATAAAAGACAGTAATAACTGCTCGTAATATGCACTTGCAGCGAACATTGTAATCCTACCTGTAAAACTTCAGTAATAATTTTAAAAGAAAAAACTTGTGATGTTTTACCTTATGGTAAGACATTCTACGATTTTGGTTTATAATTTGTTTACCGTCTTGACCCGTTGACAAAACTATAAAAAGGTATAATGTGAAATGGAAATGAAAATGACTATCATACATGATGAAAAAATTATGGCGTGTGGCTGGAAACGATCTCCACGAGCTCTTACGTACACATAATAACGTAGAATTTTAAAAACACATTTTAATTCCTAAAATGAGAGGCGTGAAGATCGTTTACATCAACAATTACGGACCAATTTCCCGGCAGAAGAGAGAATGCTTACACCTTATACCTTTGCAAGCATTCTTGTGGTGGCGGCTGCGGCGGCTAGCCAAAGGAAGGTGGTATAGGTAGCTCTGCAGTGTGCACAGCGAGCGTGACAGAGCTGTTGCCCTCTGCGTGAGTGCGTGTGATTGCGTGACATACTGCTGGCTTCCTGGCACACTGTTGGTTTATTCCTGCCAACATCTCTGCTGCAGAACAAAGCTAGGCTGTTAGCTGATAGCACAAGTTGCGACTAGCTACCACCCTATAGTCTGTTGAACCTTAAGATTTACATGACGTCACGTGGGTGCTTGCATAGCTCCCGAATTTGATTCAAAATTGGGATGCTCAGTGCTATGTTGGCCACACTGGTTGAAAATTGAAGTGATGCCACTCAGTGTGATGGTATCCTGCAGTCGCTGTAACGGAGCTGTAATCCAGTCGACGCCATGTTTGTTCTGAATATTGTTTGGTATATTGTGGTGAGTGTTTGTTAACCACAAAGTCTGCGATCCTTGAAACTGCAGGCGCAGATTTTGAGCCTGAAATTTGGATAGTTCTAAAGCTGTTCTTGAGCGGTCAAAGAAACCGACAACATTGTTTTCCACAAAATATCAATGAAGAAATTCTTTGTGCCTTACCTTGCGTTATATTTTAGTAATGCCGCCTCCCTTGTTGCGTATGTTTATGAACAACCAAACGGAATAACACTACATAGCAAAAAGTGAAAAACAGCCGGGACTGAATTTTCAGGTTGAGAGCATGAATCTAAATGTCCGATCACACTAAGTCATTCTTTCGGTTTCAACATAACCTATAAACGCTTAGTTGGAAGACTGTGGTTGGCTTTTTTGACTTGATAACCAATTTGAAAATACTGTATGTGTGTCTAAGCGTCTTGACATATCGCGATGAGCGATTTCCAATTCTAAGAGGAAGAACAATGTGAATGGTTACAATATGAGACAGAATAAATGTCTAAAATAACGCCATTGTTCAGCCGAGTTCCAATTTATTTTACAGTACAATTTATACCATTTATTTGTACCACTAGCAGTACCCGCTGCCTACGGCCGCTTTAGATTTTGAGAAAGTGGGCATTTTGGTTTCAAATGTAAAGCCTCTAATGGGACCACAACCAAAAGTACCCCCATTTATTGAATTTGAAATTTACTCGGGGTCACTGCATTGTGGAAACTCTGTGAATTCCAAAGTGACCACGATGACAATTTCGAAAACAAACGACGTTGGCTGTCAAAAGATTTCCGTGTATGATTTCTTGAAATATTTCTTAGAGAGTGAAACTTGTGAAATACCTTTTACAATCTGGGCTAGCCAAACTTGCTAGCCAAATTCTAAATAAACCATTTATTTATTTTCAGTACAATAAATATTATTTTCCCTGTATTTTACAGGGAAAAACCTAAAAACTTGCGGGGCTACCGTTCCCTGTCCCACAGGATATCGCGTGTGCCAATTTTAAAATTCAGCACGCTTATCTCACGCTTTCAGCATCTCAATGCGGAACGTAGTGTAGACTTATCACGGCTAGTCCATCTCTAGGTCGAAACTCGGACATCGCAAACAACACAATGCCCACGCAGCGTGACGCGTTTTTGGTTTCCAGGGTGAGAAACGATTGATGAACACGCATCAACACGACAGGCGCTCAGCTCCTTGGGTTTGTAGTGGTAGAAATCAAAGGGGGGGCTAGGGGGGGCCAAGGGGGCTAGTGGTCACCGGAGACAGTTACTGACATTTGTCGACTATTGGTGTCGGTATAGGTGACGAGATCCTTAGAAATCAAAACAAACAGAAAAGCTGCTAAAAAGTGTAGGTTGAGCGTACAGCAGACATTTTTCAAAGATTTTTTACCATTTCCCTTGATTTGGTTTATAAACAAAATTGAATCTGTATGAATTAGTTTTGAAAAGGAAATATGACCCGTTTATCTAGTCTTTAACATCTTTAAAAAATTAATATGTGTATTTGCATGGCCTTCAGACGAAAATTATCTTAATTTATAAAATGAATCTACCCAATGCCAAATTGAATACCAAATTAATCAATGGATCTCAAATTGCTGAGCAGCAGCAAGTAGGTAATGCTGGTGCTAAATGCCATGGTACCTAAGTATCCCATCCTATATAATTGTATAGGATGACGTTCGAAAAACGTTTATGCATGATTCGTTAGCAGTTAGCACAATAGACGACGTTGTCGATAGTAATTTTTTTGCCGACACCAAGATGCAACTCATTTGGAGATAGGCTAAGTACTTGATAGGTAAGCCAGGCACTAACAGCTTACCATACCCACTTAAAAACAACCCAAAGAATTTGCCGGCGAATTAACACCATGCACCAGCTGTAACTGCTAAACGACGTTTAAGCTATAAATGATCGAGAAATAATTATATCACTCCCAGTAGCTCGTGTTTTAGTGTCTTTCTAATTGACGGTTCTTTGTGTTGACACTCGGTGTTGAAAACCGAGGACATTAACAAAACTCGATGATATCGACAAGAACTACCGGTGCAACTTCTTGTCGCTTCCCGGCTCGCATAGGTGCACACAGCCCAGCCATGTGTGTATGCAAACAGTACCAGTCGAGTTAAGTGGATTTCGCCATCATTGCTCATGTCAATTCGACTTACGTATTAATTTATTACTTGGTTTGACACGAACATGAAAACAAATTACACAGTACATAAAGGAGTAAATAGCTGATCGTCCAATGGAACGATTGGACTCTGGGATCTCGCGCTGCTATTGGAGCACGGGCTAACAATTATGGATTGCGGCTCAGCAAATGGGCAGCGAGCGAGCTCGTTCGGTGCTCGAGGGCTGAAAAGTGGGCTGCGGCTTGCGTGAGGCACCGAACACCTCAGTTCTAGCCGCACCGCTCGACGTGGAAGGTGTGTTAGCTGTCTGCACGCATACACAGCTATCCGCATAGGAACACCTGTCAACCCTTGACAAGTGATACCGGAGCCAGCTCATGTTATTTGCAAGCAATAGTGATAAGAAGCCACTCAGAGGTTGTTAATCGCGTGTTTTACTAATTAGAGATAGTAAAATAAACTATAATAAGCAAAGTGAACATGAACCACGAGGTTCAAACTGCGAACAGTATCTTCGGACATGTAATGGTGTATTGAAAGTGTGGTTTATTGTTACGAGTGAAAAGTAATTGCGGCCAATTGTGCGCGATTTTTGGGCTCTTTTGTCGTCGCCATGCCGCGGCCGTCTCGCGAGTCGTACGGCGATCAGAAGCCTCCGTATTCGTACATCTCGCTGACCGCAATGGCAATCTGGAGCTCCCCGGAGAAGATGCTGCCGCTGTCGGACATCTACCGGTTCATCACCGAGCGCTTTCCGTATTACCGGCGAAATACGCAGCGCTGGCAAAACTCGCTAAGACACAATCTCTCTTTTAACGACTGCTTCATCAAAGTGCCCCGGCGACCTGACCGACCGGGCAAAGGTGCGTACTGGGCACTGCATCCCGCAGCGCTCGATATGTTCGAAAACGGCAGTCTACTACGAAGAAGAAAACGTTTCAAACTGATGAAAACCGATAAAGATAGGTTAGAAAACGAACTTGCCGCATTGGCGAATATCAATAGGTTTATGTTCGCGCCTGCACCGCAAGCGACGCCTCCTGAGCCTTCGCCGCCGTCGCCACCCCTGACTATCACGTCGATCTCACCACCTCAACAACGGCCGAAACGTTCCTTTACCATCGAGAGTCTGATATCCCCCGACAAACCGACGAGCGTGCCCAGCTCTCCACGGTGTGTCCCAAGCCCCGAGCAGCCCGCAGCCCCTGTCTTCCTGTACAACCACGTGCCGGCGCCGGCACCCTGCTACGTGCACCCTTCGCCGTATGTGCACCCCTCGCTCGTGATGAACCTGATGAACCCGGCGCTGCATCATCCCGCGGCGGGGTTCTACCACCACGGTGACAACGCCGGACATATGTTCCGGTTTAGTCCCGCGTTAAGGGCAGTTTGACCCGCACCCCAAAAGCCGCCCTCGTGGGGGACGACGTCGACAACGCCGAGGTGACGACGCCGAGGATGCGGCGAAGGCTGCCGGCAATTGACTGGACGCATTGAGTGACTCTGTGAGTGACAGGAGAGCAAGACACTTTTGTGCTGATTCATGCCGCTCGTTTTGCGAGCTTTTTAAATAGGCTGTTGAGTTTCTGTGAGTTGTGATATTAGGCCTAAATAATGGCTTAAAAAACTGAGTTGTAACGAATGTACACACAAGCGTAAGTGTGTATTTTAAACATGAGAGACAGAAGAGGTCTGGAAGTCAGGTTTCTTTCTCGGATTCATGATTGCATGGATGCACATGCTCATATCCGTGTAAATCTTATTGAACAGATGAAAAAGTATTGTAAGAGTCATAAACTGGCGTGTAATTTGATAAATTAACTGTGGTCATACGTGTGTGAAAAAAAATACCGTGTCCGCTTTACCAGCCTTTTTAGTGGAGCGCAGCGCGCGAAATTAGCCCTACCTATAACTACAGCACTAATTAACTTAGTAGGCATACTAAAGCATACATCTCACCGTTGCAGGGTTGTTGTTGTGTTGAGATTAAGAAAAAAGTATCTGCCGTTTGATTTATCGGCGATTATTACAGGCTAGTGGTGTTGCGAAATTGTTTTCCCCTGCCAAGAAAAGATTGTCCACTTACTTTTTTTCATAACTGATATTTACTGATCCACATTTATACCAAGTAATTGGATAAAAATTACAAATACATTTTATTGGACCGTAAAGTATAAAACCTTATACACTTTGATGTATCAAATAGCCCTTTGCAAGCCCTGTGCTAGAGCAGGTAGCTAATTATCCCTATCATGACTAGGCCAGAGTTATGATCAACATGATGATGATGATGATGCAATAATCCATTATATAAAAGTAATTAATTGACTGATTAATTAGCAGTTAGATATGTAATCCAAGTGTCAAGCGACTGCTCTCATACTATCATTAAATATAGGACAAAAAGCTGTTCCTTGTTGTTAATTGTTTATTTATTTTATTTATTTATATTGTGTATTAGCATAGTTAATAATTTGAACAGTATTTGATTGGGTTTGACAAAGCAGACAGCCTCTGGTAGAAAGTGATCTGTGTTTTTGTACATAGAAATACAAATTCTTACGATAAAGTTGAGTGTTATAATGATGGTAATTATACGTGTACTGATATAGTGACACCTAGAAAAGAGATGTGCATTGCTTTAAAGCATTCTTCCTTATGTACTTCATGTTATTAAAAATGTTTATCGTGAACTATAAAAAGAAAAATCTGTTATTGATTTCTTCCCCAAGACCGAGGTGCAGCGCATGCAACGGCTTAGAAGTGTGGCAGTGCCATGGGTGGTAGGGCGAATTATTCCCTTGTAATTACAGGGCAGCTTTGCTTCATTCTACCCCCTTCCTTGGTGGGTATATCAAGTCAGATATACCGTACTTGACATGGCTTATAAACCAGCGTACAGGTAACTACGCTGCTTTATCGATCTAGTATGGAAATGAAATCATACAGTCTACCTGTTTTTGTTTGCTCAAGTTTAAAATCACGAGAAGACAAGAACAAAGCTAACGTATCTTTCTTAATTGCCAAGCTTATGATTTTTAACTAATTAATAAAATATGCATGGCTATATTTTAATTGAGCTAGGATGAATAACAATCAGGTCTAAGTTCGTTGCCGTCATTTAGGAAATAGTTAATTATCTTTTAACTTAATTGGAATGCACTAAATTAACCAGGAAAAGTGTTCATATTGCAAGATAACGTTCGTGCTGTAAACCTGAAAGAAACGCATGGGTCCATGAAGAATATAAACCATCAAGGCAGTCGATAAGATTCGTCTTGAACTGATTAGGTGTGCACGCAAATTTTGGTGTTGGCGTGCGTTTCAGAGATCTGATTTTCCTCGGTCTGCAAGTCTCGCCGAATCGAAGCGAAATATTTAAAAAAACCATAAGAAGCAAGTACGTGTGAACAGTGGAGTGTGAATTGCTGCGAGGTGGATCCGAGTCTGATTCATTTGTACGGAATTATAATCGGACAATTTCCCCAAAAAAGTGTGATGCGCTCTTGTTTCCCCAATTAAACACCAAATAGCAAATAATTGCCTTAGCTAGGCCACGTTCTCCAGCACACGGACTGAAAGTAATTAGGTGAGCATACCATCTAGCTAATTGACCCCGCGGACAGTAATAATAAGCCAATATTTTAATACTGTAACATAATTTGTTGTTCAAATTTTGTAAGTGTAACGAAATTAGTCAAAAAGTAATTGCCTCGATCGACTTATTTACAACGAAAAAGGCACTTAATGAAATTTTAAACACATTTTATATCACGTATTAGAGTAATTAATGGTTAATGTACCGTACATTGTTTTAGGTGCTGTTCGTGTAGTGAGTTTGTGTATAATTTGCTTTATGATACAAATTTAATCTCATGATATTCTGGTAAACCACAATCCGGAAAATATTCGCTTTTAGAAAGTTGGTACCAAAGTCTGTAAAATTACTAGTTAATATTTAAGGGACCGCAAAAATAATGCAATTGGAGTTCCTGAGTCTGACGGTATTGAAGATCGAGTTACCTTGATCTTATGTAACATAGGTAGATTTCATCGTGCACTTTAAACAATCATAGCGATTTCAGTTTTCAGACGCTTTGCTGCGCTTTGCATGGGCAAGGCAAGTATACGAGTTCGAGCTGTTGAGTCTCGATTTCCCCCAATTCTAGGTGTTAGATTTAAATGCTAATGGCACGCTCACGTTAGTTTGTAGGCTTTTTCTGTCAGAAAACTCGATTCTGGAAGCGATTGAATGCAGGATTATTACGCTATTATGTCAATGTTCATATAAATTATTTATCAATAGCAGTGAGAATCATCGAAACATGCTATGTCGATGGTTAATTAATTGCTCCTCCGGTCAAATCGTTGTATATTATTTTTAATTGCGCAATAAAATTGTTTGTATATGAATGGATACGACACTGCCGTGAAGATATGGATTTAAACTTTTTATTGCTTTCCTCATCATTCCCCTATTATTTGAGCACCAATCAAAATTTTCGAGGAACGACGCCGAAAATATCTTTAATGAGAACCCATGATCTGTTTTTTTTTCATGACCAATGTAATAAAACGTGAAAATAGAATCCAATGTTGAATGTAAGGTTTTTCCTCCACTATTTTACTTATTCCTCATTTTTGCACCTAAATAATTGTCTGCTTCTCCACATACAGCTGCCGTGCCGTAGGCAGTGGGCCCAATTATTTTAGAAATCGTTAACACATTTACAAATAAAATCTCACAAATAATAAGTTAAACCTTTGGGCTATTTGCATGCGTGCAGCTCAAGAGCAACAAAACATTCGCGGCCATTTTCTGAATTCGGCTCCATATGAAAAGCATGTGCCGACTTGGCATGCAGATGGACAAGTAATCGAGCCTGCAGAACGTTGCAGCGCGCAGCAGTCGATGGCATGGGTCTAGCCCTCGGGGTAGCTGGTCGGCGCAGATGTGAGCAGCATTTGGGGCTCCGTGTCCATGGTGTTGGAAAAGGGATGCCCGATGTGTAATTTCCAGAAAATGACGTGCCCCCTCTGCCCGCCATCGCCTTGCTTCTAAACAACACCAAAAGGGTCCAGGCCGTGGTGTGAAATTATAGAGCGCGGTGCGAATCCTTCACAAAAGTGGTACTCAAAGAGTGTCTTAAATCTCCGAGAGCCGCTCGGTCGCGGCTTCTACTGGGCTCGTAAACAACAACGCGTGCTAGAATTACAAAAGTTCAGATTAGTATTGGTGGAGCCGTGAAGCGTAAGATTAAGTCAAAACTAAAACATGTTTTTTAACCGCGACTTTGCCCGATATGCATCTGAAAATATCGGAAGTGCACCTCGTGTATTTGCGCTCGGATTAGCTTGGAAATTCATATCCGAGACACAAAATTAATAATCTGATATTTTCACTGAAAACATAAATAAGAATCTAATGTCGGTAATTTAGGTAAATTATCCTGATAATCAATGTGTAACTATTTTCTAAAATTAAATGAAAACGAATGCTTTCGCCGAAAATAGAGTTACGCCGCGTGTGGGTAAATATGTAGCTCTTTGTCGATTCGTGTCCAGCACTCACGACGCGAGTGATCGCGTTCCGGGCCCATGGTTCTCTCTGGAAGCGAGGACGCGATGACATTGCTGCGTTGCTGCTACCCAGCACCGTGTAAAACAAGGTGTTAGATCTTGCACGTTGGCAGACCGATGGGCAGACCTATGGGCAGACGTTGGCGGCGGCTAGATATCTTGTCCCAATCAAGGCCCAAACAACTTCAGAACCGATGTTAGCTTTACCTCAGAGCACTAATTATACCGACCAGGCGAGAGCCTCTCAGTCAATCGGTGGAAAAAACTATACCTTTAGGTATAATAATGGTTAATAATAACAATAATTAAATTAAGAATGTCTACAACGAGTAATATTGTTTGAAATGAAACGTGTATCATTTGCCGCGTCTTCGTGCCTGTGTGCCAGCCTGCTGGGTGCACGAGCAGAGAGCACTCGAATGCGTGGAAATAACAAGTTGACGGAGGCGAGTAGAGTACACCTCCAAGACGTCGTCCCAATGCTTATTAACGAGCTTCAAACGAGGTGGAAAACAATGCCAGACGTGAGGAACAATATAGGGCTTCGGTGCCAATCATTGCCATAGTGCTGCAAGCTGGAGCTTTACATAGTAAAGATGATGTGATAAAAATTAAGGGGTGGATCGCAGGGTTGAATTAGCAGGGTGCCGGCTTCTCTTTATTGCTGGAAATGACAAAATAATTATTGTTCTTATTACTGCAGTCGAGGAAAATATGGACCGGTTTCTTAACTCAAGGTGTTTGGTATTTGAAGGCTGAAATACCAACTTAGACACATGGTAGCTATGCGATAAATTTCTAATGTTTGCATTTAGATTTTCGAACGATTGGAGCAGGATCCCCGGGTTGTGGGAGGACAGGCCTGTAGAAAACGCTGGTAGTGAACGGAAGAAGGTATGGCGAGGCGAAATCGGATGGAATAATTACCAAGTCTTTGCTCGAAAAACATTCACTAGAAAACCAATCCAGGACGGAAAAACCAACAGCGCCTTCCTTACCTAAGTTAAGCAAAGATAGGGAAATCTTTGCCTTCCTAAAGGAAATCCTCTCTTTTCCTTTTCCGCTGCATCGAAATTATTACGCGAGAGAAGGGCTTAGCCGGTCGAAAACACACCAATGCCCTATCGCTTTCCGCCAGAGAAAATAAGGTCATCAATCATCATAATTGATACATTCTGTAAAAAAAATTTGCGTTGCATGATAAATAATCAAAGAAAATATAATTCACTTACCTTCCTTATGTATTTGGCAAAAAAAGCACAAAGAATTAGCACAGACACATGCCGCATGCGAAATTTGGCGAATGCATACCCGGCTAATATTGTAATTAGATTAAATGGGCTTCTGGCTTCGGTGACGAGCCAATGGCCAGCCTATTGTGCATATAGCGTTAATTGTTTCAATCTCTAAATTGATCTCTTTAATTACTGGTGCTTCCACACCGGTTTTGTCGAAATGACAGGGCAGAGCTATGCGAGCGGCGGCTCGGGGTGCTTGCTACCGACGCGTACGTCTATAATGTTACTTTTAATAACGGAAATGGGCTGTTATTAAAAATAATAAGATGGTATAACCGGAATTATTGCTTATGAATAAGTTAATTCGAGCTTGATATTTGTAAATGCACAACATTGCGAACACTATTTGTACAGTCGCTTGTAGGTACTATACACAAATTACAGTCCAGCTATAGACGTTCATATTTCAAAACCACTTGATACCTTAGCGCGTATTTCATTTAGCATGTACGCTTTATATATGGTAATTACCGTAAGACATGGTGTGATGTAGTAAATAACTCAGCAAAATTGTTATATTTTTGCCCATAAAAATGTTAATCATCAATCACTTTTTGAAAGAAAAACGTACAAGACTTCGTGCGTTTCGTGTATATTTAAGATAGTCATTTTTTTTCTGTTATAAATGATTACCTGGTGTAAAAAAAGCAGTTGACACTACGCTCTAGGGTCTGCATCGGTCTTCCAAGTTCCTCTCTTGACTCTTTGACTTTTTACACATGCCGCAACATTGGCCCACCGACAACCTCCAATACGTGGTCAGCACACCACAAAAGCAAACTATGCTCTACGCACAATCACAAACCCTGTGGGCAATTCGTCGACATAAAGACGCAATACTACTTGACTAATGTTGAATGCAGGTGCCCATCTCTTCCATTATGCGAGGTTGCTATGCCGCATGTGTATTGGTATGGTAGTCTATTCGAGTCGAGATCCCAGGAAGCCGCTCTGTAATTTGTTCAACACATGAATCGTGGACAACCGCAACTCAACCATTTGGTGAGAAGAGTTTTCAAAACGTTTATAATATCGTTGGACCGTTAGTTAAGTTCGTACGTGAGATCTGGTCTAGTATTATTATTCTATAACTCCGTATTTTATACATCCATATGTGCGCTAAGGTCTTGTATTGTGCCAGAAGATTGCATTTCTTTGTAATAATATGCCTACCTATCTGACTGAAATAAATGATAATGGATGGTTTGCTACGTTGCTCATATACCCCTCGTCCGTGGACATGGCTAAGAAACATGCTTCTTTGTATTAATATTAACAAACTATGGAATAGTCCCAACAAGTACCTACCATGCACTGGCTTTCTGTGTTTCAATTGAGATTGGTAATTGCTATTTATTACATAATTATCGTATCGTATAACTGCGATGAGCGGTCAGCATTATGAAATGGGATATTGGCTGTCAATTATAAAATAATCTTAAGATGTATAATCATGCAATCTCATCCTCAGTATATTAGTGAATTACACGTATGGGGAAATGCTCTTTTGGTATTACCAATTACGAAATGCCACAGAAGGCATGGGGTGATGCATTTACCTTCGCTTACCTGTAAAGGCAGTAAAGTAGTAAGTACACTCACACAACTTGTATAGGTTATGCACGGAAATGTATGGAACGGGCCTTTTTCTTAGTAGATAGTAATAGATTTTAAGTGGGTTTCTATTATGCACATGAGGGTAATTAATAAGAAAAGGTACATCAGTTAAAGTGTGGTATGGGTACCTACGCCAGCTCTCGCTAAGTATGTTTCAAACCTGTCAAAAAAACAAAACGCAGTGGCTCTGCATAGAACACAATAGTTGCTCACGGGCTGACTAATTACACCGTCCGTGCGGCACACTGTGCAATAAACATGCTTTATTATATTAATATTATAATAACATAAATCCCATAGAATCGAGTTATACCCACAAGGTAAGTTTCTTGGAAGAAGACAGGGCTTAACACCTTACCCTCTTGAGGTTTGATCTTTGTTATGTTTCCTTCGCAGTGGCGTTAGGTCAGGTACAGAGGTTCTCACAAGCCACTAGGTCTATTTCCGCGATATCCGGTCAGGTACACAGTTTCTCACAAGTCACTAGGTCTATTTCCGCGATATCCGGTCAGGTACACAGTTTCTTACAAGTCACTAGGTCTATTTCCGCGATATCCGGTCAGGTACACAGTTTCTTACAAGTTACTAGGTCTTTATGATGGTTTTTAGGCTCATGTCTACTTGATTTAGCCTTAGAATGCTAAGTAAAGGACAACTATCCTTTACTTGCTGTCCGTTACTTAGCATTCAAAACCCATTTCAGATAGTTTTTGTTAGTTACTGGGTCTATTTTCACGATATCCGGTCAGGTACACAGTTTCTTTCAAATAGAGCTAGAGATATTCTAATGTTACCGGTTAGCGGCATGGTGGATGAATGTATGGGCACTAAGTAATGATAATAATGACAAGAATTAAAACATCAATGCATGCAAAAGAAAACGAGAAAACGTCTGGTCTTGCAGAAACGGCAAGACCAGAAACGACAAGATGCAAATACAATTTACATATTGACTAATTTTGGTGCAGAAACTAATGAGAAAATTCTACGACATAATGACAGTCATAAATTTCATTTGTTGATCGATTTTTCGCCGATATCGTTGCAGAAACTACAGGTTGCAGAAAAACTACAGATGGGACATCATCGGCTTTGTGTCATGGATGATGACCTGCTCAATATTAGAGTGAAAATCATGAAACAGCCTTCCACCACAAATTAAATGCATTGCAGCAGGGATGCTTTCAAGAAAAACCTAAAGATCTTCCTTCTCCTAAGAGAATTTTATAATTTAGATGAATTTTATAATAAAGATTATTAAGTGAGAGATATTGAATACTAGATGACAATGTATACACACTGAAAAATGTAATAGACAGCTAATTAAATGCCAAATACAAATACAAAAGTGTGTAAGTTGTTGTCAAAGCATTGCAGTCGTCTTATAAAATTGTCATCAAAGCACTCCTCGTTTCGCTCCTTTGCAATTCCAAAAGGACACGTACCGAAATTGTCGTTTGCAAATCTTGGAATGTTTCCTCATTCACATGGTTATTACTTATTGCCTACAATTACTACCCACTGATAATCACAGAGGTCCTCAGCATTACGTCTGCTTTTTCGGTCTGCTGCCCGGTCTAGATTACCACACCGAAAGATAGCATGCATTAAAACTTATTTCAATCAAAATTATAATGTTCCGTAATATTAATTGACTTCCTTAAATGTGTGGACCATTTTTGACACCGATCTGATTTCATAAAATATACGAGGCTTGTCCGGTCAAAAATTATACAACATCATGTATATTTAATTTGCGCGCACTAATTCATGATGTGCAAACTTAAAATCGTGCCGCAACACTTGCTCCAAATAGCTTGGCCGCATGCTTCGACGTCTTGTACGTCTTGCGATAGGCACCGATGGTGACAGCTTGCGTCATTGGAAGGCCAGCGTTTCATTGGTTAAAATCCAAGAACGAAAATTGACTTGGCGAAGATTTTCTAAACCCTTTGAAAACGGTTGAAACTTGAAAATGTTTCCCAGTTTAGTTAGATGTTTATTTTAATGGTTTGTTTTTTAACTAGTTTTGATTTTGTGATTCGAGGACCTGGTCATTTTATATTTTGTTTCATAGCTTTAAAGTTGGAAACATTTGAAAAACTTTGAGACATATTTGAGTAATTTTACGAAAACTGAATTTTCATATTTCCCTCTTTTCCAGTCTAGAGTCCTCACTTTTTCCGGTCATGATTACCTCGCATTGGTAGTTTTGATCTTTCCCAGTTCATAACATGTTGACCATGTGATGGTCAACATCTGTGATTTCCGATTGCGATGTCAGAAAACGAATGATGATTCTAGCATTAGGAGCGATTCTAATATATTTACTTGATCGACAACTACTTCTTGATCAATGTCTTCAATTGTAACCAAAGATTGCTTATCGATCGCCAACCATGAGAGGAAAATCTTATAATCTCTCGACACAGATCCACCACTGGCCAAAGATACCGTGATCTACCGAGAAGAAGTCCCGAAAGCTGCTTCATCGGGACACTCTTCTAAGAAAGTGAGCCAGTGTTTGCTAATCTCCATAAATCATGAGCAATAGAAAAAAATCGTAAGAGTTTGCTCGTGTTTTTTTTTACGGTACTGAAGCTGCTACTGGCTGTTTCATTGTGAAGAGCTTTCGTCGGCGCTTTCCTGATATTAGTCCTGCACTTAGCCGCTGCCTTTCAGCGGCGAATTATTCCTCCATTAGTCCTCCATTGTCCACAATCCCGACTTTCTCATTCACCATCTTCGAACGAAGGGATTTATTAATGCTCCGGTGCGGATGGAAAAACATCAAAAGCGCATTTAAAAACTGCATATCTATCGCACTAATTATGCAGTTTATTGATAAGATCGTATAAAGGAGCTGGTTAACGTATGCTACTAGTGTTGTGGTAGGATCTACTTTGGTATCTATATATGTATGTTAATTCGCATGCGCTCAATTTCTCATTATTTTAAGTGCGATCAAGATGTCTGCTTTTAGAAGTAAGGTCTGACCACTGATACCAAAAGCAGGTTCATTCCTATCAATTAATTACCATCGTATTAGTTCAAACCTACTGAATTTTCACTACCGGAAAACTTTGACAGGGATCTTTATGGCATCCTCTTTGTACTTCCATTCCGTAACATGACTCTCATGGAGTTTGACGACCAAGGGGTTGAGTAAAACCCGTCCATTCATTCTTTCTTTTACTTATAATAACAAGAATGGGAAGTAATTTTAATTTATGTTCTTAGCTTTCTTCCCTTATTTTATCCAGATCCATTAGGAAAACCATTGTTCGCGTTTTCTTTTCTTTTACCAGGTTTTCTTGTGTCGGACGTAATTATGATTCATGCGACGTCGTGTGCCTTCGACGACGCCATCAATGGAACACAGAAAGCGTCTTACGCGACTTCACAGATTTTTTAACAATGTCATTTCCCTATCAGAATGCTAAATAGCTATTTTGTGTCTCAGTTCCAGAGAGCATTAGCTTTGCATTAATTTTGAATAGTATTAAATTCGTTTTATTTTTGGCTTGATTTAGATTGCAAGCAATGCGTGGAAAATACATGTTAAAAATACTAATAAAAGAGCGTGTTAATTATGTATCTCAGCACTTTTAGGCGCTACTACTAAAATATATCTTTGGTGTTTAGTTCAGTTATGAATTTAGAGGCAAGTTCAAAATATCTGCGCATCACTCTTCCCGTGGCTGCTGTGCAAAAAAGAAACTTGACAACAAAAATGGCGTGTGCGGAGATAGATATTTGCAGTTAGCACCCAGGAATAATATTGTTGGGGAATAAACATCTTATCGCAACTCGACAATTATTCCTATTTTTGGCAAACATTATCGAAATTTCCGGCATTGACAAGCTGTTTCTTTTGACGATATTGCTGGTCTCATCGTGAGGATGACTTTCAAGACAGGATTTTCAAATATATAAAAAAAAAAAAAATCAAGAAAATATCCCAAAGTCTCAAAACGTCAGTGACTCCTTTTAGAAGTTGCATATCCAATATTTTTCAAAATGTAGAATGATGGATAAAGGGGATAGTTTTTGTAATTGAAACTGGAAGAAAAATATTTAAAATTCCCAAAACCTTCACCAAAATATTCTCTCTAAACTTGAATTCCCTTACTTTTTTACTACTAGGGTTTTCCGTATCAAAACAGTGGGTACAGTTCATCGATCTTTAAAATCGCCATAAAAACGCCAGAGTTTCCTTCAAGGTTATCATACGTGGCAAGCAGAGATTGTATTGTAATCTTTTTGGCTCATCAGGATCAGGCCAAAGTGTCGCCGATTAACCAAGGGAGAGCGTGAAAACGAGCCATCCTTTCTCGCCACCATAACTTGCTAATCGAACTCGGGACAGACGGGCAGGTGAAGTGATTGTACAGATAGACAGAATGAAAGGAATTTGATGAGTATTTTCACGTTCGACGTACTACCTACATCAAGAATAATCTCTTTGTCGAGAAACTAATCTAACAAAAGCGTGCAGCAGCCTGATGTTTTATATTACTTTGATAGAGTCTGATGATTGACGCTTGGAAAATATTGAAAGATGCTAAAGGTGTATCTAGATGGGATTGGTAAATGTTGATGGATTCTTGCAATGCTATCCCGTCTATGTAAAAACGAATTCGATACAAAACGTTTAAATGCCAACGCAGTGGATTTTTCTTGTTACTCTAATTGTTAAGAATATGTAAATTAGCTCTCGCTGGCCTATATGTCAAGTAATTAATTATTATTGCACATTGCTTATAGGCAAGTGGCAAATATAGGCTGGCCTTTGAAAAATATTTAAAAAAAATTGTATCCTTATTAGTATTACAATAATTAGTTTGAAGCAATTAATTCTCGTGGTTCAACTAAAATGTATAAAAAGAAAACCAGTTCTAACTGTTTTGAATAATCACGACGTTTTTCACTATACCTACCTTACCTTTCTATATATATATATACATACTGTCTCTGTGCCAACCTGCCTTCTTTCTATATGCTTAAACAGATTTGCATCACGATTGAAAATCATGTAAATACACATCCCATTATACAAGCATGCATCTATTAAAATATGAAACACTGCATCTCCTAGCATGTATTGATGGAGGCTCGTAATGCAAATATAATTATTGTTCCAGTGCAATTATCATTATTGCTGCAGTCATTTGCGGAAAGACTAACAATAATATACTTACTCTAATAATATCTCAAACCTGTTCGCATGTACAGAAGATTAAAAGAATACCCCCAGACATTATGTAGGCACCTAGGTACATATACATTGTTATAGACACAATAGCACGAAGATTTTATGTCCATATTTGGGCATGCCAATTAACGCCCAGGCGTCGGGATTTGAAAGGTATAAGAAAACTTTCAAATCTATCAGCTATTACACTGGATCGTGTCTGTTAAAAAATTGATTCAGCGCATCTCAGCATCATGGACTCATTGCACTAGATGAAACTAGAATAACAATCAACAACTCCATGTTTGGAATGGATTCTCTTCTTCTATTGAACAGAAATAATGAAGCAGATCTCACCAATACCATCTGAGTGATCGCATTGGTAGGATCTAATCTGTAATTGATATCTATCTTTTCTTGTCTCCCATGGGACTTGGAAACATGCCATTAGGTGATTCTATGGACCAAAAGTAAATAGAAATAATCAAAAGTGAATCAGAAAGCCTTTAGGAAGGTGAGTGTAGAATTGGAATTGTTTATGCCAGAGGCATATGTTGAAATTAACATTAGTTTGGTGATGCACAATGCATGGTTTTACTAGTGAATATTTTCCTTGTGGTTGAAGCAGAATCTTTTTTGACCTCTCCATATGAAAAGAAACTCAAGTGGGAAGTCCTGTTTCCTTGGTATGTTATTGCAGGATTCGTAGCGGTTGAAATCTTGTTCGCCTGCATATTTAGCAAGCAGAGATCGAGCCAAGGTGCAAATCAAACACAATTACTCGAGTGCTGAGCCCACACTGATTACTCGCTAAATACCTCTAGTTGAGCGCGCTGTCATTAGAGTCTCAGATTTCCATCGAAATTTGGTCCTGAGCGATGGATGTCAGTTATTAACCTGGGCTGGGGTTCCTCGTAAGCGTCATGGAAGTTCATTAATAACTGGAATAATTAATAGCTCGTGCACATAATAATGTTTGGTAAATAACTTTCTATAAACGGAAAGACAGGACTTGATTGATAACGCAAACAAGACGGACTCATCATTTATGTGAGAGATGTATAGCAATTATAACACCTTCCAACCATCAAGAGAATCTAGCATAGATAAATACGTTTCGATCTAGATAAGGCGTGATTGAGAGCATTGTTCAATCAAACGTCTTCGTAATATAAAAGTTTGAATTTTTTATTGAGACCTGTGATGGTATGTGGGGGGATATCCGAAAATGCTACCGAATGGTTTGGCGTGTTTGAAACACCAGTTCTCGTGAGATCACCGAAGTTAAGCAAAACTGCGCCGATTCCGGTATTGGATGGGTGACCATCATACACATGACTAGTTCTGTTCGGAAGAGAGGCTAGAGGGATGAAAGTTACCACAGCAACTTCATTCGCCTTGCTTATCAACCTCTCAGCAGCATAGATTTGTGGAGGTATCCTGATGTTCGCGTTGTACCGTCCTTCGGAAGAGACGTTAAGCCGGTGGTCCCCTTGGTGCTCTTCGACAGGAGCAGGCTAAGTGTCGGCACCGGGTTTCCCCTCCTTCCTTCCAGGCTAAGTTAGGTTCATCATCATCCTCATAATCATCCGCTCGTTCACCGACGCCATTAGACCAGTGACGTAGGGCCAGTTGTCAAAACAGTGCGTCGTTAAACCCTAATAATCATCATCATCATCATCCGAAAGTGTTCTCCATGGACGAACAAAAACCGTTTGGAACTCGTTGTGTTTTTGTGGCTAATGGGATTTCTTTTCTTCTGATAGTCAATAATCTACCATGCGACCCTGCAAAGGCAGAGGTTCTCCGCGGCGGTAGACGTAGCGGCTCCTCTGGCAGTGTCGGCCGTCAGAGTTGAGTGCGCTAGGACTATGCAGCGAGGGGCACCGGTACCGGCAACTTAACACTTATCTACCACCCCATCCGCGCAGAGGCCTTGGCCCTCGAGCCCGCGTCGAAGAGCTTCACGAGGAGCGAGCATTCCTCACGGACGCCGGTCGGTCTCGGCCTGCCAGACCGACCGTCTCCTGCTCCTGCTCGCTACTTCTTCGCCTCAGCTAACACTAATCTTTGACCAGCAACAATTCACAAAAAAAAAGCGAGCTGGAAACTTTTAACGACGCTTCTTTTGATTGATTGACCTGCCACGCAAAATGCAAAGTTACGCGCTCAACAAAGAAATATGACGCGTTTTATGAATTAGGCAAATTTTGAGATATGTAAACGCGCGGCGCTCCTTGCGGTAATTGTCTCGAAAGATCTTGGATTTTACTTATATATCGTTAGGATTTCATTCAAATTTCTTACGTAATTAGTTACAAAGTTTTTATTACAATGGTTAACAATCTAAAAATGAATTTAATTGCTATTATCTAGCTACGATCTTAATTAACCAATCATAAAATAATCCAGCGTAACATAAAACAATTTCAACACATTTAAATAACATTCACACTGACACTTCGAGTTAGCATGAAGCGACCACATGCCATCCACCATCACCTCCACACATCTCTCTACATATCGATAGAATTAGCCGCCCAAAAGCCAATCTTACATCTCCGACGTACATCTCGCGTGAACATCTCCCAGAAACCCCTGGCGCTTTACTCATTATTCTCCTGATGGTCGCTTTTGTATTTGGTCAACACAACACACCCGGACTCGCCTAGCGCCCTCCACGTAATAATATGCATAATCCTTGTATTCTTAGCATGTGTGCACACCGCACAGCCTGATCCGACATTATTGTGGGTGTAGTAAACCATGTCCGGGCGCTCGTGGCCGGTGTTGGCGGGCGGTCGACGCTTGATTCGCCGGTCCGCAAAGCATTTCACCGGCGCGGCGGCAGCGGCGGCGGTCGTGGTGGTGCTATGATGATGCACACCTGGTCCCGCGCGGTCCTCAGCTAGCTCAAGCAGCAAGCTCGTCATCCCAAGGCTATCTGGTAATAAATCACTGTTGGATCGCCGCCTGCTCGCTGGGCGCTCCAGCCCGTGGACCCATGGAATGCGTTAGTGGTGCTGGCACCGCTCGCCTGGCGTGCCATGGTGAGGTGTTGATTAGGGGACTGGGGAGCGGCTGGGTACCGAATCGGCCCCGCAAGGGTTAACTACGTTGCTCGTTGCAACGCGCGGCGGCGGCGTCTCTCTAAATTATGCCCGCTTGCTTGACTCGCCCATGCATGGCACTCTGCCCTCTGGTACCGTCCTATTGCTTCGTCCAGAGGTGCTTGTACGTACATGGTGCACTATATTGTAACCATATAGAGCTGGGGAATGTCGGATTGACTTTTATAACCATAACAAACATGATATTACTATTTTCGAATTATTATTATTATTATTAGAAGCTGTAAAATTGTCTTCTTAATGGACGAATACATCAGTTGTCTTAGAGATCGACCGCATATTTTAATGTCTATTGGTGACTTCTTTGGTTCTTTTCACCTAATGGCGCGTCACGCAGCGCAAAGCATACTAGTACCACCATAGTTGGTACAAATTACTTAAACCGTGTTGAAAAGTAGACAGGAGAAGTAGAGCAAGATTCACGTACTTTTCCTGCAGTTCTGATTTATAAGGCAGCAGTCCTGGAGATTTGAAGACTCGATAGCTGCAAGGAAAAGGTAGTAGGAGGTACCAACGTGCATAGAAGAATTCTTGAAGTACCGAGCGAGTGCATTGTACCAAAATTGCACATTTTTTATTTGCTATATACCGATGCGCAAGGCAATTACGGTAAGAACTCACACAACACAACTATGCGATACGAGTGTCGCGCAGCAAATAATTTTCTCGACTTTTCTTTGTTTTGTGCGCGATTTAATCTCTATCATCATCGTCGTCATCGTCGTCGTCCTGACGCATTCTCTATGCCAGCAGCATGGGTAATCTATTATGCCTCGTGTCCACGTACACCCGACCAAGACCCGACCGTGCGCTCAACTCATTTTGTCCAAAACGAATTGAATTTGACACTCCCCGCGCACCAGCGTTTCTAGGAACGACGCTTTTGGACCTTATCCATCGCTCACGCGGATGAAATTGAAACGCCTTCTCTTGTGGGTGATGCACCAGATAGTTTTTTTTAATGTTTGTAACCGATTGCCAAATGAGCCAAAAAAAAAGCTAAACACCAAATTGTTTATGCGATTCTATTTTAGATGGGCTGTGTTAGGGTAGATTTTTTGGAAAGAACAGGGAGAGTAACAAAGACTGAACATTGCCAACATTTTTATGGTTAAAAAAGGATTTTAAAGGTATGATCATACACGTGACTGCGTATCAGCCGCGTAGACAATTCAACTCTAAATGATATGAAATTTTAATTCAGTTATACATAATGCATCATATTTCACAGTAGTTACACGCATTGAATTAAATGAAACCAAGATTTTCCCAAATATCACAACAAGTAGTGCATATAAAACACGACTAAATGCCTTTTGATAATCATTTGTCTACCCAGTTGTACTTTGCTTTAATTAAGGCCGTTAAAATTTTGTATATTTGATCTCACATAGTAGTGAAATCATCGAGCATGAGCCATACTTATCTAAATGTTTGATCCATTTATCAAAATATGTAGAAGGCAAGTTGATTGATGGCATCACATGCACACTGACTGCATTAAAACAATTAGTACCTTATATGCAAAAATTACCGAAATATTTGGGTTCAGAAAACTTTGCTCGTATGTGCACGATCCGAATAGCACACGAAACCTCTCGGGCCTATAAAACAACTGTTCTAAGTTATTAAAATCATTTTTATGCACTCACTAACTTCGTGTCCTTATTTTCATATATACCAACTAATTACGCCAATTATCTGGCATTTAAATAATCTTAACTACACATGGGTAGGTATATTATCACCGATGAATTCAAAGATATTTTGTTTCTAGATGTTTGGCTCGGATTTCTGGTCTTTGAATTTGATTGCTATCATTGAATACTTATATCACGGTGGAATCAAACTCTAATAAAATAATGTAGATTATTACCAAACTTCTATGTGCATGTGATCGTCTCGTGCTTTAAAATCGTGTATTATACTTCTCAAATCTGATAATGCACATTTTTGAGTAACGCATGGTTTCATTTTATAGTGCAGATATGCGTTGATAAGCGATACTAGTTAAAAGGCAATTAGACTCAAATTAGACTTTCTTCAAATATGCAATGCATATTTTCATTGTAACAGGATAGTCAATTAGATATGAAGTGAATAAATGCAACAAAACCCGGTTTTACCAAAAACAAAATAAAAACTTTTGAATTGATATTTATAATATTGTAAGTGTAACAGTAACGGTGGAATTGGTCTGGTAATCCAAGGGATTTGCATGATGAAATTACACATTTTGTTATCAACTGTGATAGATCCAATAAACGTAAATAAATTTGCGCGTACATGCTTGGCAATCATAATTAAAAGAAACGGTTTAGGACGAACCACTCCACTAAGAGATGAGAAATGTGATAAAGATAAAAAGATAGATCTTGGATACAGAAGACAGAGAAAATGGCTTAACTGTAATCTTCCAACACCTGACAAACGTTACAAGTGTTGCACATGCAGTTTGCAGAATTGCAGCCAACTGTCAGTGTCCCTGTCAGCACTGCATCTGCAACCATATGCATTTCACATCATCCAACTAAACTACACTCATATGCATATGTATATAATAATAACAAAATAATTGACCGTGAAAAACTCTACCATTAGTGGGAAAATTGAAAGTAAATTATCAACAACACCTCGGCATTTTCTGGTAGAATTTTCTTTCGTATCCGGCGTTAGAAAAAAGCGACTTGCGCTAAATCATCATTAATATTCAATTTATACTTTATTGTGCCAAATGTTCTGCAGGTTTCGGCATACAGGCCAAGCATTGTTGAAAGCTTATCATATGACGATGAACGCTGGTAAAATAATCTTCCGGTTTACACAAAAAATAATTATTATATCATGCCTTGTAGTATGCCAGCATGTAACCATTTTTAGCTTTTTTCTATATCCGCTCTTTGAAATAGAGTCATGTCGTAACTTTTGTAAAGTCATTTTCCATATTTCATAATTATGTACTTATCTAGGTTATATATTCAAAAACGTCGTCGTTGTGCTAGCTCATCAATTAATATAATTTAGAGTTTCCTTTTATGCAGGTTCTTTTTTTTTATTGACTTTAAAATTAATTTATTTTTACGATTTGTGTGCAAGGAAAGAGTCGTTCCAAAAACTGGAAAGCTATTATGAAAAATCATTTCAAACCTTGCTGAATTCCCAGGGTAGAATTTTTTTTATTTCTTTACTAAACAAATAAAGACTTCCTCATTGCCCGACTTTTTATTCTTATGTATGAAAATATATAATAATCGTGTTAAATTTAAATTTCTTCTCACAAATATAATTAATTATGGAACCCACACCCACATTAATAAATTAAGATAATAACATCAGATCAAACAAACTGTATGTAAAACACGTGTTTTTTATTTTTTATTTCTTGATAGGGTTTTCAGTTGTTCCCACGTTTTCGGCCACAGATCCACACACATTGATGGAATGCCTCTTCCATTGTTTGCCAAGCACTTAAATACACTTGCATATTTCGGAAGTAAATAGCATGCGAAAATACAGACGGTCTAAACGACAGTTCAACTATCATCACATGAATGCAAATACGACCAAAATTAATTTAACGTGGTTTTAAAAGTGTGGGAAAGATTTAACTTTTGACCATGATGAGAGAAGGAACGGTAACACTGCCTTTTTTTATACCACGCATACATCTTTCAAGTATTTTAGAAACGTTGTAAAGGTATTTATGTCAGTAGATTTTTGATTTTGACTAGTGATTGTTGAGGGATTTCATTTCGAATTACGGCGAGCTTGATTTAACCAATTGACTTCTCAGTGATATGTCGAAAGAAAATATTGCTCAATTCGGAGAAATTAAATAAAAATCGAAAATAGTACTAGTGAGTTTGCAGCATTACGACGTATGATAGAAACTTAATATTTTATGCTTTAAATTGATATAGTTTATTTTCTTTTTGCTTAAAAAGGACTTTTCATCATATGTCCTCGCTTTTCACCAATTTTCTGAAATTTTCAAATTTTCAAGGTCACCCATGGTACCAACCTCGTTTTCAAGACAACCATGAAGTTTGGTATCCACAAAGTACAGTTTAAGCTTAACCGTCATACAATTGGGGGTAAAGTTGTTATGAAATCTGGAATCACACGTTCTGTGATTGGCTGTTCATCTTCTTCGAGGATTGGGCCGAAGACTTCCTCAACAAGATAAGCACTTGATTAATTTCGAAGTAGCTCTAAAACGCTTAGGCTTGAATTCACTATGGCTGCTCTCAAAATCATCAACGAATTTTTACTAGCGATGTTATTAAAGTCAAAGTTTTTATAATAAGCCGTGGCATGGCATGTGCTGCTGTTATGGCGTAGGGCAATATAGGGTCTAGAGCCGCCATACGTTTTCGAGGCGAGCAACTTCGGACGTCTTTATACCAGCTATAAATAATAGAACGGATTAAAACTGTTCGAGCGGCGTTCTCTGTGGATTCCTCGACGAGCCATTATCGTGTAAACCTTTGCCTAATGCATAATTAAAGTTGGTCCGATCCGACGTAATCTAGGAGCTAGATGCTCATTTAGGATGGACAGCGCCCCGACTTTATCACACTCACTAAGAACTTGCCTGTTTAGTCGCTTACAGAAGCAGGCAATAAGCTAGCTATAAAGCTGTGTTAAAAGTTGTTTCGTATGGAGATAGGCGAGGACTATAAAATTATTGATATATTTTAAGCTAGTATATTTCAGTGATTGCGTGCCAAAGCAGCTTCTGAAGTGAGTTTCGGTTAAAATACAAATAAACCTATGATGGTATGATGTGGCTTTAGCTTGATTTCAAGCAGATTCCTCCAGGTATGCAAGGTATGAAAATCTAAATAATTTGATCAGCAAATCCTTGATGGACATTTGGATTGCTTCCAAATGGTTTGCACTGAGGATGGATTCTCAAAGCAAGTTTAAGGTTAACCCCCATACTTTTTGGGGGTAAAGTTTTTATCATTATATGGAATCCCTGAAAATCTCTGAAAATCTGTAAGACACCTGTGATTGGCTGGTCTTTTTTTTTAAACTCCGAGGCTAAACAGTAATCACAGTGGATCCGACAGTTGCCTTTGCTATCTTTGTACTCTTTGAATATCTTTTACCACAAAAGTCAAAGATATATTCGCCAAGTTGTGGACTAATCGCATTCTCTCCTGGTTCTGAACAACAAATCAACGCGTTCCCACCTGATTTCCTATCCCCCTTTCAACACAATACTCGAACAAAATTTGTGCGGCTCGTGAGAAATGATTGTCTTGTTGAGCTATAGATGATGTCATTGTGTAATTGTTACAATTGTAGAGCTCGTGGCTATCTCAGATATAAGTGTCTCATTAGTTGTATTATTATCGATTAGCTGCACATCTCAGCTGCGCAGCTTGGCGCAGCTTGGCGTAGTGTCCAGCTGCGCGTTCGCCATTGTGGTCGGAGCGACTCGCATTTTATTGAACAAAGCCTTTATTCCGGGACCCGCATTGTCCGGTGTTTGATAATTAGAATAAATATAGACTTTGCTTTGTGTTTTAAGTTTTTTTTAGACACCTCTGCTCGTTAATTAGAAGTATCTACGATTCACTTCGAGAGCTTGCGATCATTTCTTTTATTGTTCGAAATGTTTTTGTCTGTTCCATCAAAATGGTAGTCTTTTGTTACGAATAATATTGAACATTTTAGACTGTAGATTTCATCACCATGAGTTAATTACATTACATAATACTTAGCTTAATCAAAAGTCGGATAGCTACAACATATTACGATAAATAACCGAATCATTGAAGAGAGACCGCTCATCGTTCTCCGGCTGAGTCGGCAAAACCGAAATGTTGTGGTGCAATCATTGTGCATAGACCACAGAAATGTTTCATCATCAAAGCTATGAACTCGACGGTTTACTAAAGGGTACATTCGTAAATCAATCATTTATCTGCGATTATGCCGGCCATAACAAAATTTCGGAGAAAACAGATGTTTATTTTACAGGTTAAAATTAACATGTATGAAAAAAAACTCAAAGATGTCCATTTGTAAGGACATGTGACATTAATTGCAACCCAGAGAGTTGGTCTGTGAGTCATTTTTCTGGACTGCTAACCATTTCTTCACGCGTATATGAGTGGTATTTTCTGTTCCATAATGTCATAACACCATGGCAAGAGTTCACATTCCTCTGTAAAACACTTGGATAAGTGAATATACTCGGTTTCGGTTGATGTCGCAGCCATGTTGGATTGAATCGGACGTCTCGTTTGATTAATGAGGCTATTTTCAGTCAATGTTGCATGTAATTCGACTTGCTGGCGAATCGGGCGCCCTCTCTGTCAAGGAGGAGTAACCGTGAAACGAGACACTAGCTTTTCCACGTCGAGGGATATCGCGTTATCAGTCATGTCCGCATGAAAACTCACCCGGGAAACTCTTTGGAAGCTCGCTGGACCGACTAGACAAAACGCTTTTCCTGTGTCCTGAACCAAGCCAGATGAAAAACTTTCTGAAACAAGGTTATGTTACGAATGTTTTTCTCAAACCATTACCCCGGGGAAAATGGATTTCAAATGTTGTTTGGCAACTTGCGTGGATAAATCCGAGATTTCCCGTCGAGGATTCACATTCCGTAAGACGTTGAAAGGCTAATATTTTGCCAAGAATAATAGCTTCCTCGTTCAAATGATTATGTTTCCTCGTGAAACTTGCCACATAACGTCAAAAACTTGACATCGCAACCATGGGTTACCTCTTGAAATATCATATGAAATACTGAATAGACGGATACCCGCACATTAAAATCTGAGACCCACGGCGTTGGATTTGGAATGACAGTTGAACAAAAACTAGCATTTCTAATTTGATTGAACACTCATACAAAGAAGAGTGTTTGCCGTTGTGGTTGCCTATGCTGTGTTACCGCATTGTTCAATGGCAAATAGTTACAAAAAAACTTACTTTCTCAGAACAAAGTTTTTGGGGATCTGAAGAGTCATGTCTGACCGTCGCACGAGCGGCTTCAAACCCATTACAGAATTTTCATTTCGTGGTTTCTTGACCTTTTCATCGGGTGTGTTGTAAGGTGTGCGGGGGAGGGGGAGGGGGTATCAAGCCAGAAGGAAGGATGAAGGGGGAAGGGGGGTAGTAATCTTTTAGTATCGAACATGATTTGAAAGAGAACCCGCGATGAAAACACTTTATTAACAATGGCATTGTTACTTTTAGTGGTTCTGAATTCCTTTGAGAGCATCAACCATTGTCGGTGAACAACTCGCAGACTATCCGGTACACTGAGGGGTGTTTCAATTATTTCAATTTTATTCCAATTTTGGCACCGCGTTTTCGTGGCAAATACCTGTGGACAACAAGGCGGGCAATTCCGATTTTCCTAAGAGTTATTAATTTCATGTTTCCCTTACCTCAGAGGGAACGTTTGATGAAACCATTAAACCTACTAGCGTTACTGGGGTATTTATACGAACCGTCCTAGTAAAGAGCCAGAGAGAGTTATACTTACTTGCACCCAAAACTCAAAAGTCAATCCTCTTATCAGTATTTACAGTTTTACTGTCAAACGACCGAACCTACTTCATGTGTGACAGAAATTTCAAACTTTTGGGCGTAAAGTCTCTGTATGAAAATTAATACTACGAAACCGCATCTGATAATCATGTGTGTCAAGCGTTAAATAATCGTTTATAATAACATTAGGTACACTCATACCTCTAAAATCTCCTCGCTTCAAACTCCCCCAAATGACAATCAAATAAATTACGAAGAGCTCCAATCAGAGACTAGATAACCACATTCAACATTGGTGTCCGTCTCGTCAGCTGCAACATCACCCACTTCTTTCAAAGTCGGTCTCAAAAAAGTACCCAAATGGTCCTCAAATTATTACACAAGCTTAGTTTAATAGACTATGATTAACTAATTTTATTCAATGTGTCTACCCATCTGTTGTTTTATAAGTGTTGATGTTGAGACTTTAGAGCATCGCTGTTTTTGATGAGTGCTCATGATTATACGCTTCCTCAGATCGCTTACCTTAATGAACACCCTCTCCTCAGTGGATGGTGAGAATAAGTGATAGCTTCCTCGGCTACTTCCGGTGCTGAAGTCTTTGAGGGCGGCGTCGAGGCACCGGCCCATTGAATAATAACCCAGCACCTCCTATACGACAAAGCACATAACTCGCGCATCACCATTCCCCAAACCATGGCCATCCCTCCCGGACTTTAAAATTCTCAAACTCTTTCAATTGGTTAGATATTTACATATTTTAATGTGATACCTCATCTGAATTATGCGATCTAAATGACTCGTTTTCTTGAACGAAACATCTATTTAAATTAATATTTGAAATTGAGTTTTGTTTTGATGTGGACCGCTGTGATGGACGATTAGGTTTTCCATTTTGTGCGGCTAGGGATTGGTAGATGGAATTGCAAGACTTTTAGATACATGGCCTGCTTTATCTAGAATTTTCTCGGTACCCGAATAACACGTAGCGTAATTTCACACAAAACATGGCGTTCTCGTGACCGAGGACTTACCTCATTGCTCGTTTGTGCAAAGACCGATTGTCTGTTGACCAATGGCTTGCAGAAAACAACCGGAAATGAATTTCTCTACTAATACAATGATAGGACATCCCTTTGCTGTACGGTTCATCGCCCACGACATTCGCTCACTCTTTGTATTTATTATTTTAGGTCTAGGCTCTGCAATCATTAGACTTCGAGGACTCGATATTGTACTTACATTTTTAGGCCAGGTTTACCACCAGGTTTAGGCCTTTTTTTAGGCCAGGTTTTACCAAAATCTAAACTCGTGTTGGTAAAAACAAGTGCCATGGTGACATCCAATCACATGCAGTAAAAATTAGCTGTTTCTGTGAGTTGAAAGCTTAACTCAGATTTAAAGAATAACTGGGCCATTCTCGTTGTCAACTTTGAAAAAAAAAATACTGTCACGCATGTGAGATTCAGGTTTAGATTCTACTTTTGGTAGTTGTGAAGATGCTGAGGTTGCCGACTGTCTTTTAGAATCGGCTCACTGATTTTACCGTGGGTATATGAAAGTACGAAAACATATTTTATTTCTTTTTAGGCTTTTTTTTCGAAGTTTCTTCTAAAATTGAAACAGCTTTAAATTAGAAATGATGTGTACGTGGAGGAGCCGTGTCCCAACCTTACATCATACCAACAATTCAACATTTTCAATGCTCACAGCTTGTTTATTACGAACCTAACAAACCGACAGGACATCATCTTTCATACCTTTGGCTACATTTTATTTGATTACGTCTCTAAGGTCCTATTTTGGAACACAATAATATCAACCTGTTTGTAGGATCTAGCGTCATTGTACATACTAAGAAAAAACAGGTGTGATAGGCGAGGGGAAACGGAGGAGGGACTCGGACTGAGAGGCACCCTGCTGTCTGGACATATTCACAAACACATTACAAGAGCCCCCAAGAGTGGGCTAACGCCGCAGCCCGCAACCCCGCTCGCCAAACTACAATCATGATGTACAGGGTGCCGCCAACAACTCGCAGTTGCAGCCCGACCATAGGCTTATTATAAAGAATAAAAACCTGATGGCAACTCATATCATGACTATTGTGATGAATTACGTAACCAGCCATTAATATGCAAGTCGTGATTTTACTTTTCTGCATCTTTGTGTTACGTACTCGGCACATATAAAATCGTTAACGAACTTGATTGCTTATCAGTAATGTGGCAATCCCTATTGATTTAGTTTCCTTATTGCAGTTTTCAAGTTAAACCTTTGTTAATATACCTTCTTTATAGGTGCAAAAGCGTAAAATTGCAAAAAAGTGCAGCTATGACAGAGATCGAATTTGGTTATCATATTGCTTACAACTCGACTTTATATACACAAGGCCACAAATGACATGAAAATATCTCTAATTTAATCCGCGCATACCCAGCAGGCGGATATTTTGTGGCATCCTATATCTGAGCTTGAGAGGCTTTACGATTAACAATGACCAGAGTGTCTTGTATGTTTGGTTTAGCCCGACACCTTACACTCGTACAAAAGCTAAGCGGCTTGAGTCAAAGCTCTGCGTGATACCTTACAAGCAAGTCATCCTCGGCATTCATCCTCGGCGATAGAAAGTGGCTTATTGCCTTATTGCATGTGTAAAGCACCATTATCAAACCTCCCTTAGCTGGTCCAGGGGTGAGCAGCACATGACATGTACGTTTTTTTGTAGAAATTGGAGCGCGATACGAAAAAAGCGGACTTTATTGTGTCAACAGCTTTAAAAACGGCACCTCCACCATAAAATTTCCTCGTTATTTTATTTTAGAATATACTTTTTTTTATAAAGTAGAATTGCTTTCATCTTCTTTTTGTGCTGTAATGGCGTAAGGTGCAATTTTCTCAGTTTCGTAACACCAGGCTTGCTGTGCGTGTGCTAATATCAGAACAGGTTAGCCGAGTGCTTTATTTTTGTGCATCCCTCATGTACCTGTCATCCAGGGACCAAGATTCAACCCCGCCCGCCAGGGTTAAGCTATTTAAAACGTTTCTCCTCGATAATGGCCGAAACTGGTCCGCCCATTTTCCATTTATAATACGGCGGCAAAGCTTTATCAAATCTTGTACAATGTAATAATGTGGAAGAAACCAACATTTCTAGAATGGGAATGCCGTCAATGTAAATATCCGGAACAATGGCCAAATTTTTGAGTCCTTCTCATATTTCTCACGACCCGGCTAGCTTTGAATTCTAAAAGACCAATAAATACTACTCACGGGCATGTCCGAATTCTATAGAAAAGTTAACAAACTGGACAAGACGTACTAGCGGACAAAATTCTAATAAAATATCATATCTTTATCGAGTTGGAAGATTTCTCGCTGAAAGCTACATGAAGCATTGAATAGCTCCGCTGATCCCATCGTCATTTCGAGCAATTTTTGGGAATTGTTCGAACTCTAGGGATAGAGATTTCTATTTTATGTCCACCCGGCAAAGAGCCGCGCCGCATTGTCTGCCGTGGTTATCGGTCAGGGATGCCTTGGATCCATTCGACGGTATTTTAGAAAGGAAAGGGCTCCTCGCAATAAAACATCCATTGCTACATCCATTTATGACATTTACAACCAATTGGCCTCTCTGAAATTCCGTTATAATAACCAAGAATATTTATAAGTAAACTGCTTCTTTTCTTCCAGTATCTCACTTAAAATACCTTTGGATTACAATGTTTATGGTGGTGCAATGCCATAAAACTTTACAAATCGGAATTTCGCAAAGCGTGTTTTGTAAGCGTATTCTATTTTCCTGGTGGTGTTTCGGCTGTATTGTTATATAGAAACGGTGCGGGCGGTTTTTGGTTTTTTGGTTGTTTTATATGGTTGTCAATGAGCCCCCAAAAATGACCATACTCTATTGTGAGTACATGTCCAGCACAACTTTCGTGCAGAGAATGCATTGTACTGCTTGTCAATGTACACACTACCGAAGGTAAACACGCATTGTGCGTGAAGAGTCGAATATACCCTTGTTATAATTGTTTGTTAAATTAAAAATAAATGCTTGGGAAAGTAATGGTATTTTCTGAGTGTAATAACTAGCGGTTTAGCGGTAAACTTTGAGTGACAGCGTATGGCAATATCTCAATCCTTTTATATGGATATTCATGAATTCGGATATGAGAATATTTCATCCATAGAAAAGATAATTGTCTTATCGACTCGCCGTCGGGGTCCATCTCACAAAGCTGTTTTAACAATGCCTTCTTTTAACTCCCAAATAAAAATGCATTTTTTAGCTTTGTATTTGATTGGAGTTTCCACGTTCATAACACATTTTTGTAACATTTTGAAATAAAATACCTCATGTCAAAACCCTGAACTGGCTGAGAAACAGCACTCTACAATTGCACACGATTCAATTGCAAAATATACCATTGTCGTCTCCTACCGTTATCTGAACTGTGTTTTTTATTAAATGACACATTGTTGTTTTACACCAAACTCTCAGTAAAATTATCTCTAGTGAAACTATCTACACATGGAACTTACCTATAAATATTGGTCCACCTCCAGCAAGGTTGGTTACACCACGTATAGCTTTTTACACCTTATTCATTTCGTCGATCCACCATTAGCGTACAACAAAAGAGCATTTCTCTTGCACCTTTTTGTCAAATATTCCAGTAGGAATTTGTTTAATAACTCCAACATGGTGGCACGTTGATCGCCTTCAAGGTAGATAAAAGACCGATTAACTGACTTAACGGGCGTTTTACCAATTTAATCTCATCATTCTAGGCTGTTGTTCTGTTTTGAAAGGACTGCTCTACATGACTGACATATCTTGTTTACATTCAATCTATCATTATTCAACATAGACCCGCCATCCTAACATTCTACCACCAACTCATTAAAAATCCAAGCCTTCAAAAATAGCGAGCGCTGATTTCAGCAAAATTAATTAGCCAATTTCGCGACCAGCAAATACGAATTGTTTGCCAACCCCCAAGACGGAGGTAAAAGTCACACCCTTTTGGAGACCTCTTATCTGCAAGATGAATAAAGCATCGTCTTTTGTCTTGTGGTTGATGACTAATGACTAATGAGCTCTCGAGGTTGAGACAGAGGAGAGGCTGCTAGGCCAGCTTGGCACCGGCCTGTCTGCCAAGTTTAAGACAATCCAAAGATGTTGATGATGAGGTTGCATTGTTATTAGGCGAAGGACTTTGCCGCTCGTAGATGACTCTACTATAGTGAGAAGTCTCGCGAGAAGCCGAGAGGCCCTCCATTTTGATTTTATACGTGTCACCCTAGAGCAAAACACCTGCTTCGTCAGACGCCATTTTAATTAAAATTATAATCGTCTCTTGCAAGTTTTAGTTTTTAAAAATTTTAATTTCTCGGCGAAAGTTTTTGAAAAAGTATTTATTCGAATTCCCTTGAACGTCGACCTAATTTTAATGACTACACACCCTTTAGTAATGCCTGAGATACCTAACCTAATTTATTTTCGCGCTTGTGATATTGGTAATTTATCAAGCTTGAAATTTGTATTTAAACGCATTTCTCGGCAGACGCGTACCTAAGGTGACTGGACGGAATTTGTGGAGCCATCGATGCGATGTAATGATGCCACCCATCAATATTTCCATTCTCTCGACTGACACCCGTGAAAATCGAGTTCAAAATTGAGATTTTACACACGAGTATTGAATTTTTTTCTCCACAACGATTTCCATCTCGTGAATTCGTGCGCCAGCGCAAAGCAGCGCCACCAACGGCGTTGTCATGCGATGGAGGTGCCGTGTTAGATCAAATTGGGAAGTTTCCGAAGAAAACTCATTGCTATGTAACTTAAAAAAAAAATTTCTGTACATGTATCGTTATTTCATCTCCTCAACGTATGAGCCGTTCCTATCAATTAGACCCAAACGAAGAATTTTCTTTTGGTGCCGAGCACCTCAGTGTTTGATCAATCTTTGCTGCCATCTTCACGTTGATGTAAAGTGACGCGCTACGCTGCTTTGTAATGGCCCGTGACAGGTCTTCGCCGGTGCCGAATCGGTTCGCCCAGCGCACCGGGCCGGTTCGCCTGGTCCGTCGGGCTCCTCCATCACGAGGCTAAATTGAAATTGTTTGTCGGCATCTCGACTCCTCCCCCAATCACGGCTCGAACAGTCACGAAGCTAGGCAATCAGATCACGAACAGTGTGAAAGTTCAATGGAGAGTCAAGCTGAAGCCGTCAAGATATTAGTTGTTATAATTGCTGTTTCATACATTAGTTGAATGGCGCTAATGATGTATGAAAGACTTAACATCAATACCTACATGAATTACATTCATAAATGAATTAAACAGACACAAAAACATCCTGAAAAGCGATTAGGCTGAGGTGTTCAGGAGCAGGCGTCGCTATTATGTGAATTATAGAAAGAATGGCCGCCGTCTGTAGCTTGCCGCGGCCGCGGTTTTAAAACACCACAAGAAAAAAGTATAGGGGGCTTCAACCTACAAATCAAAATCGTGAAAAATTTGGCTGACCACATATATAGTTATGTCCGCATACAAACACTAGTGAGCCCTGGAGGAGTATTTCTCATACCTATCGGAGAATATCTCGAATAAATCATTAACTCACGGTCTACAAGATTTAGAACCAGTCGATACATGGCCGACGTAAATTGTCGCCTATTTACAAAATCAGGTTCTTATGAGGATAATAAAAATAACGAACACTTTTCGTAAAGCCGATGGCTATAATAGGATGCCTAAATACGCGATGGCGCATAGCGAATTATATAATGACAAGATGGCATCTTCACATCTTCGCATTATCTCCTAATCAGTGAACTAATTACTCAATCACGGTGTTCATCAGATCGGATGGTGGAGACTCTTGATGAGGTTCATGCTCACTCACCGCGCTAGGTTCGGATATGTGCAGCTTCCTTGCTCCGCAGCACGAGCTGCAACGGCCAACGCTCCAACGCCAACGCGGCAGTAGATTCATCTCGCCTCCCTGAGACAGCGCTTTGTTGCACCCACCTCAAACACCTGGTAAAAGTCCAGCCAGCCTGAGTATACAACGGCGATATATTTCACCATAAAGCTCCAATAAAAGACTGAAATATTAATTACAGTTTACAAATGAAGGCTGGAAACCCAACGCAAGACATGTTTATTGAGGTAGTTTGAAGTCGTGACCCTTTGAGAGTCCGAAAGGTGTGAGATAGGAAAAGACAGGATTACACTATATATATATATATACTAAATGTAATAGGTATACCGGTATTGTAAAACCTGGATGGATGTTTTCGGTGACCATGCCGCCACGTCACTGATGTTGCGAATAAGAAAATCGCACAAATAAACTGAAAAAAATCGAGATCTCGTGAATCTAATGCTCCAATTTAAAATCATGAGAAATAATCGTCTAGCGAGGTGCCATTATTTATACGTAAAACCATCCATCACATAGAGCGTAGCAAACGCTTTGGACATCACGGGCTGTAAATTCTTATAAATCGTCCAAGAAATAACTTGATGCTTACCTGTATAGTGTGATCTGGCCGGAGATGTAATATGCCATCAATAGGCATCAACTTCAGGCGTAGTTATAGGTTTAATATGTTACCTTTTTGATGGATCAGTGCTCATAAATCAGGTTCTTCTCTTTCTTTGAATCGTTCCATCTTTCTCTTGCTAGCGCGCGCGTGGTGATTAACCACTCGGTCGTTAAATGGCTCCTCTCTTAATGGCTAGAGATGCGCAATCTTTGGCGATAGCAATCACGACATCTGAAAATGTGCGAAAACTTGTACTTAACGCCGTGTTAAAAAAAATATATATAAAAGACATTTCATGCTCAGCAGTTTGGTCAGAACATTCCTTTGCTTGTTATTTCGTGACAAAATAAATTGGCTACTAAATTATTTTAACGAATTGTTAATTATTTATAGAGCCACTGTAAAGTCGCCTTAAATATTAATGATTTGAAGAGAATATTTGTATCTAAGACATTTGGAGTAAGAGCTGTTTTAATAAAGTGTGATGTAATTTTTAAGACAGAATACATTGTAGCGTTTAGCTAGATCAACTGCTAATATGGCACCTCCACCAGCTTTAATTAAAGCTTACTTTCTCAAACTTGGCACCTCCACGTCTAAATAAAAACTGCAACACGTTATTTTTCTAATTCAATGCTTTTAAACTCAATTTAAATGTTGCAGCCAAACATTTGACTGAGTAATAGAAGTCACTCTCGCGCCCTCCAAATATTTCCTAGCACCAAGAAGCCATACGACCCTTGAACCCAAATTTCACTGATACCCCAATTTATAAGCCCCCCGCAAGGGTATCTTAACCGTGATCCAGCTGTTCCAAGCCGTTGTTATATGATATTATGATTATTCAATGATAACGCTGCCTGGGCCTGGTAGCGCTCAAGCAGTGGCCGCCCGCGCAGCCCAAAATGATGCATGCCCCAATAACCAGTGACAAATGGCGGTGTCCGTGGAGACCGGGGTCGCTCGCCGTGAACGGAATTTAATGCGGTTGATTATAAGGGCTGTGGTTTGTAGGGGTGAAGTCAATATTAGTACGACATAAAGATGAATGTGATACACACTGCCAATCTATGGGCAGAAAGGGGTTGAATTTCTACAGGGTATGTTACTTCAGGGCAATTGTGCGAATAACGCCAGCTTTGCGCGATTTGTTTAAAAAAAAAGACAGCTTGTTTGGAAAATTTGAGGATGGCTTTTATGTGAAACCTCAGAGGTTATTTATACAACGAAAGTATGTTGTAACTTACAAACATCCAGAGATTTTATATGCCGATGGTGTTGACGAACACGGTGAACAATGCGATGTTTTTTTTTTAATCATTTTTGGCATCGTAAAATCTGTGAATTTTATCGTTTAGACTCTTAGAGGTAACATTACAAAGGCACAACGCGATGGTGAAAAATGTCGCTGTCGGAATTGGTGTCTGTTTTTGCTGGTCTGCATTTATTTGCGAGTCACCTTTTTTCTGATTGCCTTTCGGGCCACACGATTTGTGTTATTGTATTGTGACGAGAAATCAAAATTCAGCATTTATTAGGGGTAATAAACTCTTTCACGCTCGAATGAAATATCACTGCGGCGGCATCGACGCTCGGCCAATCTCATTTATTACGTTCCGATCATGAGGTCGTATCATTGGTGCAAAACTAGCTATCTAATAAATATCAGTTTTCAAATCGACACACAAATTACATAGGAAATGAAAATAGTTTTGATGTTAAAATCAAAAACAAAATATCTTCAAATACATTACCTCAAAAAGAGATTGCCTGTAAAACTATAAAGGAATTGCCGAAATGAAACAGTTAGTGGAAAGGATCAGAACGGTTCCACGACAAAGCAATCTAAGTTAAATCATTTTTGAGTCTGCGTCATTTCTGTCACGCGGGCTACGTTGAGTTGCGACCCTCGTGCGTTCTAAATTCTTATAATTTACGCACAATGTCTTGAAAATATTTTTATTGCTCTCACATCAAAAAGCTAAAACGATCTAAAAGCCAATCCAATTGCACAATATTTCGTTTTACTTCTCTACAGTCATTCTGTAATGATTGTCATAAATCTATAAACGAGGATATATTGTTTGAAATGCCCCTGTTTTAGCGGATTGCGCCCACTCGCGGCTAACCTAGCGTAACTGCGAGCTCAGCAGAGCTAACTTAATGCACTCTTTATGTTTCACCTAATAAACTACACCACTATACACCCCGAGATCGTTTTTAGGGGACGAATTTACCCCCCTATTGTTGGTGAGATTGCGAGGGGGTGAGTTGATGATGATATTAGCTGTATCCGACACTTTATTAGATATCATTACATGCAAACACTTGACGCTATAGTTTTGACAGAACCATTTGTTATTGAATCATTTCACTACACATACTTGATGTACGGAATTGTTTTACTGTAGAACATTTCTTTTTATTGTGGTGCAACATCTCCCATAGATCATTTTGAAACAATTGTTGACAGGAATTCCTGAATTCCTGGTGTAAAATTTTAGAGTGCCATTTACATGGTATGGCATACCGATATATGGACATTAATGGTATAAGGAAGTCTTAAAGCAATATAATAATACGTTCACCTACTGCGTTTGAAACCATTATTTTATTGCCTACAATGGGAGCAGAGAACACACCGATATTGCCAGTACATTAAAAGGTGCGCTAAAAGGTTTTCAAACATTTCAATTTCTCTGTTTGACCCGCAAATGCTTTTATTCCAGTCGGTTCGAGCTTGTTTAATGTTTGACCGTTGAGTGCTCGCTGCGTAGCCCTGAATTGCTATAGATTTAGCCGAAGGGCCAGTATTGACACATTCGGACGGTGGAAACTGCTTTCCCGCGTTTCCAAATAATATAAATTACTCTGCATTTCACAAAAGCTTTTTTATTTTTGAGAAATAAATCAAATCTCGCTACTTGCTGAATTATTTTGGACACAATTTACAAATGACAGTTCTCTTCACCGTGAACTGTCAGTAAAGACCAAATTTCCTGTTTAATTTTGAATAGAAAGTGATCAAATCTTGCTGTTCACTGTAAAATAGCAATTAAGAATCTTAAAAACTAACCGCCACGACTCCACGAAATCGCGATTAAACCTAAAACTCACCCACAATACAACCAATCGAAACAGCAACGAATCGACTCGATATTTTTATAACGCCGTTAGCACTTCCAATATTTGGGGTAGCTTTTGAAAACGAACGCGCCCTCCTAGGCCAACAATCCAGGCAGCAGAGCGTGCAAGATTGTTTTCAAACTCAGCATCCATGATACGGGGCTACCCCCAGCTCACGCATCGAACAGTGTTATTCTTTTTGAAAGAGCCCATAATGGCGTCACAGGCTGGCGATCACCTAGAAAAGAAACACGGACGATTGTAGTTGCCAATACATGGAGTTGGGTGTAGGGAACAGTGTATCAGTGTACACTTGCTGCCAGTTGACAATTACCCCCGTTGATACAGGACCGCTGGGCCGCTGTGACTCATGTGGCCTGTCTTAGCGCACCGAGGGTGGGTCTTGTTGTGAATGACAGGAAATACAATATTGGTTCGCGTCTTTTATGAAGCATGCATTTGAAGTGGGTTTATATTTGCGCGTCACGTGTCACGGTGTGTTACGAGCAGGGGATTGCTATTCATCATTCATTAGCAGTATTAGGCGACGATTATGTGTGATTTTCGGGTTATGTTCTGGGGATAATGGGCTGGACTTTGACAATTGATTTGACAGCAGGCACGTGGTGAGTTTGCACCTTTCGGATGAAAAGCGTGTGGTGTTATTAAAATAATTAAACTATCATTCGTTAAAATTTACTGTGACTCAACTCATACTGACTGTGACTTTACTGTGACTCATTGTGAAACTTGATAATTATATTTAAAAAAGAGTCATAAATTTAGTTACACTTATTTTTTGAAGAGGTGCGTATCACTGAACATCCATTCAGGAAGTTTCAGTTTCGTCTTCGTTCACCGCGATTTCCTTAATGTGTATTTACCTCAAACATTTAGGATTAAAGCTCCTGCAAGTCAGGAAATGGATGATTGAGATTCTATCTTGAACGCAACCACTAAATACAATACATTTTCAAAAACCACAATAATTTCCGATTTTGCCAGACTTCAAAATCATTTAAATTTTGTCTTTAATGATCTTTTATCTCTTGGAGAAGAGTTATGAAATGAAAATACGACATATTTTGTAAATTGTCACACAGTAAATCAAACCGATGGTATTATAAAATAATGTATTGTTTTCTGATAGCCTGCAGTAGCTCAGCAATCGGCCATTCGATACGATAATAATAATTCACCTCTGACATTCTCAATGTAGGCAATTGAAGCATCGTCGTTGCCTAACACAGCCTAGCCTAACATTGATACTGAATTATTTGTTCGTTGTTCCACGTTTGATTGAGCGCGGATACAATGAAAGTTCTGCACGTGAGGCGCGCAGTGCAAAGTAGATAGTCATGTTGACATTGTCCTCTCCACCACCTCGACAACAGCTTTCAGCGATAATGCCGTTGATAGTGCTCCTGTGATGTCACAATTCCCTAATGATCCATGGTAATTACTCTACTGGGCATGAACATTACCAACACAAACCTAACAGTAGGTCGGAGTTTAATAAAATTCTTCGAAATAAATTGACAATTGGCACTACGGAGACATTTTGGTAGCTTTTGAAGGAACATCCGGGTTCATTCGTTTGAACGCATGGTGGTAACCAAAAATGGTAGGTGCTTGTGTCTTGAACAGAGATGCCATCATATTATATGTTATTTTCAGAAGTCATAACATCGAAGAGGGTTTGTCAAATGTCAGTGGCCGACATGAGGAGTTCAACACGTAATTTTTCTATTGGTCATGAAATTATGACGTGATTCGTTCACTGCTGTGAGTCCGTGACATTTCCCAACAGCTTTCTAAATACAAGTTACTATTAAACACAATATTTGATACGAGGATATTCCGTATGTTTCTAGAAACTATGGGAGGATTTACTAATCTCTCCTAAATTTTGGGTGTCGCCATTGGATTGAATTCATATTTGGAATTGCTTCTCCAGATGTATAATATGCATGCCGAAGTAGCCTACTTATAGAGAGGCGGCAGTCATACTCATAACAGCAACAATAATAATATGGGTGTAAATTTCAATTACGCCCAATGCCTGAAATTGAATTCGTGATTTTCGAAGCGTGAAATTCGGGGAGATATCGAATTATTCGTCTAGAAATCTTGCGAGCAATCGCTCCACGCGGAAATCATCAATCGATTGCCGAGTTTTAGATAAATAGTTGTTCGCCTTTTTACTATCCCGTTGAGTTTTTGCCAGGTCATCAGGCAGCATATACCACTGAACGTCGCTTTCCGCCTAAAAACGAGCGTTTCATCGGCAATCTTGATCGCTTCTGCGACCGTTTTTCACCGAAACGGCATAAAATATACCGACTGCGATTGTCACGGTGAAATAATCCGTGTACAAAACGTGCAGCACACGCGATGGTCGACGAAGACGCCGCAGGACCCGCCGTGCGCAGTTACCACGGTTAACAGGAGGACGACAAAGACGGGAAACCGACCGTGGGGGAAATCTCATCGGGGACGGGGGCGGATGATAGCGTATCAGTCCACAGTCAGCCACTTGATTTGGTCCACCAACCAAGGTAGTACGTGTCCCAATAAACCAGCACGAGTTCTCACACAAATGTTGTGAAATAACATTTGTGATGGAGACCGCAAGAATCAGTGAGCGGAAAAGTATGTTCAGTAGTCAACAATCGATGTTTGATTCCCATGCCTCACCCCAAAACCAAATCAATCCATTCGTACGGATAGAGCAGTGTTTTGGTGCTGGCCGGCACAGCCCACCGTGCCTTATAGTAAACATTATGGCACGTACTACTGGCGTGCATGTCGAATTAAACAGGTAAATGCTCCTTTTTTTCTCTCCATTATAAGAAATCGAACGCTTATTGGTGCGGAGATTCATTGCGGCAAGACGATTCTCAGGCCCCTGGTTTCACATGTGAATCAAGAAGCCATGTCGACTGACTATAGCTCTCACTCGAACCATTGCGACCCCAGGGTGTATAATCAAAAACACGACCCGGTACAACAGATTGTGTGTAGCTACGCGATTGATTTCACTCATTCGTGGTTTTCCTTGACTTCCAACAAACGTGAAAAGCGGACGTCCCTCTGGCTCCCACCGATGCTCAAACACGGTGAAAAACTCTGTTGTCTTTCTGTCCAATGTCCATAGAGCATGTCTTTGAGAACCTACCGGCTCCAAACGTTGAAGGAAGCTCGGACAGTGCGCCTATTTCTCCTATACCTGGGTATACGCTGATGTATAATTTTCGTATTTAGCATATTTCAAGGTTAATGTGCATTTGAAATTTCTATCAAATTATAACAAGCAGGTGCGAAAAATTCGCTTGATGCAAGAAAGCAGTTTAAAAGTTAGAAGTTAAATGCTTTTAATGCTTTCATATATATAGAAAAAAACGAGATTTGCGGTCGCAAAAGGCAATTATAGTGTATGGAAATTACATATATCATGAATTTAACTAATGCTTCTAAGTTCTTCCCCATCCGAAGGAAAATTAATCATTAAAAGCAACTGTGGATCTAAGGGGAAATAGTTTTTATGTATAGTTAGTTTTGTCAGATATAATTTTTTTCATTTTTCATTTTATTTATTAGTGCAGTCTGATTGTTTACAATATTAGACAAGTATTACATTGTATTAGACATTGTATTACAATTTTGGTTCGCACAAGTTGGTTCCCGATGAAGAGGCCCACCAGGCCTGATCTTTTCAGCAAAGAAAACTGCTGCCATGCGCTGGGAAATTCATTGTCATCACCACGAGTTGGCGAGGTCGTCGACGAATTGTGTCCGACCGTTCGGGTTCCCGATCAACGTAACTGTTGTCATCGGCTGATTTTCATGCCATTGCGGACATAAAAGGTGAAAATTACATTTTGTTGTACCGTTATAATTTTGCAATGCACGGCTTCTGTATAATATAATAATAAGCCATAACTCAAGAGACGAGATGTCAAGATTTCGATTCAAACAAAACAAAGTCGTCGGGGATAGTGTTAGTTGTATTGGGGGGGCCCAACAATACGATGGTATTTTAAGGGTGACAAATTTCAGGGTATCCCATGGGTATAGCTAACGCGTTAAATAAAGCATTCATCAAAACTATAAAAACATCATTATGTTCTGATGATGCATGCACTATCTGTACCGCTGTTCAAATCATCATTCACTCTTTTCAATTCTATTCTTTTGATTCTCCTTTTGAAAAACAATCCGTTTCGGTGACTTCCTCAGTTGAGTTTGCCGTCCACCAAAAAGGCGACTGATTCGGTGATTTGCATGGTAGGACACATACAATCGCCGCATTTTCTGGTAGAAGGCATACATGAACATATGAGTTTTCATGTACTGTCATTTCTCAAACTAACCTCATGAACATATGAGTTTTCATGTTCAAATTACTCAGCTCATGATCATAGAGTAACTCTGGATAATCAGTTCACATCACTGACTTGATTAAGATCTGCTTTCTGATCGTGACACGCGAAGAAGCTCAAAGGAATCATGTGGACATTATCATTCCATGTTTAACCGACCAGATATCGATCGACAAATCAAGACAAGTCCTGTAAACACATCACATGCACATGATTCGGAATCACACTTCGTGCAGATGAGATTGTAATCACAAAAGTGTCTGTCTATCACTTTAACCTTACCTACGTTGTACATTATCACGCCACGATCGGACTCGGAGCCGACGTCAAAGTTTATTGGCCACATGGCAAAAAGTCAACCGTCCTTTTATACTCCTAAAAATGAACTTCCAACGAATATAAAACATTCTAGAACGAAGGTAAAAAAAAACTGTTTCTGTTCACCAAAGTCCAATAGACTTAGGAGTCACAATCCACTGCAAACTGAGTTTAATTTCACGGGTTCGGTGTATAATGATAGTAGAAGCTCTAAGGTAGAAGCTTGCTGCCAGCCACCAGGCATGGGAGGTGGACCACCACGCTCTTCGAGCATTATGGGGCATTTAAGGCGGTTGCCAAGCGTATCTAAGCTAGGTTATTGTTGTGACTGCGTCAGACAAGACATTCCATAGCTGGCCATGCCAGCAAGACCAAAGGTAGGATTTCTCACACCGCAAAGTATAGTCAGCTAGATAATATAATATTGTGCCATTGTTCATACAGTGCGGACACGGTTCATTGGTCCAAGTATACAACATGGCAGTAGCACCCATACAAACACGTGAAAGATACCGCGCCGAGCGACTATACTGATTCAATCATCTAGTTTAATCGTTATACAAGATCATTATTCAAAGTAGAAAGTCAATTGAAATTTGAAATTGCAATTTGCAATTGATTTTCTTTTTCGGTTTATATTGGTATCATTCTGGGGTTTGACAAAAAAAAAGAGTTTGATTTCGTTTACCGTGTCATAGCTGGTCTGACCACAATCTAGCTGCTCTATCATTATATCCGCATTTGTGAAAGTTTTTCGGTAGTTTTTGTGCATGCCTCAATATCCAAGTTATTAATATTTTAGTAGTATAGAGGAATGACGAATTAAATTGTGTACACAGCCGCATAAGTTGCAGTAGTCAAATATTATGTGATTTCACGAGACTATTTCATAACTGCTTCTACATTACGATATATTTAATTCTCTAGTACACCAATCAATCAATCATTCAATCATTCAATATTTAATAGGCACCGTTGTCAATTAAAATGCTAATTTTCTCTCCTTTGGAGAAACCAAAACACCCGAGAACCTGCATAAACCAAACAAGATCCCTCCCAAATCGCACGCTCGCCATTCGCGCATCCATGCAGCGATTTACCAGTTTCTCTCAAGAGCTCATCTTTCTCCACACGGGCCTCTGGTTCGACCCCCGCCCCTCGCACAAACGCTAACTCGTACGAGGCGCATGCCTGCCAATCACAATGGATAAAGCCACACCCATTGAATCAAACCACGCCTTAATGGAAATTACAATTCACAATTTAAGCGAGCCGTACGGCTGTTGGGAAGTGAACGGATTATAATGCGCGATGAACGCGATGGAGATAAAGGGCCGCTTCTTTGATCTACCGAACTCCGAGCCATCCGCGCGATGAAAGACGTGACGAGATTCAAGCTCGATGCTCAGTTGGCAATAAATCGTGATGTTCTATGCTGCACTGTGCATGCTCGAGAGGGGATCGAAGAGGCAATCGTGTTATAAATACATAAACATAGTTATTTTCCAGGCGCGCCATTATTTTGATTTTCGCCCTTTTGGAAAACTGAAAAGACATTGGATCCTGGATACATGGAACTTCTTGTAATTTGATTTTTATATGTTATGGTCGTGAAAAAACTCATTCAGTGGCATCTCGTTTATTTATTATACATACAGAATCAAGGTGAACGATATAAAATCACATATTTCTTGATTTTTCCACCTAAAAGAGGATGTGTATAGGTATTCTCGTGCACAGCAACGTGATGTTTCTTTTAATCATCTGCAGATCGAGTTTTTACTCCAAGGTTCATTGCTCAGTGCCCTTCGCAAGCACCACGATCGATTCTCGAGACCGACTAAAAAGTAAAAACGAGACAAGTAATTAAAAACTGCATCAAATAAACAAGTATTTAAACGTGTAGACTTTAAAAACGTCTTGTGTAGGCTCGCCGAAGAAAAGAGTGCCGATTTGTCATGCCAGTGCTTGCAAGTCTTTTTATCGACCTGGTTGGTGGGATGTTGAACGTTGTTCATCTATGTGCTGTTAGCTCCATTGTTTCCTCCCGAGCTTACCTCGTTCACGTGTTTTATATCCTATTCTCATTGGCGGCCTGATATTGCACCATCATTCTTAATTAAGTCAACATTGTAATTATTCCTCGGCGTTGTGTACTACTTCAAAGAGGTGTTGTGTTTAGCACCAGTATTTAGTGCAACTATTTGGTATAGAATTGGACACATTTCAGAATCATGCTTTGAAATAGTAACACTGGTCAAAAACATGTTCAAGGTTATCCAAATTTACCTGAAAAACAAAATTCAAACTAATTTCTGTTACGTCGGCGAGTCCATACATAATTGCAATTAATGGCAAGCACGAGAAGCGTTGCAAAAACTGACTCCAGTGCAGAAACGAACTTGAAAAGTTGAAATACTATTTAAATTGCAAAGGCTTGCAAAGGACAGAGTTTTAGGTGAACCGATTTAAACGATAATAACAGAAACGGCTCGTTCGTCATTCAAATTTGAAGTAGGTACCTATTTTATCAACTGACGACATCCTGGATTTTTCGCAAAATATTTCCCAAGAAAACACCCTTTAGTTTTCTCATCCATGCCGGGAGGGTGTCAACTGTGACACATCAGTCTCCGAACCGAAGCGAAGAGACCGGTAGACGCATGGTCCATCGGGAAGGTCCAGCTTGACCGTGACGTGATCATCTTCGTTACACATGTATGCTCGATTGACTCGACGATCCGATACCCATGCGCTCGACATCAGTTACGCACTTTTTGCCGCAATCTTCAGAGAAGTGAATCCATTTTCAAGGATCGTAATCGATGTCGTGCGCTCATTACGCAGCCCACTTTGTCCATCAGGAGCCGCGGACTGCCGACAAACATTGCACATATCGCTATACAGAGGGTGTAAGCAATGGATGCATAGTTGGACGTATAGGTGGGCTAAAACTGAAGATAAAGAGCATGGGTTGCTGACTCGGAAGAAGGATGGACTGTCAATCATTGCTGACTCTCACGGAGTGTGCAGACAGACGATGCAGACGTGGTCATCTGTTGAATATAGTTGGGAAAAACTGAAGATAAGGGAATGGACTGTCGATCATTGCTGACTCGCAAGGTGGATGCAGGCAATTGATGAAGACGTGGTCATCTGTCAAGTATAGGTGGGCAAAAACTGAAGAACGGAGGAAGGACAGCCAACAAATACCACAATGAGAGTTGGGAAAATCTTTAATAATATGAGACACTTTCCACATGGCGGGCAATAGCATCTAGAGCTAGTAGACGGACTTTTAAAGTGTAAGTACTACTTTTAGACTAAATATATTATATCAGACATATCAGCTTATTATCACCATTGAAAAAGTAGTTGGTACAAGTTATGAAACGTCTCTCAAGATGCATGATTTTAAGAAATGTCTAAAAGCCCAGTCTGTGTGTATGTGTGTGTGTTTTTTTTGTTGTTATTTTTGTTTTCTTTATCTGGGGTTTAGGCTAGAAATAAAGAGGACAAGAAACACCCTTAAAACACATGACACACTTAACTTGAAGCCTACCGATTAGCGGACAGTTGATGAACATTTCAGACACTAGGAGCCTATTATTTATGGTTTATTTTTTATTTTTACAATTTTGGACACTTTTTGGTGGGCAATACTTGAAGGACACTCCGGGCCGATAGCTTGCAAGAAAGCTTCCTATACGTAGATTTCATAAACGAATGGACACCCAAACAAATATACTATAATGGCATTGCATTTAAATCACACATGCCAATTTTTGTGGACAGTTAAAAAGGAATGAATATTTTTTTAATTGTCATAAATAAAAGAAAACGATATTGATGCCTTTAGTGGCATACTACGGTTGTAAATTACCGAGTTTATTATAAGTGCCATACGCCTAAAGTAATACGACCATAAATGGAAGTGCGAACGCATATAAAGTTCAAGGTTTTAATAGCTATATCATATTTTATTATATCTCATTTTTAAGGATTGATATTCATAAAATTATGTTTCAGCTTGCTTCGTCTATTTCCTTGATTTAAACTTGTGATCCATTTGTGTTGTTTTGAAACCACAACATGATAGGTCAAAGATCATCAGGTGACCATTGTCCTGTTTTCTGGGACCTACTCAATCAGAGTGTCAAATTGTGGTCAACCTTGCCCGTAATTAACCCCAAATTCAGGCGTTAATTCTTATATTAATTATCCTTTAGAGCGATGAAACAAAGCCTGTCATCATTCACTAGAGTCTCATTCTTTTAAAAATGCCGACAAAACTGTACGTAAAATCGTGCGGCCAGCTTAATGTTAAGCGTGCTTAGGTAAAACAATAGCAATTATCTTGAAACAATGTGGCACGCCAAGCAATAGGCCACAACAATGCATGTGTGGATATTGGCTTGAAAAGAAACGTACACAGGTATGGCTATTGATTGCCATAAAGTGCAACAAAAAATAGTTGACGAATCACGGTATTATTACACATAACATTCCTCTAGGGGTTGTTAAATCCCTAGCTATATCCCAAGCTATAAAATGCTAAAGATGTAAAATTTACCGTTTGAATTGTACAATAAAATTCTACGATTCTAGTGCATCTTCAAATGAAAATAATCCGATTCATTTTTTTGTAATGACTTTCATCTGCGGGCATTTTCTAGTGCGCTGGATTGCATGTGACTATCGTCTATGCTGAGAAGAGAAATGTCCGCATTGCCGTGTTTTATATTTTTAACAAATAAACAAAATATTGATGCTATAATTTTAATAGTCTTTGTTCAAGATACTTAAATATAGCAGACATAAAAATTGTATTGACCCGAAAATGTATATAAACAACGCCGTAGCTGCAAACACACTTCTACGGTTTTTCATGCTTCAAGAGGAGTTTTTCCACCTCTCGCAAGTCGATTTGTGCCGCAAATATTGCCAATGAATATCGTTTGTGCTTGGGATTAGCAATGTAATTCCATCACTAATCCTCCTCGAGATCCTTTTCCGACACCTCTAAGTCCACTCTAATCCCTAATCCCTTTCGGAGCAAATCGATCACTACGCTGCGATGCTACGCCAGATCTACCAATCTTTTGGGAGGAAATAAATATTTTCACAATCGCCAACGACCACTCAATTGTGTTGCGGGCAGTTTACCCTTCCGCTCGTAAACGATAAGCTTCAAACCATTGGGATCAAAGATACATTGGGATCATGTTTACAGAAATGTGTAGATCATGGACATTGTTGTACTCATAAAAATTCTAGTGGGTAGATGCCAAAACTGATACTTACAACCACCCCCGCTAAAAATATAGATTTAAATGTAAGAACTGCAAATTCGAAATTGTATGCGAAGTTCTGGTTGGGTGAGATGGCAAAGTTTTTTTTTAGAATGATGATAGTAATAGTAACCAAAGTATGCTCTTTAGTATCGGTTTTTTTAGTGGTACGTTCAGTAATTAACAGACCGTTAACAAACACAAAACATTTTCAGATTGGCATATTGGCTAGCAAATATTAACGGATTGTTAGGTTCTAAACGGATCAATGAAAACCGGGTAATCTATGTTTTATTATAAACATTTTATTTTAAGCCTGTGACAAATGTAATTCGTTGTCCAGAATTCAGTTCCTTAACATGGTATTTTTCTATTGAAAACATGGAACTTGTCTGTCATAACCTACAAATATGTAATTCCCTAACCTCCTAAATCGTGGAAGTGATAAGATTTTAAATAAAGTAGTGTCATGAACTGCCCACACCAGTGTACATTGCATCACTTTTTATGGTTACCATCATTTCAAAGCAGAATGGAAAATCCCCGTCTGCATATGTCGCTTAGTATGCAATGCCAATTTCCATTCGCAATAATAGCTAACTATAGTAATTTACACACAATCTTAATATTATACAAGCACATTGCAAGTTTACCCTGTAATTTTTAACCACCATTACAGTGCTACCAAATACGCTATTCGTTGAGGCAATTCGAGTTTAAGTAAAATAATATCATCTCTATAGAGCGTATTACGTCTATTTATGTAATACGCATCGCGTATATGGTGTTTAGGTAACTTCAGTAAATATGCAAATGTGTTACACGGTGAGGCTTGTTATTAATTATACCTCACATGCAAGATGTCTATATACTTAGTCGAAGCTTACTGCTACGACTTCCATTGATGGATATGTATCCCATGCGTATTCTTGTGATTACGTCCCCGAACCTGTTATTATCAATGCAAATTAGAAGCGAAGAAAGGAGAAAATATGAAATGCATTTTTTTTTTCAATGAAAGTTGGTTTTTAAAAGACGTCAATTCATCACTGACAAAATGTTAATAATTAGTTTAGTTTGATTATTAAAATAATTAGAGCGATTATCATTTTTTTGCTCACGAATCGAAATTGGGGCAAAATCATACTTCTTTTATGAAAGCTAATTCGGAAGCATTTGAATCAATACACTGATACACTTTTTTTTTATAGTTTTCTAGACAACCAACTCTTAGCAAAACAGATAAAACGCTGACTTCAATGGTACTTCCTGTTTCCGAAGTTTTCTGTTTGCCTTCCGGCGTGCGCCACGTTTCCGATCGGCTGTCATCGACTATCATCGGGTGTCATCTGATGTCACGTGACCGTCGATCCGTTGCGAGAAAGGACAAGAAAGGACATATCTTGCTGTCGTCAAACATGTTCTAATTTCAAATAAACTCACTAGAACACGCACAGCGAAAGGCTATGCAATGCTTGTCGCGCGACAAACCATCTACGCATATTTCACTCGAGAAATGGGTTCGCAATTGCGTTCAAACTGCGTGAACGACAGGCGAAGTAGCTAATGACTTTATAAGTGTCCCCCCGCCAAAAGAAAAGTGTTTATAGCAGCGCGCTTTTTGGGTGAGTTTCCGGTAGTCAGTCGGTGTCTGCTTTCATCGAGGCCGCTCTAAATGCAGGCAATGAAATGCATCCACGCCTACTAAAACACAGTTCAATTATCACTCATTTCCGTCGACTTAATCATAACTTAAGCATCGTGTCGAGCCATGCCGGCTGGAAACACTCTTAAAGTTATTTTCCCTAAAAAATTATGATAAATATTCAGTTTACAATTGTGATGTTAAGTTAAATTGTGACACTTTATATCGCAGTTTGTGTTTTCTGCTACGTTCGGCTTGACCTGTGGTCTTAAAATGGGTAGTGACGGTATTGTCTTTTGTCGGATAAGTGTATTCTTTACAAAAGAAGATGCGTTGGTGACCATATTTTTGGGTTCTCAAGTAAATTTCAGAACAGATTCGAAGCCAAAAACTTCGATATTTTTACCGAAACTGATCCCGAATAGCATCACTCAAAGACTGCATTTTGAGTTTGTTAATGGTAGAGAAAACTAAAAAACAACCAAATTAAAGAATTCTAGAGACATTTTTTTTCCATAAGACCTAGTCCTCTCAAGGGATAAACTTGATATGTATATCAGAAATGATTGATTCTTTTCATACTCGAGGTCGTTTAATAAAACAAGAAACTTTCGAGCTTTACTCATTGCAAATAAAAAAAAAACCTTAAACAGCAAAATTGTTATGTAATTGGCTTTATTGATGTTCAATATACAGATGCTTTGAGTTCGGTGTATCTATTTCACATTGCTAATTGCTCAAGTGCAGCAATTAAAGCAATGGCGAAATGCAAAACCATAAAAATCTAGATCTAAACTTGGACTCGAGCAAGAGTCATATATGAGCCTATTATTGATGATCAGATCATACCACGTCTTAGCACATTGCACTTTCAATACCCAAATAACCTGTCATTCCCTTTGATAGTTCTTGTACCGTCGAAAAGATAATAGTATGGTCACGTCTTGCCTTTGCCCCATGTACTTACACCAGTCTCTTTTGTTCAAACATTTGCCGATCATCACTAACTTGTAATTATTGTTTGTTGTTTAAATCAACTAGCCTCTTTTTACACCACACCAATGTCGTAAACAGCCGCACCAAAACCTAGCCTCTTATAATTATCGTGACTCGGGCCGCAAGTATTATATATTTTTTTTAAGCGAGAAGGAACATATTGGTGCAGCAAGGAGACGTCTCATGGTTATTATATCTGGCCACAGAGCAAGCGATTTATAATCCCATTTCCTTCTTATCCACAAATTGAAGGGGCTATTATGATTATAATAATTCTAATTCTAATTAAATATTAAAATTGTGGTTCCAGAGCGGCGGTTTCATGTTTAAAGGTGGTTCCCGGTAATGCTCTGTTTTGAAGAGTTTGTTTCAGCCCTAAATAAGGTCCTAGTATCTCCAGGCATATCAGTGAGTACAGGCAAAACGTCGAGAAACCAGCCCTTTTTTAGTACTGAGTGAAACTCCTCAAAAAACATCATTACCGTGAAACACCACAAAACATCTAATTAAATAATGTTATACTATAGAATACTAAAATATTTCATATGTTATCAGTATTGCAAGGTATAGTGGGTGCTGGGTGATCAAAAGCCATGCTACAAATTTTGTAACTTGTAAGTATCCTTTTCCTATACATAAAAAAAGGTAGATATGAATCAAACAAAAGGGAAAAATATGCAGCCGTTTACGTTTTAAAAACACTTTATCGTATAAGGTGGCCTGTTCTTCGCGCTCAGTCAAAGGCTCAAAATATTACAAAATCTTTTTACAAAAAAAGCGTAACAATTAAGGCTGGCCCGGTTGTCGTGTGCTAAGCCCATTTCCTAATTCCCGACTTGCTGCGCTCTAACTCTTCAATTACACCTTCGGCCGTGCCTCATGGTGCTGTGCTGGAAGTGCTCGGTTTCTTTATCTGGTGGTCATCGAGCGATTCCAGGCGTCTGGCGTTTTACAGAATGGCCAAAAACCATGAGACCATCTGACTTATGTTCTTGCTATCAGTAAACAAACGTGAAACCATCAACATCGTCGGCGTGACAAGTACTAATAAAGCTATCGATGTACGCAAGTGGGTTTAGCATAATTGTTCTGCAGGCATTAAACAATTGATCTATATTTATCATCGGTTTTATATTCATGCAATATGATCGTAAAACGAGTTTGAATCAATTTTGAATTTTTTTATCGGTATTTCTAACGAACACTCTGTCACGTGGGAAGTTTTGAGTATGTGATGGCCTCCAAAAGCAATGTTCATTCTTTAGGATCAGAGACGGTGCTCGGAAAATTTCTGTAATGCTTGTGCCTTGTAAAGGGAATGATCCTTGATTTCTTGAAAATCCGTCTTAGGTTCCAAGGACCTATCGAATTGTATTTTTCCTTTGCGCTTGGTTATAGCTTGTTGTAGTAAGAGCCGGGAATGGTTGACAGATACTTTTTTTTCTTTTCTGCTTAGTAATCAGCTTTTTAAGGAAAAAAGAAAGAAACCGTCAAAATGTTTGAAGACAAAAACTGACCATAGCGTAAAAGTTAAAAAGTTAGAAATCAAGTATGTTGCAGACAAAAGTTATCCATTGTTTGAAAATGGAATTTTTTTTCCAAAAATATGTTTAGTTTAATTAGTACTACGTTGGCATGAATTTAGTGAAAAAAGTTCACTTTTTGGGAATTCACTTTGGCAAAAGGAGCTTAAAATTTTTAAAAAAATTGTTCAAACGAAATTTAATTTTTTGTTTACAACATGCTCGATTTCTAGCTTTTCAAGTTTAACGGCACGGCCAGTAAAACGCTGAAAAAATCGATCTGAAGACGCGAAGGGGTTCTTCCCCTTAAATATTTATAATTGCACAGATAACTATCTTAGTCCAGATACCTCCTTTCAAAGCAATTTACATTTTTTATCATTTTCACCGACACCAACAAATTCTGTCCATGTGCCCTGAATTGCCTTTCCTAATAATAACTTTTATTGCAATTTAAGAGATTTTAGGCTTTGTTGCAATTTCCGAGTTGAATTCCTACGACATCCATATTTGTGGGTAAAAGAACATTGAAAAATGAACTTATTTCGTCGAGGTTTATAATTCGCATCTCACCCAGTCGAGACCCAGTCTTTATGTCCCAAATTACTCGCCGTCCTGTCGCATCCCTGAGTGCTACTGAGATGGATCCTCCATCATAAATCATCTGTAATTAGGGACCCAATTAGCGAGTTGAATCCACTCGCCAGACAAAACAGTGACTGACAGATTTTAAGAAATGTCACGGAGCAATACACACTAATTTATGTACAAACAGTTCACTGCCCAAAACAAGGAAATGTTTACCCGACATTTCGGCGGTTTTTTACATCTCAATTTGCATTTGGATCAAAAAGCACCAGACCGATTGAAACTCACAAGATTCCTTTTCTACAACCGTAACGTCTTCTTCACATGAAAATTCAAAATTCAGTGCGTTGGTAATTTATTAGGCTATTGTTGATTTCAGAATCATCCCTCATTTTCGTGGCAGATAAAAAAATATCTCTGGATATTCAATTAACCTAAGAATATAGAAAGATTCAATTTATTCGTTGCGTTTATTTTTTAATAGCAAAGATATTTCAAGCAGCCATTTGAATAGAGCCTCCAGACAGCAATGCTCCCATGGGCCGAAGTGATGGTAAAACGCCCTCCGTTCGTGTGAGAACTGCTTTCACGCGAATCCTCCCGAGACTGAGAGCTTCTTGCTCAATCATGCGAAATGTCATTGAAACACGTACACACCGGGCATATTGATTAAATTATTAGAGAAGTAAGTGGAAGTATCATTGTAACTTTCATATATAACTGTACATTTGTCCAGCCGCGAGCAGTGTTCTTCAGAAGGGGTGTCATATGTTTGTGAGCACATGTTGTGTTTTCCCTCACTACGTTTACAACGGCGGCGACACGCAAAGAGTACACTCTAAAGTTTCAAAATGTTGTGTCGCACTTTTAGTTTTGTTTAATCAAACTGCATGTTTTACCGGTAAATGGCAGTTTGATGGCAAATGAACATGCAATTTTCTAAAGCCATTTTTTTTTTTATGAAATACCTTTCAATTCTACATAGAATATTTATGCCTGTATTGTGTAGCTTTCCTTAAAAATGTAATTCAATTAGAGTTTACAAACGGACACCGTATTTTGTAGCGTGCGTGATGAGCAGGCCATGCACTTTTCAATAATGAAATGCGTGTCTTGTAAAGCGTTGTGGCAAAAGTGTTATGCACTTTGACCATGCCATCTTTTCATCAGTTGAGTCTTCTTATTTTTCACTACAATATAAAATACAAAATGCTTGAGCACTCAGCATGATCATCCAACATGAAAAAAACTTCGAAACTGAAATTTACTTGTGAGACGATCACTGAAACGAATTTTAGTAATTTCCGCTGACTCCTGATTTCAACTCTAGCTGTTAAAATTCTCAGTCATCTCATCTCATAGCCGCTGGCCGAAGCGGCGGTGAGCCTGTAATCTCAAAACACACACACGTGTAACTAGAAAACATACAATTAGCATAATTTATGTACATAACGCATCTTACCCGTCTAGCAGTACACGCAATGTGGTACCAGACGATCCCAAAATGCGTAATTACACTTCAGCTGTCATACTGTTCATTGCATAGATATGGTGACGTAACGCCTGGTATTGTCATTTGGAGAAGTGACAGTTTTCTTCACTTGGTGAAATAGTTAATGGCTATATTCAATAATGGTATGAAGATGTTGTGTAATCGGGATACACCCATCAAAACAGTTGTGTTCGTGCCGTAGAGAAAAATTTATTCTGCATTTGGGTGACACAATAGAATATTAATGTTACAATAGTCAAGTTGCTAGCACATATAGATGATAATTTCATTTCGTTCTAATTTTATTTAGTTGCATTGCGGACTCAGTATTTTTAACATGCATGCTTGTATATGCCAAGTTGACCTGGACCGTTGATGATACAGACTTCCGTATTGGAGGTTCTAATGACTGTCCGACCCTGTAAATCATCTCGTACCTTTCGTCGAACAGTTTCAAAAGTCAATCTCATCTCTCCGTTCCATTTCTAAATGTAATAACGTGACTGCAGATGCACAAATGGGCGGTTGACATTCCCGTAGTCAGTCATCATAATCTAAATCATTTTCTCGGCCCATAAAATTGTAAGACGCACGTAGTGTTGGTTCGTGGGTCCTACGATCTTTAGCTGATGGTGTCTGATCAGACGGCTTCGGTGTCGGCGTAGAGGCAATAATGACAGGATCCTGACCAGCGGCAGCCTCGGGCTCTTAAAGTTCTATGCACACCGCTACACCGCTCACATAGCGGCTAGCCGGGTCTGTAAATAGCAATTAGGAGAGCCACCTAAACCTCCAATCAGGATCGACTTAACTTGCCACTTTCGTGAATACAACCGCGGGTACTGGCATCAGCATTGGTCTCACCCCCGGGCGTATCGAGCCAGTTTTCAAAGACGAAGCTGTACTCGATCTTAAATCGATGTGGAAGATCTTTGGATCTTTGGTGGAGCGAGGGAAATCATGGTTTGGTCGTTGTGATCAACACTGATGAATTCCTTGGGCTGACAATCAATGGTAATGGTGTGGAGTTGGATGACCAAAATATGCTAAGTAAATGCGTGCTTCGTGTTTTCCAGAGCCAACTCAGAAAATGACCCTACCACATGAGGATATACTTTTTTTTTTCATTTTATCTCCTGTCTTGTCGTTGAATGAGAATACCCACACTACAGAGTCACGAGATATCATTCGATGGCAGCATGAGATGATTTCTCTTCCAATCCAACGGTCTGTGGGACTGGCGGTAAGAAAAGAACTGTCAAAGACAATTAGTTGTGCCCATTGAAGAAGCTATCAAAACTGACCAATTACTTGAGTATAGCTAATGCTTAATGGCAATGCAGACTGCGTGGGATAAGACATGCTAATAACAATTTCAGGTTAATTATTATGTGAAATTAGAGATTTGATCCTGATATTGCAAGAGGATATACAAAGATGATGGTAAATAATAGCTAGAAAACACGGATGAAACAGTATAATATGTTTGCTTAATTATTACACCTTACTAATAATAATTACAGCAATTATAATAGATAGGAACATTATAAAAACTTAATAATAATTTTATAAAAAGAAATATGTTTCGTCTAACATAGGATAATTACACAAGAACCATTGTGCATGGCAATAAAATGGAGGCCCTAATTAACCAAACAATGCCACTCATATTAATTGCGATCAACAAGTAATCACCACTTTCCAAATTAAAAACTGTAAATTTATACAATTCAATGTAATTGGTGGTTACGACTAATGAGTGACCACACTAAGAAAAGAAAATGTCAGACATTTGTTTCCGAAAAGTGCCCGGATGAAATGCGAATTATGATTGCGACGGAAGATTGGTTGCGGAATTAAACAGAAACCTTGTCAGTTTCAAAAATAATATTTGAACATGTAAATTTCAAATGCAAACGACAGAAAACCTTTGCAACACATGTGCGCACTTTGTAATCCAATCGGAAATTCTTCTAAATCACCAAAGAACGAGGAAAAAATCAGAAATGATAAAAAGTCGTGTTCCATCTCTAAATTTTATGGTTGTTATACCAAACCACGAAAGGAAACTCTTCGACCCCTCAAAAAAGATTTCATCTAATCTATCTGTGACTAATTCTGATAGTTATAGATAGTTAATTCTAACGGATATTTTATTCCGTCAAAACTATTCACTATACAATTTAAACTTTGCTTCAATGAATCCACAAAACAGTACAAATATCTTGGCTGGAGCGTGATGATAGTACCTTTGCTCAAAGCATTCAGTTAGTCATTCTGATGGGTAATCACTATTTTAACTACTGATGGTATGTCATCATGTAATTATGAAAGATTATTGCACGATCCTTAGTTCGAAGCCCGGTGGAGTAACGCGAGCCACCTCCAGCTAGACGCTCGACGCGAGCTGGATGCTGGATCCTCAGCGTTTTCCTCGGCTCCTCTCTGAAAGAAAAAGCATTAAAATGATTTACCGGGAGGTCAACCACGTCGACTTTTACGGCATTTATGACGAGTTTGATTGCCCAGGTGGATATGAAAGTGAGCTTTAGAGAGAAATATCAACAACAAACATAACAAAAGGTCCAAATTTTATAGCTTCAAATTTCGGATGAAGTAATAAAAAAATTTTGTGTGAAAATTTTTATTAGGGAAAAATGATTTATCCGTATAGTCTTTTTTTATGTTCTCGTAGGATCACCATTAATTTTCCTCATCACAGACCGATGGTCTTGTGTAATTTTCACGACATTCCGTGATCACAATTCAACATCTCAAATAAAAACTTTCAACCAGCAAACTTTTAATCACTAAAGACAAATTTCCGCACGCCGAATACCAATTCACAACAACTTCAATACACTTTTTGCACCGCTTTTTTCTCACCGCGTCGATTTTCCTTTTGATCCTTCGGATAGGCTATACATACATGCCACTTATCTCGCTCAAAGCGTCTGGCCGCATGTACCATGAGATGTACCATTATCTCCGCCGCGCCGCGCGATTTGCATTCTAAAAATACACGTGGATGCGTGCTCGGGCCATCCTGTGCAGATCGCAGCATCCGAAAGAACCCGAACGATTCGCATGAGCGAACTAGCCAGGTAGCTCGCGGCTGGACCAGCCAGAGACGTTATAATGTTGGCCGACAAAGCTTCAACTATCATTAGAATCACGGGGCTTATGCTAATCACGTGAGCCCCTTGCGTCTTCGCCGCCTCTGAATCAACGGTGTGATTGGTTCTTAAAGATGTTCGCTATCGCAAAACTGCTTCTCAAATCTCGTAAACAAAACGCCGCGGCCGCCGCGTGTTAAAAGTTATAAACCCCTCCTGTCCTCCTATTATGCTGAGTATTATTAGATTTTTATAAGGCTTTTAAACAAAAAACAAACAAAAAAATCAGTGTGAAATGTTACTGAGTGCTCTTAATGAGTGACCAGGTTTAAATTGGAGTAGCACTGTCTGTGGACAAAAGGTGGCCTGTCGAATTTAAAATGTTCAATTATGATTCAGTTATATGCTACTTTTGGAGTCACTGACACATGAGCTGCCAAAATGCGAAGAGAAAAAAAAACTTAAGCTTTACAGACGTGTATCAGAAATTTGAATCTATAAAGACCTATCAATCAGATCGCTAGATACGCTAGTCATGTGAGCGATCAAAATTGGCATGTGCCTGTGTTGAGCATGTTCTCTTTGCTTCTAGAGCAATTTGAAACAGTGTTCCGAACAAACCGAACAGTGAAATTGAATTATTTTCACGAAATAATTTGAGTGCCCGCCAATAAAAAAAAAATTTGTGCCATCAACAGCAACCCACTAACGAGTAGAAGATACGCTTAGTCTTAGCACGATAACAATTCATTGTCTCGCCGTGTTTCACACATGTATGCCTCCTATTATCCTTCATTTACCTCGCTCCATTCACCGTTGATTAATTAGTTAATATTCTGTTTAAACGATTTGCTTCGTATTTGACACCTTTGTTAGCTTAAATAGACTCGATAATAAACTCTTTTGTTTGTCGTTCTTCCATTGTTAGAGGCAGTGAATGCATGTAAGGTATAGAGCAACCCTTGCTAGCTTGCGTGCAGGTTACAAGACAGTCCGCCAGGCGCGCTGGTGCGTCGTAGGGGGCCAACTGACAGTCGATGTGCTCCACGATTTGAACTGAACAGACTGCTTGGCGGCGGACAAACCGAGAGCTAGCCCGACCTCCGCGCAGCAGTACCCACATACCGGGTCTTTGTGGCCTCCGACCCGAGATATAGCCCACGGCACCGGTACAGAGCAGAGCCCACCGCTCATTTATTAGTGCAGGTGTTAGGTCCAATATATTTTTATCACGTGGAGATTTTTAGATGGACATATGTGCTGTGGTCTGAGAAAAGGTAATTTTCAGTTCAATCTTAGCTTAGCTAATTAACAGACTGAACGTAAGTTTTAATGATTTGCATTAAAAAGTTATTATCTTGATGTAATATTTCAACGAAATCATTCATCACTGTACTGTTAAGTTATCGTCCATTGAAACCAACAGGGTGATTAGACACATAGGCATTATCAACGCTACAAAAGGAGGTGGCATTTTTTTTGCAAATCCTAGCAAGAATTCAAGAACATTAATAGTTTAACACATCTTCTAAGTTTGACCGTTGATTAATTTAGAAAAATGATTAATGCCCGTCTAATTACCAAATATCGTGATTAGTTATTGGCTAATTGCTCTCGCATCGTAGTTTTCATCTCTGGTGTGCACTGTGAAATGTCTACAAACGTGCCAGTCACTTCCAGAACGTTTTGTTCCTATCTTAAGAAGGCGTAATCTACAAGGTAGTCGTGATTTGGTAAAAGCATAAACGATACATTAATAAGCTGAAGCTGCGGCCGAAGGTAATTTGCGTTATCGCTCGCTAGCTTGAATTGAATACATTTAAACCTGTATAGGTACACCAAGTAATCATGTTCCTATTTCATTACACTCGTTTTATTTCATGTGGCCGCGACCACATAGCCATATGTAAAGAATTTGTAAGACGCGTTCTGATGCATTATCTTGCTAATCTTTACGCTGTTCTTACTTTGTATAATTGGAACACAAAGTATCAAGTATGGTCGAGTCTGCGCATGCCTTTTGTGGAATTGTGTAGTATGGTGGTTGATATGCGTATTTTCATTAGTAATTATTTGCTTTGAGAAGCGGCATGTAATTTGCGCTGCCATGCTTCGGACAACAAACACTATGCCGCGATGCAGACTCGTTTTCAACGCTGGCTGATAGTATATAAACATGGAAACCTGTATGTATAATGAGCTTACCTAATTATACTTCACCTCATATACCTATACCTACTAAGATATAATAACCCATGTGGATGAGCAACTGGAAAGGGATATTCGAAATATGTTGACTTATAGAAGTGAACGCGATGAGTGAAATGAGCAAACCTGCTTTGCAGTTTGTATATACCATGGAAAATCCCATTCGAATGCGGAAAATCACTTTCAAGAAATCGATTATCACTTTTTTTTTCATGCGCAGAACACCCAATAAGTTGATGTGATCGCCTTCGTCACAGATTTTCATGAATTTGTGTTTTTTTTTCTAGCTCTACGAGCATCGTCTACCGCTCGAAAGGACTTGCATGAATGACAGGGAAGCGAAGCCAAATTTAGGAGTCCGTAAAAACAAGGTAAGCCCCGAGGAGAACGTCACAACCGTTTTGGTTCTTGTCACCCCCCCCCCCCCCCCTCCCGTCTCAAAAAAAAAAAATATACAAGAAATGTTGTTATAAATTCACGAAGTGTACGAACCATCTTAATGAAAGCCGCATGGCGCTATATACGCGATAGAGTTCGTTTGTAATCTTAAAAACCTTCATTTCTGCACCGAATACACGCGCGCGGCAGGCGCAAAGGCTACACCATTATAGGCAAAGGCATACAGCCGAGAATATTAATAACGTCTTTTGACAGGTGGGACGGCCGATTTTAAATATAAATAATTTTAATTGGTTTTGACAAAGATGCGCGCCATGGTGTACAGCCTTTTGTTGGCGGGCCCATGCGATGGCGCGCAGCCGCGCGCAGCCGCGCAGTCAAGATTAGAACCAAAGAATAATTAATCATGTGCATAATCGCTTCACATTATATTAGGCTATACATACTTGTGAGATGCGTTAGATTTTGACACCTTGTTATAGGGCATCCGTGCGCTGTTATAAGTGGGGTGGAGCTATGTGCTTGAGGATACAGCTCGAAATGGACACCAGTTCGCAATGAGTTGGTGTCATACCTTATACACTCTTGTTGATTAGAAATAACATTATGCAGTAATGCATATTATGCAGTTGTTTCTTTAATTGCTTTAGCCCTACAATTCTCTACAATAAAGAAAATGAAGACTTGACCCCTCGCAATCTATGTTCAACGCATGTGCGTTATTATACCATGATACCAAATTTAAAAGTTATAAGTTAAATATGAAATATTATTTATTCAATTGCTTTCTTAGTACGTATGCACGCAACGTTTTATCAGCGTCTCTAATTACAATCCTGCACGACATATTCCAAGCCGTTTTACAATGTTTACTCGATTTAAACATGTTTGAATTATATCAGCCTTCTTGCCTGTATCTAATTAGAGAGTTAATGCCTCGTAATTTCTCACCATCGCACGATGCTGGCATGGAAATGTGCATAACGTTCTTAATACTCGCTTGGTGCGGTGTTGTGTACTTTGGCGATCACTTTTACGATCCCGCCGCTTTCTTTAGCACCTTGCAGAAAACCGAACGGAATTCGAGCGACGATCAACTTTACATAGCGTATACTACCGATGATCGATGCTCTAATAAATAATTTTCCCGTATATAAACGTGCGTAAACGTGCGTGTCGTGAAGTTAGTGACGGTCGCGATGGGTGGACACATGCGTGAGCGGCTAACATATATCAGCGATCGCGGTCCAGCATTTTGAGAGGCTGCGGCATCTCGGAGCGTCGGGTTATAACTCGCTAGACGTCAGGTGCAAATTCTTTCAAGAAGCCGCTGTAGAGAGCGGAATGCGATTAGCTTGAGTTAAATGGAAACCGCGAGCGAGTTCCCTGTAAGATCGATCTTTACGTTGTATCTTCTTAGTCGTTCCTCATCCTCCTCCTCCTCCTCTCTCTTTCTTTCTTGTCGATAGTTATATCTTTATTTTCTCTCGATGTGTGTTTTCACACCTGACTGACTTTGAGTCTTGGGGTTTTCTTTGTAGGTATACCTATATTCATTAAGGATAGCACAATTGTTGATTGTTGTTTTATCTGGGTGTGACTTGATTAGTTTTAAAAGCGGGTAGGATGTCTTAAAAAGCCAACAAAGGTGGTATCACTTTGAAATCGGCAGGAAAACGTCGACTTTTTTACTTGAGGAAGTCACCCTGGGAAACTTCTCTGAAATAGATTAGCAGTTTTTTTAGCTCCATTTAACACACCTTCTTGTTGTTTTCAAAGCAAGCATGAGTTATGCTTGATATAAAGGTTGTTTAACATTCAAATTGCCGCGTAGACTAATTGTGTGCAGTATATGCACCGAAAGTCCGAAACTGTGTAATGTACGGCTATAATATAATATTTTATATTCCATCGCGCCTATAAAAGGTCATCTTTGCCGCAGGCCAGTCAGAGTACATACAAGCCGATGGACCGGCTTGTGAGAATACATTTTTTTTTAAATGAGTATAATAGGACCATTACCGCGCGCGTTGATCTAGCAAGATCCGTGGCGGCTTTCTGTTCACATTATTTAGTTTATAATCATCTCAGAAACAACAATCATGCGGTATACACCGGACCAGGATAAACACACGTGATCTTGACACTTCAGGGAACGCGGTTTATAGTATTGACATGTTGAAGACAAATTGATCAGCTCGCTGCACCTAGGCTGCGCTGTGGCTACCCGTGACCACTTGCACAAGATTAAGCTGCTACTTTATGAAAAGTCAGAGCAGCCGCGAATTTTAAGCCGTCTTGCCTTGTGCGTTTAAGAATTAATAAAGACTAAGTCACGACAAGGTATTAAACTTGCAACCCTTTGGTATGGCAAGCAAGCACAGGAACGGCTAGCAAAATTGAAATGGAGGTGTAACTGAATAGAAGTGAGTTGACCTTTTCAAACAGTTTATCTCTTTGATCTGATCAAGGATCCTTGGTTTTGTTTATGAGCAGTTTATTTTCGAAAAACACGTGTAGCTTTCCAGCAAATACGCTACTCATTTCTATAATTATTTTAATTTGTTCACGGGTATAATCATATGAATAGATGTAATAAAGTCATGATACAAAATGACCGTGCGCTATCATTGGTTATATTAGTTAAACGGTTATTAAAATGCGTTCCTTATTTGTATTGCCGCTTTTATGAGCCAAAATCGTTTTACAACCGCTGCTTCAAGATGTCGCCGGTGCTGACAAATTTTCCGGAATACACCTCGATTATGTAATTCCTTCTACAAATAATTCAAATATTTTAATCGGGCATGATAATCTAAAAACCCGTTTCGTTGGTATAAAGAATAAAAAGGTAGCTCGCGGCGGTTTTTATAATAGACCTAAGATTTTGACAACACTATAATATTCTATAAATTAATCGCCATGTTGTATTTGTCGGCATATCAAAGAACACGCTCGCGCATGCGTTTATAACTGTTTACCATAAGAAGTCATGGCATTATGTAAATTGATGACAATAATCAAAGATAACGAAACTGACCAATTATGCTAATCAACTCGCCCGATGACGACGATGACGACGACGATCATACCATCACAACTCCGACGTTGGCATGATTGAATTTTATTTTCCTGCATTATGGAGATTAAATATTTATTTAATGCCATGGTCAATCAATAAATACATAATGAGCCACTTCTTGATATTAAACCTAAATATACACCTGAGAATGTCATGCTTCTTGAAAATTGAAACGACGATGAGTTTTCAGAAATTGAAGACACATGGAGCCCCTAAATAGGACATTTGAGCAACATTTGCATTATTTTAGCTAAACTCATCGATTTACGAGCAGATCTCGAATATGCCAACCACTATTAGCAAGAAACCATCTTCTAAATCGGACAAAAATTTTGATCGCAAAGATACACTAGATAAGACGACTGGTACCTAGCATAAAATTAGAACCCTTCAAGATGGATTTCCCTCACGGCTAGAGCATCGATTGTACGCAGCTTTCCTTGCCAGCAGTGTAATCTAATAAGAGCTGGCAATTTAATATTGGAAGTGTTTGCTGAAGGCATCAAAGCTTTATCGGGCGGCTGACGTGTCTGAGGCTCTGCCTAGAACCTGTAATTACTCCGGTAACTCAAACACATTTGTGTTCGTCTGACACCAGCAAAGATAGCCAGCATTTAGCCTCCGTCAGCGGCATTCTTTGTTGCTCCGATCGAGGGGCGGTGATTTCTACCTGATGCTGCTCACAGTACCTTGCTTTCCGTTGATTATACAAGCCCAGAGCTTGATCCTAGGCCGCAAGTTCCAAGCTGGAGTTCTTATGATTATACAAATCCACGACCTGGACGCATTACCTACACCATGTTTTGTACCTGGACATAACATTTATATACCACGTGCATTGTCTGCAGAGCGTGGATTTCTCTTGGTCGCACCATTGAATGTGGCAAAGTTGGTTTACCAATAGTAATTTTGACAAATTTCGCCGGTTGGTTTCTTTAGATTGTTGTGGTCATCACCATTATCCTTGGAAGTGTCGCATCCTCGAAAGGGAAAAACACAATTGAAATCAACAACAAGTCACACTCAACATTAAATTCCATTCGACGTATTCAGGAATACAATGCGATGGATATATGTTGCTTATTGATCTTGCTTTTTCTTTATTAGCTTTCATTTTTAAAAGAAAATTGTCGCAAGGAAATAAACCCACATGCTATCAATTAGTGACCTGCGCTCGCTTATAGTAACTAGTTTTCTTTCTGTTTTCCTCCAAGAGTCTGGAATAGGGACGTTCAGTGAGAGATTAGAAGCTAGATTTTGGGGAAAAGAGATCCAAGGGGCTCTCTGTGTTCATCTTATGAGAAAATACATTTGAATTTACTTCAAATTTGACTGAGAAATCTATAAAGAAATTCAAAACTTACAATCCCTACTGCCAAACACCTTCCACCGTGACATACCATGAGTACCAACGTGTTATCCGAAAAAAAACCAACCAATCCAACAATAGCAAATTGCCACTCTTTATTTTCGCCCTTTTTCGCCCACCTTCATTAAAATCTAGTGCCCTTTGGCAAAGTGCCGTCCAACACCCCCAGCACCCCGTTCGCCAAAACATGGACCGCTAAATCACACTCGGAATGCGGCCCAATACGCGGCCAATCCCGCAGGAACGAGCCAACGCGTGGATGATCGATGGACCAGATAAGGGCATCTGAAGTTAATATCTGTTTAGTCACGCGTCGGTTGTAATCCTCCACAGAGCGGTCCCCTTTGAAACCCTCCGACACTCACGAGCCTCATAAGCTCCATGCAGCCTCCGAAATTCACGGAAAATCTGATACTTTATACCCTCAAAGAGACTCGCTTTGTCTTGATAAGTTTCGTAATGGGGCTGTTCTTTGATCATACAGGATAAAAATCGGCTATTAGGGTTTTTGACGTCGATTTCCTTTAAGATTGTCTGTATAAATGAGTGACCTTGTAGTCGGTGGAGGTGCCAGGTACAACTGAACGTTAAGTTTTGTTGTCAAAACAGTGCAGGACTTGTGGAAGTCAACTTGACATGCTATAGTCACTGCAATGGAAATCATTTATAATTTTTGCCGCATGCATTTTATAGACTAGTATACATCGTCCAGCGAGAGAAGAATTTATTTACAGGCAGAGGCGCCACCCGTCGTTTTAGAGTGACATGCGGGCCAACTGTCATTTTTAAAAACATTAAAAATCATCTCCCCTGATGTCTTCTTTTTCACTGAAGCTTTTTCGTTCCAAGACGTTCTGTTTATCGAGGTATTTTCACAATTTTGTAAACAATTGTAACAATTTTGATAATTATTTTGCATATGTGATAAGTAGTTTAAAATCTCGCTACTAAAATCATAACTGAAAAGTAATTCACGAGTTGGTAGCAATGCAGAGTTGAGCTGATATCTCCTCTTACTGGCTAGATTCAACACCAACAGTATTTTATAGGCTCATTGTGCTGGTCTCTGATAGCTCACCGTATCGAATAGGCAAGTGATTATAAGGCATTGCTGTGTAGACATCCTCTACTCCAACATATTGTGATGGATGCATGCACATCATAATGCATATTATCGTCCTATATTTCACTGCCATAAGATTGCATTTACCACGTTATGTGTCAAAATGTAACAACATAACGAGCAGGTATGTAGCAGCTCGGTGTTCACTTGGAACTAGCGATCTGTATAATTATTGCAATTAGTTTTTGAGCCGAGATAAGATGATGTCTGTATGAGTGGTAAGGGTACATGCATATTGCACTTCACATTACATGATACTGGCGTGCCATCTCTTTTGAATTTTCTATTCTGCGGCTAACGTCGCCTTGCGTGTTTTCATGTTTTTTACGGGAATTTCCATAACAAATATTTCAATAATATATAGTGCAGAGCGTTATGGATTGATTTTTAAGGTTGATATTTATTTTCTGAAATAAATGTGCATCATTTGATAAGGATTTAATCGCATCGAACAGCATGTTATCCTCGCACCTATATAAATTATTTTTAATTGATACCTGTATGGTTATGTAATTTTTTTATAGAAAAAATATGTTTTTGTCCACATTTGTAGAAATAAAATGAATGGTTATGTATGATATTGCACGGTGTAGGGAAAAAATACTATACGTGTCGTATGCCTAGAATGTTTTTGTCCGCGTACATCGTTGATAAATTGCAAGAAAAACATCTATGCATGATACCGATTTACAGATAGATTATTTTTCATAATGAGCTCTCATGATTTGATATAGAATCATGTTGGTGCAATTTCCCGCGAGTTGTCTTTAATTAATTATCAGATAAAATATTGTGGTAATACTTCATAGAGATGCCATTATAGCCCTGTTGGTATCTGAGATTGAATTTTCCTGTCTTGGAGGACTTCAGGGACGACACAAGGGGTGGCTATGGTATCCCCCAATTCGGAAAAACCCTCTCTCTAATGCCAAATCCCCCCATCTTTACTTACTGTTGATATAGAAATGGTACTATGAAATGATTTGGCTTAGTTGTTTAATACAAAAATTACATGTATTTTGCGGCAATTTTGTATGATCATTATCTTGAAACCCACACAAAAAGATTTTTGTGAAAACATTGAGCATTATTGAGACTCGCTTTCAAAGCGTTCAGGAAAATGTCCTGTGCGCCTTAAGCTAAGGACTGGTACATTTTCTATCATATAATTTAAACGAACAATATATTATTTGTCTCAAACTCCATTAACCGATTTTCCATGCAAAATATGAATTGGTTCGATCAATCAATCGTGAATTAATCACGCATCATCCCAGCGATTCTCGGCTGGTTGGCATTCCCAGTAAAACTTGAATCGGTTGCTCGTGAAGCCTTTCATTAATCGGCGGATATCATGACTCGAAGCAATTAACACCGCCAGACATTAACGACCATCTCTCTACTGTAGAGTGCCAAAGATACTAAACCATTCCATTTGTTCACTCTGGCACAACAAAAGCAGCATGCTTCTTTCAATATTTTACATGCAAGTTTCTCAACATATGAACAAAACTTGAATAAAGGATGGAACTACTGTATCAAAAGCGTTTTGGAAAATAGGAAAAATCGTTGATGCAACGTTTTAGTGAAGCGATGTTGTGTAAAATTGTGAATCGGGGATCGTGCTTTGGGGATCAAGAGCTATGCGTGCAGCCGATGCTTTGGCAGAGAGGGATGGTTGCCGATATCACGTGACAGCCCAATCGAAATTAATTGCACCCTTTTTGCTCTCTATGAATACGAGTAGAGAAAAAAAGGCAGGGGATTGGTCTATTTAGGGAGATCACTAATCGAGCAGTTGTCTTTTTGTGATTTGAAAAAGAAGAGCACAAAATTTAATTTTATAACGGACCATATAAATATGTAATCATTTTATTTCATGCAGATTTCAAAAGAAAATCTTACTCTCATAAAAAAAATATGAATCAGGCGGAAAACATCATGGTAATTTGATGCAGTTTTGTTAGTTGTACGCGTTTATTAAGATGTTTCTATAGTTGCAAACACAATTGAAGTTTGCAATTGAAGTTTAACCCCGAGCACAGATACATTATTTGATTCTGGATTAAGGCCCGGTATTAAAATATTTTTCAACTCTGAGTTACGCTCCTAACTCTGAGAAACAGCTGACATTCAATGCATGTGATTGGTTGTTGCCATGTCAATTGATTCAACCCCCACTTTATCTAGGAGTTAAACATATTGTAATAGTGGACCTTAATGCACCAAATCTATAAATTTTGAAAATTTTCATCTTATTAAAGATATTGATTGAGCACCTACTAGTTTTAGGTGTAGCAACGAAAATAATGCAAATATGATAGTAATAAGTGGTTAGGTTTTCGTGTATAGTACAATTTTAAGCCTTTATCAAGGACTTTATTTGCAAAATATATCTCATTCCAATAGTTCATACCTATGAGAAGGTGTACCGGATTTATTTTCAAATAGGTAAAGGTGTAAAGAAACTCTGCCACGAGTGAGTTTTCCGTCCGCTTCTCATCGCCATGTGGAGATTTTTTTAATACCAGAACTCATAATTGAAGACAACTATCGAAACATGTTAATAATTGGGTTCTTACTGCCTCACCTTCGTCATAAAAACCAAAAGATATTAATATTTATTTTCCTATACGAGACATGAACTTCCAAAAGAGTAATGATCATCTTCAACTCTGATTGTGTACTTCATTAATAATAAATTCTGAATAATACATCTTCAACTTTCGTTCCAAGAAAAGTACCACGTTTTTTGGAGGTGTTAAGATAAACGCACGTTATTCCTATAAAGTAACATTAAACAAAATGCTTAAAGAATGATAATATCTCAATTATATTTCCCTTAGTGGTTCCATAAAGGTTCAATTATCATGGAATGCACCACACAATACCATTGACTTGAATGTAGAGCCTAGCTAAGCGTTGGCCTCCCAATAAGACCACCCCGATGCTATGCTTCACATATAATTAGCCGAGATCACAAAGGGAACAGACAATGGAGTTTGTAATGACAACGTTTATCGGCTAGTTGCCTGCTTGGGCTCACGCGTTACATATAGGACGCCTTGCATAAACATGCGACAAAATTGTCATTCTGAAGAGCAAACGTCTCCTATCAAGGTGGAGGATGATTGCAGATTGCTGTAGGTTGGTTTCACGGAGGGATTTAATTTTTGTGTGTGTTAATGTCTTGTTTAACGCAGGTCAAAAGGAAATGTGACATTAACCAAATAATGGTATTGATAAATAAACGATTACGATTAAAAATCTATTGAGGGGTAAGCAAGTAAACTGTTTGTGAATTTGGCATAAGTCTTGTTCGAAGAGAAGTGCTTCGATGGAGGGGCTGGATTTTTTGGTGTTCTCAAACCAGTAAGCGACGAATTGGAAGCAGGGAGCGAAGCTAGAAAAATGCGCAACCGAAGTACGACTCTTGTAAACCGGGGGGTTCGTATCCTGGTTCGGGTGAAACATTTTCCAGACTCCCTACCCGTTCATACGATATATTTTCTGTATCTCTTTTAAAAGATGGAACATATTATGAAACTCATAATATTGCTTTATCCTTGGCAATTCATTATTTTCTATTCATATCTAAAACCGCACATGGTAAAAACTATAAAGTATGATACTTCTTGACCATAAATTATATAAAAATGTTCTGTAGACTTACCTATACTTCTTTATATAATTAATCCGAAGAACCACCATACCGTAAATGGTTTTAAAATTCCACTCACTTGGATCAATTCTTAACCTCTTTAACATTTCTCGCCCAAGATACAAATAGGGTGGTATTAATTCTAAGACGTTATTAGCTCTGTTAGCGTCAAAAATAATTTACTATCATAAGCCTTTATTATAATTTTACTCGGGTGTGAAATGAAAGGCAATGGGCACATAAATGTTTAAGAGCCAGAGCATGGGCAAGTATCTCCTAAAGCTCCCATAAACTGTCATCTTCGGCCATCGACTGCTCACGCGGGCTCTCAGCGTCACCCGTAAAAATTGTATAAAACCAACGACCCTCGATGCAGTTTTTAGATCCACATCAATTTGAATAATCTCACTATACACGGTCACGTGATAAAACATGGGATTTGTAGTTTCTTTTCAAACATTTCTGATGTTGTAAGGGTTTGAGTCTTCTATAAAATGCTTAGAACTCTACGAAAAGTACAAGAATTATTATTTTTGACGGATTTTGGTGTTGCATTAAGGTTTATATGACGCGCCTCTGGATAAAACTTTGGTAAAACTTTGTTTGACGAAACACTCTGCTTTCTGGGGTTCTGCAGTTGTGATATTCACGACTAATTATTTATTTATTTTTTATTTTGCCCCTGATACCAATATTTCGTGAGTTATGAGCTAGGAGCTCGTTAATACGAGCTCTAATATAGCATTGAGTTTATATCATAGGTATGATCAGAGGGCCAGCTTTAATGTTAAACTGTCTTTGCGAAAAATAGCCGACAAATTACAATCTTACCGAGAAAAATAGAGGATGCTTCTAGGTGGAGTCACCGTCGTTTCGAGTGGTAAGAAATTTACTTTCGTCCTTTCTCGCAGATTACTTGGGTATGAGACCATGGTTTACGCTAAATTAATTTTTAAGAAAGCTAACCCCAACGATTGATAAACATTTGGTTAGAATAATTTAATTGTAGAGGTTAAAAAGAACGACCGCCAGCGCCATCGGTTGGCACCTACCGTTACCACGTGTTACCCGCTCGTTTTCTCATCAGAAAGTTAAACTTAAACGATAGCCCTCTGTCTATAACTATTAACTAAATGCTAAAACGGTGACATGGTTCGGTACTTCTGGGTATAACATACTTTGGTATACTCCTCTGTGCTTAGGTTGGCAGATTATTCGATTTGGTTAAACCTGACTAGCATGATGGAAAGAATAATATAGTTTCCTGAAAACAGAAAATTCCTTATTTTTTAAGAATACTTATTACATAGAAGCCCAGGACCTCTTGTTTTAAATATAAAACCCTTTGATTAAGACTTTGTAACGATGTTCCAGTGTGTGTAAAAAATTATGCAATTGTCTTAGACCATAGTTCAAATCACTGTAAACTTTACTTCCAAATTCAAACAGCCTGAGAAAAACTCAAAAAGCAAGTGGTATCCATCATCGATAGAAGAAATGCAATGCCCCGTGGTTATTTGATAGTCTACATGTTCCCACATTATCATTTATAACACGTTGTTGTGGCAACCCCTGTCCTGAAAATTAGCCGTATGTTTCGAGTGAACCCCGAACAGCATGTTAACTGCAATGCAATGACACAGATTTGTATCCGCGCCGAGGGACGAGGGGCAATTGGAAGGGGATGCTGTTTCAGAACCCCTAAGGGCTGGCAATGTAGCTGGATGATTATGATGCTGACTGCAACTAGATCGATCAATCACAAAGCTATCAGCGAAATTTTTACGCTGCCATTGCTACTGATAGCTAGACGTTCATTCTCTTGCAATAGATTCACATTTTCTATATGTGCTTTGCAACCGCATATTTTATTGAATAATATCGAACGCTTTTTTGCGCACTGCAACGGTCTAACATACGTTATTTGAGATCATTTTGATGTCCTGCATTACAGAAGAAATTAATTCAGTTAAATGATCATTAGCGGTTAAGATAAATATAATTGTACATGATTGCCTGTAACTATGGTGGAGAGTCTTCAGCTGGCAGTTATTTTTTAACCGAACATTTTAAAACTGCCTCTTAAAGAAATATGAGGGCAGGATGCAATCGGGATACATCACATTTTTCCTTGGCCTGATTTTTCGTTTTGACTGGATCAACAACCTATCTTGTTTCCTGTTGCATGCATTTCCTCATATTCTTTTAGTAGGACCTTCCTTCTGAAACACATCCTTAGTTTTTGGCTTTCTCGACTCAGAAGCTAACTGATTTTCGATGGTTTACCTAAATGGTACAAGCTCACATTTTCATTTCACCTTATATGGCAGTGGATTTGATTGCTCTGCTGTGCAATTTATTGCTTGTTATAAGAGGTTCCAAACGCGTACAACCAATGCCTTGATGGAGAAAAAGGCTTTGAGTTATAGTATTGAAACTTTCATCTCATCGAGTAGTAAAGTTTGTTGTGCAGCTTTGTTGAGTTTTCTTATACCATTGCAGTATAAACATATTTATTCACCATCCAATTGATATGGACATCATGCTCACCATCCTAACATCATAAAGTCGGATTGAGAAAGGGCCTCACCTTAGAAGTCCCCCGTCAACGGCATGCAGTCCGACGATGACGACGATGCCGTGTCGACGACGTCCAACAACGACGTCGGCGACTTGGATGCGTCCTCCAAATCGACGACGCGCGGCGCCGAGGGCCTTTGAAGACCAAAATGGAATGCCGCAGCGTCGGTAGCCGCCATCATCGCTTGCGGTTTGACAAGGCCGGGGGTGTTCTTGTTAGCAGCGCCGAACGGCGTCGGTAGCAGCAAGCCCGCCGTCGCCAGCGCCGCGGCGTACAGCGCCGCCGGGTGAAACATTCCCGCGTGCGGTCCGCCAAACGGCAGACAAACGGGCGGCGGGTGTTGTTGGAAATACGGGGGGTAGAAGCTACCGATGTTGCTAAAACTAGTTAAATTGCTCGTTGAGCGTGGAAGAAAGCCCATTGACGGGGGCGGCGCCGGCTGCTGGATATTTTCGGCGCCGTTCTTCATTATGCTGTCAATGCTGAACGACTTCGGCGCAGCAGGAGCTGGACGCGGAGGACCCATAGGAACGTTGCTACTCGTTGAAGTGATCGACGCAAGACCAACTTCCAATGCGTCTCTTTCGAGTTGCGGCAACTTGAAACGTTTGCGGCGTCGCAAGAAGCTCCCATTTTCGAACATGTCCAACGCGGATGGATGCAGTGCCCAGTACGCACCTTTGCCCGGTCGGTCGGGTCGCCGGGGCACTTTAATGAAGCAGTCGTTAAAAGAGAGATTGTGTCTTAGCGAGTTTTGCCAGCGCTGCGTATTTCGCCGGTAATACGGAAAGCGCTCGGTGATGAACCGGTAGATGTCCGACAGCGGCAGCATCTTCTCCGGGGAGCTCCAGATTGCCATTGCGGTCAACGAGATGTACGAATACGGAGGCTTCTGATCGCCGTACGACTCGCGAGACGGCCGCGGCATGGCGACGACAAACGCGCCCAAATGCCTCACATGGTCCGGATAGTTTTTTTCTTATTGCTTGGTCCCAATTTGTGCAATCAATCACTTCGGCGTGCACTCGTATTACAGAGACGTGTCAACATGAGAAGTAACGTAGTGGTCACTATTACCTGTGCAAACCCCTAAATCTGGCTCACTATGAATATTTCTTTCATTTTTAATTGCTTTCTATTATTCACTTTCATGCGGGTGATGCGGTTAATTAATTAATTGTTGCCGTGATCCACGCGACATGCACGAGGAAATCCGTCGTAGGCTTAAAACACGTGTCATCGTGAGTGGAAAACTGGCTCGCTCTGTCAAATTACTGTCGTCACTAATGAAAATGGGAAACACGTTTGTCACTTTACAGAGCTAAATTGTCAACAACATTTAACGGCTTCCCGGTTCACTTGCAATGTCATAACACGATGACACCTTCTGAACACATCTGTCTAAACCAAAGTCCACAATGCAGTAGGTTTGATGGATTGCATGTCTTCCAATAATCTCACTGTTGGCACCTTCTTTCAAGAGAAGCCTAAACCAGTCTCTACCGTGTGATGATTACCGCAAGACTGCCCCCAGAGGGATCGGAGAGGCGGGCGCCGAACGAAACGCCTCCGTCTGCCATTGGCGAGCGATTTCAACGGCGCGCGTGGCTCAACACTCCTCCTCGCGACCCGTTGCTGTTGCCGCCATTTTATCTCAGACGTGGCAAAATGCCCTGTTTTCAACGCGCTGCGATGTTTGACCTAACAGGGATAGATTGTGTGATGGGTTTGCATATCTGCGAAGTATTTCATGGCCTTTTCTGGAATACATCAGATCTGTGGTATTGCAAATAATTATTGATTTATTAATATCCGGTGAATTATATTGTGATTATGAGGATGGCAATGATACCTTACTAGCTCAAGCCCTGGGAACAGGGGGGCCTGGTTGTTGGTGCTGCTGGCACAATACATACGTGTTACCTTATTTAAGAAAGTTAAAAAATGGGCTTCAAAACCTTTGTATCCCGTCGGCATTACGAAGGTTTTAGGACAGTACAAGGGGTGGAAATTGGAGGGGAATGGCGTAATTTAAAATCAGTGTTGTTTTTGCTACTGACAAATCTGAGGGTATCTCATAACGTGGCAGATGATCTTGATTCTTGAGAACTCGCTTTCCTTCATTTCACCACTAAATGCTTCAACAATGCTTTAGTCATCAATGCTTTGGACAGGTATTGGTACAGTTGGATATGGTACATGAGGCATCGAATGGCACATGGCAACTATTATCTACCTGTTTGTCCCCCCCCCCCCCCCCCCCAATTGCCAATCCTTGAATCCCATTTCAGAGATGCACCAATGTTTCTCAATTCCTATACACCGAGGCAATGTGTAGACTGCCTTTTTTGGAAACTTTTATAGGGTCGGCACGCCACTGTAATACACTGCTAAGAAATGCATTGTTTACTAGTGAATTAGGGGATTATTTTCTATTTTTGTTTTCACTATTTTTTGGCGATCCCTGCGCACTACAATATGTATTACCAACATTTTACTTTGTTGAAAGACATGTCCAAAGAAAGTTGTAGGCAAAAACATTCATATACTGATAGGGTTAGTTTAAACAAGAAGCTTTGTCCATTTTCCTGTGAAAAAGAAATTAAGGACTCCTGCATCAATGCAATACTGCAAAATATTAACTCTGCATACATATTTTGCTATTCTTTCATGTACCTGTCGTCAATTCGTCAATTGACTTCTTTGGATTAAAGAAAATCTTCAAAGGGAATCTTCGGGGGATTTTTTAAATTTTTTGAGATTTAAAAAATTTTATATTGGGATTTCTAGTGCATGTATTGGATATCTCATATATCATGTATTGTCTATGTTCATGAACTATAGTTATAACACTGCTTTAAATGCCGATATCAATTAACGTTAGCTTACTTTGCTTTAGTTTGATATTAGTCCTTTTGCTTAACTCCCATGAAAGTCTTGACGCAAAGGTTGATAAAATAAAGGTGACATGAATGCCAAGGTATATCATCCCTCGCGACTGTAAGTTTGGCTCGCCGCTCGACATCCATTTAATTGTCTGACGGTAGTGTTATCTTAGAACCCGGTAATATTTAGATATTCAAACTAGATACAAAACGCTGCAATTTGCAAAGTTATTTTGTATTAACGAAAAATCAAAGTTCTTTTTAGTTTACATGAATTTTGATGTGGTGAAGTGCGTATTACCTTCTTCAAAACTATTACACGTCTGATAAATTTGGCATATTTCGGAAGAAAGAACGGTGCATTTGACTGGTGGCGGCATAACATGTTGGCAACGCCATTTGATCTCCATTCTAGCACAGCCAATTTATGGAAATGAGAATATGGCATCGCCCCCTTGAATACCTAATAAGCCAGGCACGTTTTCAATCCATCCATCGAGTTGTGCAGATTTCAAAACTCCACTTTAAATCGTGGTGCGTTAAAAATTGGCACTACAGTGACAATATACCATCAAAGAAAATTACGCTACATACAACTCGAAAGATAATTCCATCTCGAGATGAGATGAAAGCCTAATAAAATATAATTATGACAGTCATCTCAGTAATATTTTTCTTGCAAGCGCAGCAAGCTACTTATATGCTAACCATGGGTCGCACATGTTGCACGTATTCTTATTGGCCATGGTAGATGCTGTCGTGGAACGAATGGCAAAAGAGAGGAATCTCCTCCGCCCGATCAACCATCGGGCAGCATCCCGAGGCATTCTTTCTTAGCTCGCTTCGGCGGCGCGCGGGGCTTACAACAAAGACCTCGTCCACGTTTGTCATTCTCTTTGATGCTGGCTCTGTCTGCCGCTTGGCTGTTGCGACCGTAGTACCTCTTCGTTGATGGTCATTGTTCTGCGGATGCAAGACTGATGAACTGAAGACTTATCAACAATCATCGTCGTTGTAACTCGATGAGAAATCTTGTTGGATCACCGCTGGCGACTTCTTTAATTAAACAATCACATTTTCTAGCACCACAGTTTTTTTTTTTGTTTTTTGTTTAGCGTTTGAACAAAAAAGCAATTCGAAAAACTTATAAAAAATTAGTAATGAAAGTTCGATGAATCTTCATTAAATAAATACGCTTAAGTTCTTAATTCTAAGATAAAACTAGTTGTATGAGCTCAATCAATACAATATGCAATATAAATTAATGCAACATAGAAACTTAAAATAACCAAAATAAAAACAAATTAATTTGAGCTTTGTATAAAGATGATCACATCGAGCTGTCGCTGTCTAGGAGCTTGTCACACTCCTCGAGTCCTTGCGTGACCTCCACGCTGATTTCACTGTCGGGGGCCACCGTGACTCTACCAAAATGTCGCTGATAAGGGTGGTCGCTGTCATAATCCTCCTCCTCGTCCTCCTCGTCATTACAATCGTCGCTGTCGCTGCTTTCTGGCAACTTTGAGGTCTTCATCTTAAAGAACTTTAACCTCAGTTTGCCCATTTGAGTAATCGTCTTCTTTTTCGTGTCTCTGCTTCGTTTCGAGCTTGCACCTGGAAAGTACTCACGATCGCAAGACGAGGACGACGAACGATTTCGCTTCTTACGCTTTTCCTTATCGCCTGTCGTTTCCAGTGCTCCGAGAGTCTTTTTGTAAGGACCTCTTTTACGTCTTGGAACACCAACGCCAGGGATTTTGGGTTTAGGAGTCTTTTGAGATCTCCTGACTTTGCCAGTATTTGACTCGTCGGTTGTTAAGTCGCTGATGGCGTCGGCGTCGGTTCTTGTTTGGGTGCCGGGAGCGGGCCGGAGGGCTTCAGGGATGTTGAGTAGCTCGAAAATTCGGGGATTGATCATTGGCTTCACTTGTCGGTGATTAAACGGTCCTAGTACCTACAGAAATGACATTTTTTTTGTTAACCGGCCATTTCCTCGTAAAGACAAATTAAAAATACATTATTTTGCAATTTGTATCGTCGATTTACCTGCGAATAATAGAATTCGGTTTCATTGGGTGATAGTCTGTCCCACGCCCTGTCAACGCGTTGTTTGAGGTCAGCTTTCGTGTCTTTCGGATGAAGCCAACGAAAAAGTGTTTTTGTTTTCTTTGCGAATAAAATTTTCGCTGATTTCATCACTTCTCCCTCGCTCTTTGAGAAGCTGCTTCCGTCTTTCGGCGGTGCGCTCGACGTAACTTCCTGATGACGAAGATGTAAAAGTTGTAAATTTCCTGATCATTTTAAAAAGGGGAAACTATCAATTTTCTTGCTCCAACTTAACTCTTCCATCAACAGGCTGTAATACTTTTAACCATGGAGTATGGCCAATGAAGAAGAAGAATACTTACCTACTTTTTCCATAAATATATATTTCGTGCAGTTACAATCTACTTCTTAACAGATACCTGTTGCTTTAGCTGTGAAGAGGCCCACTCTTCAATCGTAGAAAACGACTCACGATAGTTATCATTCAGAATCAAGGGTTCATTTTGTAGAGCCACTTCTACGTCACTCATCTGATTAACCCCACGATTTATTTCTGAGACGCCATTGTCACTCTCATTGTCATCTTCATCCAGCAAAACAGTCTCGTGGATTTTTCTCAGTGCTTCTTCTACCGATTTAAACTCTGCCAAATTTCCGTTCACTCTTCTCAAAACGTTTTCTAGCCGCATTACCCGTTCAAGTTCATTTCCCAAAGGAAAGGCCTCTTCATCAACCTCCATTCTTTCTAAACCCATCCTCGGAACATGCATCCTTTTCAACACATTTTCTAAATCCAGCACATTTTGAAGCTCGATGTCCTCTTCAGGATCATTGGCACACTGTTTGGTTATTGGCAAAAGCTGGATCTCCCTACATTCCGTTTCTTCTGTCTCCACACACGGTATTTCCAATGGGTCCGGGGGAATGTTAGGTTCAATTAAGTTTTCGGTCTTGACTTGTCTGCATTCAGCTTCTGATTTGACTACAATCGGGGCAGAAGCATCCTGCAAGAAAAGAATTTAAAAAAATCGCTGGTAAACCATTCAAGAACACCGCCACATTGTCAATTAAGTTGTCACTTTCGAGAACTTTTTGTTTAGGTACTAACTAAATATTTGACGGGTGTTGCTTTTCTTGACACCGAAATATTTTCGGATTTTGCTTTATATTTAATTTAAAACGAAAAGTGTATTGTTTAAACTACATCCCTGAAATACTACGAATGAAAATGTTTAAGTCTTCGATCGCGGGGGATGAGACTTGCCTCGTCAAATAATGGTCCAATCGGCACCTCGTCCCCTGTACTCGTTTCAGTGTAGACGTTCATTTTGAGGTTGGAAGTTATAAAGAAATTGAATTTTGTGGAAATTTTCAGCACAGATTACGCCAGTCTGTCATTAAAGTGAAGTTGCAGTTTTTTAAAACACTGCACATTAGGAGTTTGATTTGGTGAAGCCTGATTTTCATTTTCCCTGCCCATGTGATTCAAACCAGCGCAATCATTGATAAAATATATTATTTTCGATGTTCATTTATATTTAGAAGCTCTGACTTTTTGATTGTGAATTCAGCTTTGCACGAGGGCTATTTACTTAATAAGTACGGGACCTAGGCTATAAATAGATTGAAATAATTGTAATATTCTCATTCTGTTAATCAGCTTGCCGTCAGTAATTGCTGACCTTGTTAAGATTTTGATAGATTTTACAGGTATGACGAATTTATTTGAAAAGATGGAAAAGAAATACCGCCGTAAATCGTGTTAAATCGCGAGTCTGATTAAAGGTCTGGACTTTGTGCTTGACGTTTATTATGGCATTACAAGGACTTTCTGTTATAATCCAATATTTTATGAATCTGCATTCACTACTTTGAATTTTAATGGAAGGCGCAACTGCGACTGCCACTTAATTTTCCAGACTGCATTGTTGATGGAAATGCATGTTGGCATGTACCTACTAGTATGCAAGCACTATGCACAGTGGCGTAACTAGGTGTACCTGGGCCCGAGGGCAAGATTTTTCGTTTTTCGCAATAAACGAAAGATGCAGATAGGTAACAAATTACCTACCGCTTATCAGGAACAACAATTTCGTTTATAATTGGACGAGCCTACCTAACATACTGAGTAAAGCAAAATCTCAACATGATACCCTGAAATAACACTGAAAAAATGTGTTTGTATTGTGTTTATTAAAACGCGTTCGATTTGAATGAAATTTTCAAAACACTTTCGAAATTAAATTCAATGTGTTTTTGGAAAAAATCGACTGAATACTTCTTTAAAACAAAATAATTGACAAAGTACTTCACAAATCTTTTTAACTTTTGCTTACTAAATTTCTTCTCTCCATTGCGATATTTTACCATGGCATTTCCTTTAATGCCGTGGTTCACACAGTTCTTCTCCAGATTTCTCAGTAACGGTAGAATTGTCAAAGTCTGTTTCTGTGTCAAGTTATTTTTCTTGAAATTTATCCTATTGTGAAGCATGCTTGAAGTATTTGGTATAACAATGTATGAACCTTGGGTCCAGGACCAATATTTAATGGGGGTAATAGGAATAAAGTCTGCATAGTTTAGAAGAAAAGTGGTAATTTATTTACAAACTAAAGTTTCACAAAATAATTTGATCTGGGAAAAATCCCAGATAATAGTGTCATTGGTACAATTTTCTCCTTCTGATAACTAGCAACAAAATATCACTTTTACGTAATTTTTTAAATTCGATCACCTGTCCTGACTAATTTAACTGCCCATTAAGGCCGGTTTTTCGGTGGTTTCCGTTTATTTGTTTTTGCTTGGGAACAGCCAACGAGAAGATTTTTGTTTGTTTGTCAACTGTCTTTTAATTACTTAACGTGCCACTGAAAAACCGGCACTAAAACCAATTCGCCTGCAAATTTTAAGCATTTACAAAAGAAACAAGAACCCACAAATAATCTCTTGACTAAAAAATTCACTCAAAACCTTGCCTTATTTTGAATAAAGCACAGCTAGGCATAGACCTGGCTGTTCTTGTCCCAGTTAACTCTCAATCAAATCCCATTGTCTCACCTGACGGAAAAATAATTCGACCTTCTTAACCGAATTAACCTAAGTTATTGGTGCAAACTGCAAGTCTGTAGAGTTATGTGAACCTTAATGTTTAAAACCGAACTTTTTTGAGTTTTCTGAACTCTAAACGCAAACAGCAACTTCATCAGAAATGTAAGGAAAATTAATGTTGTTGCCAAATCCAAGAGGTAATGCTGACGGGAAGAAAAAAAAAACTGTGACATAGAGTGACATCTCTACTTATGCAAGCAACATTTAGAGAAGGTACATAGCTGTAGCATAGAATTATTAAATATTCTAAAATCAATGACTGTAGCAACAACCCTGGTTCAGAAAACCGAAATGATAAAAATCAGTTTAAGCATTTTCCCCAGCTGTCTGTCTTTGGTATGAAGGTACCTTACTTTCACACTACGTAGAACAGTCGAGTTATCAGGCCTCCACAATGAAGGCTATGAAATGAGTAGCTGTGCAAGCCGTAATACAGAACAATTGTGAAAAACTCTTTACTCTCAGCCAAAACCGTTGACATCAGTAATGGCATTTGTCAATCACTCAGCAGTGTGCTTGCATTTCAGTGTTTATATTGGTAGGATACACAAGCAAAACTTTTAATTGTTTCCTTTGATACATTTTTCACAACCTAGTGAATAAAAAAACTGGTCCTCTCAAATTGTCATAAAGCATGCAATCTGCAATGAACATAATACTCAAATGCCGCTCCAAAAACAATAGTTTAGTAATGCAAGTGATGCTATAAAGCCTCCCAAAAAGAGAGGCTAGACTGAGAATAAAGAACCAGAATCGCCTTTTCAATATCTACAAATAGATCGAGCATTGAGAAGTCTGCCCTACAAAGTTTATGCTGGCACCCAAACACAACGTCCCAACCCATCCAACAACGTGACATAATAACGGACACTCACGACATGTCTACCAGGTACGTCAACAATAGCCAGTCCCTGGAACTTGAGTTAATCGAAGTAGCCAGAGTGTTTGTATCAGGAATGTTCACTCAACAACTTAAACCTTCAAGTGCTGCCTGGCCTTCAAGTGATAGCAATGAATGTGGGACCCAAAAAGACCCGAGTCAAACCTTTGGCTAGAATCGGTGTCTGTAATAGGCTTGTCCCAGTCAAAGCGTTCCCACTAGACTGAGAGTGTTTGTATGCTCAGGCCCATGCGGTCAATGATGTGCTGCGGCATGCAGAGCACAGGGTTGACGGGCTTGACGGATTTGTCGCCAAGAAGCGATAGCGCCGCAAGTCCGAAGAGAGTGTGGAACGGGTCTGGGAGGTCGCCTGGGCGGTCGCTGAAGCCGCCCGTTTCGGTGTCTTGGCAAGCAAGAACGAATTTTATCAGCGCTGGATGGTCCACCCAGTGCAGTCGGCCGAGCATACTCAAGGAAGCCAGCACCCACCTAGAGACAGAAAGAAAATGTCACGATAGGGATGTCCAGTTCACGTGCAAGTTAACTTTAATTAAATGTAACTGCCGATGTGGAAACAAATATGTTCCTAGGCAAGATGCTTTTAAGCCTTTGGAGCATTTGAGTCAATTGGGAAAATGCCACAAAAGTGATGGCCCAAAATTAAACACATTTTCTTGTAAGAAACCAAAATAGTTGCATGTCCTTATTTCTTTTAGTACATTTTGTAGACAGAATTTATTCAATTTTTAGGCAGGAGACTGGACCAATTTTACTTCAAAATACTCAGTTTGAAAGATTATATATATCTACCATCAGGGTCATGGGTTGAGCTTGAAAGTGTGGGGTTTGCATATAGCAGGATAAATAACAGTAAAATTCCAAAACCAACATCAACCAAAATTGATTTGTGAACCATCTTGTCATAGCATATAAACTCTTTTTAACTTTTAAACTTAAGTTACAATAAATAAAAATATACATATATTCTAATTTTGGTCTTGTGGGGTAAAATTTTGCAGGGGCGTGTTTAACTGTCATCTTCTTGGCATAATTTATATTAAACTAAAACAAAGTCAAGAGAAAAGTGATCATCTTATAACATGTATTTGAAAATTACAAAAGTGGTCAAGTACTTCATTTTAAAATGATTGTACTTCAAAACTATTTCAATATTGTCAAATGTTCCATTCATTCTTTAGAAATGCAGTTGCCTATGGAGCGGAATGTTCAAGAGGACAATTCTCACCACGAGTAGCACAAGTCCGGCAGTTTCTCCGGTCGGCCGTTGAGTCCACCAGAAGGCAGCTGGCGCTCACACAGCCACCAGCCCAGCAGATCAGCATCCAGCCGGTGCAAGTTTCCTGGAAACCGTAGCCGGATAGGTCATCAGTCATTGCTGCACGAAAAGCAACGCTAGAGAACCAAGTATGTACACTCCTGAACTAAAAAAACGGACACTTCAAAATTAAGCCCAAAGTAGGTTGGATGGCCGACAGAATTGGGAAGAAAGGAAAGTACATAAATGGCAATATCACAGACTTGTTATAGTATATGTTGATTGTCACTATGTGTCACAAATTGAAGCAAATCTGCATTGTCCTTTTGATACCAGGATTGCTTTTGAGGATTTTCCACTATTTCTGGCCCATTCTTGTTTTTTCTGACTGGCAGTTACTGATAAGGAAACTTGTTTATCAAAATTAGTTTTAGGCCCATGAAGAGCACATAAATTGCCATCTGCTCATGTGTTCTCTATAGGTCATAAAGCCTATTCATGACTTTTCAACCTTTCGAGTGGACCATGTGTACCTAAACATTTGGAAACACTCAATGACTATGCTGCTAGCTTTTTTTATAATGCTAGTAATTATATGCACTAATTATTGCAACATATTTTAGGCACCTTAAATAACGCTCTCGTTGAAGTAAAGTTACAAAATCTGGTATTCGAAACATAAAATCACATCAAACTAAATAGCAGTAACACCACGTAAGACACATTAAAATATTCTATCTTCGATAAGAGATCAACATTCTGTCATAAGCATTTTATCAGTATGAAATTGCAAATGTTTCATTAGCATTTGGTAGCATACCAGTGATGGACAGTGTGCCGACACAACAGTAGATGAGTCCCGCGTGACTTTCTGAGCCAGGCCGTGAACCAAAACCGCCGTCAAAATTCATGCACGACAACACAAAGTCAACTGCCTTGTTAACATCCACTGCATCAAGTCGACCCTGTAAGAGAAAATGGGTTTTACCACCACGTTCACGTATTGGTTGATCATGCTTGGAGACAAAGATTCAGAACATTAATAATATAAATCCTGAGCATGGCACATTTCTAGAAGTCTCTTGACCTAGTTAGATGGATTTGTGGAAGTTAATTAAAAAATGTATTGGACATTTCATGGTAATATTTGATAATATTTAATATTCAATAATATTGGATGAAACTTACAATAAGATAAAGGCAAGCAACAGCACAAAAAGAGAACCGTGTGTCAACCTCTCCCCATTTGTCTCCAGTGAAACTACCGTCTTCTTTCTGGAGGCTTTTAACGTAACGCACAACAGATTCTGTATCAATGGTGGATATCCCATCATACAAGCTAAGAATCTGAAATTAGTTTCACACAAAATTATCAGTAACTGACATTCAGTAAATGCATATTTACAAATGAATATTGTTTACGTGTCAGTTTATTTTACTGATAATTAAAACGCCCACAATACCTGCAAAGCACTCAATGTATATAGTAAGTGAGGATCATGTCCTATGCTTGCACTAAATCCTCCTGATTCGTCATGACATATTTTTACAAAATCGATTACTTCTTGCTTGTTCATTCGTTCCAAGTCACCAACGAGTTCAATTGCTGTCAGACCCCAGTACATCCCAGACATTCTTAAGAACTCCATCATACAGTATTCCTTAAAAACAATGGATTTTACAAAATTAGATACATTTATGAAATTCGAAGATTTTATTAATTAAATCAGTAATATCATTTAACAGCCACGAGTAATGGCTATTAATGTTTTTCTCATATTTACTAACATATTCATCCTTATTTGATCCATACTGTTCGATATAGTTTGAATGTTTTTCAAGCAATAAAGTCTTTGGATGACCCTCAGGCAAGACAATATCATTCAGCGGCATAGTCTGAAAACATTAAATGTTACGTAAGGACAAGTGAGCCAGGCATTAAAAACATAGTATCAAAACGATTCTCTGAGCATGTTGCTAATTTCGATTGCACTATATATTGATATTGATATTGTTTATTTCCTAATTGATTACCAGAGTAACATTGGGTTGGTCAGAGATACATATGTAGGTACATAATTACCCATAATAAAAATACTAAATACAAAGTACGAAATGTTATATGTGTATAGTGTTATTAGAGAAAACTCCCAAATATTAGCATGACCCAACCAATTTCCAAAATTACAAAAATACAGAATGTAGGCACATCAGAAAGCAGGAAGGAAAGTCACCAAGTATTGTACTTGCCATTTTGGAACTTTTGGATATTTATTTAATTCAGCTTAATAATATGTAAATTAGATTAGAGAGGTTACTCAATGGGTGATTTTAGACAATTGTAATAAGACCTGCTATTCTTATAACAACCTAAACTCAACTGACAGCTAGTGCAGGATTTAAACCATTTAAACCATGGTCGTTGTTCGAACCCATAACCCTCAAAATCAGATCCACAGCGGTCGCAGAAGCAACCTACCGCTAGAAATGAAAGAGTACTTCGGAAACACTCCGCGGCAAAATGAAAGAACTAAAAACAAGTTCGTTAAGGGCGACAATACGAGGGGCTTAGATAGTTACGAAACTGATTGAAAAACCGATTGATTTATCTTTAATTCCGTCTGGGGAGCACCTTAATAGCTAAAATTCTGTATAAAGCATATGCATATGGTTTGAATTTCAGTTACTTCTTACAGGAACACACACTTAAATCGCTTTCTTAAATACAATACAAAATTATCGGAGTTGCGAGCCCATTTTTGCCACAAACAAAATGTTCCAATACCTAGCCACCAAGAAAAAAATGTATGTGCAGACATTAGTGAACCTTGGGTATATAAGAAAGCCCTGTCCGGCCTGAACACGACTTTCGGACCGGGCTCGGGCCGAGCTATGATAATTTCGAGCTGAGTCGGGACCAAAGACTATGTCGGGACCAAAGACGTCGGGACTCAAAGACCTGATGTCAAACTTTCAGGCTTTCTCGAGCTATCTTGGACCTAGGGAATCTGTCGTGCATTTTCTAGCTCTCGAAGGCTAAGGATATTACAAATCATACTTTGACCAAGCTTGCCATCGTCAAATCAGCTATAACTATAAATGTAACTATCAACCAATCTTCCCCTAGAACCGGGCAGAGACTTGGCAGAGACTAACTGATGTGAAAAAATTCGGATTGGGTCGGGGTTCAAAAGGTCCCAATGTTTCGGGCTCGTGCCGGGTCTTGAAGTGAAATTTTCCGGCGGAATTCGAACCGGCGACAGATAAAAAAAAATCATTCATATCTCCGCACTTGCAACAATTGCCTACATACAGTGGCAAACTTTTTCGCGACCACATCCAAAAACACTTATTTCCACAACGCACCGACATATATAAATAAATATAGTCTCAAACTCGGACAGCTCAAAATGCATCGATTTTCAGTTATTATACACAACAATTGTCTCCTAGCTGGCAGAATAATTGTATAGTCTCGCGGTAGTGTGAAATTAATCACTATTCAATGTTGCAACAGGATTCCCCGAAGGCCGGAAACGATCCGAAACACAGTCTGTTTTAATGCAGTGGAGTACTAGAAATATAAAAGACTTCAAGCGTCTTGTTGGTTCCCAATTGGCTACAGAGCAAACATGGTAAGAAATTTTCCAAACCTCTGTCACCAATAATGACATTCTGGGAAAGTGGCAGATTTTCGCTCGTAAACAGGTATTGTAGGTGCGGTGAAAATGAGGTATGGCCTTTCAAGAAGCTGACTGAAAACACATCTTGCAAGGAAGTTAGAATGCAACTGTGCAATTGTTTTAAAAGTGCTGCTGCGCTATCAGTATACGATTTGCATCGCGTCGCGTCGCTCGTCGGTTTCAAAGAAAGGTCGGATTATTGTTTTGCGAGTATGAGGGTTTTTGTGATTTTAGTGTGCTTAATGATGTTGACAGTGTGGCCGACGGGAGGTGCGACTTCTGTAGCCAACGTCCGAGAGGTGTCTACAGAAGAACAAGGTACGATCAGACGCTACGTCTTATTCAGTTTTTACTAAAAAAATATCAGTTGGAGGAGTTGGAGAGAGTCAATCGAGATTTGATCGCACAACCCTCGCATGCAGCCCCTGTGTCTGCTATAGAATGAATATGTGACCAAACAGACGTCCCTGTCCTGGTGCTATTTAACAGGAGTAGGCTACATACCGGCACCGGGTTTCACCTCCTTCTTCTATGCTAGGTTAGGTTCATCATCCACTCACTCACCGATGCCATTAGACCAGTGTTAAAGGGCTTGTTGCCAATACAGTGCGTCGTTAAACACAAAAATCAATCAACCCAGTGTCCCGAGGGACACCATCTGGGACACCCAAATGTCCTGGATTTTTCTTCATACATCCATCAGGAAATTTATCACTGCCATCTTTCCAATTTAGTTATTTTAAACCAAATAATAAAATGCAAATGCGAAGCGCGACGAGTGCTAGCTGCAATCTTGCTACTGTCTAAATCGAACTCCCAAAATATTGGCGAAAATAAGCTCTGCAAGCGAGCAGATTTTGTAGTTTCAATCGTTTTTGATGAATTTTATGTGAAATTTACAATGCATGCCTCGTTTTGAAAAAAAATTCAATTCGTGTACAGGATTCGAAATCGGGACCTCCTGCCCGTCGAACTTCAACGCTCCGCGCGACCTCATACTGCTCATACGTACTATTAATTGTTTTTTTTTTGCACTAATGAATTGCTAGGTATGTAGGTTAATGAAGACTTAGTATCTAGCAATTCGTATATGTAACAAAATGTCTCCACACTATGTGATCATGTGGCAAGCATCTGTGGTCTGGAGGCCTAAGGCTAGGTTAGGTACCTACAGAGATCAAATTCCAAGCGTGGTACCGCTTTTTATTGGAAACATGGGACCTACGCTGAAAGTTGTAATAAGGCGGTTGCAAATGCCATGAAAATGCTTCGTTGCTTGGTCGTTGGTCAAATTAAATTCTTCGTCGACTATTCAAGACCCGGACAATTGGGAGCACAGGTTCCGAAGTATCTCAATCACATGCGGTGCACACTCTCAGATTTTTTTTGGGTATTTGGTTTAGATAGTAGTAAAATTACAGAGCACTCGTGGTGCTTCGCGCCATTCGCACCCTACATTTTTACGAAAACGAACATCACAAATTTGTTTGATATCATGTCAGAGATGCACGTAGAATGGAGCCGAGATGGAACGGCCAGAGCACTGTTCTCAATTAACGCTTACTTGGACAGCTTTCATCAAAAGGATTAGAGTAATACTTCATAAATCTATGAATTGATTTTAGAAGGATTTGCCACTGTAACCATGGGCCAAACCCGGCTACCCAAGCCTGAACTTGACCCTCCAAGAATATGGACTTTCACCAAATAGCCAGGGTCTAAAACGACCACCTGTTTTCAACTCTGCATTGAATGCCATGTTCCAACGCCAACCTAATCCATTTGAGAAGGGTTTCTGCCACAGTCTTCTGCCGCACCCACCGTCTGCATTAACAGCGACCGTCTTAGCTTCGAGCAGTTCTACATCAAAGCGAAGAGGCCCGAAGTACCACCTGGAACTTGCGCACATGGCATGTCTGTCTACCGCGCATTGAACGCCGCACAGTCCGCGTGTCTTCAGGGTTATGCTCGTCATGGCAACGGTCGGTGCTACCGCATCGTCAACAAGCCTCAAGATGGTCGAGCAGTCAGAAAACATGCTTATGGCATCGTGTTCAGGGAGGGTAAGATTAATTAGGACATCCATTTAAATTACCTGTGTGGAGCAAGGTGGAGACAGCCTGACGGCACTGAGTTCTCCTGCGTTCTCCTGCTATTCTCCTGTTCTCTTGCTTTATCCAGACTAGCATCATTATACTGGCCTGGCATGGCTATCCAGGCCCAATTTTAGTGCTGTCGAAAGCCTCTTGGGTTGAACTCCTGCTAATCCCTTCAATACCAGGCTCCCCCAATCATCAGAATCCATGGATAGCCACCTGGGCAGTCTCATCTTGTTAAATGACTAGAAAGGGGTTGCCAGTCAATGATTCTGTGCTGTTAAACCCTTAGTTTGTCAAGAGCAAGGATGCTACGAGGCACGTGCTGTCACCTCAGAATTCTTGGTCATAGTTTTGCCTGTCATTCCTTAGCCCTTTTTCTTCCAGGCTGTCAACTGGGTGCGTTAGAAAAGGAGAGGAAGGTTGAGGATCTGGGCGTCCTAGAGGCGTTGGATATGTGTGACGAAGATGGCGGCTGCGTGGACGCTTGGACGCCTGAGTCGAAGACAGTTGTCCCAGGGCGCGCATGCGTAGAGGGACAAGTGGCTGACGCCGGAGGCACATGTCGGAAGCTGCTAACGATGACTCCCCAGGTGCGCCGGACTCCAAAGCAGCGAGGGCAGCCGGCGGTGGGATCGCCGGGGTTGTAGCTTTTGGCATCAGCTCGAGCATGGTGCACCAAGCTAAATTTGTCAACACATACCTACACAAACAAGACAGGTATGCATGCCTTGCGGTTTCGCCGTGCTATGCCATGACGTCGATTTAATAGCATTAAGTGTAGGTATGGGCTCCTTTACCAGTGAAATCAAATCAGGCATTCCTGATCGTCAACGCATGATATCACCTACCCAACTTTAAACCTTCATTTTAAAGCTCGGGGTACCTACTATGTTCTGTGGCCATATTTCATACTTCATAGTTCATGAAAAATGCCAAATTAAATCTGTTAACTCTAAATATCATCCAGGCATATCCTCAACGAGGGTAGGAAAGTTGACTATAATCTACCTGCAGTAATCAAAGAAGCCAAAGATTTCCCTGCTTTCAAAAATAGGTTAGAAACATCCATTAGAGGAAAACCATTTAAAAAAAAGAAGAAAAATCTTTAAAAAAAATTACAACAAAAGTTTTATTAAAGTTTCCTGCTGATATCTTATTGAACATTGATATCAAAAATTCCAGCTAGGAGAATTCTGCATAAAATAAATGTGTTCTGGTTATTGTTGTATTAGCTACGTCAGGTTGACATATTCTTAAGGTGATTTCCCGAATCGTGCTGATACTTAAGTGCAGCGTTTGGTGCCAAAACATGCAAATTGTAAAAAGATCTGCAATGTGAAGCTGTCGAGAATACCTACCGGATACATAGTGGGAGTTCGACTTCAAATTAATACATTTGCAATTCATTTATGTGTGTGCTTCGTTGCCAAGGTGGGGTACACACCGATGTTCGGTAGTGGAGAAATTATCACAGACTTTTGATTCGATAAATTCCGAACGAAATGTACCAATATCAAGATAAAGGAAAAAGCGGTAATATTTTTTAACTAAATTACAATTGAACACCGAGGGAGCAGGATTAAGCTAAATAGTAGAAAGAAAACAGGCGAGTATCAGATTTACAGTAATATTAATTAATTAAAGTCATAAGAATCACATGAAAAAATTATAAAAATAAAATTCCTTAAATACCCAGAATGATATACAAAAAACAAATTGGGTTAAGCTTGTCCCTCATTGTGGCTCTTGTATGCCAGAGTTCACCTATGAGCTATAGATATACTTGGATTAAATTAATTTTAACGTAATAATTTGGTTATAGGTAAATCACCTACATTTTTAAAATCAAATTGAGAAGTCTATGAAGGTTTTGTGATTTTTTATATTTGCACAATTTCTAAGAAGTCTGAGCCTGGTTGAAATTTAAACGGGGATAGAAAAAAAAAAAGATCACAAGTGTTGCTTCATTTAATCACAGATCCTTTTAGTTAGTAAGTGGCTCTTCAGGGTTCAGCTCGACTGAAGGCAGCTCTAACAAAGTTTTGTTCAGAGAAAGTACCTGATCGGCAAGCTGATGGGAGCGTGTCAAGACAACTTTAGATTTCTTCCCATCTGAGTACTCAGCTTGAGTGTGGCCAAGTATTTCGACTTGAAGGTTTACACTGTCTCCTTCTTTGTTTAGGCAGTATTTACTCACTGCTTCCATGGACTCTTCTGACCAGTCATTTGTGTTCACGGGCTGAATCCCGTAGAGAGAACACTCGATGGCCTGAAATGTCCATTATCTAAGTCATCTAAGCCCATTTTGTGCGGACAATTAGCATGTAAAATATGCCTAGGCAGAGTAAATAAACACCCAGTGCAGCAGTTCACATGCTGTATGATATCATTCAAGATAGAACAATCAGAAGATGTGATTCATTACACTTTGAAGATTTTTTTTTGTGAACCAATTTTCTTTAAAAATTTGTTTCCTTAAAAAATATGCTACTTTATTTCCACTATTATAAAAAAAATAATCCACAATATTTTTGTAAGCAGCCAAGCATTTTACCTGAAAAGGCAACATCTCTATCAGGGGCCTGCTGATGGGCATGATTTCGCTGTAACCGTCTAACTGTGCATCATCTCCCACATCCACGTAGAAAACCTCCACTTGACGCATAGCTTTGAAAGAGATAAGCCGAGCACGGTACCAGACCTTTTCTTCCGGATACAAGGCTAGACAATATGCGCCGGCCTTTAAAACGACCTGACCTATCAGGGACTTGTGGCGCGAAGTGAAGCAAGCAATCTCCTCCTGAAGTGTTTCGAAAGCGTCGGTGTTCTCAGCAATTGTGACAAAAAGGCTTGTTGGCTTGTATAATGTTCGGTAATGCACAACAAAATCTTTGGCGTTGGAGAACTCTTCTGTGCGCATAATGACCCCGCCTAGTTCTTTGGCACCTGAAATAAAATTAAAACAAAAAAACATGTCTTAGGCTGTCAAATGGGGTAAATGTACAAGCAGTTGGGATGATATTGATAACAGAGGAGAATGAGCTTTGAAACTTGAAGCTTGCCGGCTATGTCATAAATTTTGAAGGAGTTTCTCAAAATAATAATTGACGAGTCTATCTTAACTCCATAGAGTAGAATCATGAGACTGCAGATACTCAGTTACATGCGACGAAACATGATGTTTTATTATTTTCCTTTCCTGGTCATGGATATTTGACAGACATACTCCTAACATAAAAATAGAAACTAATAATCACAAAAACTTGCTATTTTTCAGTCGAGTTTCTTCCGCAAGGTACTTAATTCTATCCGCCCAACGAGCAGGCTTGAACTTCAATTTCACTGCAAAGAAAAGAAAAAAACCAAGATATTTAATTCCTTCATCAAAAACATTGATTCTTCACAACTATACCCAGCATTTACAAAAAACATAATCTTACATTCCTCAGACACCCGTTTTTCTTCTAGCAAATACTCCTCAATCGCTTGAGCTTTCTCTCCTTCTACCCTTGATTCGTCAGCTCTAGCCTGGGCAGCTTTTCTAACAAGTTCAACCTCTTCTGGAGATGACTCAAACGGGTCCATCCCATTAGTTTCGTCTGGAAAAATCGCATCTTCCAACTTTGATGCATGCTACAAATTGCAAAAAAGAATCATTGTAACAGGTTACAGTAGCCTACTTTGCAAACTTGCAGCATTAAGGCACAATTGATATTTGAGATTACGTCTAGATTGACGCAGGGTTGTCCCAGAGAAGCTGTAAATCTAGCACCTATATGCTTGCAATGTCTACGGCATTTCACTTATACGAAATTAACAACATCCTCTCAAAAATGTGTTTCCAATCGGGGACTTGAACCCACAAAGTGTTCGGGCCGGTTTTTCAGTGACACTTTAAGTGATTAACAGACCTTTAACAAACAAAATACATGTTCTGATTGGCTTTAGCAAATAACAAATGAACTGACCATTATGCTTTCAACAGAATACTGAAAAAACTAGCTCTTAAAATATTATTTGTTAGTAATCCATTTATACGACTGCAGTGTTTACCTGAGTCACCAACTTGTCGAAATCAATCTGCCAAACTTTGGCATGGATTGGTTTATCGGGTTCAAGGCACAGGGTGCTCAGTTTCTCATTACAAAAATCAAGGAATTCTGAAATTGTAAGTAAACTGTGTGTTACTTCATTAGTTGCTATGGTGGCTAGAAGGAATTTAATTGATTTAAAATAACTGATAGAAGTAATATGGATGTGGGGGCAATCTTTATTTCTTTTCCCACTTCCATTCCCCCCAAATTGTTTGGCAACCTAACCAAACTACATATATCATACAAACACACATACACAAATGTTTATATATATATATATATATGTGTGTGTGTGTGTATATACAGCAGTGGTCTTGTTGGTGTTAAAAAATGTACATTCAATATATTTTGGGTAACTGATTTTCCTATAAAATGCATATCAGCCGTCAATAAAGGCTGATAATTACTGCATGTTTTATTAAAATTCTTAAAAACTCTTTGAAGTGTCCAAAATCTCTGCCTATTGCACATGTTGCATATTGCCTGTTCCCTGCCTATTGCGCATTCACATATAGTACCCTGTTGTTGAGAGCCAAACCAACTTAAGTTAAGCCCTATATTCTGAATGATGTTCAGTTGAATATTTTTACTGGATTAATTTTATCTATACACCAATGTAATCTCTCGACATGTAGGTTCTCAATAAAACTTTATAAATAATTATGAAACAAAATTATTCAACAAACCTGTAAATTTGTCAGTGTTATATGCTCCATATTTCTCTCTGCCAAGTTTTTCTATTGCGCTTGTGGGAACACCATTCACCAAAAAATAAAGGTCTCCGAGGATTGTTTCATTCTCAAGATCATTTACTGTGCCCATTCTGTGATGTATCTTCAGGTAAAACTTGGCTGTTGTGCTCAATATGTTTGCCATAAAGTCATATGTTGATAGGTCCCATTTCTTGGCATAGCTAAAACAAGTTTAGATTTATTTATTTTTTTTTTATTTATTTAGATTTAGTTTCTGATTAGATGTTGGGATTTATATGTGATAGGATGCTTGAACTAGGTAATTGTTATAATTTTATGTGGTTCTTTTGTTATTGGAAAATTGTCAGGACTGCTCAAACCTCTGAAGAAGTAACTAGTATATGTTGCGAAACGCCGGGAAATTTATTAACCTTTTACTTAGCATTCAAAACCCAGTTCAAATAGTTTTTCTTAAAACTAGTGCTAAGGATAAATCAAGTAGACATGAGTCTAAAAACCATCATAAAGTTTAAGATGCATCGTGGTTTTAAATCGATATAAAAAAAAATCAAAATGTTTGTAAAATATAAAAAAAAATGGTAAGTCATAAAGTTCTTTTTAACAACTGTTAACTAAGGCCAGCCTCCTTTTATTACTTTTTGTTTCTAATCTTGTTAATATTTTCAGGTAATCTTATGCTAAGTTTCAAAGCTTGTAAGCTTGTAGCAATGTTGAAGCAAATTTTTGAGCGGTCGGGATAGAGAAAACAGCATCGGCTAGATGAATGATCCAGGGCACCGGTTTTCCACCATTTTTAGGTTTTGACAAGCTATGACGCTATGAGGAAAAAGTTACAGAGAAATGAAATTGATTAGAAATACCAAGATCAAAAAATACAGTCAGCCCATTGTTCACAAAAACAATTAACTAGCAAAGATTGTCACTGTGTTTTTATTATTATGAATACTATAACCGTCCCAAAAATTGATGCTCAAACGGGGACACGAACCCCGATCTCCACCTATCGCGGGTGTCGCTCTAAGCCATTGAGCTATTTGGACACATGCTTTTTGAGATGATTTTAGTGTAATTGATGAGAATGACAGATCTCCAAGAGTAGAACCAAGAGGTTGTGAGTACTCACAGTCACTCTGATTCTAGTGACGCTATACCACGTCACAACTTGTTAATCTCGAGTAACGCCAATTTTACATTGGATGCGTTGTATTTATTCGAAATCTTATTTCAATTGCAAACGCTTGAAATGCACGGAGTATTTTTATTAGTATGGACACGACTACCATTTCAAAAATGAGGTTTCAAACTCCGAACTCCACCTGTTGAAAAAAAGCATGAAAAAAAGGAAAAAAAAAAAATCGTCTCAATAAGCACGTGTCCAAGTAGCTCAATGGGTTAGAGCAACACCAGTGATAGGTGGAGATCGAGGTTTGAGTCCCTGTTTGGGCATACATTTTTGAGACAGTAGTAGTGTTCATAAGTGTTCATTCACGCTTTGCAAGCGTTTGCAATTTAAATAAGATTTCAAATTATTGCCACTGTGCGTAACATATTCAAACAGCTTATTTGTCCCTTAATTAACAAAACACATAATACAAAATTTCTACTCTTCACATGATTTTAAACTACAAGCAGAACGTGGTTGCCATTGTTACTCACCAGGTAATGTTTTTAAATATTGATTTTTCTTCTATAAAAACACGCTTTTTTGTGATTGGCACAATTCCATGAAGCATAAGCTTGCAAGCCTTGCCAGGGACCCTAAACTCGGGTATTAATGGTAGCTGGCGCACATCTACAATGCTGGCAGAAGCAGGAGTCCCATAGTCGAAAAGAAAAACAGTAACAGAAGTATTGCGCTCGCTCATAGAATTAGTAAATATCTCGAGTATTTGAGCACGGCACCACACATTTTCTTTGCGACACCAAATCATCACCATCTTAAAAAAAAATAATTCAAATCAAATTAAACTCAGTCTCACCCTGAAGATGGCAGAGCAAACTCTACTGAAAAGCCGAGTAACAAAGTCCTTTTTAGGACTGCAAGCCTTTCATAAAGGAGCAGACACCATGTAACCACAAAAATCACTAACCTTATTAGACCCATCATGGCATAGATCAAGGGATTAAACCTTACAACAGATTCCCTGTTATATATTTTTGCAACATGTTAAGGTTTACAAACTATGAAGGAATGAAGGATGTGAACAGCGTGATTTTGTGTTTGCGTCAAGAATACTAAGGATACCACATAAGGAAACATTAAGAACCACTTTTGGAACCTACGTTTTAGCATTGATGAATAAACAAATAAAGTTGTCACTAGTTTTGTGTTTTGCCTGTCAGTTACATTACGCATGTACACTCTTAAGCAACTAAAAACCTACCTCTCCTACGGACGGAGTATGCCAATTTCTGCCTCCTCGACAACCCAGTAGTTCATTTGCTTTCATTGTATTTGTTAGATATGTTTCAAATGCTTCATCTGGTTTTTTCAAAAACCATATTTTGGAAGGATTTTCCATATACGTGGGTTGAATTTCTGTTAGTTCCATTGCAGCTGTTGTTTCTGAAATACAAAACAAAATGCACCTATAGTGGAACATAAACAAAAAACAAATGTTTGCCTGTTAAAAATGTGTCCATTTTATTGGTAAGGATAAACGCAAGGACAGAAGAAAAGGAAGAATTGATTGGTCACGCATCCTAAATCGCAGAAAAGTATGCCTTTGACATGGTGGCGCTATTTTTTTCTCCAAAGTATCTATTTCAGTCCATCCCACAGGTTTTACAAATCTCCAGATTTTTAGTAATCTTTTCGCAAACAAATGAATTGAACTAAGCATGCCATATGTTTGGCTACATGCGTATTTCTCGCTTCCGAGGAAGGCGCCCAGTGAGTAAGGGCAATTTATACAATTTAATATTATGCGATATAATTTATGCAATGTAGACGATTTGAGGAACAGGTTGCATTTGATCAATCGCTCAAATATTATGAAAATAATAGAAAATTGGATCACTTTCTAGCGATTTTGATATGCCCCTTTCATACTCCTTTTATATCATCAAGTTGACATTGGTATCTTGAAATGAAATAAAGGCATAAGTTGTAAAAGGTCGGAAATCTTTTTGTTTTCATTAGCATAAAAAAAATCCAGTTTTAAATAGTTTTTGTGAAAACTAGTACTAAGGTTAGATAGAGCAGGTATGAGTATAAAAACATAATTTTACTGGTCACAAAAATCTTAGTGAAATAAAGTATGAAAAGAGGTACCTACAATGCCTAATTCTTCAGATGCTTAATTTCAGTATCAAGCTACGAATTCGAAAAGTAAGGCTAGAAAAAAATTAAGAAATTATTTATGGCTCTAAAGTTTAAAATATCTGCAGATTTTCTGATAATGTTAGTAAATATTAATCGGTTTAAAAACGTTTTTTTAACTTCGATGAAAACTGCAGATGGGCTTAGCTGCAAACACGAACAGGTTTCAAAATCGGGTCTGTCGTTTGGCTGGTTAAGTGTGAATACATAAAGTATAGTGTAAAAAATACACAAAAATGCTGTACAATAAATGCTTGTAAAATGCTTTACAATGTGCAATCAAAGTCCAATTAAGAGTTAGCCACAATCATCAAGAAGAGTGCAGTATTTGATAATCAATTTAAATTGATCATGTTAGCTGATTATTTTTAGCTTTATTTTGACATTTTAAAGGTCCAGCGATATTAGTGCAGTTCAAACCTGGGGTGAATCTTGATTCACATTTGTACAATGAGTGTTCCAGTTTACCACTTTTCGTTTAAATTTGACAGATTGTGAGTCTCAACAAAACCATGACGTCTGTTCTCATGGATCCATGAATAGGCAATGATTGTCTAGACTCGGTGTTTTTTTCACAAGATAACACTAGCTTGTAATGAGTTTCAGCCAATTAACCTCAAAATAGACCATGTTCTTGTTAAACTTGACGTGCTAGCCAAGTCGCTATTCAAGAAAGGCTACCAAATAGTGCTCAAAGTATCATTAAGTATAAAAATCGGAAAATAAATAGTGTTAGGTAAATATAAAAAATATATAATAAATAGTGTGGCAACTTTCGAAGGCGTATTTCGAAGGGCGTTTTTGGACCACTTTTTATTATGTTTTGACGGTATACGGGTTGACTATCAAAAATACCTGCTAAATATTAGAAATTTCATTTTGACCTACCAGAGAGATATTTTTAATACTTTGATAAGTATGCGTATACATTTATTTAACCTTAAACTACTAGTGCAGCTGTCACAGGCTCGCAGCTGGCAACCGAAAGTTAACTCTAGCACATGCCCTGAGAGCCATATTAACATACCGCAACAAAAATTATGTATAATCTCATTACTCGTCGTATCCTTTTTTTAACTTCGCATCTCCGATCCTTTTCAAAGTTTCAGTGTTTGAAACCTGAGAGGCTAAGACACAGATTTTTTTCTCACCCCGTTATAGCTTGGTTGAGATTGTAGCAGAAACTGGGATCTTTTAGTGGTCTGAGGGTGAGCTCCGTATTATCACCGATATCTAAAAATCTATTCAGGTTACAGACCTACGGTTTTCAGGGTTTGAAAGAGCATTAAAAGCTGGGTACATGTCAATCTCCTAATACAAAAATAAAAAAAACGCCAGTGGATTACTTGATACGCTTTATTCATCTATATATTTTGAAACAATTCTAACAAAAGTTCATTTCTCCAAAAATAAAAAATGTTTAGATTTGTGGATGCACTTTCAATACTGTGATCGCTGTTGCCATAGCTGTCCGAAATTTCACGCGCGTCATCGTTCGCCTTTCTGTTCACACTCGCACTAAAAAATTTGCGTAAATCCATACTCCCACAATCAACACACTTAGCTAAAACGCTCGGGCTAACAAACCACCCTACTCGAGTCGCTCCCGACACATAACTTACTTACGTAAAGTTGGGTTCGACCGGTAGGAAAAATAAAACTTCATTAAGTGTAAAATTCTGTTCGCGGAATCGGAATCACGAGGGAGAATTTTGGGGAAGTAGGTACCTGCAAAGTTCAACTCTTGTAGATTCCCAGTTTCATAGAATTACGCCGCGATTTTTTCGCTGGTAAGGTTGGATGGTCACTCACCTTTCCTCTCTATGAATGCAATACAAATTTAGCGTTTTCCGTTTAAATGGCACTATTTTGATCAATTAATTGAGAGAATAAGTTTAACTTGCCCTTTGAATGAGAAAATAACAAAGCCTTTATAGAGTATTTATTTTTTAATGTTTGAAGATTTTCACCCCACTTCGGACGCCCATGGCCGCAAGTGTTATCGTGTGGCACCTGCCGTTACCACGTGTTGCCGTGTTGCGTAAGAGGCATGGTGGTAACACAGGTGGTAAGACACCATTACCATAATTTCTGGTTTTATTTCTGCCAATTCCAAGGGCGGTAAAACTTACGCATACCTCAAATTGCTTGCGCTTAGATTTGTGGATTGGCGGTAAAAGAAGCTACATATTATTACACCACAATAAACAGTTCACTCGCTCGCTGCCTTTGAGGGCATACTTTTTGAATACAAATGAATTTTTAGCTAAGCTGATATATCTACTACCATTTCCGAGCTTTCAAACAGTATTTTAATAATTATTACGAGTTCTAGTCATAAAAAAGGGTGGTAATTTGCCCTTATACCACCATGCACTATGAGTACTGCATGGTCTAGTTCGAGGGTTGAAAGTTGTTAAAAAATGTGAAGCATTATGAGAATTATTTCGATCTTTGTGACTGAGATGTATCACCCAATGGGCCTGTCAGTGACCAGGTCCGTAAACCGCACTTGATAAAACCAAATGAACAGAAATTCATTTTAAGGACGGTTTATTTTTGGATGGCAGTGAATTTAAAGGTGACTTTTGATGATGAAACAATGTAATTTTGCTATAAATACAAGATAAATGGGTGGCGGACTTCAGTGAATTAAGAACCTCGGGGTAAACTAGTGTAAACGAGCACTTTAATCGCGCAATGATAACGACGTAGCGTCCAGAAGACGACCCGTAGTTATTTTATTTTGTTTATTTATATCTTTAAGAGTTTTATATTATGTTCATATTGATTTTAAATTATTGTATCATATATTTTTCCGTCATTAATGATTTTTGAAGCATATCTTATCTTTTCGCACTGAATAAGGAAAACACGCTTGCTACATGGTAGTATTGTATTACCACCCCATAGAGATGGGAGAGTTGGTGATAAAAATTGCCTACACTTACTATAGTGTTTGCCATTCAATAAGCATTAAACCCATCAACTAAAAAAAATTAAAATAAACAAGAGTGAAAAGTTTGGAAACGGTTTGTTTGTCAACCTTTGACAAAACTGTGAATCTAATTTCTTTCCTTTATGACATTTACTTGGGAGTGCATATACAACTTTGGGCAACATTTCTTCCAACGGGCAGTTTTAATATGTCCAACTTAATTTATGAGACTCATCCCCATGGTTACACCTAATCAGATACTTCTGTTTTTATCTTAACCTGCTTATTTAACTGGCATTTAGCATTGTGAAAACGGTGAGAATAGAAATGGAGAAGTTCGGCTGAAATTTAGGTATTTTTCAGGAAGGTTTCCAGGAAAGTGCAACTCGAACAGCAGGATTCCTCCACAAATCCATGCAGTCGAGTGTTTGATAAGCAAGGCTAATTAAGTTGCTGTGCTAACTTTCATTCATCCAACCTCTCTCCCGAACATAACTGATCCTGTGTATGATGGTCACCCATCCAATACCTGACCCAGCGCAGTGTTGCTTAACGTCGGTGATCTCACGAGAACCGGTGACTCCAGCACGCCAAACCGTTCGGTGTGACGATTCGAGGAGGGCTCGTTAGCAATTGGACCCGCTGTGTGACTTGATTTGGTCAAGAACACTCACATCTAACAAATGCTAACATAGTTAAAATGAATATAATTAAACCTCCGCAATTAAAGTACGAGCATTTGCAGTTCTTAAGCATCTTCATGCCTGGAAAAAAATTTGGTCTGTGATAGCAGCCGTGGACGCCATTGCTGTTATCACCTCGATCCACTTCGAAAACCGGTCAGCCAATGGGAGCCGAGCTTCAGTCGATCGAAAGTAGGAGGCTGGGTCGATCGAGCACGTGTTGTGACGTCACTTGCACAGCGATGCAGTAGGTTTAAGGCGATACTCTTCTGTCGGCTACTCGCCTGGTACGAAGAGACAAATTTTCGCCTCGTTTTAGACGATTATTTCAGTTGAAACTTGTCATGGTTGGATTAACCGTACGTATAGGCAGTCCCGTGGCACTCACGCGTACCACGAGTTGCTTCAAAGCTTTCACAGGAAAACTAAATTTCTTGACAACGTCATTCGTTCCCAGCTACTTGACACAATTTTATGAAAGATAGCTTTGAATTTTAGGCATAGGCAACGCCTCAAAATATGACCGATTGGGAGATAAAAATATGTGATACATATTGTTGCATATTGTTGACTTTTGTTGTAAAACTTGTTGCAAACCTTTACAAGTTACGATATTTTCTGCGTGGTAGTGTGATCTTACAGATCTTACAGATTGATTGATTGATTAATGACGTTTAACGACGCACTGTTTTGACAACGGACAATATGGCACTGGTCTAATAGTGCCAGTAAATGAGTGAGTGATGATGATAATGATGATTAATAATAATAATAATAATAATAATAATAATAATAATAATAATAATTTTTTATTTATTCTCGATTGACCAATAGCTTTGGTATGAGACATGTCATTACAATATATTCGTGTTTTACACTCAGTCATATTATATTATATTTACATATTCACTTAGTTAATTCTATTGCATACTAATTACACCTTCCTAATTAGGGAGGAGGGGAAACCCGGCGCACGTGGCCTACTCCTGTCGACGAGCACTAATGGGACCACTGGCTTAACGTCCCCTCCGCAATTGAATTGACGGTACAATTGACAGCAATTGAAAAAATTGAAAGACGGTACAACTCGAACCACAGGATTCCTCCACAAATCCATGCTGTCGAGAGGTTAATAAACAAGGCGAGTTAAGTTGCTGAACTAACTTTCAACCCTCAAACCTCTCTTCCGAACAGAACTGGTCATGTGTATGATGGTCACCCATTTTTCAGAAGTCAAATCCAAAAGCTGACAACCAAGTGAAATGATTTTAAGCATAGATTTAAATTGCAAATGGGGTTGGATTGTTTCGCTCGCTACGCTCATCAAACACATACCATTTCAATGTTTTAATGTCGAAGTCTATACGGGAAAAATAACTTCAATAACCACAATTTAAAGGTCAAATTAAGTTGCAGGAGACATTTTGCATTACATGCATGCTCCCTTATGATATCAGCGATCAGAGGCGCCGGAGCAGAGATCAAAATGTGCCCTGCAAATTTTGTTCAAATTGGTGCAGGCGTTTGGTCGCTCGGCTAAAGCGCAAATAAACACACATACAAAAAAAAAAAAACACACACACACACACACACACGCTAGTGATTTTTTTTGGGGTAACCTTTTTGGGGCCTTTAACCTGCGCTGTGTTAATAATTCCATAACTCTTTGCTTGAAGTGTTATTAATCAACCTTATTTAAAACCCATGACGATTGACTCTTCTCATGTAACAGACTATGTGGGAAATTCATTTGTTAAATTGCAATAATTCATTGAAAAAGGCTTGAAATTGTTTTAATTTTGTAGATTATTTGTGAGTTTGACTAAACGCGACATTATTAATTGTTAAATATTTAATAATTGCTTAACAAATTCAATTCTTAATTCAAACTTCCGAATTAATTTTAACTAAGACTGGCGACAACGATAGATATTACATTGTTCAAACGGAACCAAACAACTTACTTTCTGTCAATTTTAAGTCTCATGGCATGTGTTTGTTCTGATTTTCGCAATATTTTGTGGAGATTTGACACATATTTAATCATTTTTGCTCTCGAAAAAGGGTTTTAAATTTTTTGACATAAATCGTTCGATATCTTCCTTCATTTGTTTTTAAAATCAATATCTTGCCGAAATTGTAATTCATAAATTCTCCACAATGCAGTGACTTACACTGATGCAGGTGGAAATTTTCAAATAGGGATATTTAAAAAAAAAATAAGGCCTATAACAATTAACAGCGTGGCAGGCGACCATGTGAAAGTGCGAAGTGCGAATGTGCAAATAACAATTACTAGCTTAGTTATAAAAGAAGTTATTCAAATATGATCTTAGTATAGATTATATCATTATTTGATTATATTTTATTTTAGGACTTAGGTTATGAGTCAACTCACAGCTCTTTGACTTAATAAAAACATTGGTCAACATGTATTTTGCTTGAAAATTGTCAATTTTATTATACTGAACGGTTTGGCGTGTTGGAAACATCGGTTCTCGTTAGATCACCGAAGTTAAGCAACACTGCGCTGAGTCAGGTATTGAATGGGTGACCATTATACACATGACCAGTTCTGTTCGGGAGAGAGGTTGGAGGGATGAATGTTAGTTCAGCAACTTCATTCGCCTTGCTTATCAACCTCTCGACAGCATGGATTAGTGGAGGAATCCTGCTGTTCGAGTTGTACCGTCCTTCGGAAGGGACGTGAAGCCGGTGGTCCCCTTGGTGCTTTTCGACAGGAGTAGGCTACGTGCCGGCACCGGGTTTCCCCTCCTCCCTTCTAAGCTAGGTTAGGTTCAACATCATCTTCATCATCATCCACTCATTCACTGACGCCATTAGACCAGTGCCGCAGGGCCGGTTGTCAAAACAGTGCGTCTTTAAACACCACAAATAATAATAATAATAATAATAATAATAATAATGTTAGTTTTATATTCCTTGATATTCTTTGTAGGGCGTAATAAAGTTTTATATCGGGAGCAAATGTTGTGTGTTTATAAATTATAATTACTTTTGAGTTCCTTTTTGTATCGCTGAACTTGTTTCTTGTATTGTGTGAGTGCGTATGTATTTCTGATGCCTCGTCAATATTATTGAAAAGCAACTTTAGCAACGTAAGAAGTAAGGAATCTTTCAAATAGCGTCTTACAGGAACATTTTGTACATGTTACAGTTGTAGGCTCGTAGCTTGCCTTCGCCATGGATCGAAGTGCTTTTATTTCTAGAGTGAATTAGTGGGCAGCACTCTTTGATCGTCCCCAAAGATTGATTCCTTCTTGCATTCTGGAATGTTTCTACAGCCGGGTCTAGTATGGACGGTAAAACGGTTTAAAACGAGCGGGTGTTTTCGATTCGGCCGCTTGGATAATTAAGCAAGTAGGTACACGGTAGTTACCGACCGATCACTGATGTACCGACCTTTTATTAATTGCTCAATCACTACTCGATCTCCCAAAAGAGTTCTCTGGGGTAACGCAATGCTCTTAACACGAGTTCCCATTCAGCCATACTTAGTTAGAGACAAGACCCTGGGTGTCCTAGAATTAGCAACCGGAGTTTGATAGGCCTTCCTTGCCGGTCGAACTCTGAAGGGTTTGCATTTTCGCGTTAGATCGTGGCAACCATTTTTGGGAGGCTGAGTGCGATCCACAACTCTGTTGGTGTGGATCGCCGGGTCTTAGCCCATTGGGCGAATCCTTGTCTCTGCTTCTACCTTGGAATGTGGTGTGGGTGGTAATGGTATTTAAGTATGTGGTAATGGTAATTGTTGTATAATTTGTGGTGTTGCATGCGCTGTTAACTGTTTATGTTTTTATGTTAGAATATTAATTATTTGTTTAATTGTTTGTTATATTGTTTGTACTTGTTGGCCATAATTAAGGTGCATCGCCTAGGGCGATGCATTCTCCAGTCCGCTTCTCGAACAGCTCACCCGCAAGCGCTTCGGTGACGTCATCGCCAGCTGTAAACAAATCCACTATTTGGCTAGCGTCATGACCTCGACGCCAACGCCACCTGGTAGCCAGGCTGAAACTAACCCACCCTGGGAAAATTATTTAAAAAAAAAATCTTGTACTGGAGAATGAATAATGTCATTGATAAACAAAAACGTCTACGGTGGCGAGGATCGATCCCAGTATGATCGTCATGTGAGTCCCGCATCTTGACCGCTCGACCACTCGAGTCGCTCTGAAAGTGAGAGGATTTTTAGGATTAATAAACTGTGGAACTGTGACAACGACAGCGAAAAATCCGAACAAATCTCGACCACTGCATCGACGATTTTCAATCAAAAAATATTTCAACGATATCGATATATTTCATCAGCATTGTCCTTCATCGTAGAACGTAAGAAATATTTTGGAAGTCTTGTTCATCTTTCTCATCCTGGATTTTTCGCCACGGATGAACCATTCTACACAACCATGCGTCCAAATTACGAACGGAATCCGAACTGGTCGCATTGGTTGACCAATTTGAGGCTAGGCCTTTGACCCGCACTACCCACGTGGTACGAATCTTGCCGCCGCTGCCAGCGGCGAAGCACATCACTGCACTTCACCACACAGGCCGCGACCACATGGAGAGAAACGCCGCCGGGCCTTCATGACATCACATAGGAATATTGTATCGGGTTGTAGCGCTGCAGTTCGATATTTTTGTTGCAATTAGCGCTACCTGTTGGCAGAATCTGGCATTCACAGCATCTTAGTTCAATGATTTGTTACCAGAGCCCCTCGAGCTTGGCGTGGCCAAAAAGCTTTTCGGACAGGGATCGAACGCATGCCTCCTGGGCAGAATGTACGTACGCCAACCACAGAGCTACGGAGACCATGTACTAACTTAATGATCATACAGGCACTATTACATAAGGAGGCTAATGCAACCGATCTGTTTTCTTCTAAGCTGTGCTAAGATAATATTAATAACGGATTCAGGTGTCAACTAGGGCTTCGCGAACGCAATTTGCGTTGCGTTGTAGATATGAGCGTAGCGATAGTTGTGACTGGTAAAATAATTACATCTTACGTTCAAACTGCACTCCATAGAGACAAAACGGAAGACCGTGCCGTAGTCACGTGACCTTTTTGGAACCCTAATTTACGGTTTTCAACCAGATGCTTAGATTTCTTTATCCTGGAAACAGCAAAAATGCACAAAATTTTGCCAGAAAATGCCAAATAAAAAATAAACGAAACCAAGTACGGTCTTATAAACTTTGAAATTGCTTTATTTTGATGCTTTTTGCATATAAGCAAGGTTTGGTACAAAAATATAAAACACTTTTGGCGGAATAATCCATCATAGTTTACCAAAAATCTGAAAATTTTCGTAAATTTTGAATAGTTTAAAAACCACCTGGCCATGCGGAACTGATCTAATGGCGTCGGTGAATGAGTGGATGATGACGAGGATGATGATGAACCTAACCTAGCCTAGAAGGGAAACCCGGTTCTGGCACGTAGCCTACTCCTGTCGAAGAGAACCCGGTGACCATCGGCTTAAAGTCCCTTCCGAAGAACGGTACAACTCGAACAGCAGGAGTCCTCCACAAATCTATACTGTCGAGAGTTGATTAGCAAGGTCAATGAAATTTCTTTATTAACTTTAATCCCTCTAACCTCTCTCCCGAACAGAACTGGTACTTAAGAAAAGCTATTTGAACTGGGTTTTAAATGCTAAGTAAAGGACAACTAAATTTCCCGACGTTTTGTAACATGTACTAGTTACTTCTTCTTCTTACTTCTTCTTCTACAATTACCTAGTTCAAGCATCCTAGCATAGTTCGCCTAGTTCAAGGATGCTTGAACTAGGTAATTGTTATAATTTTATGGGGTTCTTTTGTTATTGGAAAATTGTCAGGACTGCTCTAACCTTTGAAGAAGTAACTAGTACATGTTACCAAACGTCGGTAAATTTAGTTGTCCTTTACTTAGCATTCAAAACCCATTTCAAATAGTTTTTCTTAAAACTAGTGCTAAGGATAAATCAAGTAGACATGGAGTCTAAAATCCATCAAGAACTGGTACTGCTTTTCTTGAACTGTGTATGTTTTACGAACTAGTCGAATATCATGTCAAAGGATTTCATGCCCAAACTATTTTGACAGGAAACTTATTATCAACAATGAATTACACTGGCAAAGAAATTCCCTGCTGTCTCCAAAAACTGGCATTCGTTCAGTTCATTCACGATGCAAAATCGTCACAAGACACTGGAACGCACATTAGGATGAAGAGCCATGCACACGGAATTGCACGAATAAGAAAGCAAACAGACACGGGAGAAAACAGAAGCAAAGATAGCAAGATAACCAAACAGACGATATTCAAAATACACGCACAAACAAGCACAAATATGCCCACACACACACTTCGCCCAAGCTTCGGAGTTGGGGAATACCAGAGCAACCACTTTGACATTAATACCTTCCATTCCTTGAACTATCCGACCACTCGAGGTGTACTATCCGATTAATGATGTTGCCAGTTGGACGACAAGCAGGAGAAATTATTTTACAGTGTACTTTGTTTAAACACTCGTATAGCCGCCAAGAAATTCTTCTAAGTATTTCGTAGCGTCAGTACGAAGTATGCACATAAGTGATATTGATGGTTTTTAGACTCATGTCTTCTTGATTTATCCTTAGCACAAGTTTTTAGAAAAACTATTTTCTATTTTTAAAAATTTAAGTAAATTTAGTAGCCCTTTACTTAGCATTCAAAACCTAGTTCAAATAGTTTTTCTAAAAAATAAGTGATATTATTTTTCATTTCACAGACGTCGCACCAACAAATCGTTTAAAATAATATAACACATTGTATCTACATGAAAATTACTAAGAAATAGTGGCGATCATTAAAATAAAACTACCGCGTATAATTCTATTGCACGTCTTATGATGCTAAATGTTAAAAATGAAGTTATCTGTAATTCTATATCAAGTGATCAAGGTCTTGTTCAAGTTCTACATTAGCAGTTCCAAGCTTTGGCGGTGTCAGCTCGATGGCTCAGCGCAGAATCCGGCCTCGAAGATCTTGGAAGACGTCGCAGCGGGTCGCAGCATGACGCGGTAATTCAGCCAGAGTCCGGACGCGACTCTAAAAAGAAGCAGGACAAAGATGGGGATTTTTCCGTCGGGACGCCAATAAGGCACTAATAAGGGCGTCCTTATATTATACATTGTATTATAGCTTACAATAGCTTACTATACGCTTATTATAGCTTAGTATTCCACCGATACATTTCCGACTCTTACTTTCCCAGGGCGATGCGATAGTGGAAGCTTAAAAAGCATAGATTTTTTTAGCACCCACTGAAAATGCGTGCCGTTCCTGCACCTTCATTTAAAAAAGATTTCCCCAATTTTAGTGAGAGAATTGAGATATTGTAGACAGCCTACAAGTGTGTGGGATTTAAGTAACCATACAGACCTACGACAGTTATAGCTCTGTTCGCACCTGGCTAAAAGAATTATTCTTGTACTCTCCGTAGTCCGTACTTCTCCAATTGTAATTGTCTATTTCTAAAATGCTCCTCGTTGGGATCCAAAAAGCTGATGGGTGAAAGTTTCGTAGTTCACGCAAAGTTTCATAGTTCACTGTGGCTATAGATTACTAAAAGTGAACGGCAAATTAAACTTAATTGGAATTCGTGGAGTTGCTAACAAATTGGATAAAATAATTTTTATTAAATAGACGTCAATTTGTGACAATTTCTCATCCTGATGATACACAGTATTTTTCAAATGGATGCACTGTCAATATAGGATTGCAATATAGGATAGCTCCAAAATTATTTATTATCTTTATTAATGACCTCACCTCAATTGTTAATAAAGGTATGTTAATAAGGTACCTTATGATAACCTTATGTGATGAACCTTATGTGATGAGCACATGAACCACATTGCGCAAAAAGTCGTTATACACGACAAGCGAAATGCATAAAAGCCAGTTGTAGGCAACCCTTGGCACATATAAACACCACGGGACTGTCTATACGTATGGTGAAGCAGGTTAGATAGATCTCACGAGCTGAATGAATAAGCGAAACCGTCCGAAACTTGCGTTGAATTTGTCTTTTGGTACCAGGCGCACATCCGACCAAAGAGTATCGCCCGAGCGCGCTGCATCGCTGTCCGTGTGACGTCACACTCCACGTGCTCAACCGTCCCCACCTCGTGTTATCAACTGACTGAAGCTCCTCCTATGGGCTGACTGGTTTTTAATGGTCATCGACGTGATAAAAGCAATGGCGGCCACAAGTGCAATCATACCAGTCACATCGCCGATCGCTTAAAATGTAATTGTGGGAAATGAACATTGACTTTACAAACGAATATTAATTTATAACAAAATATTATCCATTTTTAGCATCAAAAAAACTAACAGAGATGACGAGGTGTTTAAAATGAATGTTAAAAAGTTTTTGGCAGATAACGCATTTTATTCTGTAAATAGTTTTTTAGCCTTTAAGACTGTGTAATTAGTATGTAATAGAATTAACTAAGTGAATATGTAAATATAATATAATATGACTGAGTGTAAAACACGAATATATTGTAATGACATGTCTCATACCAAAGCTATTGGTCAATCGAGAATAAATAAAAATAATAATTATTATTATTATTATTAAACGTTTTCGGTTTTTGAGGTTTCTCTTTGACGTGTAGAACGTATGGCGTGATTTCGCGTGAACTTTTGACACGTACGAGCTAGGTAGGTAGGTACTACGTTAAACTAAACCTAATTCAACGGTCCCAGCTACTATCGCAAAAATAGCGTGTTCAGTAAATAAATTCGACTAAAACTACAATGCCATATTATTGTGGCACCATATTAAGTATTGTAAGCTATGAAAACAATAATCACAATTGAACGGTAAGTGAATGTAGCACATTTGAATCCATTTAGTTCATAAAATCACGAGTCCTCTGAACCAACTGAATCCTTATTTGAGTTTGGATTTTCAATTACAAAGATCATTCATTATTCAACCACTTTCAACATAACGATAATAGTAAGAAAACAACCAACTGTAAAACAAAATTTAATTTAACGAGAAGAAATGTAACCAATTAACTTTAGTAGCGGAGAGCAATGCGTTGCGAGTGGAGAGTGATTTTACTCTCAGGTTTCAGTAATCTTTCATGCTTAACGTTGATGATGAAATTGCTCTTACTGGCTCATCGGTGTGACTGTTCATCTCCGAACAAATATCGAAATTTGATGTCTCGTCTAATTCTATGTTGACTTTGTTGGAAAGGACCTCTTAATTTCTCCCTAGAATGTAGTCAGATCCGACAAGCAAATTCGGTTGACAGAGAATGTCAGAGAAAATGGACCATGGTTTGTGATTAATTAATCTTTAAAAATGGTAACCTCAACGATTGATAAACATAGATCGATAGTTGGAATGGTAAAGTTACTTAATTGTACGGGTTTGTTAATAGGACGGCCGTAATAAGCCATGAAGAATCATTCTCCGTCACAACGTGTTGCCGATTTGTTTGTTCAGCAGAAAGCGCCGGTTCGCTGACTTTACTGTTTTCAAAAATCCACCACCTACAATTAAAAACTGTGCTGTCCTTACCCCAATGCAAATTGTAAGCACATTGGATGGGTGACTATTTCTAAATCACACATTTGTTAGTGAATTGCTCGAGCTTCACTCACCTTGCCAGCACAGTTGAGACATGTTGAGGAATCCTTTACCAGTTGCACCTTCATTTGGATGGACGATTCATTGGCGCCGTTGTTCTGAGGCATTCAAAACTAGGAATGGCTGCAGGCCATGTCGGTGCCGAAATCCGGAACACCCTCCAGCAGGCAGCAAGTAAGGTTCGGTTGACTACCAACCTCTCATAAATTATTCGCCGGCGCAATTAACCTCAGCAAATCAATCTATCAATCAATCAAAGGAGCGCTCACCAACTCGGGTGACTTTGCTTGGGCGACATTCACGCTACCTAGCTGAGAAAAATGTTAGTGCAGATGTTAGCTACGAGGTGTCGCATGGCAACAGTAGAATTTAAAGGTGCCGGGTTCGATTTTCTCAGCTGACAGCTTCTTTTACAACGAGCTGAGGTGGCACCCGTGGCAAACTTGTTGGCATTTCCAGTTGGTAGGAATCGGCTCATTCTGAACAGAGATTGGGTTCATTGCCACGAAGAACACACGGCTGTATTGAATTTACTGCTTCACCATCACACCTTCAAGGTATGAACCGCAAGATTCGAGGAGAATGTTAGACATTTAACGCAATTTATTTCGCGAAATTAATGACAGAAAGGAAATCGGTAATGCTGGGAAACTACTGCAACAAAACGAGAAATACTCCTAATACAGTACATTAAGTTTTATCTCTGTACCACGGAAGGTTTTCAAAATAGTCTTGATTATTCAGGGTGGTGAAAACGTAAAATATTGTTAAATTACCCAAATGAGCTGTGTTCCTTATTGATACCCTGATTAATTGAAATGCTCAAGCATGGGAAATTAACTTGTAGTTTCATATGAAGAAATTGGTCAAAGTAGCCCTCTCTGCTCAAAGTGTGCCGACTATACTTTGGTTGCTTTTATCTTTTATGTTATTATTTTATTTATTTGAATGTATTTCTATTTTGTAGATGAAGGCCTGCAATCTCATTTTTGTGCTCCTGGCCTTCTCTTCATATGTTTCGGGTGAGGAAGAAGAGGACACAGGTGCTAGGCTTCTTATATCCAAACAGATTCTTAACAAATATCTTGTTGAGGACATGGATATACTTGTAAAAGTAAGTTGGAACAGATGTTAGGTGAACAACAGCTTCTTCTCACTTTAAAAAGCTGGCAGAATTAAATACGCACTTAACTGAGGGCCGATTTTGCCAACGCCGTTTAAATCTTGCTTAATCAGCGTTAAAGGGAGGTTTTAAGCCAAAAGTGATTTTCACCATTTAGCCAACATTTTGAGAGATTTGAATTAGGATGTGTAGATAACCATTTTGTGTATACACAAAAAAAGATGTAAATTTAATTGTGAATTTAGTGATGATTCAGAAAGACCACATAAAATACCCACGCAAAATAAAAATAAAATTCCACATAAAATAAATTTTATTTACACTATTTTCTCTCTGCCCTACTTGCCGTTTAATGATTGAACCTCGAAGAACGGCAGTTTGGTTTTTAAACTGTTATTTGGAGGTTAAAGTAAGAAGTCCCATTGGTATTTTGTTTGTATTTCCAAGCCAGCAAATATTCCGTTTGGAAGCAAACACACTATTAAAAACAAATTTGTTCTGATCCTTCTTGTTTTGTCTTATTTTCTTGGTTTACAATGATTAAAAGATCAGTATTTCAAAGCAAATTACTGCGCCGGTGAAAATCATCCCTTAACGGCATTGAAGAGCGTTTTAAACGGCGCTAGTGAAATTTTCTCTATTCTATACAATTATGCTTCAGATGAATCGCATTTATATTTCTTATCAGCTGTTTTGGCAAAGGTCTCTGACTGTAGTGTGAACTACCATAGGATAAAGATTATTTTATGATACTACTGTTAATGAGAAAACACACTTTTCCAGCAGAGGCGTAGCCAAACTTTTGAGGTGACACTCATATCAAAAGATTGAAAAAGTACTAAATTCATATCGGTCGGTATCAGTAATTCGGATTTTGCTCTAAAGTTTTTGCTGTGTGTAGACGTTTGTTTTTTGAGCTATGAAAAATAATTTTTCCGCTCAATATAACAATCTTGGGAATTCTTTAGCAGATATAGCAAATTTGAAATCCTGCCACTAATGCCATTGCAAAATTTAAATTCATGAGCTGGCATCTCTCACGGGCTAGTTTTGGCTAGGTCAATCATGCTGTGTATGGTGTAAAATCCTGCCTATATTTTCCCCCATTTAATAGAATATTTAATTCTTTGCAGTACACTCTGTACAACATTGGCACTAGTGCTGCTCTGGGTGTTCAATTGGTCGACTACAGCTTCCACCCGGATTCGTTTGCCGTGGCTGGAGGACAGCTCAATATCAAGCTCGATCGTATTGCTCCCGGCACGAACGTCTCCCATGTGGTGGTGGTGAGGCCGAAAAAGTATGGTTACTTCAACTTCACTGCTGCAGAAGTTAACTACAAGCCTACTGAAGATGCTGCCGAACTACAAATCGCAGTAACAAGTGAACCGGGCGAAGGACTGATCATTGCATTCAAGGATTACGATAAGAAGTTCTCTCCTCATGTTGTAAGTAACGTTTTGATAGTCTTGGAAATCGGCTTATTTGGTTCTGATTAGTTATTTTTAATGTTTTTTTCATTTTCAGCTTGACTGGGGAGCATTTGCTGTCATGACACTGCCGTCACTGCTCATTCCGTTCCTTCTGTGGTTTTCAAGCAAGTCCAAATATGAATTACTCAGCAAACAGAAAAAAGAAAAAGTTGCAAAAGACTAAAAACCAACGATTAAGTGTTCATAAAGGTTGTGAATAGTGAAATCTGAAAAAAATGACGTGGTGCGCAACAAAACGAACAAAGTTATGAACCACCAAGAGTAAAATAAAACCCCCGGATTTTTCGTAACATTTTGTACTTTTGCTGCATTTTATCATTTCTTTGTCCATCCTTACCACCACATCATCGCCACCACAAAAACAACACAGGTTTAATAAAATACGACAACTTTAATAAAAACTCGAAACATGTACATGCAATTGCACTAGCTTCTCTCACACCTGCTCCCAGCACCGCAGACTTGTTCCAAAAGGCTTTTGGTGAAAACTGTCAAATAACATAGCTGTACTTAGCTCACAATAAATCAAAATCGGCTCACCGACGACATGTAGGTACATTGAAGAAAAACATTGCTTCTTTCCACAAACAAAACACCATTTAAAGATAAAAAATGCCCTTAAATTGCCATGAACACCAAATTGGATATTATCATGCAATGGAATGGAATCCTGGTTCACCCATTTGAGCAAGTTCCTTACAATTTGGACTCCTCCTGCATGAGTGTGCGCAGTTTCTGCGTGAGCATGATGTTTCCCTTAACCTTGAGTTTTCCCTTCATGAACGCGACTTGTGGGTTGAGTTTCCCACTGGCGATGTCCACCATGTCTGCGTCATCAACTGTCAGTGTGCAGTCAGCCTTCGTGCCTTGGGGCTCGCCCTTGTACAGCTTTCCCAGCTTCAAGTCGATGGCTGGAGAGAAAACGTTGTTAGACGAAAGTAAACTCAGGCTACTTTAAAACTTTCTATGGTTAATGTTAAAAGAATACTTTTATAGAATTTGGAACTTGGTTAGGTAGAAACCGATTGCTTGTGGGAAAATGTTTTAGCATTTTGCAACAATACAAAAATTAACAATAAAAAATGGCCTGAATAAAACTTTTATAGTGTAAAGCACTTACTCCACGAAGAGACGGTTTTTCCATTCTTAGTGATGTAGTAGAGGAAGACACCATTGATCTTCTTCACTTTTTCAAGGTTAGCATCCACGCGAACCTTAATAGCCTCGAAAACCTCGTCGCTCAAAAGTTCTTCGGCCGCCACATGATTCTTCATCGTTCCCGTAACTTCCTTCAGGTCGACATATGCTCCGGCAATCACAACGTTCCCAGTCTCTTCCACCTGAGAAGAAATTAAACCTAAGTATTGTGATGTGACAACACATTTTACAGGTTAGAAAACATTTGAGAAGAATTAATGGATTGATTTAGAAATCCTGTCAGCTGCACTGAAAGTGTATACCTGCAAAGTAAGCATGTGGCCCAAATTACAAGAATGCAATGGCATAGTTACCTTAAGCATGATGATTTTGTTGAAGCTTTCAGACCTGCTGATACTCTAACTCTGAATGCAAAGGCTGACATCAATGGCTTACTGCCAAGTCATGATCAAAGCATGCATAAGTGTCCAAGCAGTTCTATCTAATCTGCTTCTTATCTTTTCTCCTATCATTTTGTTTTTAATGCTGTCAAATTTAAAAAAAAAAAACAAGCATCCAAAGAATGTTGGCACCTAAAGTATTACATCACATCAATCAAATATAATAAAAATAGGCTCAAGAAATTCTGATTTCCATTATCATCAAGTCCTAAAACTACTAAAAAAGTTTGTTCCCATGCCCAACATTCTTTCATCAATATTCAGTATTCAGTATTTATTCAAGGAAGCACACTTATTGTTAAGTTGTGTATAATGCCCAAGTTCAGCACAAGGCTGCTCAATAAAAAATAATTGGATAGATCTCATTAGAAAACAATGGGAATCAATTAAGATAATATGACAAAGTAGCTAGAAAAAACATAATGTTATAGAGAAATACTACAGCTGATCAACCTTCCTGCTGACTAGTGCAATGCAAATCAAATAGTGTGTTCTTACTTTTATTGAAGGAAAAAACCTGAAATTATCAGGAGGGCAAAAGCTAGGGGATAGTAATGGCTTCAAGTCAATTCTTGAAGCATAAAGGAAATGGAATCGAATAATAAGCAGTTCACAGTCCTATGAATTGTTTGTGAAATGGATCCCTGATCTCTATCACTACAATAGACTAATTAAAAAACTAATTAAACTAGACTAATTAATAGACTAATAGACTCATTTATAGACTAATTAAAAAAAAAAATCATCTAAATAGGGCAAAGAGCTACTTATTGGAGTGAAATGCATTAAATTCCGGCAGCAGATTTTAGCACCAGGATATTTTTTACCAATTACAGGCATTTATTAGCGAGGGAGCACCTACATCATGAGCTATATAAGTTAACTTTGCTAACTACAATCCTACATCAATGATAGGGTAAGTCAATGCTCCAAAAGCTGGGATGGGAAAGCCTAAGAATGGGAAGGCAAGGTTGTGTGGACTGCATAGAGTCCCGAGTTTGTAGGTTTGTAGTCTGGAATGAAATAAGGGCTGACATTGAGGAAACCCTTAGCAAAAGACATGGCCAGATACTGAGGGAGAAGGGGGCCAAAATAGAGGTTGGCAGAAACTCCTTCCTTGCTTGCACCATTAGGGATTAGAACCTACTGAATCCCTGCCTCAGAGAAAATGCAGCTAGCAAAAGCCCAAAATTGTTTAGTAGTTGACTAGAAATAAGAAATGACAAATCTGTACCTTACCACTGTACCTAATTGAACGCTTGTTAGATCTTTAAAGAGATAAATAAATAAACGTACCTTCGTCTGGAAGTGAATTCGCTTGCCAACTTGCCACATGTCAGTGACAAGGGTCTGACCAGGCAACACCGGCTTCGCAAAGCGCACTTTCATCGCCTTGAATAGGGCAGGGTCGTTGCCGGCAAACTGCTGCAGCACATGTCGCACTGAGAAGCCTAGCGAGCACAGGCCATGCAGGATTGGTCGCTCGTAGCCTCCCATGCTCGAGAAAGTGGGGTCGATGTGGAGCGGGTTCCAGTCGCCTGACAAGCGGTACAGCGCGGCCTGGGACACGAAGAGAATTGGCACTGACTTACACATCAATGTTGGATCTTACAATTGATTGTTTCTACTAAATCCATTATGATAATCAACCACACAAAGCCTCTCAATTTTAGCAATAACTATATTCTACAATCAGGCATGCAAAAAAAGATATTTTTATTTTTGATACGATTTAGATATATTTTTATTCTTAAATTTTTACTTACTTAGGAAATAGGGGAATAGTGACTGGAACAACAAACCAAAGGCCATAGAATATGTTTTCCAAGAAGATAGGCTTTTTTGAAAGGAAATCAATCTAAAGATAATTGAGAAGCATCAATACTGAGTTCAAAATACTAAGTTATAAGGCATGCTAGTTTTTAGTCTCATTTCTACTTTATCTACTTTATCTAACCTTAACACTAGTTTTGACAAAAACTATTTGAACTGGGTTTTGATTGCTAAGTGAAGAACAACTACTTTTCCCAACGTTTCGTAACAGGTAATAGGTAAAAGTTACGAAACGTTGGAAAATTTAGTTGTTATTCACTTAGCTTTCAAAATCCAGTTCAAATAGTTTTTGTCAAAGTTATAACTATAAGGCATTTTGCTAACTCATGATTTGGACACAAAACTGTAAATTTGGCAAATATAAAGAAGTCCAACGGGCACTAAACAAGTGTACGGACAAAAAAATACATCAGATGCCAGTGAAGATAGCGCAACTGCACCTGGTCCATGGACGTGCGCTGCTTGACAGAGGCGTCTGCTCGGCGTTTGGGTGCTTCGACAGTGGGCACAGCGTACTCTGAGTTACGCTTTCCTCCGAAGCCACCAGCACCAACCACGAACACCGTCATCTGTCCGTAAGCAACCTTCGTGCCGCGCTCGTCGAGGGTGTCCACTGCAGACATACAAGCAAGCCGAGAGCTTAGCAACAGTCTAACAGTTGCCTCACACTTACAAAACACAACTGGGTAAACAACTGCGTTTAGAGGGGTTTTCATAAATATATATATTTTTTAACTAGTAATAAGGATAGTATGTGCTTATTTTTTATTTTACTTTATAGTGGTTTATGATCTTCTTTGGCCAATACACTATAGCCTATATAATATGAAGGAGGTAATTATGAAGTTGAATAAATAACCTAAACCCCAATACCTTTTTGATCTCAATTACCTCCGAGGAAAGTAATCTAGCAAAGATGATTAAACTCTGAAAAAAAAAGTCTGAAAGAATTATTAAAACCCCAAACTAGTTTAACTGGCAAATTCCTGCATAAGGTCTCAAAGGTCCCAAGGCCCCAAAGGTGAAACACAATTGGAATTTTAGGAAATCTTGGGATAGTTTTGATAAAATATTGATAAAAGTCTAAGATATTCCAGCAGTTTTTTGGATATGAATGCATTAACTTTGGTAAAATCATTGAGTGTGTATCATAATAAAACACACACTTAACGGCACAAGTAACTAATCTTTGAGGTGTTTGAACTATATAAGTTACAAATAATTAATAGCTTTCAAGGCAACAGTGATAGGTGCTCTATTTTTTTCCAATTTAATGTCCATCACTCTGTAAATCTGTAGATAAAAAGCTGTTGATCATTCTGTGGCCTATAAAATTAGCATGTTTTCAAAAGAGACCTTATCAAGCTGGTGAATCTGTATGAACTTTGTACAGAATATTATCACATCAGAGGAATACAATCTGAACAAAATTATTTACTTCAGTGACTATAGCAGGTACCTAAATGAATGATGAACTAACCATTTTTGTTTGTCATCTCTACCTTATCACATCAAAATAGTTTATCTCTATGTTCAAAAGTCAAAGCAGTCAATCAACCCCTGAATCATTGAAAATAATAAAAAAATATGTACGTAGAACGATTGAAATATTTTGATTCCGCCCCCAAACCTACAAAATAGCAGAAGGCAGAGAATGTAACTTACCGTCGATCAGAGCAACTGCTCCCGAGCCCTTGTCAAGAACGTCAACGACCCTGCAATGAGACGTCAAGGTGCCAGAAGACTCGATGGGAGCGAAAACCTCAAGGTACTGCTCTCCATGAAGAACCTGCAAAAAAATTCAGTTTTGACAACTAGGCAGCACTGTGCCTTTTTGGCTTTCTTACCCAAAAGAGTAACTTTTCTTCACAACAGGACTTTTGAATTGGCAAAATTGTAGTCTTTTTTAACCTTATATTGAGAAATGTTGCATAATTATCTTGCACAAATTTCTTCCATTCAAAGTTGGGCCAAAAAGTATGCATCAGCCTTAACTCTAAAAATGAGGAAGATCCTGCTAAATGAGTCTTGTAGCAGTTCTATTATTAGCGAATTTTAAGATCTTTGAACCAAAGATTGTGACCTGTGAGAGTAAATTACTTTCTAATGTGGTATGCTTTCAGATGTAGATAGAAATATCTAGCTATAGAAATATAATTTTTCTGAAAATCTCCATCTGTTTCTTTCATTATTGGACAATGCCCGCATAGACAATTACTAGTATACAAGTAATTCTTCTGGCATACATTTCAGAACAATACTCTCTCTTGCTGGTCTACTAACAACCTGCAAATTATGGTCAATTGAGATCTATTGTCTCTTGTGCAGATACTAATGATGCTTTTTTAAGTGAAGTAGAGTGCAAGTTTTTAATTTAAAATATATATTCTCATGGCAACTTGGATCTATTGACACTGGTGTAGACTCAAGTGCTGCATTTTATGAAAAGTAAAGAACATTTTTTGAATTCATGTTGTAAATTTGTACGGCCACATTGATCCATCGACTTTGAATGCACAAGTGCAGCATTTTTGATGTGAAGTGGGATACATTTTTTGAATTCATGTTGTACATTTGTATGGCTGTATAGATCCATAGACTCAGCACACATAAGTGCAGCATTTTTTATTTGAAGTGAGGTACCATTTTTGAGTTTGCTCTGAATTTCCATGGTCAAATGATAAATGTTGCATTTTTATGTGAACTTAATTATATTTTGAGTTTCTGCTTGAAAATGTCAGCACTGACAATGACGATTGTAATGAGGTAGAAAAAACCTTTTGAATGTAGTCCATTTCAGGTTTAGATTTGAGACTAATTTCACATAAATTGTTGTATCCTAATTTGAGGTGTTTGCTTACAATTTAGTTACTGTTTGTTCTGTTTGGAGTTGCAGAGAATTCAAACAGAAAAAAATAACCAGGGAAAGTGCCAAAAGAGTTTGATCATCTTTGCTCTACAAACTTTGTTTGTGAACTTTCAGCCTACATCAAATTTTGGGAGGTTAATAATTGGTCCAGACAGTAAGTTGTCTGGTAGTATTTTGTCCCCTAAATGTTATAGAACACTTAAAAGTCAATCCCGCTACTAGATTCACCCAAATAAATAATAGAGAAAATCAAAATAAATGTTTACCTATTTTTAGCAAAGACTAGCAGGAAAAGAACAAAAGTTCCTTTGGCTACCAGTTTTTAAAATGGTAGAAAGTGTGAAGTAATTTTACAACGCCACACTGGCTCTACCAACCTTGGAAAGATCAACATGTGCTCCCGGCAACATATCTTCCAGCAATCCCGACCCCATGACAGCGACCTGCCCAGGCAGGATCCAGTAGGTAGGCAGCGCTGCAAATTTATCGTCGTTTTCATAGAGAAAGCGCAGGGAGTCTGGCTGAGTCACTGATGATCCCACGCCCAGAGCGTACAAGATAACGTCGCGGTTCGTGTACGTGAATTGCTCCACCACCGTTTTCTGAAAGCAGACGGAAAGTAGCTATGTCATTTGTTTATTCAAAACTTAGAAGATATTTTTGGACAAAGTTAGGTTATAGAAAAGTGAGTGAAGTGTTGTGTGAAAAGTCTGTGAAGTCTGTGTGAAATTACGAGAAATAGTTTTAAGCACAAAACTTCGAAATTTTTCTGCCTAAGCCTTACAATCCAAAAATATTACTTTTAAAATATACTAAGCTAATCTAATGGATTTTTTCAGATTCCTATATCTTTCTTTTTTTTGCAAAGATAGCAGATACAAAAGATTATAATCATTATGAGAAACTTAAATGCCAGCATGAAATATACAGAGACCAAGTTAGAGTTTCTAGATAGTATAGCAGCTAAATGGAAGAAAATATTGCAGATTTGAAAATTATTTGCTGCAATATTGTGAGTATGTCACAGATATCCTGCCATGCCAATGCAGCAGTATCTCAGCATGTAGCTTACCGCAGCACTGTCTGTTTGCGTGTGGGACCGTGAGTTGGACTTCATTTCCTCCAGCACCCCCAAGAGTGCCCCGGATGCCTCTTCAATGGAGTCCAGCCGCTCTGCTGAGGACATGTCGGTGACTTTGTCCCAGCAGTCACGAACTGCTTCCGGAGTCACCTTGTCCACCAAAGTCTCTCTGAGGCGACTGCCTGCTGATCTCACCAGGTGGCCTGCAAATAAATCAATTCAACAATCAATCCACATCTGATTTGCCAACAATCAATTTAGTTTATTTTGGAACTATAAATACAACTATAAATTAAAAAATATTGCTAATGCTTACATTTTCCAGCCCAACCGGCAGCAGACTCAATGATGGATCCGTTGTCCTCGCAGTTTTCATGGCATAGCCAAGCAACAACAGGAGCTATAAGTTCCGGTCGCAACTGAGCAAAGAAATCAGGCGGCAAGATGTCTTCTGTCAGTCTTGATGCAGCAGTGGGGACGATTACATTGCAGTGGATGTTGTTTTTGCGTCCTTCAATTGCAAGGGTGTTGCTGAGGCCAACCACTCCAAGCTTAGCAGCGCTGTAATTGGCCTGACCAAAGTTTCCGTAAAGGCCAGAATTAGAGGCAGTGACGATGATACGGCCGTAATTCTGCTTCTTGAAATGTGGCCATGCTGCTTGAGTAGTTTTGAACGTTCCTTTCAGGTGAACTGCATGGATGAGATCTGAAAAGGGACACAACTTTATAAAAATTAAATTTGTCTGGAGGTACTATAAATTGAAGGGAAAAATATGTATATCAATTCGCACCCCAATCGGTGTCACTGATTCTTGCAAAAGACTTGTCTCGCAAGATTCCAGCATTGTTGACAACAATGTCTATGCGTCCAAAATTGTCAAGGGCTGTCTGAATAATCTTCTCGCCTTCCTCGACAGAGTGGTAATCTGCAACGGCCTTGCCTCCCTTCTTCTTGATCTCATCTACTACGATATCAGCCGCCTTGCTGCTGCTTCCATCACCATGCCGACCACTTCCCAAGTCGTTAACAACCACAGATGCACCTCGCTCACCAAATAGAAGGGCGTACGCCCGTCCTAGGCCAGCTCCTGAGCCAGTGACAACAACAACCCGCCCATCATACCTCAACTTGTCACTAGACATGGTGCTCTGGTGATGCTAGCCTGTAGAAAAAATTATACAATTAACCCAGAACAGCAAAAAAAATTAACTAGATTTAAATCTAGGTGGTAAAAGATCAGCCTTGGAATCAAAGTATGAAGAATAAAACTGTTTTTTTAGTGCAGAGAAAGTTGACATTTATTGGTTAGAAATTTTAGTTATATATACATACGCAAGTCTTCAGAGAAGGTAATTGGCCAACTAAAGCAACTGATAAGTAACTGATGAAGGCGTCGAAAATGTACTTTAGTCAGTCTCTGATAAGCAGCAATCAGTGGCAAGTTAAACCATGGTTAAACTTCACTCAGGCAAACATTGCACTGCATCATGCTGAAGTGTTAAAAATTATAAGTAGTGGGGGAAAGAGACGTCAGGCTGGACAACCGCTACAAATCAAATTTCTAAAGGGGTTTAAAACTCCTCATCACCACAGAATTCTTAAAATTCTTCGAAAAATGCAATTGTACGCTTATAAAATGTATCAGATAGCTAGCAGATATATTTCTAATTTTTTTCTGATTTTATGGAATCATTACATATTTATGACATTAAAATATTAAACGAGAATGGATTATTATGAAATTGTATGGACATTTTCTTGTACATTGAATGTGATTGAACAGTTCATTCGAGGCGTTACACACTCTGGGATGGTTCCATTTTCCTATTATTGGCCACAGGACAGTGGAAACTTTGAACATAAATTATTGTATGGGATCAACGGTAGTAAAACAGTGGATCTAAACGAAGGATCTAAGGTAATAATAAGAATTGCTTTAAGGAAATAATTTTTGTCCAAGAATGGAGTTGGATGCTGGTCCAAGTTTGGACCGTGGTTCATGGGTCTACGGCTTTGGTCTACGGTCCAAGATTCCTTCAAAAGTTTAGGATATAGGTCATAAACGGTAAAATCGGGTGTGAGTCGAGTAAACCATGTTAAACAAAATAAAAATTTGCATCTAGATTATATATTTTTAACTCGCTTTCAACGCGTATGATTTTAGGAAATCAAATTTCAGTATGGGGTCATGGTTGACTAATGTACAGGCATTGGATGTTTTATTATTTGAATTTCGCGCTTCTTTAAATGTACTCTGCGTGGTTGGTTTTTGACATTTTTCTGACAGTTGTCTTCTCCATTCTCTGATTAATGCATTTAGAGCAAGGTTACTAATACATTAAAAGTGCTAAGACGACAATCATTACTTAAATCCTTAAGTGTAATAATCTCCCAAAATATTCCCCGAAAGCCTATCTCAATCATCTCAAGTATCATCACAGTTTTCAGTTGGTTGTCAGCTTTGGTTGTCAGCATAAACTAGAAAAGATAGACCCTTGAAGAAAGTATTATCGGACTACCAGTAAACATGGGTAATTATTAGTAATGGAACACTTCTTCTCTCAGACTGCATAAGGCTTTTGGTCCACAGATTTATAACGGTGGGAAACTAATAATTACGAAAGCAAAAAAATCTGAAGTTTGCATACCTATCCTCCTTGTGGTTACTTGTGATACGGTTATATATCGAAAATTAGATACCAAATTCAACTGCTGCAGTTTGGGAGATACAAGATACAAAACATACCTGAGTTTTGGAGTAGAGACCATAACTATTGCAAACTACAAACCTTTTCATATGTGGAGTGGCGGAGGCAGAGGGCCACGATTGTGCTCTGTTGTGGTGAAATTTCAATCCTAAAAAGGACCTTGGTTGTTTCGTCAGTGTTGGCGCGGACATATTCAGGACCTTCCCATATGTAGATAATTTCTGTTTTTTGACCGGTCTAATCAATGTTTTTTATTTCAACAGAGAATGTTACCGACCCAGGTGCTATAGAAGGAATGAATGACAAGGCACTAGAGGACCGATCTGCTTTAAACCTTCCTGCTAATCCAACCAGTGGGATACATTTGGACACACCAATAGAGTCGTTGAGAGATGAACGAATAACTGCCCTGATAAACTTGTTGGACAATGACATCCATGCCGCAGATTTGAAGTGGAGTTTGTTTGTGGCTGCGTGTCAAAATTATCGATGGGATTCATGTGCTAAACCATTTCCTCTAGAGTTTGTAAAGAACGGAATTAAGGATATTGATTTTCTGGTAAGTTTAGTCTTTTTAGCGACAACTAAAGGAAGCTAAATTGCTAATAACATTTGAATAGTAACGGAAATGTTTTTTTTTAGATGAAAATTATTGACAGCGTATCGAGTTTGATCCACCTGAAGAAAGTCCTTCAAGATGATAAAATTCACTCCTTGAAACCACATGTCATTGACCTTGCTTATTGGATACTTATCGCTTCAAAGGATATACAAATCTCTTCAGTACCAAAACAAAATCTTGAGGCAGTTTTAAATCTTGTCCCATGTGATACAGTTGCTCAGACGCCCAATAGGATATTTCAAATCACAAGCAAGTCGTCTCCAGCAAACGACATCTGGAAAAAAAATTCTGAAGAGAAAAGACTGCTTCATGCATACCATGGCAGCCGTCTTGAAAATTTCCACTCAATACTTCATCACGGGCTTCAACAACACTTAAATAAAGTAAGAATTACATTTTGAAATAATTGGTAGTTTGATTGACAACAATCTATAATTACGGTTTGGTGTGTTGGAAACACTGGTTCTCGTGAAATCACTCACGGTCTGGATCAAGTTCTAGTTAAGTATTGGAAAGGTGACCATCATTCTCATAACCAGATCTGATACAGAGAGGTCGAGGGGATTGAAATTAGATAGTACAATAAGTCACTCTCCTTGCTTATCAATCTCTCGACAGTGCAAATTTATAGAGGAATCCAATCGTTCGAGTTGTACTGTCCAGTAGAAGGGATGTAATGTTAATGGTTTCCTTGGTGCTCTTCGATGGGAGTAGGCTGCGTACCTGAACCGGTTTCTCATATTCTAGTAAATGTTTAAAGGTTAGGTATATATAGTTAGTATGGTGTATATTTAGTTAAGCATTATGGCAGCCCAAAGTTGCCTGTGTCACTTTGTTATCAGTTTTTACAAACATGCAATCTTGTTGTGCAACCATGAATCTAGGATAAAATTTTTAAAGAAAACTGCATGTAACTTCTGAATTTATGTGTCCACAGAACAGCCTGTTTGGCCAAGGAGTGTACTTGTCGAGCGAGCTCTCGGTCAGCCTGCCATACAGCCCAACGGGGTGTGGCTGGTCTGGCAGCATCATTGGCTCTCAGCTCAGCTGTGTTGCCCTCTGCGAGATGATGGACCATCCAGATGTCAAGTGCCAGGATAAAGGTATGTGGCTTGAGTTTGCAGAAATCTAAAGACTGCAGGACCACATAGTTAATTGTATGCAATTCTTTTCTGATCTGTGACATTCCACTTTGATCCTACCATCCAAAAAATCTTTTTCTGTCATGTAGCAGAAATGAAATTTTTCATGCCAGCAGCAACTCAATGCGCAAATAACATTTTGCGAAGCACTCGACTCGATTGGAAGCATTCTTTCTGAATGATATGAATCAGTGATTCAAATTGAAAACTATTTTTTGATTACTTCTCAAGTTTTATTGCATTAGCCCCTTGTTCTTAGCTCTAACTCAGCATTTTCAGTGGGCCACAGCTTAGCAATAGGGAAATCTTATTTACATTATTATTTAATTATTATCATTGTGTTCAAAAGCGCATTTAAAATAAAATCTGACATTTTTTTTCTTTTTATAATCCGATCATAACTTTTCTATTTATATTTGTTTTAAGAATGGCTAAAATATTAATTCTCGTGGCGGGATGGAAACGGGCTGTGATTAACTACAGGAAGTTCTTACGTCATTTTGTTGTATCCTTTGCGTTCGCTTCTGTTTCTTGACGTTTTTTGACGTCATACTGACGTCAGATTTCACTTCATATCATTAAAAATGGCGACCCTCGTTTTTGTACGAGATTCTAACGCAAACATTTAAACAGGTATATTTTATTCAAAATTGGATTTAGAAGAAAATAAAAAAAAAAAAAAAAAAATTGTTTCAAATTTAAAAAGATTTCCCTATTCTGTTTATCAAGTAGTGTGGGTTCAGGTAGGGCAGAACACATTGACGCCGTGATAAAAATGGAAATGGAACTTGTTGTAAAATAATTGTTTGTTTTTACAGAATCTGACCCATCTCGGTCAATCGCCAAAGATAGTATGGGGGGAGAGGTTCCGATCAAGTACTACGTTGTTCGTAACAGTGATCTGGTACGGCTACGATACCTGCTTGTTTACAGCAAGAAGCAAGCTTCGTCACTAGTGTAAGCTAATTTTGACAAATGGTTGGCCTGGTATACACAGTGTGACTCGAGATTAATGGGTATTATCTGATGATTGCAGGAAAATAAACCGGTGGAATATTTGGCCGTGGATCTGCCAACACAAGCTTTTGGCGGTCACGGTGGCGTACATTGCTATGCTGACGGCAGTGGGCCTTTCCAACAACCACCAAATCCAACGACTTTACAATCGGCTCTATAAACAGCTGATGAACAAAATAAAGATTAATTAGCGTAGACCGTGTTCTTTATTGAACAAAAATCTCGCACCTGCACAGGAAGCTACAACTATTTTTATAAGCCACACAAAATATGCTTTCTATGATGGTGCTCGTTACCGACAACATTAGCATTTAGGATTTAGTCTAGTCAAATATATTGAAAATATCTATCATTGTTATGGCTTCAAAAATGTTTGTTGAAGTGAATCTTGAAACTTCAACTTATGTGACAGCTGTTGCTTGCGTTATGTGATACTATTCATGACAGCGTATATCTCAGCAAAGAGTTTGATTCCTCAGAAATATGGCTCTAAGGCATATAATATTACGCTCTTCATTAATTGCTTTGCAGGGATGAAGGTATAGCTTCATGTTCAATACGTTCCACAAATTCCAAGTAAGAAATTCTGTAAGATTTCTGTTATTCTGGATCTGAAGGAAAAAGCAAATCTAAGCAATTTTTTGTGTGCAACCAATTGCATTAATGAAACTTCCCAATAAATGAGAAATTGTGTATTTGTATTATCATTGCCTCAACCCTGAACTTTAGTGTGTTACTATCAATCACATACGTAATTGGATGGAACCTTGAAGCAAAGCATGCATTATATGCCAGAATGGCTCCAAGATTTAGAGTGGAAAAGTACTCTTGGCTGAGGGTAAGGTACAGGATCCTACACGAAAGTAAACTAGCATGCAACCAACGATGCAACTCATTGACTACACAATAAACAATTCCTATAAGAAACAGGAACCCAGACATTGTAAGCCTACAAAAATAATCAAGTGATGATAAATATGAATCATCAATTTCTTAATATATTTTTTATCAACAAATGCAATAATTTTGAAAATAAGCAGTACAAATTGAATAAATTCAGTGGGTGAAAAGGTAAAAACAGGGCAAATAAACTACAAGTTATATTGCTACGATTATTTTGGACTATCAAAGTTTAGTGGATCCATTCCTTTACATTGGTCTTAGGCTCTAAAATCCGTGGCTAAAATCTTTGATCCTTGGGTTCACTAATTTGTGGAATACTTTAAAGCTACCCCCTGCTCCAATATTGTATGACCATAGTATGACATATGTAAGTCTGCAAATAAACATGGTTCATACCACTTGTCAACAAGAATTGAAAACATTTCGCCAAATATCAACCGCAAAGCTAGAACCATAGCTGGAACCCTGCCATTATCATCAGCGTTAAGTGGCATAAGAGGAAATAAGATAAACAATCTGACAGTGAACGTATTTCTAGCTTACTACAGTTTGGACGCAAAGTTACATTTTCCGACACCCCATCCTCGTCTACCCGATTCTATACCGTGCCATGCAATTGAATCCCCAATACATTAAATTTCATTACCAATTAGCAAAGTCATGAGTGATAACTAATTGACAAGGTGCTATCACCATCGGCAACGACTCCTGAATCCAACGTCTCTGTCCGCTTCAACATCGCGAAGTTTTTGTGATCACCAAGGATTTGTGCTCTCTGTCGAACAGGTGCAAGGTATGGCCCGTACCACCTGTAACGACAACAACTTCGAGGCCACTCCACCGAGCAAGCGCGCATAGCATGGCACCAGCCCCCCGACCACAAGTTTGCCACTCCTGCCTTTTCAGTCTCTCTAGCCAGTCAGTCGTGGACCTTACTAGCATATGGTTGTGGCGACGGCCAGCAAGAGAGGCGTCGACATGGCACTACAACATCTTCTGTTACAGCTTCTTTTAGCTGTTGCTACAATGGTGCAATGCTACGCTTATACAGTGAATAAATATTCGATGCTGATGCCAAATGTACAGGCGAACAGGGTGAGTAACTGGGTTATTTGATATCGCGTAAAGACTAAGTCGAGTCTTATAATGCGGTGAGAAGTGGTAAACCTTGATCACGCACAAGAGCTGTCAGTGCACGAAGTTTTTTTGCTTTGTTTATGTGTGAAAGATCTAAGCTGCAAACATGTGGGATATGCAGAGAGATAAGAAAGTATTGGCGGACTTAAAATTGCCGTTAGTCAAAATATGTGATTGTGGGGTTTAATTGGAGTAGATTGCGTAAAAAACGACATAAATAATGTGTGGGAGGCGTGCAACAAAAACGGAAATGCGACCTTTCCTGGTGTTTGTTTAGTCAGACAAAATCATGAAAACGTTAACGAAATATTGTAAAAATAGTGGATTTTCGGCACAAGATGTTACATGCTGGGGTTTTAAACGCGATGACGCAAGCGCCGACGGTCGAAATCGATGCCCCAGGTATAACGACGCCCACGCAGCGTCGAAATTGACGTCGAATCTGACGTCATGCAGGGTGCTCTCGAGTACGTTTGCTTTTGCCGGCAATCGTGTTCACAGATTGCTGTGGGATTTCTAATCAAAAATGACTGAATGAGCAAATAAATCTAATATTAAACCGACGTACAAACTTGAACGGCTGCTTCTCACACTATTTTGATAGGGTGGGTTGAGCAGTGTAGATGTATAGCGCGATTCTTACATATTCGAAGATCCACATGACCATATGGCCTGTGAAAAGCGACGCTGGCCCGAAGGATAAGACCAATTTAAATTGTTTTCATTTTCAGGCGGAATTGTACTTGTGCACACCCATTAAAGTCGACCCCAGCAAAAACTTCTACATAGGTACGTTAATATCAAATAGTTCTCAAGCGTTCGACTTGAATGTGCTATACTTGATTTTGACATCTGAAGTAATCATTGGTTTTCTTTTGAAAAAGTTGGCTTCGAACCGAACGCAACAATGGACGTAGCTCACCACATTCTCTTGTACGGATGCGGGAGTCCTGGGAGCCAGAAGCCAGTCTGGTAGGCATACAATATGTGCATAGAAAACTGCATGTAGCAATTGAACACTGCTGTGTCGATATATAATTAATAACCAATCTTTAAATTGAACAGGAACTGCGGTGAGATGGCAAAGAACGATAAGGACATGGATACAGCAAGTCCCTGTTCCCAAGGATCTCAAGTAAGTCGTGGTTTCGCTATTATTTCTTAATGTTAAATGATAAAGTGACTGAAATTGGTATCAGGATATATAAACACATCAATATATGAAATTGAACCAATGTGTGTACCAATTGAAAATGTGCGAGGGATTTCGAAAATATCTGTGTGTACGACAGTCTCCCAAATTTAGTGCCCCCTTAGAAGCAAGGTTTCATGTCCATGCAGATTGCAATTATTCAAGGCCAGAAGACAGATGCACTGTTGATGAGTTAGCTTTCCCGAAGGGAAGGTTTCCTAAAATGTGTTAAAAATAAACGTCTCGCGCGTTGATTGTGGGTTCCCTTCGATCTCTGTGTGGCGACCATAATTTACGATAATTTTCGATGGGAATGACCTTCTAACCGCCTGCTGTGCGTGTTATCAGGTGATCTACGCGTGGGCCCGTGATGCCCCAAAGCTTGAGCTGCCGGAGGGTGTGGGCTTCAAGGTGGGGGGCGACTCCCCCATCCAATATCTCGTCATGCAAGTTCACTACGCGCACAAATTGCCAGGTGGGTTCTTAAGAAGGTCTGTTGTGTTGGCTTGTCATTTAGTTGGAATTGAAGTGTTACACAATTAACATCTAAGTGTTTCAAGAAATAATTTCGAAATTTAATTTATAACATACTAAGGTGCATTCCAAAACATGCGCATGTGACAAAATAATAATGCACACTCCATTTAATTTCACACCACATTTTACACATTCAATTCATTTAGATAGTCCCTTTCCAAAACGATTTTATCAGCAAATGATTGTTGAATGAGGGAAAATCTGTGCAACTGAATGGTATAGAACCTCGAGACAACTAGAATGCCAGATGAAAAATCAGGGGCATGCAGTGAGAGTATGCTGGGTATGCGGCGTAACCTGGGCATGCTGGGTATGCATAGCATACCCACAGGTATGCCATACCCATAGGTTACCAAGGAGTTTCCAAAAAAAAGATGGAGAATATAATTCAACTACCGGTGCTTTAGTTAGTCAATTTAACCAATATTTTTAAGATAGGGGCATACCCACTTCCTACCCCACTACACACCCCTGTGAAAAATGACAAAATAATGCTTTCATTCAAGTAGTACAAGCCGTCAGACCACAATGAGACGAACTCAGAGATTAGCCAGTGCAGTAAGACATTCTTCCTGCTTTTCATTAGTGATAGACTTGTAACTAATAGAACCTAAAGAACAAACCGTTTCCTAAATGGCCCATTGTGAACCAAATTTCTAGTGTCATAACCAGATAAAGAGTTATCAACCCAAGAAATGAATTAGTCACAGAGTAATCTCTCTCGGGTACTGAGACTTTGTTAGTAATGTCACATCGATAAGTAACGAAATGAATCCCGGGTCTGGTAACCCTGACTTTTCAACCTTGTAAGAGCCATAAAATCAAAGTGTTAACCATCTTCCCCTAACAGAGGACCACCGAGACAACTCCGGCATCTCCTTACACTACACGGAGCGGCAGCTGGACAAGCTGGCCGGCGTGATCTTGCTGGGCACGGGCGGAGCCATCCCCCCTCGTGCCACCGAGCATATGGAGACCTCATGCTGGATCAAGGAGAAGAAGACCATCCACCCATTCGCTTACCGCACGCACACCCATGGCTTGGGCACAGTGGTGGCTGGATACCGTGTGCGCAAGGACGGCGGCGACGTCGACAACTGGACCCTGCTCGGCAAACGAAATCCGCAGACCCCGCAGATGTTTTACCCGGCGCTCAACACAGAAACGATCGGATTCGGCGACCAGCTGGTGAGTATTTCCGAAAGGGGTTTACTGGGGCTTGGTCAGTTAAAGTAAAAATGAAATTGAATGAGGAGGTTAATTTTCTCTTGATAGCATTTGTTCGAAATGAAAAATTTGAATTCATAGCTAATCCAAAGAAGTGCGTTATATTTTGTGGTAAAGAGATGCGGAAAATTTTGTAGAGGATAAAAAACCAAGGGCAGATTTCAGCTTTGATAAGCACTAGGCAGACAGATTATTCACTATGTATTATTAAGATAAAAATCTTAGTCGTAAAATCTTAGTCTTAGTCGTAATTTATTATGGGATAACTTAAACTGGTTTAAACCACAGCTTTCAATAGCTAAGATTAAGTTGTATTATCCACAATCTGATAAGATTTAACTTAAAAATTGCAGTGCAGGAATTTGATGAGAGAATCATTTTAAAATTCAATATCAATGACCTTTTGGCCTGAATGATTGATTTCAGTTGAATGAAAATGGGTCAATTCAAGAAGAGATAATACCAAATTGCAATAATGGACAAAATTTTTATCATTAGCATGTAAAAATTCTGTGGCCCATTATATTTATCGATGCCGAAGACATGAAAAAGTAGATAGGTTTACTAATGGATGATTATGTTGTAACATAATGAAGCTTAATTCATTTCCAATTGTTGTAGGCTGCTCGTTGCACAATGAAGAGCGAAAGAGATCGATGGACGAAAGTTGGGTAAGTAAAACTTTAAAAGCCTTTTTATAGTGACGTACCTACCGTGGGGGCAGATGAGGCAGTCCCCGGCACCTGCGCCAGGGGACAAGCCAGTGCTGCCTTTACCCACGTGGATTCAATGGTTGATTAAAGGAATAAATCTTGCCTAGGGGCCCAGGAAGCCTTTTTGTTAATATAAACGCAAGACAAGTCATCTTTAAAAACACTATTACCGACAGGGACACAATTCTGAAACGTTTTTCCAGCGATCTGACATGAGATCACCAATATTTAACAACAGAACAAATAAAAATGAGTAAATAAAAGATAGGCATTAAGTTTAAAGTGATTCTGTTAGGTTAAAAAAAAACTCAGATATGCGAGATGTGCGATTTATGAAAATAAGAGCCTGTTGCCATTGAGAGAAAAAGCTTTTGTGGAACTATCAAGAGCTTTTGATCACTGTTAGTACAGTTTCATAACTGAAAATAACATATTTGAATGCTTTCTTGCAGTGCTACAAACGAAGATGAGATGTGCAACTTCTACCTCATGTACTGGGTTGAAAACGACACTCCGCTGGAACAGAAGTATTGTTTCACCTCCGGACCTCCAAACTATTACTGGGCTTCTTCAAAAGACCTCAACAACATTCCTGACCTGGACGCTAGCTCCTTATAAACCATTAATTTGATGCGACCGGCACCCAAAGGCAACAGTCAATCCAATCTCTACATTCCACAGTCTGTGATAAAGATAAGATCCTGCTCCTGGCAGAAGATAGTACATCGGAATACATACACAATCTCTGAACCAAGCATTATTTTAGGAAAACCTATTATGTATAATATTGAAGGGTGAAACTGTGAAACACAAACTGCAAAGAAAAGTTGGTGAAGTGTTAATATAAATGTTACGAACTGGGAAGAAATTTTATGAGAGAGACTATAAAATAATGTTCACGTTTTTTTTTTGACATTTTAAGTTTCTTGTTTTTTTATATAGGTACTTAATGTTGGTTTTTATTACAGTAGATGATAATAATCAACAGTATTATTTTTTAATAATATACATAAGTCTAATGTCTGTCTGTAAAGAATTCAAATCTACATGGTATAAATTATTTAATGTTGACTTTGCAATTGAATCTCTGCAATCGGTATTGTGTACCTCTGTTTAGATCATTTCTACTTTTTGTGACGCACAATTAAATCTTCTCGACTGTCTCTTCATACTTTCAAATCCTGCTTGCATGTTGTAATCTCAAATTGTAAACAAAAAAAAAAACCCAATGTACACTTTGCACAACAGACTCGAACAAATTGCCATTTGGTGGAACACTTTGAATGCTTCACTGGAATTTCAAAAATAAAGATGTACTTATTTTTTGAATGTCAATGAAATTTCGTGATTTTCTTTTACCTGAAATGCTTCCCCGTTCAAGCCATCTTGTTTACAACAACTACATGCAATGACGAGAGCTGGCTCGTCCACTTGTCCAGCGCGCTGTACCGTGCAGCGTTCACCGAAGTCTTGTCGAGCTCCAGCACCTGGTTCACCTGATCGATGCGTCCTCGGATTGAGCTGGAAGATCACACCATTTTCAGGCCTTGGCATAGCTTAATAGATTGGCTGAATAGAATTTCTCCAAAATGAATATCAATATCGAACTGTCAAGCGGGCGATGGTGGTTTCCACAGAAAATGTTTGTTGATGCATGCGTAACTTGGGGTTGCTTGGTGACAAAAGACTTTTCCAAAATATTTCAAAGATAATTATTCAATGATGGTTTAGACTCATGTCTACTTGATTTATTCTTAGCACTAGTTTTAAGAAAACCTATTTGAAATGGGTTTTGAATGCTAAGTAAAGGACAACTAAATTTCCCGACATTTCGTAACATGTACTAGTTACGAAACGTCGGGAAATTTAGTTGTCCTTCACTAAGCATTCAAAATCCATTTCAAATAGTTTTTCTTATAATTATTATATCATGATTAAAGCGCAATAACGTCAATAAGTTTCGTTCTTAATATTCTTGTCTCAAAAATTTTCAGTATGATTGGCACTTCCATGTAATCTAGTAATTTAGTAACGTAAAACCTATATAGCCAACGAAGTATTAATCTACCAATATAATCTACCAAATACTGAAAAAAGAAGAGGATGTAGCATCAGCAAAGACCACGATCTTACCTGTCCAAAATGCAGGACACAAGAAGACTTTCCACCTCGATGGCATCAATATTCAACTCTCTGGAGATGAATGGAATCTGGATACGAGTGTACGGCGTAATCAACTTGATCAACACCTGCGTCCGAATGTTTCGCAGTAGATCTGCAAAAAAAAACTCAGGTTTATTAGGAAAATTATTCAGCGATGAATGAAGCATAATAAGATGTGAATTGGAATTTGTGACTTACCTTCAATGTGTTCTCGTATAAAAGGGTCGTCCATGATATTCCGCCTGTGTTGTTTGAGTATAGTCTCAAATTCATTTATATCATTATTTTGATAGGAAGAAACCAAGTTTGTCATGGCAAGAATCTCTGGATCGTTTTTGTATGGTTTGGCTTCTTGGGAATCGAATGGATTGATTCCAGATTTCATTAGCCTAGAAAAAATTTTCATTTGAAATATTTTTTTGCCTTTACCATGCTGCATGGCCCATGGGACAAAATAAAAATAGCACAGAAATGTTACCCTACTTACATATTTGCAAGTACTAAGTACTTCAAGCACGTTGTCCTTCGTGGACTCCCCGATTCATCATAGTTTTTAAATGCTTCGAAAAAGTCTGTGTGAGCTTTCTCAAACTCTCCTTCTCTTAAATGCATTTTTCCGCCACATTCTGAAAGGATTCAATCAATTAATTATTTAAGGGCTATTTTCTCAAAACTGGATGTTGCTCAATTTTGGGACGGTATAGATTTGAGCTCTACTGACCTCTGATTACACCCATAATCAATGGGTGGGGTATAGCAGATTTGATGTGAAGTGACTGCTCATACAAAGTTTTCAGTTTCTTATTATTTTTCTGGGCTGTATACATTTGAATCTCTAGAGCATAAATTTCAAGTAGTTGTGTCCCTTTCTTGAGATCATCTTCTCCCTCGTCTGTCTGACACGATGAGTGTAATTGTTTAAGTATTTTTGCTAGCTTATTAAAGTCAAAACGATCAAAGTAGAGCTTTCCAAGTTTCGTGTTTGTCTTGAACCAAAGCCGGTCGTTTTTAGCATCTTTTAAAGCATCTAAAGTAGTCTCATAAAAATCCTGCAGAAGCTCCATCTGTAAAATATAGTAGAGTTAATAAGATGCATTAAACGATTCTTGCTAAAAAGTTTCATAAGTATCGGTTATAGATAACTTACATTTTTAGAAGTAGATATGTAGTCCAGTATAGAGTTGATAGATTTTTCACTATGATTTCGCGTCACTGCACTTTTTATATAGGTCAACAACTGTTTGTATCGAACCATCATCTCGGGGTAGTTCAGCAATCGAAAGTTTATTTTAATCATTTGCTTCAGGGCTTTAAATCCCCATTCTCCTTTTTCCAAACCTTCCAATTCCAACACCCGTTGAAAAGATGCCAGTGCTGCCTGTGAATTATCTTCTTTCAAAGCTTTTGAATTATAATATTGGTTCTCTAAATCCACGTCCGGTTCAGAGTTACTATCTTCTGAATATTCCTGTTGAACAGAAAGTGTATAATCGATAAGCAAAGATAAGCTCGGGATCGGTGAGCAACATAGGTATTCAGGACGGCAGCAGTTCAAGAACAATGATCAAGGATTGCCAAAGACTGAAACAATTAATAAGAAAGAGTCATTTTAGTAACTTTTGAAAATCTAGCACACAGTGAAAATTAGTTCGTTAATTCAATAAAATGCCGGCTGAAACAATTCATTAAGGCGAAAGAGAGGTTATAATGCCCCGACATTACGTCAAGTCAACAAACATAAGAAACTTATGAAATAAAATAGAAGAATTTATTACCAAGCCATAATCTTCCTCTTCTTCACACATAAAGTCATCTTCGGCGTCCGACATAAGGGTGAATTGTTGTCGAAATACCAATACAACAGAGTAATCACTAGCCACTTCTAGCACCAGCCTAGAGAAATTGCTGCAATAGCAGCAAGCACGCATGCGCGGGCTTAGTAAATGGCATCAAATTCGAACAAAGACGTCAAACGAATAAATTCAACCAAATTGAATTGCAATTTGTAAAATGTCTATACATCATCTGTACATGATCGCGCAGTAATAATTGATGGATTATCTGGCTACTGATCTATACATGATATTGATAAAAGATGATAAAAAAAAAAATAAATGATAAAATATTGACGATCTATGGCTAACTTGACCCACGATTATAAGACTTTTCATTGAAATTGGCAACTACTATCGATTGACAACTATCAAGCAAAATCTCAGAATCACCCAGCAGAACCACTTACCTTCACAAGTCCTAATCACTCGGCTTTGGATCATGGTGGCTCTAAAAAAATTGAACAAATGAGCTACTAAGCACTGAGCTAACATACTGGGCAACATAATTTTCATAATTTTGGCAAGTTTTTAACAAGGTTCTAAGTAGGAAGGTTTTAAACAGCTATTGCAAGTCTGCAAGGTCTAATTCATGGAAATAAACAAACAGTGATGTGAAAAAATGTATTTTACAGGATAAGTAGCAATATACAAGAAGGTTCTTCCTATTTTGCAAGTTTTGTTTCGTATTGCAGTTAAATCATGATTGTGGCACCATATAGAATGAGCATGTTATTGTTTTGTATTTTGGAGTAAATTATTCCAGTCTCAGCCAGTCAGTTAAAAATTTTCATTCCAAGTGATGGATCCTCAAATATTATATTTTATTTTTCCATTTTAAAATCGATAGCAAATTGTGATTAGTGCCCAGTGGGCAAAGAGATCGTCTTTTCCCATCATTAAACATACATTTGGTGTAAAAAAAACACATCAATGAGAACTTGACAATTGACATTACATTTCTTCAGAAATAAAACCATAGAAAAATATATGTACAACATTAGAACAAATAAACTTTGGAATTGTGTAGTATAAGAATAGGTACAAAAACAACTAAAGTGCAGGCTAAAAAACTTATTTAAAAATTGTTGATTATATCAGTAAAATTGAATGAAAGTATTGAATACAAGCCCAAGTTAACACCACCAAATATAAAACAACCAAAAAACTCTCATGTATCAAAGTCATAACATATCACGGAGATGATTATATTCGACAATCAGCTGAACATGCACGTATTAATAAGACTACGACCACGTGGACCATACCTAAAAATAGCTACCAACGTCTTTGAAGCTGAGAACTATTTATGAAATAGCTCACAATACAAGCTAGTTGGCGAATACGATCATCTCTCTTCTTGGCTATACATAACGTTTTAGGAGAGAAAATAAAGCTTTATGATGTTTTTTTTTTCTATAAATAATGTTATTTTGTACTTGGTACAATGGTTTAGTGTGCAGATTTGATCCCTCCACAACCACACCACACACATGACCTCACAACCATTCTACTCGCTACGCCTTAAACCTACTTAGCGTAAAAACTGCCCAGAGGAGACAATCCGTTTGTTCCCAGCCATGCGGCATTACTCCTACATACTTGCAAAACAGTACCCAGATTAAAAATGTTAAAACCTTAGAGATGCAGGCCTAGATTTAAATTCACCCAAACATATCATCATTACCTCTGTGTGACCTTTCTGTGATATAAAAATTAAAACTACCCGAAAACGAAATGTGAAGCGTATTGAAAATTTACCAGATTTGTTACGCAGTTTTCTCATTTTTTTTACAAAATCTACACATGGCTGAAAAGTTCCCATGCGTGGATTTATAACTTTGGAAATACAGTTTATCTACAAACTAGCTGCACTAGCAGTACTTTGGCGCATCGGGGATTATTACAAAGAGTCCCCGCAATCCAGAGGGACCCTTGATTCAAGCAGAGTCCAACTGCACTATATAAAACTCCAAACTAGTTTCAGTAGGTTGCCGCACAAATACTGTAAGATATCACTTAGTTAGATTGAGAGAGCAATGCAATGTACCTAATTACGCGACGTCAATGCGATGGAATGTCAGTTTCGAGGATTGTTGCAAATTCTTTTTTACGGCGGAATTATTTTTCCACTATCTAAACTGGCCTAATGTCAGAGGTCTCAATAAGTGATTAGCACCGGTCCTTCTGACGTACATTAAAGACCCTTTACACTAATATTACATGTTAGACTAATTTCAGAAATTTACAAACTTGGGGAATGAGTTTGGAATCATTATTCCTGGTTGTCTTAAAGCTTTGCCACAGATCGAACAGGATTTCTTAAACCGTGCTTGAGAAAATCGAGTAATCGAGTACTAAGTACATAAATTGCAATCAATACAGAGATTCATGTTCTCCATACGAACAAGAGAAAAGCAGCGCAAGAGTAGGAGTGCATAAATATTAAAAGTAGAAGTCAAACATTTCAGAATGTATGTATGCCAACATAAAAGGTGAATTTTAAGGAATATGATTTATGCGCCTGATTTATTTATCTAAGTAGGCGATTCAAATATACTTCTGCCGAAACCCTTCTACAAGTAATGCTGATACAAGTGTTTAATAATGCAATGCCGAAATTTAAAATCTCTAGTCGAACTCCTCGAATTGAGAGAAAGCAGATCATTTAAAGTGAGTAGTCCGCTGTATTGGCACCTGAATGGTGCGGGGGCACAGGCACTTTGTCGGTTCATGCAAAGATGCGAGACAACTGCAGTGGCTTACATGTTACACACTATTTCTTTCGGCAACGCTTAGGCTCACATTTTCATAGCTGCTCAAGTCTAAACTTGTTTCACACGCCATTTGCGGAATGGTTAATCTCTTTCACAATAGGCCCTAAAATAACAGACACGAGCGAATACAAAATATTTGGTATAATGTGAATGGATTAGTTTGTTTCTTGTTAGTATTGCTTAATACCAACAAGTCGCATCATTGGCAATTGCTAGCTACTTTAAATTGCAAAATGACAGAAAATGCACTGTGAAAAAAATTAAGTGGGAGGCTCTTGCTCTCTGAAATAAAACGCAAATCCCCACAGGCGAATTTAGTTTAAAACCGAGTGCTTGAGTTCGGAGGTCAGACGGTACTCATTATATGTTTACTTCCTGAGCGTGTACACATGTAATAATTCATTCACACAAAAGATTTATAACGTCAATTTAAAAAGGAACCGATGGAACACTTGAAAGCCAGGGACTAAATTGTTTGTTAAAATTACAATTTCAAAAAAATACTGTATATCAAAAATTACTTTCAGAATCAAAATAAGGGAACATAAAAAATAAACCATATAAAACTTAGCAACACAAATATCAAAAACATCAGTGGCGGTTCCTGGATGTGCGACGACGCCCGCCCGCCAAGCCAGGCCTTAAAACGGCACCTGAAATCACCCGACCCAAACACCCTGCACTCAGCAAGCCGACGTGAAAACAAAACTGCCGACCGAGCAAACTTACGATGTTATCTTGGAGATCGTCTCGGCGACATAGTCCTTGGCCGGCTCATAATACTCCCGCCGTAATGTCACCATCTCGGGCCACTCTCGCACCGAGCTCCAAAGGTCGCAGTCCATCTCGAGTACGGCTATCGTCGCGATCGCCAGCGTCGCAGCAACAAACAGGAACGACGGCACAAACACGTGGAACAGGTTGAACCGCTTGGCGGGTACAGGGTGGGAGGGCGTCGGTGCAGCGGGCAGCGAGAGCTTGCTACGAGCTACCGGCGTCAACCTGTGAGACTTGGCGACGGCAGCATCCATCAACTGTGATTCTGACGACGAGTGGTCGAACGATTCACGGAAGTAGTACTCGTCGAAACCGTGGTGGGCGCTTTCACTTTCCTTTAGTCCTCCTGGAATGCACGGAAGAAGTGAGTGGGCTGTGATCAAGAGAAATTTCATACGAGCTATGGGAATCAATGATACATGCATTTAATTTCAATTAAATTACAAAGTTGTGTAACTATTGGATGTGGAAGTCATCTCTAAAATTTAAGTGGCACATTCTTGAATTGTCACTTAGACATCCAGAACATTTAAAATCAAAACAGGGTTAATGCTACGGCATTACTACTTTTCGACCAGAGTCTCAGAGGGTAATTACTGATTGCCTATTTTTTCTTACTGCCACAAGTAGAAAAGCTTACTTTGAATTCTAAATAAATGCATAGCTCAAAAAAAAAATACTTGTACACTAACTAGGAGCACAAACAAACATTTTCCACAACAAAAAAAAATTTGAATAGACTTGTTGTACACCAGTCAACTCTAAACGCCAAATACAAATCTCGAGAAAGATTATTTGTCAGGACTTAACGGTTGGCCACAATCAAACTAAGTGTAAAGTGATTCTTTTTTTCCTAGTATGCACGGCAGTTCAATGTCCACTTTTCAATGGATGTGATTGGCAAAAAGGGTAAAGAAAAAATATTTGAATTTCACTGCAATTTGCACACTCTAACCCAGCTCATGGTTGTTAAAAAAAACCTTAACCACAGTAAGAATACCATCCAGAGCTAAAGGTATTGTGTTAAAAAAAAAAACCCTATCTTACCTCCGCCATTGGACGTTTTGATGGCGTCGTTTATTTGGGCCTGAACCACCTGCGGAGCTGGAACGCTATCGTTACTAACCAGCGAGTCATTCAACTCAAGCTTATTAACCCAATCAACTTCATCGGCTACAAAAAAAAAACCAAAGAACAACACAAAGAAAAAGATAAGTAACAAATTCAAAATTCAAAACTGGCAAGTTGAAAATACCTATAAGAAAATGTTTTGTTAATTTCCTTTGATTCTTCTGCCAGCATGTTCAGATTTACAGATTCCATAAGTACAAAATTAGCACTTACTACCATTAGCTTGCACACAAACCAACATAGCCAAAGCAGAGACTTGTCATTTTTTTGTAATTTAAATTATTTTACAAAAATAAATCACCATTTATGATGGTTTTTAGACTCATGTCTACTTATTTATCCTTAGCACAAGTTTTTAGAAAAACTATTTGAACTGGGTTTTGAATGCTAAGTAAAGGGCTACTAAATTTACTAGGAAATACTAGTATATACTATATATACTAGTATATACTATATATACTAGTATATACTAGGAAATTTAGTAGCCCTTTACTTAGCATTCAAAACCCAGTTCAATTAGTTTTTCTAAAAAAAATCACCATTTATAGGTGCTAAATATTTTTTTGGAAAAAACTAAATGACCACTTGTTTGACAAGGGTAGATGAGTCTAGTAGGGGTAACATCTTACACTCAGGAATACATTTCCCAGACGTCTTCACTAGCGAACTAAACCATACCGTGCAAAAAACAAAATTTTGCTAATGCTAGCCAGCTACGCATGAAATCAATATTATTAATATTAGAAACTAAGAGTCTGATTCCATATCATTAAATTGTATTTGTTTAGCTTTTGTATTTAAATTAGCACCTTTACAATTCTATTGATACTTGACTGATCGAAGGAAATCAAAAAGCGGTGTTATGTTCATTTCAGGGCTGGAATGCAAACAAATTTAATATCTCCAAATGAAGTATTTCCAGAGTCCATCAAAAATGAAGCCATGGTCCTTGGCTTTCGAGCCAGTGCTCTGAGCCAACACTTATGTGCAAAAATTAAAAGCTGACTAGCTCCAAAGAAATTATTCCAATATACTATAATGTTCATGCATCTCAATTGTACATTCCGCACGTTGCAAAATTGGAAATTCTTTACTAGCTTACCATGCGTGCGATACTTTGACGCTATCTCCTGGTCCTCGGCCACCGTCTCGAGAAGTGGCAGCGTATTGTCGGGGCAGTATGGCGAAGACAGCGGCACGTCGCTGAGCAGCCCGCCGTCAGATGCGGGTGCGGAATGGTTGGCCCTTGGCAAGCTTCCGTACCCTGAAATGGCAGACACGCTCAGCCAATCGTTTCCAGTACCAAGCGCTCATCCCCTTCTGACACTAGCTCATGTCATGCTCTGCAAGTGTACCTTGCAGTACCAAGCATACTTAATGAAACCTACTAAGCCAACTTGATGATAAGAATTCCTTCAAAATCATACTTAGCAACAGCCAGGTTACACTGATCCCACAAGTAGTTTTAATTTATGCTAAAGTAAGGCACTACTCTAGCGTTGACAAAACCCAGTTCAAATAGTTTTTGTCAAAACTAGTACTAAGGTTACATCAAGTAGACATGAATCTAAAAACAATCATACTACTCTAGCATATTTTTAAAGTCCCTGCTGGACCAGCTTTGTGTTGAGCACACAGCATAGATTTATGCAATTAAACCAAGGAAGTGGATATCCAAATCATTGAATATAGAATACACACTCATGCACTACACGCTTTACCAACTTAACCAACTTTTAGCTGAGATTTAAACTTCTTGCTATGTTGTCGTAAGTGCTAAAATGCACAACAACAAATGAATGCAATGTAAACAACAAACCAGTTAACTAGCCAGCTAACTTTTCCATTCTAACAAAAAAATGCTTTAAGCAAGTAGCAAACGAAAAATCAACATAAAACGCATGCGTCAAACAGATGGGGTATCAGGTAAGAGCGCTTACTAATCTCACCGAGTTCGGACCCGATGGGCGTGGAAGGCGTGGCAGGCACGCTCGATGCCTTGCGCCTTAGTGACGACGAGCGTAGCGAGCGGTTGATGGCGGGCTCTTCACGTCGCAGCGGGCCTAGGTCCTGAAGAATCTCTTTCTCCACTCGGCCAGAGTACCGGAACTTGGTGCCCCACGAGAAGAAGCTGCCGCCTGTCACGACTGATGGGGCGTCTGAGCTGGTCGGCAGCCTGCAACATGTTCAAGTTTTCACGAGGTCAGCAATTGAAAGGGTGCCGAGAGCTGGTTTTGTTATTTTTTAAATTTTTGCTGTTTATCTAGTACAGTGTTTAGGTTATTTTAATTTCCTCTTAAAAATTGCTTTCTACAAAAGTAGTCAATAATTATCCCAAGTTCTTTGCACATGCTTTGGGAAAAATCTATGTCAGCTACATGACTTAGTGTCAGCGGTGGTGATTCTATTACATCCTGCGTAATCCTGTAACATGGGATTGTACAATTTATATTATTATTGGGGTTTAACGACGCACTGTTTACAATTTATATAACGTGTGGGAACAATGAATACAGCTGTCGTCAGCGAGGAGATGATTGATTGGTGCTTGTCTAAAAAATTAGCCCCTTACAAATCCAAGTCTTAACCGTTTTTGCTTTATGCAAATATTTATAATAGGTATACAATAATTAAATAGTTCATATTGACGTCAGTGCAAATTGGATCAAAAAAATGCAATAGTGGACTGCAGTATTTAAGAAGTGCAGCAAGAAAACCAATCAGTCAATGAATCCTTAAAAAATATGGAACAAAAATTTAAATTGTACACTTCATTCCATCATGAACGCAGCACTTCAATCTAAGCCAGTATATTACAACCCACTATATTATCTCAACTATAGACAGGCGGAGAACAATCACTTCTTTTGTGTATCTGCGTTTCCACTTTCCACTCTACTGTGGCTGATGTGAGTAGACTGACTAGACATGGCAATTGGTGTAAGAGATTATTTTACACTTTTGACTAGATTAAAAATAGTCAGTTTTAGATCCAAATCCTATCAATGAAAAACAAGGGCTTTACAAGCACTATTTTTAGAAATCCACAAAAATATTCGTAACATTTTCTTAAAATTTAGAAAGATATTTGGCAGATATTTCTGAAAACGCAGAGGGTTCCAGTAATGAACATTAAATGGTTACGCGCCCGAAAAAATGTCATTAAACGGTGCAGTCTATAGCGAAGAGCATAGAAAATACAGTAAAGAAAAAGTGATATATATTTGGAGGCTAGTTTAATTGAAGATTTTGCTCAACAATCACCAGCGCAGACACTCACGTGAAAAACAGCATCTGCTCGATAGCGCAACGCCAGACGTGTCGGCATGCTGCACCCGTAGGACATTTAAACCCAACGGTGTGTTTCTTCTGCAAAAGCATGGAGGAAGTGGTTAAACACATTGTTAAAAACATAAGCATCGTGATCGTTTGGTTGGGCCTGTGGGATAAAGGTGTGTTGTACCATTTCAGTACTCAACGATTAGGAAGGGGTAGTTCAGATACGAATACTATGGTAAGTTGGTAAAATGCAATTGCAAGTAGTGATATACACAGTGTCCTGATACTTCAGATCTCAGAAAATTTGATAAATTTAAGACATATTTAAGTAAGTTGACTCACTTTTGTTCTGGGGTCCTGTGGGAAGAGAAAAATTCATACATTAATCGTAAGTAATTTACAAGTTCAAAATGAGGATCACAGCAGCTAGTAGGTTATATAATTGGTAGAAAACGGAAGTTAATATTTGTAACAGCTCAACTGAATTGCACTATGTTTAAAAACCAGATAAGTTTTGCATGCCCACAGAGGGCTCGATGCTATAATATGAATAATACAACCGTTGAGTGTAGGTTCTAGGTAGAGAAACAACGTCAATTTTACAGTCTCTGCGTGAAAAATGACTACCTTACCGACAAAAATGCAGAGTACCGGAACGTCACGTTAAGTGGAGCCACTGTCGTATGAAATTTAATTTCGATATTTATAGTAGGTTACTCGCTTTTTAATATCGTTACATGTATATCAATCGTTGAGGTAAACATTGATGGAGATTTTTTGAGCATGAAAAGTCTCAAAAGCGAGTTAACCTACGAGAAATATCGAAATTAAAATTCATACGACAGTGGCTCCACTTAACGTGATGTTCCGGTACTCTGCATTTTTGTTGGTAAGGTAGTCATTTTCACGCAGAGACTGTAACATTGACGTTGAAACTCTACCTATAACCTACACTTCAAGATACAACTGATCAAGACAACTCAGTGTATAAGTAAAAATTTGGCTCGTGGTTGTCTCTCTAAAAGTGACATTCAATTGTGATAGCACTAAGGGTAAAAAGTGGAACTGGAGGCAAGTACATGACAAGTTGCTTTATTGACCAAACTAATCAGCCACTCACTTTTCTTCCTACCCAGAGACTGGGGGAGAATGATCCCCGCAAGGGAAGGTGCTGAATACATGTCTTATTAGTGTTTTTGAGATCCAACCAATGTTCAATCAACAAGGTTTTAGCTTGATGAGAATGCATTTCCAAAAAAAATCCATTGCTTAGAGAAAATCTCGCTTTAATTATCAAACTCTCGTAGTATAAGCCAAAAAAAAAGTTCAAAAAATAAATTCGACAGAGTGCTTACCTCGTTGTATGCCAAGTGAATGATGAACATTTTGCCCTCGTAGTTGATCTTCTGCACCTCGTTCCAGCGGAAGTGGTGCGTCTTGCGCGACCCTTGGAACGTGAGGATGCCGCAGTGGTTGATGCCGAGATAGAGCTGGTTGCCACGGTGGTCTTTTACCGGATGCGGGTCGACGCCATAAGTGTCCAGTTGACAAGCCTGGAACAAGAGGTAATCGTTGTATATTTGGGGGTCAAAGTTTGTGTCAGTCAATAAGTGAAGCCTGAAGGACTGCCTGAAACAGAGATCGCAAATGACTGATAATGATGATGCGGGAAATAAAATCTTTTTTTTATGAATCGGCTGCTCTCGGAAGTTCTGCTAGGAGTTCTTCCCTCAGTGAAAAAGACAGTATCTGAGAAAAAAACTATTTCAAGAGACACCACTATATACCTCTGGGAAAAGTACTCTCTCTCTCTTTCCTTACTTTGTCTCAAACTCACTGGAAAGAACAAGTAAGTAACAAGTCAAGGGGGCAAAATGGGTGGATGTTGCTTGTGGTTTCTTGCAATTTCATCGGATCTTTTTCTAACAATTACTGACCAAGTTTGAGTCGAAAGAAATCTTCAAATAGTAACACCTAACCTTTAATCTCAACAAAGACTCTCGCTCTAGACAAAGTATTTAGTGAAAGTAGTTGTAATATGTTTAGTTTGTTAACATTGAAGATTGTGATATTCTTAATGCTTCTCATATGGTGTTCTACAGCGCGATAAAAGAATATGTTATCAATGTTTCCGATAAATGTGTGACAAAGGCCACAAATGCGTGACCAATAACAAATGTGACAAATTTCCTTAACAATTTTAAGCCCTCATCGAGTGGCCAAAACTGGTTAAAATGTGCAAAAATCATTATGCCAACGAAAAGAATGACTGAATTTTATCCTGAAAACTTGTCTTAACTAGTGTTTGCAACATTTTAAAAGCCCTGAAGGGATCGTTTTAATAACGAGAATAACACACTAGCAGAACACAAATGAATGTACAAATGATTAATGATGTTTAATGACACTCTGATTTCATAGCCGGCCCAGTGGCACTTGTGTAATCGCATCGGTTAATAATTAAGTGAAAATGATAGAAGGGCGTAGGAAGCCTAGCAGCTCTCTTAACATAAGGTGGCACACTACACTTGTGACAAAAAAGGGACCTCAGGCCGGCTTAGCATGCCGAAACACAGTACTACCGGTGCAGTCCAAAGATTCTTCTACTTATCTATACTATTTACACGCTGAAAGCTACGCGAGTGCTGTTTAAGCTGTAAACCCTTCAACTTTTGCCAAAAATAGCATATGTGGTGGTTGTTCATCCTATTTGCATCACATTGTGGCATTCAATAAACAGAATTATTACTCTTACAATAGGAAGACCTAACAAACTGCATTCATTTAAATTTCAATGTAATTTTTTTTAGATATTTTACTCGAAAGATTTGCAACACTTTTATTCAAATATATATATTATCAGTCATGGATTTTGAAATGTGGTGGGTTTGAAATGAATACCGAACAATAAAAGAAATTGTGAATCAAAGCAAGTTCACTCAATACTTGTTTATAAAGCTTCAATGTATGATTTAAATTACATCTTTAGGTACTTTTCTATTTTTATTTATCACTGACTGGTTCTTTGTAATAATCATTCAATCAAGTAAAATTAAAATTCATGATGCAAACAAAGCTTTTTTTATCCCTATAACATTTCCTTTTTACCTCTCAATAAGTGAAATATTACTGTAAAGCTGAAGCTTTGCCGCATTTCCTTTTATCCCTAAGAAAGAGGCGACAAGGTTGTCAACGTACCTTGCGGAGGAACGAATTCTCTGTCTGCGCGGGTGACTGTCCAAGCAGCTGCGTCTGATGCAGCTCCATGATCTTCTCCTCGATCTCCGTAGTCTGTTTCAGCAATATCTTTAGTTCCGAAACATAGTTGCCTTCGTGCTCGTCTGGGTCGTAGTCGCCAAGCTCCGCTGAAATCCAATTAGGTCCGTTACACCTCGAAACTAAATCCTTAGGATTATTAAATTGCATTTAGATTGTCAAAACTCTAATAACAAAAATGCACTATTGAATTTGATTTGCAAAATATAAATTATGCACACTCAAAGAGTAGGTCGCTAAAAATGAAAAATGTTTAGGTCCTGGTTAATCAATGCTCGTGTTGATATCAAAGTTTGAAAAGTTGGGCTAAAGCCAAGGAGCTGGGCAGGGGGTATGGAGGAAAGCTTTTCACAACTTATGATGTTTCTTATATAATGAGACGATTATACCAAGAGGATGCAAACAACATTTCAAACATGTTCCATTCAGCGAAGTCTTCTCCATTTAGTCTAGCTATTTCCCAGACTTCTATACTAAATTTAATAAATAAATTATACATGGTATGACATGATTAGTGTCATCAACCAAAGTAATCAGTAAATTATATGTCTCACATTTCTCAGAATTTCCCAAAGCATTTGATACCATAACATTTTAGATGATTGTAAAGTCTTAAAAATTTGTTCTGCATTCCTCTGCCTCCTCCTCCTTTCCCCCACAAGTAAATTAAATTGGTCTTACATTGTTTGAATTTCTTGATTTTTGTTAATAAAATTAGAAGTCGTCACAGGTTGACATCGACTCATTACCAAATTAACAAGTTGTGTACTTACTACTTCCAAATGAACACTTAATAGATTAACAAAAATGAATAAATACACAGATTACATGAGAAAAGTAAGGGGCTCTTGTGCCACATTAGAAAATATGTGGAATAATGATTGCCACCATAACAATACATGCCACATGTGTTATATGTGCCTAATTTGTGGGTTTAACTGTCAGATTTTACAAGGAGCAAAGCTATTGTTAGAAATCTATGGGGTTGGTTGATTTTCCTGGGTATACCTATGGCTTTCATACAGGACACGGCACAGTTCCCAATATAAAACAGCATTGAAATGTGAAAGCGCACTGTGGTTTGGAACATTTACATATTTAATGTAATCGATCAAAGTGCTTGAGTGAAAGGTCAAAACTCAGTGGTTTGACAAAACTTATTAAATGAATGGCTTACATTGTACGATGTACGCAGCAAGCAGCGCGACCTCTGTGTGCGTACAGTAGAGCCGGCCATGCAGCAAGTCTCGCTTGAGCTGCAAGTAGATCTGGTAGCGGGTGAATTCCTCCTTTAGCCGGAAAGGATCCGGAGGGTAGAACTTTATCCGAAAGCTGAACAAGATCGGATCCATATCTAGAAGACAAAATAACATTTATTTCCTAGTCAACTTCCTGAATATGACAGACTTGCACATTCCAGAAATTGTGAGGAATCTTACCTTTTATTTGCTTCATTATGGATTTACCAGGATCCAGCCAATGCTGTGGACAGAAACAATGAGTCACTCTTGAGGACTTGCAGGTTTCTACAACGAAGGATGACACTTGTGTGAAGCACAGGCATGCTATTGCAACTGTAAGTGTGCACTTGTAGCTTTTATTCAACTGCAGTAGTTCAGACCACTGAAATTGCATTTGAAATTGCAAGTATTATCATTTTTTGGCTGAAAATTACATTTAGTCTATCCCCTAATGATGCACTTCAACCATATTGTTTCCCAGGGCTCAGAATTCTATATGTAGGGAAATTGCACATTTGGCATGATTTGGTGTCATCACAGGTGATATATACTTGGGAACTACTACAGAGAAGTTAGCTCAATTATTACCAGTAATGAAAAACGGATCGCTTTTATTTCCCTTATTATTCCCTTCTTTCCCTTCGTCTTTATTACAATGCTATCTTTTTCATAATTCTTCGAGTGGAATAGGGAAAATTCTCAAAATTCTCAACCACACAATGTATACTTTTCCATCTCCCTTTACCATTAGAGTGAGAGAAAAAACGAATCCCACTGTGCAAGTACATAATGCAGATTGCGAGCGCGATGATCATACAATTATAATTCCATCAGCATCATATGTTTGAGGTCGTTTAACAAAGAGCCCAGGTTAAATATTTGAAGGGAACAGATGCACATGGCTATAATAAGCTTATACAAACATCATGAGACCTTTCACTCATCTAAGTGACAACTTCATTTCTCTCAGAGCCAGGTGTGTAATAACACTAGATTGTCTCTCCGCGCTACTGCACTCATCTCCCAAAGTACCAAATGTCAATGACCTCCCCTGTCCGGTGAGTCATTTCATCTAATGACCCTTCCGGCTCTAACTTTGATGCGCCTAGAGCACTACTCTATTCTCCTGACAGCGGAGACCAGTCAGGCATAGCAGACATAAAAAACATGGTTAGACATATTATTTGCTCACCCTTTGTTTGGTGTGATCCACATATCGCAAGCCGAAGTGATCCTTCTCGATCAGATTCAACTGCTTGCACACGTGCTCCACGAGGTATTTGCCTTTGTGATTGGACTGCAACACGTGAAAATAACATTGCAGGTGTGTGTTGTATCCATGCTACAGATAGGAGTGGTACAGGATATTTGTGGGTTTTGCTACGATACAATGCGGCCCAGTAAGGTGAGATTGGTAAGGGCGGTGTGATTTAGTAGCCAGTTTTTCGTATGACATGCATTACTCATTCGATTTGGTCCATTTCCCACGCCATCCCAATTCCCGAAAACCCGTGCACGAGTTTTTCAAGACATGGTAGAGCATGCATGATACGTTTTTACGCTCCACGTGGGAAAGATTAAAGCTCCACTCTCTTGAGAGGACCAGCCGCGTCGATCCTATCTTAGTCGTATCAAATGCCTGAGAAAGCTATAAAGTTCCTACGCTAGCGTAGGCGAAGAGGGTGGCAAGGTGTCGAGAACAGGCGGGAGAGGTGTTAATACGGAAACACGTGCTGCCTAATGACACCGCGCCTATTTCTCCATCCCTCGTTCCCTATCTCGCTCACTCGTGTCTCCCATATATCGATTACTTTTGACCCGGTATCGCCCCAGCGCTTTAGCCTCCAGCCTCCCTAAGAACCAAATCGGCGACAGACGACATTATCACATGCATGATTTCTTCTCACTAGTCGTGATAACGAGATCGATAGAAGTGACAACACTCTACGCCCACGATATTTCTGATTGACCCTGGTCTTCTACTGACACGAACGTTTCCATTTTTAATAGCAAATCGCAAGAGCCACGACAGGGTTTGTCGTCAATAAATCGACGACGAATTAAAGGGATGTGTTGTTTTCCCGAAAAATCGCCCACCGCTGACTTCGGGGTAGCTTTGGAATGAGGGGAAAATTGCGTAACTATGTACCCGGCCCTGCCGAAGGTCAACACCTTTTTTCAAGGGCATCTGGGGAGGCTCGAAACTGGGCCGAGTTACTGCAGACCCATTAAAAATAACATGGGATTCGACAATGGTGAATGACTTATGCAAATCACATTGAAAGCAATGTGAACACGTGTGAATCCGTTCGTAGCACGCATGAAACGGCGGGACCTAGTGGATTTCCGACTACGAGTAGGCTCAAAGGAATTGTTTTCATGCATGGCCTAGCTCGACCTCTACGACCTCACTTCCTACATGACAAAGGCATACATCAGTCACGATGACTTGTGTGACGTCAGTGACGGTTATTTCAATTGCGTAATTCTATAATCACGTAAGACTGGCGAGGAAAGATGCTGGGTTGGCTGGAGATGACTTGGAGCATGGAGACATGAGTCTGCTAGTGACAACAGGGGCGACTAATCAATAAACAAGTTCGAAGGACCCTGGTATTTAAGTTCCGTAATCATGTGTCTCAACGGGGTATTTAATGGCATTCTGCACAGCGAAAAAACACTGTCAAATGTATAATTGTGTAAGGGTAATAAGAGAATCATATAAAGTAACGAATGGTCTTTAAAATGTTAACTCATTTAGCCCTATTTTGCGGTTTCAAACATTTAGAAAAATTATTGGAGTTCGGCATTTTTGAGTGAGCTGAACGCTAATTAGTTACTGTACGTGAAATTAATTTCATTAATGTCATGCTTCACACTTCATAGCGTCTGCGTCCCAAGAGCGTCACTTTGACAGTTGCGAAGTTAGGTTATAGACCATTCAATCAATAAGTTATGTTAACATGATTCGATAATTGAATAATTGGCACCAGAAAGACATTTTTACATTCCATGATTTTGAATACAGTTAACAAAATGGGCAAGCCTTCAATTAATAATCTGTAATACTTTACCTGAAAGTCGCATTCTAAGACTTCGGTGTCATCCAGGAGGCGCACTGTACACTTGAAACTGGCGTTTATGTCACTTTTGCTTCCAAACTTCAACATTGTGCGATTGTTCGAACATTAATTTCTCTGAGTTAATTCACCAACAACTTATTTGAGGGTAATAAAGCTCTGCAATTCACTAATAATCCGCCACGATTTCTGGCTTCCCTAGTCACACGACCATTTTGTAAGTTACTAGACAGACGGAACGCTGAACGGACTGCTGGAAAGGGAACATGGTCATGAACTACCCACCGACACAAAAAATAAGCGGATTCTGTGATAACACGAAATGACAACTTAAAATAAGTGCATATCCCACTCATTTGAATCATTTCAAGTACAAGATGCAGACTATTTCAGTGGAATATGCGTGCCACTTGATTGATAATGCCTGATATACTTCAAAGGGGATAAACCTTGGTAGGAGCTCCTCTTGAAAGTGGAACGACGGAATACGAACCAGTATGAATCTGGCTTGCATCATTTTATTCCATTCGTTAATTTGCTCTTACGTAGGAAGGTTGTTGGAGATATTAGCTGCTCATAAATTATATTAAAAAAATACGAGATCATTTTGAATAAAAAATAAAATCCTAGCGTGATGCGACATAATTTTGTTCTCTTTTTTCGAAAGCTTGACTCCTCCTTAGTAACAAAGGCTGCCGAATAGGCGGTTAGAGCTTATTAGATTCAAACATGGCAGCGGCGACGAGTGTTGTTGTTCTTGACAGGGGAAATAATACCACATGCACGATCAATTTACACGGTAAGTTCATTTCATACTTATTACCTCATAAGGATAAACTTAAGGCCTATTGATTTGATTAACAATATCGGCAGTTAATGCTTTCATTCATAAATAAGAACGATAAGAAAGGGGTTATTGGTGCAGTCGTGCGCGTTACATTAGACTCCGCGCTACAAATTTCGCCAAGACGATGCTCCAGTTTTTTATGTTTTGACATTTTCTAGGCGTATTTGTACAAAAAAAAACGTTATTTGGTTCTAGGTGCCACTGTTGTTTCCTGGCGAGTAAATAATCAAGAGCAATTATTTGTAAGGTAAGTCGAGCTTTTTATTAATCTTCAACACTAGTTATTCAGTTGTTTGCACAGTGCAGCATCAGTCTACATTATTTGAAACTTGAGCATCGCGCTTCAAGTTGACAGACGTCTGATAGGCCTAAAAGATCTTGCCCGCAGCATTTGAGTGAGTCTCAGGTCCAGCCTTGTTTTTTACATGTCTGGAATCAACTCGCCGCCTGATGACATGCCATTCCTTCCTGACTGTTATTTCTGCAGAATGCTAACTGACTATTTACATGACGTGATATCGTTTTTTATATTGCTCGGATAGTTAGTTTTTACTCCCTTTCCCATGTAACCCTTTGTTCTGTAAGAATTTTTATTGGACATGATCGGGATGTTAGGACGAAAAAATGGGAACATACAAATCGACGACAATAATTACACCCCTGTATAAGTTAGGGCGCCCCAACTTTCTTTGTCTTGGCAAACTGCCCTTATCTCACACCCTTGCCCAGCCCTTAATGAGCAGTCAGCTTAAAGACGAACCATTTAGAGAAGCACCCTGACAACACTGCTTGGGGGCGAGCGTTACGGCGAGACCCCGTCAAAGTTATTGAGCTATACAACTGCCGCCTACCCTTCTGTCCCAGCCAAACGCAAAAAGTGGCGCTCGCTCGCTCGCTAGTCGGTCGTATCCCCGCTGCTCGACTAGAAATGAATACATTCCCGATTGCGGGTTGCAGAGGCAGTAAAGTAGGGGCGAGTTTTTGCGGCCATCCGCCTCGCCCGTGACTAATGACTGTAGGACCCGAGCAGAAAACCACGACGGATGGATGGAGGATAAAACAGACTGCAGTAGAGGCAGCATCATTCACCCGTGAACTGCACACATAGCAGTGACAAAATCGTCATTTATTAAATTGATGTAAGAGTAGTCTACGCGACTTTCACGTGGTTTTCAACAAAATTGCAGATCATGCAGGATTCCATGCGAGATAATAATCCTTGTTTCTTCAAATGGGGCCGGCTGAAGCAGACTTAGGGCAGCCTCCTTTTAGATCGCCCTCCGAGATGATGAATTGATGCCAACGACATCCTTGAGATTTAGGGTGCGCGGCCCATGGTCCTAAGACGCCTAGTAGAGGGGTAGACCCCTCTGTGGTACCTGACATTGACAACATGCTAATTTCAAAATGTCTGCAACAGACTTTGTTTCGGCGAGAAAGAAAAAAACGCATCGTGAGTGGGGAGGATGAATGAAAGAGGTTCATCGCCAAGGTCTGGTAGCTGGGGTGCGCGACTACAGCGTCACGTTTCTAATGTCTCTTTTCTTGGTCGTCCCGTTTCAGTAAGCAGGCGATATTCGACGGCAAGAAACCGATCCGAGGCGGCATCCCCTTTGTGTTCCGTAAGTCAAGCCCTCATCATGGCACAACGGTGCGGTAATAAGAGATGGTATGGTAGCAGACAGAGACGCTCGCGTCTGATGCAGTGACTGGCCTACGCCTGACGGAATCACTCAATCTTTTACACAAAGACTGGAGACTATCGGTTCACCAGCATGGAAGGTCACTTTTTATCTCGAATGCACATTAAAATTATGGCGCAATCTTGCAGGGGTGCCCAGACTACAGGTCTGTCATTATTTAATGACGTCGACGTGTAAGACTAGTGATAATGTATCCAGTTTATTCTTTTTCAGAATGTATCATACCTACTCAAAATGCAATCAATATAATAAGGCTAATTATCAGATAGATTTTTTTGTTTTTATCTTCAACAGTCTTTCATGTGGCGCCTCTAATAAGGCACCTATTAAGATTAATTAAAGTATGACAGGGTTTTTATATTTCTTTCTGAACTTATTACCTATACTATTTTAATTGGAACACATGCTATCCACCTCATTCAAACTTATGCAAATGTTGTTAAATAATTGATAAGAGATTAAAAATGTAATTATTAATTATGTTCCTATATTCATTAAGCAAAAAAAATGCAATGAATCAACAAAAATTGAAAGCAATGTATTGATAGAATAAATACTATAATCAAAGATAGCAATGTACCTGACCATTGTCCTCTGACCCGCGAGCAGCTCAATTTGCCCAGTGGAGCTTTGGGCCCCAACATGGGTTTGCACGGATCGTCCGCTGGAATTTGGAGAAGGCGCCGGAGAGACTTCCAAGCGGCGACGTTGAGGCCATCTTCTCCATCATGGATAGCGAGTTCTCGCGTTCTATGTGGAACTACCAGTGAGTGCTATACCCCTTGCACTGCCATGTCTACCCCGTGCATTAGGCTAACTTGAGAAGTTGCCCCAGAGACAAATACAATTTGGTTTCTTGCATTTAGCAATAATTTTTAATTAGTCAAACTAGTTGTTCAGTACCTTCCAATACACTCATTAGGTAATTCGGGAAGCTTCTGGGATCCTAACCAGAATTAAGAAAGGAGCATACTTGAGAGAGTGAGAAGTGATGTCTAATACAGCTCTAATTTATACATTTGGTTACTGTGCAGTTAGAAGTTAGCATAATTTAAATAGCTTTGGTATTTAACAACTATGAAACTATTTATATCCCAGATAAGATTCGTACAACTAGCCATTAGAATGAATTTAATAGCATTTTGACAATAGTAGATGTGCAGAATTATCAGGGATAAGCAATTAAGGAGAGGTGATTGACAAGGTGTCAGGACAAGTCGAATTGAAATGCATTGTCGTTGTGTGATTTCCTCCAAATTGACATAAATAAACCCCCAGTCTTATTGGTATGTGTATTTGATTCCTGTGTCAACAACCTGATTGACAAGTTCCATTCAGGATGATGTGAGCATTAAAGTTTTGAAGTTTTGAAATTGCCTATAGATCTCTGTCTTCACTAACCTGAATTCCTTGCCTTGGCAACAGATTCCGGCTGACATACCGCTTGATTCTCCGAGAGAAAGAGCTGCACTTCAACATCGGAGTGTACAATCCGAGCAAGGACCTCACCTTCAGCTTCAATCTGTTGTTGCACACATACTTTAAGGTCCCCGACGTGAGGCGTTGCCAGATCACCGGCTTGCACGGATGCACTTTCATAGACAAGGTTTGTCTCACTTAAGCTTAATATAATGGTAGACCAACAAGTAGTCTAACTTTTCTGGCCCATGACAAATCGTACAAAGACAATCCCCTTTTTGTCAATATTACTAATATTCAACTACATATATACATACTACATATATACAAACACTCTCGTCTTGTTTGGAAACAGGAAATAAAATGCGACTCTAGAAGTATGGACGAGTGTTACAAAGTTTCACATACATCTTGAAGCAAATTGAGTTTGAAGAGTTTTTAGGACAAATCGTAGAGATAACGCACATTTGAAACTACATAGAATATGAACTTAAGTGACAAACCGTTTACCTCGCACTATACACATAGCCCGTTTAACGGCAAGTTACGTTTCTAACTTGTGGGTGACTTTACAGACGAGGGACGGGGCAGTGTTCCAAGAAGGCCGTGACGTGGTGACCATCGGAGAGTGGACAGACCGGATCTACCAGAACACTCCTCAGGAGCACATAATCACCAACGTTGTGTCGGGCCGTAAGATGAGGATACAGAAATACAACTTTCCTGACACAGGTAATGAATTCATGGCATGGTTTGGGATCAGTTTCTATTATCAGATAGGGTACAAAAATGTTATGAATGCAGCTAACCATATGGCTTGATTTCAAGTTTGCAAGATCATCTATCTGTTCTTAAAAATTATCTTTCGAGGATTATTAAATTATTACAATATTTTTTTCTTATAATATCGTTCCTGTTTTAGCCTACATGAATTGTATTCATGCACAAAAAAGCCAACAATCGCTTCTATTAGAAAATACTTAGTATATACTCTCTGAATTTTTAAGCGCTCATCACTCAATGACATGTATTGTTCCTCCTGAATAAAAAAACTATTCTTATAAAAAATTAGAAAGAAGACAATTTATCAAAAGATATTTTGATCAACTTATTGATCAATTTTTTTTTATTGCTGGCATTTTGCTAATTTATCCAACTTACATTAGATTTCAGCTAGAGCACATCAAAAATATAAGTTTCTTGACGTTGTTTCAAGGAGAAATGTTCAAAAATCTCGAATGACATATTTTTTCCCCCTGACAGTTGTGTGGAATCCATGGGTGGAGAAAGCCAAAGAGATAGCTGACTTTGGAGACGATGAGTTTCCGAATATGGTTTGCGTCGAATCGGGGCACGTATCGAGTCCGGTAATCCTGTTGCCGGGCACCGCATTTGAGGCCAGCCAGATATTGCAGGTAAGATCGTTAACTAATATTTGAAGAGTCTAATCTTACTGAAAGTGATACAATTTTAGTCTAACTGGATTTGGATTCATCTAAGCAACCACCTCAACTTTAACAATAAGAGTATAAAATTGGATCCTTGTTGGTATCTATGTTTGAAGGTAGATAGTGCTGTGCAGAATTTGTTGGTTAAGGAAAAACATCTTAGTCAATACAGTGCAAGCTCATAATTGCACTAATATGTCTCAATCACAAGCAACAAAATGCCACTGACCAACCATTAGAAATTTCCCAATAGTAAATAGTAATACCATTTACAAAATCACAAATAATTATGTTGATGGTCTCCATTATATTAAACAAAAACAAAAATCGAATAGTTCAGCAAAACTAAATCAGTAATGGCCGATTTCACCAATATTGTTTAAATATTGCTCAGTCGGCATTCAAAGGGAGGTTTAAGGGCCAAAATATATTCATCGTTACGCCGACATTTTGAAATATATACACTGAAAGATTTAAATTTGAGTTTGGTGATGATCCAGGAAGGTTTTGACCTGGCACATAAAATAAATTTTATTTAGCTATTGTCACTATTTTCTCCCTTCTCCAATTGCCATTTAAATGATTGAACCTGGAAGGATCAGGATTTGTACACCATTTCCAATCATCAAAATATCAGTGTTTTAGAGCCAATTGCTGTGCCGGGTATAATCAGCCCTGAACGTCCGGCGTTGGTGAAATCAACCATAAATCGGGGATACCAATGATAAAGATCGCCAGCATAATCAACTCTGGTTGTGGTGGCATCAGTACAGTTAAATCATATTCCACTCAGGGCTGGCAAACAGTTACGCAGAATTAAAATGTAAGATTCTGTTGATTGTGCAAATTACTTGAAATTTGCTTGTGCAAGATAGCTTGGAGAGCAGTTGCATATTCAATAAAGGATATTTATTATCAACGATATCATCCTGCACTTGTGCAGCCATCCATTTTGGGTTCTCAGGCCATCCAAACAGAGCAGTTCTTTAATATTTTGTACACAAATACCAGAGATATTTGAATCCAGTGTATCTGGCATTAGTTTGCGGGGGCTAAAACACTACAAGACTTCTCCCATGTCATTCCAATGTAACTAAGTGTTTTGCCCACGTGCACTTGCAGGTGATGTGAGTGGAGGGCGGGGCTGCGGGTGGCCCAGGGGGTGGACGCAAAGCTGCACAGCGAGGTGTCCACCCCCCAGCGTCCGCCGCTCAGCCGGCAACGGGCGGCGAGATGCTCTCCTGGCCACCTTCCCCGTGGTTGGCCCTGAATAACGCCTACGTGGGAGAGATGCTCCATCATAGGCACCCTCCCTGCAGCCCCCACACGTCATGCAGCATCTGCTCGCTCAACTTGTGAACGGCATCGCCCGAAAAACAATCGGCTCAGCGCCGTGACTTCCGGGCGGTATTTGAAAATTATTAAAGGATATTGATCGGCTATAGCTTATGGTTTAAGGCAATTGATTCTAGCAGTTTTATATACCTTGGTGCGTAGACAATAGACTTGTGTCTAGTTCACCTAAGCCAGATTAGGATTGAGAACGCAAACAGTTTTGCCGGTAATAAGATAACTATGTCCAAATGAGTATCTCGATAATTTTGATTGTGTGTGACAAAGCAGCCTGACCATTGCGTCCCTGCCATGTTTGGAAAGGCTTTGCACCAATTTGTAAAATGCAACTGCAATGGAAATTTTAAATACAAATTTCATACTTTAGGCCCAGAGTAAAACAAATAGCTCTCTGTTAGAAATACAGACTGGCACGTGTTCGTTCAGTAAATAATAATTGTTTGGGAAGAGTTTCGTTGTCAGTCATGCAATATCGCATGATTTTTTTATGTAGTATTATCATAATAGCTTAATAGATGGTCTGATATTTTATATTAAGTACAGAGGTACTCACAATAAGTGCACCTAGCCTAGTTGTGAACACTGTACGAATGTATACGGTAAATACTTAACTATTAGAAAGCTGTTAGGTGCTGACTGTGTTGTAAACTCGTTTTAAATGTTTAAAGTACAGGTTACCGGAAGGAACCTATTTCGGTGGCCAGCGCCATTTGTTATAAAATAAATTTAATTTAAATTTAGTTAGAGCAAGTTGGTAGGTAAAGCAAGAACAAGATCTAGTTATAATATAATTGTATTGTAATTACCAACAATTATATAAATGATGTAGGATATTATTGCAAATTTGAGGAATACAACAAAGAAGACCGTCCTAGCCCAAATATGAAAGATAAGGGAGATAATTGCTTTTATCTTGTCTTCATTACATACCTAACTTAGCTACCAACCTACTTCATTTTAATCTGCTTTTAGATCAGTAGAACATTAGAGAAGCTGCTAGATCCTTTTCCTGTTACATGGTGTATACTAAAATTCAGGTTTTCAGTACAATGTTGCATGGGCTCGATTAGATTTTGCCATATAGGAGGTCTTCCACCCATGTATGTTGTTCGATTCTTGGTGGATGCGAGACACATGTTGTGTCGAGCATATTGTCAAATCAAGGAATTTCAATTGTATGTGGGAATGGTGCAATAAAGTTACTTGCTCGTAAACATATTGAAATAACATATTACTCAGTTTCATAACCTTGTCGTAGGGTGTACCAATACAAAGGCGCACCAGGCCTAAGAATAGATATCCCCACTGGTGTAAATAACATTTGTTTTGAAGAAAAGTGAAAGATATAGTTTAAAATTTCCTGTAACTTTCTCTTAATAATTAAGGCATTTGCCATGATATAGCTATGGGGTCATTCCATGTCAAATAGGACCACCCTTGACCTTGACCGACTCAGAATTTCATGAAATTCGGCACACTTGTTCAGAATGTTGGTTTGAGTAAAAGTATTTTTTTGTTTGTTTTTTACTCGAAGAGTTCAAAAGTTACAGGGGGTTGAAGTTCGGGTGTTTTCACCCCCCGCGCGCATATCACCGTCACATTATATACTTTATCTCGGGTTGTATGACAGCTACAGAGTTCCAGGAGAGCTCATCTGAAAGCTTATTAAATTCTCTACTTGAATATATAATAATATGTACCACTTGGTGTACAGCTAATTTACCTTGATTTTCTACATCTGCATTTTCAAAAAACGCCACTGGAAAAAACCCTCCCCTTTCATTTACCTAAAAAAAATGTATTAATGTTGCCAATATATGAATGAATATTTGTGCCAAAATTCAGAGTTGGCCCTTGACAGGTTTTCAAGAAAAAAAAAATCTTGTGTAAAAAAGTTTTTTTATCAGGCAGTTCCAGAGCATAGATCCTATACCCACAATGCATAACAGCTCAGGCTTTTATCAACATGGTGAGTAATGCTCATTTTACATTTGATTGTGTTTGTTCCACTTTTCAATACACGTTTATTCTTGAAAGCACACTTTCATCAAGTGACATGTTGAAACTAGAAATGTGTGCAGAAGTCAAAAACTTATAATTTCTTGTCTGAACCTCATACTTGATAACCTGCATTAGTTTCTCTTCACATATTGAAGAGTGTGGTAGTGAATTTATTGCCCACACCCTTAACATTTTTTGTGTTTGTACAACTAAACAATGTGTTCAGTTGGACAGTTCTTCAAAGAAGAGTGTGAAGAACATATGCACATTACTGGCAACTTGGAAAGTGACAATCAAATTTTATGAGCATTGCGTTCAAAATGTGAAAATATTACATCAGTGTGCAGTTACATGAAAATACATTTCTTGTACATTATTGCCTTGGCAACAAGTCGTGCTGTGATCCTTTTAAAACACACACTGGCACACACAGAGGTAAAAGATTGACATCAATTAATTTAACATACAGAAATAAATATCTGGAGATTGTGGAACTTATTCCTGGGAATAAATTATGCTCGACCTGTCGGAAACTACTACTACTAAAGCAAAAAGAATAAAATACCATTTCCATTCAGACACCAACGAAATCTGCTGAACCTGACTAACCTTTAGTGGAAACAGATTCTGCGTTAAAACTAGTTAACCAGTCTTTAGCTGCATTTGGTGTATCTCCACTCAACAGGAAAAGATTAAAAGGTAAATCTAAATTATATTTAAAAAGAAAACGCCGTGATGCAACCAAGAGTTTCAAGAAGCGGCTGAAACTTGTGTCCTCGGTGACGAATATGATTCGCATGAAGATTTTTCCAAGAAAGCAGTAACAAAGTTGGGGATTTTAATGTATTTTCATGTAACTGCACACTGATGTAATATTTTCACATTTTGAACGCAATGCTAATAAAATTTGATTGTCACTTTCCAAGTTGCCAGTAATGTGCATATGTTCTTCACACTCTTCTTTGAAGAACTGTCCAACTGAACACATTGTTTAGTTATACAAACACAAAAAATGTTAAGGGTGTGGACAATAAATTCACTACCACACTCTTCAATATGTGAAGAGAAACTAATGCAGGTTATCAAGTATGAGGTTCAGACAAGAAATTATAAGTTTTTGACTTCTGCACACATTTCTAGTTTCAACATGTCACTTGATGAAAGTGTGCTTTCAAGAATAAACGTGTATTGAAAAGTGGAACAAACACAATCAAATGTAAAATGAGCATTACTCACCATGTTGATAAAAGCCTGAGCTGTTATGCATTGTGGGTATAGGATCTATGCTCTGGAACTGCCTGATAAAAAACTTTTTTACACAAGATATTTTTTTTCTTGAAAACCTGTGAAGGGCCAACTCTGAATTTTGGCACAAATATTCATACATATGTTGGCAACATTAATACATTTTTTTTAGGTAAATGAAAGGGGAGGGTTTTTTCCAGTGGCGTTTTTTGAAAATGCAGATGTAGAAAATCAAGATAAATTAGCTGTACACCAAGTGGTACATATTATTATATATTCAAGTAGAGAATTTAATAAGCTTTCAGATGAGCTCTCCTGGAACTCTGTAGCTGTCATACAACCCGAGATAAAGTATATAATGTGACGGTGATACGCGCGCGGGGGGTGAAAACACCCGAACTTCAACCCCCTGTAACTTTTGAACTCTTCGAGTAAAAAACAAACAAAAAAATACTTTTACTCAAACCAACATTCTGAACAAGTGTGCCGAATTTCATGAAATTCTGAGTCGGTCAAGGTCAAAACTCATTTAAAGTGGTCCTATTTCACATGGAATGACCCTATGTCAAAGGCTAACAGATAAACAAATTATCAGTCATTAGGTTAAATTGTGCAGTTGTATTTTATAACACACATACAGGCGTGTAATTTTTCTAGCAGCACATACCACACTAGCTACAACAAAAATGTTTTGTAGTTTCAGCAGTTTGTCTTTCGCTGACAATACACTCATGCTGGTATGTTCTTCAAAGGTCAACTAGACTATGTTATGATAATGAGCATTATAAGATTGAGAGTAATAATAACCCATCTTAATGTGTAAATTTCATATATTGGCAGTAAATCAATCAAGTTGAATCATTATCCCACAAAAACCAGTCACTTTCATTTCTCATTAAAGAACCCTCAGATGTTAAAAGATAAGTTACGTATAGAAATAGTACCACTGACAGAGGCATTTAGCTATTCGAGCTGGACTGGCCTGCACCATCTGTCTTCTTCATCTGCTTCTGACGCATCAGATCAGCGTCTCTGGAACAAAAATTTTTTTTTCAGACGAGCACATGCACCAATTCGAGAACGAAGCCTCGTTTTAATGGATTGAACTAGTAGTCGACTTCGAATTACTCACCGCTGCTTACGCTGTTCCAAGCTCATTCCGTCCTTATCTCCAGCTTTCTTCTTAGCATCTTGGAGCTTTTTGAGATTTTTTTCCCGGGCCAGCTCACGTTGGTTTCCGCCTGCACAAAATTTCGAATAAAAAAATGTATGAAGCCAAGGACATGATTATTGAAATAACTGGATTAGATATAGAATTTAGAAATCAATCATACCAATATTATACGTTTAATGATAGGTACTGCCATAGAAAAAGGATTCTATGATACCGCCCACACAATCGAAGAGTTCACCAATAACCCCATTTGTTAAATTTAAGCACCACTACCCATTGTTTAAGGTGAAAAGCTATGGTCCAGTTTAGAAATTAGGCTTTATATTGAAACTCAATTCCCTAAAATAGGTGCCAAGAGCCTTCCAACAAACAGAGCAACTATTCTTACGTGATCATACCTGAAGATAGGGTTAATGCGACTCCACAAAATTAACACTTGAAACATAAATGTGTACTTACGAGTCATTGCGTGGATCCGGACCTCACTCTCCGAAAAGCAAAGCAAGTGATGTACTCAACGGTGGTTGAGCAAATAATAAGCAGACACAAATTTGGGACGAAGTCGATGTCAGCAGGCTGTCAAAATAAATAATAATAAAGTCCTGCACTCTGCAGCTCTGCAGCGCTGCCACAGCGCTTCGTGGATCTTGGATACCACTACCACCACGCTATCTACCCACAAAAAAGTGCACGAAAACTTGAAAATGTGTTTTCTATTTTAAGATTTTTTTAATTTTAAAAATAAGTGTGTACTACTTGAACGAGACAAGTACATATGGTTACGTAAAAGTAGAATTTCCTAGATCAGTTTCGTTTTTATTGATTACTTTCTTTAAATATTTATTATAATTATTACAAAATCCATATGGCGTGCCTTACCAGCCATACAATGCCATACAATGCATAGTCATACTATTATCAGAGAATATATTATTACTGTTTGGATACAAGACAACAGTCATTAAATAAAACGTAATAGAGCGGAAAATGACGCCTTTTTAGTCGCTCAACAACATGTCCCAACAATAATGCAGATTTTTTGCAACTTTAATCTTAAATTCCAATTTAAACGTTTTATTTCCGTTTTATGAAATAACATTTTTTCCATCAGGCATCAATTCAATTTTTGGAAAAAGTTCGTACAGAATTTATTGCAACATTAAATGAGCAAGCTTCATCAAGGTCACGTTGGCTCGTTAATAGATGAGTATTGATTGTTTAGCTAACAATTACACAGAAAAGTGACTGCTCGGTGTCAGAATGTAGACACTGGGTGCTGAGAAAGAGATTATATATTTTACCTGGTAAGAAAAGTTCTTTGTTTAAAGCCTGATTGTTGCTGTCTGTACAGCAACCACGTACTATGGATGGTGCAAAACTTGCCTTTCTCAACTTATCGATATTGACAGCACATGGATGAGGGAAAGAATAGACATATTTTCTTCCTCCTTTTTTGAGATGGTTTAGTTTCTTCTCATCAGTAAGGTAGTGTGGCAAAAAATTAGGTAAAGAAGATTTATTGCCAACCTCTCAGAGGCACAGAATGTATGTAATTTTGAAAATGTTCATATAAAAATTGAATTCTTGTAACATTTGGAACTGTGAGGTGCACACATTGTCTGGGAAATATCTCTGATTAGCATCGAATGGGGCGCTAGTATTCTGGCATCAGTTTGTGAAGTGTGCCATAGTTCCCACGATTCATCTTGGGAATGTGTTGACGCTCGCAGTGAAGTCCTGTCCCTATTATCCGTTCCAAACTGCCTCTCCCAATTAGTTGCAATGTTCATTAAATATAAAATAGATGAATATTTGAGTAAGTTGGCAAGTAGCGACCTGAGGGATCCCTGTGGACGAACATCTCCAAACATGGTCACAAACTAAATGCGAGCCAGTGATTGGTCGACAGAGTCCAAAGTTGTGGAATCTGGAGAGGGAGCTTGAGGAACGCGAGAGGAAGACCAACAAAGTAGCAGGTCGATGGCCGAGGCCGGTGAACCGAGCAGACAAAGGAGCAGGAAGACGGCTGGAGGCCGCTGGACTGAGCGGACGCAATTGGGCCATCGTCTGGCAGACCAACAAAGAGACGGTAGGGGAGCAAAGTTTTGGAAGTACGGCGCCTTGCTCTAACGCGCCCTGAGCTACGAGCCGCCTGGATACCACAACGTCGCTCGATTTGCAACGCTGTCTTGATTCACGACGCCTGCTCGATTGTGCCTGGAGTTGCGACGCTGTCCCGAGTTACGACGCCTGAGTAGCAATTCGCCTTGATACCACGATGCCTGCTCGACTGCGCCTTGAGCTACGAGCTACCTCAAACTACGAGCCGAAGCCTGATCGACCGCGACACACAGCTACACCGGCTATCGTACTCTAGTAACATTTATATTTGTATTCTGGCCAGACATCTAGTTAGGAAACTAGGGATCTTTTGTCTTATCATTCATAGAGTAAATTGTGGTTTTTTTATCCAGAGCGTAGTATTCATGTATTGCATAGAGCAAATTGGTTTCGTTTGTAAGCAGATTTTGGGTTAGTCAAAGTATGTATCTTGCATTCTACCCCCTCGTATGATCGCACTGAGTGCGTCGGCACACTTTCTGGAGATATCAGGCAATCCAAGCAGGGGTTCCGGGTTTGGGCATCTTGGTACTTACAGAACAGTCCACATTGCTGATGTGATTTTTTTTGTATGCATTAATCGTGTACTGATTTTATGAGAAATCTATTTAACTAGGTTAAATTTATTTAACACCCAGGATTCTATGCATTTGCCTAAGTCATACAAGTAGGGGTAGACTATTTATAAATAGCAAATGGATGGTCTGCCTGTATGTATCAACTGCATTCATCAACCAATCATGGACCGCCGACTACATGCTAGGGGCCCACGGTACTGCAAGTGCAGATGCAAAAGCTTAATTTCACTACCTGAAGCAAAATGTTCCAAAGAAAGGAATAGAAAAATCATAAAAATTTACGAGATGAAAGACTAACAATTATTTTGCATTTAAAGGGCATTGTCACGATTGTCCCTTAAGAAATGAGAGTAACTTCAAACAAGAGCCTGATAAGCTTATTTCTTTTTCAAAACACCAAGTCTCTACTAGCTTGAAAAAACGCTATTAGCGTCTAGATATATTTCATTTAGCATCCGAGTCCTTTTGCGTCCCCCAAAGTTGTAGACCAGGGAATACTGTAGGGTGGAAGTGAGCTCGAGTTATTTCTTAGACATGCTGTCAAATTGCTACATTGTCAACTATTGGAAGAAGCAATGCGTTGCCTTTCAATAAAACTCTTTGTCTACCCTGACAGAAAAGGAAAATAAGGAGGAATATTTGGTACATGGCTCAGCTAGGTAGATGCCCAGCTGTGAATGCACAGGCATTATCACATTACAAAATCTGTAAGAACTATATGTAGGTACCACGTATTTCTTTATTGTATCAAAAATTTCCAGAGAAGCAGAGATAAAAAAAGTGATCTTTTGCTTACAAAACTATGTAACTGCATATCCACAAAAGGAATGATAGGTTCGGGTGAGGCACCTGCTAGTTGACGAGCCTATAGAAAGCTGCAGGCTTTTAGCATCACAAATTAGATAAAACAAAGATAAGATTACGAAGAAGACATTAACAAACTTCATATTTTTCTTCCGAATGCCTGATAAGCCAACTCAAATGATAGAAACCAACAATATTGCTTAAGTCGAGCTTCAACGCAGGAAGCTTGAAATTTCAGTGACACCACATGGCAATGAACGGTTTTAGAGACTAAAAGATCTGTTTCGTTCGCATATAGCCTCTTATCAGTAAGTGTGCCCACAGGACACAAAATGCAGCACATCTTAAAGCTCTTCCTTGCCCGATCCTTTCTTGACGTTCCCACTCCTGTCCCAGCCCTTGAGTTCATTGGTGGCCTCCTTGGCGATGTGCTTGATGAAGTCCGCAACTTCTCGGCCGCCCTCGTACCTCACCGGTGACGACTTGCTGTCCTTCGGCACCCAGTAGAGCGTGGGGAAGCCGCGCACCTCATAAGTTGCTGGCACGTCGTTATTGGAAGCATCCATCTTGACGATGACCACATCCTCATCTTTCAGCTGCAACAAATTATTACCTTTTAGTTCATAGTTCAACTCTATCAAGATCTGTCAGACATATCTAACAAACTAAAATCCTCTCAAAAAGGTCGTGACCAAAAGTTAGCACAAGTCTAACATCTGGAAAAGGTGGAGACTGGGGTTTAATTCCTTAATTGGGTACACATTTTTGAGAGTATAGTAGTAATCATAACAATACAATACTCTGGCTACTGCAAGTATTCACAACCAACACATTTCTTGACATTTTTTTTAGCTACTTAGGTACACTTTTGACACTATAACTTGGTAGCATAATTTGGTTTCCGTTTTAACACTCATTCAGCCTTGGGCTGTTTATTCTGTTTGTTATATTGGAAATTAATTGAAAACTCAATGGTAGTATGCTCTACAAACAGCCTGAACCTGAATGGGTGTTTCAATGCAATCACCTCGGACCACTTTTTGGTGCCGTATCAAAGACTTCATCACCCTCTGGCTAAAAACAACAACTCTTGACATTTGTTGCCAAATTAATAAACTATTCAGCCACTGAAACTGTACCCACCTTTTCACCGAGCTCGTCGAAAATGGGAGCGAGCTTCTTGCAGTGGCCACACCAAGGAGCGTAGAACTCGATAAATGTGTCTTTGCCGTTGTCGGTGACAATTTCGTCAAAGTTCTTGCCAACGGCCACCATGACGGGTCCCGTGTTGTAGTCGGGAAGGGGCTCGGACTTGAGATAGATCTCGAGCTCGTCGGCCTCCATGCTCTTCACAAACTTCTCCAAGTTGTCGACGCTGTGCAAAGATAAATACTATTATATAACATCACCTAATCAATATAATTCTAGCCTAACGTTTGGCATGTTGGAAACACTGGACCTCGTGAGTTCAAGGGGGAAATACTGATAGTTTTGTGTAGCTAACTCTAAAACTGGATGAGTTATTGAGATGAAACAAAAACGATGTTAAATGTCAATAAAAAGTCAAGAAAAGATGCAATTTTTTTTCTTCGGCCCACCCAAAACTTAGTGTGAAAGTGAAGCAAGCCTGACCCGAAAAAGGGCTCGTAGTTAAGCCTCCCAAAATTTAAACAAATAACACTCTACAATTCACTCATCAATTGAAACTTACCTGAACTCATCCTTCATGATGAACTTCTGATTCTTAGCGTTGCGAGCAAAAACAACCGGCTTGTCGCCCTTGACGTAGTCGTAACCAAATTCATTCAACTCGTGCTGGAAGTCATCCTTGGCGCTGATTGCAAAGTTCACGTTTGCAAAACCTTTCGCCACTTTGAGAATTCGGTTCCTCCAGTAGTTAGTCCCTAAGAGTGAATAAGGATACCATTAAATATATTGTTAGGACAGCTAGAGATTCACGGTTATTTTTACAAGTTGCAATGTTGGGAAAATTATGGTGAAATCATAAGTCGAAAAATAGGTAGGCTAGCAGTCTTGGCACTAACGTTTTACACAGAATTTATTTAGCCAGCAGCACATGGCTAGATACAGTACTGATAGATTTTGTCAGGTGGCACATGCGTTCATCAATTTCAACAAACTATTGTCTATAATTAAATGACAATAGCTGCAAATATCAGTTGAACACAAAATGTATATTAAATGCTGAGGGTTACATGAAATAAGTGGTAGGGAAAATCAGCCTCATTTACTTGCAAAATATCTACAGTTGAAAATTCAACACTAACGAGACCAAGGCAGTAGTCAACAACTTTTACCGGCCTATATGGCATCTCCACCCGCCACTTGGTTGGTGATTATCAGGCACAACGGTGTACATTATCGCTAAGATACTTGAGTAAACCTAAATAAATGTATGGTGTTATTAAAGCTACACTGCAGGGACAGGAGAGCCTAGGCTAGTGGACTTCAAAGCAGGGAGACAATCAAGTTTCAAGTTGAGACACACTTGAAATTAATCGTAGCCAATTGTTTGTTTAGTTTCCATTCACTTCTTAAAACAAAACATGGGAGTGGGTAAAAACCCTGTAAAGTACGTCCAAATTACTAACTACTTAGTGCTTGATTTTTGACAGTAACCTATCAGCAAAACAGCAATTAGAACCATCTGAAAATTGCAAATTTTTAGTTTCAGGCCCGGTTTGCTTACCCTTGACGTTCTTAACGTAATCAACTCCATAATACGCTACAACAAGCGGGTTCTTGAACTCATTGCTGTTGTCACGCTGTCGGTGTCCAACCAGGCCGTGGCTGAAGAGAAAAAAACATTGCAATTGAGGTGTAACAATTAACAGGCTACATCTGCATTGACTAAACCCAATAAATTGCAAATCCTCTGTAAAATGTGCTTTATATGATCTGAAGTTACTTCTGCTGTTAAGCCTTGGAAGAATGAAATAACATTTCAAAAATGTGATCCAGAAAACCAAACAAAAATGGAACGAGAAAAACAACCTGTAACAAATGAGTGCTGGATCTTTGAAGCACTTCAAGAAAAAATGCAATAAATTGGAGCACGTTCTTTAAGCGTTGAGCATGACGTCAATGTTTGATGTTGAAGACTGCAAAGAGATGCAGTCAACAAGAGCAAAGTCACTTAACAATATTTGTTAATACTCACTAGTTTTTAGTGATCCACGCTTCGATCGCATCTTTGTTGCTCTCTCCGTCATATTTGACAGAGGCTGGTTCGAATTTGTTGTGTAAATGTTTGGGTTGGAACAGCACGACAGCATCCCTACAGAAGTAAGATCGAATATTAGAAAAGTTAAGATAAGTAAAGTACTTACAAATTACTAAGAGAGAAAATATAGATCAATTACATTTAGATGGACTCCTTTTTATAGCAAGTAAGTTTGTTCATCTCTCAGAATAGTGACACAAGAATTTTTGGCGATACTACTTGTATTTATAATAATCTTGCAAAAAGCACTAAATAGTAAGAGGAAGGCAGAACATACTTCTCTCCTTGTTTTGCTAACACCTTAGCATCTTCAGAGTGTCCAAATTTAACTTTCTCGCGGAGTTTATCAGTAAGTTTTCCAAATGCTTCTTTCAGTTCAGAAACGGCTTCAAAGAAGCCAACAACAACCACTTCATCTTTCCCAAGAAACGCTTCAAAGTCAGCGACAGAAGACAATTCCTTCGAGCTAGGTCCCACCTGGGACTGCAAGTGCTTGACAATGCCAGCTGCAAAAGGGATAATGTTACATTTAGAAAATAACTAATGAAAATTGGTTTGAAAAGCCAAGATGAAAATAAAAGATCATCACCAGATAAAAAAACTTTAAATAGTTGACATTGCGGAAGGTACCAAAAGGATAATAAATAAGTAACAATTAATTTTTCTAATTTTTACTGGAGATGTTAAGTGGTATTATCAAGCAATTTTATGGCAACATTACAGTTTCTTTTTCTAGTGTTTTTGAAGTGAATTGAACAGAAATCTTTCTGTAACGGAGCAAAACTGTTGACAACACTAACATCAAACGACATCTCTGAACTGCTCCATCCTACCGTGGAGGTTAAAATTTTTATCCCAAACCATCAAGTACAGCATACAAATATTTAAAGGAAAAATCAGATTTTCCCATTTTTTTTTTTTAATTATCGGTCTTTAAATTTCCAGTGATTTTATATCTCTAGTTATTACCCTAGGAAATAGTTCCTTGAAACAAAACCATGATGGTAGACAAAGACTTCCAAGATAGGGAACCAAAGTAAATTTTGGAACGAAAAATTACAGAAGAGAAAGATAACTACTGTGATAGTTTGCACACTTTCTCAAAATAGAGACAGTTTTAATTTTTAGAGTATGTACTAGTTTTAGACTATTACCGGCTTCTCTGGGACCATTGTAATCCTGTGACATTTCTCCACCTCTGAAGATCTTTAGTGTAGGGTAGCCAGTAACTCCGAACTTGCTACACGTTTCTTTTCCTTCTTCAGTGCAATCAACCTGAAATTATTGAAAATTAAAATTAAATTAATTGCCTTGTGAACAGTAAGACATATTATATTAGAAACTTCAGAGCCTATTACTTATTTTAGTCTGCCTACCCAATCTGTATATTAGACTGATTGGGTGTCGTGTAAGGTTGATACTCGTAAGTATCACTGTAAACAATGACATTTTTAACAGGTCATCTGTTGTGCTTTCTCCACTTAACTACGATTTTAAGTTTCAGTGTCATTTTAAGTGTTAACAGCATGTACCAGAATCACCAAAAATATATTTATTTGAAAGTCAATTGAATTATGTTTTACAGAATATAGTGTCACAAAAATAGTGCTTTTTGTTTTTAGTGTTTTGACGAGACTATGTCTTAAAGCGCATTATATAGGGAGGCATGTACGGATTTGCTATCCAAAATGGCCAATGTGTAACAAGCCCTACAGGAAGCAAAGGACAGAGTGCAGTTTATTATCACTAAAAAGTTCAGACAATTCTCTAGAGTTACTTTTTTTTTATTTTCGACAAGCTTAACATTGGTGGCGTGAGAGCGGTTGGCGTTCTTAATGTTCTCCATGAGACCAATGTTAAATTACGCAAAATGGCCAATGTGTAACAAGCTCTACAGCATACAGGAAGCGAAGGACAGAGTGCGATTTATTATCATTCATTAGTTCAAATAATTCTCTAGTTTTTTTTTTATTTTCGATAAACAAAATATTGGAGGCGTATATATTGGTAGTTGAACGTAGTCACGCTTAAATCTCGGCCATGTCAATAAGATACAGCTACACCCGTTTTTTTTTTGTATAGATATGGAGCCATATTTCGTCATTTTAGCGTCAACAATGGGCGTAACCATTGATTTGAAACAGAATTCAGTTAATGTACTGTTTCTCCATACCAAAGAAAGTAACAGCAAACAATTAGAAATATTGGTTGTACTAAGTGCATACCTAAGCTGGTAGGTACCTGCATAGGGTAGGTTCTTACCTACCTAAGCAAAAATGAATGTTCAGTGAGAAATAAAGTAATATGCAACGTAACACTATACTCTGCGTTATGTTTACTACCACACTATTTATCATTGCTAGGTATATAATACAATTTATATTTTAGCATTGACATGGAAGTTATATATTTTTGTGATAAGGTAAAATATGTCACAAGCTGTTGTCTTTTAAAGCTAATCACAGGAGTTCATCTACGAGTTGGATCGGTTCATACCGACCTCAATTTGATAACTGTACGGTCATATTTAACTGAGAATCTTGGTCATTTTTATCGTAAGAAGAAGATTTAAAATAAAATATCTACAAATATCATGGTATTTTACCTTCACTAGGGCGACAGGAGGGTCATTGTCCTTAATGATGCCGGCAGCTTTGGCATATTCGGGTTTCAGCTTTTTGCAGTGCCCGCACCTAAAACAACGAAGATTACATTTTAAATATACTTTTCTTATCATTAGCGAACGAGTACGATAAACAACGCTCATGCTTACCAAGGCGCATAAAACATCACCAAAGCGGTATCATGCTCGGCTATAACAGTTGAGAAGTCATTATCCGTGAGTTGCAAGACATCAGATTCATTAGCTGATGAGCAATAAAACAATGCTACCAGAACAACAAGTGCTTTACAAAGAATCATGGTAAAATTTGAATTAACCACTCTTGAAAACCCAAATTACTAGACGGCCACAAAACAGACCCTTCACAACACTCAACGCCAGTCTACAACCAAGAATGACAAGATGACATCGGTCACCGGGTGCAGCTATGGGCAGTGGTGGAACTTGTGTTGGCGCGCGCTGATTGGAGGAAATGTAATACGTAACCACTGGACACAAGTGAGCGCCAGAGTCCCGTTATAGAGTGTACGACGATAACATCGCATACAAAAGACAGGGTATGTGCGTGCGTCTATAAAAATCTGCGGGGTACTCGCCGTTCTTTAGCATAAACAAATAGTCCTTCGTGTCAGTTTTGCAAAAAACATGTCAATGTTGTATAAGTTCAGTTCTAATAAATGAAAAGGAATTAAAAAAAAAAAAACGTATGAAAAAGGAGTTTGGCAAATGGTTAAAAAGTTAAACTTTTCTTTTTGCCGGTTTACGGTCCGTTTAGTACCTCAAGAGACCAAAAAATCGTGTGCATAGGATGCAGTTTATCCCCTTGAGAGAATCTGGCCCAAATTATCTTTCCAACTGAAGGTGCCTTTGAAAGATCTTATCATTTGAATTTTTTTTGGAAATAGGCCAGGCTTTAGTTTGGTAGTTATAACCCGTTTAGTATTTCAAGATTTCAAGAAATTGCAATGGTTATGGGTATTGAATGCCGTTTAACCCCTTCAAAAAATCCTGCCAAAATGTTTCTTTTGCTCAAAGGTAGCTATGAAAGTTCTTATATTTTGACAATTTTCTGAAAATATGCCAAGCTTTTATTTAGTAGTTATAGCCCGTTAAATATTTCAAGAAACCAAGAAATCGCAACGATTTTGGGCATTGGATGCCGGTTCAGACAGGGCTTTAGAAAATCTGGACTTTGATCCGGTCCACATTTTCCTTTTACGTAAAGGTTAGTTACCTACGTATGTTCTGTTTTTTGACAAGATTTTTGAGTTATGACAGGTTTTCGTTTGGTAGTTAAGGCCGGCTAGGTACATTAGATACCACGAAATCGTATTGGTTAGTACAGGAACACATTTATAGGGGTTACGGTTCTTTTCGTAAGATATGTTTTATGGCTGAGCACGGGAGAGATTTTTTCAGGATGGGTTTACTGCGTTATGTGTGTTACTTTCTTGCTGCAGTTTTTTCCACGGAAAATAACGAGACTCTGGCGCTCTTTTGGGTCCGGTTACGTACCCTATTTCGATTGGCTGTTCAGGTATTCCGCAACGACATCTAGCAGAGAGTACTGTACTAGTACAAAATCAGCTGTTATTCAACGTGCGATTACTGATCACAATTTGCTCGTTTACTTATTGAGGCTTGTCAGAATTTAAAGTTGAAAAGCTGGACTCCAACTCTATGGTCACAAGCTCCGAACGGTGACTGTTTCATGCTGGTTAAATTATAATTCCAAGTTTGTATTTGCCCGCCTGAAATATTAATATGTACATGCGTGTATCAATGCAGTTTTTGAGGACATTAAAAATAATTCCGACAAGATTTCATTCTAATTTACCGAAAATAACAGTAGAGAGCAGTTTCTGTTTCACTAGAACATGTTGCACACGCAGAGGAACAAGGAGTACTCACAGATGCAATGTGGGTATGTTGAACTCCTCGAAGCAACATAGCCTAGCACAGCTTGTTTGGAGGTCTAAATACAGTAGAGACACTACAAAATGCTGGAAATGTGGGTATGATATAGACGGATTAGCAGTATTTTGTAAAACATGTAACGTTATTCAACGGCCAGACCCAAAACTAAGTTTTTTTACTATTTTTGGAATAGAAGAAAATTACGAAGTAAATCTATCAGATTTAACAACGAAATACCGCAAGCTCCAGAATGTGCTACACCCAGACCGCTTCACAAATCGAGAAGATGTATGTGTAATATCAAATTGTTAAGCTATTTTATATATTATATGTTCTGGTTATCTGTTATCCCAATCGACCAAATGATTTTGTTCCATTTACTCGTTTGGCCACTTCGCACCAAGTACGCTTTGCTGATTGCAATCTTTATACAATTTATACTGAATTTTAATTTTTCATTGAATGTAGACAATCCAATTGTCAAGCTCAATTGGGCAGCATTGTCACCCAACATAGACAACCAAAAAACTTTTCAGAAAAGGTGGTGTAATTTTGGCTCACAACTTGTTCCTAGGAAGAAAAGAAATTGTCTGAAGAGTTCTCCTCTCTTGTCAACAAGGCATATTTTACATTGCAAAATCCCTTGAAACGAGGCTTGTACATGCTGGAACTAAACAGAGTCTTCATTGAAGAGGGAAAAACACAGTCATCCCCAGAGTTTCTTATGGAAATCATGGAGAGAAACGAAGATGTCGACGATTCTAAAAGCGCCGAACAATTAGATATGCTGAACAAGCAAAATAAAACAAGTATTGACAAATTAATTAGGTAAGTATTTCATGTACTAACTGGTTGTTTTATCATTTGTTTATTCATGTACAAATAGAATAAAATATTCCATGATTACTTTCAGAGAACTTACTGAAGCATTCAAAATGAAAAATTTGAAATTAGCCGAAGAAACAGTAACAAAAATGAAGTACTATGCAAGCATAGACTTAAAGATCAAAGAACTTAAGCAGAAAGACATGTAGCATGGCTTATAAAATTGCAGTAGTTATTTAGGTATTAAACAACAAACATCCATATTTTTGTCACAATTGAAATAGAGCTGTAATAGAGCTTACCACATAAGTAAGAAAAAAATGAGCTGAAACTGCCAGGCATTTTATCTTACCTGACATGAGATTATTTCAATCCAATATGCACCAACAGGATTGCCAAGTCCAAGAATCATTTTTTTTTTTAATTTCCAATGAGGGTTGCAAGACACCAAGTTTTCAAATATTTCTAAAACTCAAACGTGTCGAGGCACAAACTGTCATTATCATTGTCATCACTGTGGAATTCGTGATCATTGCGAGCTTTTATTTTTTTTTTGACTCGAAATTGATCACTGCGTTTGTTTCCAATTTGATATCCAATCGTTGATTTTCTCAACGTTGTTTTCCATTTCATCGGCAGTGTTGCTTGGCAACTCGTGGACTATCTCTTTCCGATAAGAGTCTTGGGCTTCTTCCAGAATGGTTTGGAATATTTCACATTCTAGATTGTCAGACAACTTTTTACCAGTGTACCCTCTGCAATTAAAAAATCAAATTCAAATCAAACTGACACAAAATTTTTTATTGTTATTATTATTTGATAAGCATTGTTTGTAGTAATTACATGACTTGCCAATTACTAATGCTTTTTATTTGAATTAAATTGATCACACTTTGAGCTGCTTTGTCCTCCTGCAAAGGTGTGGTCACTGACATTTTCACGACCATAAAATGTAGCGTAAAATATTCGATACAACAATAAAATTGGATTGATGCCAGCATAGATCATTAAAAACAGTTACTTTGTCATTATTTTGTTTCATAATGACTCAATCATAGAAATAAGGTTAATGGCAAAATTATGAATCTCTTCCTCTTGCCAGGACCATTATACATCAACTGCCAACTGGACAAAATGTTTAATTTGGTAGGAAATGCTTATCAATAAGCATCCTCACCTAGAAGACATCATATAAAATAAAGTAAGAATACCTATTTGAAAGCCTGTCGTATAGTTTTGTGTTGTCGGTGCGGAGGACAAACACTATATCAAACCACCGTTCCGGGAAGAAATCACATCCATGATAATCAACTATTTTCCCACCATCCGTCATCATGTCCTCCATTTCATCTAGAACCTAGAATTGGAAAATATATCAATGAACGTCCTGAATACATGTCCTGATTGAACTCGATGGGTCAGTGGCACGGTATTCCTCAATGATTTGCTGGAATCTCAGCTTTGGTTGAGGCAAAATAATAATCTTTACACAATTAAATGAGTCAGTCTGAATTTTTTGGTAGAAGTTATATTTTCTAGAATCAAAAGCTGAATACTATCCGTCTTACCATTTTTCAAAAAAAATATGTTCAATGTGAACAAAAGTGTAAGACAGAGAGAAAAATACTGTCACATGGTACCTTTTCTTCGTCAAGAACTGGACACTGGTAAGCATCGTCAGGGTCAGAGTTGGCTTGAGTACAACCAGACTCTTTTGCTAACTTGCTCACTTGAATCCATGTAAGGCCGGACATCTCAGCAAGCTGCTCGCAAAGAGTTGACTTGCCAACTCCAGGTGTTCCTGAAGTTCGAGTTTTAAGTTGTTATGCTATGGCATGATTGTAATGAACGTAGTCAACACGAAGAACATGCATGAATGTGAGGTTATGATTGCATTTTAATCCCAATTCTGGACTCTCCCCATTTTTACCTGTAATTAAAATATTTGGAGATATTCTACGAGGTGGTTCCATATTTTTATCGCCGATTACACTCACTAAATTACAATAATATTTGTTTTTATATGAAGGTTATTATGCTATTCACTGGATCGCAATGTGCTCAGCAACGTCTATATGTCTTTGGTCTATATCAGCTGACTTGCATGGTTGCCACTACCCAGTACGCTAGAGTAGTAGGATTCCCTTAGTTTTTAATTCCAATTCAACAAGGAAAAGAATAAAAATAATCTTTGATCTGTAAAAATTAAAACAATTAAAAGTATTTTTTTTAATGGAATGTGCATATTTTTCCTAAAATTGTAAATGTTCTTGACGTTCGGCTGTTTCTCTACTGGCAACCACTGGCAACTCTGCCATAAACCATATGATCGTACCCGATCGTATCCAAAGATAGTCTAGATAGTCTAGTCTGGAAATATTATTTGATACTGCGAATGAAAAAACTGGAAGGAAATGCTAGGTTGAAAAGGGCTGGTAAATTAATTGTTCTTGGGTTCTTTCTGTACCATGGTGGTATGTATTTTGTCAAGCCGAAACCCTTAAACTCCCAGGAAATAGTATAAAAATCAAACCAGGTAATGTGAATTTTTATCCTTTTTCGGTTTTGCTATCGAGGTTTGCACAAAAAAATCGAAATGTCAGTGATCTTTCTAGTTCCCTATCTACCTATCTATAGTCTTTGTTCCTGACCAACTCAAATTGTTTGTGCAGCTTAAGTGTGGAATAATAATCAAGTCATTTCTGCTCACTTTCAGTGAAATTGGAAATAAATTATGCGAATTAGGAGACCCAGAGGACTAACTAGCGGCCAAATATTATTTGCCACAGCATTGGGAGTGATTGGAGGTGTATATATCTGGAGACCCCTGCTGTTAAAGTTTAATAAAAACTCGGCAACATCAGAAGCAGAGTCTCCAAAACCATCAACATGAATCAGAGGTGGTTTTTTGTATAACTATTGACAAATCTGTCAACCGTTTCGCCAAGTAACAACCAACTTGTATTCTGACGTTTTGCGAAACATTTCAGGGAGGTGTCGTCGCTAGGAAAGGTGTGGCGAAATGTACAAGGCAATCCCTTCTTACTATTTGCTGGAGCGGTTGGCTGCACTATGGGAGGCATGCTCTTCTACAAGGCTGTGTTACAGCCACGGATGAGAAAAAGCAACAGAGCAGAATCTGAAGCGTTTGCCGAATATCTGTTTCAGAAAGAATTAAAAAGAACCGGCGATGTTTAAAAATAGGTGGCATCTTGTGAAATAAATACAGTTTTAGCTGATTAACAATTGATTTGTATCGATTTTTATTATAGTTAACTACAATTTTATTTCTATAGAATTTTGTACAGAATATAATGTTGTCTACATGGATTACTTTGGCTCTTCTGTCTTGAATTTACCATTGTAGAAAGGCATGTATTGCAGCACTAACTTCCAGTCGGTGAAGTAGAGAAGAGCCATCCCCCCTGTCAATCCAAACGCAGAGAGTGTAGGGACCCTGAAAGCATTGCAGAAAAGCTCTAGTTATAATCTAAATAGTTTTAGATTTTTTTCTTAGGATTTATTGATCTTATTTTAAAATGACAGATTACGAGACTTACAACAACATTTTGCCTGTTACCTCGTTTATGTAAGCAAGGCAATATGCAAAACATTGAAAAGCCGGTGATCATACAATCTGCCTTTATCTGTTAGTGAGTGATATTTCCTCCATTACTCTTTCTAATTATATTTGTATTTATAAGTTGTTATCAACAATTAGCTCCAAGAGTACTCTTGAATGTGAATAATTAACATGGTAAAACAACAATTATTATTGACTTTCACCAAGAGAGTGATCAACTTTAACAACCAAAACTGACTGGTAAAATCAATTTTGAGAGCATATGAAACATGCATAATCACCTTGATGCTACTCATATTTCGAGTAGTTCAGTTAAAATGTAATAAATTACGCTTCAAAGCGATAAAAGTGTGGTAATTTCTATAGCCTGATTTAACTACGTACGCATCTCTATGGTTACAGGAGAGAATCCACATTTGTAAAAAGAAATAAAAGCTCTCATTCTCCCAGCTTTAAAAGCAGGGCTTAAGTGTTTGTCACACTTGGGTCACACAATATTTCCAAACATATTTTGTTATGACCTTAATATAGATTAATGTTATATTTCAGCAAATGTAGTTGGTTGGTAGCAAGCATTTTCCAAGATGCAAAATATCAGTAAGATTAATTCCAACCAGCAATCTAATCAGCAGGTCGGCTTCATACCACTTTTGGCCGTGAATATACTTTACTCTATATTATTTAGTGTTCAAAGTATATATGAAAAAAGCATTTGAAAGGTTAGTTCAAAGAAAACTGGACAAATAATTATTCAGATTATAACCATATCTACCATTGTCCAGCTTGCTCGATGTGCTTCTTGCCCAGAAGCCTGAGAGGTCCAGGTAATCTACCCGACATACTGATTTTCTGTTGTAATTTGACTTAAGGTATAAATTTTGTAATGTTTCAGTGCTCGATTGAGGCAGGACACTTCCCTCGAAAGAACAGTAGAAAGGAAAAGAGTGAGGGGAAAGAGGGGTTATCAGCACCTTCAGAGGGGTCACGTGGGTGTGGCTTGGTAGTTAACTTTTCTGCCGCAAATACTCGCACAAAACGTCAAACGCACTCGAAGCAGATCATGGCAGAACAAAATGTGATTGAACAAAATTTGGTTGGGATTTTTTAAAACAAAAACTTGGGGTTCTTCAGTAGTTCGTTAGCTAGCCTTGAATCTAGATGCTCGAGGAAATCTTTGTATGCATAATTTGAGAGCAATTTGTTGACTGGGTCCCTCCAGCTTGCGGTCTAGATTTGTCGTGCTGTGTATAAACTAGTGGAAAACGAGTGAGAAGAGCACCAAAAATCTATAAGACGAAAGAATTACCTAGTCTTAAAGTCTAGATTTGACACTAACAATATTCAGACAAATATAAGTTAAAGCTACACTCACTCCAACGATGTGTGCATTGCAGGATCCAGAACTGGATGTAAAAGTTAAGAAAGGTAATGGTAGGACAGATTCTTAATTCAATAGTAGTTAGATCCATTAACATTTTAGTACATATTTACTAGACAGTCGTACATATTATCTAAATCTTTATTGCAATATTTCTTTCGAAAATGAGTGTTTATTTCATATACGTCCGTTCATCCGTCAGCCACAGAAAGAATATCTGAAAACATGCATATTGTGGCAAACGAGCCATCACTTGCATTTTATCGGCTGCAAGAGCACACCCGCAAAGCCATGCCTCCGATGGTTGAAAAGAGAGTCGAAGTGATGAAACTGCACCACGAACTGCTTGGGAGATGCTACGATGTGGAATATGCTGTTGGGTAAGGCTTGTGAAACAAACTAGACAAATAAGGATGCAGCATCCTGACCTGCTTGGGAACATTCTGCCAGCAAATTTGAAATCATGTGACCCATGAAGCTTTTGTAATGTATATTATTCGAGGAATCTCTAAACACAGGATTATATAGCTTTAACATGAGGTGCCTTTTAGTTGCCTACATGGTTTATATCAAGCGTCACAGGTCTGCAGAGCTGTGTTCCAATTATTCTCGAGTATTTTTTCAAATGCATTTTTACAAATGCAGAAGAGACCCCCGATCTTTCAAGTGTCAAAGGAAACAGAAAAGGTCTTTCTTTGTAAACATGGTTTCTTACTAAAGAATGTCAATACATTTTTACACAAACTAAAGGTGTCAGATCTGCAATTCAAGAGTTTCTGCATTGGAAAGTTGCTGGTTTCTTCTAAGAATAAGGTTTTCATGCTTTTGCATAACATTCAAACATGAAATGTTTGCTGTCTTTTTACGAAAATCACTCGAACTGAAAATTTTGGCACCAACCTAAGCTGCCATCTCCCTCTCTTCTCCATAGCAAAAGTAGGTATGCATATGGTTGCTGTTCTGCCTTGGTAATCTCCAAATATGGCAATCCCATAAACAAAGTAAAATTGACAGTAGGCATTCATTCTCTTGGATTGTCCACCTTATTTAAAAAAAAAAGATAAATTCAATTTAAAATTTTGCAGCGCTGTCAAATCAATGGAAGAAGCAGAAGGTAGTTTCAACAACATTCAAGAACTTTTAAAAAATGCATTATTTCTAAAACAGCAGATCAAGTATGAAGAGTCTCGGAGGTAAGATTACACTGTGACAAGAAATATACTGACGAATGCTTTGATGAATGTGGTTGAAATATGGTAACTATGTGATTTCAGAAATAAGAAAGACTCGTCATCATCCGTCTACAAAAGACTCTCAGCTCATATAACTCTTGATTTACCCGATTTACCTGAGTTATCAGGTGCACTTCGTGAGACTGCCAATCGAGTAGAATCTATGATGAATCACGCTCGACATTCAACAGGATCGGAATCAAAAAGACCAGATTCATCTCATCACTAACAAGTCTTCTTCATTTTAAATAAACATTATTTTTTTACTTGGTGCCCAGAAATGTTCTTATATTTATTTGTTATGAAATATTGTATATAATTGTATAAAATGTCTTATATTTCTGTAAGATCTACTCTTGTTTATCAAAAAATGTTACAATTAAACTTAAAATGCACAACTAACACTAGTGGTCGTCTTAATTAAACGAGCACAACTGGCCCATGATTATTCTAACCAGAAACTCTCTAGGGTCATTACTTTAATTATACCACTCAACGATTATACAAGTTACCATTCCATTACATGCCACTGAAGCTAAAAGATATTTCTTGTAAATTGCAGAAATGTTTGCAAGATGCACACAAATTGATTGATTTACCAGTACCTTGGTTTGTTTCTTTGGTTCTTGATTGGCTCTGAATGGCTCTGACTTCCCAAATAAACATGGCTTGCTGCATCGAGTCTCTGCAATTGTTCTTGCTGTAAAGGCTTTCAAGCTGGGAATGTAAGTTTTAGTGTTTTCTTTGAAAATATCGCTTTTCTTTAAGTGCATTGTTGTAGAACTGCCGCTACCGAGGTGATTTTTTTTTTTTTTTTTTTTGCAAATAACTGGTGAAAAATCCTTACAATAAATGAACGAAACAAAAATATTTGCAATTACTGTGAGTAGTTAATTGAGAACAAGATGGAAAATAGACAGACATGTTATTTGTTTCTTGCATTTCGTTTTCAATTCAGTGGCAATGTTGAAGTAAAAAATGTGGTCCCTTAATCTAAAAACGTGTTTAATGCAAGTTTAGAGAAAAATACTAATAATTTTTGGAAAACTTAGCAGATTTTGATTTTGATTTTTGATTTTAATCTGCCATGAAGAAAAAGTGAGTAAGTTTTTTTTTTTGTACTAGCATGTACAAGAATGGTCATCGAGTTGGATCTCGGACATTAAGTTCCATGATCACTTGAACTTGATTGCCAACGAGTTGTGAAATTTAAGATTTCGCTCGCAAACTTGTTAGGTTGGCTATCTTACTTTCGTCTAGTTTCTAAGATGGAGTCCCCGCATGGCTTCGTCGGTATGGACTTTCTGAAGAAAATTACCAATATTACGAAAAAACCAGAAACTTTTTTGGGGTAAGTATTTTAGTTCTGATAAAGGAAGTTCACTTATACATATTTTTTGTTATTGATGATTTTATAGTAATTTCATGAGAATCTGCGAAGTCTATGCAATTTAAACATAACCTATAAAGTGACAACAAGGCTCTAAACCACTCCGTTAAACCAACGGTTAAACCATAGTTTTATCATATCATTATTCTATGGGTTAATCAATTTCCCTATGATTACATTTTTTTCCCCTGTTGTGTTTGTTTTAGTACTTGTTTTATGAAAGCTTAAATATTTGCTGGGAGAAGAGCTTCGCGCTGCTTTAATCCAATCACCAGTCATTTAATTTCAAGCAAAACTTAAACGAGGGCTGGAAGAAGGCCTGGTAGATATTGGTCTAGTTGAACTTTGAACAAGGGCTTACTCACAAAATCACCTTCGTGTTTTTAGCTGTTTGATGTTTAGTTCATTGTTTCAAGAAAGCATATTCGAACGGCACATAAGTGACCATCAATCTTTGTAAAGTCTAGCTCCGGCCCTATTTTTTTTTTTGGTAAAAACTTCTCCTAGACCTCGCCTTACAGTCAAGTTTGCGAAGTGCTTACTGTAGAATTATGATCGATGTATTGAATGCTTTTGTTATTGTTGCAGGGTTCAGGAGAATGTTGCAAAAGAATTAACATCACTACTCAAGTTCGTGTATGACTACACCAAGATAGAAGAACCAAGTCAAACTGTAAGCGAAGCTCTACCCGAACTTATTATTCAAGGTTTTGACGAAGAACAAATTTGGCAAGAGTTAGAATTGCAAAATGACTTCAAAGTTAAGTCAATATTGGTTGATGTTGCAAAATTAACTATACAAAAGGAGAAACTAGCTTTTTCGCTTATAGCAGACGCAGATGAAGAAGAAGAGGAAGAAAAGGACGAAGGCAATGCCGAAGAATGGGAAAATGATGACTTGGGTGATGACGAGGAAAATGATGACTTAAGTGATAACAAGGAAATTGACGATGACGAAACGTACGCTAATTACTTGAAAGGTAAAAATAAAAAAGATTTGGAGAATGCAGTCTTTAAAGCCAATACCAGCGTCCAAAAGAGGCCAAAAAAAACATCTGTTGTAGATGACAGATTTTTTAAATTGGAAGAGATGAACAAATTTCTTGAACAGGAAGACAATAAAGATGCGACGTCTAAAAAGGATATTGAAGAAAGCGGTGACGAATTAGACTACAACAGTGATGATGTTGACCTTTTTGGAGATGTACCTGAGGACAAAGAAAGTCTACCTAAATATGCCGACTTCTTTTCTGCTCCTTGCAGTGATGAGGACACTGGTAATGATATTGACGCAAACAATTTTGAGAGTGAAAATAAGGATGGGGAAGAAATGGGTGAAGAAGATGATTTCGAAGGCATTGGCGAAGAAGATTTGGGCTCTGAATCTGAAAGTTTAGCTAACAAAAAGAAAAAGGTACGATTTGACTTATGTGATGACAATGGCGCTGAAAATGATGACAGCGAGCCTCCAGCCCTCGAATCGAATGAGAATAAATCCGAATTTGAGATCAGCCAAGATCGGTTAAAGAACAAAATCAACCATCTTGAAATAGCAGCAATGTCAGAAAAGCCATGGCAATTGAAAGGAGAAGTAAGTTCCAAATTGCGTCCCGAAAATTCTTTACTAGAAGAGGTGGTTGACTTCCAAACGACAACCAGGCCAGCACCAATCTTTACCGAAGAAACCACCATGACCTTGGAAAGTATTATCCTAAGTCGCATTAGAGCAAAAAAATTTAATGATGTCGTACGTCAAGTTAAAAATAAACCTATCAAAGAATCATACAAGAAAACATTGGTGTTAAATGAAGAAAAAAGCAAACAAGGCCTTGCAGACATTTATGAGCAAGACTATAAAGCAAAACTCACAAGTGAACAAACAACGTCTGTAGAACACAATGTTGAAAGGGAAGATTTTAAAAAAATCCGCCAGGAGATGGCTTCACTGTTCACAAAACTTGACGCCCTGGCAAACTATCATTTCATGCCGAAACCTGCCATTCCAGAATTGAGGGTCATCACCAACGTTCCTGCTGTTAACATGGAAGAAGTGGCGCCTATTGCAACAACAAGCGCAAGTCTGTTGGCACCCGAGGAGATCAAAGGTTAGTAAGCATATATAAGTTAGCAACTATTGAGGCCAGTGGAGGAAAAATCTGAACACGTGAAATCAAAGCTAAATTTCTCTTTTTGGTTTTGATTTGAAGAGCTGTTACTTCTACGTTGTCAGATTATATACTATATATATATATATATAAATTAAACTATAACTATATGATAACTATATTTAATAATTTAAAATTGTTTTGCATAAATTCAATTTAACTATCTGCTTCATGTCAGGGGCCGGCCAAGATTTTTCGCTTCTGATCCTCTCCGCTACTGTTGCCATCTATACGGATGGCACCAGAATTAATAGCTTTTCGTTTGAGGTTTTTTTGTGTGATCTTGGTTGTTTGGGTGCACATGCAACTAACCAAATTATCCTGTATTTCTTGTCAACTTACAAAATAGCAGACAGTTAGTGATTGTTTTAGCATGTTGACTGCAGTTAAGTTGCTTTTTTCATATATTTAATATTTATAAATTTATATATTGTTTTTTTATTTTTTTTACAATATCTGTGATATAATATCAAACTTGGCGCAAAATACGCTTCTGGGCCCTGGTGGTGGGACAACAATAATAATTTTCCCATGATAGGAAGTGATATTTAATTGACAACATTGACAAAAGTAGAGCCGTTGCTGTACTTTGCCAGTTTAAGAAGCTCAAAAATATTCAGTTCAATGACTGTGATTATTCCAAATTCTAGCATATGCCTTCAACATATATTAACAACACATATTTTCAAAATGGCAGTCTTGATTTTTAGCACTTGTGGATTTTTGTAGACTGTAGGAAAAATTAAGTCTAATGTCTAAGAGTCCAAGTTAATAGTAGTCCCAGAAGACTGCATGTTACTGGACATAAAATATTTAGAGTCCAAGCACTTCTATAACATAGATGCTGGTCTTGCATGAGGCAATGGTTGTCCCGTCGGCGCCCGTTTCATTATGAATCCAAGCACCGACGAAACCCAGTTTTCCAACTAGTGGGGAGGATTCCTCGGACCACAGGATATGGTTCTGGTACAAAACTACCCAATCCCAGTCCCGTTACACAAAACAGAAATATACTTTATTAGGACTTTTTTATGGTATGTCACCTCAAAATCTTGGGTTAAATTGTTGGTAAATTTACAAACTATTTGGGTCAATAGGTTTTCAATATGAAACCCAAATGTATCTTCAAACTTTGTGGGAGAGACTGCAAAGAATAAAACTTAGTTAAAGGTTATTGTAGCAGAACATTTGAGCTTTGTTCTAACCATAGTTTGAAAGAAAGACAGACCGGCATAATACCGGCAGTGGAGTTACACATTTCCAATGTATGCAATTTTCACATCAATGGCAATAAAACCCGGGCTATGTGGCATTCTTTTGGAACAGTCATCCTTAACTGCCAATTGGCAGTGGTTGAATGATGTTCTGGTAATTTACGATATGTTATATTAGAATATTGTTTTAGGGGATAGGAAAATAGGTAATTGATTTATATTTTTGATAAAAAATATTCTTTGCCAGTTGTTCATGTTCCATATTTAAAAAAATATGTGATTCTTGACTTATCCCAGCTAAACACTTCAAATATTTTTGCCAATTTTTGTGATTCTAGCCAAACAAATGGGAGACCTCATGAGCAAACAGGAACGAACAACTACAGACAAAAAGAGAGAGCGACGCCAAAAGAAGGTGATGCAACGCAATATGGAAGAAAACGAGGAGAAAAAATCTAAACTGTTTGAAGATGCTGTCCCTGGATTTAAGGGTAAATTGAACAAAAAGCAGCAAGAAAAGCTTCTCAAGAACGTCACCAAGTCGAAGAATGTATCCCAAATGAAAGTTGTGAATGGGGTAAAGGTCACAAAGTCATCCACTTCATTCTTCAGTAAATTGCAAGACAAAACTCGGAGAAAAAAGGACAAAAACGAGGAAGGTGTACAGGGGGGAAAAGTGCGTAAGCGTAAGAAGGGTAAAGGCCGAAGAAAATCAAGCACAGGCAGAAGGCCAGTTAAAAAACAAGGTAAAAACTAAAAAAAAAAATGAAATCAAGGATGAATTGACTAAAACAACACGAGCAAACTACACCAGCAAAGCGATTATAGCCGCAAAAATGTAGATTTTTAGATTAAATGCTCTTGTTGTGATTTGCATATTGAATTAATAAAATACTAATTATTAAAAATTAAAAAAATATATAAATCTGTATTTTTAGGGGTACAAAATGAAGTTTTTCAACTTTTCAGCTTTGGAAATATAGATTGAAGACCAAAATAATCAAGTATGATCGTTTCTATTTTACCTATATTTCCAGGGTTGAAAAGTAAAAAGACTGACTGTTTGTCCTTTTTGACAAAAGCTGGCAATTGGAAGTTTCCGAAGGGACTGGTGGAATGGGCTACGCAGAGGCTGTTATGGAATGTTTCTACATCAAACAAGCACGAGAACAATGGACATAAATTTTAATTTGTATTAAAAATAAAACAAAGTGGAATTTATGGCTAAACATATTTTACAGTTGGGATTCCCACATGAACCTATATCTTAAAGCAGATTAATACATTTTAAAGCCCAAACATGTATATCAGTCAGGAGAAACGACAGTGAATACCGATTAATATTTAATTACAACTGGAAAATATATCGTAAAATACGATAATGCAAACTGAATGAAACTGAATCGACACAAGCATGTAAATAGACTTTCGTTACGTGGTATAGTATATAAAACATCTTTCCAACATTGTGACTGAAGTGAAACCTATCTTTTGGATGGCAAGAATGCGGTTGGACAGGTAGGCCCCGGGCAGTCGTTTCAGAACATGATCGGCTTGTCGTGGCACCGCTCGATGACGTACGAAGTGAAGCGCTTGAGGAACTTGGGGTATTCGCGTTTGTAGACTGCGCGAAGTACCGAGGCTGGGGCCCATCCGCCAGGGTTGACTATTACAAGCAATTGCCCACATTAGTTATTTTATTGTTTACGGCAGGGCAGCATTTAGAACATAACATGGAAGTTTGCGTGAATTGACGAGACATCTTTTCAACTATCATTTAGTTGTGCTACCCCTTTCTTTACTCCTTTTCCAATTCACGGTACTAGGTTCACCAATTCACCATGTGAATCCTTTGTATTATTATTATTATTATTATTTGTGGTGTTTAACGACGCACTGTTTTGACAACTGGCCCTGCGGCACTGGTCTAATGGCGTCGGTGAATGAGTGGATGATGATGAACCTAACCTAGCTTAGAAGGGAGGAGGGGAAACCCGGTGCCGGCACGTAGCCTACTCCTGTCGAAAAGCACCAAGGGGACCACCGGCTTCACGTCCCTTCCGAAGGACGGTACAACTCGAACAGCAGGATTCCTCCACAAAACTATGCTGTCGAGAGGTTGATAAGCGAGGCGAATGAAGTTGCTGTACTAACTTTCATCCCTCCAACCTCTCTCCCGAACAGAACTGGTCATGTGTATAATGGTGACCCATTCAATACCTGACTTAGCGCAGTGTTGCTTAACTTCGGGGTTCTAACGAGAACCGGTGTTTCCAACACGCCAAACCGTTCGGTGAATCCTTTGTAGAAACCTTGGTAAGTTACACATGTCTCTTTTCTCCCCTTTTCAATAACTTTCAAATTTATAATGCAAATAGGATGTCAAGAGGCTCAGTATTTAGCACGACTAAATATCCCCAGCAGAGACACTAAAAACTAACCGAAAAATAAATATTCTCTGCAAGAGCACCCCCTGGCGCCATTCTTTATCTCTGGTAGGTTGCGATTCCTATCTCTTTCCTTCTTCACCACACAAAAAAAAAGAATAACAAGAGATAAAACATGGCTGAAAAAATGACCTAAAATTTCTGAAAGGAAATTCGATGCAGGTTTAGGAATATAGAATTAAAGAATTTCAACTGGGAAACACTAGTAATATCTTGAGTTCTAGCCCAAGCAATATTTAGATGAATAGGGAAATTTAGTAGCCCTTTACTTAGCATTCAAAACCCAGTTCGAATAGTTTTTCTTAAAACTAGTGCTAAGGATAAATCAAGTAGACATGAGTCTAAAAACCATCATAAGCTTAACATCACTCACCAACGGAACAGTAAGTGATTTTGCAGGTAATGTCATCCCGAGTGATCTCAGCTCCGTCTTTCGGTGGGTCGATGAATGTTTGGCAGACAAGGCAGACAGTAAGGTAGACTCGAACACACTTGCCAGTGTTGGCCTGCACACACAAAACACCATTTAATTGCTTCCTAACACAGCATTCTATGTGACTTGACTGAATCGTCGAGCAGTATAATACAAAACAAAAGGAATTACAAGTAACTTAAAATTGGTATTTCCATTGATCAACACAGTAATCACTGCTATTTAGTATCATGATAAAAACATCGTAACCTTTATAATACTTTGAGATTGCAAACATTTGCCATTTTAATTGGTTGAAATCAGGTAATGTATTTAAATTATTACAAATAATCTTTATATGTATCAAATTATGGCCATTAACAGAAATGCAAAGTTAGTGCAATACTTTCTTTGAAATATACACCGGCCGGTAACTCACCGGAAAGTCGACGCTCTCTGTCGAGTGGTTGCAGACAATCCATATGTCGTGGGCATCTTGGTCACGACTGTCGGGCACTCGTCGCATGTGCGACCAGAAGAGAGCGTCGCGCTGTGATGCTGGCCAGATGCGCTTATGCACCTAAAATTCCAGTCACCCCAGGTTACCACAGTGATATTTCCAGGACAATGCTCAGAAAATGGCCAATGCTCAGACTCCATGCCTTGTAGCTCTTATGGGTGAATGTTGGTGCACAGCTGTATGCTAGCTATTTTTACAACATTGAAGAAAAAAAAAACTTATAGAATTTAATTTAATACAATGTAAGTTATTGCAATAGCACAACAGTAGCAAGGAACTGTAAATAATGCTTCCAGTTTTTTTCTCATTAGCTATATTTTTTTCTCTACCTATTGCAATTTTTCGACCAATCTCCTATGTAGTTAATTCTCCATTTATCTTTTTGTGGTATTTTGCTTAACATGTCTTATTCATTTTTTCATAATAGACATAATTCATAATCATAATCTACCTATACAGAAACCTGGAACATTATGGTGTTTCTGGTGTTACAAGAAATTGGATCGAATCGTATCTTTCCCACAGAAAACAACAGGTGAGGTTGGTAGGTAACGGATCATCCACCTGGGAAGTATCAAGACATGAAGTGCCACAGGAATCCATACTTGGCTCACTTTTGTTTGCAATCTTCGTAAATAATCTGACTCCTTCTCTAACCAACGACAAACTAAATCGTAGAATCATACAGTATGCCGATGATACTAGTGCAACGGTTGAAAGCGGTAGCATCCTTCAACTAGATGACTAACTTTCTTTTAATGCTTGCTGACTAGAAAAATTGGTTTGGCCCGAATAAATTGAAGCTAAACGAAGGGAAAACCTTTGTAGTGGCATTTACCCGAGTGAAAACGCGGAACTCCCAACAATGAACGCGTACTGGCAAAATGAAACGAAATTTTTAGGGGTAACAGTAGATCAACACCTAAAATGGGAGGCACACATTAACGAGCTAGCAGGTAAACTGGCCAAGATCAGCTTTGCCCTCAGGAAGCTATCAAGCCAATCCAACTGAGCTACCCTCCGCATCGTCTACTTTCTGCAGTGTCAATCCCTCCTATCTTACGGACTCCTCTCCTGGGGTTAAGCTACTGCCAGTATTCGAGTGTTCCGAGCGCAAAAACGAAGAATTCGGAACATGACACTCCGCCGGAGTCATGACTCCTGCTGTCCTGCAGACCAGCTTTTGATGAGTTGCAGATCCTTACTCTCCCCTGTCTATACATACTGGAAATGAGTCTGTTCGTGAAAGACAACTTGGCTCTGTCCCAAGGCATCCACCAAGCGTATCCCAACACAAGAGGAGCTGCCGAACTACCTCATCAGTACTGCAGACTGAAGATGACACAACGCTCTACCAAACTCCATACAAATATTGAAAATGTATCAAGAATTCAAGTCTGCAATAAAAACATTCTTACTTGAACGTAACTTCTACACCATTGACGAAGACCTACGATCTCAGTGTTTGAAATGAAATATTGTTTTAATTTTGTTGGAAATATTGTTGGAAATATTATTTTAGTACTTGACATGGTTTATACAATGATATTGTTCACAAACTGTGTTACTCAACGTTATTTACTCCACGTTATTTTTCACATTTATGCTCTCTTTCTCTCTTTTTCCTTCTCATACCAACTATCCAATCTTTTGGCACTCTAACCGTAGTACTTGTTCTACCCATTTTACCAAATTTTATTGAGACAAGATAATGCTCACTTAAGTGCATTAGAGTCTCACTCCTAGCTGATAACATTTATGCGTTCATACACTTATCCGTCCAGGATTGCCCCACTACCGGCACTTTATGGGTTTTTAACTCCACAAAGCAACAGCATGCAATCACATTTTACCTGTGTTACAATCATGTAATTCCCTCCCTATGAATAGGAAATTGCATGAACATTTGGATCAAAGGCTCTTTACCTGAAGGAAGACAAGCGTGTCGTCAGAGACTGTCTCGACAACCGTCATCTGCTCGAGGGTCGCCTCCCATTCGAAGCGCACGTCCGGGGAGAAGAAGTAGTGGCACATCTCGTGGCCCGTCACCCCCTGCCATGCCCCAACCATCGAGTTAGTTCAAGATACAATATTATAACAAGGCAATTACAACCATGGAACAAAAGGCCTGCCAAATGTGCCTGCCATGACAGGGGGTGCAGGCTTTGATAAATCTTAATGATTGGACAATGATTGATCACGAATGAAAATAGAAAAATTTGATATAAAAAAGCATGTGATTATTTTAATTAAGGGTAAATTAAAGGGCTATCAAGGTATTTTGCTGCAGCTGATAGTAAAAACCTTTGTTGTATTGACTGTAGGAGGCATTTTGGTATTCAAAGTATGTCCTTTTAAGATCTGAACCCAGCGGGAACTCCATTTAATATTACAAACCCTTAGCAAATCGTGACTTAAGGCTGTCTCATCCAGATTCCACAGAAGCTATTTTGCATACCTTGACAACGTGACAAGCTTTGAGAGGGTCGACAACCATGCCATTGACCTCTTCCTCCCGCCGGTACATCTTCATCTCCCCGTCCTCGGCAAACAGCTGCCAACCACCTTCACCCACACCCAACTGGGCGTAGTGAAGCTGTTCCAAAGACACGCGCTCGATCTCCTCTGACAGTCTGGATACAAACACTTGGCGTTAAAACACCTGAAGGTCCTTGGCATAATAAGGAATAAGTACTGAGGCAGTCAGAATTATTAAAATGCAATTGTGTATTTTTTCTGGAGAAAATGTTTTGATATAAAATTGGTGAAATGTGTCTAATACTGGTAATAATATCTGCAGAAGAGGAAATGAGAAGATACGCAACTTAACAAAGAGAGAAAGGGGGGTTGCGAAAGACATACAGTTATTGTCTGGGCTTCTTGCCATCATTCTTACTCTCTACCGCAAAAAAAGGAAGAAGCCAAATCTTTAACCAACCCAACATATTTTGCAGCTGCCCTTTCACTCTTTGGTAGGATGTGCATATATCTTCCTTTCCTCTTCTCATGATATTAGCATACTATCATAGTGCTATCATAGTTAAACTGTCTTTGCAGAAAATGGTCACCAAATGACTACTTTACTAGAAAATATGGCAAATGGTGGAGTCACTGTCATTTTGAATGTCAAGGAATTTCATTTCGATATTTCTTGCAGATGACTTACATTTGAGACTGATTTACACTCAATTAATATTTATTAAAGCAAACCTCAACGATTGATAAACATGTATCGATATTTTGAGTCGCAATTATTTAATTGTAGAGGTTTGACAAAAAGTACGGTTGCAACCGTCATCGGGTGGCATCTGTTGTTACCACAAGTTGACGGCTCGTTTTCTCAGCAGAAAGTTTAACATTAACGCTGGCCCTCTGACTTTACCTAAACAACTCTATGACATGAGATATATTTTATTCCTATTCTCCTACATCCTTTCTTAATTGATTTAATATTTTTATATTAGGCAACCCAACTTCCAGGTAGACTAAGGATAGGTGCTTGAGGTGAGAAACAGCTTGGAAGTTTTAGGGACACTATACGTGGCAGAATGGCTGGACAGCTGATGAAATAGGGATGACTGACATCTATGTTATAGATGTGCTTGGTCTCTAAATTTACTCACTACACTTCTGAGAGGGGTACTATTGTAATAAGAAGTAACCAAACACAAGTAATGCACAAATGTTCTATCTAAAAGCTAGTATAGCTAATGGTCATCATAGCTAAAAAAATATGCAAAAACATAGCTAAATATTGAGGCTTTGTCTCGTGTCGATATCAAGTGTCGCTATGTTGTGTTGTATTGTATTGTATTTTGAAACTGGATTTGAAATATACCTGATAATTTGCTACACATAGCTTCTTAGCCCACTTCACAGATCATGCCAATCAAAAAACTTGTCATTTTTTAGTAATTGCATCACACTTTATATATTTGGAGGTATAAAGGAGAAAAATACTGAAACAAGAAAAAAAGATAAAAAAATTGTAGGTCAAATGCTAATTCTTATTTTGTTTGGCTATTAAACCTGAATGCCATTGCACGCAACTTGATATGGTTGGGGATTGTGCGCAGCCAGTTTTTTAAAGTCGATTCGGACCTGTGTTGCTGAACGTTGTGCGGCGCTGCGAACGTCAATGAGACTTGCTTCTTGAACCGATCGCGTATGTCTGTGTCCTCGTCGAGCTTGTCCAAGCCCGTCTCCACAGCGTCATAGAACTCCTCGTCGTTCAGCGTGCTATGTGGACCCTCCTGTCAATGACACCTCAATCCGTAAGATAGCAATCAATTGAACACTGCTTGAAACAACAATTAGAAGTGGAATTCAATTTTTTTTTAAACATAATTACATATATATTTTTTAATTGGAACTGTCATAAATATATATTTTACTTCCAACCCCTCCTTGAGTTGTCCTAACAAGATTAGCACAGCCTCAAATAGGTAGAAGTGAATATCTGCTAACGACTCCACTTTCTGTTCCCAATTAGCAAATATCCAATCATTTGCTGAACCAAATCTGTTATCTAGACTTTCTCAAGAGTTTCAATTTTAAAGTTTTATTAATAAAGTATTGAAAACCCAGTTTGTAGATAGTGTTTATCAGAATAAAAACAAGTCCTAATGACAAGTCCTAAACTAACCACAGTAATAATGTTAATATTTCAGTTGAATATAAGAGCATCTATAATGCAAAAAAAAACAATTAAAAAAATTAAATAGTAATACTTCTTCACAATTCAGAATTAGATTGAAAACAGCCTTGTAGCCTATTTATAAGCTCTATCTTTTATAGTACAATCTGTTGAACAAAATCATTATATCAGAGCTATATCAATTTGTTTGACCGATTCCTAAGGCAAAAATTGCTCTTGAGGTCTTTGATGTGGCACCTTTCCTCAGAATTGATAGAAGGTACAGGCTTAAATTGAATATGAATTATATTTTTTGAATGCAATAAAATAACGCCATTTGAGTTCCCCGAGTTCATAGACTTGCATGCTGCAACTCCCTCACATTTCTGAAGGTAACTAGAAATGTTTACTTAAATTACAAATTAATATCGCACGGAGAGATTTACGACAAGTTGTATTAGACATATCTGAGGTATGGTACCACGTATTTTGACATATTTTACCTTTAACAAATTATAGTATTGCCTAGGCATGTGTCGCAACCCTGAAAAATGTTCATGATTCACAGTCATACCATAGGAGGCTACAGAATACTCAAAAATTGGCATTTAAGGGGGGGGTTCATACGAAACGTGAAAATCGACACTAAAGCAAATCTTTTTGCATGGTTTTATTCCCACGTGTTGCTGAGTCACTAAGAAAATACTCCAAAAAGTATACAGCAGGAAATTTTTGGGAAACTTGGAAAAACATACTTTTTGCTGTTGCTTTCGATTTTTCAAGAATACGGTCGAGTAATTCGCAATTGTTCTGTTACATTTAAAATTCTCATCTTGAGAGAATAACAAGTTTTCAGACATCTTACTTACCTAATTCTAAATTAAAGTATTGTTTTTAATAGTTTGTTTTTAAAAAACACCGCCCAAGTTTCAACGCCGAAATCTCACCAGTAAATACAATTTTGATAGCGTCAATTTGCCGTTATATACCTATACCTATACGATAATTGACGATTTCATATATGTTAGTCTTATCTTGATCAGACAAACAGTGTCAATAAAACCGAATTCAGCAAAATTCATCGCGCAGCGCCAAATTACGTACAGTAGCTACCGACAGCACGTCCGAGCGAGTCACTCAGACTCGGGGAGACCCATGAATCAGCTTAATAGGAAAGGAGATTTTTTGAGCCCTTCAGGACAAAATCAATGCTATCCACTAATGAAATCAGGGAATGCAACCTCAAGTGTCTTGCCTTAATTAACTTCTCTGCTAGCAGGTAAATAGAAATAGGCTATCGTCGTAATTTTATTCCCATATTTTGTAATCAGCCTAAATGTATACAAACCATTTATATTTTATTTAGGAGGAGAAATTAAGGAGACATTTTTAAGGTGATAAAATTGTTCTAGTCTGTTGGTAAGATATTACTTTTGGTCAGATTAATGTTCTAGTTTTAAAAATAAAGATCATTGTAGAACAAACCTCATAGTCCGGACTTCCGTGGGGGGCAAGCCGAGCACCGATGACTTGCTGCCTAGCTGCACGATACAGCTCTTCAACCTTTCGCCTTCTCTCAGTTTCCTTCTCCAGCCTTCGCCTCCACATGTCTTCCCGTTGACCAACTAGTTCAAGGCAGTACTGCAGCGTTGTAAGCACGCCTGACGTTGTGGCTTTGAAAGTCAGAGCCTCCCCTTTGAAGTCCATGGCATGAGCCCCTTGATTCAAAGCAGTATCCCGAGCAAGAGTATCTCCCCCATTATTTATACTTAAATGATTTTCATTACCAAACTCGGGTGATTTAGTTTTGGAATTAGCTTCCACGCATGAATCAAAGTAGCTTTGTAGAGTTTCTATTTGCCTAATCAGAATGTCGCGGAATGTTTCCATTTCGGCAAGCTTTTCTTTCAGTCCACGTCCTTTTCGAAAGCTAGATGTTGATGCAGTCGACAGTGTATTGGAAGTAAGGGACATGGCACTTCCATGACGTTTTAAGTTGTTTTCGCTTCCATAACCAGACTCCAACTGCAACGTTAAAATCATGATAATCATTTAATACCTATATGTACCTAAATATTTTTGTGTTTGCAAGTAGATGGAAACTGAACAATCACATGCATAAAATTTTGTAAGACATGTACCTTAAATGATTCTAAGGTATTAACCCATTGTTGTTTCCAATCTGGATTATCAGCACGGAGATACCAAACGCAGTCATTGACGGAGACATCAAATCGACACTCATCAAATTCGTGGGCTTTGACAGTTGCTTGACTTAAACCTATGGCACCCCTACAACCGAATCCAGTTTCTTGCTCAGACTTGTAATACGACAGCGTACCATCTTTAAAAACAATGAACCGACTTTGCCATCCATGTATATAATTAGTCCATTTACTGAGTGTCCCTTGCATTTCAGGAACTTGATATCCATTCTCAGAATCTTCTTCCTCATCACTAAAATTTACTCCGCGATCGTCTGACATGTTCTTAATTTTGCATAGCACGATACCTCTCAATATTATTATTGGTTATTCGGCTTCGCCTTGACACTAATTGCTTAAATTAACGTGATTCAAGTGTCAAAAGGCCAAAACACGCTATGACGGCTGCTATGACTATACGACTGTACGTGACTGTTCGTCAGTTCGACTGAGTACGACGTCGCCTTTGGACGTCGCCTTACTCGAAAATCTCGGCCAATCACATCACAGCAGCAGCACTTGTACTAAATTCAAAATGGCTGCGCCCATAGCACGGTACTGTCAAATCGCGATAACCAATAAGTGCTAGAATTTCTGTAAGAAACGGCTTTATCTTTTGATTAAGTGTCAAAAGCAACTTTTCTCCGACGAGTAACCGGTTAGGACTTTTAAATGAAGTGTGAACCATGGCTTCTGTGAAACTAAAAACATATCTTTACGAAAGATGGAGGAACTCCGCAGGGTTGTTCGGATTCCTCCGTAGACACTGCGTTAAGGAAGATTCATTTTTTAGCATAAGGTTTAAGTCGTATCAAAGTAGATTTCCTAATATATATTGCACAAGAAAAGACGCTAGGCCCTTATGTACTAAGTCTTCTGGGCAATCGCCGCTAAGGGTTTTATTCTTTGGTACAGACGATTTCTCTGTAGAAAGCTTAAAAACACTCGTAAACGATCTGTGAGTACTTATATTTTTTGTAATGTTAATTTATAACAAGCTTCAAGCAGAGCTTCAAGGAGCGGCTATTGCGTGCAGCCTAGTGCCTGTATTTTCATCATGTATCATTTTGTAATAAAATGGTTCTTGAAAGAATAAATTCACCATTCATGTAATTTCACCACCATTCTGAATTTTCATACATTCATTGTAATAATCCATGTAGAATATGGAGGTCCACTTGAGGTCCAAAATTTGTAGTCAGCAAGATTTCCTTAAAATAGTTGCAACTTACATTTTTAGGCTGCAGACGAAAATATGAATGTCTCAAAGAACTAGTCAAGAAGAGAGCCAGTCAAGCCGTATCTTATTTACTAATTGTTTAGGAATTGGCACCTTAAGTTCTAACCAAAGGTACTCTTTCTAGGAAATTTGGAAATCCAGGTTACTTGTGCCAGCTGGATGTTGTTTGCACAACAAAATCAAAAGTTAATCCTGTGAGAGCATTTGCTTCCACCCAGAAACTAAAGGTGCTGGATTGGCCGCCTCAAATTCATAGCCAAGAATATGATGTTGGCCTTGTGGTTTCGTTTGGCCAGCTAATTCCAGAACAGCTGATAAATTTATTTCGATTGTAAGTTAATTGATTGATTAATTTGTGGTATTCGAAAAGGACTGTTTTGACAACGGGTCCTGTGGCACTGGTCTTACGACGTCGGTGAATGAGTGGGTGATGATGATAGCCTTGTCTAAAAGGGAGGAGTGAACATCTGGTGCCTGCATGACGTGTACTCCTGTTAAACAGCACTGAGGGTACAACTGAGTTAACGTTCTTTCTTGAGAACAGTAAACGTGAACAACAGGATTACTCCACGAATCCATGCTGTTAAGAAGTTAATTAGGAAGGCAAGTAAAGTTGCTGTATTAACTCAAATTCTCCCAACATCAAACACACACAACTGGTTTTGAGTAAGATGGTGATCTGTTAAGAACTAGTGTTTCTAACATGTCAAACTGTCACATTTTATCTTAATCAACCAAATTTTTAGTCTAAACTTCCTGTATACCACAGCTATGTTGTATTTCTTTACAGTGGCATGCTGAACGTCCATGCCAGTCTTCTTCCCAGGTGGAGGGGAGCGGCTCCAATTATTTACGCATTGCTTAATGGCGACACTGAAACTGGGATCACCATCATGCAAGTAAAACCCAAAAAGTGGGTAGTCGGTTCCTTACAACTCATTTTTTTGACTTGTGTCTACTTTTTGACATTCTTAGCACTAGTTAAAAAAAATCCGAACTGGGCTTTGATTCTATGCTTCATGGTTGTTTTTAATAGGCAATGTTTACCTTGATTTTAGTGGGATGCATTTAGGATGCCTACTTAGGCAAGATAATTGTTAGTTTTTTATTATTCGAGGAAAATTAAGTCATTCATTAACCCTTGATAAAGTAATAAGTTAAGTAACCCATGGTACAAAACATTGAGGAAAAGAAGTAAGTCTTCAGTTCGGATTTTTTTTATTTGCAAGCCCATAGGAAGCATATGTTAGCCCATTAAGTACTGGGATTTCTTTATTTTACCTTTTGTCCAGGCCTCATTTGATAAAATAACAGGATACCGTTGTTGGGTTAATATTTTATAGGACTCTGACAGTTAGTGGTACACCATTCTCAATTCTTATTTCGAATATGTTTATTGGAAAGGTAGAAGGAGAGTACGGAACTTTTTGATTGAGAGTGGCAGGCCGCGATAGTAATGATTGTTGGGTAATGTTTCGGTTGTTTCGGTTTATCACATTACAACGAAGACTTTTCTCAGTGTTCGTTCTAATGTGATAAAGGCAACAGTTGAAACGTTAACCAACAATTACCTTCTATCGCGGCCTGCCACTCTCAATCAAAAAGTTCCGTACTCTCCTTCTACCTTTCCAATAAACATATTGGTTATCGCAGCCTTTTGGCACATTACAAATCAGCAAATCATATTTCCATATCATTCGTGTTCCGCGGGGTGTGTGACGTAGTACACAGTGACAGACTTTGTGAAAGGGTTAAGCTTGTTTTTTATTCAAAAATAATATATTTATCCATAGACCTTACAGTCTCTGTACCTAGTGTCTATTTCCAGATTTGATATTGGAAACATTGTGAAGCAAGAGAAATGTAGTATTTCTCAGCAGGAGCTAATGCCCAACTTATCATCAAGATTGTCTAAGCTTGGGGCATCGCTTTTGCTTGAAACTTTGCACGATTTACCACGAAGTATAAGTGAATCGCAAAAACAGCCAGAAACTGGTGTAACTTATGGTAAGTCAATATTGTCACTAGAAAGAGTGATTAAAAAAAAATTAGACATTACCAAACTGTGCTTTAGCCCCTCGAGTGACATCATCTTTGTCTCGAGTCAACTGGCAACAAATGGACTCGACACAAATCTTGAACCTCTTCCGAGCACTGCACGGCCTCTACTCTCTAACCACTTCGTGGCATGGGCTAAATGTGAAACTATTGGAACCAAGTCTTGTGCCGCACTCAACAGAATCGCAGTCTTCTTTTTCGGAGCCAGGGCAAGTGGAACTCCATCGGGAGACCATGACTTTAAGAGTGTTTTGTAGAGACAAACAGTGTGTTAGTTTTAGTTCAATAGTAGTCACTGGAAAAAGGCCAATGAAGCCGTTAGATTTTTATAACGGCTATATTTCAAAGTATAAACATTTAGAAAGAAGATTTAATTAGGTGTACAGTTGTTTAAGTATATAGTTATTTTTTTCACTGCCAAAGTGTTTCAGGCAGTGTCATAGTAATTGCCTCAATGTTTAAAAAAATGTTTGCTCATGTTGAAGCAGGTTTTGAAGTAAATAAATTAAATTTTAGTTCAGAATTGTCAAGTTCTGCTACATTGCTACCAAGGTCCTAATTCCAAATCTGTCACAATTTCCAAGTCTTGAAGGCAGACACATGAGGTGGACCAAAGAAAAGGAAATATGCAGAAATCTACCTGAGCAATGCAAGTTTATTTATTGCGTTGTTACAAGTTTGCAGGTGTTTTATTCCGTGGCTCTGGTTTGGAATGTACGCTCAAGGCATCGTCTTCGCCATCGCTGAAATATTCTCCAATGTCTCTGACTCCTCTGGGCGAAGGCGAGTGTAAACTGAAAACGATCAAACGTTACTTGTGTTTTTCACTGATAAGAAAGATAAATTTTATTTTTCCTGGAACATTTTTGATTTGGAGGAAATTGCAATGAACAGCTTCTTAATTTGGGATTAATATGTTGAATGTTTGGTAGGTTTTTATTAATTTCTGCAATGGCTTGCTCAAAGCCTGTTAGAATGGGCCAGGAATAAGTTTGATAGTTGTATTAGTGCGTATAAATTAATTTTAAAGTTTAACACTTGATTTTAATTCCAAACCATTATACCTAACTGCATTATACTAATGTGCTTGATCAACTTACCTTGCTAAACAGATGCTTTTTACTAGCTAGGCAAACTATAATTGTTGCACTCCAACTACTGCTTATAATAAAAATTAAACGGCGATTCCAAGCTCTTTACCTGGGAGTGTTGGACGCTTTGGTAAGCTGCGAGTAAATGGTCATAGCCTGTGAAACCATGCTGGTCACGTCCCCGGCATTGCTCGGCAGGATAAGTGTGTTGGTCGACTTGGCCAGCTTGTTGAAAGCTTGCACGTATTGCTCGGCCACATTGAGGGAAGCAGCGTTACGGCCGCTGCCAGACACAAGCGATTTGGCAACGACTTCGAGCCCCTTGGCGCGTGCCTCAGCAATTGCGAGGACAGCCTGAGCCTCTCCGAGCGCTCTGTTGATGTGCTCCTGGCGATCAGCCTCTGTTTTCACAGAAAAATATTGTTGAGAAATTGTAAATTTGTTCTTAACCCTTGTTCAACCTTATATGGAAATGTATAATGCTGAGTTACACTGTCGCACTGTTAATACTGCTTGGATCGCGTCATAATTGGTATTTTTCGATTTCTTGAGATATTCTGAGTTGATTTAGGTTGAGGGACAATGTTTCTGAGAAATATTTATGAAAGTTTGTGATTGCTGTGTGTTGAGTCTGTTACGACGGATTGTCAAGGCGAATATTTGTCAGATCTAACATCGGCTCTTACGGAATTAAAATTACATTGCAGAACTCGGTAATTCCAAAATATCTATTTCGTTTCCTGGAATCCAAATTCTTGCAATCCAAATCGATTCAGAATTTCACAAGGAATTTAAATACACTATTTATAACATGCTCTGATTAGTATTAGCAGTGTGGCAATGTAACTCAGAATTACCAGCCTGCCGTCCAAAGCCCAGGGCACCTTTTCGATAGTCACAATACTGTTTTAAGCTAAACCCACCTCACGATTTTCAAAATTGTATTTTTTCAACAGCCCACAAACCCAGAAGCAAGAGTGGGTGAATTTCAACTTTCAAAATGTGTGTGTGTAGAAGAGTTCACAGAATTCTACTACAAAGGAAATAAAATCTAAATAAATAGATCCAGCAATAGGTTTCAAGCACTGTGAGAGTTTTACCTGAAGCAAGAATCCTGGCCTGCCGTTTTCCCTCTGCAACATTTATGTCAGCCTCACGGATACCTTCCGACTCTAGAATTGCAGCCCTTTTTTTCCTTTCTGCTTCCACTTGCATCTGCATTGCTTCTTGCACGCGGGTAGGTAGCTTGATGTCCCCTGAAAGTGCAAATGTCTAGAGCAACACTTAACATTTAAGTTCTTTGCCCAATTTCCAGGGTTGGGTTTGTGAGTCAGTTTAAGATTATAAATCATAGCATCAGCACTCACGAATTTCGTATCGGAGACAAGTTATTCCCCAAGCCTCACTGGCCTTATTTATTGACTCGACAATACCAACATTGAGATTTTCTCTTTCTCGGAATACTTTGTCCAGCGAGATTTTACCCAATTCAGACCTGCAAATAAATATGTGATTAGCTTTGAAAGATATTTAAGGCCAGAAAATATTTATGCCTAAATGTAGGTGCTCCCTTAGGGTTGCAAATTGAAATCGGACCTTTAATATCCACTGATTAGTCTATTTAAATCAGTCCTGATCACAGTCTGCCTAGCTGATTAGCTAACCATTCTAGCACACTCCCTAAAGAAAATTAGTTCAGACAAATATGCCAATTGCAAGCCAGTTCACGATAACTAAGAATTAATACCAGTCAAATACTGACCAATATATTAGACTAAATATAAACTTACCTCATGGTGGTTTGAGCAAGCTGAGTGATGGCAAACTCTGGATCTTCAACCCCATAGCTCGCTAAATATGCATCATTTATTCGTAGGTACAAGACTCCATCAATGCTCAGTGTCACATTGTCAGAAGTGATAGCACTCTGTTTTGGAACATCAATTGCTATTTCTTTCAAGCTCTGTACGTACTTCACTCGATCAGCAATGGGAACCAGAATATTTAGACCCGGTTCGAGAATTCTGTGGAATTTTCCCATTCGCTCGACAATCCATGCCTACATTTTTAAGCAAGAAATTAAATTAAAAGCAATTAAATGAAGCATTTTTTTTTTTTAGTTGGGGAAGTGATGGAAGGCATAAAAATAAAATGTAAGATGTAATTTCATGTGTGGTAGCTAAATTCCATAGTCAAAATTACATAGGTTGTTTCAAAATTTACTGGATTTAGAGGCTTATTTTACTTATTAGTTTTATAAATTACAAATAGCGAATTAAGGCTGGCTAAGGTAGAATTTAGTTACTCCCAGAACAGGTTTTTCCTGTGAGGGTAAAACAGTAAAATGGGTATACGGTATACCATAGTCTGTGTCCATATTTCTAAACCCATGTGATCAATACCTAGAAAATTATCCAAAACCAAGATTTAGAAAAGTGTTTATGTTTTCTGTGCCCAAGTATTCCGTGATCAAATATTTTAGAAAGCAAAACTCATAACTCAAGGCTTTACCCGAGTATTCTGTGGTTATGTTTTCTCTGCATTATTTTAAATGAAGTTTAGTTGGTAATTACATTTAACGATGACATATTGGATCCAAATAGATTTGAGCACTGAACAAGTACATCCATTACGTTTTGTAATACAACCAGCATTTATAGGTACTCCTATACATAAACATAATTATTTTTCACTTCGACTACAACACATACAGTGAGGGAAGAGATATTTTGCAAAAAAATACATACCTCTTGCTGAGGTACAAACATGATAACCGTGTTGATAGGGGTCGATGATCTTGAGCGAACCGAAACAACAGATCCAATACTTGCTCTGCTGAATTCATTGCTGCCAGCATTTTTGGCAGCAGTGTTCTGCAAATAATATTAGCAGTTTAGCTTTGAAGTTTTATACTGAACCCTGATTTGTAAAAAAAAAACGTTCTATGACCAACGTTGTATAAAATAGACGTCGTTACATGTTATGGTGTATCCAGGTTCGCTTTTCAAAAATTTTATTGTTTCTGGGAAAGATTAAGTCTGTTAAATATTGCCTCCTTCAATTGAGCAAATGTGTAACATTATTCAACTAATTAAAACAAAAAGTTGGGACAATTTAGGACGCTGTAACAGCACACAAATGTTACAATTGACAGTCACAAATCATTAGCTCAAGACAGATACCCTCAAATGAAGAGGCATACACTAACGATTTTAAATACCCATTTTAAATTTGGCTTACTATGCATGCATGATTGAGTAATCCAAAATTAATTATTTGAAATGTAGCAACAACTCAATTCCCATGCCAACCATTGAATTATACTACCCACCATAAAATGCAGAACATGCTGAGAACCCGTTCTCACTCTTGTCAACATGTTTATACGAAGACTAACAAACCCAAAAATAGAAGATGTCTAATTCTAGGCAATATTATCGATGACTTAAGGCTCACTACAAGATTGTAGTAAATTGGTGAGGTTAGGTTAAAACGGTATGAATGAAGGAAGCACTGTGCTTAATGGTGCAGGTCTAAAGTGTGAAGTAGGCACCAGTTTTCAGTACATGGATGAATAGTAATAACAACAAAAAATAACAAGAAAATACAGTATTAGAGTAAAGTTAAAGCTTCGAAGTACAGCTTCAGAAAATAAAAAGTACATTTTTTTTGGCCTTCTCTTGTTTCATCCTGTTTTTTTTGGGATGGGGGGGGGGGGGGGGGTAAAGTGAAGTGAAGTTTATTTTAATTCGATTTTCACCTTTGATTTTCACAAAATTACGCGATTTTTTTCTTGCGTGATATTGTAGCAAATAGTTTACAGCGTTTCGTTCAGGTGGCCAGTGATCGCTCACTCTCTTCATTACTGTCAGTTCGTGTTACCGTCGTGGTCGTGTTGATTGCAAGAATACGGTTACTTAAAGTCCTGTGTTTTAAACCAACTGCATCAGCAGGCAATGATCTGTCATTAATTTGGTCACACTTATTTCTATCAACATGGCAGGTTTCATTGGTTATTTAGTTTCAATTGACTGCAAAAACCATCTGGGGACGCTGCAGGGTCAAATAAGTCAGATAGACCCCAATACACAAGCTTTAACACTTTTACGTGTCTACCAAAATGGGGTTCCATACTCATCAGACAAAATAATTATTAAGTAAGTATGCTTAGAATATACGTGTGCTTCCAGGGATCAGTTGCAACAACACGCCTAACTAACAACACCAGGCCATCTAATTTTGCTAGCGGCTGTCAACGAATTTAAATCACTGCTTCTCGTAAACGCTCCAAAATGCATTGGGCTTTTCACCTGAAAAGCCTTGCATACTGAAGTAGATTTTTATTTTATTTTCCAAAAGGAAGAGTCGATTTTAGAGTCGAGTAAAAAAAGTCCATTGAGACATTGGTTTGGATTTTAAAAACTTTTTTTGTATGTGTATGAAATAAAAACTCGTGAATTTGAAGTGAAATTTAATAATTTATATCAATTCAAGATACTTCCATTAAAAGTCAAAACACATATTAGAGATTTCTAGAGATTTCCATAAAATCAGTAAAGATGTTTGTGCTATATTGAACAGTATAAACAGAGATTGCCTTTTTTGCTGGAAGTTCAGTTTGAATTTAAGTCTTGGCACACATATGAAAAGTATAAAACTAATTGTTAACACTGGAACACAAAAAACTATTAATATTAAAATACTTATTATTTTAGAGCCGATGAAATCAGTAACATATCCATTATCGAAGAAGCAAAAGAAACAAATGCTGAAAGCCAGTTCTCCAACGTAACGGTCAAGAAACCTGTTGCCAAACGAGCTGGTCGTTCTGTCAGTGAAAGTGTGGCACACTCGAAGACTCGTGACTTAGCTCGAGACTCTCCTCGAAAGACTGCCGAAGCTGTCTTTTCTGAACCAATTAAGACACCGAACAAAAAAGATAGGCAGCGACAAAAGATGTTAGACAGAGATGAAGCCTGCTTTGGAACTCCCATTGATAACATTATCGAACAAGATTTTGATTTCGAGACAAATTTAGCTTTGTTTAACAAACAAGCTGTTTACCAGGAAATAAAAGCAGCTCAGAGGCCAGATGTAGTGAAACAAACAGATGGCCGAGTGCCTCAATATCGACACGATGAAAATGTCATCGAATGTGCTCCTACTGTTTGGCGGCAGATTGTAGTCACATCGCCAGACAATGCCGGTATGGAGTATGTGACCGATGATGGCCTTGTAATTCCTAGGTAATTGATCAATTCCATTTAACTCTTCTTGCAATAATCTTGTTACAGTTCTGAACATCTAGATACCCTGATACTTTTCCTCAAAATTTGTGTAATTTAACATTAATTTTTAGCATTTCACTGGAACTGCGCCACCAGCTGTTCATGACGGCCGAACGATTTGGCCTCGGCGTCGAGCGGCAATACGAGCTCATGGGAAGAGCGGCCACCGAGATGGCTCTGCAGCTACTTGGAGGTGGTCATCGACTTAACCCACACAACTCACACCAATGGCCTACTGTCGTTGCTCTCTGTGGGTCTCACATGCAAGGAGCAGTATGTTTAAACACATATTATTACCAGAATTCATAACTCTTAAATCGTTGGCAAACTATTCAGTAAACATGTGCAGGGCTGTTATTATTAGAGTCACAGATAAAGTTAGTAGAAATTGTTAGGCAGGTGCTACATTTTTACGCACAGACTATTGAATGTTCACGACAAATTTGATGTTAAGGTACTTAAATATGCATAAGCGGCACAGTATCTCTAATAAAAAAATAAGAATGTTTTTAAATTGTTTTTGGTTTAAATTTTAAAACCATATGTTCATGATAGTAATTTTCAGTGTGTGTTAAACCATGGTTAAAAACTGAAGTACATATTTTCCATTTTTTTTTACTCTAGATTGGAGTGAACGCAGCTCGTCAGCTGGCAAGCCACGGAGTAAAAACTGCCGTGTTTCTGTTGGACCCGGTCAGCCTTACACCACAGCTAGCTCATGAAGTGGCTCTGTACCGACTGACAGGTCACAAACTCATCACTAGCGTCCAGGTAAGCCATCTATCGCAATTATTCTTGCCAATATTTCAATTCATCATGAGACGGAATAGGATATTCAGGGTACAGACATGAAAGAAATGTCTCAAAAGTTGCAAACCTGAAATGTTAAGCTTATTCTGCAGCCTTTCCCTGATTAAATTAAAATTTAGTGCTGGTTTTTCAGTGTCATGTTATGTAATGTTAAGTTATTAACAGACCATTAACAAACCAAAAAGATCTTCTGATTGGCTGTTGCATAGCAAATAACCAATTAACGAACGGATAGGTGATTAACGGACCACTGAAATTCGGGCAGAAGGCTTCATTCATGGATTGTGACTCTATAAATGAATGAAAATATCATTAAAGTGTACCTTCTCGTTCTCGTACTCAGGTGACCGATCTGCCATCGGTGGTTGACTTGATCATCTTGGCGTGCGCAAGTGAAACTGTCGCACTGCCGGCCGGTTACCGCGCCGTATCCAGCTGGGCTAACGAAATGCGAGCGCCCGTATTTGCGATAGATCCGCCTCGACAGGGTTCCCCATTTGTCGACACCAAATTTTCCTTAATGCCTGTCTTGCCTCTAGCTTACCATCAACAAAACGGAAAGATTTATTTGTGCAACCTTGCGTTTCCATTGAAAGTGTTTAAAGAGGTGGGTATCAAGTATGTGTCGCCGTTCGGTCCCAAGTTTGTGATCGCCCTTCACCCCAATGAACCATAAGCTATTTTATTTTTTATTTCATGACTGATGGTTTTGAAAGTTTGGTGGCCTTCCTCTTGTATGATTTGGTATAAAAAAAAAATGTATTTTTATCAAATGTTCCATTTACTTTAAAGTATGTAAATGAGGGATTTACATACTCCCTCATGTATACAGTTGGGAAGAGAAAGTCGAAGAGACATTTGGCTTCTGTCTTGTTCACGTAAGATAAGACGACTGTCATGACCGAAAATACTGATTCGGTTTAAAACTTTTCCCTGGCGGCGGATTAGGAACGGACAGGCCCTTGGTCACGACAGTCATCATCTTTTGCCAAGGCCAAAACATCGTAGTACCTCTCATCATCTTCCATCTTTCGCAATCCCCCATTTCTGAGTCACTTAATTGTGTGTGTTTTTTTTTTCTCTTCTCCAATTTATTTTTTAAGCTTTTGGCATATATATATATATATTTGCTTTTAGAGTTCTCTCGAATCATTCATTTTAAGTGTTCGGTTGTTTCGTTTTGGATCTCACTAAAGGTAACCTGATTTACCTTGATCAACATAATTTACAGCATATGTACTTAGTTATTATCAAAGGTATTTAGATCATCTCCAACTTATGTAACTATGATTATCATGGCTTTAATTTGGAGGTGCCATTTTATGTACGAGACGTGCATAAAATTAACCATACTTCATAGCTCACTGCTTAAAAGAATCTTTTTATTTTACCTACGTACTGAAATCTAATTTGTAAAATTTCGTTTATCTCTTCTCGAAAGTACAAAAAGAAGATGCTTTAAAACAATACAATCTATATTTTTAAGGAGTATATTTCTTAAATAAACTGCTATTATAAAGTGCACTTATACCACAGATCTGTGCTAAGATCTGATTTAAGCACTGAATTTGTGCTTATACCTTTCCACTTCATTCAGCCATTTATTTCCACTGGTGAGATTACTTTTTTAAGTTGGTTCAAAGAAATTCAGAGCAAATTTTGAACCAAAATCTTGGTAATAAACTGGGTTTACAAATTTATATAAAATCCATGAACACAATGATAATTATTTTTCAGTTCTTCAGTAAACAGTGATTGATTATCTAAGGGATTTTAGCTTCAAGCATCTATCAACATGGTCCCCCTGGCCCCTTTGTTCAAGCTATTTTCACAAATGATTTTCACAAGCTATTTTCAAGCTTTGTCACAAATGAGGTTCAACATTCATGTCTTCCAATTATACATATATGCCTTGTAACCATCTCCAAACCACCACCCAATGCAGGTCTTGTCGGCTGCATGGATGGAAAAGAATTTCAAGGAGCATGGATTTTTTTGTTAGATCCTATCTTCCTAGTTAATTCATCTTGTGTACTGCATTGCAGCTCTGTGTTCACTTAAAGAGAGTTGCATAAAAAAGAAATATGAGTGAATCAACTTATACAAAAAGTTTTATTTGGTTCAAGTTCCCATGAAAAGTATTTCATACAATTTATTTGAGACGGTAAGTTCATTCACAATCCTTCGTAGATGGACAAATTAACTAAGTTATGTACAATTTGAAAAGTTGAGAGGGTGTTCGGAGTCGGAAGAAACTTTCACGCTGCTAAAGATTAAGTCAATTATGAATTAATTACGTATTTAATAATGTCAAGGATAGAAGTGAAGTATTTCGCAGTTACCTAATGCTACTATCACTGATCACGTGGAATGATAAGCCTTAGAAGCGAGACTGCAGGTAAGAGTGAAAAAACACATTGCACTGAGGTTGGGCATCCTGTACGGAGTACAGCCACCACGTAATACATAGGTAAATAGTATTCAGAAAATCCTATCAACATCTACATAAAAATAGAACCAATATATAATATATCACATCATATTCACATCCCCAATTGCAATAAGTGAATATAAACTCTAAAAGAGTAAGCCACTAGAACAGTTAAACATTTTGCTGGCTGTTGCAGGACACAACCCACAAATCCTATCAAATAAATATCTATAATGATAGAATGTAACTCTAGGTGACTTGGTAGTGAGATGAAGATTTTGAGTTGAATCAGGAAATGCATTTAAGGTACAGTTCAAAAATGTAAGCAAGATATTGATAATTTGATAATAAATAAAGTGGATTTGGGCAGATTCTTTGAATAGCTGCCTTTGATAATAATGGATGGATAATATTATCCTTTAGTAAGTGTCTGTACATTATATAACACACTGATTGTTAGAGGAGTCTTTTAACAACGTGAGCAAAGCCCTGAGTGCCTTAAGCGGACCTGTTTATTCAACAGTTTGTCCCAGCATCTATAACAGGCTAAGTTGCATTAAGATTAACTCTGCTTCAAGGCAAGATAAACCTGCCAAATAGAATTAATAACAATCGGAATCCACCGATGACATGATTAATTTTCGATTCTCAGAGGAGCCTATAACACGAAGACACTTTTAATCTACTCCCGCAAATCCTTGCGACCCTTCAATAGCTTTCACCAATTTATCCCTAAGCTGCTGATAGCTTTCGTATGGTGGCAAGTCTATTCGATTGAAGCAAGTATGAGCTCTTGGATAATTCTCAGGCAATCCCCACTTTTCGATGGTGAACAATTGCGGTCCGTTGCTGCCGTAAAGCTCCTTGAAGCCGTTCATCGGAACTCTTGACGTCCCCGTCACAAACTGCAGGAGGCGAGCACGCATCTCGTTGTTGAACGATAACACCACACGCCAAAACCACTGGACCGTGATGTGGTTTGGGTGGTAGTCGCCTTTGTACAACGAGTTGTGTTTCCAGTCTTTGACGTCAATGTTCTGGATGCCACACATTAATAGTTCGAGTTCATGCTCGTCAAAGATCTTGATCAGGGCCAATGGTACAAGGCAGTTGAACCCTTCAAGGAATGCATTCATCTGTAATAGTAAGGAAAAAATTAGAAAATGGTATTCTAATAAATAAAATTTTCACTCTACATGAAGAAGGCAGCAGCCAAACGGTTACAACTCTGCATCTTTCTCGACCAATAATTTGAAGTTTGAGCTTCAATCTCTTCTTCCCCAGTTCAGAAAATTTAATTAGGATTATTACAAACTTTTACAAGTAAAAAATAGTTTGACTTTGAAGGCTATAGCTTTTCACTGAGTTCCTTCTTCGAATGAGTAGTAGGGTTTATAGGCGAGTTCCTTCTTCATTGAGGCTTCAGGAAGAAGACTTTTTGAAGTTCCTGACTAGGACTTGAGGTTGACTTGACTTTTTGAGATAACAATAGATAACAACAGTTTACCTGCTCCTGGACCCTAGACACAAAGCGCCATTGGATCACTAGACTGATGTACTCGTCCTTATTCTCGTCAGTGAGTGGAATGTTGGCGCCATCCGGTTTTAGTTCACGTTGCGAGAAGTGCCCGAAACTCTCCTCGTCCACGCAGAAAGTGAGCTCCAATTCAGACGGGTCGTTCTCTTTGATCCAGAGCAGCGAGTTGTAGTATTCGGAGTCGACGCTCTCCATGTCTTTCAGGTCTATTGTCTTGCTCAACATCATCTTGTAGAACGGTCGGATGAAGAAGGCTGCAACAAGAATGTGGAAGTATGTGTAAATGGGACCATCTCATACACCTCTCATCTACTTAGTACGCAAGAACTTAAGTCAGTTGAAATCTTCTGCAATGAATTGCACAAGTTGTGCAATGTTTTTTATCTAGTGATGTATGGGATGAATTAAAAGAAAGTTTGTTATAAAAGTTAAACTATCTCCATATATGTTTATCATGCCAAAGGACTTAACGACTCTGACAATCAAACCAAGTGATGGAATTAGTGGAATATTAGTCACCAATTGAAGTACAGGCCTGTACGTAGCTAGTTGCTACTTAATATGAGTATAAAATAAAACACAGTTGTCTTCAAATTAGAAGAAGTATTACAGGCACGTAGAGTGGCACAAAATTACCTGGCAGTAGAAAAAAGAACTAAGCGTGGATGGGAGTCATTAAAGTGAGAACAAGAGACATTGTTTGTATACCTATCTTGCTGCTAACAAATATTAACGACTTAGGATTATTACCATCTAGGAGTTTTCCGTGGTACACAGCCATTCCGGCAATTCGTCCAATGAACTTGAAATAATTTAGATGCTCCTCATTGCAAAGTCCAGAGAACGGATTGATCTGTAGCGTGTAGTTGTCCCTGAAATAATACCAAATCCATAACTATTTGTAGAACGACTCAAACTGATGGAAATCCTAGCAAAAATTAGAATGTAAGCATGCTTACATGGCAGAATACTCAAACAGCCCATAATAAGGGTTGAACATTTCCTTGGACAGCAAGAAGAACCATTCCCGAGCGAGACCTCCGTAGTCAAGTCCAACTTCTCCTTCAAATTCCACCCACAGCTTTGTCTTGAGCATTTCCATTCGATTGACTCCGCTGATGATTCGATAGGAATCCTCCAGAATGCTCTGTCGCCGAACCTTGATCTCAAACTTGTTGGGCACATTGTTTGGCTTGCGTAGCTGCGATTTCAAGTATTCATATTTTCTCTTGTAGTCTCTTGAATAGGGAACAGCAGGCCCGGCAATCTGAGGGTTGGATAACCGAGGATCTTCCCATTGAGTCGTGCGCGTATCTGGAATGGAAGAAGAGACATGGCGGTTTATTCAGCGCAAAAATCCATCTTGCTGTAACAGTAAGTCGTTGAAATGTAAGGCTCATAATTTATGCTTAGTTAGCGAGGCAGAAACGGCTTTAAGGAACTCTTGTCCTAGAGCCTAGACATTAATGTTTTTAAGTAAAATGTTGAGACAATCCTTACATTTCTTAGTCTACTTTTGAGTACTTATTTTGAATAATAGTTTCTCTCAAAGCCACCCTGCCATGCCATCTTTCAAAAGAGTTTTATCCAAAAGAGACTCCAAAAAGCATATCCAAGAGGCTCTCCTCTAAAGGTTTGATAACAACCCATCAGAACCACTCACTATGGTCTATGAAGAATATCCGACCATCTGTGTGCACTCGTTCCTCCCACCCCTCAGGCAATGTGCCAAGGTCATCAGGCTCTAGCTTGCGGTTGCCGGGCGGCACCAGACTGGAATTTGGCATGGGGCTGGCACGGCCTGTCCGCGGATCCACCCACGTTGTCGTGCGCTGGTTGTGGTCGATGAAGAATGCGCGGCCGTTGGGCGCAACCTGCATCGACCAGCCAGCTGGCAGACCGTCCACTGGCACAGCGGGCTGAGGAAATTGCAAGCACGTTAGCGACCACACAATACGGTATTTCTTAGCACAATATACAGCACAGCAATGCAGGAAATATGATAACCCCGTTGGGCTTATAGGTTCAGACCGAGTCCCAGCGTTAATGCCAAGCCTTTAACCCCAATGACAGGATTTTTCTACAAACTTTGAAAGGATGTGAAGTTACAGAGCTCAAGGAGTGATCCTTGCTTGTCACTTGAATTAAAATTTAGCTGTCAGTGAAAAGTCCAGGAACCCAAGATGCATTTTCAAATCTGTGTGCCTTCTGTTTTGAATGATTATTACTGAAATATGTTTTTTGCCATCAAGATTTTTCTTGTCACTGGAAATTTCTGTTTTAATTAAATCTGTTAAAGACAGTAAAAAACGAACAGGTTTTACGTTTGAGAAACTGACAGCGATGCCAGTCAAGTTACAAACAAACATTTTAATTTCAAGAAAATAAAGACATTTTTCTTTATTTCACTATTTTTAACAGAAACCAAGAAAGTAACCAAGCTGAAAAGACCGGAATTTCATCATAAGTGAAAACTATCACCCAGTGCCTATTCTATTTCACATGTGGCACAACTTTGATCCCTGGAGTTCAGGTAGGTTAAGGTTAAGGTACTTACAGCTTCGGAGGTGGATTCTCTACGAGACTGGGATGGACTGTCCACTACATCAGCCTGGCAGAAAACATCAACACATTACCACCATTCACAGGGCACAATGCATCATTCTGCTAACATCCTGCTACAACACAATATTCTCCCAGGCAATACTTTGTTCTAATGCAGAACCAGGTGGCTCGATACACAATACATTAGAATTGGGAATTATAGTGCCTAGAGGGTTAAAAATGCTCCCCTACAGCTTATTTATATTTGTTAGTTTCTCCCCCCCCCCCCCCCTTACCAAAGAAAAATAGGTATTTGGTAAAACAAGAAACTTATGGCAAACAAATTATAAAACAAGTACCCAAGGCATGAAGTCAAAGTTTTATACATTTTGGCCTGAATGTGCCCTTCTCTACTCTCAGGTTTACCTAAATTTAACAGCAGAGTAGGCTTGAATGCAAACATTTTAATGCAACAGAATGAATTAATTTGCTTATCAATATTTTGTGAATCTCCCAGAGAAAATTTTGTGAAGCTAACGTGTTACAGTTTTAACATTGGTTATTTTACTAGATTTGGCTTTTAATTTGATCATAAGAAAACAACATGAAAGACATTTCATCCACATTCAGCATTCATAGTAAACATGCACATTCAAAATATTTCATGTAAGAATGCAAATTTATGCAGAATTTCTCAAATCACCCGACTACTAGGCCTATCTTGATTGCATGTTACTGTTAGACATGCAATGTACACATTTCTTGGCAGATTTTTATCTAAGAAAATCATTATTTCGTTCAAAGCAATGCAGACAGGACAAGAGAGATACACGTCAACTACTTCTCGTACCTCATCTTCGTCTTCATCATCGTCACTCGATTCAAGATCATCATCCTTGGATCAAGCAGCATGCAAATCACAATGCTCGTGAGTCACGAATGACATGCCAATGCGATCAATTTAAATGCACAGTTTAGATCTGATCTTACTTTAATTAGCTTCAAGCTATCTTAGCTAGGTCTTTATAACAAAAAATAAATTTAAAAGCAAATCACTGCCTAAAGTAATGAATGACAAATTATTTTGACAAGAGAGAGAGAGAAATATGGACTAAAATTTTTTTACAGCACTCGCGGTAACATAAGAACTTAGAATTGCGGCTTGAGAGACTGTGAGGTAAACTCAGCATCTCAATGGCTACCAAAAATTAAATCTATCATTATATGAGTTTTAAATTGGCAAAAAAAAAAATGTCTAGATTTTTTTTACTTTCAAAGACTATCTTGAAAAATTTTCAGTTTGCCATACATTAATCAGTAATCACCCTATTTCTCAAACAGCACTTAATGCCCACTGGTGGTTAGCAAACAAATTTTCTCGGATGGGTCATCATTGGCTACTTAGCTTATTCAAAATGCATAATGTAAAAAGAAAAAATGTATATTTCTTCCAATGCATAACTATAAAACTAATTTCTACATGTTTAATTGAAGTTTGTTAATGAAACAAATACTGTCAGCAGTAGTAACGATGAACTCACTTGCGGTCCGGTGCTATTGGTGTCTCGGTCATCTACGCTAATGTGGAAGCGGCGTTGGAATTCAGTAGCTGCGGATTCAAGCGTTCGCTCGCGAACAGACGGCTCATTGCATGTTCCCGCCAAGCTGCAATCACACATCGTTATGGTTTTAGACTCCTTTCTGCCTTATCTATCCTTTGCAGTGGTTTAAAAAAATGTATTTTAAACTGGGTTTTTGTGAATTTGCCTACGGAAATATTCGTAATTTGTTGCGGCAAAGAAGAAAAGAGAGAGAGGGAGCGCAACTTACCGCAGAAGAAAATTGGCGTCGTAAGGTGCACTTGTTGAGAAATTTCCTGAATTTTCAAGAATTTTTACGTTTTGGTGTACTGCATTTGTCATTGTTCCCCTCCGCCCCTCTCTCTATCATTTTTCAACGCAGCAAAAATATAGCCTCTTAGCACCCTAGTCACATTGAACTATTTATTTTCTTGCCTGCTAAAACTGGGTCTTGCTGCTACCAGTTTATCCAAGATGCGGTCTTCAAAGTGAAGTTAGTTGTGCATAGTATAGCACTGTGAGCATTGAATTGCTGGATTTCTTATAAAGGCTCAAGGGCATGTCTACTTGTCCACTATCTTCTTAGGTGTTTTCCCCATGTAAAGCTGTTGACCAAGTACACTTAATCAAATAAGTGAACTAGTTTGCTAGATGGATATTTTTATGTAAAACCAGTTACGTAAAGTGTGTACTGAAAAAAGATTTGCAAACTAAGAACTGTAACTCTTATCAATAATACGTTAATCAATAATTACGTAGCATAAATGTTAGTACAGAAAAAGCTATCAAGTACAAGCCCATTTCTTTTTAATTTATTTAAAAAAATAATTTCTAACAATGGGGTAAATGCCAAAAGCTAATTCAATTGGTATGTAGATGCACCAGTATACATTGAAAATTTGCTACAATAAAACGACAGCAAATATGTAACATGATAAAGCAATTGCTGTAATTCTTCTGGAGTACACCCAGTACACTCAGTATACACTGGTGAACGAAAATACTACATGGCCACTAAACAGACAAAGTTTTCTTTTCAGCTGATCAACAGTATTGAACATGGGACCTTGCAAAACAAGAGGAGCGAGACAACATCGGAAGATTTTGTTAAGAGAATCAACAGTCTGGAAACGACTCTTGTCTCCTTGGTCGTAAAAGCTTAACTCACTTGAACGTGGGTCGCTCCCATTGAGTAGATCTAGCGATGTGGTTCACATAGTACGTCCTTCCATTGGCGTCTGTCCGCTCCTCCCAGCCAGTTGGAAGGGGGGGAAGTGGCGTGTTGTCCCCCTGCGCAGATAAAACAGCCTACCAAAGTGACGTCAATTCAATGTTTTACCCATTTGCTAACGCTTTTATATGGTACTACGGTACTAATGTTCTTAGAATTTTAAATTCAACTGTAGTATCAACATTGCATGTAGGAGAATATTAAACAGAATATTGCTCAGCATGTGTATTAGGTGCATTTATAAATCAGTACACCTCAGGCTTCTACATCTATTTAGGGCACAATCCAAAGCTATATTTATAGTTAAGAAATTGTAAATACCATTTATAAATAACCAAATGACCAAGGAAAGTCTAGACCAGTCCAATTACAAGAATTCTGCTGAAAGGTTCATGATTAAAGAAAGTTCAGTTTCGACTGAAATGCATCCTAGTGACGCTAAGGTGGTCACCTGTGCAGGACCCTCAACGAGGTTGAGGGAAGCTATGTCGGGCTCGACGATCTCCCACTCGGTTTCTTGGTCAGCAGGTGCAGGCCGTGTGGTGGGTTCACGGACAAATGCATGGTACACTTCCAGGTGGCCCTTGACTCGCGATCGCGCACTACGTGGACGCAGAATATACTGTTTGCTTGGAACCTACAGGAATAGTAAAAAATTCAATCTTATTAGTGCTGATCAATAAGCATATTCATCCAGGAGAGGTAAATAGATGATATAGCAGAGAAATATCCACAAGCGGCCAAAAGTCTTTTTGACCTTCTTTAATTTCATAAAGCCACACAAGGGTAGGATTTAATGAAACTGCACCAAAGTACATCAATAAATAGTTTTATGCTACCTGACGGCCTTCTTGCTCCCAAGGAAGGTTGAGTAGCGTCAGTTCGACCATGCCGAGAAAGTCATCTCTTGTCAACCGGTTTTCATCAAACACCTGCAGCACCAATTTGTGTTCAGCTGGCTTCACCTATAACAATTATTTCCAACTTTTAGCATGAGCTCATCCATTTCAAGGTCGCATTGAAATGACAATGATAACTGCTATGGCCAACACTTACTCGAAAAACGAATTCTTCGTTCCATTGCGGATTCAGTGTCTAAAAAGTAAAAATTTGTTAAAATTCATTAGACTAACATTATAATATTGCTGTATGTATAAAATTGTCACATATGCAATTGTACTTACCTTTTTCTTAGTTTTTGTCAGCACCGAGTCAACGGTAACATCACCGCTAATTGTGTTTAGGTCAATTCGAACATAAGGATCACTGTGAATGGTAAGAAAATAAAGCCGATTAAGTCATGATCTCAAATGCCTTACAATATATAAGGCAACATTGATGCTCTAGTATAGTTACAATATTACAATGGATAGAAAGTTGTACCATATCAACCTACAAAATGTTTGTTAGAAAAACTGCATGTTTTTATTAAATTATCAAAATTAAACTACTACCTTGCACCGAATATGTCCTTCTTAGCTAATTGGTGACCTCCAATGACTTTCAGCCGTAGCTGGTTCATCTCTTCCTCTGCCTGTAAGGACATAACGGCAATCGTTATAAGCACATAATGTAAATGTCCAAAATTAAGAATCAATAAGTATACTCTATTAAGTCTGGCACAAATACAACCAACTGTATTTATGAAGTAAAAGCAAAAACAGGTTGAATGAGGTCAAGGTGTCGTAAAATGTCGCTGCAAACCAAGAGCGCAAACACAGAAGTTGTATTTATGGTGCCATAGGCTACCTTAGTATACTGGTATTGACAGGCTTAATGATAAATAAGAGAGATATGTAAAAAGGAATACAAGCTGGAAGTATAATTATTTGAAATGATTTTAAGGGAAATAAAATATGGGATACTGGAAAAGTAAAGAATCGGACTTTCCTACACCTTCATTTCTTGACAAACCAATGGAACTTAAAGATTAACAGCTTAATACTGTCAGATATATATTGATAATAACGTTATCAGTGGCCTAATTGCTGAAAACGGTAAACGATAACAGAGGTATAACATTAGAGTGGATGGGAGAGGCAAAGCCATTTAGCTTTCAGGCTGTAGGCCTAAAATGTCACTTACCATTCCGTAGTCTACAGCTTACGCTAAGCACTAAGCCGGTGTTACTCGGTTGCACTCAATATTGGCTTGAAAGAATAAATGATCATAAAACGTAGATTACAATCATCTAGTAATTAATCGTCAATTATCTTATTTCGTCACCATCAAAATCCACACTGTGCCCTGCTGACTGCTGTCAAGTAATGTAAATTTGAGTGACGTCAGATAAGTAACTCGCAGCTGACTTGAAGGACGAGCGAGTGGATTTTCTTGATCTTTGCTGCTCTCAGTGCCGACTTCACATCGTAACATTTCTCCATGTTGAAATGCTTACTTTGACATTGACAGTTCCTACAATTTCGTAGAGTTTTGAATAATATTTTACTATCTTCAAAGATACCCTGTGCATGGGTTCGTTATTATAATCTAAGCTACGTTTCTCGAGGAACTGTAATAACTGATAATGTAAGAGTTCACTGTATAGCCCTAAAAAAAGAAACGCCCAAAATCTGGCCATACATCTTTGCCTCTTGCGCCATTCAAGGCCTTTTTTGGGCTTTTCAACTTTGCATATAACTACACAAAGACCGAGAGAAGAAAAGCAAATGTATTAAACTTGAGTGATTTGACATGGATGACATACGACTATTGCTACGAGAGGAAGGGAGAACCGCTAGAAACCTCGTGGCATTTCATGTACCCATGCATGCTGGTTTGACACTTCCAGAGAATGGTATGTGAAAGAAAATATTTCTAGGCCACAGGCCTGCACAGAGTCGACGTTAGGTAGGGCAGAGTAAAAACACTATAATTTTTGTGCGCTGCAATTGCAGACTTGGTTCATATGACCTCCAGAAAATGCAAAGACATTTTCTAGCATGGTACAATTTTTTACAACAAGAAAATAAATAATGTTGGTATTTACTATTCGTACTTGTGGGTGCGTAAGTAGAGTTTAAGACCAGGCTCAGTTCCTCACTTCTACGTATTTGTACCTACTTGTAATTATTAAGTTAAGGTTGTATAATTAATTGTATGTTATTCTAGCAAAAATACTGCACTGCTCATCTTGTTACAAATTCAAATTAATGTTTCTTAATCAGGATTTTACCAGGATACGAACGGTTTGTTTTTAGGGTTGGTTTGGTCTCGGAAACCTCCTACAGTGCCCCGTCCTGTCAATGATCTAAAAAAGCCAGGAATTCCACGACAAGGTCAAAGGATGAGCGATGTAACCAATCCTGCTACCAGAGTACGTTCAGCATCTACTGGGCGTGATAAAAAATCTGGTAGGTAGATTTGTTTCACTTGGCCTATTACAGCATTTCATAATAGTTAAAAAAAATGATGTACCTATTTTGTATTTTTATGAGCACAATACCTAATCTTAAAGGTAACAATGTAAAGCAAAGAACGTTGAACAGAGTTTCAGGCAAGGTACTGGGCTTTTCTATTCGGGAATCTACAGCGAGCTGTTGACGAAATCTATTCTACGTGCGAGTCGGACGAGAGTGTGGCTGAATGCAAGGAAGCCATCTTAGTGCTTGAAAATTACACGCGCGAGTTTCTCAGCCTAATCGAGTGGTTTCAACTGAAGCTTGACTACGATAATACAGCTCCTCCACAGAGGCCAAACTCTCTGACATGGGAGGTGCGCAAGTCTTCGCCACCAGGGAAGGGAAAGGTTAGATATCTTCATCCATAATTTCTTGTCAAATGTCCTACACAGGGTTTCATTTTTAAATTGTGGATTTGAGGGTTGACTTCATGGGATGGCAGGTATCTTGCTTACACCGCAAATCTTCTTTCATTCTATATGTTTTACCTATTTAATAAAGAAGTTCACAATCCAGTTACTCTAAAACAAAAACTTACATTTTTATTTAATTCCTCTCAAAGCTTTCCCTAGGATTGAAAGTACTTGTTAAGATAGCTGAAACTTTGGAATAATAACAAAAATATAATTAGTTATTTTGAAAAGCATCTTTTTTGTGTTGACTGCTCTCCCATTCAATGTTCTGATTATGTCCTGACATTTTGCACGTTCTGTGTTCAGCCTCGCATGACTCAAGGGTCAAACACCGATGCAGCGGTCCTCCAAGACGATGTGCCAACTCCAAGCGACTCTCCTGTGACGAACATAGCTTCCCCTCCGCCGATCACTTTGGAGGCTCCTGTGGCCAAGAGACCTTTGCTTACCAATGGCAAAGGTGATGGAGATGGAAACAAAGAGACGGAAGTCAAAAACTGTACTACACAGTCAATTATAGTCGCTTTAGAGTCGGGGGATACGAAAGAAAGTGATACGCAAGTCATGGGTAAAAGTGATGCTGAACCCGCTGAGATAATAGAAATCATTAATTTCACTGAAGATAACACGAATGTTAAAGTCACAGAGCAGGTCGTAGATGTTCAAAATCCAGCAGAGCTGGATACTGCTGGTAATAGTAACGTCAAAATGACAACTAGGAATGATTTGAAAGATCCTATCCCCACTGTACCAGAACCACCAATAACAGAAAATATAGATTCAAATGATACACCAAACCATTTAGTAATTTTGCAAACTGAGATGGCATCGGAACCTACAAGTACTATCCAAGAGGTGACCAAAGTGGCCAACGACGACAGCATTGTCCCTTTGATGGTCAGTGAAGCATCCCAAACGGACCTTGAACTGTGCATAGAAGGCGACGATGGCTTGAGATTTCTTCCGCCTCCTGGGTCGTTGCCGTTAAAGCCATTGGCTTCAGCTTCCAAGCCTGTTAAGACGATCCCATCTCCGAGGAAGCCTCAGACTTCTCCCGTCACTCGAAACTACGCAGCCGTCTCTAGACTAAGCTGTCCGCGGACTACAAGGGTTCCTCCACCGTCTCTTCAAAGGCCGGCGCCACCGCCAAGGCCAGCAGTGCCCAATGTGGAAGCCAGAGTAAACCACAACCAGAAGATGGTAGCAGCTAGAGTGCGGTCTTCGTATCCTTCTCATATGGTGAGATCGCATGCTATTGTACTTCATGGCTGGATATATTCTCTCCATAGGCTATTGGTGAATCATATTGCTCAAGTCTACTCTTATGTTGACAGTCTAATGCCCTCTGTAAGAAAGTTTGTTGTTATTGTGAAATTCCCAGCAAAGTAACCCAATCGTTTGTGTTGGGTAGAAGTTGCAAAACTAAGCAACTTATTTACCATACCTTCTGCACTGCCACACATCTAATAATGTGTTTGTTGCAGGCTGGAAGACATTTGGAAGGTCGCAGCCTGTCCAGTTTGTCGTCCAGCTCATGGGCAGACAAAGTAAAGGACAAGGTCAAGGACCGAGTCAGAGAGCATTCGAAAGACAGCGCCAGCATCAATAAAGCAACCGTTTCCGTTGAGGTCTTACCTCGAACAGGGGCTGCAAATCAAGATGGTATGATTCTAGAAGCTGTATTTTATAAAAATGTACAGTTATTATTGTCATTGATATTTTAAAAAGAACTTGATGAAATAATATGAGTTCTTGTTAACCTAATAAAAAATAACTAAAGAAAGTAGGGTTATTCACATCACTCTTGAGCTTTGATTACACCTCGATATCTGCCACATAATTAAATTTAAATTGTGCATGCACGCAGACGATCAGCAAGGCTGGGAGACTGTGAAAGGTCGGTCTCGTTCGCGTTGGTCTCCGTCGAACACCATGAAAGCAAAGCTGCGTTTCAACCAGATCAGTGCGTCATCGTCACTGCCTGCATTGGCGCTGTCGGACGTTGAGGTCTGCCTTCCACTACCTGTCGTTGCCAAGAACAAGATCAACATGAAGACACAGCAAAAGAAAGTGCCTATACAGGACATCAAGAAGAACAAAGACAAGGACAACAGCCGCGAGAGACTGAAATCGGTAGCCGGAAAGAAGCCAGGTGCCGGTGAATGTCACAAAGAGAATGTCATCGACTTGGGCGTGGACGAAAATATAGACAGGTACTATACATTTATCTTCTGGATCACCATATCAAGTGCCCACATTGAAAACCTTCACTATCTCAGAATTTAATGAAATTTTCAGGAGGTTTAAAACACCGGAAATAAAACCCCTTTCTCATTTTTTTTGCCATACCCCTAGCGGTTTGCCCGTGGCAGGGGATGAAAATACCAAATATTTTACTTTTTGCCCCGCACGGCCATTCACTATATTCACTCTAGCGTTTGAACAAATAAACTTAAAAGGATGGGACTAGTTCTAAAATAATAATCGTGCTTTAATTAACAAGAAAAAACACATGAATTGCTTACTTATCAAGTTTAGGGGTGGAAAAACCCACCTTTTAATTTCAACCTTTTATGTTTTTTTCCAAGCATCTCCAGATTTTTATCTTTTCATAAAAAAATAAATAAAATTTGAACCAGTTACCGACATGTGATTAGAAGTTATGATTTTCAAAAAAGGAAATGTGTCCTTGAATTGGCTATGAAGCTATTGGCTATTGTCCTTGAGGTTTGAGAGTACGAGCCTTTTCTGAATGTGCACCAGATCAGATAACATCTGAGTGACAACATTCTTAACAATATAATGCAAAACAAAGCATGTCTTGACAAGCAGGTGGTATCAAACACATGTAGAAATGTTTTTAACCAAGTTTAAAACCAATCAATGTTTACACCACTGGGTCGATAGCATCAACGTGGGTGACTCCGTCCTGGATTCAAAACTCGAAATCTTCGAGGATATCTTGGAGGAGGAGCTGCGCAAGAGCCGCGAGCTCAGCTGCGAGGAGGCCAAGCTGCGGCGCGAGATCCAGGAGCTGGAGACTGCATCAGAGATCGAGCTGGACGCGGAGACCGAAGATGAGCGGGAGAAGAGCACCGACGACCCCACTGAGTCTGTAGACGGGGCCGACTGTGATGAGGAGTGGCTTGAGGGGAGCGGCACGGACGAGATGAGCCTTGAAGCACGCTACGAAAAGGTGGGAATAAAATAAGGTTGTCATCACCTTTGCAATTGCTGGAGTGATATTGCGGCTGAACCCAGTTCTGTTGTTGAATATTAAAAGCAAAAAATTATAAAGTCAAAGCTGTAATGATGACAGGTATTTAATGAAACGAGCCACGGTCTCTTATGAAATTTGTTTCCGGTACTTCTGGTATTGATGAATACACTGGAACGATTTAATGACTTACAAATACACTTGTTTGCTCTTGGTAATATGGTGTCCATTTTCACGGATGGTTAGTGCAACCAACACCCATAAAGGTGTACTTAGGGATACCATTCTCTAATTTCCTTGTTGGATGCACATTGTAGATGGTAAAATGTGAGTCACCTGCTTTCGTACTTTGTAATCTTTGTCGTAACGAGCACAATTACATTACCTCACAGGTCTTGGTGGGAATGTCGTGGGCCGAACGCGTGGACACCCTCGAACAACTGCAGGAGTACGTTGCGCGAAACCCAGGCCGCGCTACTGAGCTGCACCAGAAACTGTCGTCACCGTCTCGGCGCCGTACCATAGCCGAGACACTTCGTCGCTTCCAGCTGAAGCAAGCGCAGGCCAAAGAGAAGCGCGAGAGCTTGGCCAGTGAGCGTGCCAAGCGTTTGAAGGAGCTACACACCAAGGTCGAGGAGGTGAGTGTCTCTAATGAGGTTTAACTCACTGCTCTTTGGTTAGGTTTTACATCCTTTGGTGGTTCTTTGGTCCTTTTGGTGGTTTCCTTTCAAATATTACAAACTAAATTACAAATGTGGCAAACTTGAAGAAACCCAATTTGATGAGGCAATATCTTTTCTTATAGTTTTACCATTTTGGGTGTATTTGCAAATGACATTTAAACTAAAGCTTTAGCTTTTTATTTCTGGCTTTCTTTTGGCTTATGCAGCATGTTTCTTTCTTTGTGGTTTTGTTTCCTGGCTATCTGGCTTCTTTATTGATTCTAGTATCTTTGTATAAGTCCTTTTACGGAACATATGGTTCAAAAAATTAAAAACAGAAAAATGAAATTGCAAATTGCTTGGCATGTTACAGATTATTTATATTTTCAATTTGGTGTGGTTTTCTGTCGTGCCATTTGCTTTTCATCTCATCTTAGGAGTCATATGCAATCCCATAGGCAATCTTTCTCATCCCAAACATACTGATTAATAAGTCAGTTAAAACTTTGATTTACTTTCCATTTAAAATTTAAAATAGCAGCAGCCATTTTTTAATTATGCCCTATTGCCCTTTTTTATGCCCTATTGTTTTTTTATGATTGCAAAGACTTGATATTACACTTGCTTGTAGCTTCCTGTAGCTGCCTGTAGCTTAAAGAGACTCGTTTGCTTTGCAGGTGAAAGCTGCACAAGACGCGAACATCGAGAAGCGCCGAGTACTACTGGAGACGAAGCTGAAGCGGGCTGAAGCTAACCGCAGACAGCACCTGAAGGGCATAGTGCGTAAGGCACACGACGAGGAGCAGAAACTCAAAGAGATTGCTTTTATTACGGAGTTGGAAGCTCAGAATAAGCGACACGACTTCATGGCGCAGTGCCAGGAGCAGGAGGACAGGCTACAAGGTAAGATAACGTTTTATTATTAGTGTTCCTAATATAAAAAATACTTTGCTTATTGCAAGCATTTGCAATTAAAATCAGATTACAAAAGACCTAGCTAGTTGAAATCTTTTTAAAATTGCAATACTTGCAATGCGCGGGGTAATAAATAATATAATAATAATAAAACACCCAACTCTTTTTTAAAGCAAAACCACAACTGAATTGATGTAATGTTTTGGGGAGAAATCAACAAAATCATTGAGACGTTGTCCTGACAGGTATTGCTGAGGAGCGACAACGCAAACAAGAAGAGAAGGCCGCCAAGGAAGCCGCAGTGGAAGAACGGAGACGAGTCCTCGAGGCAGAACGCCAGGAGAGGCTTGAAAGACTCCAGGTGTGTAACAAACTAACCTCCAGGTACTTATCCATTTTGATTTTTCCCCATTTTTAGCAGCAGTAGAAACCTTTTTGTCATTCACAAGTAAAGGAAATATGGATGCTGTCTGATTTCATTTCTTGATTGACTCGATACTTGTTTATTTTTTTCTCATGGCTCATAGACAACACTCTAGAAACCCAAAAGCCAACAACAGTCATGTTATTTTGTTAAAGGAGCCATCCTATTAGATCATTTATTCAATCAACCATTACAACAATAGAAAATCAGTAAGAATAAAATCAGACTAACTGCCCACCAGTTCTAAACCTGGAGCATTTTCGCTTCACCATTATTCATGGTTGATAGCTCAAAATCCCTGACTAGCACAATATGGTTGGTAACAATATTGCTGTGGTTTAACGGAATGTGGTGCCGGCCTGTGACAGGAACTACGACGGGAGCGGGAAGAGCGTGTGGGCCGAGCACAGCAGGAGAAGGAGAAAGAGCGACAGGAGCTGGCTCGGGAGAAAGCGCGTGACCGGGAGGAGAGACTCTCGGCACTGCATGCCGCTCAGCTGGCCACACAGGTCAGTATGCTATGCAGTGTTCGATTTTCTGTGCACGAGATAGAGAAATTCACATTTCTGCATCCAGTTTTATATTAGAATCAATCTTTTACTACACACAAAAGTTAAAATTGTAGGTCACAAAATTCAAATTCGCATGACAAAATCTGCCTAATCTATCTAATCTACCAAAGTCTTTGTAATCATTATCTGCTCGTCAGTTTGGTCTGATGACTTATTAATTATTATACCGCTTTAAATTATTAAATTGGATTGTGATACATTTACCTGCTTCGATCAGATCAGTTAAATAAACCATTGCTGAGCTTTTTTCAAGTCAATTTTGTGCAAGGCAAGGTTAAACGGAAATTAGAGGGTAGAGTGTTATTATTATTATTTGTGGTGTTTAACGACGCACTGTTTTGACAACTAGCCCTACGGCACTGGTCTAATGGCGTCGGTGAATGAGTGGATGATGATGAGGATGATGATGAACCTAACCTAGCCTAGAAGGGAGGAGGGGAAACTCGGTGCCGGCATGTAGCCTACTCCTGTCGAAGAGCACCAAGGGGACCACCGGCTTCACGTCCCTTCCGATGGACGGTACAACTCGAACAGCAGGATTCCTCCACAAATCCATGCTGTCGAGAGGTCGATAAGCAAGGCGAATGAAGTTGCTGTACTAACTTTCATCCCTCCAACCTCTCTCCCGAACAGAACTGGTCATGTGTATAATGGTCACCCATTCAATACCTGACTCAGCGCAGTGTTGCTTAACTTCGGTGATCTAACGAGAACCGGTGTAGAGGGTAGAGTGCCGGATGGCTAGTAAAGGGGAAAAGAAAGATATGGCTGAGATTGAAAAAGCTGGTTGTGATAGATGCAGTGGTTGTACAACGTTTTGGCTACCTCGCGTTGCTCACGTAGAGTAAGAAATGTTTGGCAATTCACACAATGGATCGGGTCATGCAAAAATTACTTGCATTGAAAAGCTTCATTTCCTTTTCATTTTGTACTCATGTCTGCAAAGTTTCATCTGGTGTGCCGTAATTGAACTGTGAAAAATATTCAAATAAATTCTTAGCAAGGGAAGAACACAAACACTTCCCAATGTGGCTTTGATCACTATCTTCGTACCAATCAGGAAGAGCTGCAGAAGAAGATCCAGCTGAAGCAGGAGGAGTCTGCACGTCGCCACGAGGAGAACATGGAGCACATTCGACAGCGTGCCCTCGAGTCATCGATCCTGCGCACGGATGACGTGGCCCCTCGACTCGCGCCATATCAGGTGCAGAAGCTCTGCGAGATCTGCGGAGTTCTGGTAAGTTGTAAACACATTTAAGCTCTTCTTTCAGTTTGGCCACAAGATCCAGTTCAACTGTGCCAATTCTATTGATTGATTCATAGCTTGTACTACTAACTGAAATCATGGGACACATTTTTAAAATGTGTTCCATAATAGATGATTGTATCAAATTTGACTCCGCATTGGCTTAAGAATCATATAAGGAATAAGGATAAACCTTTGTATATACTAGGGTTTTTAGTACTTCTCTATAGCACTCTAGATGAAATGTGTCATAATTTACAATTAATTCTTTTCTCGTTACTTGAACAGATTGGTTCAGAAGTGTACCTTCTGAGTCACCTCCGTGGTCGCAAACACCAAGAAGCCGTTCAGAAACTCCATGAAGGCGTGGCCAAAGAAGAGATTGCCGTCCTTAACATCCGTCACATCGTTGACGCTCCGGCCGATAAACTAGACCCACGACTTGCTCTCGACAAGAAGCGTCAGAGCGGCCTCAAGAAACGCTGCAAGAAGATCAGGCAACGCATGACGGCCAGAGGCCAAGAGTTCGAAGACAAGCACGAGGTTTCAACTAAGGCAGACTCGGCCAACAAGCCACGACTGCAGAAGAGTTTAAAGGACATCGACAAGCTCTTCAAGATCCAAGGGAAGGGACAATGGCCGAACACAGCGATCACTGCGCTGGAGCGGGCACTCGGAGAGATGAACCGGGTGCTGACCAAGCAGGGGTGTGCTGCCGACCAAGCAATTTTCTTGGCGCTCAACGGGTTCACAACAGTCAACAACATTCTCAGTCTGGGGCTCGACGTGCCGCCGAATATGGCTCCATTTATTCCTTCAAAGTAAGTCAAAATTAACTTCTTTTGTTGTGGTTGTTTCTATTTAGTTCCCAGCCAATTGAATATTCTTGCAAAGAACAAGATAGCTTACTTTTCCCAGTGGGTTTGTTTGTATTCCTCATGCCTCAATAAAGAGTGAGTGCCCTCAATTTTTTGTGTGACAAGATATTGATAGACATCTGGAATTGTTTCAACAATCTGACCAAGCCTGGATGCTTGATCTTGTTAAGCCTCCAGGGATGGCAGAATAGAGGAAAGGTCACCGCCTTGCTTTTGCTATCTCCTAGGTTTGATCTTGATAGCCGGCCTACCTAATTGTTAATTTCCATGATTTCACACACAAATTTCTAGCAAATTCTAAGACGATTCCTCCAAAAGATCACCTAATCACCATTTGTGTGCCATTCAAAGAATGCATTACAGTAAATGTGCTAAACCTAATCAGCTGCTTGACCCTTGGCTTGCTTGCAGGTGCTTTGTGACAGCATGCACCACACTGAGCCTGGCTTGCAAAGGCCACCCCACCAATGCAACATACCTGCTGCTCAGCAATAAGATCAGCACCATCCTCGACCTTCTGCTCAATCGACTCACGGTAAGCAACTTCTCGGCAACGATTTATGTTGACAAGCCTGGTTTTACGATGATGCCGAGTTATCCCTGGGATATTCATCTTGTTATCTTGGTGGCTGAGAATTAGTTTCTGGTGAGCTGTAGAAAAAAACAACTCTGATATCTTTTTATTAGGAAAATTACTACGCTCTCAAAAATAGATGCCCAATCGGAGACTCAAACGTGATCTCCACCTATTGCAGATGTTGCTCTAACCAATTGGACTACTTGTGTCCAAGTAGCTCAATATTTGTGAGGTAAATAGTGTTTTTAATAATAAAATACTCTTGCATTGCAAGCGTTAGCAATTTAAATCAGATTTCACAACTTAGATATTTTTCACCCCAGTTCGTGGAGTCTGTGGTCTGGTAGAAATTATGGCAAATATTCCAAGCTTTATTTTATGATTATTGGATGCTTTTTCATTTGGGCACAGATTTCTTTAATTGGAATTATTATAACCTACAATTTCGTTTGATAATTACGATTTGATTGGTCGTGTATGCAACGAATATTTTTAACCATGTTAAACTGTTCAGCTTCAAACTATGAAACTTTCAGAAAACTATATTTTTTAATTGACATTTAAATTGTGCATGCTTGAAAACAGAACAATTAAATTATTATGAACATACCATCCTCTCAAAAATGCGTACCCAATTGGCAATTGAATACAAATCAGGTACAAATTCATAAATAATTAAAATCTATATGTTGTTGTCAAAGTAAAGTAGCACAATATTTAATCACTGGCAAACTAGGCGTATCCAGCATATTTAACTTGTTATTTTGAAACAACTTAATTAACAAAATGAACTTCATCCATAAATTTCATGGAATCAACTCAATCAACTGTGCCAAGCAGAGCTAGTTAGTCAATAGCAGAGCTAGGGTCACTAGTTAGTGCCGATAAAGCTGGCATGTTATTTTGTAATAGAATATCAATAGATAATGTCAGTCATTTTCCAGACTCTCAATGCATGTTGATCCTACAGTGTTTTGATCACTCCACGCTTCAGGATAAAAGATATTTTCGATTTCTCTTACTTGGTCTCCAAAAAAAAAAAAATTATTTCTGTATGTGATGGAACCTACAGTATAGGTACAGAGAAATAGGCAAGATGAAGTAAAATAGATTTTTATGGACATAAGCTCCTCGAATTATTCCGATTGAATTACAATTAAATTTTAATAATCACGCTTTAATATTTATCAGTATATGATATTATGAAACTCATGGCATGGGTGTAAATTGTATTATTTCTTCTTATAATAGCTGCAAGTTAGTTTGTGTAAATCAGGCTCAAGATTTGTCACAAGACTTTCCCTCACAATCAATTTTTCCCCACAAATTCACTCCTCTATTAATAATGCATGACAAGGCAATTCCCCTCCCAACTTAATCAGTCCCATCTCATCACCACAGATAATTGTTTTTGTTTCTTCACCACTATGTAAATAACGCATAAAAAGACTGGGCTTGATTTTTCCAATTCGGATGCAGTCAACCTTCTTCACTGTATTTGCTGTTAATCTATTTCATCCCTGTAAGTAAATATGAATTTGATTTCTCCTCCTCTCTGGCAAAGCAAGGCCCACTCGATACATGGACCGGAACTCACCAGCCAGATGTTCTCTTCTAAGCCCACACCACAGCATGCAGCATTCATATAAATTCATTTGCCAAGGGTAATATTTGCCGAGGTCACTAGGATCCCAGTTCTCATCCTATCTCATTTAGCTACCTCTGCTGCTACGTCGGTAAAAAGCTTAAAATCATGGACGAATAAAATACCAGAATCTGATTTGGATTGCAAATACTTGCAATGGCCAATGTAATTTATTATTGAGAACACTAATAATAAAAACTGCAAAAACTCTCTAAAACCTGGGTTTACAACTTCGAGTTTTAGAATGAGTTGTAAAACTATCTCAACTACTAATTTCGCTGCATGTGATTGGAAGTCGCCTTTTCAATTGTTTTACCGAAAACTTTAACTAGGAGCTGAGATTTTGGTAAAACCGGACCTTAAAACCGAGCGTTAAAACCGGGCGTTAAAACGGGGCTAAAACAACAAATTTTCCGGGAGTTTTGAACCGTTATTTTGTAAAAAAAAAAAAAAAAAAAAGAAAAAAAAAAATCCATTACTCCTGGTATTTCATCAAAGGTGAAATCATCTGTTAAGGTGAAGCAACCAGGATTATATAAAGTACGCATGAGTCTAAACACCATATTAAGATAACTATAAGCCAATCTGAAACCACCTTCTTCCGAATTTTATTTTCGATGTATCTTCACATATGTATTGGGCTACGCCAGTTTCAACAGAACGTTCTGCCTGGCTTGCATTCTGGCTTGTTTTGCGAAACATTCTGGGAGCCAGGCTGCGCTAGGGCGCCGCGCGAAGGGCGGGGCTCTGTCTGTCGGCGCCGGACAGACAGGTAGCCGACGACGCCTGCGTCGCGGCGCCCCACGCCCCCTCCCCTTCCCCCACCCCCACCACACACACCCTCGACGATGCTGCTTGGCGGGCAGTGCTGTACATGCTAATATGAAACTGATGTGTGCTTGCAGCGCGGGCGCTTGGAAAATGATGGAATACATTACGCTCGTGGGAGCGCTTTTTTGCTTGAATTTGTGGATGTGGGCGCTTTTTCTTTGGCGCACCGCTATTTCAGGGAAAGATATACTTTTAATTGGGCGTCATTTCAATCTGTTTTTCGAATTGCCAGAATCATCTGTGTATCCCCTCGTAACCGAAAATGAGTTGACTGAACTATACGAAAAGACAAATATTTACTGATCCAACCCCTCCGTGAAAAGGGGTGCAAATGCGATCCAGTCTGGTTGCGAATTGGGACAGAAAATACTTTCATCCTATGTAGGTACAAAATTACCTATTCCTTGTCCGAGTATTCGCAATGGTTACGATTTCAAATCATTTCGCTAGTCATGCTATACGAGTGTTTATTTTCTCTGCCTTCGATAAAACTTTGAATAGACAGCGTTTTTGTTTTATTAATCCAAAGAAACAAGATGCAGCAATATCGTCGTGCATGGACCCTTCCTTTCGTTACAATAAAACGTCCTTCATTGTCCATCTAAACACATCCCCGCGCCCATTCTCTCACGAATGGGAAAATGGGAAAATCCATCGCGAACAGAATACAATGTTAGTGTTGCCACGGTATTACGTCGACTAGATGTTTCATCAGGACCCCCTTTATGTAAAATCGCTGACTTGTAGCACGCATGAATTGTTCGTTGATGTATGCCCTGAAGATGATCCTTCGCCGGTGGTGCACGGGGGTGGGGGGGGGGGGGAGATGGTAGAATCGAATCAGAACAGGACCTGATTGACCCTTATTCAAATACCGTGATGGCGTTTAAGTGATTCGCTTGAGGTTTCCAGATCAACTCACATTGACTTCGGATTCTGGATTTCTTCCTTTTCTCCCGTTTATCCCGAAATGTATGGCGAACGGGCTCTTTGCATGCTTCAGCTGGCTTAATGGCACATAGTCGTAGAGAGCGGCTCAGGATTGCCGTCGCTGTTCTTATTGGGGAATAGAATTCTGAATATTTTTGGTCATGGTCTAGAAACGGGGTATTCGTATCACTAGGTGCAAATAATATTAAAGTCTGTAGTGACTAAAGAAATGTGCAAAGACTGTAATATCCGTAGTATAGGATATAGGAATATGTATTTTAAGCACATGTTGATTCTTAGCTAATTTCTTAAATATATTAACTAGTATTTCAGAGTTATTTCAATTTTTTGGCCACAGCTATGTTATACCACACCCATATTTTGAGCTTCACTCGTGTGTTTTACGTAGTTAAATATGGTTTTGTGATCCATCCGCACGAACGCTCTCATGCATATAAATGCATATGTCTTCGCCACATTTATGCAATACTTGAAGTGTCCCTTATGAAACGGGTGTGTGTTTGCATTTTCCACCCCAGGTGGTGATGCCCGAGGTGGTTAGTGCCAACCCGACCTCGTTGGCGGTAGATCCGCTGGGCGACGCCCTCATGCGTCTGTTGGCACTGGTGCTAAGCGTCGCGGCGCCCGGTGATGACCTCAAGACCGACGCCTTTAACTGCCGTGTGCAAGACGTCGTCAGGTAAGGCTAATATGCTGCTCTATCTACGCTTTAGATTACCAAAAACCTCCAATGTACCTGTAATTTATTCTTGTCTTAGTGTAGGAATATCTTTTGGTTTTTACACATGATTTCAGTTGCTTTGCTTTGGACTGGATACATGTACTGTCGAGTAAAAATCCTTCCAACAAACATATATTTTAGATGGAACGATCCTGTTGTTATTCAAAGTTATATCAAAGAATAAAATCTAAAAATCTAAATGAGTGGTTTTAAAGAGACACAGAGATTAATTTCATCATTTGAAGAGCTAGTTCGTTATACCTACAGCTTAAATTTATAAACACATAATAATATTTCATCTCTGCCACACAAGACCAAGACTATTGCAACTCAGTTCTTTGCCCGCCCTTTTCGTTTGCTGTGGGCATACATGTGTCATTTTAAACTAATTACGACAGGGTCTTGCAGACACTCTTGCTCTATAGCGACGAGGTTTTTAATCTTCCCGAAAGTGTTCACCCTCTCTCTCTCTCGCTCTCGTCTCGGGTTGGTTATAGCTTAGACCGAGAAATGATAACCGAGAAAACCCCGTGATTTACACCAGCTTTCAGTGTAAACCGAGTTTACACCAGAATGCACACAAGAACTTCGAAACTATAATTTCATAACAATTTCTTTATTTCGCTTTCGCGTATCAACCTAGACGACCCTCTTCTAGCAACTAGTCGCGCTATTAATTTTGTCTCCAATATTTATACTTGCCTGTGTTAAAACGGAGCGCTGCAGTGCGGTATTTCGTCTGGCACAGTCGTGGCTTTCACCGTTCCACCACCGTGTTTGATTTGCTGGAAATCTCTGGCAAAACTTTCGTGCAGTCTAGCCAGCTAGAGAAGATATCAGCCCCAAGGACTGCCCCCCAACGTTGTTACCAACTCATGAATGACAGTTCAGTTATGATTTCAGTGTCGCGATTTCAAAATACTTGTCATAACTGCAAAATAATTCCGAAGATTTTTATAATTACTATAAAAATCTTATAATTACTCCAAAAACAAACATTTTGTCACAGCAAAAGCGTAAGAGCAATAGGAAAATGGCGTACATCAGCGGAGATTTTTTGCATTATTTAAAAAAAAAGTTAGCCGTCGAATCACACCAAAACTACCGTTGGCGCCTCTACCGGAAAGAATGTTCAATCGCTGAATACAATAAGTGCATTTAAGCAACTGCAACTCTGTATAACTCTTATTGCAAAAATGGATCTAAGATGGCTTTGAAATTGGTGGTTCTACTAAAACAAAAACTATGTAATAAAATATTTCCAAGTAAACCCCTGTCCTGCCGCTGCCTAGCGTGCAGATACCCCCACTTTTTGTCTGCCAGAGCAAAAAGCACCCTTCTCCACAACCATGTAGAATTCCTCGCCGTAAATCTGCGGCAAAACTTTCTTGCCAGTACACTTTATAATGTGTTTTTCGACAAGTTTGCTTACAAAGTAGTAACTAAGACGTCGACGCTGCTATCGGCGTAGCGACGCCGTGCCGCGGTGATGTGTAGTCGCGTTGGATAGCTCTCATTGGGTTGGATTATGAAGAACACGCTCTGAGTTGTTGACGCTAGCTAATTTCCAATTAACTCTGTCGCGATCGTGGTATAGCAGGGTTCATGTCGCTTTGTTAACACTGTTTTACTTTTTGTGTTGTTTTGTGATCAAAAACGGGGTGCACCATCTATCTTGTGAAAGCGTTTGCTTATAAACACTAGCTGGAGTGCTTTGGTTTTTGGGTATATATCTTTTTAGTTAAGATATCATGTAGCGAGAATCTGAGATTGGAATCATGGCAAATTTGTGTACGAGTTATGCGGTGTTTGCATAACGCTGGGGGTATTAAAAGATTGTAATTTCATCAAGTTATAAACTTCTCAGTGAAACGATATTTACCCCCGTTGCTTGAGTGATTACGGTTACACTATACACGTACCTATGGCAGTTTGAAAAGTAAAGACAGGCACATAATAGACATGTAATCCTTCAAAGTTTGCGCGATGGATATAGGCTCAGCCCCCATGCTCTCATGAGGGAGAGGTTTGCCATATGCACTATCATAATGTTACACAAAACCTCAGAAAAAATAGCTCTGAATCTGCAAGAAAATGTGGCGCATATCTCAAAATTACAAAATTGATAAAAATATCGAAAGTTCGCCTTTGATTTTCGCCCACCAACCGCTCATTTACGTGGCAGAAACATCGTCGGTGTAACTCAACGGTATTCCTTCCAAATCCTTACCCCCCTGTGTGTTCACGGCCTAAATTTCGAGAGCGCTTCATTTCGCGAGCTAGAACAATAGAGATGGCCGGTATTTTGGGCGGCATCTCGCCACGCTCGCTGCCACGCCGAGGCGGCGGTACGTTACTGCCTCTGGGTTAGCTAGTGAAGAGCTGTGTAAACGTTTTAGGGCCGAGCTCGCTGAAAGGATCAACAAGATTGTGTTTCTGAAAATGTGTACATAGCGTGGTGCGGTAGCATAGCAGCTAGAGCGCTCATCAATCCAGATAGACTTACTTTGCTTTCGCTTTGCTTTGCTCTGGCACGGTATACCCTATGTTTACTTCGGTATTTACTCGATACCACCGCCGCCGCCGTTGTGCTCGAAAGTAGTACTTCTTCAGATCGGAAAACACAACATGAATATCTCCATAAACAGGACTCGGCGAAGTGTACCTACGTAGGCTATGTGCGCGCGATGACTTCACTAGTTTTTATAAAGCAATTAATAGTTATTTTTCGTATACTTAAACTTACCTATAGTTTATCACGTCGGCGTACAGGCGTGCAATCGACAACGTTTTGTTGTTCGTGATAAGGTTAGAATTTTTCTTCGGTTTCTTTACCCTAAGATTTACCCCGTTGTTCAAAATTTCGACCTCCGCGACTAACAATCTCATGCGATGTCGCTGCATAAAGTGGCTCCTCTTTTATTTTCCCTATTTAGTCTCCGATTCCTAATGATTTTTATGTAGATATAAAATGAGTTTAACCGAAACTGACGCAGAAAATTATGTCAACCTATTTGCATAACGTACAGGATACGTGGTTACAACATCAGAATTCAAGAAAGACGACACTAGACGGAGAATTATATTTGCACAAGGATTCCTTTCCAATTTTTCTTTTCCTCTCGCGCGTCCCCGGTACGTTTTCTTACGCGCGCGGCGCTCGTCGTGCAGCAGACAAGATTTTTAAACAAATTATCTGAACAAGCGACGATTATTTACACTAGAAATGAAGTTAAAAGTAATTTCATGAGCGTATTACTTGTCGATCGATGGCTGTTGTAAAAGAATAAACTACAAGATCATGTTCGCAATTCCTTTTATAGAAGTCATCGGACAAAACTGTTCGAGAGCTTGGCACATACCTAGATTGATTGTATGTTTATTATTCTCGATCGAATCGTCGCCTTACACGGCAATCTGACATGCTGGTAGGCACCGGTAAACACTGAAAGGCGTTAGATCCGCTTTCTTCTGGCGTGCAGAGACTTATTCGCATTTCTTCCCGTGTACATCTCAGCCATTTTAACGAGACTAAATGTAAAAATTGCAGCGATAACTGAATAAAATTCTTAGCACGGTCGCTCAATCTTGCTATAAAGCAATTTTTACCAAATAGCTACCATCATATGGGTTAGATGTTAAATGTTCTACAGCCTCTAGCGCGTGGTAATGGTTCTGACCACCAGATGGCGCTTGGGGCTGCTTCCATTTTAATAAAGCTCTGCAATTAAATAATTACGACCCAAACTATCGTACATGCTTTCAATCATAAATGTTAACATTAATAAAGATTAATTGAGCGTAAACTAGTTAAAATGCGAGTAATCAGCGAGAAATAATAAATCAAAATGTTAAACACTCAAAGCGACGGTGACGCCATTTCTTGGCGATTACCATTTTTGTCGGTATAGTAGTCATCGGTCGGAAATGTTCGAGAAGATAGTTTAGCATTAGCACTGAGTCTCTGAGTTAGCCTAAATTCGATGATCTATACGCTTTGAATATGTTTGTGTAGTTTTTGGTATTTTCTTTTAAAAGTGTTTTGACATTTTGCAGTGTTCGCAATTTCGCAATGGCAGGCTCATTAACAACTCATTAAAGTTTCAATTTTTTTCCAAATTCTATTAAACTCTGTGGTGTAACGAGGATAAAATGACTCTGTACATCGGGTAACCCATAAAAGAAAACAATGCAGTAAAACATGTTGTATTTTGACATTTCCTCCAGTCCGAGTATTTTCTACACATTACAACAACATCCCTGCGTCACATTGTACGGTCCCTCTCAACTAACGTGAACACCAGACGTCCTGGAAAATTATGAATGATGACGCCTGCCATGAAATTGTAGTGAAATGCAGCGGCAAGTGAAATCTAATTTGCTCCTGTGCCATTTTATTTCTCGCCCGCGTCGAAACGGGCACATGTGTAGAACTGGCTGCAGCCATGGTAACGGGCATGCATTCGCCTCATCTGTTTGTGCGTTATTTAACGCTAATGTAGATTGACATTGTGTGCTAATTCGATTGCGAGGTGGGGGGATGATGCGATATTTTGTTCGGGGTGGAGTGGGGGCTGATTTACTAAGAATGAAAGCGATGTTCATATAGTGAGGTGGTCATAGCTATGCACTGACCGGGTAAAATTCTAATTTTCTGTGAACCTGTTTGTTAGGCGTCAAATTTTGTTTCGCTATGAGTTTCGATCCTAAATCCGTAGAACTTTAAAAGTTCGTTATTTCACAAATTAAAGCTCAACCATTTACATTTCTACGAAAACATAAATACAAAAAGCTTATGAAGAGAAAGAATATTTGATATTTTAAAACCTACTTAAGGTATTTATATAGTGATTGCAAACCCAGCGACATTTTTACTAACACGACCTAAAACTATATCGCACGCCATTGTTTCCTACATTTGCACATGGCCTGAATCACCTCACTCCCCCAACAATTCATTTCAACAACTCAATTGCATCAGGAATTTGCCCCAAACTCCTTCGCATCGTCCATAAAACCCTAACGCGTCAATCCCCTCCATGTGTGAACCATTTCAGATGGCTTCCACATAGCCGCCAGCCATGCAGTTAACTGCAACAATGCTCCACTATATTCGATGCATGTCCACGTTGCACTTGTCACTCCCAGTGTGTGATGATATGATTCGGATAGACATGTCTATTGAGCGTGCCAGGCCCGAGTGGCACCCTTCGCTACACACAGGGGCAGTAGCTCCAATCCTCTTAAATAAAACATACATGGGGGGGTGGGTGTTTGTTCAGGGGGATTGTGTTTAATTGAATCCAGTGGCTCCCCGGGGACTTACGAATGGGCTGGGATCGGATACAGATGCTGGGCGCAGTTGGAGGACCGAGGTGAATGGGGAGGCCGCGGTGCTTAAGACGCGGGAGCTCTGATAAGAAAGGGGGTTGTTGGTTAACACACGACGGGGGTGGTGGTTGCAGAGCGGAGTTACTTTACCTATTTACTCTGTTTTCGGAAGGTGGAGTCTTTGTCGTTGGAATGTAATTATTTGGCTTCCAAATGATGCTATTATGTGGTGGTATCGTTTTCTGTATCGGATTTTTTTGTAAATGTTGTCGCGTCAGCAATGCTATTGGACAGAAAATAAATATTTTATTTTCCATATTTAATGGCTGCCGAATTTTCAGACGAAAAAAAAGCAGGCTAAAATTGACTTTTTGTAATTTGTCTATACGCTCGCAGGATTCGAGTTTTCTCTTCCTGCCTTTCCAGGCTTGCCATGGATCTGGTTGCAACCATCAATTCCCATTCCCAATAAATCACCAATCCCTTTTATAGACCATTTTACAGGGTCAATGCTAGAAGATTCTTCCAGTACAACTGCATTTTAGCTTGCCTAGTTATCATAGTCCTATGTGACATATTTTCGTGATCACCAGTGGCGTATCTTCGCACCATTCTCGTGTTCCAGCTACACTGTGAGCGTGCGTGTCGTGGACAAGCTGGCTCTGTACTGCGGTGGAGTGCGGGACCCGATCGACGGCCAGGCGCAGGCGGCTCAGTTCCTGCTCAGCGGCATCGAACTGCTCTCTACTCTAACAGCAAGGTCAGTAGAAGTACCCAAATCTGGACAGTACATGGCATGGTGTCTTGGACCCGGTCCAAAAGCGAGCTCAGTAAACATTTCCAAAATTCTTAGCTCCAGCAAAGTACACAGTTGCTAATTTACTATTTCTTATGACTTTTCGTCTTCGAAGCTGTGCACAAGCAGCAAAGCCAACAAGCACTTGTCTTGGGAGGCTGGGAATGATTAAAATATGCTTAAAGGAGACGGTCAAGCACATTTTGTGCTAGAACTATCCTAGCTTAAAATATTTCTGTGGGTATCTTAGGAAAACCACGCTCCCGGTCACCGAGTCGAGTCTGGCACCTACCGAATAGGCATTTTAGAATATACGGCCAAGTTATTTGCAAAAATACAATTTCTGACACGGTGAAGTCAGGTTACGCTTTAATTTCACATTTTTTGGTTCGAGTTTGCTTCGTCCCTACTCTCACGCCCTGAACTTCAATCCTCTCCAATCGCATCTAAACATTTCCGTCACGCGAAGTAAAGGAGACCGGTCGTAAGCTTCGAATAGCGTTGCAGGCAGGGTGCAGAAATTGCAGGTGACAGAGCAAACGAGGGAGCAAGCACTAAGCAACATAGGCTAGCAATTCATTAGCCGGCATTAGCAGCATCTACAACGTGTTAATTAGTTTCATCCGGAGCCGCCGCCGCCGCCGAACCCGAGGTGGAAAGCGCCTGGCAAATTATGACGTAGTTGAGTTGGTACATTCGATATCAAAACTCAGTCGAGCCCGACATTAGCTAAGTACGTGTCTATTTTAATGGAGAGCATCACCTACGCTTTATGCGTGATGGTGTATGAAAAATTCTAAGAGGCAACATACTAATTAAGGAGTGGGGAGCGTAGTACAGCGGCTGTGCTCAGTGCATGGTGCATAATTTAACAGAACTAAAAGCCATGGACTCGACTCGCAGCTTTGCGCTAAGATCAAGGTATTTTGTAAAAACATGTACCAGGTTTCTGTACACAAATCTCTTTTGAACTTTTATTTTGACTCCATTGCCAACAAATAAAGAGTTTCTCAGGAGAGAAAACGTGGCCCTTCTTACACCGTTGCCCTAAATTTTAGTACCATACAGTCGAGCCAGTGAGAGAAGACAGACTCATTATGAATTTGTTCCATTAGTGGTTTTGGCAAAACATGGCCCTAGAGAACTAAATTGTATCGTCTCTCACGGGATGGAGTTTATAGGACACCGATGATCCTAAAGGATTAAAAATTTGAGTTATTCCGCTCAAATTTAAAACAAGTTTATAAACATGACGGGAAATTAATAGAAATGTGTACCAAACTAAAATTATGAAGGCTGTTGCAAAAATTATTCAATATTTAATTAATAAAAAGTTTTATAAACATTCCGTAAAAAGAACATGAGAATCTATTCAAGATCCGACGGCTTGGAGTATTCGATGCCAATGATGCGCCCATTCTCTAGTTCGCCATAGTTGGTAAGGGCACCAAAGTACTCGACGTCAATACCAGAATAATTGGGATACCATCCAGGGACAGGCACGCGTTGGTCGACAGCAATGTAGTACAGTGTGTGTTCGTCAGATAGCGCCCTAACCCTAGGCACATCCTCTCCTTCTCTCAAGCTCTTCAGCGGCACGAAGATGGTGGAGTTGTAATCCATGAGTCCCTCGAAATGCCCGATGCCGACCTCCTTTTGTGGGGCAAGGTATGTGCCGTTGTGCTCCGTGACGTACACTGTCATGCTCTCCATGTAGAGGGGCTCCTCGCTGGGTGGCTCTCCCCAAACGTCGTCCGAGTGGCGACTGCCGATGTACACTCCAGAGAGGTCGACCTCTTTCTCGAATCTGAATGTTCGTGTGACGAGGACACTGCTTCGTATCAGATTGTATGGCTTGCTGACGTCGGAGAATATTGTTGTTGCTTTCGGGAATCCAGCTAAAGAATAAGTGGAAAGTCAGATATTGACTGAAGTTTTTGGTGAAATTTGGTGACCAAAAAGTAAAGGGGAGGGGAAGAAAATGGCGTCATGTCGGCTATCTTGACAATTGGTAACAGCTGAGATGACTTGTTATAAAATTCCACCAAACAGTAAACCCATTGCGCGCGTCAAACAATTTTAGTTGTGTTTGAATAATAATTACTTAGAAAAAAGTAGCTGACACTGCAAGCTCTTTTTAATGTCCATCCGTTTAAATAAATAAACTATGAGCAAATTTCAATGAAACGCGACTGATACTATAACGCAAAACAAAAAATAATTTAAGTGCAGAACGTACGGCGACAATGGAAATTTGGAAGAAACTAGACATATTTAAAATTTGTGCATCTTATTTCATTCCAATTTGAATTCAAATGAGAATTTCGCTCGTTCAGAAGGCGAAAACAGCAGCAATTGAATACAATAGGACAGATTCACACTGCATTAGTAATGATAACAAAACTCACCTACAACCATCGAAACGAAGCAGCAAACAACGAGCACAATTTTGTAAGACGCCATCGTGGTTAACCCTGATTAATTTGTTTGTCGCACTGCCTCCCTAGGAATTGTTGCAAAGACCAAAATTGCACTGTATTTTATAGCAAGTCTGCTATCTTATCACCGCAGTAAAAATCAACGGGATATGACTGCGTGATAATGTTGCTATGTCATGTTGCATGCATTGTAACACATGTCATCACCTAGTTTTGATTCGTATCGGTCAAGATAGGTGATCTTTAGAGGTGCACCCGTACTCTAAGCCCGTACCATGGATGGACCACGTACTTTCCACCGGACATGACTTGGTTATTTTTTTTTCTCACAACAACAAAAAACCGTACATATTGTTGTGATGGGGGGGGGGGGGTGCCTATAATATGAGAAACATAATACTTATGATTTTAATTGTACTAAAGCATGAAGAATATTGAAGAGTTAGATACTAGTAGAGAATGTCAATATAATTAGTATAAAAACAGATCAGAAATCTTAGTCATCTGGAATGTGTATGATTTCCCTACCTTCTACAGCTATTTCAACCATCAAAACGCTAACCACTCGTCCTCATTTTATTGCACCCTGCAGATGCAGCGTGGGCGGCAAATCGGGTGGTGGAGGTCGCGACCCCACCCAGCTCTTGGTCACGCTCCAAGTGACCGAGCTGGTGGGCGCTGTCTCCATGCTCTACGGCATGCTGTTGCACCAGGGCGCCCCGCCGAGGGGCACTCCGCCACCACCCCTGCCCAAGCACGTCACCAACGTCGCGTTGGCCACCGTCAACTTCCTCACGCGTATCGCCGAGCTAGATCTCGACACCTTCCAGGTGAGTCGATCGGTCGTACCGAAATTACGTGGCTTGGCTTTCTTAGGGTTCCGAAAACTTTCAGCTGCAGCCAAGGTCAAGCGTTGACCAATCACACACAAGGTCTACCTGTTAAGACATTTCCTCGGTACTTTCAATACTTCCATGGTAACAATTATTGCAAGGAATACCAAATGGATAATAGCAAGACCCTAACGGCTCCCATTCATAGCTATAGATCAGCCGAGAAGTTTAAATCTACCAATCTCAACCAAGGTCAATCTGGTCACATTCTAGGCAAGGCTTTCTTTACAGTTGTCACCGCTAAGTTATGAATCATCAAAAGATAAGAAAGTCATCCATTCTTTTCCAAGGTCACGCGTAACTCGTTCTTCTAAAGTCACCAATCACAGCCAAGGTCAAGATACAGGGACAGAAAACTCAAATTGAGTCGCGTTGGCGTGTTTTCTTACAGGTTGGCAGTAATTGTTGGAACCGTTTGTGGACATTTTGAAGTGTGGGCCACCAGTCAAACAAACCATATTAAAATGTTCGATTTCCTATTCTGTGTTCCTGACTGAGATGTAATAAAATACTACTCGATGTGTAACTTATAATTGCGGCATGGGCAAACAATTGGCGCATGCATCTGGTACGGGCATCTAACAGTGCCACCACGTTCATCAAAGCGATTTACATTTAACAATTACCAAAATAGCCATCCACCCCTTCCATATCTAGGTGTTGACTGTTAGCTAGCCGGGCAGGATAAGCCATAGCACGAGGTCGAACTGGATCCAGCATCAGACAGACACTACTCACACATGATTACAAATGTAACGAGCCCGTTACAGGATTCACCCGGCCAGCGCTTGGCACGGTTAGCCCTAGCAGTCTGGCCTGACCGGTCATATTTACCCAATCATAGTTTGAACTCGGGGACGATGTTTACTCGGAGAGCAGCATGTGCTGTTTGCTTAACGTCCACCGCAATGTTTGATGGCTTTAATTGAATGATTTCACATAGCGGGTGAATTAGCCATTGTCAGTATACCACTAGCGTAATGGGCATATTAGTAGCCCGATTGCTATGCTTCTCTGTGTTGCTAAAGCGCCTGGGCAGGGGTGGATAAATGCCTCGTGTGGGGTTATGTTTTCGCTATTTCGGTGAAACATGTATCCTCCATTTGCATTTTGAACTGTTTGCCACTTGGCTTCTCTTGTCTAAGGCCCGGTATTGCAATCTTTTTCAACTCCGAGTTAAGCTCCTAACTCACAGAAACAGCTACCTTGCACTGCCTGTGATTGGTTATTGCCATGGCGATTAATTTAACTCACATTTTATCCAGGAGTTAAAATTTTTAATACTCGGTCTGAGGTACTGTAGAACTGCGGTGAAGAGATATTCATACCTACCTATTTTGACAAACGTATACTTGAAAGGGTTGGCGTTGAAGCAGTAGACTAGAAGCCAAGATAATTTAAAAGCATAAAAATGGATTTCAGATCTAGGTGAAGTCATAGTTTGTAAAATACACGTGTGCGAATTTCATTATAAAACCAACGATATAAAAGGTTAGAATTTAATTTACAAAAACGAATCAGGTCCAAACATGCATTACTTCGATTGTACATGACCAATAATCATGTGTTATTGTGTCCTCATATGTCCCAAAATGCGTTGTAAACAATTTTGGCCATCCCTGACAGTGATAGTATTAAATACAAGCGTACATCAGCCAATGGTTAGGTATGACTGGTTAATCACACAATTATTATTAAGTCAACCCTGTGGCCCGCGCGTGTGTGCATGTCGAGGGATGGCATCGCTGTGTCCCCTGGGAGTAGTGCTCGCCGCTCATCCAATGTTGACGTACTGATACGGGCTAGGATTAGACATTCATATCATTGCCAGCTTGATTAATTATCGACGACTTCGTGGACACTGCACAGGGCTAGAGCTAGCTAGGGTACTGTGGTGACTTGATTCAACAGACTTAATCAGTTCGTGTGATCATTGTGGTGATCGATCTATTTGGCGCGAAGCAGGATTGGTGGATGATGTTAAGCAACACTACGCTGGGGTGGCGTTTTGGATGGACTGCCGCCGGATAGGTCTTAACATTTGTGGAAGAGATGAAAAGAGATTTTAAGCGTTCTGTTAGGCGATCTTAGCATCTCCATGGCTTCCAAAAGTTGTGTCTATCATGAATTTCATCAACTTGATAGTATTATTGGATCTTCGAAAAGTTTCAGTATAAGTAGCTTTTCTTTCCCGACTGTTTTTATTAGTTACTTTTATATCAGTTGAGTGTTTGACCACGAGAAGTAACTATCAGGCAAAACGTTCACCGTGTCTAAATCGTTTCATTTCCCACAGCGAATATGAATATTAAAATGCATACAGGACACCATCCAATAGCTAGTTAAATCGTGCGCTATGATGAAAGTGAAACACTAAATCATTCATGATATAGTCATAGAAATCAATATTCCCAAGCGCCCACATGTTCTTTATTGTTCTCAGAGCGTTTTGGGCGCCGAGGGCATCTCGCTGCAATTCCGGCACATCGCCAGCTACTTGCTGTGGTATTGCTCACACGACAGAGAGAATGACGCACTCCTCCTCGCCGTCGTCACCGTCGTCGGCTTCTTCGCCGTCAAACACCGCGATAACCAGGTAATTACACAACGATCTACACTTTACAATTACATCCGGCGTCTGCTGCTTTGTTACTCTGTGACATTTTACTCGAGATGATCGGTGATGTTAGCTTCAAAGGGATTTGCCACAATATGTTGGTCTTGCTTCTTATAATGAATTGGTTCTTGGGTGAATGTTGATCGATTTCAGTATTATTCATTTGCGGCGAGAACGACTTACAAATTATAACGGCGACTTGATGTGTGTAGATTACGTGCTGGAATTCATGATTCCGTCCGTGTTAAAGAGACTCCGACAACAATCACATTTCCTATATGTTTGTTTACTCTTACTTGTTTCCTTGACCGGTATTCCGGCAACCTCCATTACTTGCAACCTCTATTATGCATTGAAGACAACATGTGCACGCTTTTTAAGTCAAACCTCTTCGCTCTTACGTTCCCCTCACGTGTAATTAAGATTAATGCGAAATCGCTAATGTCGCTGAGCATGCGCTAAAATTCACGTACTCAATGCGCAAAAACCACAACTTTGTGCACAACATTTTTTTTTTTCATAAACATTTGTACGTTTATTTATCAAACGTATGACGCTTCTTCGTTCGAACCCGCCGCCTTTTTTCAGTAGTTGGTACAATTACGTATTACCTACTACAGCATCAAACCATTCGACAACCGTATCCCAAGAGTCTCTAAGCGGCTCAAGTGGCTCTGAGGGAGTTTAAAAGGGATGCTAGTTAGTACAGCAACTTCTTTCGCTTTGCTTATCAACCTCTCGACAGCATAGATATGTGGATGAATCCTGATGTACAAGTAGTACCGTCCTTCGGAAGGGGCGTTAAGCCCCTTCGACAGGAGTAGTTACGTGCCTTCATCGGGTTTCCCCTCCTTTCCTCTAGGCTAGGTAAGGTTTATCATCATCCTCATCATCACCCTCTTATTCACCGACGACATTATACTAGTGCTAGAGAGCCCTTTGTCAAATCAGTGCGTCGTTAAACACTATAAAGTTATCAATATATGTACTAACACACCCTTGAGGGCCCCCCATAACATCCTTGATCCATCCACACCGTGGTCCCACCCAGCCCACCGACAGCGTCCCCGTCCACCAAAGTTACCTCCACATGTCGCGTCGCGCACGGCGCCTGTCGGGCTGGCCGGTATCTTAACGACGGTGTCAGGAAATACCTGGACGACCTGTCCCGATAACGCCTGGCGCCGCGTCGGCCCGGGCCATGGCACGGACCACAACGACACGACGCGGGTTCTCGACCCCGCCTGTATACGGCGTACACAGCACCGGACAAGGCATTGCCCTTGCTGCATTCCGTCGATATGCGCTTTATATGTTTCGTTGGGCAGGACCTGTGTGGAGATTAGCTCGCTTTCTTTTCAGTTTTCTCACAGTTGAAGTAAATTAGATCCACTTTTTATTTTTTCATTACAGTGTTCGTTCAGTTGTCAATGGTTTTCGGCACTGGATGGGGCTGGGCGCCAGTAGGTAATCCGGTAGGTTACCGCACCATAAAGTGTCAAAACAGGGCGACCGCAGAGAACAGCATCGGGCCAAAAACCGTAAAAACGGAGCAAATGACCATAACTTTTCAACCTACATCAGTATCTGGCTCTAAATTATTGCTATCCTTTTGTAACTATTGACACAAAATTAGAAATCCACGTCTCATAGTGCGGGTCAGTACACTAGCATGGGGATTCGATACGTCAAGGGCGGCGCGTCAAACGTCTGGAAAATAGCGTTTCTTCTTGTAATTAGAGCGTACGGTACTGGATGCTGGAAGTACTGCCAAATAAAGCAATATCAAGAAGCACGTGGCCCCAGCTTTTTTGCAGCATTTACTCATAACCTAGAACGTTGCTCGTGTAGTCGGCCGCTTTTACTGGGGGTTCTTATCCTAAAAGTTGCACATACTGTTGTATGCCTAAGGGATTGGCTTTCCGTGGTAGGGAAACGTAGGTAGTAAAATGAAAAGTAAAATGCTTTGTTCCTGGTGACCTTGGTAACCGACTTTGGTCGGCCAGTGATTTCCTTCAGCCTTCTAGGCAGTTATGCTGGAATAGATTCGTAGGAAAGTAGTTAACGGGCGAGTCTCCATGAAATGTTTCCTTCTGTAAAAAGCCGGTCTCAATTTAAAACGTGGACATAGCATCCCACGAAAACTCATTTCCATGTTCGTATACATTTTTCGCACTTGCCACGAAAAATCCGCGTGGGTTTTCATTTGCGCGAAATGATTTCAAATGAAACCATCAACTTTTCCGTTCCAAATTGAAATGAAAAAAACGCGAAGTTTGCTCAAATCACTCATCCGGAATTGCCCGTCTGAAATCGTGGTCGTTTCATCATTTCACCCAGACTTCGACCGTGTTCCCATATCAGGAGGGTCCGACGGCTATATTTTCCAAAACCACGCCGCTATCTTTATTTCTAAACCGCAAGATTCGTGGTGCCGTCGTGGTTTGTATGACTCCTCCTTTTTTCTTAATTGTCACACAAACACACGAAAATTAACGCATCATTCTATACCGACTAGACCCTTACTAAGACGTGTTCGGACACCGTGTCTTCGTCTTCGTCTCTTCGATTTCTTCGTTTTAACTTTTAAGTGGTTTCTTGACGATAGTTAGCAGGTTTTGAAGATATGGTTAATAATGCAAGCATTGTCTTAAAAGTTTATCTTCGTGAAGCGGAGAACGCTAGACGACCGCACTTGCATGGTACGGTTGTAATCGGGGTGGTTTACGCGCGGGAGCCCCTAGGGGGCGCCAGGTTGCGGGGGGAGGGGGTCTCAAAGTTTCTACTTTTTTTTCGGTAAACACCTGAATGCATCTGCACGACTCGATGAAGTTTCAAGTTTCCTCAAACCCTCGCCACGCTTGTGGTTTCCACCCCTCCCCCCCTCCTTTCTCCAATCATGCACCTCCTCTGTTTTCTTCCTAGTAAGCTCCGGATTTAAACCCCGCTCACCGACGTAACTCAACTCTGTTACAATTCACCAAATTAAATTGTCTTGCTTTTAATTACAACAGCGAATCTCTTTGACGAACTATACGAAACGGATTAAAATCCCAAAAACCAGCTCGCTGAACCACGTACAAACTTTGGAACGTACACAAAATCGCATCTTCAAAGACTTCGTAGAAAAATCGTAAGATCCGTCTTGTTTTGTCATGTGTTTCAGATGATGCTGCAGTCGGGGTACATGCCCACGGTCCTCCAGCAGCTTTGCAACCTTCCATTGCCTTACTTCGTGGATCTTTCATTGTCTGCAATACTCTTCCCTACGTTGCTGGCTTGTTGTGTAGAGAACAGCGAGAACAAAGCCATTGTCCAGCAAGAAATCTCCTTCCAGGTCAGTTTGCCGTTCTCTGTACTTGAAGTCAGATGTCTGATATACTGCCAATTCAATTAGTTTTCCCGTTATTTTACCTCGTTTTATTGTCTTGGTGCTAATTCCTGCTTTCAAGGCCCTCTCGCTAAAAGTTTCTGGTAATGTCAAATTTTTAATTTTTAATTAAATTTGGCGCGCCAAGTTTGCGGATTGTCTCTTTTCTACAAAACTTCGTGTACCACTCAAAAAAGCTTTCTGTTCAGCGTTATGGTTAGGTAAGAAACAAACATGTGACCAAGACATTTTAGGTTAGTGTCAAAAAAATTGAGGGAAAAACGTAAAATGTGCAAGATACTACATGGTCTAAAGACTAAGTAAATTATCTAGCCACCCTCTACCCCTAAACATAAACTGTCTTCGAAGAAGTGCTCCCTTTATCTGGTGGCCGTCGGTGTAAGTGCTGTACCTAGGTGTTGTATATCGTAGCACCTACCTGGCTCTAATTAGATGACGGCTAAAAGCTAAGTGCTCCAAGACGTTTACTGCCCGGGATGTATCAAAGTGGTGTGTGTATATAGCGCTACCGTGCGCCAAACGTGCTACATAGAATGATTTGTGATTGACCAGTGCATGGGTCCTTGGTAGCAGGTATAGTGTATCCCAAAAGTGCAGGAGCGTCGATTTCTACCAATGGGTCTTTGTCCAAGCATTTTTAGAAGACAATGATTACCTCTGAAACACGTTTGTTGTCAGAATTATTTGATTGGTTTGAATTTTTGAATTTTTATCCTACCGAAGGTAACCCAAGTGCATTTTGGGTTTTGCTCAAATCAATGGTTTACCTGGTGGGTAGAAGAGGGTGGTAGGTACGTGAGTTGGCAACACCGTTTAGATGGTGGAATCGAGGCGGGTTGAGTTGTCGGCACCTAACACGATGAACATGGACCAAACAAATCACCTGATGACCAATTGAAAACATTAATAAACGATACCCAAGAGTTTTTGGGATACATCGTAAAGTGTAATCTGTTATTTGTTGCAGTCGCTGGAGGAGTTCAAGATGTCTGATGCTGCGAAAACGAGCAGTCTAATGCAGCTATTAACTTGCAGTTAGCCAGATTAACCCGTCCACTTACGGTCGAGAGTCCTGATTAAACTTTTACTAAGATATTTTGTTGTTCGTTAAGATTTGGAGTTAGATGGCTGATATACCACGCGGTGTTCTGTCTCGGTCGATACCGGATTTGAGGCTTTTTCTCGTTTAAATTTGGTGATTACGGTCTTACAGGAATTTCGTCGCTCGTATTCGTTTTTATACGAGAATAGAACATTTCGACGCTGGAAAATTGGATCAGAGTGATACAATTTCGGTTACTAGATTCAATCGAGACTTAAAATTAGTAAATGTTTTGATTTTTTACCTTATGGTAAAAGTACCACACTATAGCTTGTGTTAAAAAAGTTCAACTGTTCTGCCCTCTCCGATACCTACATTTACCAATGTACCTGTCTAAGTATTGAAAAGGTGTCAAAGTTTGGGATCTCACATGCGATATCACGTGTGTGATCGAGAATCTCAGTAATTGTTACTTAATAACGGGATTGAATTTACGTTTAATATTTAGACTGATTATTTCAGTAATGAGGTAATGATATTCCGATCAATTGTGATTTGTCATATCGTATAGCATGGTTTAAACCTGGACTACTCATTCGTAAGAATCGCTTACTACCATGCCTTTCATTTATAGCCGCCAAAACAACGTACTCACTTCTAAGTTAACAGTACTAGTCCACTTCTAGTGAGAGATAATCGTATTACCTATCGCAATCTACCCGTGCGATCACAGCTACTATCTAAATATTAACTCTCTTAGTCTCGTTACTTATTGCTTGTGAGTTGTGAATTATGCAGACTGACTGCAAGTGCACTTAGGTCATCGTTTAAATGTTATTTCGCCATCGGTCAATTGTTAAACTACTTATAATATTAATTACAATTGTGATAATATATAATATAAACATATACCGCATACTATGTTTATAGCTGTATTCATTTTCATGTTAATTTTCTGAGTTTCCCTACACCAATAATCCATTTTCAATCATATTTGATATTATCACTATAATTGTTCCATTGTCGTCGCTTCATTTTCTGATCAGTTACTCTTACACACATGCATCCATAAACCAAAAAAGAAGCATGGCTTCGCAGCCAAACCAAATCTTCAGTGCAATTTGTAACAAAAAAATATATGAATTCTGCTATCAGACATGGAGTCAGATATACAGATCGAAATACACGGATTTTCCTATGCATTTTCCAGCCATCGGCGAGCGAATGCTGTCAGCAGAAATGATGGAAAGCAGGCATGCCAGGGAGAAAGTGTTGGGGAAAGAGAGAGAAGAGAGGAGAACGGAGATTTAAATGGTGGCTCACTCTCACGCGCGCGGGCTCTGAAGATTAACAGGAGCACTTAGCGCCGTAGAATTTCGAGAGGCGGCGGCAGGGGCGGGGGCGGGGGTGGATTCCCCTAGACACATGAAAAATGAAAGCTTTTCGCTTCGAGGGAGATAAGTTGGGGTCCATGCCAGCCTGCCAGGCCACTAGTGGTGCAGTTGGGGGATACGTAAGTGTACAGAAAAAAAAACTTTTTCCCGTGCGTTTTTCGGAAAAAAATATGCCGATCTTAACATTTAATTTTATTTGTTTATTGACTTTTTATTGAATTTGATGATTTTATAAAAATGCATAGTGTTTTGATTTGTCTACTGCACTCAAAATGTAGTAAAAAAGGGAAAAAGCTCGAATGTGTCCGTCAGCTTCGCATGATCCTCTACGAAATAAGCAACCGAATTTTCACGACTGGCAACACAACTATCTTAACTCGGAGTCAAAATGTGAGTTAGTTGACCCGGTGAAAGTGTACGCCGTGGAATTAATTATATTATACAAATCCAACCCTCATTGAAAAAAATTTTAATAATATGTCATAAGAAAGTGCCCACAAAACAAAGAGAATATACCTAGTCCAGGCGCAAGAGTAACTCAAGCGTTCTCCTTTTGGCCAGCTACATTACCATCCTCTGACGTGCCTCTTTCCGCCGACAATTCTAGCCGGTGTGTTTATCATTCTGTCGGCTATCCTTGCCAATGTTTGCAATACGCTTCATCACTTTTTACCCGTCGAGTTAGTATGTGTATTTGTGGATTGACGACGTGTCCCTGTTTACATCACTCACATCAACGCCACAATTTAATTCCAGAATGAATCCGATTTTGTCTCAGGCTTTAATATCCTCCGTCTTTTTTGTATATAGCTTTCATGTATCTTTTCCTCGCTTTGCCTCGTACATCACCATTGTTAATCCCCAGCGTCCAATGGCTACCCAGTCCAAAAAGTTTCTAAGCTTCTAAACCTCCGATATCAAAAATTATTATTCCTTCCTCGTGAAACGTTTTCATAGCAATCGAGTTATCGTTTTTGTTCGTTTTCTCTGTACCAGTTTTCGCGGCAGTTTCCCATCTGACTGCAGGCAGCTTGCAAGAGAGCGCCTGGCAGCCCCCAACTTGTGGACACAATAAACCGTACATTTACTACCCGACACTGGCGAGCGGCAAGCTGGCTAGGGAACGGAACCTGGGAGCCCTTAAGTACTTCTATAAGGTGCATCTAACAAGGACGTATAGTAAGGAAGCAAGCCGAACCAAAGGGAGTGACGTAAAACGGGAATATAAGGAAGTAAATATCGAGGAAAGGAAGGGATCGATTCTCGAAGTGATCGTGTTACTGGCCCGAAGCTTTTAGCGCGCTGCCTCCCGCCTCACCTCCCCCACCCCTCTTTGCCCCCCCCCCCCCCCCCCCCCCCCCACACTGCGGCACCCCTTCACCCTTGACACAACACGGGGGTAGAGAGCGGCGCGTTTTAAAATACGGCTCAATATTCCGAGTGACGAAAGCGAGACAGATACTCTCTTTAGTCTTCGTGACGGAATAAATAGAATGACGATTGTTTGAAACCCTTGCGTTGAAAGTCTTGAACTTTTCGCAGGTTTCGGTGGTTGCATTTTCAAGTTCCATTTGTTGGCTCCTTTCGGTGAAATTTGGCGCGGAAAGGATTGTCGGGGCGTTCGATCAATTGACTATATTTCTAAATGCAAGGGAAGTTTCTTGCAGTTGACAAGTTTGGATGGTTGTTTACTTCTTGTTGTATTGCAAATGCTTTGTTGAAATGTGCAGTTGAAATGTAGTTGCAATTCTAAAAGTTTTCTTCTGTTTACCTGAATATCTCGAGAAGTTCTGAACTTTTCGCCTAGAACCGTAACTGTTTTTGGCTTACAGTATACTTTTCTTACATCAGTCGTAACTTGCTTTACAACTTTTCCGATCTGGATGGAACATACTTTTTTTATGTCCACCGTCGGAAATTGATCAAAACTATGTGATTGAACTGTAGGGTGGCCCAGCAACATCAAACTAATTTGTCATCAAGTTTAAATTCAGGGTGACTTTCCAAGGCGAATGATTTCACAGCTCTTTTCAAATTATTCGTGGCAAGTTTTTAGAAAAAAAAGGGGGACATTCTTTTCTTCCGTTGAGAGAGGTTAATTTCCTGTCGTCAAATCGCTAGCGTATGTCTCACCTCGTCACAATGAGCATTGTTCTTCGAGAAAATTGCGTCGCAGAAATCTGACGAGATTTTAATTTTTTCCGACGTCGCTTTTCCGGGGAAATAATTGATCCACGTTGACGAATTGATCGTCTGTTCTCTAAAGTAAAACTAACCATGCCACTTCATTTTTTTATCCGTGGCTACAGACTTTTACGCGTTATAGGGTGATGAGCCAAAAATGTGTTCCACACTTTTCTCCTTTTAACATGCAACGTTTTAAACGCATTCTTCTAAAGCTCGATTTATAAAAAAGAGCGGTGCTATTAATAATTTATGATGTATTTAAAAGTTAGTCCAAGAACAGTCGTGTTTCATTTTTTGGTGTCAAATTTTTTGAACATTTCCTTACACACAAAACACAAGTGTTTTTCTTGGGACTTTTTCAAAAATAATTTATTATCTCATCCTTAGACAGATGTCACACAATTTCCCTTGCCCGCGCCGACAAAGAATCCATCCCCACCTATTTTATATTTCTCTTTCCTCATACAGACCCATAAGGGGGGTAGGGGAGTTGTACTGTATATGTTATTTCGCGGATTAAATCTATATATTCATGAAGTAGATACGCCAGATAATCTCTTAGATTTACATGTGTTTGTCATTTTCACTCCCTTTTGCGCAATTGATTAAGCTAAAAACCTCCATCCCAAAATCATGCACGGCCATAGCGCGGTCGTTAATATTCCACTGTCAAATCACTCTTATGGCTAATCATTTCTATGCCAACTGTTATCGTTAAATATTGGCCACAATTTCATTCGCCCCTATTCAATATATTCAATATAATATCCAAACAACAAATATTAATATCTCAGCCATACCAAATACCACTTGTTCATAGTGCATGTTGCAGTATAGAGTTTCCCTTTATTGTGACTTCCTCGCAGATTTCACAGGCACCCCTTCACTTTCCCTAGAGACTCACGCGAATCGCTAGACATTTCGACAATTAATTACTCGAAGTGCGCTCGCGCGGCGAGTTACGATAACGTTCAACGTAAGACGTGGTCTAAATTTAATCCGAGTTACAACCGCCACTGTCTGTGACGCCACTGACTCGTGAAGAAATCTGTGGAATACACGGCGAGTCCCTGAGCGTCTACTATATCGCACTTAGCCATGATTTCCCGAGGGCTCATTAGACAAGCGGCACGCCACGTTTTGGCCGTAGAATGAGCTCGTTACCCCTCGGTTGCCCCTACGTTACCCGGACTTCAGGTTCACTTGATACAGGTGCAGAGTGACGGCATTCAATGGGCCATACGGGTGTACTATATAAGCAACGTGCGTCTTGTGGGAATACAGGTGCAACATGGGTACATGACGGTGAGAATTTAAATTATTTGACAATGAGAACCAGCGACGATTTATGTAGGTGGGGTACGCTCGTTATTGACATGTTCGAGGAGGAATACAGATAACGAATTCGTTAGAATTCGCCGCTACATAGGACAGTGTGATGTAATTTATTGATGTAACTTTATAGGCCAGGTGCACTTGCAAGTTGCACTTGACTTTCGATTGGAAAGGACAAGAACGTTTGAATCGCTAAGCCAAATCAATGAACGGAAAATAAGAAACGACGCTTCGCCTTTATGACTTTGATCAAATGCTTTTTAATAAGATATCTTTTAAAAGTTGTTTGCCGGATCCCTGTGTGTATTGCTGTGTGCACGGTGTGTTGTGTATGTGCTGCATTAGCGAGATTAAACCTAGGGTCGGTAACCCTCAGTGGCTCACCCACCACACCGCCATCAGCACAGCACCAGGTAGGCCTTGTAACTATCACGATGGAGCTAGCTGCAAAAGTGAGGGAGCTAGCTCCGTCGGACAGTCAAGCTAAAAGCATCTCGCAATCAATGCTAGTGACGGGTCACAAACATCAACCCTGGTGTCGGCACCCCGTGCCTGTAAGCTAGCCGCCTCTGTTGTACTTGGCGGCAGAACATGCAGGGCGGTTGTCATTGCACGTGTCTTTGTTTCCAGCCCTGATTACACTGGGTATTGCATCGAAAGGTGGGCGGTGACACGGAGCACGACATGTCCCGGACAAAAGTCATTTTCTTTTCGCCGTTTTGCTCGTTTTCTCTTGTCCTGTTTATGCTGGGGTGGTTGGGGGTTGGTTGGGCTAGTGTTTGTTGTTCTTGTTCTTGTTGTCGCTTTCGTATTGAAACGCTATTTTCATTTTCCCTCGAGTGAAAAGAGGCCAAACCTACTTGGTTATTGTTGGGTCTTTTCTATGGGAATAATAAGGATGTGCGGATAGTGGAATCAGGATTTAGGTTGACAATCGAATGGGTGTGAGTGCGTAGGGTCTGAAGTGGAAGGCAAATTTCATTCCACACACAAGCTTCGAGTTTTTAGAGGAAAATCTGTTTTTTTTTGTCTCGGCTGAAGCATTGTGTAATCACTCTGAATTTCTTTCAATGATGCTTGTTTTCACGTTTTCAATCTTTGATCTTCGCTTACTTAATTGTAATGGCTGACTATCTCGCTGCCATCTCACAAGAGGAACACTTTGTCCTCCAACAGAACTGTCATTTCAAAAAGGTGTCTAACTGCCTTGTCAGATTCATTTAAACATTTCAATTTGAAACAACTTTTTTGGACACTTGCGAGGAGGGCGTGAGTTACCCTAACCAAAAAGTTAAAACTTTTGTTAAAAAGTGAATACCATAACAAATTAAATCCAACATGGCGCGCGATGAATAAATTTATTACGTTTAATTCACAGCCATGTTCGCGTCTTAGCACTGAATTACATTATATTGTGATCTCGGAGACTGGATTAATGAAATCAGTGTCGTTATGGCCATATGCACTCATGGCGGTGGATTAGGGCAGTTGGCCCATCGGGGGGTGCGTATGGGTGCCTTCCCACTCGCCCCACCACACCCTCGCCCCATACCCGAGCCCAATGTGTTAGCACTGGCTGCATTAGAATCTAATCAAGTGGAAGATACAAGCTTCGCGAGTTTAGATTTCAAACACATGTTCAATAGCGTTGATTAATTTATATAAAAGCATCGAATTTCTATTGCCTTTGGCGACAGCGACTTTTTTGTGTCTGTACACTAATGAATAACTTATCGTCGACTTGAAACGGGTATACTGCATGAGCATTGCTTGGTGGTGCGGCAAAGGGCAAAGGCAAGTGCATCGCTGCAGGCGGGACAAACAGCGATTAACCGACCCCTCTGTCTGCCCGGCCTTGTTGTTACACAGAAGCCCTCGAAATTCAGGATAATGTGACCCTTGCCCTCGGGTGGCAATGAGCAAACCAGTGCGATCGGTAAGCTTTATGCTGATTTGCTGCCCGTACCGACCATTCGTTGCGCGATGTTTTTCCAATGTAGCTTGATAAATAGTTGCTATTTGTTTACTTTTATTAACTATTTTGGATAAAGTAACGATGGCCTGGAATTTATATGCGTTTCAAAAGTTGGCTAATATAACATAATCCTGCAATTTATGTGAATATAAATAACAAATCCATGTTTTTCCATGCATTTCACACATTTTTTGCAAAACAATTAGGCCACGTTATTGATATTAGTGCCTACTATACCTTCGGCTGTAGACACATCAAAATTCAAGAGTGAACCAAGTGAAAATGCTTTGCAGATGCATCATCGATACGAGAGATGATATCATCGAGCGCTGAATCTCTCCAAGTTTGTCAAGGGCTGCACAATTGAATTATCTGGACCATCAAAGGGCGCAAAACTCTTGTAATTGATAATTAAATGATGTGTCGGCATTGCCTGTCATTAGCTAAGTGCTTGAAACAAGATTCGTGCCCTGTCATTTGCTCGAGTTTGGGGTGCAGCTACGTTTCAATTACGATTCTTTATTGGATTCCATGAACGCCTACATTTAAATTATTTTTGATACAGTTTTTTCTTGCAATGGATGAAATCAGTTTGGTGCAAGATTTTCCACGGCACATGAACAAGAAAAAAGAAAAAAGAAAATGTGTTCTATCCAAGAAATTATTTATAATTTTAGAATTTTTTTGGTTCAATTTTTTGCACGGAACCGCAACAATTCATCGACAGGAAACAAACTTCTCGCCTTTATATATGTCTCACACATTTTATATCCTTGAACAAACATTTTTTGTTTCTCATTTTTACTACCAAACATATGACCAACCTCACAGAAACATTTTTACAAACAGCACAGCTGTACAAAACTCTAAATTATCACACAACAACAAAAAAAAATCTCCACCCTTTTTCGCGTGGCGCCTCGCTAATGCATCCCGCGCCTTGTGTCGGCTACGCGTACGAACTCTGGCGCTGTGACACGGCGCTTGAAACATGGTCGAGGGCGTCGGCGTCGCGACGTCGTGTGCATTCATTGAGGCGCTTTCAACGTAAGCTGTGCCGCGCGCCAAGGAGTACAAGGCGTCGTGCTGCATGCCTGGCGTCGCATTACTTGTACTCGTCCCACACTAGACGCAAATACAGAGTTATTACAAGAGCGGGGACGTCACATTCGATACTTGCACGTTTTGCTTATAAGTCCAATATAAGTTGCGAAAGATATGCACAACAACGTGCTCGATAAAACCTATTTTATTTTTATCGTATCACGTTTTGATTTCATTTTAATCTGTACTTTGTTGGATTCGTCGATATTTATCAAAGATCTGCTTTTCGACTCCCAAGAGATCTTTTACAGCGATTTTATATTTATGATGTTTGTTTTTATGTTGCGACGAATTAGATCAGGAAGATAGATGTGAAATCTCACGAAAATGTCTGGAGCAGTCGGCACTCAATGCATTAACACATATCCTTCCCGTTGAAGACATCACGGGGTCAATAAGTCATAGTCTCTCCTCGTTTCCGAATCGTGCGCTCAGGATATCCTCCGGTTCTGGCAATTATATGAAGTTTCACCGGACATACACCCCCCCCCCCCCCCCCTGCCGACCCTTTAATGTCATGTGCGCCCAAATAATCGCAAATCCACGCATGGCCATTGCACCGCTCATTCCCCCAATAATCTCCCGCGCGAATATTTAGTTTCAGGATTTTATCGACGAAATCCCGCGAATACGAAATCTGGCTTATTGTGGATTAGCCTAACGTAACAAAAGGGAACAACTGGCTTGTATCAAACAGATGACCGGCTAGCGGGAGCGACAAAGACCGGCCATACCACCACAGTGCGAGGAAGAGAGATGGCGACAGGCGGCGCTATGTGGGTATGACACGGCGCCGAGCCAGCCAGCCAGCCGCTATGCGCTCGTGGATAAAAGCAATGTTAAAAGCCCGACGATTGAGTGTTATATAAATCATCCCTGCAGCCATTAACAGCTGATGACGTCAGAGCTCGCATGCGGCTCCAAGACATAGTGTGACAGCGCCGACGACGACGACGACGACGTTGATCTGCAAAGAGTTGCTGCTCCTCTGACGTCACGTCACATTTTGTCCAGCACGAGACTGTCTCTTGTTCTATTTCTCGCTGGTCGGAACTGGACAATGGTCAAAGGTTGCTATTGTTGCAGACGGAAGTGCTCTCTCGAATGCTGACCGGAAGCGAAGCAAGAAACGGAGATGGACCGATCAATCATGCGCCATTGCCGAATCCATCTCTTGATTATAATCAAGCGGTGACAGAAGTTTCCATCTTTTTTTAATGTGTGCCGAAAACGGGGTTTTCTTATACCTATTCATCCTGTCCAGAAAAAAGGATACGCAGGGATAACTTCATTGCTTTTATGCAAAGGGGCAGCTGCCAACAAATAACGAAGTAAACGTCAAGTGCATATTTTAAATCGATTCTAAAGTTTGAATCAAAGTCGCGCTATGTTTTGTGCAGAGGGCAACGTCAACCCAGCAATGAAACTGATGATGATTGACAACCACCGATGAATGTACTGTATATAACGCTCATTGAATGAGTCGTAAGCCGGCGTATGTCCCGTGCGTACGTAGAAACAAGAAAGTATATGACGAACCCCTTTCTGCCTCCTCTGACGCCCTCTCCGCCCCGTTTCGCTGCGCCCGCTGTTTGATACACAAATTCACTTATGTGATACACAGATATGCTTTTAGCAGAGTATTATTTTCATCTGCCCTGGGAGTTACGCTCTGCGCGCTGTTCTGTGGGGTACGCCACGGTGCACGGGCTAACTGACTGCTCACATGGGGGGTGGTAATGGGGGGTGGTGTGCACCCTACGTACCCCCAAACACACACATGGGGGTCGTGGAGCGGTCTGCCCGTCGCCTCCGGGGGACCGAAAGCTCTGCACTCGCGGAGAGGTGGGAAAATTACAGGCGGCAACCGGCTCGCTAGATTGCGTCCGCGTCAAATGGGCCAGAACGGGAAAGCTTGCGGAAATTGAAAGAAAATGTTGGATATGTGAGTGTTTTTAGATCATTCGGCGCTGGCTCTTGCATTTTTCTGATTACTTGCGGATTTGATTTCCCAGCGTGACTATGAAAATATTTATTGGACTTTATTTTGTAGTTAACGGTATTCTGGTAAAAAAATTCACAAAGTACGTACATAGCTTTCTGCCCTGTTTGGAAAATTGATTTTCATGAAAAGAAGGTTCAGCCATTAGGAAAATTATATCAAGGGTATAATGTTTAAATTGTCATCTATTTTAATTTCTTGTTCAATAGACCAAGGATGCCTTAGGAATTAATCAGTCTCCTTAGCTACTCACCACCACCCGACCCAAGCGTTCTGATTGCAAGGAAGAAATCACGTGGAAACTTAATCAAATAGTTTCAAATTACAATCAAGAAACGAATCAGTCGTCTCCAACTTAGCTATGCATAAGGAATTCATGTCAAGATGGTCCTTGCCTTCATTAAGTTCTTGCTGGACTGGCGCCAACGGTCCTATCGCCTCCAGGCAACGGTCAAGACTTCACAAATCCTAAGTCTCCTATCAAAATAATCGCCTAAAGAATTCCAACCCATCAAAACCCAATCCCCAAATCCATACAATCGAGGATTAGTGCAATCAGCGTCCCATCGAAGAGTGCAATGGTAATGCATCGATGCTGGCCGATCTCTGCACGCCGCCTCACGCACGCCATGAAGAACACGGGACAGGAGCCGTGCCGGGTTAAGATTGACCAAGTGGACAAACACGACATCGCTACCTGGCTGCTGATGCCTTGGACATGATCTGATAAAACCTTCTTACATGTCTCTTTTCATCGTGATCTCTGCGCCAACGTCACCTGAGACGCGTCTGTGGGCGGGGAGAATGACTGCACGACTTGTGAGCCTCCTTTGACATCTCGTCCTTGGTCCTTCTTCATTTCATCCTGATAAAGGGCCTACATGGGACCAGATTGATTCTCTGTGGTCTGCTGCGACAGCTGATAGGGTTGTAGATTTATGGCTTAGTGTCTAATTATGTTTCGATGTTTGGTTATATCTGCACTGAGATTAGAGTCAGTCGATCACTCATCTGCTTGATGGATTGATATTATCGGTTGTGTTCGAGCACTGGGTTAGGAATTAGTATTGGAGGTCGAAGCTGATATAGACATCGATGGGGTTGGATTGATTTGGTTTAATCAAGGGCTTAATGTCTTTCATGCGCCGTGTTTAGCCCTGTGCCGAATCGCGTATGCGTCTGTTAAGATTATATCGCGGTTTCCAGTCATTGTGCTTTGAATTCTTTAAACTTCCACTATGCATTGTATTTTTTTCATTATTTTGATACCAAGTCCAAACGAATAAATTCACATATTCAACAGCTCTCTCCCAACGAACAGCTTTTGTACACACATTAAAACGGAACCCCCCATAAAAAAGTTTTTCAAAGTGCTGAAGAGTACCACAACTTTTTTTCAGTATAATTGGGCTCTAGTGGTCAAGCGTACACAATTCAGACCTCAAGCAGATATTCTAGCGAAACAAATCACGCTGCAAAATGTACACCCGCAATGGGACCGCAATGAAAACACCGTCCAGGAAAACTGGACCAAGTCCATGAAGTTGTGCTTTGCGCCTGCCTCCCACCTCCCCCTTCCTCCCTCCTCTTACCCATACCGGACATGACACGGTAAAAGCGATCTACGTGCATGCGTCGGTGTATGATATCGATTAATAAAATAGGACACCGGCCAGTGTATGGAGAACGACGCCAGGGTGTGGTGGTGGGGTAGGGGAAGGGCGTAACGTCCCACGAGGAAATTATTTCCACTTCCGGTGGCGGAAACTCATCGCTGCCAACTCTTCCATCCATGTGACTAATTTCATTGGTATCCGTTTGGTCGACGCACGACGCACCTACCCCATTACGCACGTACCCCACGCACGTATCCCACACGTGTTGGCGCACGCGGCTTGCCCATTGTTGTTCGACCCTCACTCAGTTCGACGCATTGTTGTGCGCCTAGCGAACACGTTGGGTATATTGTGTTGCGCTTTTTGAAGCCAGGTAACCTCTAAAGGTGGCAACTCTCACATGGTCGTGAGAAAATTTGCTCGATTTTAGGAAAAGACAGCGGCGTTTACGAGCTCGATTGCATCTAATTGTGAAGGTGTAATTTCTATATGGTGAAAACTGATACCGAAACTGATATCAAGCGCTATTCAGAGAAAATATAGGCGTGCTGTTCGTTTCAGCTACTAATTATGCGCAATTTTATTACTTTGTAATATTTCATCGCTAGGGGAAAACAGGTCAAAGTCTTACTATAGATCTATTGTGACAAATAAAAAATATTAAAACTTACTAGAAATTTGGCGATCTGTTTCAGTCTCATCTTCACCTGAAACTATTAGACTTCCATGCATTTTTTCATGGTCAATGTATCAAACTTTGAGCCTGCCATGAAGCCAACTCCTCTTCAATACAAACAGTTTGCATCTGTCACATTATTCATATTGGGGTGCACTATTAAATGATCAACATGAATAATCGTCTGGATTATGAAATCATATTGCTATCTACATTCTTTACCCGTTTGCACCGATCGACTAGGGTTTATCACGGGATGGGTGACTTATCTCGAGTGCTACGCAATGACAATAATTACCAAGTACTTTGGTAACTATCTACGTGTCACTACGAGCTTGAGCATGTGGCAACCCCCCCCCCCCCCTTGATGGACATTGCAACACTTGATACAATCGACTGACTATCAGGTTCATCGTTGAAAGGAAAGCCATGTTGTAAATTTTCTTCGTTTATTTTCCACGTCAATGTGTTTCCAAGAATATTGATGATTGGAAAACCGCGTGATTGAAGCGTGAAAGCTTTATAATATTTGTTTGTTAGATCATTATATAGTTTGTATTGAACATTGATATTATAAAATAATTTAAAAATAATTGCACTTTGAACACTGTTAAATATATCACTGATATAATTATCAGAAATGTGAAGATCATTTTTTGTGTATTTAGATCTGCTTCAATTTAATTACTTTTTTATTTATGTAACTTGTCCTCGAGTCACATTTAACTACACAAATTGAGCATGTTAATGGAAGCTCAAAAATTTAAAGAAGTGATAAAAAAACGAGGAACGAAAACATTTTAAATAATCACAAGGTTTCCTAAGTGAATTAAAAAATTACTACGCTCCAAATTTGGCCCTTCGTCCTAGCAAATCAATTTTGTTCATATTTTTCCAAGATAAGCCGATCGATTTCAAAGTCACTGCAATTCCATCTACGAATTAGCAATCGTGAGAAGCTCATTTAAAACTTCCCAACCCTGTTCCCACAACAAAAACCACAAACAAAATTGAAACAATATTAAAAAAAAAAGACAATGCGTCTTAATTATGTCCGTCCTCAGTGTTGTCCCATTGTCGCTCCGGTTTTCAACATAACGTCCCCACGTCACGTGGCTAGTCACGTGTCCCGTGGCTGACAAGTGACACGTGGCCCCAGCGGCGGCAATTTAATGAACAATTGTTCGAGAAATTAGCCTCGATAAAATCAACCTTTCACGGCCCTACCCAACGACGCACGCGTAGCCATCGGAAAAGGCGTCGCTGGCGTCGACTTTGAGGCGTCCATTTGCTCGGGGGCGACGTCGGTCACTTTATCAACAACCCACCTGCCTTTTTTGTGCGGCTAGAAGGGTGGAGTTGCAGTTTTTCTGTGACAGTAGTTTTTTTTAGAAATGGATTTATGCATTTTTTATGTATGCCCGTAATAGTTTTGGGTGTAATTTTCTATAATCATTGTTAAAACTGTATCAGGTTTTGGTTCTATCATTTGGCTTCGATATGATACAGCTTGGTGCAACTTTAGACCCATTCCTATCCCTGAGTTAAATTTGATTCCTATTCTAATCTCCACTTGCTAATTCTTTTTATCCCCATAGAAAACAATACATCTTTATTACATTATTTAAAAACTTTTTTTTGTTGATAGACGGCAGGGAGATCACGTACAATAAAACTTGATGTTTGGTTAGCAAAGAAAGGAGAGGAATGTTTTGCAGTATAATCGCATTGGCGACGGCACAAAGGTTTCCTCGACTCCCAGTAGACCAGGATGGGCCCCACAAAGACATAATAATAATATGACATGCGAGCCAAAGTGAATCACACAAATACGCGGCCCTCTGTGGTAAAGTAATGCAAGGGGCTCAACCCCCTCGACATAAATCATAGAGAGACCACTGTTATGAGTCGCAAATCTCAATGGGCTTCTTGCATGTTTAGTGGACCCATTTAAATTGGGAAAAAAAGAAAAGAATTGGAAAAGTTTTTACTTTCTCGTGTATTTTTATATAAGTTTCCTCCAAAAGAAAGATTTTGAAAATACCTTATCATCGTACTCCGTTGCATGCTTTGAGTCTTGAGGAAGGAAAATAAAATGATAATAGAAAGGAAAAAGTATGACTCAAATTAGCTCAGGTCAAGTTACAAATGAATTTGAAATCCGACAGCATTGTAATATTTCTTCCGAATACTACCTTCAAACCAACACCGTAAAAACATCTCAACTCAGTCGAATTTCTCCAACTTTCCATCAATTTTCCATACGAACGCAATACTTCAAAGAGACATCGCCTGAAACAGACTACGAGTATCATTGCATGACACACAAGCCTATAATAACGACATAATAATCTGATCTCCCTGGTGTACTGCGGTGGTTATATTGTTTAACGCCCGCTGGGAGCTCTTCGGAGGGGGTTCCGCCCCCGACCACGAGAGCAGCAGCAGCAGGAGCAGCAGCAGCAGCTAATGATCGAGGAGGCTTGTGCATTAACACCCCATGGCCATCTGTGTACTATATCCAATTGCCATGCAAGATGCCGTTGAGCGATATGAATATTAAGTTTCTACTACCGATCACAGTAGTTGCCGCTTTGAGCAATACGCGGTTTGAAAAGAACATCGGCTACATACTTGGACGATTGAATAATAGTAATGTAGAGTGTATTTCTGGTGTATTGCTTTGATTTGATGATACTTTGGAAACAGTAGCAATCAATCCATCTGGCTGCTCTTGAATGGTTATAGATTGCCATTGTTGTTGGCTGGCTCATTGGGTAGAAAACAATGAGTGGTTCTCGAGATAGATTGCCTTCGGTTATAGGGATGCCTTTATTATTGGTTGTATTTATGGTGTCGTGGTTGTAGGCCGAAATTTTATTGCGCCGGAAAGTACGAGCAGTGTACGAGCGCCATTTTCTGTAATTGAAAAGCATTTGCTTGTTAAACAATGTTACTTTGTGAGATTGGTTTAGGCGTTCAAGATCTGGACTTGCTATAAGGTGAAAATCAGCTCAAGCTCAAGTGTGCATCGCTTTTTAAGCCAAAAACTATGCATTATAAAATTGTCATCCAAAGTTGTCATATGTGTAGATTTTATAGACAAAAACACTGCGTGCCAGTTTGCAAATCAGTGAATACTATATTGTGAAAATGTTCCATTTTTCAAAATTCACATTTTTTATCTCCGTGGTTCAATTGAAATGTACGCTAGCTGGCAATTAGTTCGTTTTCATTTACTGCATGATGATTGAAATCTTGAGTCATTGTTCGTATCGTATTGTGTCGAGATGCGGCCAAGAAATTGCACCCCCGCGAATGGACCGGTATAGAAAAGCGACGGCTTCGAAATCGCTAATCGACAACTGCGAGACGACAATTCGACGGGGGAATCGACAAGCACGAGTACCTACATCAATTACCTCGTACGCATAGGAAACAAAAGTGTAATACAGAAAAATAGAACACACTACACGTAGCAATTGTTCCTGAAGTTGAATTTTTTTCTGTACGCTTTTTAAAATTACTCTTGATGTGTAAGAAAGTTGTGAAAGTGCTTTTTAATTTTTTGTTTCGAGTATGACGAATCAAATAACCACTTGCTTTGAATGTTTTCGTCGTAACAATGGCAGTCTTTCATCTGAAGTGTTTTGTATCGTTGCCAAAAAATGAAATTTTGAAAAGTGCTACGTAATTTCCAAAGTGGGTCTAGCAAATACGAGATGTTCGCTACAACTGCTGAATACCACGATATCTTTCGGCTTGCCGACAGGCGACAACCGAAATTTGGTGTGTATTAGTTATAGGACATTCTGTAGGTGTACTCTCCGTTTGTGCAAACACCCGATCAAGTATTTATTAGCCTGGGAATACTGTTAATTAAAGCAAACAAACAAACAAGCGAGCAAACAAACACACACATTAACAAAGAAAACAACCTTCGTGACTGTCAAAATCAAAATCAACGTTAATGTACAGAGACATAGAGTTCATCTTTACCTAGCCCGGCACTTCCACCGTCACATTGCCCAGCTACATTCAAAATATAATTCAAAAATATCTCCAACAAGAAGCGTTAAACTTCAAGTCAACAACCACTAAAAACAAGACAACCCATTTGTGACCTTGCTAGTCGAAGAGAACAGTCAAAACAATTCGATCAGACCTTGTAATTTGTCAGATTTCGGGCTGGGGCACATTGTAAAATCACGACCTGGCCATCTCACCAGCCGATTGTAAAACGAAGTCCACTTTGCAAATGTGTCTCGTGTTTGGTCTGGTTTGGTATTGTGTTTGAGCAACTCTCAGAACGTCTTGCCATCAACTGGAGAAGGATGCGACGATGCAGATGAGAGTGGAGCGAGAGAGAAGCGGGATGCTGCAAAGCCGGCTTCCATTAGAGTTAATTATGCAGGGGGCAGGCAGTACTCGGCACTGAACGGACTGAGGTAGATGCGGTCGGTTTAGTCGCTTTCTGCGTCAAGTTACTTGGGAGAATTTCGCGTGCAACTGATATTGATACCGATTCGATGGCAAATTTGAGTATTTTATTAGCGAAACACATGCGTTTGTGCGTGGTTAAGTGCGTTGTGTACCATCTCAGGAAAAGTATTAGACAACATTTTTGTGCAAAATCTGATTTAAATTGCAAACCTAGTTATTGTAATTATTCTTTTAATTTTTCATAATTATATGCACAAAATACAGTTAACGTTCCTACAAATAAAACAAAATTGAAGTTGTGAAAAATCCCGCATAAGTTGCACTTGTGTAACTACACAAGTTATGATGCTGTTTTTTAGATAGAAGAATAATTATGACATCTTTTACATAACATCCCTTTATAATCTTTAGGAAAAAGGCTCTGGAGAATTTATTAATAGGAACACTAGTATCCTCTTTTTTTGAGAGAGAGCAATAGTGTTCATAACAATAAAATAACCCGCGCATTTTAAGCGTTTCCAATTTAAATCAGATTTCACATGCTCTGGAGACGCTGAGAAAAATACGAAAATCCTGGAGACGAATATGTAAAAAAGCTCTCCATTCATTTATTTGAATACCTGTTGCCTATTTGTTTATCAAAGTCAACAAATTGACCACTTGAGAACTCCAGTCCAAGAAACAAATCAATGTTTCCCCGGCGTTACCGCCACAAAACTAGCATACCCCGAAACGACACATGACAACCGATACAAAAAAAAAACGAAAGAATATGATAATCTTCAATTCGTTCCTCCTCTTCGGGGATCCCACTAACGAACCCAACCCGGCGAAATCATCCTGGGAAAGCGATCCCTCTATCCTGTCATTGCGCGAGCGAACACCACCCCCGAGGACGCCGTTGGGGCAGAGTCAGTCTTGACTGCGTGCGGCTGGCCAATGGTTTCCGGCACGCTTTATCAGACAACGGATATTAGACATTTTATTGCCGTCATCGTCGCAGGCCACAAGCCGGAACAGGGTTGCATCAACAAATCACAGAAGAATGCTTAAGAGCTGGATTACCATGACTAAAGCTGAATTTCTGTTCATCTGCTAATGTTTCGGGTTAAATGATTGCTAGTCCTTATGCTGTATAATTTTTGAGATACGTCATTCTTTGTTCTGTGTTGTCATCGATACGTATGCCATCGTAAACTGGGTGATGAATATTCATGTTAATTTCCAATACAGCCTAGAGAGGGTGAAGAAAAGTGCTGAAATATATTTTTTTTTTCACTCATCCCATTTAAAACTTTGTTCGCTGTAATTTCTTTGTTTCTTAAAGAATGGCGTACACTTTTTAGACTGTTAATCCATGTATGTCGAATTTTTGACGCCTCTAAAATTTCCACGCTGTTTTTTCTTTTCTTGATAAAAGCAGAAAAGCGGACCTAGCCCAACGGGGCGTCGTATTGTATCCCTAGACATTGTCTGCCCTTGCTTCGACTAGCAACATTGAGAATTGGGGGTGGGTGTCTATCATTTATCAGCCGGCTTGCATGTCGTTATTGATATGAATTACCCAGACAAGCGGCGAGAAACAGCGGGCTTTGTGCCGTGTCGGTCGGTGTCCAGGTGAAAGATCGAGCCAGTCACCTCACTGCTAGGTTAGCCCCTGCACGGACCCCGACGTACACCTTCCAGGGCGCGAATGAATCACGCCAGGCAATGGTGCAGCAGCTACTCTTTGTTTGTCCACGTCACCAACAGCTCGTTAATCTCAATTATCGGCGATGAAACATCGTCGGCCCATCACTGCTGTCCATTTGGTATCTACCACAGGATCGGGTAAAAAAATCATTAGGCTCTGCAGATTTTGGACACGATATTAGTATTCGTTATGGTTTATGTTTATATTTCTCTGGTATGAGAATTGCACTTTTAATTTTATGTGTTAGTATGTCTGTTTTTTTCATGTCTGAAAAACGAAAGCTTAACTTGTGGTTTAACTTGATATTTGTATTTACTAGGTTAAATCTTTTTTGATTTTCACATAACCACTTGCTATTTTCATTTGAATACATCGAAAATTTCATCACCTAAGTCATATTTAGAACATCAGCCTCAATTGCAAACAGAAATACAGAGGTCATGTATTCCCTAAATTGCAATAGTCTGCATGATGACAACGCTGTCATCACAATGACAATCATCTGACAGCGACGCTTTCTACTCGGATTATTTCAATTTCGAAGGCGTTCAGTGCGAGTGCAAGAGTTAGATGGTTGAATGCCAGTGTGATTGACTCCCGCGAAAGTCCCACACAAATTGCAGTGTTACGAGCACCACAGGGCCCCTCCGCCCTCTTTCTGCATCCCTAGGCAAGTTCTCAATCATTCAGATTGCTTTTCAATCTGCCTTATTGACTTCAGCCTAGGGATGCAATTGCTTCCTTCCTTCCTAGGAGTGTGCTGTGCAGTACCCACGGTGCTACGTCATTGAAACAATAGCTGTTGCAGACTAGATGGAAGTGAGCTCCAGTTGTAGTTCTCTAGGCCATGGAACAATTGTACTTGGGCATGTTATGAGGAATTATTTTGAAATTGTTTCCAGAACTTATGCGCTCTGTCAGCGCTGTATGGCTGAAAAATGTCATTTTCAGCCCAGTTAGAAGTATTTTATGTTTGACTGCGATATTTGTAATCAATTAAATTTAAAATAAACGTAATGAGTTGGTTTTCTAAAATCAATTGATTTTGTAAACCAAATTAAAACTGACAAAATGAGAAAGTATGATTGCTATTGCTGTGATTGTTTTTATAATGGTAGAATATTATTAAATTAAATTATACTATCACAGTAGATGCAGAGCTACCTTTCCATCAATTGTCTAACCAATTGCGCTGTACATACCATATTACCCAACTAGCCACTATGTTTACAACCCAATTTATTTATTCGTTTTGCTCATTAAAATTTTGTTCTTGGTCTGTATGTAATAAAACCTCACCACTTTTTCGAGATATTTTAAATGGAGATAGTAAATGTGAGCATGTGTTGCACGGGGACATGACGGCATAAGTATCGATCCATATGGCATGTAAATTGATTTGGGTCTCCATGTTAATAATTCAAACTCATTACACACGGGTTTTAATAGCTCTAACATTATCAGCAACCATACGCATTACAAGGTAAATATTCTAAAGGTTGTGCTTTGACTTTTTACATTTGACAACAGAGAAATTGTAAAAAATTGTATATATATAAGTATGTATATATATCTCAATATATATAGACATATTTGTATAGACATGTGGGTCTCCCTACGGACAGATCCTTAAACCAGAGCGTAGTTCTTAAATTTCGACGTAATTGTTAAATTATAGAAGCAAAAGCTAAGGAGTTTGTTTTTTAATATTATTATTTAATAGCTGTTCAAATTGTACTGTCTTGTCAATGTCTTGTTTATTACAAGTTATGTCATGAAAGGATATCGTTTTAATATTTAAAAAACATTGTAACTGCTAATCCGACGCCTATTTTAAGATCATCTTTTTTGCCATTTGAAATCGATCTTGAAGATTTCTGACGGTGTTGCTCCATTTGGCTGCAACATATTCACATGCAGGCAATAAATAACGAAAGAAACAACGACATAGTCAGGTGATTCTAGTTTATTCGCTCGCCCAATCAATTAATTTAAAAAAAAAATCATCATAATTTCCCTATGACGTCCGCTGCGCCACCGTTCAGCTGCGTCGCAGCGTCGGCGTCGGTGTCGCGCCTCCCCGTCCACGCGACGGCGTCGGCGTCAGCGTCCCGACGCACGATGACTCTTTGACTTACCGACTTAATGCGTGCCGTGGTCGGTATAATTATCACGAGGTCTGTGCGTGCTCGTTGCTGCAGGGGTGGTTATGGGGTAGGTGGGTGGATCATTGGGAGGTGTGTGTATGTCTGTGTGTTTTGCGATCGCATATGGCTCTGGTCAGCCTGATTAGCAGCGCAGGGTGCAGTCGGATTGACTTGCTGCGTCGAAACACGATACGCATTGACAATTGCGTGTCTGATGGACATATGCGAGTCACTTTTGGTCACAGGTGTATGATTTATTCTTGTTTTTGCCCTTGTTTTTTTTTCATCTGGGTGTCATCCCCTGCAACATCTTTGCGTTTGTTGGAACGCAAAAAATACAAAAGTTTCGAAACAAATATGCGTTTTCAGGTATAAGTTTTTTTTTTTTAATTCATTTCTCATGACCAATTTTGCTTGAAATTTAAAAATACGTGTATAGCTGAATATCCAGTCCTTGCTGCTGCATAAAGTATCTGGGGTAAGTCAGGTCTGTTGCTCACTTTTTCTATGAATCGATACGCCATGGCATGGACATAAAAGTATACCATTCCTAGCAGTCTGGCACAAACGTGACGTGCCAGATGGTATAGATTTCCCATCAAATATTATCATAGCCAAAGCTACGAACTGAAGAGATAGTTCAACTTCAAGCACCAACAATTATCTCAATTTCACCATTCGTAATCAAGCAACTCGCTACTCTGCTTCGTTTCCCATCAGCTCGAGTCTGTGTTGGGGTTGAGTAACATGATTATAGAAGGGAGCTGATATTTGAGATAGATCTGATACGATTGTGATATTACTTTGACACTTTTGGCGTGAAATGTGCGCGAGTCGTGCAAAGGGTCTACGCACATGCGTTCTGATGATGAGCATAACAAAGTTTATTGAATTTGATTATCTTGCGTGGTGCTACAGCACATACAAACGAAAAGTTAAATTAGAAAAGCGGGCCGCATGTGTGTTCCAGTGTTACTGGATATACAACGTCTGTGAATCAAGATAGTGGAAGGGATAATGATGATTAAGTCCAACTGTGAAGGCGATTACATAAAGATCAACTCGTCATTTCCCCTGGTGGGCATGCAACTGGCACAGCACGCACGCACATGCACGCAATGAGGAGATCGCATGCAATGTACGCATGCCGCGTTCCATGATCATCCTAGTGCTCCTGTGGGTAGGGGTGGGGGGATAAAAATGATGGTAATCATAACGAGTGACTTATTGCTTGTATGGCGCTATAGGCTGGTTTTATTAGCTTGGTCAGATACATAAATCCTTTGTGGAGTAAAAATACATCAACCGATACCCATAAATGCGAGGCATTTTCCTGAGTATGAACAATTGTGGTCGCAATTTTCGCTACACCACCCTTTCAGAAATAGTTTCATAAATTTGGTCCATTATAGTTTTTAGGGAAAGGGTGGTTAAAAAATGATCACATATAGGATACTCAAGGTAACATAAGAAAGCACATTTTAGAAGCTCTGCCAGGCGATCTCAGCATCCATGACTACCAAAAGTTGAATCTACCATTGAACCTCATATGCTTGATAGTATTTTTGTTTCTAAAACGAAATTGCTACATTTGAGGAGACTCAATTTAGGGCATATCTACTCACTAAAATGTTATTTATTCACTCGTGAATACATAACGTTCTCCCTTATAATACACCTTAGTACTAAAAACCTGAAAGTATCCATTTCTAGCCCCAAATTAAAGACAATCTCAATGGGTCAGTAATGCTAATGGACTCGGTGTTTTACGCCATCATCAAAGTATAGGTACCATTCAAGAGAGTGGTCCGTGATATCTGATTGGTCCCCGGCACCTTCGTCTCGAAACCATGTGCCATAAATTGTCGCGACATTGATAGCGATATGAAGTAGGGAGATCTTACTGGCGTCTTGGTAGTTGCCGTCGAAGATGGCAGGAGTCACTAGATGGCTGAAGAGGAGGCAGGAGGTGGCAGGATCCGCCGCCTGCTAGGCGCCACAATGAAACACGTTATTGGCCAGGTGGGATTGAAGAGGAGGAGTTTTACCATGCAGATACTTCTTATGTTGGTCTGCAAGAATTGAATCTTGGTTTTTATGTTTCCAAGGACACGTGACAATTCATGTACCGTATTTTACTATTTTTCTTGAAGTGAGACCGAAGTTGTAATCAATCTTTAATTTCATATCAAGGTCTTCAAGTGGATGAAATAATTTGTATTACTTTGCCACAAATTTTTTTACTCATTTATTTTCTCACCCTATTGTTTTTTATTTTACTAGAATCAAGGACTAGGATAGTAGACCCCACGTTTTCAATTAATTTGTAGCTGGTAAACGTTGTCGTGGCTTGCTTCAAAAGTATGTATTCAAAAAAATGTACGTACTGTTTATTTACCTGACCTATTCTATATTGATGGTACCAATTTGTTGACAGCTAAAAATTCTTCTGGAATACTTGACTTCTTTGTCGTTGGATGCGTCATAAGAGTTAAGTGTAGGCATCTTACTGGACATCCATATCTCTGGTAACTGTCGCGAGCTGAGGACAAATAAAGCGTGTTACATTTCTGAAGAACCATCCGTCAGACATGCTAGATGATAACCACGACGCAGGTGCCTGGCGCCGGCAAGCGTGACTGCTTGGCGCCACAAGAGGTGTTCTGGTCAACCAAAACGTCGGGGAATTTAAATATTGCTCGGCGCGCCCTACGCTGGGCTACCTGCGTTGCTGATTTCTGCAAAATGAAACCATTGAAGCTATTGATGAAATAATTGGGAAGCCTTTACTGGAGAATCCCTGCTTTTGTCGAAATAATAAATTCCAAGGCGTGCCAAAACATATTTTGGGATGTGATTTTGTCATTTTGACCGTGTTTTCATGTCGGTCTCGTTCAATAACACATTTTTGTTTTGTTTTTCTGTATTCCAGAGAACTTCAGCTCCGTTGTAGGCTGAACCTTTCAACTGTGACAGTGCGTGGGAAGACTTCTACATGTCTATTTTATCTCCGAATATTTGCAAATTATGTATTATCGATCATATCACAAATAACAAAGAGTTCGAACGGTTTCTCTGTGCAGTATCTGTAAACGGCCACGCGAGATAATGTTTCGAAAGCATGTAGCGATTCACTTGCTCGTGAAATGAAGCTATTATACTCGACAATGACTTCCTCCCAAATATCTGCATGCTATATAGGTACTAACTGGTGACGGTTGCTTGAATGCTGACCCAATGTCGTGTTCTTCTGTTTCCGCTACATCAAAACCAACTTAACCCCCGTGTTTTCTTGGCTTGGTGACATTTCCTGTCGATTCCCGCGGCGCACCGAGACGCAGTGATAGAAGGCATTCCGACTGTCGGCTAGTTTTATCAAATTAGCTGGTTCTAAATGAACATGCAAATCAACTGGAGGATGAGATCTTACTTCTCAACGTACTTCCACAACACCGTGATGCATTCGCTTGAAATATGTAGCCAAAATTGATAGGAATCGCTTCTCCTTTCTCTCGACTTTGACATATACGTTAGCGCTCTCCCATCAACATGACTATGACAAGACATTTTAAAAGATTTTTTTCTTTCAAAATTGGCTCTCAATAAATTTTGGGCTACTTAGTCATTTAGCCTCGTTTAGCCTACTTAGTCACTTAGCCTCGTCAGCCCGCCCCTTTCAAGAGGGCTAATATCGACAGCGATCATTTCATTGGGCCACTCACTCTGAATCTCTTCTTCACAATCATTGCCGCTGCTGTCATTGATGTAATAAGCCTGATATCGTACATCATGCTCCTTCCCTGTGCCATGGTTAGACCGACAAGTGGTCCACCCGAAGGAAGATATTGTGCTGAGTCAGCGCCTCGAGATGTGTATCACTGCAGCAACCACTCTTCCGACATAGGCAGCAGGCTGACTCTGAAAAGAGAGGCGTTCACGCGAAGGTAGCCGTCAGTCAAAAACAAAAGACGCGAACGAACGAAAGTAACAATCAACACCACTTAATAATGCGAGTGCACCAATTGCGGGAGTGTGAACATGGTTGTAGCACCGACACTCAAATAATGAGCCCCTCGGTTTCACTCGCTACAAAGGCTTAGATGTGCAAGACCTGCCAAGTTTCTACTAGAATAGACACGACTGTAGATTCATCTTGCGGAAACAATAAATGCACACTCACGTCACCTTTTAGTTTGAAGAAAATACAATTCTTTGACTCAAATATGATGCCAATTATGAGTTGAATAAGCCACTGTAGTTTTGTTTCCTCGCATCCCCTGTCATTATGTTATTATCGTCTCACGATTGAGTTAGTCCTGGGTTTGCAGCACTGACCAGGCCTCAAAACCTAACTCAAAGAAATGTGATTGACTTTCTTTATCTCTGATCAGATTTAGCGCAGCACGATAAGCTCCTTGATGTAGCGCGTGGGATGAAGGCAATGTGTCGCACTGAAATGTGGATAAATAAATGTAACATTTCCATGACAAAACAGGCGTTGGACGGGAGGTTGTTCGGCTCTAAAAGCGTTTCAAGTGTGCAATACAGATGGCCGATGCCGATCAGCCTTTAGCCGGAGAATTGGTCTTCAGAGGTTTAGTCTGAGGCGGCTTGCGTGTTGTTTCTTTGGGGCCGGTGCCGCCGATGCCGCCGCCGCGTCGAGTGCCAGGCTAGGCGTCTGCGAGGCACCAAACAAGCACACGTGGTGAGGTTGACTGTTGACCCAAGACAGCCCTGCTTGCTCTCCACTTGACACTTGACAGCCCTCCCTGCTGCTCTCCATATCAACATGGCCTGGCTGCGGCTGGACACACCATTGCAGACCCTGCTCGGGTTCGAGACGGAACGCAATAAAAATAGTTTCTGTTTTAACAGGAAATTTGGGGAACCACTTGAGATGTTGAAGACTATAAGCTGGAATATAAGCCTTCGTGGGTTTCAGAGTGTAAGAGAAATTTAGTTACCGTCCTCTATTTCAGCGAATTGATTACATTTTCGGCGCAAAATCAAATTACTCGTGCGTCTTCTGATGTCTGAGACGTTGCGTCAGGATCATTCGCATGTTTTAACTCAAATTGAACTGCAATTAGCCGCTAATTTTCACACTCAGAGCGCCGCCATGTCACAAGTCAAGACTAATTTTCCCGGCAAAGTGCGCGCGACTTCCCAGCAAAGCGTCACTTAACCAACAGTACTTTAATTTCGCTTATAGTTCGCGTTCAATTTTCCAGCAAAGTAAACCGCGCGGTCTCAAAGACTCAAAAGACTCAAAGCGTCAGTCTGAGTGGCGAGATAGTTTATAGCGCGGACACTAGCCAGCATATGACTGCTAATAATACTCAGCATGACGCCCATAGGCGTCGTTACAAGTGGCGTCTTCCGGTGCCGGATTCGCGTTGCATGCTTGTCACCCCTCGCACCGGAAAATTACACGCGAGAGTCTGCGAAAGGACGCTAAAAAACGCGTCGTCCCCACGTACCGCCGTTCGGCGACCGCCGCGCATGTAGGGAAGAGGGGGGGTCACAATGGACCCAAAGCGTGCCCCCACTGCAGGAACGAGGCTCGACAGACCATGGAGAGGGTCGCGTGTACGCTGCCTCGTCAATGCAACAATTGTGCGGAATCATTCGAGCAGGAATTATTATTACATATTGTTTGGTGTTGGATCCATGCTTGAGATCTAGCAGGGGAACGTAGTTTCCCATCAAGTGAACCGTAGAGCAGAATCAATAGCACGGTGTGCGATTCAAATGTCTGAAAACAAACAATATTGGTGCGTACTTCTGGATTAGTTCGTCCAGAAATTTAACAAGCTCGTGTGATATTGCGATGTGCATGTCAACTTGAAAATGCAAATCGTTTCTCTTCCTTCCCTTACTCAATACCGTTACTTTTAAGGTTTGTTTTGTTCTCCAAGCTCGATGACCTTCTAGTTTGTAGCTGACTTATTTCATAAGTAGGTATAGTAGGTACTAGTTACGTGTGACGAATCACTCCAGAGTGCTTACATACTCTTCTGCAATCGTATCCGCTTGAATCAACCTGAAATCTATCAAATACTACAAACTGTTGAAAGAATCAGCAAAGTGGTTTGCCATTCATGTGTTCGTTTCCTGTTTGGACTACCGGAGTTAGTATGGCACTATGCGGAGGTACTTCGGTGCCATGCAAGTGCATAACATAACAACAAATTACGCTGGCTCGAAACAAAACAAAACTTTACGCGTTACTCATGTAAGGATACGTCTTGGGTGGAGTTACCTAACCTCCAAATGTTAAACAATCACAATTGTATGTAAAGTTTTCTGTCAACAAATTATTTAACTAATCCTAGATAATTTCCTCGAAGTTATGACGACGGTGGCATTTGAAACAGAAATTTAAATTACTTCGTACAATGACAAATCCAACGGACCATCCTATCCAAATAAGACAAAAACGTGTTCCGTGTTGTTGCCTATCGGCACATACTGTCGCATTTTAAAGCATCGATCACGTTCGATCACTGATTTTCAACCTATTAAAAACTCCGGCTTCACTAATTCTTTGTCAGACAAGCAAAGCACTAACGCCTGATTGCCAGGTAATCACTAATCACTCAGTAGTATTTAATCAATGCAATCATCGCTATTAGCACCGTCACGGATAATTAGGCTTCTTGGTCCGTGCAGATTAAGCTGCCTCCATAAAGAGCAGGGTGGCTGGATTTGGTACTACAAGCAGGGGGAGAGGGGTGAACTTAGGGACAGATTGCGCCGCAGATGGCTCATCCTCGCGCCTCGCTGCCTCTCAAAACATCACCCACCCCCACGTCCCACCCCACACCAGTCGAGTCTTTCTGGCAACACGGACCAGCGACACACCTAATGCGGCCCCTGACAGTTTTAATCATCATCATCGGTGCCAATACAGCACCGAGACTGGGGAAAGACAAGCGAGAACTGCGACGAACATTTGGCTCGGCTGTGTAATCTCGCAGCAGTTCAAGTGTTATGTATTTGTCGCAGGATCGCGCTATTGTTGTCGCGATCTGGCTAAAAACCTAATCATCGGTCATGCGTTCATGATGGGATCAATTGCTTTTAGCTGGTACGGATTGGTATTTTAGTTGCTACTGGAAATTGTTTGCTTTTATGTTTTAATCTTTAGTTTTTTAGGGGTAGACATGTTCAATGTTTAGGAGCCGAAATACAGATAGCAATATAATTACTTATTCTTTTTAAGTTCGTCGATACCAATCCCGATTGAATAAGATTCGAAACCCTGGAGAGCACTTATGGTATTTTACGACCACAATCTTGAGTCCCACTTTTGATTCGATGTCGCCTCCTGTGGACAATCACAGAAGTGACTTCAGAACTTTCATTGTCTGAAGAAGCTTTCTTAAAACACGATGATACCAAATATTTAACATAATACAATGTCTCATTGGGGAATCTCCCTCTGTATATAAGAACATTATTTTGTTTTCAAAACTCCTTGAAAGTCGCACTCGAAATTCTGAAGATGAAACTGACTCTAATTCTAAATAGATTTCAACATAACAAGCGTATCTCTGAACCAATAACACCTATTAGCCTGATACTCTAGACAATTACATCTGATCATGGCTACAGATGTTGTCACTAACCCTTCCTATAGACACCCATAGGGGTGGTAACTGGTAACGAAGGGTTGTGATTAGATTAGCCACGGTTCCGATCCTGATGGCCTAATCTGCTGAGCCCACACTGGCTAAGGGTGTGGGAAGATGTCAACTAATATCTCCACATCTCCCTGCAGACTACATAGGACCACGCAGACATCCCTTAGATAGACCTTTAAAACAAGAAACATCAGACGATGGTAATAAAGTTGAGATGTCGCGCCGTCTCATTGCAAACCGTTCCAGTGGTTTCTTGGATTTTTTACAAGGGTCTTCAGGTGTGGTGGTCATAAAACTACCCTTAGCTACGTTGTAATTGTGACAACTTCCTGCCCGGTTTCATTCATGGCGACACAGACATAGGCGCCACCCGTGCAGTGGCACCTCTTGGCGGCTGTGTTGTCTGGTGCGGTGCCATGGATCGCGCCTTCATCACTCCTTGAAGGCGACGAGAAGAACCAAGGATCCGTGAGGTCGGCGCTAAGGATAACACAGAGGACAAGGGGTCGTATCGCTATAACGGTTCGCACTTCACTGCAACCCAGTGTTGTTGATCTAAGGGAGAGGTAAATTGTTTTATTACTTTGCGATTTTTCTTTATTTAGGACGTGGTCTCATGCGCCGACTCACCATATTGAAATTCATTTGTGTCTTTTACAACTTAACAATGGTGTTGTGTTATTTATTACACCTTAACCGTAAAGGCTTATAAACTTCCTTTTGAAATTCATTCCCACACATTTGGGATCACCGGGATTTTGCTGATACATCATAAATACGGGCATTTTCACAATTCGTTTAAATTGCTGGATTAATACTATACAGCTCACTTATTTATAAGTATAAACGCATTACTCGCGCATATTATTTGTGATTGAATGTTTTTATGTTTCATGAATGAAAGTGACTAAGCACAATTTAGAACTGACGCAAAAATCAATGTCACCTCACGGAGGTATGACATGCCGATTTAAAGCCAATGGTAGCTGTTCGCGATAAACACACCTTTAGCCAAAAGTAACACATGCCGAACCATAGCGTCCAGCATTTATAAAAAGGGAGAGGCCTCATCTAATTATGGGCTTTAAAAAAAATCCTTGTCAATTTCACTTATTCTGGTCGACATCTCATCAATTCATCGGGTTGCCCAACACGGGTTTTTCTCCACTCTAACTGCAACATGTTCGCACTGGTGACGCTATTATATCGAAGGTACGAAACATACACACAACTAGCCACCTATTACCATGACACAGGATCAGGATCGCGGCTAAGAGGCTGATCTCAACCGGCCCGTGTGATAGGTTTACACTCTAGTGTGTCTTTTTCAGCTCCTTGTGTTCATTCTTTTGTCATGCCGCGGGATGTCCCCGATGGTACCAGCTTCAAAGCCAGGCGGGACATCTCTTCACTACCCGGGTGTGAATCTCGCACGCATCAGATTTACGCAATCTACCGTTGCGTATTAGATACATCTATAACGTTGCTTATAGTACAATCCCCTTTTGTGAAAATGTTGAACAGCCGTCCCGTTTCGTAGATACACCCTACACTCAACATGATATTATACGCTACTGGCATACAATTTGAGAACACTTGTAAACGGTGGGAACTATTGCATATCCCAGTGTTGTGATGTGAATGACCAGACCAGCATAGCATGCCTTTACAGTCGTACCATGGCTGGACGCTTGTCTTGCTTGTAACAGGAAGAAGAGAACATGGTATTGCACCTGCACACACCTACAATTAACTGTCACTTGTCGTGGTCTCGCGGAAGTCTGCATGGGCTCCTCGTGGCGCAAATGAACCTGACTGTCCGTTTCCTTCTCTCGGGTTTTCACGTACCGCCACACAATTTACCTCGATGTCGTTATGTGTTCCTAAGTTTTTTGAGGATATTTTCAGAAACTTTGAATGAAATCATTTTTGCAATGCTCTGAAAGTTCCCGTCGATTTGGCTCTAGGAGTTTCATGAAATAAAAAAATTAAGATTTTCATGGTCAACATTTTAAATGTATGAAGCAAAAATGTGAATTTTATTTTGTTCAGTTTTGCGGTCGCATGCTATGAAAAGGCTGTAATACAATTTATAAGAAAAGGTGAGATAGGGTAGTTTCATATCAATAGGTCTCCTATAGATAGATAGTAGACTATATAGACTATATATCTCCATGGCAAGCGTTGCAGAGAGTTTAAATTTTAAAAAATTGGTCTTATTTAGTCCCGTTAGAGGAGGGGTGAAGCTAGAAGCCATCCCCCAGTGCTAATTAAGAAGATATTATGTGAATATTTCGACAACAAGCGATAAAATAAAGTTGAATATTACTGTTTTACCTGCTGATCGCATGAAATTAGCAACCCCTTCCCCTTCCGATGCCCAGATGCGAGTAAAAACATCTCCTCTTTATTACAACAGAGTAACTATTTTGATCGGGTTAATCGATATTTTAATTGTTCTGATACTATTTCTTACAGATTTTTTATACTACTCTGGTAATTGTCAACATGCACTTTATGACATAAAAAAAAAAAACAATGCATCATAGAATTAAAAACATTTTGCGGTAGCTACCTACACACATACTTTCATAAAGAATCATACACGATAAAAAGTTGATATATCCGATCGATGAGTAGTCTCGCAGGCCGCTATATCTCCCTTCAGCCATTTTCTTTCTGGCGTTCACTGCGAGATTAGTGCATGGTCGCCCAATGAGGTGGCAGCGGAGGCGTGGTGTTGGGAGATGGTTGTGCCCGCCGTCCCGGAGATGTGCAGCACTCCGCAGTCGCCTTCGAGAGCCCCTCAGTGTTCGGTGTGACGCCGTCAGGGTATGGTCAGGGTGGACAAGTTCAGCCCGCTAAACCTCGACGTCGCGACGCCTTTACCAACGAAGCCGACGCCTGTTTCCACGCCACGGGGCGCAGTACAGTGCACGAGAAGTCAATACGAAGTGTTCGTATCGAGGTGAAACCGCCGAAAAGGAATACATTGTGCAAGTTACAAGTTACCCGACGTTTCGTGGACTCGTTCATGTGGTGGATAACGGTCGCCGACGGCCGAATTCAGTTGTGTGTACATTGAATTGTCGAAAATATGATTTGATGTTTTAAATTAGTATCTTCAAAGTACGGGTGCCGTTTTGTAATTACATGGTACAAGGCCAAACGATAATCCAAGGGAATTTACGCCTTCCCCTCCGATAAAGCGTTGTCGTGAAGTTCGTGTAGGTGATAAAGCCTTTCGGGTTCCGCGAAGAAGTTAAACAACGTCAAAATTCGCTGGAAACAAGTTAGCTAAGACCAACGTTTAGTCGTAGATCGCCAACATCGCGAACGGACAAGTGACCAAAATTTTCAATCCAGCGGCCACGGCTTTAACAGTCAAGTCGCGAACGGCGCTGCCGCCGTCGTTCGAGATCGGTGGTGGTCCGTTGTCGACGTGCACGAAGGGCCCAACCAGGGTGCCAGGGTGTGGGCCCGGCCGGGTCATAGGCTCCATCAGCGTGGAGCGTGCCACGGGGGCACTCGCTTCGGGCCCGGCTGGTCCCACTTGGGCCTGGGACGCCGCTATGGAGCACCATCGTGTGGTGCCTTCGCTGGTCGTCAATCTGGGCCCGTCGCGATCCATCAAGCTCACCACGGCGGTCAAGCAAGAAGATGGTGACCAGCCACTGAGTAAGTGATTTTGATTGTTTCTCTGTGTTGTGTCGTCGCCAAGGGCTTTGTAGTTCGCCGCCTTTTGGCTCCACGAATCGTGTTGGGTTCTGAGCACGTGCGCCGGATAGACCTGTCCACTTACGCCTAGCAGCGACCCGGCGGCTATCCACGGTGTAGTGATTGATATCACGCCTTATCAGCTTCATTTACAAAGCGTATCATAACGATGAATGTGTTACTAACAAGTGATACTTGTACTTATGATCATTTCAATGTTGAACCTCATTACAAAGCCGGAGTATTCCCCTGTAATGAAAAATCGTAGTTTTATGAAAGAGCGACATAATCTTCATAATAACGAGGTTCATTCATACTAGTAAACTTAAAACAAAGAGACTTAACATCAACAGAAAAATGTTTGTGATGTAACGAGATATAATGAAAATATTTAAATGTTTGAGGAGATACTTCCTGAAGAGTATAGAGTCGAGTATGAATCATTCGCAGCTCTCACAATTGCAATGGATTCATGCGTGGGATAAACTATTTTATTGCTGCGGGAATGTGTGCACTTGATCATTCATTTGAAGGCCTTTTCGTTGCAATTGATCTGACACTAATTGTCATTCACTTGATTTGATTCAGGCATGTTTTAAGATATCGAATGTGTATGAGAAATGAAGACACACCACATCATGCAATCAACCAACCGTGAGAAACACCAAACAGACCTGCGAAAAATGTCAGTAGAGCGCTTTCAAATTTTGGAACCAAAAATGACTTCAATATCGGTAGACAGAAAAATGTCAACCTACTTTGGGTCTGTTAAGTATGTTTTAGTTTGGTCTGTGTAAAATTGAAACGTGTGTAGCGTGATTCGTTGAGTCAGCGTTAATTGCAGCGGAAAAACAGGCGAAGTATTCATAACTTACAGATGGAAGTTTAAACAGGAAACCAGAAAAGTGTGATTTTGTGTCTAAAATCATTTCTTCCTCCTTTCTTTATTAAAACCTGTCATGCAGAAACATAACATTGAATGTTGCGTGGAAGTGGAGCATGATACATCCAGGAAATCACACTTCTTGATCACGTCATTTGACAAATAATTTGCGTACGTTTAATTGCGTATTACACATAGCATACGTATTTCAATTTTGTCTGTGATTATGGTATGATTAAGCTGAGTTACGTTGACATCGTCTTGGACATTTACAATATTCAACTATGGGAAGGAAATTAGGAAAATTTTAAAAATCCAACGCCGACGAAATTTCGACTTTTTAGGTCCTTTTTAGGACCACAAGTCAATTACAACAGAGCAAGTCCGTCACTCACCACAACAATCAAAAGAAGATATCAGTGAAATTTCACTCAAAACAGTACCTCGACACAGTAATTTGTTTCATCATATTCCCAAAAGTAAAATATTAAAAGTTCTTAATATTTATTTTACCGTGGGAGTACATAACATTTGGGAAATACTTTAACTATGAATAGAGATTTAGGTTTTACGCATAAATCCTTTAATCCTGATTGACTTGTCTGAGCTGGCAGACTCCCGTAGTTGGGTCTTCTATCCTTGCAATCTTTGCCATCTCTGCATTCTGCACATCCTCTCTAGCCTTTGCGAGGAGAACGTTGACACTATCTGTGCTGTTTCGAGCAAAGCTGTCTTATTTTGGTCACCAATTTGATTTGTCGTGGCGACAAAATAGCGCGTGCCCAACAACTGCAAGTCCACCCTTCTCACAAAGCGCAGCAGGTAGAATTTTCAAGTACCTACCGAAACAACTAACATACCTGCCTCTCGTGCAGTTAATCAGGGAACACTGACTTCATACATGAATCGTCAAACTACTCAACTGGTAATTTTGGCAGCAGCAAACTTTGGTAAATTGTCAGGGTTATGAATTTAATGATTCCTGGAATAAAACATGTTTTTAATGTCCTCTTTAAACTGTGTATTTGGCTAGACACAAAGTTGGTATCCTATTAATTTGGATTTGACTTTCGTACAGGATTTGACATTTGAAAACATTTTCTACATGTAGAAATTACTCGTCCAGTTCTAGATCGCCCATGGCAATCTTGTACTAAAGATGGTTCTTGATCCTCCTCCAAACGAAATTTTCCTTCTTTACTCGCGGTAACATCAGAAAGCAGATTTTAGAAGCTGTGTAAGGTGATCTTACCAACTCCATGGCTACCAAACGTTGATTCTACCATTGAATCTCACATGCAAGCCATGATGTACCTGGGATAACACAAGAAAGCAGAATTTAGCTCTGTCAGGTGATCTCAGCATCTCCGTGGCTACCGAAAGTTGAATCTACCATTGAACCTCGTATGCTTGATAATATGTTTTGTTTTCAAACAATCTTAGACATATTTGAGTAATGAGCAATGGTTTAAATTAAAACAATTGTCAATTTTTACCTGAACATGACGCTTGCACTCGGAATCTTGCTCGAAATAGCAATATTTTATTTTCTGCCTGTTTTTGTTTTCTTTGCGCTTTTTTTTTGAGTTCGTAATGGACTGACGCCATTCGTGGCATTTATCAATCATCGTAGAATTCAAATGTGTTCCCCGTCAAGTTGCAATCGGATTTTTATCAGCGAAATGCACGATAAATCACCAGCAGTCGACAAATTGCAACCTATAAATCATAATACAAACCAAAATGGGATCTGTCACGCTTTATTTCTTGTCAAGACTTCTTATAACCACATACATTTGGTTAAATTCGAGATCGTTTCGATATTGGGAATTGATTTTCTAACAGTAACTTTAAGTTTATTTTACAGAAGAAAATGCGATTAGTTAATTTAATATTACTTAGCAAATTAACCTTTGGTGCATTGGTAATTCATTTTTCCATAGACAAAACTTGCTATCAAGGTAAACATTATTATAAAACTGATGACAAAAACGAATAGCACAAAAAAAATGTTTTTCCTCATCTTCAAATCCAAAGAAAACATCGTCGAAAATCGTGAAGAGACTCATACAAAAAACGCGATATTTCCAACTTCGAAGGCTAAAATTCAAATTCTAAATCGCCCGTTACACTGCAATGCCCACCAAATGTTGATCCGAGAGCGGTTGTTTGCCCTGCGTTTGGCCGGGCAGACCAAAGCAAACAGGCGACCTCGTCCATGCAAAGGGCCCGGTGTTTAGACACTGGCAAGGGCGGGTCTCCCTAGCTCCTGATAACACATTGCAGTCCCAAGGGACCGAATATTATTATAGAGACCAGGCAGGCTCATAATTACACTAACACTATGGATTATCGTGGTTAGAACGTTGTGTACAGACGGCGATAGGGATTATGGTTAATTAGCAGAGATGCTGGAAAGCATGTGTAATGGAGGATACCGCTCTAGGCCTAATAAACATCTTTGAGCTTCTCGATTTGCGTCGATCATGTTACTTCATTGTTGATAACAACACATTTCAAGTCTATTTTAGAGTAATTTTAGAACCTAGTTTACAAATCCAGAAACACCGATTATTAATTTCAATTAGCTACGCCTGTGATAAAGATATGATAATTTTTCACGTGTTGTTCACATCGATTATGAATATAATGAAAGGTTTGCCAACCCTTACAAAGAGTTTCTTTAATTGAATAATAACTCATAATCCCAGGTATTTGTAGAGAATCGTGAATATTCGTTTCAACGCCGTTCATGAAATTGTATGATAATACTTATTAACTACCCATAACTTCATAACTGATAAGTAGGTACTTTGATACTGTTTTTTTGCTTATTATATATACCTATATATACTTTTTTTTAATAACCATTGATAAGAAACATGCAGCTTGTTCAAATGTTGAGGGCAAAACACACGTGTTTCTTGCATTTACTATAAAAATCATTTTGCCAAGATAGATTTCTTCGGTGGTTGAAAATAAACCGGGTCCGTACATAGTTCTCAATGAACTATTGCTTTAGATGCACACCTACGTAACGCTATTTCACTGGTGGTGTTTTCGGTCAAGGTACTAATTGCTGGTAGCTGCCTCAACCTCATTAGCACCTTCCATCGCACTTATTACATGTTTGCTTTGAAATCAACACGTGACCCACCCGAGCTGACTTCAAATGATATTATGCATAGCAACAGTCTGTTCCATCTTCGCACCAAGGATATAAGATGTGGTATTCCAAAGAAACAATGGACGTTTATTCTCTTGTGACTGTCCATCCTTCCTCTTCTTGCAATTGTGCTATTTGATTTCTGTAAGACGCTTTAAGAATGCGACGAACAAGTGATCGAAATAACACAGAGACAAATTCCGATCTAACCGGCGTTATTGCTTCAGGGATTGCTGCTTTGATCCCAAGTCTTTGGGAAATTACCGTCTAAGCTTCCAGTGTTATTTAAACATAAATTTATGCTTTTGATTTTTCTTGTAATTTTGTTTAAAACCTTTAATCAGCTACTCGTGCGAGCAGGATGTAAATAAACGGGGCAGCTTATAAAAATTCTGCCGCAGATTAGTAACACAATATCTCTGCCAGGCAGAGCACATACCTTTTTTGATAGTTCTCTTTCAAATTTTCATATGAAAACATGGATCGACCGCGGTTTTTGTTGAACTGGATTAAACCAGTCAAGATTATACAAAATTGATTGAAAAACTGAACTTATTTGCAGGCTTCACAGAGCTTGAACTTCTCACACCCATCCACATTAGGTCACTCACACGACACACATGTCACAAATACAGACGCCTCACGATTTAATAACCACCCATCAACAGGCCACATGTGTTTCCCATTGAACCCAACTTCACCAGGCATGAAATGCGAGTGTGCCGCTCCTCCATCAAGTGGGTTGGCTTGTCTCGTGTGTGTGTGTGTAGGTATCTTCCTGAGCCAGGCTTGCTCATTAGCAAGACTGCCAGGACTAATTGTCCGCAGGGACACGGTTCTCGTCGCCGACCAGAGGCGAGGTTGACGCCGGCCAGCCAGCCAGCCGACCGCCTGGCTCCTCAGTGCATGCTGCCTCCATAGCCCCGCCGTTCATGTCTCTACATTCCGTGATGTGTCTACCAGCCTCCGCTTGCCTCGCTTGGACACCGCTCTAGACGCCAGCCGCGCCACTCGCACATTTCTCATCTTGTTCCTCTGTCTTGGTGCCAGAGACTTTGAGATGTTTAACGACTTGGAGACAACGGACAAGTTCGCTGACGATTAGGCGCTAAGGCAGTCAATGCCAAACATCCGTTGAAATATTGCTTGGCGATAGATTGAAACCGATAAATGAACTCTGTTGGTGATCTTTTTGTTGGTCTGATCGCTGAGAGAGATTACACAATTCGATGACTTCATCCGCAATTAATTTCGACCCCAATTTGTCATTTTCAGTTCGGATCATTTCGGCTGCAAGATTATTGCTATGATGCCATGACTTTTTAGGGCCAGGTGCAAACCGCAATAAAATATATATATATATATATGTAGCGACGTCGCGAAGTTCCGTTTTATTGCGAAATTTTTAATTGTACCCGGCTGGTTATTAGTCGTTACGGAGACCGTATTCAATAAAATAATTTCAATTTGCTCAAAGTGACCGCGCGCTCGATAATCTTCATCGGCGGACTTCACTTGGGAAAAGAACGCCGACGGATGAGTTTATTTTCTTCTGGTTCCTTGACCAGGTATACCCTAATATAAGACGATAGCCTTCGCTCGCAACCAAAGGCACATGAGGTCCGGGTGAATGATTAAGATCGCTACTTTTTACATCTTTCACACATCATCTTGAGATCGAGCGGCATCGTCTTTATCACACGCTTTATTGAGGCGTCCGACAATGTGTAATACTCGACTGACGGCTTCCAGAATGGTTACAGCCCTTTAATATATTTTTATAACATCTGATACAGATTCTGATTAAGAGTTTTATGTGCGTTGCTGCATGCGGCCTGCCTCATGGCTTGCCGTAGGATGGTTCATATTTACGACGATGTGGTGTAATAGTCTACGGTATGATGCCTCCCGAAAATATCATTAGCGCTATGCATTTAGTTTACGCACGGGCTTGTACGGTACGATACGATCTTGCCAAGAGGGATTGTATCGCAAATGTGGAAGGGCTCCAAATGTTGTAAAATTTGCCTTACATTGCTCAGACAAATTATAAATCGTGTACTTACCAGGTACTTAGTGCACGAATGGTACAGGTATATTAAAATCCACTGGGCATTTATCGTCTAGATCGGAGATCTTCGACGTACATAATCTTGACTGCGATAAAGTGCATGGATACAGTAAAGTAGCGTACGAAGAAACTGTAAAAAAAGTTGCGTAAAAATAGTACAAGATTTTTTTTTTAAAGAGCTTTTTTTCTTTTTTTTCTTAAACATGCAGTCTAAGCAAGACAGGTGATTGATCAATTAAAGTAAGACAATTTCTTTGTCATTAAAGTCATATTATTCCTGCACATATACATGAAGATGTGCTCTCTCTGTGTGATATCTCAAGGGCTGACTATACAGCCTCTCTGTGCTATGGCTCCTGGAGTTCGGTGGCCATAATTATATATTGTCTGTCATAAAGTGCGGCCAATAAAACGTAGGTTCGCGTCCACAACGGACCGGGATTCTGTGTTGTGTGGAACGTGACGAGAATATTGTGCTCGGTCTACGAGATAAGCTGGAGCCAGCGAGTCGGCCGAGAGAGACGGTGGTGCTGTCCATGGTGCGGTCATCTAGCCGAAGCCGCGGCCACTCGCCAGGTTCTTTATATCGTGTCTTGTTCTGCTATAGAGCAGGGACAGCTGATTGCTGGTTTATCGGGAATCGCGTATCGAAGGGAGGTGGGGTGGCCGATATTTGTTATCAGCTTGAATTGGGATGCTCTTCTTATCTGTAAACGGAATTGAAATGTGTCTCTGAATTATATCTCTGAGTTGAAGTGTCCCCCCTAGCCATGTTTCGTTTCCCTGTCATGGGGATGGGATACAAAATGGCTTCAGAGAAAAATCATGGAGCTTCTTGACCAGCGTGCTATGCATTTTGTGGAAAGCTCCGCCTGGAACAAATGTGTGGCGTGGTGAATTTGAGGATCAATAAAGTTGTTACTTTAAAAAAAAATTCATGTCGTTGAAGCTGTTGACGATTTTAGAAATAGATTATAATTATATTCTGGTATATTTAAAAATAAAACTTGCAGTACATGTCAACATCACTCCTTCAAATCGCATGTGGAATAGTCACACCGGTGCTAGGAACGCAAGGAAATTGTCTTTCTTGGATAACCCATGTAAAACATAACATAATCATGTGTAAACATAATCACCCTTTCAAATATTGGTACGAAAGGGAATCAGGATAATCAGATGCCTATCTTTGATATGATGGCTATACTCCAGATAGCTGGCCTTGGCCTTGAATACCCCGGCTTTTCTCCGGATAGCTCCTTCGTTCAAACTGTGCGACTGCCTCAGATCCCACAGCGTAACCGATGGTCCCATTTGGATGAAGTCACTGCTCAGTCATTGGGTTCAACTATTCCAGACGGTCCTTAAACGTACTAAAGTGACAACACGACAAAGCCGAAACGAAAACCACATAAAACCGCACAGCGCATAACGCAAAGGCATTATCCTTAAACATCAAACGGCAGATTTCGAATTACATATACTCTAGCACTATAAGCGTATTAAAGATCGGCTCTTCCAAGTTATGATCTAGTTCTGGCGTTATATCGGCTAGCTCGGTCGCTGTAGTCACCCCTGAAGGAGGTGTCTGATAGGAGGAGCTGGTTGCACGCGGCCGCCAATGGGACTTGTTTGTTCCCCAGCCAAGAGCATTGATCCAGGGAACCAATCCATGGGCCGCGCTCCGTCGCCGCGCCACGACGAGGTCTGCATGTCTGTTGTGTGCTTTTGGCGGTGGCGGCGGCGGATCCGCTCAGCCCGATAACGAGGAATGCATCTTATCGCTTTTATGCTGCCAGAAGCCCTGGCATCGGTCTGGGGTCGTAGTCACGGGGAAAGTCATAGTGTCTCGCCCTATCAGGGTGCAGCTGTCACTAGCATGTGCCAAGGCATAATTGTTAGCTATAAGACGCCTTGTAATCCAGTTAAAAGTTAAAAAAAACACGCAGACGTTCTTGATAAGCGGAATAAATCAAAAAAAAAATTACGCTTTCTGATAATATCCCCGCGTTTCACAATTTTAGGTACTTCAAATAAAATGTTGACAGATACGCTTAGTTAGAGTATACTACATCCCCACGGATGCTATTCGTTAAATAATAGGAAAAATATATAACCTAACATATTCTTTGTATCCGTGTCCAAAATGATATGTTATTTTTATGACAAAAGAGGGGTCAGACCATAAGTATTTCATAATTTGTTTACTGATAGCGATTTGCAATCAAACTACAATCGATTTGTGATTGAAATTTCTCCACTGGAAGCACCTTAAGAATCTCCGTTGAAATCTTACGAGGTATTCAAACGGTCATACTCAAATGTGAGTCAATCGATTGTTCGAAACGTGATGTGACCCTGTGACTCGTGAGTCGCTGACTATTGCCTTGTCTTCGCTGCGCGACGGCCAAGCTAACGGCGGCTGCGCTCGTGTGTCTGTTACAGAGAAGCGCAGACTGAGCCTGTGCGTCGGCTGCGGCGCGCAGATCCACGACCAGTACATCCTGCGCGTGGCCCCAGACCTCGAGTGGCACGCAGCGTGCTTGAAATGCGCGGAGTGCCATCAGTTCCTGGATGAAAGCTGTACCTGCTTCGTCCGGGACGGCAAAACATACTGCAAAAGAGACTATGTCAGGTGAGACGATACATTCGAAAATTGTGTCCTGTGCAGCAGGGAAAAACCCCAGCCTGAGTTTAGGACTGGATCATAGGATGTTCCTGTCAGTGTCACGAATATGACTGAATTTTGGTTTTACCCGTGCTTGAAAAGGCTGTAGTGCATCAGCCCATAGATAAAGTAATTTTAGAATTACCAAAACAACTACTACCAATATCGTTTGAGTTTTTTTTTAGTACTATGTGATTTTACCGTACCTGGCGTTCAGTAATGTAAATCCGCTGTATATTTCGAATTCCCTCCTTGAAGGAATAAGTCTTCCCAATCTCGTAAGTCAGATAAAGTAACACTCTAAATAAACATGAGTGAAATGTTCACTCTTTGAAAGAGTCACGTCTTTTTTGACTCATTCATGAGTGAATTTCAGTTTTATTGACTCTTTGGAGAGTTGTTATTCCACTCATTTAGAAAGAGTGAGCAGATTTAGCTCTTTATATGAGTGGCAGAGATCGTTGAATCATTAACAAGGGCGATAATAACTCACAAAAAAGTGAATTAGCGGACAAATGCAGATAGATTATTTCTTGCTTATGCGACCAAATTCGTTGACAAAGATAATATCTGTACTAAAACACATGGGAAATACAGGCGTCAGCAACCTCGCTCTGGACGACTCTCTCACTTTCTGTGTTTTGGGTTAGCGCGTTCGAGTATTCATGAATCACAACGCGCGACAGTGTCTTCCAGTGAACGTATTTGTCCGTTACGCGGTGCGGTATGTGAGTCCACCCACTATCGGTGTTCCTCTGCGAAGTCATGGGTGATGTTGAAAAGTTTGACATCGAGACCTTGCGTGTGTATTTAGTGGCGAATGGAGTCTCCGAGACGTTGGCAGACGCTATCAAAGGTAAGCCCTATTTTTCTTACTAAAATTATAAAACCAGTGGCATAATAGAGGCTTATTAGTTAATTGTACTGAAATGAAATGTATGCCAAATGATCAGTTTCGTCACTATTCACTACCAAACACGGCCAAAATAATTCAATCTTGCACCACAGTCCACACATTTATTTGTTATTATGCAGAAAATGCATGAGTTATAGGTCAAAAGAAAGTTTTTTATGAGGTTTTTATACGATTCTTTTTTTTATAATAAAGCATTCAAAACAATCAGACTGTTCGAATGTCAACGAATATCGACGGCAAGAGAGCGCAGTGATAGAGCTAATTGTTTTCCATTTGTCCCTAACAGTGAGGACGGCAGCAGTGCCTCAACTGAAAGATCACCGACAGCTGTTTCTATCAAAAGCTTGGTGCAATTCGTTGAGGTATGTACACCGCATCATTTTAAAAGTCCACGACCTGAAGGATCTCCGTCAAAATCGTCTCTAATCTGACTGCAATGTATTCTTTCAGGTACAGACAGACAGGGATAGACATCGGGCATCTCGTCAAAACGAGGATCCAGAGCAATTTGCAGCCATCTCTCGTCTACGTCGGGCCACCAGGCAGCGAAAACTGCAGTTATTTTATCATTGCTGATATGCACTGCATTCCAGTCAGGACTTCATCAGTTAAGGCCTTTGACACACTATTCAAAACCTTTTTTGTCTTAAGTGTCACTTACCCATCTTAACTAAGTCGTTTTTATAATTTCATTGAAGCACAAATCTATGACATGGATATTAAGTCCCTTCTGGCAATGGACGGATTGCATGCCTCACTCATTAATTTGGATATTGCAGAGAAGATGGACTAGATTTTAATATTATTAACACTATAACCGTCTAAAAAATTGATGCCCAAACCGGGACTCGAACCCTGATCTTCACCTATCACATAGATGGAGTTCGGGGTTCGAGTTCCCGTTTGGGCATCAATTTTTGAGACGGTTTTAGTGTTGATAATAATAAAATACCCCGCGCATTGCAAGCGTTTGCAATTTCAATACGATTTCATCTATGGACTAGATTGTATTATTTAACAATATTCAGCATTGTCTGAAATCTGCAATCTCTGATATATTTATCTGAAAAAACAAATAACTGAATTAAATTTATTGAGATGATATATTCTTGTGCTGACCTGCACCAATAGGATCAAATAATTGCATCCTCCAAGTGGTACTAGATAAGCCAACCCAAGTGGCCGGCAATATTAATATCTTTGCTAGATAATGATTATTTGTATTTCAACAATAAAAAAACATGTTTTTTTAAATAATTATTTCCAGTATATTCAATATTTAATATGAAGATCCCCATACCTCAATGGAGTGAAAATCACTCTTCCTAGTGTCACTTCCTTTCAATCGTCGAAATGACTATTCCCATACCACGAAGGAGTGAAAATCACTCTTTCTAGTGTCAGTATATTTGACTCTTTGAAAGAGTGATTTAAGTTCTTACTTTCAAAGGAGTGAATTTGACTCACATTGTGGTGGATAGCTTTTCTACTCCGAAAGAGTGAAAAAATGACTCTTTTGGAGTGGAATTTGACTCATGTTATTTTAGCGTGAAGAGAACAAAAGCAAGATAATACTGCAGGAAACCGCGGGCTGCGATTTTACCTTTAAACTTCCCTTCTGTATGTGTGGGGTGGAATAGAGATGATCCATGACATCACGCAAAGCCCGTTGTGGATCAACTTTCTGACAGCTCGTGCACGGGGCTCCCCTTGGTTTCCATATACTCAGCTCTGCTGCTTATAGTTCCCAGGGGAGTAAACATGCATTCCGGGGGTCACGAGTTCGACGTATCCCGTTTCATGGACGGGGTTGGGTATGAGAGACCACACACCACACGATCCATCCACCCGTTATGTTTCGTTCCATACCATCCATCAGAGGAATGACGCAATCCACTGAGAGAAGCTTGCTATATAATGTGCTTTCAAAATTGACATGTGATCGTGTGTCAATGATGCTTCATTGATGTCGTAAATTTATTAATAGATATCAGGCCCAACGAGGGGAAATAATTATGGTGTATTACCTATATGTAATGTAATGAGGTGTACGCTATAGGAAACGAGTGTTGTCGGTACACTAAATGAGAACCGGTCCCTTATCAGCGGGGATGTTGTTGTAAGTGGAGTTCAGGAACACAGGTCTGGGATATAACCACACCACATATGACTGGCACCTAAAAATAGGCGGATCTCAAGTCAGGCGGGTTTTAAATCTCAGAATTTGCAGAGCAGACAACGTGTATATTTTTTGTGTTACCGGGAAAATTACGCTTTTGTGACGTAATAGTTTGAAGGTGGTGGTGGTAATAGATGGAATAGAGCTGGTCCGATAATCCATAAATAAAACCTCTGGAGATACCTTATCCCAACCTGCAAGACTGGAATCTTGCATGTGCCTGGCTGGCTCAGTTGGTAGAGCACCCGACCGGCAATCGGAAGGTACCGGGAACATTTTTCCAGGCTCGCTCCATCATAAATTTGTTGAAAATGTACCTTGCACGCTGATGACACACGATACACACGATTAAAATTACGAATTTTAATTCAATACCCACCAACTTGGAATTCATGGTTTTCATAAGATGTGGGCCCACTCATTTAAAGGAATTAATTATTTACAAGGCATTTCATCGCACCAATCCTGACAGACAGTCGCCATGGAAATAGCACATATTCAATAAAGAAATCAAAAGATCACTCAAATAATGCAACGTTTCCTTTCTATTCCAGGTTATTCGGCACCAAATGCGACAAGTGTGGACTCAGTTTTAGCAAGAACGACTTTGTAATGCGCGCCAAGACGAAGATCTACCACATAGAGTGCTTCAGGTGCTGTGCTTGTGAGCGACAATTGGTGCCTGGCGACGAGTTTGCGCTTAGGGACGACGGACTTTTCTGCAAGGAAGATCACGAGGTTCTCGAGAAGGCAAACAACAGTGAAAATAACAATAACACTACCAACGTCAACAACAATAACAACAGTTTGCTAAATAACAACAACGATGGCACCAATTCGGGTGAGAATATGAAACGTTATATATATGTTGTTAGTGCATGGATTGCATTCTGCATGGTTTGGCCACTTCACAGAGCTGTTTTCTGTGGGTACGGTGGCTTTGTTTTGATGACGGTTACTTATCTCCGGGGTCCTCGATCTGAAAATTTAATTTGAAAATCGACAAAGACGCTTATTTAATTTGAATGGGCGAATTTTCTTGATTGACTATAAGTTTTTAACTTAGATTAAGGCAGTCAAAGATTCAACGTACCTACGGTACGTTGAACGCTAAACGTTGAACTCATCGTCTATTATTTTGAAACAAAATGAATGCTATATAGAAACCATCTTAAGACGTTCTTTTTCACATTACCGATTTGCATTAATGGAATAATAAATAACCCGTAATTGATATATTTATTTAAAAGATGACTAAACGTATTGATTACGCACTGATTAAGGTACAGAGACTAACTTTAAATTCATCGCGAAAACTCTTGGCCTAGTTTACAAACGATGAGACCCTTCACCTGTCAAATTTTGATACAATTAAAACAGCGTTGTGGTAGTGTTTGCAAGAAAAAATACCGACGCTGCGTCACGTTTTCCTGTATTTTGTGTTCAGTGTATGCCTTTCAAAGGCTGACGCAGTATTCCAAGCCGTCTTCCTGGCCCGCGACCGCTTGCATTGTGTAGGGTATTTGGGCTCGACCGACAAAGCTATCTAGAAGATAACTCTCTGTGTGTGTGGGTATTTGCCGCTATCAGAGTGTCATCCCTGGGCAAATATCGGCTCTGATTGATTCGACGATTTTACAATAAAATCGTCGATCATTCACAAGATTTATATTGGGTGTGGACTTAAAGCAAACTCTGTCAATTGGACTGACAAATACTATTTTTTTGTTCTGTTGAGCAGGTGTGAAGATTTTAATTTTTTAACCGCCGGTCATTTAGCACGTCAGTCATTTTAAGTTATTTTGTCGCAATCATGAAAATTAGATGATAGGGAAAGATTAAATTGCATGGTGTTAAAAGGAGAAACGCCTCCTATTGTCAAAGTATCATCTATGTACGGAATAAAATGCATGTTTCGCTATCAAATTGAGACATCCATGCGACTATTAAGAAATTATCACAGGTTATATTCTTTGCTTTGTTTCGCCGCGGTGCGGACCGATTTTGATCTTTGCATGAAACTTGAAAGTTGGGCGACCAACGTCATCTGGCAAGCAGATGGACGATCTATAATTACATTTCGATTGTAATATTTTAACAATAATGTTGCGCGGACCATTGTTTGTCGATATGTAAACCATTCACGAGTCTCAAACTAGACCGCATTGTTTCAAAATCTGACAAAATAAACCTCCGTTTCTCATGGTAAACCGATCATGCATGCCGATCGCGTTTTATAAATTGAAACAAATTAATTTCTTAACTTAATTTTCATCATGATCTGCTGAGAAATCATTGTCTGGTCTATAATAGCCATGCATTTAGTGAAGAATAGTTATATAATGTATCCGCTAACTTCTATTAATCTCGTTCTCGCCTGAATAGGTGGGTCACTCATCAAATAAATTGCTTTTGTTGTGGAATTCCGTGAGAATCGCAATCAGGTTGGACGACTCTTTTCTTCGCTGCGGTCTTGGAAAACTTTTTATTTTACTTTCAGCAGAACATTGGCTAAAATTTTGAGAAAACGTGGCCCCATGGTCTAGTCATGGTTTATATTTCAGAAAAATGAATGTGTGTGTAAAATCACTGTGATGCATTTTAAAGCGTAATTTCTAAAAATCCATTTCAAATCGAACAAATATTTTTTCTCTCGACTTCCTTCTGATGATTCAACTTACGAGATGATTCGAACTCCTCAAGGATTGAGTAGAAAACACCAAGAAATATAACGCGGAGAGAAAGGTCGCATGATTGTCTGGTTGATCTAAAACGGGTCCAGCACAGTTTCCCTGGACCTTCGCATGCTCTGAGCCCATTGTCGTGAGAATCCCCCATATCTTCACCCAAATGCGGTCTGCAACTCTCGTATAGTATACGATCGAACAACACAGGCAGTTGGCGCGTTCGATGGTGCGTCCGCTTCCGTGCCGCTATCGATTAGTTGTCACTGCAAGTTTCCACGGAGTTTTCACCGCCCCCGTGTTGCCGCCCCCCCCCCCCAGCCTCCCCCAACCGCCGCCCTCCCAATTTAATCTCGTTAAAAGCCAAGTGACCGTAGGCGAATTCGGACCAAATTCAAACAACAAACGCCCGAGCGAGAATAATGCGACTATGGACGAATTTGTCGCTGTTTTTCTGTGAAGACAAAGCGTGAATTGGATGGACAGATAAAGTGTTTTGAATAGCGTAGGGGCGTTAAGGTTTTTGTTGCCTTTGTTGTACGCAATATTGGCATGCGTAAGATTCTCGTCTTGTCTATGTTCCAATTCGACATACCAATACATTACATTTGATTTGGGGTTTACTTGCACGTCACAAATCAGCAAGTATTTACAAGTAAAACTGCATTCTGTTGGTAAATTAGCTTGGTAAATTAGCTTGGTTTTTATTACTCTTGAAGTTCATGCTCATTTGATCGGTTGACTTTCCATTCATTCTTTTCTGGTTTCTTATGTTCGATTGATTGGCTCGGTTCTCACCGAATTACTCACTAAAGGTTTGATCAGAGATCATAAACACCGAGACGTTCTTTTATGTCGATATGCAGGTATTTATACAAAGGCAAGGTAAGTTTTTCCTGAGGGTTTATGCATTAGATAAAAATTAGATGTCGCCTCTATAATGTTAACCTTCAAAAACAAGTTCCTCAGGGTTTTCTAAGACCGAGACAGAATTGGCGAATCGGACACGCGAACGCCGCTCAGTTTCTCGCAACAAACGCACAAAGGAGTGCAGTTTAGCAAGATCGAAACCACATGAACGAGGTTTAGCCAATTATGTATCTAGATACTTAAACATAAGCTGAAAAAAAGCATACATTTTGACGCCCGTAGTTTTTTAACGTAAAATGATGCTGCATATTGCTGTTATTTCACATATCTAAACGCAGCACAGCACTCCTTTATAAAATTACCCTGCGAAAATCCTTGCTAGATAATTTTTTTGAAGCGAATTGCCTCCTCACTACGCCATCGTGATCCTCACAATGAAACAATTGCACCTTTATCTTCATTTCTTGCCCACAAACATCCCAACGAGACTAATTTTCTTTATGACTGCATCTCGGACAGGAGCAATTATATCATGCCTTTCGCATCACATGCAATTACACAGTACACGACAGTAATTCAGTTTTTTCCACTCTCGCAATGAAATGAAACTAAATTGACGTATAATAATACCTAATCTCTTTCACGCTGTATAGCGTCCATGTCTGGCTTAACCAGTGAGCAGACAACAACAAGGGATTTACATTGTTTTGCTCGTTGCTCTAAGTGCTTGTACATTGCAGGCTTCCTAATTATCTATGCACAAAGGCGTTTGCCATGGTCATCCCCATACCGGTCACCCCTTGGCGCTGACCAATCGACGCAAAGGGTGCTAAGCCAAGCGCCATTCCACGAGATATTACAGCTTTTTCTAACGACCCCTTGCGCTGTAACGGTCAGTCCGTTCTAACGCCCTTTATTACACCTGCATGAATTGTTTACTCATCGCAATATACCTGTATATTATGTCCACATATTGGTGGTGTAATTGCAATAAGACTTTTGCAAAGAATCCGACAATTTAATGCACTGTAAAAAAGCGCGAAGTGTAAATACTAATGTAGTTAGTCAATTACACGCATCGCAAATTTTTCCTTTAGTGATTATTGGCGCAATTAAGAATATTTGGACATGAGTGCTTATAGCTTTATTATATTATTGACAGTATAATGTGTCAAATAATAATTACACGAAATGAATGATTGAAAAATACTTTAAAAATTAGTCAAGTTCACAATATGGTTAGCTACCTACTACGATTTTATTGAGTTTGTCGCTAATGACTGCAATATCAAAATAATACCACTTTACTGTTTCGACTTTCAGTGCCATATGCCCTTCAAGCAGCCAGTTATTCTCACGGGTACAAAACGGATCGTACTACTATCAGAAAAATTCTTTAAAGGTGACCATAAGGCGTTCGAAGCTCACATAAAACTTGGGAAAAACATGCTTATATTTATTGTTTATTGTCAATCATGAATCGATTTGTCTGGAATCTATAAACTTCAGTAGCTGGCTGCCGTATCCACGTACCATTAAGACCCAATATCTTCAGTATTTTAAGTATAGTATTCTAGGGATACAACCTGTGGTCTAACGGCATGCCTTGGGAATTGCCAACCAGAGCTGGATACCATGACAGAACAGCGCGCACCTGATAGAAAAGCAAGACAGACGTTTATGTACATATAGGTAACCTTTAAGTAACACAACTAACCAATAGGTACTTACTCCACGTTATAAACCAATTAAGACATTCCTTGGGTGGTGATTAAGGAACGTAAAATATAAGCAAGTAAGATGATAACTTTATAGGGAAAGTATTTGGTAATATAAATAATACCGCAAATATTTAAATTTTAATCCACTAATAAAGAAGTGCAGCCAGGAGTGCATCGATTGACCAAGCGCATACAAATGGTATTCCTGCGACCAGTCCCCCTGCCCCTAGCACGACATATGGGCTACAAAGCAACGTGAGCCAACCATGACGAACGACTCACTCCAGAATCGGGACGTCGGGTGCCGCTACGATGCCCCTTTAGTCCAGGACGACACAGGCACACAGCTGTTGCAATCAGGGCACCGGACTTATGGCGATGCTGTTTGATACTGATTCAAATATGCGACGCCGTAAATCCGAACAATTGTGACAGTTGAGTATGTTTCAATAATGTAGAGTTGATTTGTTTGGGGGTTGGCTAGCCTGGGAAATGTATGACAATTTTCGTGTATTCATGTTGGTACCGTGATGTTAGGGAGGTGGATCAAAACGTCAAGAGTGGTTTTCATTCCTGCTGTCATTTCATCTTGAATAATAGAGATATTATTGGAGGGTGAAGCTATCAAATATGCCCCGAAATCGGGATAATAACCCGAGACGACCGGGAATTATCTTTTGTTTGAAACTTTATTCAAAGTAACGGACTTGATCTGCAATTCGTATCGAATTTTGCTTTGGAAATATATTTCAGAATGTCCAGACGATGAGCTACAATTTACTATGCAAAATGCATCGTTTTAATTGCCATTTGTCGTTGTAACCTCCGTATACCCCATGGTATTTAATGCGTAATATAAATTTACTTGTTTTTTTCTTGGTCATACATTTGAAGAATAAGAAAGGGCATCTCTTTAATATATTAAATGAATTCGGTTTCTGATTTCTCGACCCATCCGACCACAAAGATGTACCCAAGTTACATTGAAGAAAAAAACATGTTGATATTCCAACCAAAAAATATGAAATATATTTTTTATATTTTCGATTTTTCGTTGTCCAAGCTGACCAATATATTTGTGAGATTGAGCTGTAAACAGCTAACACACCGTATCAATGACACCTGAAGAAATTACGGCTCAACCCTGATTTTCCATCGAATCCGTGTCCAAAATAGCATGAACCCAAACCAGTAACCACCCATTACGAACGCCTTCTTCTTCGTGCAGGCTCCAGAGGTTGCTCTGGCTCGTTTCTAGCCTAATAGTAGCGATGGTTGTCCGTTGTCCTCGTAGTCCAAAACAGCGTGTAGGTTTCCGAAGTTTCTAGCTAACTAACGTCTTCTTATTCCCCGAACAGATTCCTCTGACGCTGGCTCGCACAAGGTCCGTGAAGGCAGAAGCAGTGGCGGTTCGGCCAAGGCCTCCGACGGCAAACCGACTCGGGTGCGAACGGTGCTAAACGAAAAGCAGTTGCACACGCTGCGCACGTGCTACAACGCCAACGCGCGTCCCGACGCCCTTATGAAGGAGCAGCTAGTCGAGATGACGTCTCTCAGTCCGCGCGTCATTCGCGTCTGGTTTCAGAACAAGCGATGCAAAGACAAGAAGAAGGCGATTTTCCTCAAGCAGCAGATGCAGCAAGAAAAGGTGAGTGCAGGATTTAACTACGGCTTAGGAGTTAGAACCTATTTGAACTTTCGGTCAAACGCGGTCTGAATTCAGTTCTCGGTCATAAAAATCCGGCTAAACGTGCGTCATACCTACTGTTGTGTTGATGAACTCTTTCCCAAACTTATTTCCCTTGAAGAAAGCGCCCCCTGGTGCTTCCTTTCTACATCATTTCGTTTAAACATGCTCGGCGCATCAAATTCTACATTGCAATCAAAGCTTTCATGTTCACACATCCATGTCACGGCGCCTCCACCACGCACGAATGCCCTTACGTCACGAAACTCGCCAGTCGCTATGTCCAAAGCAGGCTCTTTACCGCGCAAATATCCAACGCGGCGGGCATTGAGCAAGCAACATTGCCCGTCTCGGCTCATATGTCGGTGTCACACGCACATCGGCACTTCTTCTGTCTTGCTGTCAGGCTGGGAAAAGGACAGACCGAGTAAACAAGAGGCATGTTTGCCGCACAAAGAGGGAGACGGGGGGGTATTGTATGTCCGAGTAAACATTTGCAAGTCTCCGCAATGGGAGACGGTGAAGGGGGCAGTGCACCCTTGAGAGAGACAGAGGGAGGCTGCTACGACTACTGATGATGTCGTAAGGGCTATTGAAATAATGTCATCAAAAGATATTATACATCTGGACATAGCTTTGAGTGGGGTATCGTTAGACATGAGTATGCGCCTTCTCTAGCAGTCGTTGCGATGTCGTCGTCTTCGCATGTAAATATCTACAACTACAATAATATTGACAATCGTTCAACGCACATCGAAACTACGGAGAAAATAAGGGTTCCGAGTAGGGAAGCTGTTCGGCTGATTGGCCAACTTTATGTATTGCGCCTCCCGACGCATTTCCTTTGACTTCCTGAGACGAAAGAAGGGGGGACAGAGGGCGAGCCACTTCCGCCGCGACTTTCTATGAGGCCAACGAGCTAGAAAACTGTTTCCACCGCAAAACTTTGTTAATCTCAAGTTACCCGATCCTCTTTGTGTGTATGTGTGTATATATATATATATATATATTATATGTGTTATTTGACTCCAGCTGATAAACTATTATAACTTATAAGTGATTGATGGCCGTCTAGCACACATAAACATCGCGAATGATAAATTACTTATGGTTATTGATTGTTTATAGATTGATTGGTTTTCTACCGTTTTATTGAACCATTATACTCGAGTTTACCAGTAGCCTATCATGAGAACATCAACGCTTTGTACTCCAGTACTCTAAAGCAGCATCAGGGGATAGCACAATACCTCTGCTACTTATTGCTACTGCGTAAAATGATTGCAATACATATTCTGATTGCAATCTCTCCTGTCTGTCGCCAGGATGGACGAAAGCTCGGCTACGGCAGTATGCAAGGCATCCCGATGGTCGCATCAAGCCCCGTGCGCCACGAGAGCCCTTTGGGAATGAACCCAATTGAGGTCCAGTCCTACCAACCTCCCTGGAAGGCGTTGTCTGACTTCGCTCTCCACACCGACCTGGATAGGCTGGACCCGTCGGCACCGCCGTTTCAGCACCTGGTAAGTCAGGTAAGTGCATGGGAGAGACAATACGCTTATTAGATAGCTCCGCCGGAAATGTCAGGACCCACGGACCCATGGTAACTCTTTCCCCGTCCTGACGCACGTCAGTCAAAGCACAACGCGTTTCTGTGGGCCACACTATAAGAGATGATCGACACTGTTTACTCACACGTCCATCGGTTGCCTGCGTCTGGGGAGGAACGCACGCTTGTGTTGTGGGGAACAGGATGGGTTTCTCCGTTAGATTGACTTGGATAAACAGGGATCGGGTGTCTGGACCACCGTGGCTGCTTGCGCCGCCGTGGGGTGTACGCACGGTGTACCGACTACCGATGCAGTGGCGGTATTAATAACGTAACGTGTCGTGGATATAGGGCGACGAAGCAAGCGAACAGATCGCCGGTATGTTTCGCTACTCTGTGCTATTAGCGTGCGAAATCTTGGAGAGCCGCCGCAGGTGATTAAGATGGATTCGCCAATGATGCCCGTGCCAAATTATCAATCACACGGTGTAACTAGGAAAGTGGGGTATAAAAAAACTAACGTGAAGTTCATCGGGGAACGAAGTGATCTTACACGAAAAGCGAATAATAACATCGCAGCTAATTTCAGATTACATATGTGTTCCCGAATTCAGGAACCACTTAGCAAGAGGTTCATAATTTATTGCAGTCTTAAAAGTGTGGATAAATGTTGTCACCAGAAAATGTCGAATGATTTATCGCGGGCGGTGGTCCCAAAAATGTGTTTGGTAGAATGTGTGCTCTCGGATTCTGACGACGGGCATCGTTCCAGCAATGTCGGCGACGTCGCCGCGCAGGGGTTTGACAGCTGTGCCAATAAAGCATGGCGCGGGGAGCATCAACATTCAACAGTCGGAAAAAATAACAGGGCTTGAAAATTCAAACCAGTTCGATTTTCATGCGACCTTTAAAAAATCCGTTAGGGGAAGCGTTAATTTGAACAGATACGGACCGCGAATTTGAAAATATTTTTCGTTCCGTAAAATAAATCACTTGAATCCGAAAGGTACTCCTCAGCGGAAACATGTCGGTAAACAATTTTTTATCTCGTATCCATTAATCAATAATAAATCATACACCAGTAGGTACATGCGATATCAATATTTCCATAAATTTGTATTTCGAGCTATGTGTCACGCATTCAGCCCCCAAGTTTGCTGGATCTGGAAGCTGAATACTCATAAATCCACGCCGCCAGTGCCGTTCACTAAATATGAATAAGTCTACTTATGGCCGACTTACGCGCGAGCTCGTTGTCTTGCCGTGTAAATAATGCAGGGTTGGGGCGCCCGAAAGTAAGCCCCTTTCTCGACGTCGCCTCGGCGTCGCGTGGGATGTAAATCAGCGTCGTGACGCCGACGGGAGTCGGCAGGCTAATGTCCCTTAGTCCCTGCAGTCCAGTGGTGACACGGAGGTTTCATTTATAGAATGTTTTTAGCGGGTATTTGTGATGAGTCTATAGCAGCAGGTGGCACTCGCAATGAAATACCGGAGAAACACTGAGATATAATTGATTTATTTTTATAATATTAACTGCAATATAAAACCAATAAAACAAGTGGCTTTAGTTGAATGTGTGAAAAAACTTGAAAGGAATGAAACAAATCACTTATAAAATTTCTTACAAGAATTGTAAAGATTATCATTAAAAGAAAATGATAACATAATTGTACTCAAAATGTCTGCAGCACGTTCCAAGCCAATGATTTGAGTACATCGGTGACCACCGTGCCCCCCTTCTGTGTCCGCCACTGAACGATATGCTCTCTGACCCACGTTCACTCGCTCATTGGTCCAGGTCATGCCATACTCCGTGGCATCCCGTCGTCACTCGCCCCTCAGTGAGCATTGAAACCAGAAAGCAAGTCGCGTGACCAGCGAACCACACACGCCATGCGTCGTGCCAACACACCCCATTGTTTTTAAGACATTGCGGAAAAGCGTTTCTCAAAATACTACTTTCCTTTTAAACTAGAGATCGAATCAAAGAAATTTAAAATGAATTTAAAGCTCACTTCGCCTATGGAAATCACATTTTTCCGAGCTTCCGCGAGTTTCTGTTTCCAAAGTAAAACATTTTAAGCATAAAACTTTTCTGTTTTTCGTGTTGCTATAATAAATTTCAAATGCCGAGAGTTCTTTTCTCCTTATTAGTTCGTTAATTTCTTATGCACAGGACTCGTGAGCAAAGTAAGAGAAGCTCGAGAGCGAAGAGCAAGAAAGAAGTTAAGTAAGGAGATCGGAGGGGATTTTTCTTTCGATAAAAGGCTCCGCATTTTGACGGCTGTACCTCTCCGACAGTCGGGCGGGGAGGGGGAAGGAGGGGGGGGGGGGGACATAACGAAGGGGATACTTGTTCTTCGTCAGACAAGACTTTGTCTGTAATTATGCAGATTGATCTCCTCTCTCTCCATCGCCCGCTTCTCACTCAGCTGTATACACGTCCATCTTGGATCAGAGAACACGAGCTAATGTTAATCTTAAGATGGAAATGCTTGATATCAGCGTAATCTATGTTAAAATTCCCTGTTTATTTATAGAGGGCCTAATAAACTCTGAAATTCTTTCGAGCAATCAAGAAAGTGTTAATTGTTGGTAAATTGGACCACATACCAAAGGGCATTGTGATGAAAATACGAACGTATGTGACAGTTTACATCTCTCATTTTAAAATGTGAATACAGTTGTAAGTTTCACGGCAGATTGGTTCTGTAGTATCTATACTCACCAACGACCAACAGAAAACCGACGTTGATCCATTTCGCAAATTCGCATACAAGGTTAAAACAATAACACACACTATAACCGATTAGAGTGACAGTTCCTCACGGTATAAAATATTCGACTTCTCCTTCTCTTTCGTTAAAAATACAGTACACACAGGCGCATAAAGTATAAACTATCAAAAATATGACATTACCATACAATTACCCCCCAAAAAGCCCACCCTACCTACCCACACAGCCCATCACCAAAGACAGCAACGTCAAAACTAACCACTTCTCCCGTCACCCACAGATGCACGGCTACGACATCCACGGCGGACCTCCACAACACGAGCACATGGGACAAGCGCCACAGCCGCCCCACCACGATATGTTGCACCCCGATAGCACCGACAGCTACGTCACCTACCTGGAGAGCGACGACAGTTTGCAACAAGACACCTCGAGTCCATAACGCTGTGGCGTCGTGGCGTCTTGCGTTGGACAACACGAGGCCATCAACTTGTGCGTTGGCCATCATGCGACGCTGGACAGTTGAAATGCAGCACTGGATACTCAAGGATCAGGGCTACCGTTATGAACATAACTTAGGCGGAGAGGCATGAAACACAACAGTGCTGACCGCTTAAAGACAACGCCGGGCACTAAAAATCAGTGCTGGACAGCTTAAATACAACGCCGGGCACTTGAAAACAACTCTGAACATCTTAAAGGCACCGGCTCGGATACAGGAAAGCAGCCCTGAACATTGCTTAAAGCGACGGAGAGAAAATGCAACGTGGAAAATGAGGCACATGATGGCTTGTTGTGGCAACCGGCCACTGTGAGGCCATCTATGTTTGAGCGTTGTCGCTGAAAAGATGAAAAGCCAAGCGTCACACTAGCCAGCGCTATTTTGATGACAAGAACAAAGATGAAACATGCTCACTGGTCTATTGTGAACCATGTTGCATTGGCCAACACATTGTTATCTGCATTGCTCAGCTGACACTGTTATCTTTCTGTCTGTCTCTCTCTCTCTGGATCACTATCGCACTTGCAAATTGTTATCATTTCATATACAGTACATGTAGAGTGGTGTAAAAAGTGACAGTGTGTAAACTGACTACTCTGTGCGTTCAAATATTATTAAACAAAAAAAACAAAAAATTGACATTTCATTAGGTTTTAAATATAATGTACATATTGTAGTGTACATTTTGTTTCGGTTTATGCCAACTGTTTTAGTGAATAATCATCGATATGAAGTCTGTGGAATCAATTCTATGTGTTGCATGCATGTCCTCCTTGTTTTGTGAGACTGAGCGACGAAGACGTTGGAGGAGATTTTGATTCTCGGCAACAAGGAAATGAGTCGATAATCGACATACCATATATACCTTGCTATATAATTCGCGTGCTCTCACGAATCAGTCGTGGTATGGAAATTTTACCACTTTCCACAAATGAGATATTATAACGAAATTATTATTATAGTAATATAGGTAATATTACGATGTAAAATAATAACTTCTCTCTATTTCTTTCTCTCTATATATATCAATAAATAAATATAGCATTATTATTGTACACAAATCACACATTTCAGAAGTGATGTGCGATGAAATATTATAAATAAATTATAATATCAGAATTGCGATACCAAAGATCTGAAATGAAGTCGTATTTCACACATGATATTATTCGCCTCCTCATTTATCCTATTCACCATTTCTTCCTTGCAAAGAATCATCGATTATAAGGATTAAACCGAAATGAGATTTCATATAGGTAGGTAGTCTAAAGTCTTGCATCGAATCCTGGCTGCGCCATTTTGCTGATTCTCCAATTGTCATCGACGCTCACGTTCCTTGCATTTCGTATTCAAAATGGCGCCTGCTTTTCACAGTTTCCCCAGAGAACCTTCATCCATCATCGCCGTCATAAGAGGGAGTGAGAAAACAGACGATAAAAAATTCCTCTCAGCCTTGCTGACACTTTCCATCATTCAAGGCTCACCGCTAGGTTTTATTGAAAATGCTCTGTCACAGTCCATGCTCAATACGTCTCTTTGAGGCTAAAGTTGAGCCAGAAGTGAACCATTTTTACTCAAAAGATGATTTCCGTTAGTGAAAATAGTCCACACTCCACATGCTCTGTAATAACTTGAATAATAAACAGAAGATCGGCTAAAATGGTTCTCTGATAACCAGAACAGTTAGAATATAAACAAACGCACGATCTTGTGATATATAGGTAATTATTTGTATTTAGAATTATGTAAAAAAAGTACTTAATCGTGGCACAATAAACATGTTTACTTTTCTTCCGATATTCACTATGGATATATGGCTGCTCGCATGAAGTGGGATATATTCAGCAATAAAATGTAAAATAGTTATGTATATACATAATTCCTTTTCGAATTAATTATGTGCTCGTCTGAATTTCATCGTCTTGCTATTCCCCAAGCAATTAGATGAGCTGAACTCTTTTAAATTGAATCGGATTTAGTTAACTGTTCAAACAATCTTCCTTCAACAGCGCTCAGTAAAAGAGTGAAAAGATTTCATTCTGGGCTCATGCGAAAAAGAATATTTACATTAAAAAGATGTGGCTTTAACAGAATGAATATTACGTGAATTTCTTTGTGCTACCCTATTTTATTTCAATTAGAATTTATTATTTCAGAATAGGGGTTGAAAACTCAAACTGACCCGCTAAATGAAGACATTTGAAAAGAGTTCTTGATATAGGTTGAGATTACATTTCATTCTAACTGTAAGTAGAAAGAAAAACGATAGCAAACGCTCGGTTGAATAATATTAAAAATGCATTTATTGTCCAAAACATAAGTAGGTACCTCATCTAAACATCTGTACATAGAAGAGCTTTAGACTTTGTCTTGGTACTGAACGTAAATTACTTAAACGCATTTTATAAATAATTTATCGTGACATCCTCTAGAAACACAAAGTCGGCGTCTGTCCATGTAACGCGATAAAACCTGCGGTATACGACGCCAGTAGACGCCAATTATTGACGTCTTAGATCAACGAAACGACGCCCTCAGTGCTCAATGAACGCTCTATCCATTCACTTAGCCTCATCATACTACGAACCCGATGGCTGCCTCTTTACGACTTATAACACAGTCCGTATATTTCAGTCAGCAGCGACTAACTAAAAGGTCATAAGAAAATGTTAAAAATATTCAATCAAGGTCGTTCCAATTAGAATCTTCTTGGCACAAATTAGGAGTTGATGCCCAGAGACGTTTTATGGCTTGAGACACAGAATTTGTACATAATGATCACGTGTATAGCTGGATCGCTGATTTTGGGCAGGTAAATTTTTGAAGTGAATATCGTTGGTATTTATTTACTATAGAATCGTTGTCATTGGGTTTATAGGTTTACCTACATTATTAGATTATGTTTTGATTGCATGATTTATCTAACTTTCAAGCCAAGAAGTATCGAAAAAAACAACCGACTTGAAATAGCTGAAAATTAAACTGTGTATTAGAATAAATATATCGGATTTTTTTCTGTTAAGTGTGTTAAGTTTTCGATTATCATATTCTTCGCTCTTTTTATTAATTATTCGTTAGGCATGTTCCGTTATCATTTGTAACATTAGCATTCATAATACCTTCACAATGGAGCATTGCGTACGTGATCCGTGATGAGTTGTCTAAATATCTTGGCGAAATAAGTTGAATCGGAATTTTGTCCATCGTCTCTTTCAAAAACAATTTACAAAACAGCGTTTTTCTAACAGTTTGTTGTATTTTTGTTTTGTGAAATTTCTAGCTTTTATTATTTATCATTTTTTACTTGTGCTCTTCTATACCCCACACATCCTATTCGTAGCCAGGTAATTCAATTTCAGAATCCGGATTTCTCTTGTCCAAAGTCTTAACTTACTTACTCGAGAAGAAATACTGACAGTGAGCTTAGAAATGTCAAGATGAAATTAGCGAGAGAAACTGTGATTCGGTTACCAAGGCAACAGCAGAAGATGAGAAATTTGAAAAATTCCTCGATATTTTCATGGAAGCCTTCGACAGATATATCCCAAAAATAAAAATGCGAATTAACCACAAGGCGAAGCAGAAAGAGTGGATTACTAAGGAAATAATTGAAACATGCAACGAAAAGAGAAGACTTTTTAGACTTAGTTTGAAAGCGAATGGAGCGAAATGCAAAGCAGAGCAGAAAAAAATTACAAAAGTGGTTAAGAAGATGGGTAGACAGGGGAAAAAAGGTTAAACGGGAAATTCATCAAGAAGGCAGAAAACAAAGCAGCGCCTCTTGGACCGTAATTGATAACTGTCGAGGAAAATAGAAAACAGGAAAAGGAAGAATTGAAGATATCTTCTTAGAAACAGGGAAAATAACAAATGCAAAAGAGGTGGGAGATTGCTTTAACAAATATTTCACGGAAACATCCGACAGGACGGTGGATACACTGCAAGACTGTCTGAATCAAATTAAGATGTCAACCGTAACTACGAAAATGACTCTTCAACCTACAACTGCAAGCGAAATTGTAGAAATAATTAAAAGAATTAAATAGAAAAGATCTACATGATGGGACGGGATTCCTCTAAAAGTTATCAAAAGTGTGGAAAAAGAAATAGCTCTTCCATTGTCCAATATATGTAACAACTCGTTCCAAACTAGGCAATTCCCTAAAAGTTCTAAACTAACAATTATTAGGCATCTATTTTAAAAAGGTAGTAGAACCGAAATGGGTTACTATAGGCCAGTGTCATTGTTGACTTGTGTTTCAAAGATCTTCGAAAAATCCTATTTAATGAGACTGAAAATATTTTTAAGAGATACCAAAATTCCTGGGGGAAGAACAACACGGTTTTAAAAAAGAGCTATCCACAACCACGGCCATATCAAGGATGGTAAGCCAAGTGACTGCAGCGCTAGAAAATAAAAAAAAAAATACGTAGGAACAATACTGCGTGACCTATCAAAGGCATTTGATACAATAAATCATCAGATATTTATAGAAAAACTGCGATCGTATGGTATCACCGGCAAGGCGGTCGAGAGGACCGAGTTTTCATAGGAACAGAAAGTTGAACTGTATTGTCTAACTACAAGTAACAAGGACGGAGTAGTTCAAGGACCAGTGCTATTAAGTTTGTACATTAATGACCTGCCCCAATCAATACCTGACAGAGGCAAACACTTCGACGATTTTGTTTGCCGACGACACCAGCATTTTGGTAACCGCGCAAAGTGCGGAAGAATTAGATTCGAACATGACAAAGGCTTTAGTACAAATTAATGAGTGGTTTCTGCAAAACAAACTTAAATTAAATAACGACAAGACACGGTTAACACCATTTATAAGTAGAGCAACAATGAGAGGCAGCAGCGACAGCACCAAAAACTTGGTGCATCGCAGCACATTTCTAGGAGTCGAATTAGACTCTGAATTAAAATGGTAGTTGCATTTAAAAAATGTAAATAAGAAAGCCAGTGTGGCCTGCTTTATTATGAAAATGTTAGCTAACCAAATAGACAAGCCGACCTAAAAAATTATGTATCATGCCCAGGTACACTATAATTTTAACATATGGTTTATTTTGCTTGAATACCGCCCGAGTCGTACAATATTTCCTTAAACAAAAAAGAGCACTAAGAATTATGGGTAAAATTAGAAAAACGGGAACGTGTAGGGCAGCATTCAAAAATTGTTATATTATGACTTAACCGTGTGTAGAGTAGTGTGTATTCTAAAAGTCATTTGATTTGTATAAGACAATCCTATACGTTGTTAAAAAAAATAAGATGTTCATGAACGGAACACAAGACGGAAAGGGGAGCTCAGAAATAATAAGTGTAAATTCGTATTAAGTAGAAGAAATATTGCACCTACGTATTTAACTTTACAATGCATTGCCCCTGTGGCTTAAGGAACCCAAGAAAGGCAGGAGTAGTTTTAAAAATTACGTAAAACATTGTTTAATTATCCAATGCTTTTGTAGTGTCGACGAATATTTAAATATAATTTAAATATACTTAACATATTATTTATTTCTATTTTTATTTTATTTATTTTATTTTATTTTTATTTTTATTATTAATATATTTAAATAAATGTACTATGCAAGGGCATGTATATGAACATTTACGATGAAATGTATTTTAATAAATAAATAAAACAGCATAGGGCAGCTACAGCATTAGCCAAAAGAAAGACAAATCTTATCAAGGCGCTGTGGTTTCTTCAGTTTCAACCAAAGCTTTCAGAGGAAATTCAATTTTCCTAGCACCAGCACGGACAAAGCAAAATCAATTCGCCGAGTTTGCCGTCCCTCCATTAGCGTTGACTTGGCCACAGTTGGGATGCTGTTGCTCCTTCCTCTACCACGACAAGACCAGCAAGACCGAAGTCACGTTAGCTGCACAAATGGCCGGGGAGAATATGACATAATTGGATTTCGAGGACATCATTTTCAAAATACACAGCCGCCTCGGCAGGCTGAGCTAAAAGAACGTCAACTGTTTTCATTTGAGTAATATTTGACATGCACATACCGGATGATAGACTTTAGTAATGACAATCGTTAATGATTATCGAAAGTTAACGTACCTTGTTGATTATTTGTTAGAGTAATAACCATGGTAATACTACTTGACCAGGTAATTTTTTCTGATGCAAGCTTTTCAAACTATTTTTCTACGTTTTAGTTAGAAAAAACACACACCAGATATTTATTTTTGAGTCCATTTAAATATAACAAGGAAATGCGTAGAAGCTTAATTTAAAAAAAAACTGTCAGGGGATATAGTGTCGATAAAATTGTGTGCTTCCTTCAACAGCACAGCATAACACTGGTGATGACCTAAGTGCTTCGAAGGAGATCGTTTTATTCGTCCATCTATTGAGAGTGCGCGTTGAGTGACACCTGACTTGCTTATTTTAAGGTAACTGATTTCAGTTTTACAAGCAGACAGGTCTACCAACTATATGCCAACTATTTTCGAATGTGTTTATGCATCGTGGTAGTAAAACAAGCTTAAGATAATCCATTAAAACCTGCATAAACAATCACTGTTATGCATGATTGACATGTTTGTTTTCACAGAGAGCGCGAGGATTATCAGTCTTCAATTTTTACACATCACATTACATAACCTGTATAATCCGTGAGTATTTATGTTAGTTACTTATGATTTTTACTTTTTTTTTTCGTGACTTGATTGCTTTTCAGTTTATTAGTTTGAATAGTTATTGATTTATTTACTTACTGGCAATAAAATGCGAATGGCCATGTAGCTGTAGAATCTAGTAACGCTTCGTACTCAGCTGTTGACGATTGTTGGGATTCAAAAAAGTGTAGGCCAGTGCCATCTATTCTATCAAGTTAGCTAGTTGTACGCTAGAGGCAGCACTTCATGACTCTACCTTGTCAAACTAGAAGTGGAGGTGCCGGATTAATACCACCAATCAAATGGGATGAGAAATACAGTTTATTAATAAACAAATAATAAATATCAATGCATGACATATTTACAAGGATGTAGACAACATGAATAACAAAGTAACTGTGTTTTTATCTTCTTTCGGAGATCATTGGGTAAAATATTCGATGAATGATAAAATTGAGTGCCCCATTCGTTTCTTTACAAATCAGGACTTGCATTTTTCCTCCTGATGTATCGGTTGAAATAATCTGGCCGCCAGCACTTGCAGCTACCGGGCACCAAGAACCAGTCATAATAGAGTCTCACCTGAGAAAAAAGACATGCATTATCAGTAAAACAGTGATTTTTGGATACATGAAAGAAATTTCCGTGATTAGTTCACCTGGAAACATCCGATCTCGTCTACACCGTCGCAGTTGGTCGTCTTCTTCGAGGAGTTTTTGGCTGGCGCTGGGGTCGAGGGAGCCGTACCTGCACGCTTCTGCAGATATTGCTGATAATTTTGGAAATCATGCACTGGAGGGGGGTTGTCGGCATTGACAGGATCGCGCCATCTAGTGCTGGAAGGCGGCATCGGTAGAACGGTGTCGGGGTAGAAGATCTCAGCTACAAGAAGCGAAGTCCAGCGGGGAGATGACAAGCAACCTCCATCCATGTAGTGACACCTAGATTGGCTGTCGAGACACACTTTGGTTTAGAAACTGTGGTCAAAACGATTGGTGAGTTTTGTTGAGTGTTAGCTAATCTGGATACACAATTATCGGAAGATGGTTGAAGACTTTTAGAGACTTTAGAGACTTAAGACTTTTAGAAGACTTCCAGAGTTTTAGAGGTATGTGAAACAATATGTGACAAGACAATGAAAATGATTGAAATTTCTAATAATTTCAGTGTGTATCCACTTCAAAAATATATCTCGAGTATCAGCAAGATCTTTGAAAAAAATCGTCATCAGCGTTATATTCATCAGCGATTATATTTTTCCTGTGTGGGCAGTTAGTTTATAATGGTCTTATCTTACATATTCATGAAGAACTGGATGAGAGCAAACACTCATAACAGAATAACTTGTGTGTCAATTCATGCATACTACGACATTAACTGGACAGCATTACTGGTGGCAGTCTTCAAACTTTTCCCCTTCACCCCTTTTACCCTGTTCCCCTTTTTAAGAAAAAAACTGTTCAAAACACTTACAGACAAGTGGTGACCTCAATGGTCTGGGTAAAGTACCCCTCGTAAGGAATCTGCACTACATATCGCCAGACGCCCTGGTGGTTACGCGCAAAGACAGGCGTCGCGTAGTCGACCTTAGCCGGGCAAGGCGTCGGTGGGAGGGATGTGTCCACCACGCGAATCTCCGGCTCGTCGTCGTCGCGACGTTCTGCCATGCCCGACGCCAGCGATTCGCCGTTGATTGCCTTGTACAGCATGCAGAGCCTGTCGATAGGCAACCAGAGATAGGACATCAGTTGGGGAGCGAAGCTTCCTTATTGTTGTCTTTGTTGATACTCGTTTGAATCCTTTTCTTCATCAGTAGAGAAATTTACAAATTTCTATTGTTGTAAAATGGGAAGGTACACTGAATGCGAGATATATAACAGTTATTTTTATAACACTATTATTATGGGGTGGAATTCATAGGTCGAGAATCAGTTTTATGAGTGTTATGAGCTACAGAAATATTAACGCTAAGACCCCACAGACTCAAATTCTGAAACAGTTTTTTGATAATGCACAGGGGTCGCGCACACTGCTGATACAGGTTTTTTTATTAAATTTTTTTTGCCTTTTTGGCTCTAGTACGCTTCATAATGCAGGAAACAAACCAGGATAGTGGATACTTACATTCCCCCTCCATTGTCGCAAAACTTCCTCGATTCTGTGTTTCTCGACGAGGTATCACGCTTTCCTCGATGTCTTCGTACTGGACTGACTCTGCAGAGGACATATTTTTATTGCATACAGTAATAAATGATAGAGTAATACAGTAATTTAGTGATGCATGATACAGTGAAACGGCAATACAGTGAACTTGGCCTCAACTTACGTGTTCTGCTGATAGTTGACGTTAGAATCGGCAGGCTCTTGGACATATTGAGCTACTTTTGGTAAAGTGTCATCAGATTTCAAGATTGGCAACGTCTTGCTGAAAAACTCCAGCGTTTTATTCTTGATTAGGTCACTAGAACAAAGCAAAGTTGTAAAAGAAAATATTAGTTTCATAATATAAAATGATTGTACTACATAATTATTTTTTCTTTGATAATATCAAGAGCATCACAAAATATGTAACTTGATGTGAAACTGAACATGTTAACAATTTTCCTACACTGAGATTACCGTTTTTGATAGAATTTAAATAATACGATTATAAATGTGGAAAGAGTTCACATAATTCACAATTGGAACCAGGTGATATTGTACATTTTTCATAAAGATTTATATCCCGTTAGCTCATTTATCATAAAAGGAACGTTTCACACAATCATAGCTCTGATTACTTAATCGACCATTATTAATTAAAACCATGTTCAACCAAAGACTCACAACGGATAAGAATATCCCAGTACGTTCTGTCCAGTCGGGTTCTGCGGGATATACCCTTTGTTGAGGTCACCACACAGGTTGTTGGCAAGCACCTTTTTGTCCCCATATATTCCAGGACAAGGACTCTTCGAGTAAATGTAAGGCGGCGGCTTCACCTTGGGTGGTTCTGCGTTTGGGGACTCTACGAAGGCGTAGTACCCCTCAGGAGGTTCCTCTATTCCAGCAGCACCCACAACAAGGAGCGCGCAAATGAACTGGAAACATTTTGTTTTTTAGTGGTAACCACACTGTGGTACTGGCAGAGTAAATTGCTTGGGTTCAGGATATTACAGCTATATTTTGTTACATGAGGAGCAAGTTTGAACAATGGTACAGTGCTGAAAAAATGTGATTAATGGAGTTTTTTTCCTCTAATAAATGGAAAGGGGATTTTCAAATTTTTGATTTCATTTCGTCGGTGGTTAGACCACGTTTTACTGTGCTTTACTTCCACACTTCCTACACTTATTGCGATTATTTATTCATTCTTTACTTTTTCACAGTCTAATCGTGATTGCCACGTTAGCGGTTATCAGCGTTTTTCTTTGAAAGAAATGTGGGTGTAAACCACATACCTCGTATACTCAGGACTACACCATTGAGTTTGAAGGTGGAATTGCAGTATTATGCATTACTTTTTGGATTATGCTGCGCATGGTCGTAATTAGCAAAACATTTTCTGGTTATTTTTTTCACTATTTCCCTCACAAAACAATGTTTCATTCCGGAAATTGAATCCCAATCGTTTGTCTGGGCTAGGCTGAGGATCTAATGGAACTCAGTGAAGATAATCAGTCGCCAGATTGGAGAATAGGACAAAATTTTTACTATGATTTCGCCAACGGTTCGTGAGCAAGGGTAACAGTTTTCATGGGTCCTCACTAGCAATCTTAACCCCGTGAAATGAAAAGACTGGTATTAAGATCGAGTTGGCATCGTAAGACGTAGCATGAACCAGACAATCTAGTCATGAAGATGCATGATGATGATATGTTTTATAGTCAGGAAGAACACAAGTGTTATATGACATTCAGAAATGTATGTACAAATTATTATTATTTGTAGCGCACAGTGCAATTAACTAATCATATCACGAGTCTACCACCATAGAATCACCTATGTACGGCGGTGGTCAACAAGTCTTCCTGCTTGCGAGGAATGCATGCGGCAATGTTTTTATAGGCCAATATCGTATGGTCGTGCAGTTGCGCCACAATGAATGCTCGGCGACGGCGAGTGCCGTTAAACTAACAGTATACCCTAATATCTTCTCCCTGAGCTGACCTTGCGGTCACTGACCCACCGTGGCGAGAGAAGCCTGAAGGACTTTCAGTTTCCGAGAAAAGAAGCACTCTTGCGGGATTCCTGGACTTTGGTGCTAGTACGCGTAACATTGTAAGGGTGCTCACATAGACTTTGTTGTGCTAAATTAGGTGCAAGAATAATTAAGTGATGTAATGGCGATTGGCATAACAGGACTATTTTGAAAATGTATTTTTATTTTGAAACAAAACAAAAATATATATTTAAATGTGTTGGCTAAATTTTCACTGAACCCTAAAATGTATAAAATATATGCAAGACTCTCTAAATCAAATATTTTTTAACGTAAATATTCTGATTTTACATTATTTTACATTGCATTACTGTTTTCACATTTTTTAAATTAAGATTTTAAAAACATTTGTGTTATTAGTATCTTCACCTCCACTCCAGCCCTTTTGGAATAGCATATAAATGTAAATCATCTCACCTCTATCATGTGGAAGTCCATATTCAATCAATGAGAGCCTCGGTGTTCCGTCCTGTTTACGGAAGCGCCGGCGAAGACGACTAGTGTTACAGCCAGCGAGTTCTCTGGGCAACTGGCTGGAAATCGTCCGAGCCAGGAGTCTTGGACACAGGCCTACGTGCATAACACTTCCCACATATAAGTGCTAACTCTAAATACATACTTAGAATAATTGGGATGTTTGATGCGTATAGGAATGCGGTTTTTAGCGTTCTCTGCTCAGAGGTGTCTTACTGTTAGTCATGTGTTCTTGCCTCGGGGCAAGGTTAATATTTATACTGAAGTAGAAGTGATACTTTATAGCTGTACATGTATTATAAAAGTGAGACTAATTCTAGGTGACTAAATCAAAATGAAAACAAAAAACAACTCTTTTGCGATTGGTGGTTTTTTAATAGTTTCTCCCATATTTATGAATCACTTATTATAATTACAAATAGATTTCATCTATTAATAGACTGTCCTTTAAGGCAGTAATTTCTTCTGATCCTATTCTGAATTCTTACATTTTTCAAATCTTCCCTGAAAGTCTGTGAGATCCACTAGGGTCGTGACGCCTAGCAGTACTCTTACACGTGTTACGATTATGAAGTGCGGGTTGCCGAGCACCCAGTTGTAGTAGTAGTAATCTTTATTTATTAGCAAAATTGCTATTTTTCTACAAGATACATAGTTAATACATAAGCACAACAGTAAATAATAATGTCTTACAATTAAGAGTACAAAATATCCCAGTATAGGGTTACCTCATTTTTTTTAGGAACTAGTTTTTCTTCTTTGATAAATTTACAGCAGTTACGTCTACAGCAGTAAAATGCAAACATCTCTAATGTTTAATTAATCACAATTTGTATTTTATGTGTGCTAAAAACTGAATTCCAGTAAAAAATAGTCACCTTACGCAAAGAAAATTACATACATTTGTCAAATGGTAATTAAGCCGTGAGAAATGTAGCTGATTTTGAAAATTGTAAATTGAATCAAAAATTAGCGGCAGTTTCTGACAGCTTCCAACACTCAAAAGAAAAACTACCTAGCGACTATGAATGTAAAGAGTTGAAAAATACCATCTTGAATAAGCTTAAAGTTATGCAAATCTTTATGATATTCTTAAAATATTGTACTTTAAAATACAATTATATCATAAAACATGTATTTGTATTTGAATTTTTTCTAAATTCATAGTTGCTAGTTTGACATATACTATGACCAATCACAGGATGTTCTGTTGCAGTAACGTCCTTGTGATTGGTCCGCGGATATTTTTCATATGTTTTGTCCTTCTTGTCCATTTAAACTAAACTCCAACGGTCATTCTTCAATCTGCCCTGAATCGTGTGTGCATAAAAGAATTCTTTTAGACAGAGTTGAAATATATGCTCAATCAAGTGACAGCAGGGATGGCTGAAAAACTGAGCAACTTAAATAAGGTGAAGGTGAGTTGGTACCAATTTATTTTCTCTAGAATAGCGGAAAATAGCTATTTCGTTACTAGCTTGCAAATGGCGTAAATGTCGTTGACATCAAATGGGTTTGGTGGCTATACCTTCCATTAACCACACGCCTTTAACTTCATTAGGTTACTCAATATTCGTTAAAATACCTCGCTTACAACATAGTTTATTATAACTATGAAAGACATCAATTATTAAAAGAAGATTTGTCAGTAGTGGTGATGCCTACTGGCAGTCCTGGAAGGTGGTTGTGTGAAGATATTGAATGAGTTGTCGGGCTTTATCTCTGGCACCGCTCAACTGTAACCCAGTGTAAACCATAGGAAGCAAAAAGTTCTTGTGCTTTGTCTTTTTTGGCAATTTTTACACAATCGCCCTTCAGATCACCATCTACATCCAGACCGACTTCATGAAAAATAAATGTAACTACTTATCTTACGGTTTCCTGACTCTTTAACAACAACGCTGGTGTGGTCAATTCCATGTTATGATGTAATGCAACTTCATGCTACATCTGCATTTTTTAAATTAGAATCGTTCAATTTCACTGCAATTGGCACTGAAATAACAAAGAAGAGAGCTTTTTTCCTCTAAGATACATATTTTCTACTGGTAGATAAAAAAATTGTCACTGGATTGTAGGCAGATTTTCAGAGTAAACACTACTCTCTTAAACATTCATCTCCTTACCCTGTTTCGCGTAACCTAAGTAGTTACATTACTAGGAACCGTACCTTGTTCATGCTTGTGTACTATTTGTCTTGCACTTAAACTATTATTTTCAGGTTGACTGTTTCAGGAAACTGTTGCTTCAGATAACATTGTATGAGAAATTGACCTCTTAATCTTTTGTACTGAATTTACAAGAGATTTTGTTTGATCTGATTTGATTGCTTGTTGCTCACGTCTCAATATTGTTTCAGATGGAGGAGCCAAATTTTGGTGGTAAGAAGATGACCGTAAAGCGTGGAGCGCTTGGAGAAATTAGCAACCGTCAGGGAATCAAGCCGGTGGGGCCAACTGTTCCATTTAAAAAAGATCAATACAAGAATGTTCAGGCCAAAGTTGTTTCACACCACAAGTGAGTAATATCTATAAACTCGCGTAACTTAACCAATTAAGAAGAAGAAGTTGTAGTAATAAAATTTAGAATTCTGTAACCTATTTTTTAAAGTATTTTGTGTGTAATAGAAATCATCTTCTAACAGTTGGCCACAACTAAATTTGCATATTTTCAATTTTCAGCATTGCCCTGAAAGTAGAGAAGACAAAACCTTTATTGCTGCGTAGAAATGTGAGCACAGTCTCGCTAAGGAGCAACGTGGCAAAAGTTGCTGTTGGTAAAGAACGGTCAAACTCTGTTGTGGCTGCTGTTGGTGCACTCCCACCAGCTGTGAATTCTTATTCGGCTGGATTAATCAATGTGTATGATATTGATAAAGACAATGATCCAATACTTATGTCAGATTATTCTGCAGACATTTACAAGTATTTGTTTCATTTGGAGGTTTGTACATATTGCTAATATAAATTCAAGCTTTTCATCTGAATTTAATAAAAATACATTTTCCAATAAAGATAAGTTCTTCCCATCCCCACATAAAAAATTACATCTTTTGATAGTGCTGTCCATGATAGATTTAATGATAGATTAAACTTTTGCTGATATCCTCTGACAAAGGGACATTCTATGTGAAATAGGACGATTTAAAATGAATTTTGGCCTTGACCGACTGGGAATTTCATGAAATTCGGCACACACGTTCAGAATGTTGGTTTGAGTAAAAGTATTTTTTATTTTAATTTTTCTCGAAGATTTCAAAAGTTCTAGGGGGTTGAAGTTCAGGTGTTTTCATCCCCCGCATGCGTATCACCGTCACATTATATACATTATCTAGGGTTGTATGACAGCTACAGAGTTCCAGGAGAGCCCATTTGAAAAGTAATTCAATTTTCTACTTGAATATATAATAATATGTACCACTTAGTTGACAGCAATTTATCTTAATTTTCTACAGCTGCATTTTCAAATAACGTCACTGGGAAAAACCCCCCTCTTTAATTTACCAAAAAAAAATATGAGAACATATAAATGAATATTTGTGCCAAAATTCAGAGTCCACCACTTTTCAAGAAAAAAAAAATATCTTGTGTATAAAAGGTTTTTATCAGGCAGTTACACAGCAAAGATCCTATGCCCCACAATGTGTAATGATGTAACATTTTCACATGTGGAATGCAATGCTAATAAAATCTGATAGTCACTTTCCAAGCTGCCAATAACTTTCATATGATCTCCAAACTGACCAATTGAACACATTTTGTAATTATGTGCTTTCAAGAATAAGCATGTAGTGAGGAGTGGAACAAAACAATCAAATTTGAAATGAACATTAGTCACCATGTTGATAAAAGCCTGAGCTGTTACACATCGTGGGGCATAGGATCTATGCTGTGCAACTGCCTGATAAAAACTTTTTTACACAAGATATTTTTTTCTTGAAAAGTGGTGGAGGGCCATCTTTGAATTTTGACACAAATACTCATTTATATGTTGTCAATATACATTTTTTTTAGGTAAATTTAAGAGAGTTTTTTTTTCAGTAGCGTTTTTGAAAAATGCAGATGTAGAAGATCAAGATAAAATTGCTGTCAACCAAGTGGTACATATTATTATATATTCAAGTAGAGAGTTAATTACTTTTCAGACGAGCTTTCCTGGAACTCTAAAGCTGTCATACATCCCTAGATAATGCACATAATGTGACGGTGATAAGCACGCAGGGGATGAAAACGCCCGAACTTCAACCCCCTAGAACTTTTAAAGTCTTTGAAAAAAAAAAAAAAAAAAACTTTTACTCAAATCAACATTCTGAACAATTGTGCTGAATTTCCTGAAATTCCCAGTCTGTCAAGGTCAAGGGTGGTCCAATTTGACATGGAATGACCCCAAAGCTTCTAAATGCTACTTTTTATCTTACTGCAGGTATCAATTTTTGTAAGAGTGTAGGAAATCAAATAAATAGTACCGTAATATATACGGAAGTTGGAATTCAGCCCACCGTCCACGGAGGTGGATCATAATTGATAATAATATTTGTGTTTCTTACATTTTAATTCTGTTAACTTGCAGAACAAGTACAAGATTCGTCGAGATTTCCTGCAAGGCCAAGTAATAACGAAGAAAATGCGCAATATTCTTGTGCAGTGGCTGGTTGAAGTACATATGCAGTTCCATCTTCTTCAAGAAACCTTGCACCTTACTGTTGCTATCATCGATCGATTCTTGCAAGACTTCCCCAACATCGACAAGAAACACCTTCAGCTCGTTGGCGTGGCGGCTATGTCGGTAGCCTGCAAGTATGAAGAAATGTTCGCGCCAGAAGTCGGGGACTTTGTCTACATCACGGATAATACATACTCGAAAGCTCAAATTCAACGAATGGAGATTAAGATCTTGCAGGTTCTGGACTTTAACCTTGGCCGCCCAATCTCATTGCTTTTTTTGAGGCGTTTTTCAAAGGCTGGCGATGCGGATGCTACCATTCATACCTTCGGTAAATACTTCATAGAGTTGTGTCTTTGCGAATACCAAATGTGCCATGTACCACCATCGCTGATTGCTGCTGCCAGCATATTTCTGGCGCTCTACATCCTGCCAGGTAATGAATCTGTATGGGATGATTCTCTCATTTTCTACACAACGTACCGACTACAGGACATCAAGCCAGTTGCCAAACTTCTGGCATCTTTTATTATGAACGCTTCAGAGTCTTCCGTAGCCGTTCATAGCAAATATCAGTCATCGAAGCTGTTGAAAATCAGTGTCCGTCCCGAGCTCTCGAGTCAAAAGCTAAAAGACTATGCTGCTGACCCAGAACTATAAATATAAGAACTTTTATGGGCCACATCCATGAAAGCCAGCAAAATAATGGTGAACTTGTCAAGATCATTTGCTACCCAGACACTATCTGGTCTATTTTTGTACTTTGTAGCATAAAGTTTGTTTTTAGTGGCTAATTTTACTAACAACCCTATTGTATTTTTGACTGACATTTTATTAGTATAATAATGTAATAATTTTCTAAGTAGTAATCAACAAAACAATATCCGAGTTGTATATACCTACACACCTTAGCAATTTTATTTCTATATTAAATTTGAATGTTGATCAATCAAAGGATTTTGCACAAATGGTGTTAACAGAAGTTGTGTTTATATTCAATTGAATCAGTCGTGTAATTAATTTTGAATTATGTCGAGTCGATTTTATTAAACTTCCTACTGAACGTTGCAACTACTGGGCGTTTTGTATTTCCTTGCCCCAAGTGGGATGTACTAGGTGGGTTATAGTTTATTTAATAGGCTTATGTTAACTAGAAGAGATTAAGATTTTTCTTGGAGAGATTTTTAACATTATTTTAATTTATAATTAACCATTCTGACCCCAGCTACGTTTCTACAATTTGGACAACCTATTAACAAAAAAACGGTGGCCTGCAATTCTGGTCTTGCTGGGAACTCGCTAGTTTTATTTAGTAAGTACTTGAGTGATTCACAGAAATTTGCCAAGTGCTTTTTAATTTTATTCTTTTGCCTGATATCACCGAATTACGTTCGTGGTATCGCCGCTGCGCTAATGTTTAATTTCATGATTTATGGATGCCACTTCTGTTTTTTAATTTTGACACTGTCCGCGGCAAAACTAAATTTTCCATGAATGAAGGTGCTGCCATCTGTGCCAGCCGCGTACGACGTATATGTAGAGGTTAGGCGCATTCCTAAGATATTTTGCAAGGTTTTCCTTGGCTTTGCAGTTACGGAGGACCTGAACTAATTACATTCTGTGTTAGCGTTTCTGGATTGCGTGTGAATTTACCCAAGTTAAAATACTTCTTGCAAAGTTTGTTGGAAAATAACGCCGAAAGCAATTTTTAGGGTGGGTCTCATTCTGAATTTGTTGATCAGTGCTGTCAAATTTCAATCAAGAAAGAACCAGCTTTGAAAGTGACTCATATCGTTGTTTGAGTGTTGCATTTTAAATTGATGAGCTTATAATGGCTCCAATAATTTATAATTAATGATAACCGCTTCAAGTTTGCCGTTCCGCCCCCTGCCTGACACTCCGGGGGCGGGAGGCTTTGTAAGTAAGCCTGCACGAGGCTGGCTGCATCCTGAACAGGATATAATCAAGGACGGAGTCAGCTATGCTGTCCGGGTGAGTTCTGCCTTAAATATTTGATTTGTACCTTCCCTTTCTTACAATACATTCAGACAAAATTTAATCTCGGCATTTATTTTCATGGAATTGTGTAGTAGAAGCCATACCTATTTATAACATAGAAAGAATCTTATACCACCTGTTGATCTAAATAAATTCAGCCTTGTGCTTATGAGTAATAATATTAAGAGTGGCAATAATGTATCATAATAGATAATAGCATATGCTTATGTCTATTTTTGTTTTTAGTACATTGGCTGTCTGGAGGTTCATTCATCCATGAAAAGTTTGGATTTTGACACGCGATCCCAAGTAGCCAAGTAAGTAACTCGTTACCAATGTCTTGGCATACCTGTACGCATAGGTTACTACGATTTGTGGAAATAAGCACATAGTTGAGAGGTTAACATCAGTTTCTTAAAAGAAATATGTATCTACCTGCCTATCTTTGTGATTCTTTGGACAATAAAATTATTATTATTATTATTATTATTATTATTATTATTCATTGATTGCATGCCAATAGGGTTGCCAAATTTGGAAAGTACGTAAGCGGGACCAAAATATCAAATGCCTGCTATTTTTTAAGGGGTGTGGTAGGTGGAGCACGAGGGCCAATATTTTTAGCCTGTGAGAGAAACACAATCTATCTACGTTTGAATTAAACACATTGGAAGAGATTTTTGGACATCACGAAAAAAAAATTCTAAGGACTTAAAAAAATATGGCACATCTGATTTCCTAAAAGTCCTGGATTCTGAGACAATTAAAACCTACGCAGGACACGGGTTTCGAAGTGTTCTGGTGGGACTTCCCAAGCAGATCGGGACTTATGGCAATCCTGATGATTACCAATGGTATCTGTGCCAACTAAAGTAATTACATAAATTAACAGAATCGTTTTATTTTCATAGAGAATGCATCACAAGAGCATGCGAAGCTGCTGGCTTAAAAACTCAGGACAAGAAACGGAAGGTGGACAAACGAGTGTGCCGTGCAATATCAGACCGTCCAAACATGGACCATGCAGGTGCCAATGTGAAGCTTGTAATTTCAAGTAGCGGCCTCAAGCTTTCCGTTCTCGAGTCCGATCAAGCAATTGCCAGGCACGATATGCCTCGAATATCATTTGCTTCCGGAGGAGATACAGTGAGTACTGGATATTTGACTGATTTGCAATGTGATTTATAAATTTCCAATTTTTAGTTATTTAGGTAGTTTTTCCAAGACTAAATTTTGCATAAAAATTAAAATCTCTACCAGAAACCAATAGAGGTAAAAGGTTAAACAATTTCTCTCGTATCAATTACAGGACACTTTAGACTTTGTCGCATACGTCGCTAAAGATGCAAAAGACTGGCGCGCTTGCTATGTGCTCGAGTGTGGCGGTGGGCTGGCACAAGACGTCATCACCACCATCGGACAGGCGTTCGAATTGCGGTTCCAGCAGTTCCTGACGCGGGCCTCGCCTGACCGGGACTATTATAACGACCTTCCGGGCAAGATTCCACCTGAAGCAGGTCCACCGCCTGTCCCGCCTTTGCCCACAACAAGAGGTAAGTCTTCAATTGATAGCTACCCAATGGTTTGGCGAGTTGGAAACACCGGTTGTTATGAGATCACTGAAGTTAAGCAACACAGCACTTGGTCGGGTAGTAGATGGATCATACACAAATCCAGTTCTTTTTTATTATTATCAAGACTATAACCATCTCAAAAATCGATGCCCAAACGGGGATTCGAACCCCGATTTCCACTTGTTGCGGGTGTTGCTCTAACCCTTTGAGCTACTTGGACACCGGCTTCTTGAGACGTCTCTAGTGTATTAGATGAGAATGACGGATCTCCAAGGAGCCGATTGGGCATCGATTTTTGAGACGGTTATAGCGTTGATAATAATAAAATACCCTGCGCATTGCAAGCGTTTGCAATTTAAATCTGATTTCATCTAAATCCAGTTCCGTTTGGAGGAGAGGTTGGAGAGATGAAAGTTAGTACAGCAACTTCATTTGCCTCGCTTATCAACCTCTCGACAGCATGGATTAGTGGAGGAATCCAAGGAATCCCAAGGTTCAAGGTGTACTGTCCTTGGGAAGGGACGTTGAGCTGGGGGTCCCCTTGAGGCTACGTGCCGGCATCGAGTTTCCCCTCCTTCTAGTCTAGGTTAGGTTCATCCTCATCATCCGCTCACTTACCGACACCATTAAACCATTGCCAGAGGGCCTGTTGTCAAAACAGTGCGTCATTAAACCCTAAAATCAATCAATCGAATGTTAACATAGAGCCAACTTCATAAAAGGGCCTATTTGACCTGTCTTATCTGTGAAAAAATAGGGAAAAACATTTTTTTTTTATGAGAATTAACTAATTTGGGAAACAAGCTGAACAGAGAGAACTCAGTGTTAGATTAACCACAATAAAACTTCAGTTAGGAAGCGCCCTGGAGAAATAATATAAAAGGCATCGTCAACGGTACCGTCGTTAAGCTATAGTAATTAGGTATAGTCCTTGAGTACATTCCTAACTTTTGTCATTCTCCATTGCTCATGTCACTATATTGCTCGTTTTGTTTTCGAACATTTTCAGAAGGCGTGGTTAGCAACTTGATCGACTTAAACTGTGAAGTTCAGGCACCAGTTCCTGCACCCCGGCGAGAGAACGACTATCAGAACGATGTCCGGGATGTATTCGACATGCGTAAGTGTCATGCACTTGGTCATCCTGTAGGTTTAAGTACCAGGTAGGGATGTCGACAGATATCTATCTGCCTAGGTACGAAACTTTACCTGCGGGTGTTTTTATTTTACGTGTTTCTACCAAGCCAGCTAGTGGTACAGTAGCCATATGAGCCCAATAGATCTGCTCAGCAGAATATCTCTAAATTTTGGTCACTAGCAACTAGCAAAAGAATTCAAAAGTCAAGCAAGCAGTAATTTAAAACTTCCTGGATGGGTGATTGTCTTTTTGTTGCTAAACATCCATCTTAATTATAAAAATAATGGGTTTTTGAGTTTTTTTAGGTCTAATTTTTGTACCTGCCAACATTCCTAGAGCCTGGCAATTATAATAATAATAATAATAGTTTTTTATTTAATATGATTTCAAGGTCAGCCGTACCTTATTACTGCCCATTTTGTAACTTGTTTCATCCAATTTGATGCACGCAGACAGTCCATTGGTGCCATATGATCTAAAAAAAACTGCAAATGACAAAGTGCCAATGATTCTGGTCTTATCAATTATTGAAAAAATCAAATTAGAGCTGTTTCTACATGAAAAACTGATAAAAACAGCTTCAAACTGGGTAATTCAGTTAGAATCCAAGAAAATAGTAGCAAAGTGGAAGGGTGTTATTTTACACACTAAAACACTTTATTTTGCTACAGAACCATTCGGAACAATGATGCGGGTGGAACTTCAGAAGGAAAAGTGGTTCCATGGACCAGTGTCTCGACAGCAAGCCGAAAGTATGCTTCTCAAGGTATGCTACAGTCTTTATCACAACATTAACACACTATAGTGCATACGTTACCATGCTATTTAATTTTTCTATTCGTCGGACATTGAAACAAGTCACGTTCACTTATGAGTGTGTAATATTTTTAAGGACGGTGACTTCTTAGTTCGTGAATCACAAGGATCATGGGGGCAGTACGTTCTCACAGGTAAGAAGAACATACCAATCGTCTCGAGTAGTCAGAATTGATGTTAGGTTTCATGCCTTCATTGACTAGTACCATTAAGTGTGAAGTACACTGCAGTAGCATAGTACACTCTATGCTATTACTCTGATTTTGTGAAAAATTGAAGAAAACAACCGCCACTGTTTTGTTAATTTCTGAAATTTGGTTGTAAAGGCAATTCTTAAGGGTGGTGCATTGAATAAATACAAAAAAAAATCGTGAAACCAGGTCAAAAATTGCTCAACTTACCAAGTCTAACTTTATTCCCATTTTGCCAGGCATGCAAGGCGGCATCAAGAAGCACCTCTTGCTGGTAGATCCGGAAGGCGTAGTCCGGACGAAGGACAGGATGTTTGAGAGCGTCAGCCATCTGATAAACTACCATTGTCAGAACGAGCTTCCCATTATATCTGCAGAGAGCGCTCTTGTTTTGCGAAGCCCGGTGAATCGAAGGGCCGACTAGAGCCATGTGAGTGCCTGCTGAATACGGCTCTTATTTTTAGATACATTTTTACCTACCTTTCTGAAATTTCATTATGCATTTCTGGTCTTACCTCAAATTTGTACAGAAGACATTTCTTATAATTATGTTGATTAATTCCACCAAACTGAAACTTTTTGGTTGGTGGTTTTTTTGTGAGGGGGATGGGAGGATACCATACTGTTTGGGCCTAAAGGTGTTTCACAATAGTGTCCATTCTCCCACCCCTCTCTTTCTTTGATGGCAGTTGGGCAATGCCATCAAGGATAAACAACATAGTTTTTGCTTTAAGAGAGAATAATTTGTATGTTCAACCAAACTATTAATAATTATACCAAAACTATCAGTGCAGTTTGCTATGCAAACCAAAAACTTGCAAAACTGGAAAAATGAACACAAGAATTCTAAAAAACTTGAGAATTTGTCTGCTTTTTCCAGTTTCCAGTTCTGAGATTGTTCATCATTATTATTAAGTATTTCCGATCTCCCAAAACTTCCAAGACGTGGCTTATAGTCTGTAGAATATACGAGAATGTGGAAGATATATTTCTTGCCTACTGAAATGTACTTGTCAAATGTTAATTCTATTGGCATACGTAATTTTATTAGATATTTTACAATATTAAAACGTTAAAAATGGAAATTATTTCATATGTTGTTGACCAAGATGCATTTAAAATATTTGCTTTGACAATTTGTTTACAACTTTTCAATAACAAATTAAAAATCTAAATTTTAATTTAGATGGCATTACTCTAGATAATCATATGCACAACAGGGAAGTGCAGTCAGGTATATCAGGTACGCAGTCAGGTAACAAGGGTATGCTGGGTACACGGTGCATACCCACTTCAAGGTTACCAAGGTGTTTTTAAAACAAAGCCAGAGAATAGAATTCAACTATGAGTGGTTTATTTGGTCAGTTAAGCAGGGATTGTAAAACTGGGTGCATACCCACGTCCTCACCCCACTGCAAGTTACTGAAGCACAATGCAAAACGCAAAAAAAAAACACTTACACATTGCCATAGAAGACGGTGTTTTAAAGTGATGGAAAATGATGGTGCAAACAACAAAGACTGAGAAGATGAGCAAAAATCTAAGCATTGCTAGAATTACTTAAACTAGCACCAGGAAGTAAAACTATTTTGATTATGGCAACATGCTTTGGACAGTAAAAGAAAGATATATCAGGAAAAGTTTGGATCATGAATATTTCATGCAATGTGGGTAGCCTACCATGTAGTTACTTAGCTTTTAAACTATATCTAGCGAGGGAAGGAGGGACATTATCTTTAAAGTTAAACTAGGGGTGGCACTATTGCCAAAAGAATTTCAGAAAAATTGAAAATTCCTTTGTGAGTTTATATTTTGTTTTATGAATCTAATGTATTTTTTTTTTTATCTAAATTGTGTGTAATTCTTTCAAATATAAATTGTAAAGCAGGTCTAAATTGGTAAAATTTCTTGAAAATCTCTGCTTGAATGCCGGCGACCAAATAATTTTAAGACGTAGTATTGTGAAACAGAAATTATGTTATTTTTCTTCGTTTTAATTTTTTCCCTCATTGTGATGATCAATTAAAGTCACTGATAATTGGCAGTTCGGTACCCAAGGTTAAAAACCTGCAGTAATTTTAATGAAAAATAAATAAGTAAACATGTAAATTGTAATTACAGTATATTGCAAAAGAAAATCAGTAAAAGTACCTGCTGCTAACCCTAATTTGATTTTCATAATCAAAATATTATCTTACATAGCTTAAAGGCACATATTTTAATTTCTGAGTATTATTGTTATATATGCTTCGTATTTTAGTAGACATCATCATGTGTATGGTTTTTTGCATTTGTGCTTGCAATTATTTATCAACATAGACTTGCTTTTATAGGTGTGGTTTTGTCGAATCCATAGCTGACACATTTTGTAAAACTGGCCATAAGTAATTCCTTTTTATTTTGGTATTAAATATTTCTTGATACTGCCTTTTTGTGTAACTATTGCCATTTTTCATTTTATATCTGCTTAACATTATTAGTTTTTTTCAAATAAACTTTTTCAAAATGCAATGAATCTACTAGATACCCTCTCCTCCCCGAAAAAGCCAGAATATGAAGGTCAAAAAGTACGTCAATTCCTTCCTGTTCTGATTCATTTGCCTGCCAAGGTCCTAGAGCAAGATAGTTTTTAGGATTCAGAGTCTACTTCGGGCTGAATTTCAATAGACATTTATATCAGATAGTCAAAGCCAGCCTGTTAACCTTCACGATTACTGTCGTTTCTTGGAGAAACTCTGGAAATGTATCTGTATATCTTAATTCGGCATCATAAGTCGAAGGATGAGCAAAACAATCATTTGAAGAAAAAAAAACGATCTGGCAAGGAGAGATTTTGAGGAGCGATCAAATCTTTTAAAAATCTAGTCCAATTATTAGGTCTTCTCATTCGAATAGCAATGTCAAAAGCTAAATTAATTAATTAATTAACCTTTAATAAAATCTCTAAATCGAGGTTTCCGTGGTTAAAATTTTAGCCAATTAGCGCTAATTTTGGCAAAGCTTTTATGATAGATTCTTATTCGAATTTTAACGAGGATTTGCTGACTTGAAAGACAAATGCAGCACGACACTTTCTTCATGGTTAAAGATGCAAAATATCACGAGAAAACACAATCGTGAATCTATTTTTGTACATTTTTTGAGCATTTTTTTATACAAAAGCAGATTTTAAGTATCGTCAACATGAGCGCGTTGTCTCTACGGTCATAAAGGTACCAAACACTTACCGATTTAATGCTTGATAAGCGAGAAATTAGTGCAAATATGTCGATTTTTCTCCATCCCCAGCCTAGACAAAATCACGCAATGAATCCAAGCAATCAGTGATATTTGTCACATTAATGCAAATCACCAAGAATTTGAACTCACTTTACAATCTTTTAAGACATAAAATAGGGCTTTTTTAACAACCAAAACACACTAAAGTAGTTTCTTATCGATAATTTTGCCAAAACTAGATTTGGAGTCACGGATCAAAGATAAACATTTGACAGATGTCTTTCATCGACTTGGGACGCCGTGGATATTTATTTAATTTTCAAGAATGCAGTGATATTTCAACAGGTATTTCAAATTTAAAGTGTCTTTCATTACAGAGTGCAGTTTAAACAAATATGATCCTAAAATATTAACAATTTTTTCTGCACTTTCCAACAAAAATGTACTTCAAATAGCATAAAAAGAGCGTGGTGTCGCTACGGTCCTAAAGATATAAACATCGTACTGATTTAATGCTTAATTGCTGAGAAATTTTTTAAATACGACGCGTATTATTCAACCCCAGTCTAGACCAGATTCCACTACCAATTTCAAACGAAACTGTTATTTCTGACTTCTATGCAAATCACTTACGGGTTAACCTTCAATTGCAAGCATCCTAGCATGGCATACGGATTTTTTAACAACCAAAAGATACTAAATAAGTTTTTTAGAGATTATTTCGACTACTTTATCTTGATTTTGAATGACAGATTGCAAAAACAGGTGACATTTCCTTTGCATCAACTTTAGAAGGCGTGGAAAAATTAATAATTTTCAAGCATGCCGTGAATTTGCAACAGGTTTCAGGGGGTCCAAATTAAGCAGTATGTGGAGTTGGATTTGGGTGAGATTGAATCTGGACATTGAGCCTAAGTCTAAGTCTTAAAACTAAGAAGTGGGTAAACCGTTTTCTACTAGGTAACCCTCGATAAAATCTTTTCTTAGATACTGAAATTGCTGAAATCAACTGAAATCAATCACATCTCTCTCATCTCTCACTTTACACACGGTAGCTGCGTTCGAAGCGGATGCACTGCTAGTAGCTACTTGTTTGCCGAGTTAGCTACATTGTCACCTGTAGGCCCAACAGGTGTCCAAAGGGTCTTATCTCAAGTGCATTTCTCAATTCAATTCACAGGATGATATTTTTCTTTATCAGTTAAAATTCAAGTGGTTATATATATAGTGTTAAAACAAGTCTACCGCTTCATATCATTTTCTTTTATTGTTATGATTTAACAAGTTGGCTTCAATACGAAGTAGGTATGTGAAATATTTATGGTAATTACACCACACGAACTTTAATTGCAGTGCAAAAATGTGTAAAAAATGCAAAAAATGTAAAATGTGTGCTTGGTTTTTTGTCACAACATAGGACTAAGTAATTACTTACATACACGAACACAATTATAGGACACAAATTATGTTTGACACTATTTTTATAAAATAAAAAATAAATAAAAGGTTGATTCAATAGCATTGTCCCTCCAGTGATATAAGAGGTAGCCTCTAATTTCGACCAATTACAAGTTCAAGAAACACACACCTTCTTACAAGACACAAACAATTAATTTAAAAAAAAATTACTATCTCTTTACAAATTAGTAATTACACAAATATGTGCATTTTTGCTAGGCAAACGACAAATCACTGCAAGTGATTGCTACTTTATCTGACAATGTCAATTACGATTTTTAAAATATCTCGTAAGATGTGACAGGCCCTTAAAATTAGCTTGGGCACTTGACACGTGCCGGCTTGTCGTACGCGTGTGTAGGGAACATGGAGTTGCAACTGAGAATGAGGGAGCTTTCGGAAAGATCGTGGTATTGCAACACCCGTAGAAAAAAATCGTTAGCGTCCACTCTTTGGTGCAAAGAGTAAAGTTGAGCTAGATGTAGATGAGCCGAGCAGCGGGCCACTCCGAACGACTAATTTTAGAACTTGTCAAGTGTATTTTTATTGTCTACACATTGCCTCTAGAAGTTCGGTCGCTTATTTTCTAGAGAGATCCACTAAAAAACGTAGACGTTCTAAATTGTTATCAATATGTTACGTCCGACGGTTACGTAGGATTTCTTTTATGTCATTTACATGGGTCCCCATTTTGCGTTCAACTTTGATTGGACGTGTTATTCTTATTAGTATCGATTACCTATCGATTACTAAAGAACCGACATGCATTTGTTCACACATGCATTTATGAGAACTAGACTCGTAAGTAACCACACAGCCATTCCTTTTAGCATAGCCCAAGGGCAAATTCTTTTATTGATCCTACATGAATATTTTTTATCATCTAAACCACTAAATGACGGCAACTATCATCATTGCAAATAAGGAAGAGATAAAACTAAGTGTGCTAATCTTCAATAAATCCCAATTTAAAAATGTGATGGATTTGCAGGGATCACTTATGATGTTGGCGTGGTCCTATTTATACGCCTATGCACATCGAACAAGTCTCTCAAATTCGACTCTTCGGTCATTGGCCGAACAAGCTAAATTACCAGATTGGGTAACCGAGTATGTGTCTTACTGACTCGAAATCTATTGCTACGGTGTGGTCAGTCAGTACGTCCAGCTGTAACTCAGACACGTTATCAGCTTTGTGGTCCAATGTGCGCTCTTTTATCTGCTACCTCCAGTCGCTAGCCCGTGTATTTCTGCGTGGGAATCATTATTGTATAATAATATATTGTCTTGGCGGGACCGAGAGGGCAAAGTACGCGGTGCTCTAGGCTGCAAATTGGCCACTCAAAGCCACTTCCACGATCATTGATATCTCAATGAAATTACGATGACCTCTACCCTGACTATCTACATGCACACGTCATGGATGTCACCAGCGCATAGGGAATTCTTCACTCACGTTTCGCTAGGTTTCGTTTTGAAAATCAAGCCGTTATTTACTCTATGATCTGCGGAATTTTCAGTGCCAGCGAAATTGATTGAGATCATTTGAGTGATAAATTATAACGATTTGTTAACTTTTGATACTTATTACTCACTCACCAGTAACTTACTCATTGGGTGTGATTTCTTCATGTGCTTTCCATACCTTGAGCTCCAAGGTCGAAGATGCAGCTTCTGTAAAAGAGATGTGCTTCGCATCTTTGCTCTGCATTTTCGCTCTGAATGTTTTACATTTTTTTATCGTTTGCAGCGCCGGCAAATGTTAGCATACAGACATTTCTCGTAGGAAATTGCCTACATCTGTAATTCAAGCACTTCCTATCCAAGCATTTTAATATCTTTTGCTCTTGAAACATGTACCACAATGTTTTTAAACTACATAGTTTCAAGAGGACATTTTTCAGTAACTTCCAAGTGCTTGGCGTGACAAAACGTGGACATTTTTGTTAAATTGGGATAAAGAACATTGTCATCGCGCTTTTTTTCCCGATTACAACTTACCGCTTTCTTATATTTTGATGACATTGTGAAGGATCATGCTCGCACATTCAAGTGTAGTCTGTCTAATGTCAATATTTTGCCAGAATTCCCCTGTATACATGATTTTTGCGAATCTGTAAAGCGCACTCTATAAAGCTGATCGTCGTTTATCATGCCCACGAATTTTTATAGCAAAAGCCATAAGAACATGTTGTTTTTGTTTACATATCTTCATTAATAATGTGTTGTAATTGTACACGACCATGAACCCTGCCTCATTCCACCTTAGTAGCCCCCTAAAAATTCACCCTGCCTCAATCACTTCTCGATGGGTTTTATTTTTTGGATATCCCATCGGTTTCTCTGTTCTAATGGAATTTGGTGCAGAGTGGCGATGTCAATGATCTCATTAATTGAATCTGCTGCAGGGAGGAGAAGAAAGAAGATGGAAATTTAACCTTGTGCTTGAATGGGAGGGGTTGTTCTTTGTGTATCTTAAGCTTACTCTTGGCTCGCCTCAGACTCTAGATTATCTTCTACGAAATACTGAGCATCCATTCATATCTCAAATACTAGTTCAAAAACGTATTTGTTTATAAGGTGACATAACTTGCACAATATGGCTTAAAGAAGAGGATAAGAATCCTTGACGCTATTGCTATTACGTATTCCCCGCTTGTTAGAAATAGTTTCTCTTTACAATTTACAGATAATGCAAGACAGGCTAGACAAATACACCGATAAATACACCTTGCAAACACCATTTGCGAACAGTTTTAAAACGAATAAACATTCAATTTAGTTTTCCGAATTGACTGTACATCACCAATATACTATTTAGTAACTTCTAATGAGTGGCGATAAGGGAGATAGTGTTGCCGCTCGCGAGCCCGCCTCACGCGACGATCTGGATTCTACAGCTTGAAACGTTTCGGTTGTAGTCTGAGAGTTGGTGGTTCAGTTTGTTAGTTGCGATAGGAGCGTCGACCGGGTAGGATGTGTGTGCGGAGTCGTCGAGAACCCACACACGTCGCCGTGTGCTGAGTGCTGTGAGGTGAAGTCATGGCCCACAATCATCTTAAGGCCGAAGAGACTCTGCCAGTGGATCGAGTATTCTTTCCAAATGGCTTTCGCAACTCGTCGACTAGTGACCACCGAAGATCGGGGGTGGTCACCCCGTCGTCCTATCGTGTCGTCTCCGATTACATTAGTGACTCTGAAGTTTCGGACAACATCCCAAGTGGCATGTCATATGGGTCCAAGACAGACGTAAGCTTGATCAAATCTGGGAAAAGTCGAAAACGGCCCACGCATTTGACAATAGCATCGTGCGATTCCGATGGTGGCTCCAGCATCGTAGACGTCAGATCAAGAAATGTTAACATTCAGTTCACTGACTTATCATACTCTGTGAAAGTGGGCATTTTGAAACGAGGTGAGTCCTTTTTGAAAATACTATTTACACTTAATTTCCATTTCGACGCCTTCACCTTTGTTGTCATTCGCACCAGAGCACGTGTATGCTTCATGCCACACTATATGGTCACGTGACGATATGGCCTCATTTCAACCTTTAAAAAGCTAGCAGCTGCACGCCAGTCGAATCACACACAAAGGAAGGGCACTCTGGTGATCGGACAGCGGCACAGCATCCGAACACTTCTGGCACGCAGGGTCGATATCTTCATTTCGACTCGTTATGACTCAGAGGGTGGATTTGATTGCCGCGACTGCTTTGTTCGATATGCGTAACACTCATCCTTCGAATACTCACGCACACGCACACACCTAATGCTTTGTTTCCGCGACTTTGTTCATGCGTGACGAGATTCCGACTAGATGCGTTGAATTAATCCTTTCCTGGATTACTCCCTATAACTGGTCAGTTTAGAAACGTGCGACCTCTGACACAACAAGTAGGTGTCCTTGAAGGACGAGGTGTGTAAACCAAACAAAGAAAGTACAACTAGCACGTGAGATACTGTGCATATTCGAGCTATACCACCTATAAGCCTTGCATTGGAATCGATTTAAAGATCATTTATTGGTTATTACTGATTCACTCAGCTTGTTTCACTGCTACTTGCTAACATGAAATTTAATATCTCGTAACTTTAAATGATGACAAAAAATACTAGCACAATGGAACTGTACTTGAATATTGAGATAGTGCCTACAGAGTTCCGATAAGTATCTCGAAGGTATTTTACAGGGCAACGAGCTCTGTTTGACCGAGGAGGAGGAGGAGGAGGATGATGATGATGATGATGATGATGATGATATTATCTTGATATTCTTGGGCCGTGTTGACAGAGTCGCGCGTCATCCTGCATGGAGTCAGCGGGGAGTTCCACTCTGGCGAGCTTACAGCTATCATGGGCCCTTCAGGGGCTGGCAAAAGCACCCTAATGGATGTCCTTGCGGGATACACGTGAGTCGGGAGAGTAGGGAGCGTTAGCCTTCAGCACATGTGTTCACATGTTTATTCCCGAGTCCCCAATTGGAGGCGCGATCGGCCCCGGGTTACACCCGATAGATCTTTGACTCCGTGAGATTTCCACGACCATTCCAGGCAAATCCCTGAACAAGTATTTCACATTTCGTTCCAAAGCCTAGCTCCTCTTTATAGGGAAATTGACATTTATAGACATTTAAACTAGCTTGTAAGTTTTTAAATTCATATGAAAACCCAACTAAAAACTTGCTCCTCTTTATCCTTGTGGGAAATTAATATTTGCTGCGTACATCTAGAAATACCTTTCAGAATTGTGTTCGTGAGAAACAAAAAATGTTGTTCTTTTTTAGCCCTTTACAAGCTCCCAAATATTTCCTGTATGGCTGCTCCAATAGTATGGTTTTTGTTATCTCACACTGATAAGCAGATGCCTTGTGGATTTCTTGGTCATGCTAATAAGGGAAAAGGAGAAAATGAAGGAGAGTTTTATGAGGAGCACGAGAGAGTTCCCTGGCAAGTTACCAAAGGATTCACGAGTGTCACCTCTGTATCCCAACTCAAAGGCATGAGGTGGCCTTGCAAGGTTGGAAGTGTGTAGTGTACACCTCTGAGCCAGCAGGCTTCAAAACAGGTTCTTACTTCACCCTAGCTAGAGCCAGCCCACCCATTACAGCTACATGGCTAGTTATGGGATATTATGTTAAACTGAGTTATGAACAGCCTGCATGACCCTTGTTTCTCATATTTGTCTGATTTGGAAATAACAGAACCTGAGCTACCTACTGATGGGTATTTGAAAATTGTAGGATAGGGAATCGTTTCATTGAACCTTTTGATGCACTGAAGCCCAATAAATAATAATTTGATAGCACAGATGCCAAAAAAAAATTGGATAAATATGCCAGCATAAAGGATTGAAAAGATGCACTTGAAATTATTACCAATTCAAATACATTTAACAATTGGCATAAAATGTCATAACTAATATAAGTATGAATAATCAGAAGATCAAGAGAGATCATTTGCAATATCAGCTAATTGGTGTTAAAGACAATATAAAATTTATCTTCATAGTAAACAATTCATATTCATAAAAGATAGATTTCTCTTTTATTTTGCAAACTTCCATGAGAGTACTTTTACTTGAGTAGTGCTGTAGTAGTTACATAATTAGTATTTAACGGAACCACTTAATTATGTGTACAAAAATATTTATCATCAATTTTAAATGAATTAATCACCAAATTAGATTTTGCCTCAGGGCTATAAACACTGGCCAAGCTCAAGTTTGTTGTCTCATAATAAGCCTTTTATCAAGCAATCAATAAGTGGTGCTGATCAGTGTTAACTGGTTTGACTGCTTACTGAATACACATCAATATTTATGATTGATTTTGTCTGTTAAATGGTATTCAACATGAAACCAATCCAACCATCCAATTTTATTCCAATGATGGTTTCTTCAAAGCAATTCTCCTCAGAAATCCTCACTTTAAGCAGCCAAATAATAAATATGCAGTGCAGGGAAATCACTTTACTACCTGTAGGTACCATTACCCCACAATGCCCATCTATACTTCCTGTACATTTTTAATGACACAAAAAAATCTTAATACTAGAGAGAGAAAATCAATTAATTATTAATTGACAGCTATCCAAATACATGGTTGACCATTATTAAGATCTAACATACTAATCTATATTATAAAAAACAATTTCTTATTAAAGTATCAATAATATTTTGGTATGATTATGGTTTATGATTATGATTATGGAAGTTATGGATTGTTGTTGTATAGATGGTTTTGCAAGATGCAAATTGATGCTTAAAGAACAGCAGGAACTATAGAGTCTAGGATTGAGAGCAAGATGATGAATCGCTTGAAGAAGTCAATGAAAAACGTTGGTATTCCTGCTTGAGCACCGACCAGCAGGCCCATTACCTCCCAGTTTATGACAGGGATCTAATAGCGTCTGGAAATGTCGGCGATGCAGGGCTGGTAGATCCTCTTTTTCTCATCGTCGACTTCTTCTGCGTGTTTTGTACCTTGCTTGAAGCGAATGGTCGGGTCGAGGATCAATGCTTTCTTCTTGTCCTTGCAAAAGGCGACAATATCCACACCGCGAGTCGAGCCATCTATTTTTCTGCTGAACAATCATTTTTCATTTTAGCTGCAAAGTACAGACAATGCAAACACATTGTTGGCAAACTTCCCACTCAAACAACTGCTTAATATTCACATGAAGCTCATCTTGATTCTCTAGAGCAGAGTAAAGTCTGGCAATAGTTTTGCTCAATGAATCAGATCAGAGGTCATAATTGAGAGATTCCTTGCTACACTGTCAGAATATATTCATGCCTCGACCAATAAAGAAATTGCCACCCAGGGATGTCCATGCCACTCTGCAAATTTCACTGGAACGTCATTTTAGCCGGTGTCGATTTTCCAGGCGCGATGGTTTGAGTGGGATCGTAAAAACTAACGGAGTCGAGCGAGACATCCAACAGTTCCGCAGGAGTTCGTGCTACATCATGCAGGATGATAAGTTGCAACCGCTCTTGACTGTCCAAGAAGCGATGATGATCGCTGCTAGTCTCAAAACGGGCTCGAGGCTGTCGCACACTGAACGCCAAGATAGGGTAAGTGGACAAACGCAAGAAAACAGCGATGAGTAACGTAATATTTTCGGCCCACTCTACCCTCCATTTTGAAAGGTTTCTTCTATTATGTTATTCTGTCTTAAAATATCATATTTACAGTCATGTTTGAAGCTAATTCCATACTTTTTTTGGGTTAAAAAGAATGTTTAAGGTAGAATCTGTGGTAGAATTATATATATATTTAAAAATTTGCATAATTTGTGAATTCTCATTTTTTTGCCATATATGGTGAAAAGACATCAATAAAGCTATTGGTAACATCAAAGGTAGCATTTCAATCACAAAGGATACATTTTTTTCTTATAGAAAAATGGTTGAAAATGTACTTTGCACTGTTTTGCGTAAATATTGAAGATTTTACACCTGCTGGCTGCCTATCTCCTACAAAATGTGTCAATGTCTCAACTCTTGAATCACTATTTTCCTTATGCAAACAAATCTTGAGACATGCTCATGATATCAATAAGTTTCAGCAGCTGCACCACATGGCTCGTAATCTCGTTCATAGGTCATTGATAGCATCTGGTGGTCTCCAAAAACAATTGTGTTCCCATGTCTACATTATTAGCACATACCATTTCAAGTGCACGCAATAATTAATAAAAAACAATTTATGTCCAGGATTGCAATTGTCTTAATTCCCTTATAAAGTGGGAGTGAAATCAACTACCATGGCAACAACCAATCACATGCAGTGAATGTCAGCTGTTTCTGAGAGTTCGGAGCTTAACTCAGAGTTGAAAAATATTGTAATACTGGGCCCTTAGTACATAGTTGCTTGAACCGATGATTTTGCAGGTGGAGGAGATCTTGCAAGCGCTGGGCCTCCTAGACTCGCGGAAGACGATGACTGGCTGCTTATCTGGTGGACAGAGAAAGCGTCTGGCCATCGCTCAAGAACTAGTCAATAACCCCCCAGTCATGTTCTTCGACGAGCCCACCAGGTCAGTGTTGCATTTTTTTTTACCCCGATTAACCATTATTTGATCATTATTTTACTAACTTAGGATAAACTAGTGTTGTCCATGAGCACATCACCCAATACACATTTTTCTGCCTTAAATCGTTGTTCATAAGCTAAGAAAAACACAGCTCCCTATGCTAGATTTAAAAAAAGAAGCATTCAAAATTGGAAAGTATAAGTATGATAAAATACCAAAAATACAACACTCAATGGACAGTTCCCTCAAAACTTGATATTCAAAACAATCAAAAAGTAGGTACGCTTTATAAAAAGACCTTTGTAATCACAAATCTCATTCAAAAACGGTTCAGATAACGTTTCAGTGTCGTAGATGAACTAATAGTTCTTCAAATTAATTACATGGTTTGTTGTGTGAGATTCAAGAAATTAGAACGGATGAATTATTGACACTCAAAAGCACTAATTAATCCATAAACGGGGAGAGGGGGGGGGGGGGTAATTTCCAGACTGCTGCAGTTTATAGCTCATTGAGACACTTTGTTAGTAGGTCAGATGCCTCACTAGGTCATTCATTAATGGCAACACGACCTCTACTTAAATGATCCAGATACAAAGAATATTCTAATCTTTTATTTTTATTTCTTATCAGTAAATTTTATGTTAACAGTTAGCACATATGTTTTTGCATCAGATTGGCCATTTGCGTAGCATGTACAGATGACGTCAAAAATTGCATTGAGACATTTTCTCAAATTTTTTAATCAAACTTGTCGGAGTGATAAAATTGTACTAGCATTCTTCTTAATTCGCATTCCGTTAATACGTTAAAAACTGATCTCATTGTGACTTCATTGACCCGAAAACAGTTTCGACACGGCACAGACGGCCTAGATTGTACGCCCTGCCACATGCTGCCGCTCGTTGATTGTGTGTGGGTTTCTATGACTAATTAGCCATTTGTCGGCTCGTTTCAGCGGGCTGGACAGTTCAACGACCAAGCAATGCGTGTCCGTGCTGAAGCTGCTTGCGAAGGAGGGTCGCACGATTGTTTGCACGATCCACCAGCCGTCTGCGCTTCTGTTTGAGATGTTCGACCACCTGTACTCCTTGACAGATGGCCGATGTGTTTATCAAGGTTCGGTGCAGAGGGTGATACCATACCTTGACCTGCTCGGCTTGAAGTGTCCGGCGTATCACAATCCAGCCGATTTTCGTGAGTTGCGTTGGTTAGCTATGATCTAATAAAATGTTGCTTGTAATTTTCTTTCTGGCATTGTTTGAACTTAAATTCGTAACAGAAGGGCATCACGAACCTAATTTGAGCTACGTTTTTATATAGTGTGCCTCTTTTCTTTTCTTCTGAATTTCTGTATTTTTTTTGGAAAGTAGGGAGATTAAGGGGCAGTTAGGGGCTACGCAAACAAAAATACAGAAACAAAATGAACGCACAAGTGCTTTGGATAGAGACATTGAAGATTCAACTGTTGAAAAAGAACAAAAATTACATCCTGATGGATGTTTTCTTGGTGGATATTTTTTTATGTGGAACTATTATGGTTGAACTTTTTCATGATTTATTTTATTTAAGCTGAGATAATTATTGCAATCTACTTTATGTTATGGTCTATTTGATCAATTTGTCAATATATAGTTATATAAATGAGAAATCTATTATTACCCCATGTGAACCAGTGAGATATGTAGCGGTTTTAGGAAACTTAGGCACAATAATAAGATCACTTTAACTGTTAGATATTTATTTTTACTTTGAACATTTATGATCAATACAGGACTGAAAGTCATTTCTATTCATGGAAATAGGCAGAATATCTTGAACCTCTATCACTCTATTTCTTAGATGAAGGTAGTTTAATTCAGTCTTTAAAAAGTGGGGACTTCACGCTTTATGCATTATGCATAACTTTCCAAAGCATAAAAAATATCAATTAATCTTTTCACCTTTTAGTACCTATTCAATGTTTAATAATATGTTCCATTGCTATCAATAAAAACTTTTTTTATCTTATGGCTGAGATGGTAGTCATTACAATTCAACAGAATGACAAGTAATTGTTATGCAGTGTAGTTGCAATTTATAATCTTGCATGGCAGCAATATCAATCATCTGAGAAATGCTACAAGGAAAAATGTTTGTTATCAAATGCAGATGCATTTTTTTAAATTGCATTCAATATTGTGATAATTTGTTTCTATATTTAAAAAAAAAAAATTATTTGATAATTGTTTTGATTTTAATTTGTAACGGATGGTACTGATACAGTGTACACAGGCATTCTGGTTAAAATTGCTGCACCACACTTTAGGGTAGGGGAGTTCTGCAAAATGTTATCTTATTTCCCTCATATCATTGACCTGGTCCAATAGATGAGGTTTTTGACAATTTATAGTCTTGTTTCACCAACACCGCTGGTAATTTAAATGGTTTTTCTAGCATAACCTTCTCAGTCTTTCTTACTGCCGCGATGCATAAAGCAGCAATTATTTTGTATGGCCTCCCCATTTGTAACTATGAGAGTTACAAGTGTGCCAGCTGTTACAGCTGTGCCAGCTTTAAATTTGGCATTTGAGTTAATGTGATATACTAAATACTGTAACGCTCCTGTTTTTTCCAGTGCTGGAAGTCTCGACGGGCGAATACGGTGCGAAAACGGTGGACTCCCTCGTTGCGGCGATAAACAACGGCAAAAGTAACAACTGGCGGAGGCTACCTACGGAGCCAACTTTCTTGCCCGCTCACATAAGTAAGTGCTTGGTTATGTTTGGAAACACTTAAATCGGCTGGTTGGGCTGTTATTTGGATATTATGCTAAATAATTGGGACACTTGGCTATTATGATCATCATTTCATGAGTATAGTGGTATATCTTCCGTCTAATGAATGTGTACGGTGTACCCAACCGAAATCAAAGGTTGTATTGCCTCCGTGAAGTGGACATGGCAGGCCTCACAGGTTGCCTACTTGCTTGAAATCAACTTTTTGTAGACGTGCACTCTGAAAGAAGTTTTAAGCTTTGTCAAAATTTTAAGTTGTTTCCTTCCGTACAGTGAACTTATATTGTCCTTTGTATATTATTGCATTCTTTTAAGTAACTGTAAATATGATAACGTTCAATGTGGAGACATGTGAAATTTGTTCCCTGGACGTAATCGTTTCTACATGCTGTGGACTTAAAGGAGTTAACATTGCATTTCATTTCATTCCAGCCCAAGCCATGGAGAGTGGACAGATGACGCCGGTGAGGGCCCCACAGATCCCACCCACTCCTCATCCCGCGCTGGAAAAGAACAAGAACGCGTTTGAAAAGCCCGGCTACTCTGACAGGCTTTATCAAGCTAACTTCTGGTCACAATTCACTATCCTTCTCAGGCGCACTTTCCTTCTACTTACCAGGGATAAGGTAAGCTTACATGCACATTGCCATAGACAAAGAAAAGAATATTTTTACGATATTTAGTACCTTTGAAAATGGTACCATTAGTAGCATCGGCGGTAAATAATTTGGGAGACTCCGCTAATGTTAAAAAAAATCTGAACAATTGGAATTTACTAGCAGTGGTATTTTGTTAACATGCAGATTTTTAGCAGATTTATCTCGGGTCGTGAGTCATTTACACACAGTTTTACTGGCTAGCCAATTGCCGTGACTGTGTTCTTACTTCTTACCATCACTCCTTTTGTTCCAGTCTCTGACTCAGACTCGGATGCTGATGCATGTACTAATCGGATTTCTAATCGGCACGCTGTATTTCCGTATCGGAAATGAGGCGTCCAACGTTTTTGACAACTTCAGTCTTCTCTACTTTTGCGTCATGTTCCTCATGTTCACTTCCTTCTCTTCAATGATACTCACATGTAAGTGAAAAGAAATTCAATTTATTTCTAAACAATCTCGTTGATGAAGTAATTTTACGATGTTAATTCATTCTGTTTCGTTTTATTTTCCAGTTCCATATGAGATTCCTATAATTGCTCGTGAATACTTCAATCGTTGGTACTCTCTCAAGTCGTATTACTTAGCAGTGACATTGGCAGACACCCCTATACAGGTAATTATTACCTCATTACTTACAACCGAACGGTTTGGCATGTTGGAAAGACCGGTTCTTGTGAGATCACCGAAGTTAAGCAACACTGCGTTGAGTCAGGTATTGGATGGGTGACCATCAAACACATGACCACTTCTCTTCTGGTGAGAGGTTGAAGGGATGAAATTTAGTACAGAAACTTTATTCGCCTTGCTTATCAACCTCTCGACAGCATGGATTTGTGGAGGAATCCTGTACCGTCCTTCAGAAGGGACGCTAAGCTGGTGATCCCCTTGATGCTATTTGACAGGAGTAGGCTACTTGCTGGCACTGGGTTTCCCTTCCTCCCTTCTAGGTTAGGTTAAGTTCATCATCATAATCATCCGCTCATTTACCGAGGCCATAAGACCAGTGCCGCAGGGCCAGTTGTCAAAACAGTGCGTCGTTAAACCCCAATAATCAATCCGTCATTAATTACAAGTTACAATTACATGTGAGCTATGAGGGCATAAAAAAGACAAACCCTGTTAGTGTGGTTTTTTTGGAGTAATAGGAACAAAGTAGCTTGCATGACCAAGCAAGTTGTAAATCGTAAAATCGAAAGTAGTGTTAATAGTAGGCTATTGTATAACTGGTTTGATGCGTTGGGTTTATAGGTTGAGTCAGAGTAATGAGGCAGTAATGTTTAACTGTCTTTGAGAAAATAGTTGACCGGTGACTAATTTACCAGCTACAATTTATTCGACAGGAGATGGCATCACCGTTATTTCGAGTGTTCAGAAATGCGTTTTTTTTCTTGCAGATTTATGTTTTTTAAGACGGGTTTACGGACCATTTATCATTATTCATGCTAACCTCAACAATTGATATCCATGTACCGACATTTCTGCAGAGCATTTAACATTATAACACTCTGTGACACTCTGTGACTCTGACTTTTAAAACTATAATCCCAATACTTAAAGTAACATGAGTCTGAGACACTCCTCAAGAAAGTGATAAAATGTTTGAAGCTTGGCATGTATTTAATTTTTTATAATTTCCTGACTGAATCAAGCATGTTTTTCAGGTTCTCTGCACTATCGGCTATTCGTTGGTGGTCTACTTCATGACTGCGCAACCGCCCGAGCTTGGGCGCTTTGTTTTGTTCGTTATCATGTGCGTGTTGGTATCCCTCGTGGCTCAGAGCATCGGCCTTCTTGTTGGAGTCTCCATGTCTGTGCAGGTTGGTAATTAATGTGCATTGTGTTCAAGGTTTGATCAAAATGTATAGGAAAAGTTGGCAAGGTTTTAATTAACACATGCATGTGATTTTATTTTAGTTGTTACGATGTTATTTGTAAATCTTTAAACCAAGATTTGTGTTGCACCATTTAATGATGGCAAAAAGTTCTAGCAAATTTAATTTTTTCTTTTTCTTATTATTTACTTGCCTGTTTACTTGCCTTGCCTGTTTGTTTATTATTCTTGTATCTCACTATTTCAGAATGGTATGGTTTTTGGCCCGCTGGCTATCATGCCCTTCACAATCTTCTCGGGCTTCTTTGTGCACATGAAAGATGCTCCATCCTATTTCCAATGGCTGTTCCACGTGAGTTACCTGAAGTATGGGCTTGAAGGAGTCATGATCGCCGTCTACGGTTACAAACGTGCTCGTCTTGAATGCAATGCTGATTACTGCCACTTCATGTCGCCCCTGCGTTTTCTACAAGAACTTGACATGGCAGATGCTGATTACCTATTCAACGTCGTAGTTCTTTTCATGCTGAATCTCGGGTTGAGATTTATCAGCTACTTGGTATTACTGTACCAGTTGAACCATAAAAGATGACACGGCCTACGTGGAATCTGCAGGTTTCTTTCCGATAAACTGAGATGGATTTTGATTTAGATAGTGACTGATTGACGTTAGTCGGTGACTGTGTGTTGAGTAAGCTTCGAGGGTGAGGCTAATAAGTCACATGATTTTGGTCTTCATGATCTCGCGATTGTACAAAGCATTTATCGGAAGACATTAACATGTCTCGATCATGATCTAGGATACATTTAGTATGCTTTTTTGGTAATGTTTTGTATTTGAAGGTACTCTGGCAATTGTGTTCTCCATTCTTGTTTGTCCTGGCAAGGAACCGGGATGCCTTTCTTTTTGTAGCGATGATTGTATGCCAAAATAGAAAGGAATCGGTAGGTAGATCCTACCATTATGTACCAGTATTTTTTAATAATATATTATTAATTATATTTATAATCTTTAGCTTGTACTTGAGCTATATTTTGTAGGGATGTCCTTTGTATCTCAAAAGAAAATGGAACCAATCTTTACAAGATTTTGAACAGCATTTATTTTGTTATATCGTTGTGTTGTGTGATTGATTAAAATGTTTAATAATGCTATGTGAAGTCAAATATTTGTAAAAATTTTTTGCTGTTACAATTTTGTGAAGTACTTGCAATTGTGAAGGAACTATTGTATCTCTTACAAAATGAAACTTAATAAATTACTTGCTTCATATCTTGTCCAGATTGATTGATTGAGACTGATTGATTATAGAGCTGATCATAATCTCCAGCTGCTTATAACCACCTTTACACTATCCAGATCTATTTTTGAGTAGCCTTGGCAGTGTCTATGACGCAAAAACAGAGGGTTATTAGTTATTACCTATTCACATGGAGCAGGCTTCCCACTCGTTCCTACTTTCCTACTTATTCCTACTTTTTAGTAGGAATGTAGGAATTGTCCTACTTTTTACATATTCATCCTACTTTTCCTACTTTTTCATCTCATTTAATTATAAAATGTGAAATCGATGTGAAATCAAACCGGCCACATTTTGTCCAGTTTGTATTTGAGTTTATTTTCTCAAGGCTGCTTAAATTTCGAATTTGGCGCAATTTTCGGGTGGCCATGCATATCGTCGGTTCCTATCACAATTATTATCAGTATCGGTAGATCACGTATGCATACATTATATAAGAATGAACACGTTTTATTATAAGAATTAAACCGCAATGTAAAATTTCGTGCAATTTACTTTTAGATTGCACAAATCACACTACCTTAACCATATATTCCTACAAATCGGTTAGAATTGGTCCTACTTTTGTCCTACTTTTTGTGATTTTTTGTCCTACTATTCCTACTTTTTTGGATTGAAATGTGAGTGGGAAGCCTGACATGGAGGCGTACTGACGCGGAGCGCCTACAAGTGCTGAGTGTGTCATTATACGACTACATGGAGCATTATGTCGAATTTCCCTGACCTACCGCAAACCGCTTGATGGCAACGATATTAGGATGGCCGGGAGGGGGGGGGGGGGGGGGGGGGGGGGGGGGGGCTGGTAGTTTGGTCACCCATAGGCGATAAAAACAATCCCCTTAATCTCCCAGCTTTGAGAGATATATAACCAGGTATAGGCCACTGTTTTCTCGGCGTCTTGACGCAGGGTCCTTTTCAAAGGCGGGGTTGGGGGAGGAAGATTTTTTTCGCACGTTTCCAGGTTTATCTGTGCCTTAATTAATGTGATATCCAGTTCGTCTTAAAAGAAATGTCTGTATTATTGAAGGAATGGGCTTTATATACCTCTCCTTCGGGAGGCGCGTGGTAGGGTACGAATATTTTGCTGCCGTAATTTATCATTTATAACGTACGTTCTTCAGAGCAGCTGAGATTTGACTCATGGTGAGGATTCGAAAGCGAAACTGGCACACATTTTGCTCGCGAACAGTTCAACAGAAACATTAGTACGGTTGGTCTTGTATGTTGAAGTTTTTTTGACAAGCCGCACTCTCATCATTAGAAAGGTGTTGCTCTTATCATTATGATTGCTTTCTAGAGGTTCGGACACACCGGATCAGAACTAGTTGTCTCGAGTCCTCTAGGTACGGTGATTGCACTCGCAATTGCAACTACGAAAACACCGTTCAACGGCTATCGCAAAAAAACTCCCGCTCAGACACTTTTCGTATTATTTTTCATATCCAATTTGCAATACATATCACATTTCATTTGAAGGGTACCTATAGGCCAAGTAAACTCAAAGCGAAGTCTTTTCATTTTCGGTCCGAACCCAAAGGTCTTGCAATATCAAATCGACAATCGATTCCGCAATAATATGTTTAATTTTCGAGCCTATACCACTGATAAGAGTGGTCAAGATAACTTAAACATTTATAAAACCACGGTATTACTCTTAGACCTTTCATGTACACACTCGTAATCTAACGAACGAAGCAATCTGGTGGGGAGCTGGAGAAAATCATTCCCCTTCGTTTAGTCCATATTGTATTATACATAATCTGGCAGAGAATAGAATACTCCGACTTGACCTTCGATATACTGACCCTTAGAGGGGGCTTATCAACAGACTCATTTTTTTTCGGGTATTTCTCCTTACGTAAACGTTTCGCGTCATGCTATTAGGATTCAGTCACTCGAAGGTATCGGTCATCTGCGTGCTCCGGAAGTCATTTTTTGATAGTGTTTTTACTGTTATTTGATGCAGTAGATGTTTAGCGTAAGTAAGTGCATGCACTTGAGAAGATTGAATGATGATGGTTGTGGTCGGAAGCATGTCTTTGCGCCTGCAACTCAGTACAGGTCTCTGTGCGGGTGACACTGACAGCTTGTAGGGACTGAACACGTTAGTAGTCCAGTAGTGCCCTTGGGTGCCGGACGTGCCAAGAATTTCAGAGCTCGAAGATCAAGCTAGCATCTTGGATCCAGTCTCTTTTCCGCTGCATCGTTTCACTGTCAAGTAAGTATTTATATTTTCTGTTATTACACTATTGTTTACAACGAATGGTGCCATTTAATTTTTTTTGGGGGGGTTGGGGAGATGGTTGTACGGTGAACTATCATTGGAAGCATTCGTGTAGTTGTCGAACGCTGAGTTTTTTGCGTTCTATACGGAAGGATGCAATGCAAACTCTATTGCTGGTGATTTATTATCTGTTCTGATTTACTTTGTAAATGCATTGTAATCTTCAATCAAATATTTTTAGAAATCAATAGAATCTCTTTGTGATTGGATAGAGTATCGTTGAATTATGGAATACCGTAATTTACCTTATTAAACATTTTGCTATAACACTACCCATATAGTCGATATAGTCAATTTTACAATGAAAATAACCGCATAATTTGCATTACGTTGATTGGAATTGGAAGTGCAGTCGACAAGCGAATTTCAAGTTCATGATATCACCACGCTTCTGAAAACAATTAGGTGCTCTAGCCTGTTTGTTAAAGTTCGTTAATGGCAAATTGCTGATTTATGACAGCTTGAATAACAGGTTCCCACCCGTGGAGCGCGACAAGTTCAATTTTTTTTAATTCCTTCATTTCCAATCTTGTGTTCCCGCTGCGACATACGCGATTACATGGTATCTGAGAAGAGTTACATTCCATGGTATTTTTGTGGCACATGATTAAGATGAATACATGAACTTGCCTAGATACTACATTATTAAATTAAAAAATTATATACTTGAGCTATATATTACCATTAAAATATACACAGTTTGTCAGACATGACCTCGCCTAAACCTCCAATTGCAAACAATTTGGTTATACCTAAAATGCTTGTTAGCAACCCGATAGTTTCGCAAGTTTAAAAAATGAACCGTCTCCGGTTGGCAAAACCACTAAGTATATACCATGTTGTGGCGACAAAAGAGTTGTCCATGGCTAAAACGTGGTCGCGGATTCCATGATCGAGTGACCATCACGCGATACATATGTTCCCTGCATCCACATACACGAGGGCACAGGGTCACGGCGACTTTACTCAACGGCTATGTAACAACGGCTGCATTCAATTTAGTACGAGCAGTTTCAAATTGCATTGTCAAACGATTCATCGACGTTAGCGATGAACCGAAAGCCATCAAAACCTCTTAAAGCGTGTTTTTCACGTTACGATGCACTTTCAGATCTCGTGTAACTTTCGCTGAAGCGAGCATTCGGTCGGTTGATTTAAATGCAGGTTTTCACTTATAAGAGATCAACATGTAAAAAATCCGTTGGATTATAGGTTATTCTAATGAGACCAATACAACACGATTCTAATGTCGAGTCACTAACACCGAATAACCTAAGACGCGACAAGGCGTATCATGTTAGGTATGGTAAAAGCCAAGAAGCCTTATACAAATATTACATTACAGGTACCTTCTAAGTGAGCCATCGCCTCTTGCCAATGCCACCGAATTGTTTGGGCTTCAAGGCACGAACATCCTACGATGCAGTTGTCAAAAGCAGTAACTCTAAGAAGACTCACTGACCGTTGGTTATGATGTCTATTTCATATCTCATTTTTATTGGCTCTTCCAGATCATGGAGATACCATCCGAATACAGGCAGCTGGATGTGTGTCAACGTGCTCTTAGTCTGCAGTTTAAAGACGTTTCCTACGTTCTAGCCGACAAGAAAGGTAACGGTCATGTCATCAAGGAAATGATCTTGTTGATGATAACATATGCTTTTATGAAGCTGTATTCATAGGTTTGCGCTTGATTGATAATTTTTAAAACAGATAAGGGAATACCAAATAAATAGTATGTCCGGGTATGAGATACCTAGCTTACAATTTTTTCCGTTGTCTCTAATACAAAGATTTGTACGTCACCAAAAACTTCGTCGAGCAAGTTAGGAAAAAAACACGTTTTGATTCAATTAGGTTAGAAGATACGTTTAGCCTGCAAGCCCAAAGCAATGTCATTAATTAGATGTTCTGTGATGCGAAAATCTTCGGGGACATTTTCAAGGCCATAGCAACTGGCTGGTAATCTCGAGTTTTCTGGGCTAAGTGTGTGATTTCTTTACTCCATGACACCCGAAGTGAGAGAGTGGATTTTCACCTTCAGAAGACCTGTAGCTGCTAAAGATGAGCTGACTCAGAGTTTAAAAACTTGCAGCCCCGTCACTAGGTTACATATGGCTCTAGGGCAAGAAACATTTGGATTATGAATATAATCTATATTCCATATCCATATTTTGCATTTATGGATTGGTGTTGACAGCTCCAGACAGCACAGGTGCACTCTCCTCTTTCGGGTGAAATGGAGTTACCACTAGGTTACTGGGTGGTCGAGAGTCGCACTATTACACAATACTTTACAAAAGTAGGTATATTTATACCTTCAAAACAGGTTTTTTACGCATCATTAACACAGCATTGTCCAACAAGATAGTGTAATAAATCAGGCGATGAGATAGTAAAACATGTGTACACAAATATTGATCGACAAAAAACTAATACACAATTAGGGTCCAAATGCTGTAGATTTCAGACAAATACGTATAGCTATAATATATATATATATGCAGCTTTAAACAGCTGCACCTAATAAAAACTGTTACTTCACACTCACTTGCAAATAGACTAATGATAATCCACACCAAATGAATAGGTATCCATGGACCATTTCTCCAATGACCCTATGCTAATGGTGTAGTCAACGAACTGTATCACAGTATCAGCGTGTCAGAGGTCAGATTCTTGACCTCCGACTTCTGTCTGGTGTCCTAGGCGGCAGCCCCAAAGAGGTCCTCCACGGGGTAAGCGGCGAATTCAGCAGCGGGCGACTGACCGCCATCATTGGGCCTTCTGGGGCAGGGAAATCATCCCTACTCAATGTGCTCTCTGGGTTCAAGTAAGTTGACGTCAAGTAACAGCAACTGTTGTCTTCTAAACCTGAATAAAGGTCGTAATAAAATTAATAATGCAGCATTTTTAGCACACATAGGGTTGTTTTAGGCGAAATTGAAAAGCCAGAAAACGCAGGGGAGAGGGTTCATTTCCGAATCACAAAATAATTGCCTGTTTTCTGGCAAAGTGGATATGGATTCCATTTTTCTATGTAATTGTCTTACATACTATCTTTATAAATTACTCGTTCGTACGTATAATTTGATTAAACCACTGTAACCACTGTCATCTCAAGACACGAGTTAACTTTGATGTAGAAGGGGAAGGTAAAAAAAAAAACCAATTCCATTAAAAAGCTCGACTCAGCTGAAAATTGCATTTTTATGACCTAAATTCATTTTTTTAATTCATTTTTCTAATAATAACACTCTAAATTTGCAGCAAATACTTCCAATTGAAATACTTTGAAAAAACTGCTGAATAAATTTTAAATAAATAATAATTAAATGGTTAGTACGAGATTTCTATTTCAAACTGAACTTTTACCAAACAGAACACTGAACTTGTATGTAATTTTCAAACATTAAAAACAGAACGAAAGGAGTGACGGGGTTGTTGCAAGTGAATGGTGTTGAGAGGAACGCAGATGAATTCCGAACGCAGAGCTGCTATATCACGCAGGATCAGTCCATGCTGCCTCAATTGACGCTGAAAGAAACGCTCATTGTCGCTGCCAACCTGAAACTAGAGCCAGGATGGGAGAAGCGCAGCGCAACCAGGTCCGTTTAGCTATTAAAATAGCTGTTAAATATTATAGCTATGCTGCTAATGATTTATGTTTCATGTTTACACTTGTGGCTAATTTTGGTGAAAGCCATGATTCCAATTATATTGGTGGATACACTAAATTTCATTCGAAAAAATACCCAATTGCCCCAAAAAAGTCTTGCAAATTATAATACCTAAAACAAACTCAAATAATTTGTTTGTCCCACACCAATATGTTATAAACGATACAATATTACCATTTTACCTACATTTAAAAATCTTTACTAGAATAGGCCCATACAACAAAAATGTAATTGTCAGTAGCCAATAAACAAATAAACAAATAAACAAAAGTGTAGCATACTTTTATTGAAATTACTTTCACCGGTCGCACCTTTTGTATGTTTCAGCGCGGTGGTGTCAAATATATTTCACTTACTCGGCCTGACAAGCAGCAAAGACACCTCAGTTCAGTATTTATCGGGCGGTGAAAAGAAACGACTCTCTATTGGTCTTGAACTCATCTCCAACCCTCCCATTATGTTCTTTGATGAACCTACAAGGTAAGATGTTTTGAATACCCATTATAGTAGATTCATCCTTTAAGATGTTGTACCAAGTTAAATCCCTACAACTTCTCCTCTGGATAAAAGTGCAATTACATATTGGCTGTCTTTCCAATACCTGACTTGGTGCGATCTAGCTCAACCCACCATTACAACGAGGCCTGGTGTTCCATTACCACAACCTGTTTGGTCTTGTTCTACTGAGGAACATCAACTTTGCAGTTAATTTAAATAAAAAAAATCTTCTTGGTATCAAAGTAGATGGTTTATAGGTTCTAAAAACCACTGGGTCTACATATGTTTGTTTTTTGTAGTTTAGGCTAAGGTATAGGTGTATAGGAATATCTTGTAGTTTACTATGCTAACAGAGTGCCACGAGGCTGGATGTTGATTGTGGTGAAGATGGGAAAAGAAGTTAAAGAAGTTCACATCTCTAACAATGGCAAAGGCAACATGCAAAAACATCGAATATTTTTTGGATTCATATACATTTTTTGACTAGTGCACAACACGATGATAATTTTATTCTCTGGCAAGTTGAGCTCCCTTTCTCTTTTCTTCTTCACAACAGAAACATTAGTAATTTCTGGTATTTTTATTTCTAGATTTTTTTAAGCAATGCGATAAAAAATGCAATAAATCTTAGAGTGCCTCTTCCATGTTCAGTGGCTTGGATAGCTCATCATCGGTCCAGGTGATCTCGCACCTCCAGGGCCTGAGCGCAAGCGGTCACGCCGTTGTCTGCGTGATCCACCAGCCTAGCTCGCGCATCTACCAGATGTTCGACGACCTGTACCTAGTTTCGGATGGGAATTGCCTCTACTCAGGATCCACTCAGGGGATGGTTGGAGTTTTCGAAAGCGCAGGATTCAAGTGCCCCGAATATTACAACAGAGCTGATTTTGGTACGATTTATTTTTATTTCCTCACGAGTCTTTGTAGCAATAAAAATATTTCCCAACCAATTGCTTAATTTCTTCTTGAAGAACAGCACAATTATCCCAGAAAAGAGTATCCAAAAAAAAATTGTTGTGTGTTTTTTTGCTTTTTTTTTTTGCAAAATTTACTGTTGTGGGAATGAAATGGGTCCAATAGGATTTGTTTATTGGCCCAGTATATCAGTGAGTTTTGGGACAAAATCTTAAAAGTTTTACATTTGTATCTCTATGTGATAGATTCTCTCATAAATTAGCATACAAAATGTCTGAGGATCGATCACAGTTAGCCATGGTCATACCAACCAATAAGGTTGGATAAAAGGCCACTTACAAACCATGCTGGGTAGTTGGTTTGCAATTGAATTACAGAACACAAAGTTGTGTTACATTTTTTTGAGCAAGGCTATTTTTGCTAGAACTTAATTTGACAGCAAATGAAGCGTGAGAGGGGCTTTTATTGAAACGAGGATAACATTTTGCAGCAATTGAAGTCGCTTGTCGAGAGCGAGGTGATGATCTTAGCAGCCTTCTAAAACTATTCAAGTCGAGTACAGAAAACAGAACCAATACTCACCTCGAACTGGCAAAAATAAATGAAACAAGTAAGTGAGAAAGTTGGATCGTAAATTAAGAAACAAAATGTCGATGAATGTATTCAAAACTGACTCCCTATGTTAATATTACAGCGCAGATGTTACCTACAATGTCAATAGCTATAAGCGTCGATGCACCGATAGCTATGAAAAATGGGAAACTTTCATTCCGAAGATACCCAACATCTCAGCTGCAACAATTTGGTGTTTTGTTTCACAGAGCAATTAGGTGTACTGTTCGAGACCTGGTAAAAAATTAGACTTATCGCATTGGATAGTGGAATTTTGAAGAACCACTGGAGGGAATAATTTTTCCTTTGGTTACAGCTTATGGCGCAGATTCGATATGGCTGTCACATTGCTGTTGGACTCTTGTTAGGAATGATTTATTATGGCATTGGAAATGAAGCATCAAAAGTTGACAGCAATTCTGCTTGCTTATTTTTCTTTCTCATGTTTCTCTTCTTCAGCAATGCTATGCCAACCGTGCAAACATGTGAGCATTTTTATAGTCATCAAACATGTCAAAGCCTGTTAAAATTACTGTGGATTTATAGCTGATTATATGTTTTTTATTTCAGTTCCTACTGAGATGTCAGTTTTCTTAAGAGAGCATCTTAACAATTGGTATTCATTGCCACCATATTACTTTTCCAAGCTATTAGCAAACGTACCATTACAGGTATGTCGCAAGTATAATTTGTAATTATGATTGTCAGTGTATATGCTGTAAAAGATTGATTTATGTGTCTCATTATTATTTTCCCTGCTTAGGTGATGTGTCCAGTGACATTTCTTACGATAGGCTATTTTCTAACTGATCAGCCAATTGGGGGTTCGCGGTTCTGGATGACACTTTTGACTTGTGAACTTTTAACAATTCTTGCCCAAGCGTTAGGACTAGTGTTGGGAGCTGCATGTGATATGAAGGTAAGGTAGATTTTGAGCATATTTCAACTAGCAACTTTGGAAACTTAAATCACACATTTTTAGCTATTTTTGAATGATTTATTTTTTTATTTTTTAAAGCTTGGTGTGTTCTTGGTGCCTGTTACTACGATTCCAATGTTCTTATTCTCTGGATTTTTTCTTCGGTTGCAAGACATTCCCATCTACCTCCAATGGATAGCGAACATTAGCTATTTTAAACACGCATTTGAGGCAACTGTCATCGCTATATATGGGTTTAATAGACCAAACCTTGTGTGCTCACAACCATACTGTCAATATAAGTACCCACAAAAGTTACTTGAAGATTTGGGTATGAGTGATGAAAGTTACTGGTATGATATTCTGGGACTAGTTATCTGGATAGTTGGATTACATGTTATCCTTTACATCGTACTTAAGTGGAGGATTTATACATCAAAGTAACGTTTTTGTATTAAAGCTTAAAGTAACGATATATCTTTAGTTTCAACTGTGATATGTATTCCATGATTTTAATTTTAAGATTCTACCATTGAGTTTCCAGTTCTTAAATATTAAAAGAAGCCCTTCGGCTAACATCTCAGGCCCTCTGTTATCCAGAAATTTTTGATCTATGAAATTTTAAGAAGAAATTAAGCATATTTTTAAAAAACTGTAAGACTGTTTTGCTTATTGGAAATCTAATAAAATATGCCTGGAAACAAGTTTGGGGGCTTTTAATTTTATAATTGCGCCATTTTTTTAAGCTATAGCATGTGACTATCGTTCGGCAACCAATAAGAGCAGCTCAGGCTCACGTGAGTGGGCGAGGTGGTCAGCTGACCTGCCAGTCTGCTGACAATCGATTGAAGGCAGAATTTGCCCAGCGACTGTGAGGATCTTCACGTTTGAAGGAATTTTTTTCAATATCCCGCAATGGGGTCGTTATTTAGGAGTGAAGAAATGACCTTATGTCAGCTTTTCTTACAAAGCGAAGCTGCATATGCTTGTGTTTCGGAACTCGGGGAGCTCGGACTTGTGCAGTTCCGAGATGTAAGTACCTAGGCCTATCTGCAAAGATGTGGGTCGAAATATCCAATTTATAGGGCTTATCGGTCGATATCCACTGACCTTATCTTATCTATTTATTTTTAATACTTATTAACCACTTCAATTTCCCGTCAAGTCTAGATGATTGGGAAATGTCCTTTCCTTACCTTTTCAAGTAGGATATCTTGGTATTGATTTTCAGCGGTTCACCTCCATGGCAGAACCTGCCTTATGGTGGGCAATGCCAGTAGATGTGAAATATGATTACAGCAATAAGCAGTGCTGAAAATCAATTTTTTCGCGATTTGGGTCAGGTTTTATTATATTAATTTTTGCATTGTAGCTAAATCCCGATGTCAATGCCTTCCAACGGAAGTTTGTCAATGAGGTGCGACGCTGTGATGAAATGGAGAGGAAGCTCCGTTATTTGGAAAAGGAAATCAAGAAGGATGGTATTCCTATGCTGGACACGGGCGAGAATCCAGAAGCCCCGCAACCAAGGGAGATGATTGACCTGGAAGTGAGTGTATTTAAGATAGATGTTTTGCAAAACACCTAATATAGTAGAAAGGTACCTTTCCAAGGCACCTAAATCTGTAATGCAATCAAGATTATAGTTTGTAATTTGTTGTGCAGAGTTAATTTTTTCCCGAAGCTTCAAATTACCACACATTTTCTTCAAAACCTTGATAGTCAAGATTTTTTAGATTTTCCCAGAAATTTGGAAGGAACAACCACCGTGTAAAATCCTAAAAGACTTACGATGATGGGCTTCATGTTGAAACAGCCTTCAATTATGTGCTTTAACTAATATTTGTGCATTTAATCTCAGGCTACTTTTGAGAAATTAGAAAATGAACTGCGGGAAGTGAATCAAAATGCCGAAGCTTTGAAGAGGAACTTTCTGGAGCTAACAGAGTTGAAGCATATTTTGAGGAAAACACAAGTCTTCTTCGATGAGGTATGACATTATGAGATGGCTAAAATTGACCAATATCCCTGATATGATGAGCTGTAAAAACAGAATTAGAATCTTGGTGCTTTCCTACAAACTTGCCCCACTCAAGCTATCTTGAGGCCCGTCATAATAAAAATATTTTAGTGAATCTAATTTATATCTGCCGAGGCCTGTTAAAACACCTTTGTCAATCGATTCACAAAATGGTTTGCAATAAGGTAGACCCAACCCACGGAATGGTAATCGTTTGTGTATATTTAAAAGTAAGTCTGTGCATTTCTTGAAAACAAGCTAAATTAAAATTGGCTCGCCATTCGTTATGCTGTGAATCTGTTTTGTAGGAACAGCAACTGTACTAACCAAAAATGTTTTTAAATTCATCAGCCTGGCAAAACTCACTAATCTCAGTTGAAGTCAAATTTCCACGCCTTGAAAATCCCAAATTATTTTTATTTTAGTAAAATGTTGACATAGAATTTTTTGTATTTTTTTCTTTCTAGATTTTAGGTCCAAGTATTGACTGAAGAGTGTTATGGACAATTAATTGATTTTATTCTTTTTTAGCCGACACTCCTGGTGTTATTATCTGTGTAATCTCGATGTTTTTCGAGATGTAAGATTGTGTCACGCATTCTAACCTTGTCCTCGTGATTGTCTTAACCTTGTAAAACTTGTGTTAAATTTGCCAATTTATCAGCTTTGCACCAAAAAGCAATAGATTTATTAGTAGATGGTTGTGGATGTTACGTTTTGCTTAAAACACTAGTTTCTTGATCTAGTAGGAATAGGCTACTTGCAATTTTCAATTAAATGTTTATCTGCTCATTTCATTAACAGGGAATTATTAGGTTCATCATAATAGTAATTGATACCAAGTCTACTTGGTTAGTGGACCAAGCATATCAGTTACACGCAAACATAGAATCTAATCAAATTAAACTTACTGTATGCACTGAGAGTTTTTGGCCGACTCCATTTAAAGTGCATTTCATATCTTCCACAGAAATGAACTAGACAGAAAATAATACCTCAATTTTAACCTTTCATTAACTTAATATAACATCGAATGCATATTGGCAACGCCTCTTGGTAACAAACACTTCCACTGCGTCGAAAGTTTTTTCCGTTGTTTTGCCGGCATGCCAGCGTGTACCTGTCCCGTATTGCATGGTCTTCCATCCTGTTCCCGCCTTCCGTCCGTCGACTAGCGAGCGATTGTTTTGCCAGGCTGACAATCGCTACCCCTCGCAGATGGCCGACCCGAGCAGAGAAGACGAGCAAGTGACGTTGCTAGGAGAAGAGGGACTCAGGGCAGGAGGGCAAACGTTGAAGCTGGGGTAAACGACGCTCGCTTTCTTTTTCGTAAATAGTAGTTCACTTTTTTGTGTTCGAGTGGTTTGCTTGATTTGGTTTTGGGACTTGGATGTTTTGATTTTGTTACGGCTGTACTGAACGGACTGAAATTAGGAGAGGTAGAGAGGCTTATTTACACTCTTCCTTGTACAGGTTACTTTTTTTAAGTGTTTTTCTGGTTAGTGTAATCTTCAAAATATAAAATCTTACTTAAGTTTTCTAAGAAAAAATCCAGGCTCTAAGAAAAAAATCCCTAAAAAAAATGTAGTATTTCCAAAATTATTCATTGAGGGGAAGCATTCTTTAAATCTTTGTTCACATTGCTCATTTAAGTGTTGTAGATCCAGTCTTATTTATTTAAATTCACCCTAAAATAAGGAAACCCCTTCCCAGAGATATAGCTTAACAAAATCAAAATAAATAAGTTTTTATAATTAACAAACCAAGTAAGCCACTTCAGTAGTTATTTGTTGATTATTTATTTATTATTTGTCGCAACAGACTTTTTTAGAGGTCTGTTCAATCATCGTCAAGCTGAAGCTTGTAAAAACAGAATTTCATGTAAGATGTGCCGCAAATTATCCCACTTCTGCCGTGCCTACCTTGCTTTGTACCTTCCACCTTTTGGTTAAGGAATCACTTCCAAAATGGTGCCTCTGTGAGTTCACTTTTGAGCTTTTTCAAGTCTCGCTTCTTTTTCATACAATTGCTCGGTTGTGGTGCAATTTCATCGCTTAACTACTGACGTGCGCCCATCTTTTCCGTGCATTTCTATAGTAGTTCACATTTCTTATTGCATCATCTGGGTCTGTTATTTGGCATTGGTTTTATGTCTTATACTGTATACAAAACAGTTTCAGTTTTAGCTTTCACTGCATGCTTGCATTAAATATTGCACTGGTGTCTTTGGGTAGAGAAGACTAATGTTTTGTATTAATAATTGATGCATCAAAAACACGATAACTATAAAAATGTATTTTGTATTGTATTGCTTTCATCGATTATTTTATTACCAACTTAATTCCAGATAACAATCGAGAAAGCTAGAGTTACTTTTCGGTGCCAGCGTAAAGTTGCTGTCCTACGGTTGCCGTGAAGCATGTTGTGATGGTTGTTGTTGTTATTGTTGTTGTTGTTGTTGTCGTCATCGCGTAGCAAGAGGGCCTCAACCCTACCGAGTCAATGACAAGGGCCCTGATTAGTTCGGATGATTCAATCGCGCGTCAAGTTCCATCTGGTCCCATTCAACTGGGGTATGTATTCGTAGAGAACAGCGTAGATTAGGGTTTTACTAACTTGGGCGTGTAAGTTTTATAAAGGTTTCTGTAGTCTAGATGCATGGAGTTATAACAACACTTTAAGCATTTGGTCAGACTATTTTGTTTTTTTAATTTCTAGTACTATCTTTTTGTATATTGTCTTGACACCCGACTTCATACCAATTAAGTGATTGTGTCTCTGGGTTTCTATAAAAATTCTTCAGAGAATTTGCCCTTTCACTTTATTTGGGAAGCAATTTATATTTTATTTTATTTTATTTGTGATCAACCATATTAAGCTTATGTGAACTTAGGTGAGCTTATTAATCCCTCTTCATTGAGTTAGCTCTGAAAAAAAGTCACATTAGGGTCATTCCATGTGTAATCACTCACCTCAAACTTTGACCGACCCAGATTTTGATGAAAATTGGTATACTTGTTAAGTTTGTTGACTTAGGGGCTATTTTTTAATTTTTTTTTTTTTGGTCCAACCGTTCGGATATTACAAGGGGGGGAAGTTGGGGTCATTTTGCCCCCCGCGCGTGTAGTGACCACCCTTTCTACGCAATATCTAGGGTTCTATGGGAGCTACAGAGCTGGGAAAAAAATCATCTGAAAGGTAATTTCATACCCTACCTGAATATGGAAACAAAAATGACGATATGTTAATACGAATTTAATTGTGATTTTACACATCTGCATTTTCCAAAATGACCATATCGCTGATGAGTCATTTTTGATTTGCCTGATTTTTTTTCTATATGTACAGAACATACATATGATCATGTGTTCCAAAAATCAAGATGGGTGTTCTACTACTTTCCAAGAAAAAAAAATGTTTTCTGCAAATTCATTCATAATATAAATTAATATGAACTGAATTTAAGACAACATTCAAGAAAATGATCATTACTTACAATCATAGCTACTATGAAGTACAAATTTGCATATCTTAAGAGAGATGTAGTTTACCTTATTGAGGTACATATTTTATAAGCCCTGCTGTTGCCCTGTTGGTGTCTGTAGCCGACAAAAAGTATGTTCGACCAGTTGCCGTGTTGGGGTCGGCCAGTGTTAAAACATCAGCAAAAGCTACAATTAGTTTGTCTTGTACACTGGGATAAAAATATGATGGAGCTGGTCCATGAGGGTGTAGAAAGTTGACTTGAAGTTCAAGAGACTGTGATGATTTTTCAAGAACACACGCTAGCCACCAGTCTTCGTTGTATGCTACAGTGATGAAACTGCCCACGTCTTTGAACTCAAACTCGGGTATTTCTGCTGCTGTTGCTTCCTCCTCTTCTTCTTCTTCTTCTTCTTCTCCTTCTTCATTTTTCTCAACAATCTTCACAATGTTGATTTCTTCAGAAAGAGAAAAGTGTTTCACATGTAAGGAAGTTAGCGATTTTGGGTAGAACGCATGAAAGCTTCTTGTGCCTACGATAGTTTTTAATTCTTTGAATTGTTCTTTAAGTTTGATGCCATTTGCTGTAATCTCTTCATTGGCTACAAACACAAAATTTACAGTCCACACATTTTCTGTTGCCCACCGGTAAAAGTCTATCGGCGTCATTATTTGGTCGGCATATGGTTTCTGTAAACTTGCCCGTGCTGCATTTCGTTTTACAGTCCCACCAACTCCATCGCATGGTCCTTTACCGTGGGATGTGGCAAAAAAATGCCACTCAGCAGTTAGTTCGAAGTCAACTTCATGATGGCACAAGTTGGAAAAATTCTTCTTATTCTTATATTGGGCTGCCGCTCCATCAGAAAAGTAAATTAAATGGGATACATCCGAAATGTTTTGTTTCAGGTGTCTTATCAGGTGCTTTTGGAAAGTGTGCACAGTAACGGTGTCATGAGTTAGCGAGTCAGAAATGACAACGTAACTTAAATGTTGTATGTCTCGATCTTCAGGCTTAAAGTAACACACAAATGGGTGAAGGGTGCATTGGCTGTTATTCCAATGGTAACCTTGTGCAGCATCCTGGAGCACAAAAGAATAATTCTCAGCGAAGTCGCCCACTACTAAAACTTCCCCTGGTTTAAGGTTGGCTTTCTTCTCCTGCATGAATGCCGCTTGCTGCCGTGCAATAAAATCATGATTTCTTAATAAAATGCATTTTTCAATAAAACAGTCAACAAACTCATCTGTAGGTTTCGTAATTGTCTCTAGGGTACATCTGTCTGTTGACAGCCACTGTTTATAAGTCACAGAGTCTATGAAATTTTCACTGAATGAGATTTCTAGCCATTCACGAAGTTCATCGGTTCCCGGACAATTGCCACACTTTCCTACAAAGCAGTTGAGAAGCGGGGGGTTGCACATGAGGCTGGCAAGGCAGTGTTGGTATGATTTGATGGTACCGTCTGAAAGCAAAGGCAGCTTTGCTCCCAAAGCCATCAACTTAACGTTTTGGTGTATCGTACAGACACAGACAGAATGTGTCCCAGCTGCTCCTGCCAGAACACAATGTTTGGGTCTGAGCTCTGCAAACTTCGAGAATCCAACCTTGATGTCAGGATATTTATCTTTGAAGCTGCGATACACTTCACTTAAGTTGCTTAACACTAGTCTCTTCTGGCGGTGAACTCGATTGTCACCCACTTTAACCGAGACAAAATCTTTTTTACCCGGCATGACACGGCTTACATCATCATTTTCATAAAACTCTTCAATCAGTTGAATGCAATCAGGGGAAAGAGTTTTTCCTGCTTTTTGATTTGCAGATGGCAGTATCCCTTGGGCCTTTACTAGTTGTTTGGTTTTACGTACCAAATGGTTAGATGCATTGAACTCTTGCATTATTCTCTTAATGCTCCAACTTTTTGGAAGCACAGATAAAATTGTTATTTTCTCGCTTCTGGTACTCGTCTTAAACTTTTCTTTCAGTTGTGCTATTATCTCTGACCCATCACGGATGCTGTCCTTGCACTCCTCTGAAGATGTCAAATCTTCTTTGCTGATTTCTTCATTACTGGGAGATACTAGTTCCAATCTCTTCTTTACACCTTGTGTTATTTCGCTGAACTTTCTTTTCGAATAAAACATAGATTTACCCTTTAGTTTGGTGGTATTAATAGGTGACACACCAAATGCAGCTAAAGACTGATTCACGGCATCTGCTTCACAGGGTATGTCCACGAAAGGTAGGTCAAGTTCAGTGGATTTAGTTGGCGTTAGAACAGAAACGGTTGTTAGTTCCTTCAGCCTGAGCGAGAGCAGCTTACGGCAAGTTGAGCATAATTTCTTTCCAGGGATGAGGTCGGCAATCTCCAAGTATTTCGTCCTGGATGCTGCATTAATTTCTCTTAACCCATTAACTTTCACTATTCCACAGTGAGCCTGAAACGGATCGCAGCATAACTTGTGGTGACAGCTATACAGACGAAGGAATTTCTTTTCATGTAAATGACACACGGTCTTCACATTATCACACTTAGTACGCAGAGCTAATGATAACTGCTGGTCACTATTGAAACTTTCAATGCTTTTAATCGCTAGATCTTCGATGGGTCCACATTCTTCTTCAAAGAACAGTCCAATTGAGCACATTATGAATCTCTAAATAAAAGGTGCTTGAGAGCAAATTAGCTTCTATCCTCATCAACATGAGGCCAGAGACTGATTGCTTTAGTCCAGACAAGAAATTACCAAACTTTTTACTTGTAACCTGTTACAACTTGATCCATGATTCAGGAGCATGACAAACAATCTATAGTTGTATTCTAGGGAATACCATTTTAAGATTCTTGTAGATGCAAGTCCAGACAAGAAATGAACAAACTTTTGACTTCTATGAACTGTTTCAACTTGATCCATGATTTACAGGAATATGGCAAACAATCGATTTGTATTGTAGAGAATAACATTTCAAGAACATGCAACTGTGCAAACAAAAATCAACTTTAATATAAAATATATGCCAGTGCTCTGATCACAATAATTGTGATCAAAATGCTGTTCTACTGGCAAAAAGGCACTTTTTTATAGAAAAAATTTTTTTTCTTGGAAAGTGGTAAAACACCCATCTTGATTTTTGGAACACATGATCATATGTATGTTCTGTATATATAGAAAAAAAATCAGGCAAATCAAAAATGACTCATCAGCGATATGGTCATTTTGGAAAATGCAGATGTGTAAAATCACAATTAAATTCGTATTAACATATCGTCATTTTTGTTTCCATATTCAGGTAGGGTATGAAATTACCTTTCAGATGATTTTTTTCCCAGCTCTGTAGCTCCCATAGAACCCTAGATATTGCGTAGAAAGGGTGGTCACTACACGCCCGGGGGGCAAAATGACCCCAACTTCCCCCCCTTGTAATATCCGAACGGTTGGACCAAAAAAAAAAAAAAAAAAAAATAGCCCCTAAGTCAACAAACTTAACAAGTATACCAATTTTCATCAAAATCTGGGTCGGTCAAAGTGAAATTTAATTAAAAGTGAGTGATTACACATGGAATGACCCATTAAGAAAGATTTGTAATGAGAAACGTCTTTTTCTAAAATTTAAATCCTTTGGCTAAACAAATATTTTCCTTATTGGGTTCTTTGCATTAAGTAATTGAGTAAATCTTTGCCTTCAATTTTTGCCTAGTTGCTACATTCCTGAGCATGCGTTAGTTAAAAAAACAACTGATTCAAAACGTTGCTTGTGATTATCATAACCTATACCAAGTCACAAAATGGCAATGCTTTGCTCGATGAAATTCTGGGAAGGTTCCTTTACCCAACAAAATCATGAGGGCTGAATTTAACTCATCGATTTGCAAACAGCATTTAAAAAACAGCATGCCGCAGAGATTTGTTTTTGCTTGGTATGTTGTGACGACCATGCGTATCATTTCAGCAATGTCCTGTCTGCATTTTGTGATGAATCATTATCATTAAGTTTTTAAGCAATGAAATCTTAATTAATGCCAAATAAACAGACTGTTATTTATATTTTAAGGAAGAAATTCACAAATGAAAAAAGTAAACGCTTGATAGCTAGCGTAGGATAAAAAAAAACAATGATGTAGGGTGCTTTAGTTCGTCTATTTCTTGTGAACAAAGCATGACTTTGCTGTGTTTGCCGGGTAGCTTTGTCGCTGGTGTGATTCTGCGTGAACGAATCCCACCGTTTGAGCGAATGCTCTGGCGAGCGTGCCGCGGCAACGTCTTCTTGCGTCAAGCTGAGATCGAGACGCCACTCGAAGACCCAGCCACTGTGAGTTTGCAGCCGTTCATATTCATGGTGTTGTTTTCTTAAAAAAAGTAACTTCCAGATTAGGGTTGAAGTTAATTCAAGGTTTATCAACAGGTTGCTATGGCATTTGAAAGATTAATAAACTATTTGAATTCCTTTGAATCATACGAAGATTTATGATTATTGATCATAAAGTTTATAGACACAGTTATTTGTGTGTAAAGAAATTACTTTTAGCTAATAAATATACATTATTATTATATGTGATATCATATTACTATTGTATGTAATTTTCAAATTGTTTGTAATTATTTCAATGTGAAATGCTGGCTAATTGAAGTAAATCTGTCTGTCAGTCAGAAAGATGTAAAAAAAGAGTCATTGTCCTGTGAACCTTAGGTTGATCTCATTGGAGCGTTGTGTAAAGTTGTGCCCGTTTATTGCTTGTAGGGCGACCAAGTGTACAAGTCGGTGTTTATCATCTTCTTCCAAGGTGATCAGTTGAAAACACGTGTCAAGAAGATCTGCGAAGGTTTCCGTGCAACTTTGTACCCTTGCCCTGAGGCACCGGCCGACCGTCGCGAGATGGCCATGGGTGTGATGACTCGCATCGAGGACCTCAACACGGTGGGTACACAGGGCATCATTATGCCCTTCTGTTTGACTCTATGCAAAGATGATTTCCTTGGGTTTCCGGATTACCGATCTGCTTGCACTGCTAGTGCGAATTTTTTGTCAACTGGTAGCTTTTCAGAACATTTTCTGTGCTTTTCAGGGTATTGAAAAAAACCAGAGAAGGTTTCATGAAAATTTTAGTTTGTTAACTATCAATATGCCTGTATTTCCCTTATTTTAATAAGCATTAAGAACATAATTTTGCTTTTTATTGAAAGTGAAGTACATGTATTTTGTACAATCATGTTTCTTTTGTTCTCTGTGATTACTTTGAAGGTGACAAGAAATTTCTTATAGCAAATTCATTTTTGATTGAAAAATATCATGTATAATTATTAGCTTACAAAATGCTTTCCTCGTGAGATGATTTATAACGCGATTGCTCTGCTTTGCAGGTTTTGGGGCAAACGCAAGATCATCGCCACCGGGTTTTGGTAGCAGCAGCGAAGAACATCTTGAACTGGTTCGTGAAGGTGCGCAAGATCAAGGCCATCTACCACACGCTCAACTTCTTCAACCTGGACGTCACACAGAAGTGTCTGATTGCCGAGTGCTGGGTGCCTGTGTTGGACATTGAGATGATACAACTGTCCTTGCGCAGAGGAACGGTACGTCAAAACATCTTTACCAATTAAGAATTGTAAGAAAGAAAATTTGCAAGGTGTTTCCAACAAAATAATTGATACAATTTACTTGTCTCTACTGTTACTGTATTTTTTCCCAGCTTCTAATCTTTCCATTTGCATCCTCTATTTTTAGTCAAATTCTCTCTTGGTCATTTTGACACTTACAACATAAATGATATTTGCTAGTAAATAATTAACTTTTTTTTTAAATCCTAATGGTACCTCCTTGTTGTTTCAGGAAAAGAGCGGAAGCTCCGTTCCTCCGATTCTCAATCGTATGGAGACGTTCGAAGATCCGCCAACTTACAACCGGACGAATAAGTTTACCAACGCGTTCCAAGTGCTTATCGACTCTTACGGAGTTGCAAGCTATCGGGAGGTTAACCCTGGTATGCCAAATTCATTTATTTTCTGATACCTCTTCTGATGTGTACTGACAAAGGTCACAAAGGACTAAGAAAGCAGCTCTAAAGCATCGGGTTCTAATTGAATTTAACTTTCAGCTCCATACACAATCATCACTTTTCCATTCCTGTTTGCGGTGATGTTTGGGGACACTGGCCACGGCTTAATCATGACTCTGTTTGGTGCTTGGATGGTTCTCCGAGAAAAGCCACTGGCTGCAAAGAAAATTGAGAGCGAGGTCAGATATCCATTTTTTCTTCTCCATTTGATATCACATGAAAAGCTCAGAGGCAACATACCATGCACAAGAAAAATGTCCTTTAATACATATTATTTTATTTCCAGATCTGGTCTATTTTCTTCGGTGGTCGCTACATCATCCTGCTTATGGGGCTATTCTCTATGTATACCGGTCTGATTTATAACGACGTATTCTCGAAGTCGCTCAACATATTTGGCTCGTATTGGTCAACCAATTACGATCTGTCTACGTTAATGGCCAATAAAGACTTGCAGCTGAATCCAAGTACCAAGGATTACTTACAATATCCTTATCCGATTGGTCTGGACCCTGTCTGGCAGGTGGGTTGCAAATTTTCAGCAATATCTCAGAAAGTTTTTAATAAGCACAAGTTATCATCGACAAACTCCAGATTTCTGAATCACAAGTGTTCTTGAATATTGTGTAACAATTTTAAACCCCTGGTTTTGTTTTTTTCATGATCAGGTTGCTGAAAATAAAATCATTTTCATGAATGGCTACAAGATGAAGATTTCTATCATCATCGGAGTCCTTCACATGTTGTTTGGTGTCATCCTTAGCATGTGGAACTATGTGTAAGTTCTGTTCAAAACGTACAGTTGTATATTGCACGGATTTCACTAAACACATGCAAATTAATATTTTGTTTTTTGAATCTAGAGTTAAAAAATTTTAAATTTTTTTGGCCTGTCTAGGTACTTCAACAAGCGCATGAGCATCTTCTGCGAGTTTATTCCCCAAATCATCTTCTTGGTCTTTCTCTTCATGTACATGACACTGCTTATGTTCATTAAGTGGGTGGCTTACAGCCCAACCAACCGTAAGTTAGCTACTCGCTAAAAATTTTTTTTTACAAACTTTTGCATCGGATTATTATACAGTCAGCATTTCTTTGGTGATTCTTGCTTTCCAGCTGTTGAGTCCGGACCGTTTTGTGCTCCCTCCATCTTGATCACATTCATCAACATGGTGCTGTTCAAGACCAGTGACCATCCTGCTGTCTGCTCGCCGTACATGTTTGCCGGACAAGTACGTGTTACCAGTTCAAGCATCTTTATTTGTTTAATCAGTACGCTTAGCATCTACATAAACTTGCATATCGCTCTGTTTGCCAGGAATTCCTCCAAAAAGCACTGGTGATTCTTGCTGTGCTGTGCATTCCGTGGATGCTGTTGGCCAAACCGATCATGATCATGCGTGAGCAGAAGCGGCAAGCGTTGCTGGTGAGTTTAGTGGACTGGGTGGCCATGTATTTGGAAATTCTACATGCCGCCTTTGCAATAAGCTCTTCTTCTTCCTTGGTCTGTGGGAACCTGATAGCCAGTTATTTGGTTTATGCTTTTTTCATGGCCCCATCAGGCCAGGATAAATTCAACTCAGTATAGCAACCCTGTATCTGCTTACCCTTTCCCTTGATAATGTGCAGGCATTTTAGGCAATTACCTCCACTTCAAAATTATTTTGCAAAAACAAAATGCTAATAAAACAAGATAATGATTTGGGACTAATATTAACTAACGTGAGTAGAGTAACATAAGTGACAAAGAAAGCACCAACTCTAATCTGAGTAGTATCAAGTGTGTCAGGAGCTGACGGCTGCTGCTTTTTCCAGGTACAAAGCAACGGTCACCACCAGCAGGAGAACGGAGATGCCGAGGCAGCTATGGCCCCCGTCGCCCCTCCCCCACGACAAGGAGGTCACCACGAGGAGACCGACATCACCGAGATCTTCATCCACCAGGTCTGTTCTGCATACCACTTTGAGCCATTCATCCTGTTTTCTTGAAAATCGAATGTACAAAAAATTACTCAGGTTGTGCAAGTCCCAGCAGAAGTTTTTTGTTAGTACATTTGGCTTAGAAAGGTGTACAAAACCTGTACTGCTAGTGACTTGTCTTGCTCTGTGTTTAATTATAACCTTTGGGAACAAAATCCACAGTGCCTTTATGATGCAAAAGAAGGTTATTCCATCAGATTAATGCAAATGAAAACTCCTGTAATTACGACTAACAAAGGACAGCAAATACTAAACAGAAACAATGTTTTACTTTAGGGGATCCATACTATCGAGTACGTCCTTGGATCTGTTTCGCACACTGCATCTTATCTCCGACTTTGGGCCCTCTCGCTGGCTCATGCTCGTAAGTTGAACAAAATCATTGCCGCAAGGAAAACATACTGAATAAAGTCAACAGTCAATAAGAGCTCTTGACATCTATTGACTCGGTCACTATCTTGTAAGTTCTAGTTTTCCATGATAATACTAACAGATGAGATGAATTCAGTTATTTTTTAGGTGTCAAAGATCTGAATCGGCTTGTCTTGGGCACACTTGATTTTATTTCTGTTTGTGCCATGAAACTTCCACCAAAAGTTCTGTAGCTTACCTGTATCCTTCCCCACCTTCAAATATCTCCTCAAAAATCTCCTCTGCAATGCCAAAACAACAATTTTAATATTCCTACTTAATTAACATTTTTCTCAACTAGCTTTTTCACTTTTGGTTAAATGCATATCCAATATCCGCAATCTTCTTTAATAATGTTGCACCTTTAAAACATTGTATCAATCGTCTGGCGTTACGATTACAGAACTGTCTGAGGTGCTGTGGAACATGGTGATGCGCAATGGTCTCATCTTCGACGGGTGGGTTGGCGGTGTGGCCCTCTGGATCATCTTCTCGTTTTGGGCTGTGCTTACTGTTGGCATCCTTGTCCTCATGGAGGGACTATCCGCATTCCTGCACACCCTGCGTCTGCACTGGGTAGAGTTCCAGAGCAAGTTCTACTCGGGTCTTGGCTACAACTTCCAGCCGTTCTCGTTCGAAGCAATCCTAGATCTGGCTAACCAAGTTACGGAGGAGTAATATGTATTTTGGTAGGCTAAATGTAATGGAGATATAAATTCATATGTAATCATAACTAGATACTTGTTATGCTACTAGCTTTAGGTGCTATAATCTATTATATTTAAAGTTAATCAATTGTTAGCAGGTACACTAGTGTGCTCTCCAAGGGGTGGTCTTCTATCACTCCTGGTCTCATTCCAAAATTTGTTATGAGGTATTTGCTGTGTTTGACTTAATACGCATTCCTTACAACATTGGTCGATACTTAATTTTCCTTAGCACATATCTTCAAATGTTTATTAGGAAACTCTCATAGCCATCTAATGGACCATTACCACTTTGATTATTCATATTTAATAAGGTAAAATAATGCTAAAGATACTTACAACATTCACGTGTGCAATTCATGGTAAACTGATGTAATAATAATGTAACAATAGAAGAAAAACGTGCAAGTCACATGCATGCTACAAATAAATTTCACTTCATGAGCCATCGTGGTTTTATTGTAATCTACATAAATAAGTTTGAGGTGACAGAAATATGTTAAATCTTACCAAGTACTATCAGATCTTAATAAATGTTACAAACAATACTGTGTTTAAATTGATATTGATTGATATCAGAGATGTCACCAGCAGGTATAAATACAATTCACAGCAGAAGGTCGAGCAATAATGAAACCAACATCAGAAACAATCTTTGAATAGTGTTTCACTTATTTAATCTATTTGTGCATCCGTAAGTTCATACAAATCCTCCACATCTCTTAGCTATTATCAATCGCTCTCTCATTCTTTCTGAAGACCAATCTCTTTGTCTTGTTAGCCGATTCAACACCGATTCCAATGAATGATTAGGAAACTGCTCAAAGTAGTTCACTACTCCATCTACCGATATTGTTTCTTTCATCACAACCTTGTTAACCTGTGCTACCTCAGACGGATCTATCACTACTCCAAGTTCGAGACGAAATATCTGTCCGCTTGCGCTAAACGTCAAGCTCACATTGGCTTGGTCCAGAATTCTCAAAGACATGTATTCATTTAATCTTCGAAGAATAGGTTTGATAGAAGCGCATCTGGAGCGAGAGTTCTTTTTCTGTATTGCTTTCAAAATTTTTACTTCTTCAGCATAATCTTGTTGAATGGAATGAATGCTTTCTTTTTCCTCTGTGCTTGTTAATAACGGTTTTGAAAATGCCACCATTGAGTTCTTTGAAAACACCTGATCAATTTCCTCTTGACGAACTTTACTGTCAATGTGTTCAGGTTCTTGTGATTCATATAGGGAAGGCATGCTATGAACTGTTTTATTTGCTACTTTTGCTTTCTTCTTCCCTTTTTTTGTCTCTTGAGAAGGGGATACTTGCAAGGGGGCATGGGCGCTTTGCCAACGTTCTGACTCTTCAATAAGTTTCTGCTTACTGGACTTGTTTAAATTTGTATCACTTTTCTCCTTTGTGTCCCCATCTAAATAAAACGATTTCTGACTTTCAGGAACAGTTACTAATTCATCCTCTTTAATTTTGACAGGCCACCTCCACTTCATCGGTAACCCATTCTGGGTCCCCTCCAAAACACCAAGTTTTTGTGTGAAATTGAGAACAACGTGACCCTCATTGTCGTAAACAACCCCGTTCCCTAGCATATCAAAGAGGGCGATGATTACTGGTGCTCTTAAATACCCTGTGACTGGATCTTTCCCACCGGGACTCACTACTACGTACATTCTACTCTGGCAATGTATGGCTACTCTTCCGCTGGGGTAGTATATGCTTCCTGAGCCATTAGGCTTAAAAACTGCAGCTCGAGTTCCATCAGGATAGTACCTGTACTCTGCTTGTCGTCGTTTCTTAAACAGTAACATGTGCGGCTTTGCAGAAAATGTTTTGTAAGTCGTGATCTTCTGAATGGCTACTTCTTGAGGAAGCTTTGTCCACCCGCGAGTGACAAATTCCTTGTCTGACAGGCGATATTTAATTTGGGCTTCATGGTTCCACGTGGAATTCAATTTAGCATTTGTGCTTGAGCCTGAAGAAGAAAGAGATTAGCAGTTTTCTGCATTGAAAGATTTAAAAAATCAAGTTTTTCTTTGATGCAGAAATTCTGCTTTTTGCAACCTATGCAGGTAACGCCTGCCTATCTAGAACTAGATCTACATTAGGCTGTAGACCTTATTGTCTACAACATACAAGATGATACCAGCTCTGATACCAGTAATCAACAAGTAATTTTAATAATCTTGGTTTGATATATCTCCTTGTTGTGTGTGATTAGACAGTTGTCTAGCATGGAAATAATGAATCCTCAACAATTAGATATCAGCAGAAGTATCTTTACTATGAGTGATGACAATCCCATTTGCCAATCGGTAATGTATTAAGTGAACCATTTTCCAAGATTTATTTATTGCGATCGATGCATTTTCTTAAGCTGGATAGGACTTACCTTCTGCTGTCGACTCCCGACTTTTTTTGTTGCCTTTTGACCCCGATTTTGGGGTTGATTTCTTGACCATTGTTCAGTTTCAGGTGTCAGTAGGCAATTTAATTTTTATTAATTTGCAAAACTTGGTTTCTAACATTTGGTTTGCTCACACTTAATATTTTCATTACTACGGAAACATGTAGGTACAAGGTGGATTTTTAGTTACATTTTTATTGTTGTGACTTAGTTCAGTACAGGTTGACAAATGATGAAAAGTAAGTAAAAGTTATTGATTTATAATAAAAACGAGCAGATAAATTTAATTTCATATAGGCAACATTTTGCAATCGAAGAATCTCCTACATATGTATGACTATTTAGGTGTGAAAAATGGAACTTAGAGGGACGTGCAATTTTTATTTAGATTTTAATTATAAACTAAACATAACAGTCTGGCTGGACCATTAAGCACTGAAAACTTCAAAGAAAATGTTTGCCTTCTTTGCCTAGTTAATGATTTTATGTCAAAAGGTTTAATCGATAGGCAGTTCTAACAGCTACTGCACTGTAATAATGGACATGGTAAAACAAAAAAGGTACAAGGTAGTTAAGCCTAGCATTAATTTTGCAGAGTCTTTTGATATCAATATCACTTGACACATGTTTGCAAATCTATTCATTTGCAATAATATGTGATTCATTCTGCCAAGTCCAATCAAACTGCAGGAACTGCTTCTGTTTCAGCAAGCTCTTTCATTTCTGAATCCTTTTCACTCTCACTACTTGAGCTGCATGACGAGTCCGTACTATCACTCTCCGAGTCCACAGAAGACACTGATGGAGGTTTTTCGTAGAGTAGCCGAAGTCTTGCATTTTCTTTGTTCAGCCTTTCATTTTCGAGGACAAGTAAGTGCATATTTTCTTCCATGTTCTTCTGGGCTTCGGCATTCAGTTGAACGTCACCCTCCACTTCAGAGTTGCTGTTGGACTGTTCCTTACCCATGCCATTGTACTTTTGGAGTCTTTTTTCCAGCATGTCAACTTTTCCTTCTAGCTGAACGTAGTCTTGAATTAATTGCGATTTGGAAAGTGTGCCAAGCCGCTCAGCATGGAGATCTTCGTAAGTATTGGAAAACTCTCTTGTCAGAAATTCTCCTTCATCTGATGGCGATGAATAAAAATAATCGTCATCTGAATCCACGCTTAAGCTCGAGTCTCTTGCTCGCGGAGGTTTTTGAATAATGGAGACTCCGACACGTTGACGAAGTCCGTCAGCATTATTTGTCGCTGCTTGAAGTTTTACATCCAAATCCTTTAAATCATTGTGATCTTCCATCAAAAATTGAGTGGTGTTGTATGGAGCTTCGGGCAATCCATAGGTGTACATTTTTGCTCGTACGTTGTCATTCTCGTGATTTTCAGCTTTATCCTCCCAAGATGACTTGCTGTAGGGCTTACGCTTATTCGCTCTAGGTTTTCGAGCACGTCTTGTTTTCTTTCTTCGCTGTTCGTCATGTGACGTGACGTTAGTTATGTTCTGATTGGTATTAGGAATAACGACATCAGATTTTACAATTTTCAATTGTCCGCCATGACCAACGTTGACGTCATCTTCGATCCCTTTCACAGGAGGCCCTAAGGGGCCCACTTTTTCCGCAGAAATACTTGACATGATTTCTCCGCAGAGAGAGATGTTTTAGTCTGGAGCTTAGTTTATTCTTGTAGATTTATCACTTCACGTCCACAAAAAAATTAAACAAAATTATAATCTGAGTTATTTGTGATGCACAGCTTCCAAACACTCGACGAGAATAGGACGTTTTACTACCATACTCCATCTTATGTATAATTTGCGTGCAGTCGTCTCGTGAAGCAACAACAAACAACCAACGAAAGTCGTCGAAGCTCGATCCATTGGACCAATCGCATCGTTGTAACTGACAAGCTGCGCTGTACTGCTGCTAGGTCACGTTTCGCGCCTGAATTGTTTGAGTAATTTTTGGACGGAATAGAGGGAAAAGGTATGCGACGATATTCCATTAAATTGAACAAAAATAAGATTAAGACATCTGATGCTCAGCTCGGTATTTTCAAATATGTATATTCATGTTTTGCTGACTGGGTTTACAGAAGTGTATTTGGTTCTAACCTCTAATTTATTTTGTCTGCGAGGGGTACCTATAATCATAAAATAAAGATAGAATTCGATGTCGAATGCCCAATTATTAATATTTTCTATTTAATTTAAACTTTTTTTTAGGATGGCTCTCATCAAAGCAGATGATTTCGTTATAAACAGCAACGCTGCCCTGGAGTTCAAACTTGTGCGTAGCTCATCTGATCTTGAAGAGGATGCCTCAAGTTTTAAGCCAGAAATGTCCCATCAGGTATTTGGTGAGAGGTAAGTCCTATCTTTGAAAGAACAAGTTCTAGGATTATTTTATTTAAAATTTACAAAGTGATTTTTTTTCTTTAGTGAAAGCATATTTGGATATCAAAATTTGAAAATAAAGCTGTACTACAGTGCCGCTAGAATGGCAACATACCTAGGGACAACGTACAGCCGCAAAGTGGATCCAAATGTCCATGATGGTTGCCAGGTGAGGACATTTTACAATCACATAAATCAATTGGTTGGTAATGTCAGCACTGCCATGTTGTAGGTTCTTCATTATCTTTCTGGTAACTCAACTGCTAAGAGTAAAAGTAAAGCTAAAATTTGATAATAAAGTCCATTAACAAAGTATAATTTTTGGTTTATTTATAGCCTGATGACATAGTTAAGAAACTTTCCGAAGTCCTGCAACAAGGATTTTGCACCAACATAGATGACTTCTGTACTGATCTCGAAAAGGATACCGGTTTTAAACCATTTGGGGACTTGCTGCATTCTTTCTCTGTCCAAGGTAGGTGCAGAGAGCAATGCTATTTCCAGCATTGCTTAGGAAATAGGTAGGCATCTAAGTCTTTCTTGAGTTGATGAGCGAAGCAAAGAGTCAATTTGACTATTAATCTTTTTTTTATTAGTTTTTCCTGTTTTTTAGTGACCGATTTTGACTGAAATAATCTCTGAACTTGGTATGCTACACCTTTGGAAACAATCTGCAGGATAGTTGTATTAAAATCAATTTTTATTAAGGTTTAAAACTTCATGAAATGCTGAAAGGCAAAACTTACAGAACAGACATTTTCAAACGGTTCATTGAATTGATATTTGATTTCCAATATGCCTTAAAATTGTAAAACTGTTGTTAATGTTCTGCAAGAATTCAAGGGAGACAAATGATTCAACAAATGTTTTTTTAATCATTTATGTTAAAATTTTAAAGATCAGCATTTCACACATGTGCATTCATATTTGAAGAAACGAACAGTTCAAAAGTTCCTCGTTTTATGTACTTGCACTGCCTGAATAAGTAATTAACCCCACAATATTGTGCTCGCAAAGAAAGTTTTAAGACTATTTTAAGATTGGTAGGCACCAGAAAGTGGCACATGGACACATTTCAGATAAGTTATTCCATTCAATAAGAGAATATAATTTCCTGGCAGACACCACCGGTTTTTCTGGGTTCCAGTTTTATTCGCATCTTGGAAATGTATTTTTTCAAATGATTTTGACCGTTTTTACATCATATACAATGTGGATGGAGCCTAATAACATTTCTTTACCGCATTTTGAAGAAGCAAGTTATATATATTTGCCATTTGCCACACTCTTTTAAAAAGAATTGCCACATCTCTCCAAATGCTCATCCTTTAACTTTAACTCTCTCGTCCACAGAGTTTGCCTAGTGTATCAAGCAATTTTTTTTTTTTTTTCAGGTGAAAATTCAGTGAAGCGTACTTATGAGATATATTCCTGCGATGTTACTACCCCTGGCTTTTTGTCATATCATGAACGAGTGCAAACATTTATTCTCTGGTACATTGATGCCGCAAGCTTTATAGACACTGATGATGAAGGCTGGCGCTTCTTCTTTATGTAAGTGACTCCCTAGAAATATCGAATCACCATGCCAATTTCTTAAACATTTTTTTATTTTTTGTCTGTTGCCTATTTGATGACTCCCAAATAATCAAATTTTTTCCTGTGAAAAGGTATGAAAAATACTCTTTTGAGGGTTCGCCCATGTACGCATTCATTGGGTATGCAACGACATATGAGTATTATGCTTATCCACGAAACATTCGGCCGCGCATTAGTCAGATGCTGATTCTACCACCATTCCAAAGGCGAGGGCTTGCGGCTGAACTATTGCGTTCGATTTATCAACACTACAAGGGCAATGATAAAATTATTGATATAACTGGTAAGAATTTTGGTTGGCCATTTGAATCTTATCTGAGTAGTATTTGTATTTAAAAAATATGTTTGTGTAGCTTTACCACTAATCAAACTTTGTTTAGTTGAAGACCCATCGGTAGATTTCCAACGATTGCGTGATTTTGTAGACGTGCAGAATTGTGCCAATTTTGGCAGCTTCCAGAAGGACCAACTTCTAAAAGGCTTCACGAACACTATGTCTGCTGAAGCCCAGTCAAAGCTTATGCTGTCAAAAGTATGTGGTTTTGCTCGAGTCAATCATCTCTTTCCTTTAATTATTTTTTCTATAGTCACATTTTGCTGCTCGTTTGATTGCATTAATTTATTGCTATTATTCAACTAACGAAGGACATGGAAATTTTGCAGAAGCAAGCGCGCCGTGTGTATGAAATATTACGACTGAAAGCAACGAATTTATCAGATAAGGAGGAATACCGCAACTATCGATTAAACATCAAACGAAGGCTGAATGCTCCACACCAGGTAAGTGACTTTTGCAAATAAAATTTTCCAATTATGAATTAATACATTAATGGTTTAAATTTGAAAACAAACAAACTTATGTAGTGTGCTTATAACATTTGAACAATATCTCTTCTACAGAAACAGAAAAGTATGCTGGAAAAGTTGAAGCTGGTGCTGAAACCACAAGAGTACCAAGCTGCATTGTCAGTTACTATCGCTAGCGATGAACAACGCCAGGATAACTTAGAGCAAGACTACCAAGAACTTTTAACACAATACCGTCAAGTCCTGGAGCGCTTGTCAGCTATCTAATTTGAGTAATTACGACCAACAAATGAACCATCAGAAAGCAATTGAGATTAAAATAACTATAAGTATTATTATCTATTTTTTTCCAAGGAAGAGCTAAATTTGAATTATTTTCTGATTTGAGTTTGGACGATCATAAATATAAGTCTTACTAGATCCTTAATTTATTTGTAGGTTTTCTAAATCGAGTTTAATTTAACTAATACTCTTATGATGGTTCAAATAAGCGCGAAATTGGCTTCCTTCCTATGAATTGACACTGTTGCCTATTGTATCGCGACGCTATTCAGGGACAAAGGACAGCGGAACAGTTATTTTGATTAAAATTTTCATGTGTTACTCCATAGCTTTGTTTGTATAAATGATATAACATTAAAAAATCTTGAGGTGGTTAATCTCACGTCTATTTACAAATTCTCTCTTAATTACTGAGGATAAAGCGAGAGCGAATTTACAGTGTTGCCGTTCTGGTGTATAGTAGCCGACGTGACTCCTGAAACTAGTCCGCTTGTGCAGCCATAGTGACGCTTCGGTTGACGACTTTCAGGGGTGTGGACCACACTGTTATTTACCTGTGCAGCTACGTAAGTTCACCACTTTGTATTGCACAATGGGCCCATTTGATGTATTTTCATCGGTAGGGGAAGAAATTGCTCCGTATATTAGTACAGAGGTGAAATTATGGCGGATGATATATAGGTACTTGTATCGTGTCCCCCCGTTTCCCCTCTCAACCCGTGTTCGCCTGTTGCATTCATTTCTTATTCTCACTTCGGTATCTGCCATGTATGATTATACATTGGCGTTAGGTAACTGGCTTTCTCAGACTCAGATAATTTATGATCTTATGTGTCTTATTTGACAATAAAGTGCCATGGCGAAGCATTTCTTTGTGGGTCTTTGTATTTTACATAATGAAAGAAGACACCAAATATTGATATATCCCTATAAATAAATATATGGATTTAATAAAGTAACATTTAAAACTGGCACGACTTAAATATGCCTGCACCAAGGCATCAATTACTGACATGATTGTTTTTAGACTCATGTCTACTTGATCTAACCTTACCACTAGTTTTGACAAAAACTGTTTTAACTGGGTTTTGAATGCTTAGTGAAGAACAACTAAATGTCCCAACGTTCATAACTTGTACCTGTTTCTTTTTCAAGGGTAAGAGCAGTCCTAACAATTTTCTGATAAAGGAACTACAAAAAAATAAATAACAATTACCTAGTTTAACCATCCTAAATGCATCAAAATAAAATAATCAGGGTCAATAACTCAAAAACTTACATATTTTGTAGTTTTGGAAATATAATCTCAAACAAATTGGCGTTTTTTACTAACTTCGCAATTATGTGTATGGAAAAAACGCCAATTTTTCGAGTTTGTCCTTACGTTACGTGATATAATCAAAATTTCCTTATTCATTACGTTTAGCTAGAATGGTGCTACTTGAGTAAAAAAGGCATAATATTTGATTTAGTTAAAAGCAATTGTGTATTTTTAAATCCAGGGCTGAAGAATTACATCACTCGCAATGGGTGACGTTGACGTGGTTCTTGAGCAGAGTGTTTCGGATGAGGAAGCTGTTGATAGAGCAATAAGAGGTACGCCTGAAACTTGGCATTTGTACATCGTATTGGAAATAAGTATTATTTTTACGTTAATTCATTGAAATTGCAACAAACAGCACTAACAAACATACTTTTTTTTTGTATTTTCTAGAAGTTGCAGTAAGAGCTGAGGCTAACAAATATTGTGCATCTACTTCAAAAAAAGGACAGGGAAGGCCTTCCACAGCTACCGCTACGGTGGTGACAGTTGGAGATTATTTCTGTGACATTTGTCACAAGAGTTTTACAAATGTTTCGGTAAGAACTAAAAAAAAAAAAAAAAAAAAATTCTTAGTCTATAGTTATTGTATTGGTTATGTTATATTTGAATTTGTATCTACGCTGGACTCATCTTTCAGACATTTCGTCGCCACCGTAAAGGTTGCGAGGAAGAACCTGAAGAAACACAGCCAGAAATTCCGATCACGAGTGTCACCGTGGTTAAAGACGTGTATGACTTGCCATCTGATGACGAGGAAGAAATCGGAGGGCTGAAGAATTTAAAACTTAAAGGTTTGGAACTAATTGTTCTTTGATCATTATGATTATTAAAAATTCAAATTATAATGAAGTCTTATCCTCTCCTTTCATCCTTCAGGAGTTGGTGTTATGATGGGCAAGATGAGTGAGCTACTGGACGACTCATCGGCCGTTGCACCTGGGAAGTGTCACTGTTGCGGAGAAGATTTGGAAACGGCCCACACGGTAAGTACAGTTGTGACAAGTTAACTGGTACTGTTTTGACGAAATAAATTTAGACAAAATTGATACTTCCCACCAAGTTAAGTGTAAAACAAGTAATCAATGTTGGTATTCCGATCCAGGGTGGTGACTTTGCGTGTGACGACTGTGGTAAACTATTCAAGCTCAAGTCAAGCTTGGAACGCCATCGTCGAGTGATCCATGCGGAGGGTGACGCGTTCGCATGCCCTGAGTGCACGGCAAGATGCCCCGACAAGGGCACACTTGCCCGCCACATGTACACGCACACTGGACTTAAGCCGTACTCGTGCGACCGGTGTAACAAAGAGTTCAGCCGCAAGTACCATCTTGAGCGGCACATTGTGCAAACTGGGTGCAATGGAAAGCCCAGGCCGATACATCCCTGTCAGGTGTGTAATTGATACTGGATATTCTGTCTTTTTAAAGTTCCGTAGAGCAAAAATTTGAAATGTTTAAAATACAAAAGTAACTTGCTGTGTTATGCAAGATGCATATAAACTCGATGCCACACAGATATTGGGAATGTATTGCTTATTAGGCAATGTTTTTCAGTTAAAAAGTAAGCCAAAAATGTAGATTGAATTGATTCAGAACTTAAGCACTACGTAGGCTCAAATCTTTCAAATATTTATTATATTCTCCAAAGATTTGACAAAATTATTATTTCTGTTCTGAAAATTCCAGGTTTGTGGCCGTTTATTCAGCCGCAAAGACAATCTTCGAGAACACCTGCGTGCTCATGCTGGCCAGGTGAAACGTAAGAAGAAATACAATTGCGTTCACTGCGACAAAGAGTTCCACGGAACCACGCTGCTGCAGATACATATGCGAACGCATACAGGTTAGTACCTACCTAATGACATTGACGCAAACCAAAATTAAAAAAATTAAAAAATTAGTTGTCATTTTATTTTCTGAAGAGACATTTTTACTCTAAAATTAATCTGTAATTTCTTGTAAAGTAATTTTGATTGTTCGAGAAAAACATTTTTTACCTAGGCAATACTGTCTGTATTTAAATTGGAAGGTCCCGACTCTCTGTTGGCTTCCTAATCCTTTCCTCTCGTGTAGTATCATCTCACGAATCCAATAATTTAACGTTTCTTTTTAAGAAGATCGTGTGATTTCATTTTTTATTTTTGTATTTTTGTCACTATAGGGGAAAAGCCGTATTCATGTGAATTCTGCCCCAAGAACTTCCCTTCGAGCGGAGCTATGAAGAAGCACCGTCGGATGCACACTGGCGAGAGGCCGTACCAGTGCAAAGAGGTGAGTTCGTTTTATTTGGTCTACTGTCGGCAAGTTCTACTTCATTTCTGGCCTGTCTTTCTGTTTTCACTGTCAAATTCTTACCAAATTATTCCTCCATGTTGGCACATTCAGCCAAAATCTGTCTGTTTCCAAAGGGCAAATATCTTTGGTCTACTTTTACAACTTCAAAATAGTAGAATTTGCACTTTGTATCTTTCTAACTCTTGTTTCTTTCTGCTTTGCTGCTCTAAGATTTGGATCTGGTGGTGGTAAGTGAAATGCTGTTTGTTGTTTGACATTTCAATTGCCATTTCTGATTACTGCCCAACTTCAAAAATCATTTTCATCGTGGCTCAGTTTCCTTAACAAAATATAATTTTTTCCACAGTGTCAAGCTACATTTGCTGCCAAGGAAACACTGAACAGACATGTCCGAACACATACGGGAATGAAGCCTCACGCTTGCAAATTCTGCGGAAAGTGTTTCATCCAAGCTTCCCAGCTGCGTGCTCACATATTCCATCACACCGGTTAGTTCAATATTAAAAACTCCCTTGCGAATACTTAACAACTTGAAATTTATTCAAATTTACAGCTGTTCAGAATCACATAAATAATATAAAACAGTTCAGTCATGTATCAAAATTTGACAGAAGAAAAGTACCTAGTGCACCAAGGACAGGGAATGATGGGCCTGTTTCATTGCAGGTGAGAATGGCTTCACTTGCGAACACTGCAACAAGGCGTTCAATCGGCGATCGCGCCTGTTGATGCACGTCAAGTACATCCATGAGGGAGCCAAGCCGTTCGAGTGCGACCAGTGTTCCAAGACTTTTGTGCGTAAGGAAGATATGGCCCGTCACAACATCCTACACTCGGGAGTCAAGGGTAATCTAGCACGTTTTTTTATTTTATTTTGGAAATTTAAATGATCCAAATTCCAAACTCTTTATGCTTGTTTTATTTGGATCTCAATTAATCAAACCTGTATTGATATTTCTAGCTTAAAAACTTTTGTTTTGGTTAATTTGTGTCTGCTTTTTGATTGATTGTTCAAGTCTTATTATTTTGTTCACAGAGCACCAGTGTCCGGTGTGTAAGAAGATGTTTGCCATGAAATCTTCGCTAAAAATCCATTCCCTGACGCACACTAAGGTGAGTTTCAAAAATAATTATTTTTAGTTTTGTCTGTTCGTACTTCTGAACTGTAGTTCTTAACACGATCATTAAGCAACAGTTAAGCCAAACATTCTTCATTGAACCCAACTTATGAAAAATCAATATATTCAAAATCAAATGTCATTGAAACCAGTGATTACTGCAAAAAAAAGTTAAAATCTAAGCTATAAGAATATGTTATTTTCTCTGTCTAGTATAAATTCTAATAAATAAATAAATAAAGAATGTGGCAAACATGAATCAACATCAAACTAGTTAAAGTAAAACTGAATTAAATTTAACATACTAATCCATCTCACGACCTTCTCGTTTCCCGATGGTAACCTGACCCGTGTTTCGCAGGAGCCGCCGCAGTCGTGTGACGAGTGTGGCCGCGCCTTCATCCGTCAGGACTGCCTACTGCGCCACATGCGCACCAAGCACCGGGACATGCTCGAGGAGATCCTTGCCGATGCCGAGAAGAAGAAGCTACACCAGGCATTGTTGCTGGTAGCTAGCGATCAGCACGACACACCCGATGGTGACGACTCGCACATCATCGCCCCTATGGACGACGAGGTCAGTTGACCCTCCTTCGCTCATCAGTCATACAGGGTCATTGGTTGCAGATTAGGAATTGGTCTCGACATTAGTGCAGTCTTAACTTTGAGACTTTCTATATCTTACAGTTTCAGGAGGGAGTGGAATAGTCAGTGTACTTTTGAATTGCTTTGGGGTACTAAATAGGTGGTACTGTCAAATGAGTGGTACTATTAAAGGTGGTTATTAGCCTTTTTTAATCAAGCGTGGACCTAAAGTACTTTCCTTTTGGAAGAACTTTTCTGCTCAAACTGGATTTTACTTTAGGGGATTGTGTCTTTAGATTCCCATCCTCTTGGTCCATTTATTTCAGTTCCTGGTAGCTGCACAAGTCAAAAGAATAGTGCTCTTTCCTCCTGCGGGTGGTGATGTTAAAAAGGCAGTTGTCATAGAAATCAGCTATGAGTGAATAAATAAAATTTGGAAGAGAAAAGTGGGAAAAGCAACTTGAATCAGAAGAGAAAAGCTGGTGTCTTGAATCAGATAGAGAACTTATACTTATGTTCTATTGCAGGCACTAACGGAGGCCGTAAAGGAGCTGCTGACCCTGCTTGTGGATGAGGCGACCCTCAAGTCGTTTGGCTGGCCAGAGGCGACGGTGGACGTCGTACTTGAGGCTGTCATCCGCCGATGTGGTCAGCTTCAGCCCAAGCATGAGGGCGTCGGGTATGCAGATCAACTGCGTGAAAACACCAAGCTGCTGTTCACTGTGGTCATCGACGACACCGCCGTGCGTTCCCTGCTTAACAATCAGACCGTGGACGAGGTTATTCAGCATGTCTTGAAGTTGGCTCGCTCTTGATTTTGCTCGAAAACCTCGAGCTGGTCTGTGCTGTGGTCATTGATGATTGGGTTTTATTTCACTGTTGATGCTTTTCTGTGGGTAGATAACAAGTTTGAGGGTAGTTCTGGCTTTTATTTTCTGTTTTTTGCAACGAATTTAAGTGCCTACATAGATAAAATCTATTTTGTATGATTATTGGGAAGCTCTATTGCACATTAAGGGTTGAAAAGTGAACTACGACATGCAAGGCATGTCGAATAGAGTAGAAAATTTAGGTTTTACGTAGAAAGTATCACCTTTCTTGTTTGGAAGTTGGCTACTGAATCTTTTGAAAGTAGTCCAGTTCAAGTAGGATAGTAGCCTTTTTAACGTCTGTACCCTAGTTTATCTTTGATATTCTAAAATGATCGACAAATTAACGTATTTACAAAATACAAATCAATAATCACCTACGAATCGCCTAATCGGTATGACATGTCTAAGGTTGTCAGTAAGAGAAAATGGTTTTGGAAAACAACTTAAAACGGTTTTGTTGGACAATGTGGAAATTGTTTGTAGTGGTGGTTAAAGACATTTCTACAGATCAAGAAACATTTTACAGTATAGAAATTAGCAATACTTTGTAGGGTGGTCTCTGGTAAGAATTCAACAATTTAAACTAGAAGTAAGCCACTATTTCTGCACCGCAGATTTTATTAGCAGACTTTTTATACCGTGTTATACTCGCCTTAAATTTGTGTTAGAATTACTTCTCAAAATGGAAATTGAAATCGACATAAAGGGTACGAACTAACCAGCTTGATTTCACCACTGATTGTAATGGGCAAAGAAATTGAAGTGCAGTGAAATTCTTGGTGAACCAGATACTGGCAGTTCAATACGGCTTACCTACAGTTCGATATCTTAAGTTCTTTTATAACTTAAACCAACGCAATGTAACATTATGAATTATAATATCGTTGTTATGTTTCGTTTTACATTCAATGAATTTTGTGGTGTACAATAAATAAAATATCTAATTTTTATGAATTGGGCTCCTTATTATTCTTGTTGTCTGAACTCGTACAGGAAAGGAGTTGTTCAACCCAAAATATGACAGTGATGAATTAATGGTCCAGGTGATAAATTATGCGACATGAAATATTGTGTGCTATCTATTTCTTATCATTGCTCCCAAAGCAGTCTTTTTGTTCTCACCCACTGTAACTTTGGGGCAAATCAGATACCTCTAATATTCTCTGGCAGATTATTTCTATGATACGTTTTCTTTTAGCATTCCAAACATTTACATCAAACCTTCTTGCTGCACCAACAGGAAGTGTCCTTGAAGGAGTAGTTGAGCTCGTTGTCAATTGCATGTCTTCGCCAGTTGAGTTTGTAAAAAACAACACGATGATTGTGTGATAAAGACAGCATGATGAAGTTAGAAAGTTGATTATCTTAATTTCTTAGGCTTTTCAATACTTGCGAATTTCATCCACATTTTGTTTAAAAGGGTAAAACATTTACTTTCTATTTCTGAAGTCAGAAAAGTAATCAAGGGACAAGATGTCTGTTTTAAGCAGCTACCCATGCTAGAACCGACCACGCCAGGGGCCAAATCCATAAAACAGAGTTTAAGTTTTTCCCTGGAGCTTAACGATGATCAGCCATAGCCTGGTATTTCCAAATTTCGGGAGTTGTTACCATGGTTACCATGGTTACCACTTTACCCAAAGTGGTTAAGTTTACACTCTGCTTTGTGGACACTTTAAGTAATTAACAGACTGTTCACAAACAGAAAAAAAAAAACATCTTTTGATTGGCTGTAGCTAAGCAAATAACAAATTAACAGACTGTTAGATTCTTAACAGGTTACTGAAAAACCGATCCTAACAGTTTGAATACTTTGGTCGTTGTAGGCAATTTTTGGATTTCTTTTCTGGTTCCATTCTGGTATCATCACTGGCTCTTTTTATAAAATAGGTAACCATCTATGATAGTTTTTAGACTCATGTCTACTTTATCTAACCTTAGCACATTTGACAAAAACTATTTGAACTGGGGTTTGAATGCTAAGTGAAGAACAACTAAATTTCCCTAATTAGAATTTCCCTATTTTCTATTAAGGAAAATTTTGATGTTCTTTCCTTAGCATTCAAAACTCAGTTCAAATAGTTTTTGTCGGATAACTATTTAATGGTTTGGCATGTTGGGAATTCACTGGTTATCGTGCCATCACCGAAGTTAAGCAACACTACTGGGTTGGAAAAAGTAGGATATGGTCTTTTTTCGGGCTTATTGAGGAAAGGTTGCCCACGGGGCAATCTTTAGAAGGTATTTTTTTGAGCTGGCTAATTTCGCTGCTCGATTCAACTGTTTTACATTAAAAAACGGACCCTCAGGGAGAAGATAAACGAAGAGATTAAAAAAAAATCAAGTGGATGGATATTTTAAATTCCATGGCCAAAGAACTATTGGTTGCGTACAGGTTTTGCTGATCGTTGAGGACTATTTGTAATACTTTGAACGTGCTGTGAACCTATGCATCGGTCAGAATCTAGTTAATAATAATAATAATAATAATTGTTTTATTTGCAGTATACAATATTACATGTTATGCTTCATCAAACTTAAATAGACATTTTCCACTGGGTGATATTCAATTAATTTTATAGATAGACATGTTGAAAAGTGCGGAAGTAATCCGATCACATTGTGGAAGACTGTCTTACATTAAATCAGATGGATATTTTTAATCCTTTTTGCAAACTAACTTTTATTTCATCTGTCAACCCTGGAAAGGTATTTGTTTTCACCGCGGCAGCGGCCTGACTGAGCCTGATACAATTATTCCCTCTAGGAGCCAATCTGATAACTAAACAACTAACCATACTTTCAGTTGGATGTGTACATGTGCTTGCGACAATTATGGCAGGTCTCAAACAAATATCTTTGTCTGAAGCTATTGCCGAACCAACGCTTGAGAAGGAAGGTAAGTTATGGTCATTAAATATGGGATTTTCTAAGAGATTGCTATTGATCCCCATAAAAATGTACTGAAATGGTTTTAACGATGCCCAAAAAATATACGTTTTTTTAGGTTATGTATGCATTTCTATAGAATTTCCATATTTATATCAAAAATTTCTCCTCAGTGCCCTATCATATGACATATTTTTAATTAATTTTGTTATCGTTGGGACTTTTGCGAAGCCCGGCGACTGCTAACGCATGCCGACACTCCAGCTTACTTCTCCGTTAATGGCTAACCAGTGAGGTGGAATCAGGTACATTTTCCAAACTGCATTAACACAAACGAATGTGAACTTTATGTTGCAGGTTATTCGTCTGACGAGAGCAGTGGTCAGAGCATAGCAAGCGAAGAGGAAGGCTTCTTGGATTCGGAAGAGGTTTCAGGTGACGAACAGGAACGAAATAGTGCCAATAATGATGAAGTTGTTGATGAGTCCAGAGCTAACCCAGGATGGGCAGATGCCATGGCCAATATTCTTAAAACTAATAAACCCAGAAGTAAAAAGTCTATTGTATTATCAAAGGCCAAGAAATTGGGAGATGTTATCAAAAAAGATAATTCAACGGATCCAGGGTTTGAAATTGTGAGTGATGTTAAAGAAGAGAAGCCAAACGTTGGCGATTTAAAAGTAAAGACTAAGCAGGAAGAGCAGTCTCAAGAATCAAAAGAAAAGTCCAAGATAAAGGTAAACAAATATGCACAGTTGTATAAAACTGCAATCTTTCCGTTGTACCTATGTACAGTGATTGTACTAGGTACTTAGCGGTGTAACCATGAACAAAGACGGTTTCAACTTACGAACAAATTATTTTTCAGAGACTAGAATGGCAGTCTAAGGGCAGACAACGACCCAATATTTTGGATAAAGACCGAGAAAGAACATTATCCAAAATTGGAACAAAGTGAGTTTGCAGAGGTATTCTGTGTATATATACATATTTAAACTAGCGAAATTGTTGCACTTACTGTTGGAATAATTGTAACTAAATAGAAGTTTATGGTTTGCAGTTAAACGCATTCTGTAGAACTTTGGTGTAACTAATGAAGCAACAAATTGATTTGCAAAACTGTTCAAAGATTTTGAGGAATAGATTCTCAACACCTTTTTTACCTTGTGTCTGACAAGTTCTTTAAATATTTCAAATTATATTCCTAACATTGTTTTAATTCTTAGAGGTGTGGTCCAACTATTCAATGCCATTCAAAAGCAAAGAGGATTTCTCGAGACCAAACTGAAAGATGCCGGAAAAGAGTCGACAAAAAGAGAGAAAATTCTTAAAACAATTGATAAGAAAGCCTTTTTGGATGTCGTTATGGGGTCAGCAAAGAGCCAACTTGTTGACAATCCTGTCAAAGATGAAAAGCTATTGCCGGTAACTACAAAGATTGGAAATTTTTAGCCGACTTGTCAACTATGACACTGAAAATCTATTCTTTTGTCTTTGTCAGAAAGAGGAGAAGAAACCACCGTCATGGCAGGTGTTACGTGATGATTTCATGATGGGTGGCAACTTCAAAGACTGGGATCGTGAGGAATCGAAACCAGTTAGTGATGCGATGGAGGAAGATTCTGATTCTAGCAGTGACGACTAAGCTGGTAAGGTATGCTTTATACAGTTTGTTCATTTCGAATCAATCTGCAAAATCAATTCCACTGCTAATAAGAGTTAAGCAAAGTTTTAACACTATGTTACCTCCAAACATGCCCACAAGTTGCTCGTTTTGCTTGTAACTATTGTTTGTTTCTTCAGGAGAGTGCCAAAATGCATTAATATTTATTTGAGGAGGAGTTAAGAACTAGTAAGAGGTGAATTATGACTTTGCCATAGATAAATAGAGTACCGGCGTAGCTTCTGCATCTCCCAGTAACCACAGTGGAGTATGGACCCTCCCAAGTAGTAAAACTTTGACAACAAACAATCTTGAGGCATCATAAAATGACTTGACTGAGGATTGACCTGTGGCTTGCAAGTATCTTAAGTTTCTATGCTTATTTCAGTGCTGAAGTACATGTGCAACCATCATACCTAGAAATGAAGTTGAAGAAATGTGGGAAATTATTACGATAAATAAGAATGTTGGATTTCAATAAAGTTCAATCGAGACCTGCACTCAGTTGATGTCGCCAATTTCGTGTTTTTAGGGATTTGGTTGTGGGAATGGACACATGCAAATAGGATACATATAGGAATTCATTTCCAATAACATCCAGAAAATCGTTAATTAAACAGGAGCTGAAATGAGCGGATTGACGTGTTTATTCAGCAAAGAAGCGAAGAGTCTTTTATTTGTTGAACAATTGTCAGTATGGATACAGGAGCTAGCAGAAACTTTCATACATCTAAATAAATTCTGCAAAATTGTTTACGATTAGACGCGAATCGGTAACATTATTAAACCCTACTTTCCCGTATTTCTCCTAGTTGATATTCGTCCGAAGCTGGTACATTCTCCTGAGAAGACGTTTGATTTTCATCGTTCAACCTATACTCGTGACAGGGTTCGTGCGACACTGCCCGTCTGTTGTCTTCTAGACTCACGGTCCCGTTTGTTCGCGCAGTCAAAACGTCTGCGCTAGACAATATTTCATCGTACCTCGGCGGCAAGTCCTCTATATACGCCGAACCAAATATCTCGTGATAAGTCGGTGGAAGGCCACTCGACGGAGACAAACAACCATCTTTACTGGTCGTCTCCGAGTCAATTTCTAATACACTTGGCAAACTACCCGCGATACTGTCCAACGTTAGCGTCGATCGTCGAGCCACTCTCTGTTGCGCCCTGACCACGTTTTCACCGAGTTCGATGAGGTCGAGACCGGAACTGTCAGCTTGAAGCTGTGCAAAGACAGTGCCGTCGACGACAAGCATTCGTCCGTAAGGCAGGAGGATGACGGTCGGGGTCGCACCCATGCCTTGGTCCACGCTAAGCCCGATGATGTCGGACGGAGAAGATTCCAAGTCCTGGTGACCGAAGCAGCAGCAGCGGCGACGGCAGAATGATCGGCAGAACGGTGCGCCCCAGCAGCAGTACGCGACGATGAAGCATAGGACCGCGACCATCACAAGGAGGGCGATGCCTTGGCTGGGCGATGTTGTCCCCTTGTCTGTTGCAATACATAACTGTTAGGTGGGGGTCGGGAGAATATCATTCTGAGAATTAATATGCCAAGATTGCTATGGAAAGGAGTATCATTTAAAGGAAAGTAAATTACTTTGGATGCCAAATCAAACTTAGGTTGAAAGCAGTATGCTACAACTGAATTAAAAAATGAGAAAACAAGTAACATTATTTCTTTATATATATTTCCTGAGTGTCTACAATTGTGTTTTTAATAAATTTTGTTGTATACCATATGTGTATTTTTAGCTATCAAGTACAACACTTGAACCCCAACAACTACCTCTTATTTAAAAATATATTTTCTCTACTGGAAATTTGCCAACATTAATTTCCAACGTTGCTGACGTAGGCATCAGCAATCGGACATATTAGGCCAGAAATTAAAAATATTTTCTTTTTCCCAAAACTTATTACGCTGATTTTGTCGTTGGCACAACATCAACGTGGGTAGAGTACTTAATTACCAATTGAGCTAACCAAGCATGAGTAACAGTATTTTCAACAATATTTTTAATTGATGCTTAGTAAGCGTATCATTGAGACCCCTGGTTACCTTGCGGAACGGCGGAGCGGAAGGCGTCCATGGTTTCCATAATGGTCGTATTGGGCTGGACTTGTATGGCTAGCTTTGGATGGCCCAGCGGAGGCTAAAACCTCGAAGGCTGGGCCACAACGGCCCCTCTCGTTCCTGCCCCAACCTACCACAAAAAAAATCACACCCATATACAATCTAGAGCAAAAAATTCTCTCAAACTCCAACTTCAGACAAAATAGCCATTTACATACAAGCTGCACTGAGCATAATGTGCTCCCTAACTATAAATTATTAGTTGAATCTGGTTGAAGATAGGGCTTGCAGGATGGTTTCATGCTACATTTCATGTGCAAATTGTCCATTTCGTTTACAAATAACCTCGTGCGATATGTCCCAAGAAAACAAATATTGTTTTTTAGTCTTTCGCGAGAAGCATGCCGCAAGATTAGGTCATTTTTTAAACTAATTCAGTTCACTGACAAATTTAGAATGAAGATCATATGTAAACAACAAGAATTTTCGTTGGGGTCTGACCAGCCCACTACTCCTCATTTATTTTCTATTTGCTAATCAGTCACACTGGAGCCTGTACACGTGCCATGCCCGATTCTATATAGAGCTGTTCTTCCCATGTTTTTAATCATATTAAAGTTTATTTTACCTTAGAACTCCCGATAGTAAACCGATTTTTACCTAACATTACTTGCAATTTTCCACTTGGTATACGTGTAGGTAGGCTCAAAATATGAATACCAAATGATTGAACCAATATAATAAATAATGTGTAAGTAGAAGGTGGGCAATATGACCGATCTTGGCTCAACCCCCCTCCATCCCTCCCCCATACTAATCTTTATTAGCTTCAATCTTGACCCCTGTTGCTGGCAGGTCACCCTCCCCTCCCATCCTCGCCCACTTTCAGCCGTCGAAAGCACGCATGCAACTGTGCAATTAGTCTAATGCGATTTCTGGGAATTGACCCCTATTTGCGTAGCTTATATGTCCAGCGTTGATTGAAAGGAAAGCTCTCGCCAGAGCATACCACAAAGACCACAAATAAAGCTTTTAGGAACCAACAGTGTGAGGACAGTGATCACTTCACCTGCAGGGTATCCACGTGGGCAAGGCCTGAAATTTGGATACTATGTCACTGTTTGGGACGATAAATGACACTGGTGATACAGATAAACGTAATTCCGTGTAGCTATATAGCTTCTAAAGCCGACACAGAGAAAAACGCTCTTCGCCTTCCTCTCCCCTCCACCTCTCGGCGCCGACGGGGATCATTTTTTCAGCACTAGAGATTTTTCAGTCACGCTGCCGACTCAAGTTTTCTGTCCATACAGGACTCAAAAACTGTTCAGACAGATTTTTAAGACGATAACCGACATGCATAGACAGTAACTCAAAATACTTATTAAATCTGCAAATTAATTCCCAAGATTATTAAAATTAGTAGAACAATTAACAAAATAGCTCAAAAACAAAATATTTTGGCATAACAAAAGCATTCGAACCAGCGAGAAATGGCGGAGATGATTTGTAGTGTTTTTTAAAATGACAGTTGGCCCAAAAGGCCCAGTGGCGTCTCTGCAGGAAAAGTATTTACTCAACTTGACGACATTTACTTATTTAATTTTATTCTATTTTTTTAAAGCGAATTATTTCGCGTAGTTTTATAATATTGGCGTGTTGTGCTTGTGTAGGACATATTGAAGTACGAATTGAATATACATCTAGAGATGTATTAATATTGTGTGTTCTTTCCCTTCCCTCTACATTCTTTTCTATACCAATGATCTGGTATACGTTTTGTCAACAGCAATTTGAAGCAACTTTTGATACTTTTTTCGAGTCGCCAAGCGATCGAGTATTGACGTGTACGTAAGACGTATCGCACGTTGTATTCCGAGCACGAAATGGATTCAGATCGGCGGAATCAAGGGGCACGTATATAGAGCGAAAAACTTCGCGCATATATTTCATGATTTCCGAGGCGCTGAGCTGCAGTGTTTGTGTATAGTTCGCGTGGTGGGTGTCGGAAAATCTAGGAAAATCTCGGAAAACAACATCGCTATGTTGCAAGAATATAACCGCGACGTCGCATGACATCACACTAGCGGACATATCGCGTTTTCTGGAAGTGTTTTAATAGAAGCATAATGATGATTGATGATGTTTATGAATATTTAAACTTGGCCCGTGTCCTTATTATGTTAAAACCGGCTATGGGCGAAAGGGGACAATTTTTTTTTACGTTGTACTTTTAGTAGGTATTGTAGTCCGATAGTCGTAGGTTTTACGCAATGAAATAACTACACAAAAATGCAGGTAATTACTAAACATAATTTTTTTACCTAGGTACGTTAGCAACAATACTAATAGAAATATGGAGCTAAATCCATAAATTCCGATGATTATTACAAACGTGGAGAGCAGGCGCACGTGTAAGATTGAGCACGTTGATTTGTAAATTGGAATTGACTACGAGAAATGTTACTTTGTGTGCTAGTTAAAGTTTGATCTCATTTTCCCCTCGACCGGTTGGGGAAATGCATCTAGACTTTTCCGGATCCAGCACTCTTCGGAGTTACATGCATGTGTTCTCTTGCCAAGTGCCGGATCTTCCGGAGCATGAAACGTATTCAGGTTCACTGCATTCAGCTGCAATCGTAAAGATTGCACAGAGTTGTGCAGACACATCTCTAGTAGCCCCGTTCTTGCCTCTATTTTGGTCAAAATCTACAGGGGGCAGCCGAGAACATGAGCACAGAATTTAGTATGAACGACCGTTTATTTGACGGCATGCTTTGATTGACAAATCTTGTATATTAAAAGCAAACATTTTCTTTTGACGGACCGCACGTTTTAAGTATTTATTATTTATTTGTGTTTCATGTTGGTATGCAAATAGCGTACCTCATTAGGTTGGGATCTTTATGACTTCTCAGACTTGACAGCCAAGCGACTTAAACGAGCTATAGGTTATTGGAATACTCGCCATTACCAACAGTTAAATATTGACACATGATTTTGAGTGACAACGGCGTCCGTAAAGTGTCATCCATACCGCAGAAACATCAAGTGTCCCTTACTATTGAACAAGTAATTCCATGATACATGTAGAAAATTGAAAGTATCGTTACATCCGCTTAAACTTTTAAGTAATTTACATAAAAAAACTGGAGAGATGGGCATAAAAACCCAATATTGCTTTCCAGCATTTCTACTGCAAAATGAGTAATGACTCTTCTCGGGACTAGGAAAACTCATAAGCGCAGTAGAATACGCATACGTTTACGCACGAATTTCGCGTTTGTACATAGATACGTACTATTTCCCATGATTCTACTGCGCGGAAAATTGCGTCGTATCCGATTTATAGTTGATAAACAGAAGTGAAATGGGCCATGTCGGCAGTAATGCATCCTTGCTGATAGAACCCTATCCACACACAAAAGCTCACGAGAGAAATATTCATCATCAGTGTCGTACACATATTTTTGCCAGAAAACTGAAACGATATCCTTTTGTCTGCGTCAAAAAAAGAATGCTACGATGCTTTTCAAAGGAGACATATACAGATTGGCTTTTTGACTGGAAAGTTTCAATAACTCTTTAGTTAATTTTTAGAAGTGAAGTGTAATTCTGGCAGGATATAATATTGAAGGCTTGATGCTCATTATTATAAAGTGCTATTGAGCTATTCATTCGTCAATGAATGCATTTGGTGCCCAGGCAAGGGTTAGGGTTGACATATACGAAAACAGATTTCAAATAAAAAACAAGTACCAACTTGGGGATCTGTTTTTTTTTGTGGGGGGTGGGGGGCAGTATTTTCTGGCTTGGCACATACCGTTTTCCGCTAATTCGGTTCAGCTGCAATGCTCGACCCGAAGAAATGAAACACGTTTGTCGCTCAGCTTTTTGGCCAGACACCAAGTTTGATATTAAACTATTCGCTGCAAATCCTGCACTGCTGAGTGCTGATTATGGATCTCCTTTCTGTTCATAGCGAGAACATTTTCATATAACGAGGCGTTCGTGGAACGCTATTATAGTCGGGCTGACGAACGAGAGTACTTTTTAGGTCACTGTGGTGAAGCATCTCAAAGAGCGAGGCATATATAATGAAGCATATTTCCTAAAAAGTATTTTTCATCAAAACTTGTAAAAGTATTTTTTTTTTTGAAAATTATTTTTATTCACTTCAATACATAATACAGAAAGTAGCATTTACAGAAAAAAGGAAAATAATTGAGGTGAATGCCACATAGGTCGGTGGCTGGTGCGTGGGCAGCATAAGAAAATTAAATATAATCAGATGGTAATGACAACAATAATAATAATATCATTATTATATAATACAATATTAATATTAATAATATATAAGATAACAATAATAACGATAAATATATCTTAAAATATATAGATATAGCAAGATGGTTCTTGAAGTCCTGGGTGTTTTCGTTGAAAATATCTCTCCCTTTTACTAACAGCCAGGAGTTACATACCTACAAGTTTTCTAAGTGTGTCATTTTGAATTTTGAATTATTTTGATGTTTTCGGGTAAGCTATTGTATAATCTGGGTCCAGTGAAATTAATGTGTTATTGACCCTTTATAGTTCGTCTCCATAATATTTCTAAGGTTTCTTTTGTGTTTAGCCTGGTTTTAGTTTTCATGATTTTTTTTTAAAGGTAGAATTTTGTTCTAACACAGTTCTAGCGTATATTTGATTTACTTCAAAGACTTGGAAGATTTCAAAAGAACTTGTAGAACTTGTGGCCCTTTACTTTTAATAATAATTACCTTGATTATAGTTTTTTTTGAATTTGTAATAATTGGTATAGGACCGTTGTATTGGCGCCACCTCAGCTAATGAGACCATATTTTAAAATTACTTGCGTTAGCGCATAGTAGATGGTCATTAAGAGGAGCTTTGAGACTATATGACAAAGTCTATATAGTGGATTTACATTGATTTACTTAACTTAGCACTTAGCACATGGTCACAACAGTTTAGGTGTATGTCAACAATAATACCTAGATATTTGACCGAGGTTTTTTGTTGGATATCTAGACAGTCACATTCCGATTTGGTTGGAATCTGATGGGATTGAGTAAAACAGCAAGCAAAACAGTCTCAAGTGGTAGTTTGAGAAAAGAAGATTTAGGTGAAAGACACTTGATTGTAAATGCTGAATAAAGGATCGGTAGATGGTGATTTGGGTTGCGGGGCACGTACAAAATTGTGTTGAATTTTGTTGGGTTTCGTTGGATTGTGCGTTGTCCACACTCTGAATTTATTATGAGCTTCGATATATTTCGGAAACCCATTATTTACTTTTCTACGATTTAATTGTTTTTGATTTATGCATTTAAAGAGTCAGTTTATTGACACACAGCATCAAATTAGCAAAATTATTTGGCGGAACCAGCGATGTTATTATGATGACAAGTCAAAATTCTGTGCAACGAATGTTACTTAAAAAAGCCACAAAATATCGGTGATTGCAATTATTTTTGAAAACTCAACATGTTGCGTTCATCAGCGCATTTCTATAACACAAGGAGGTAAATAAAGTGTGGCTGTACGCCCCTGTAGATGTGGCGGTACTGACTTATGACACTCAAGGCACCTACAGCGACTGGTGTGTGTATTGATGTAAAATTACTGTCTTTCAGCATAGTTAAAAGCAAATATTGTTACACAGAGTGACATGCACCCGAACTTACCGAGAAGTTGTAATACAATTTAATTGGTTTCATATAAAAAGCATTGTACTGTAAAAAATCTGTTGTTTTTTCTAAAACCGCTGACCGTTTGATGTTGAAAACATAGGTAAATAGACTCGGAGGGACCGTTGGAAACAGAAATCATACGCTTTTACCCTGGATATAGATATATGTAGTTTAATTAATAGACGAAATATGAAAAAAATAATGAAACATGCAGTTTAATAAAAAGAAAACACATGTAAATAAGAACCATGTACAATAAAATAATTAATTAATTAAATAGGGAGGACAATTTGGCGTCACTGTAACTGCACCGTCGATTCGCACAATATATGCGCGTATGCAATCCCAGTTTCATACTAATTACCCAATAATAATAACGTGCCAAATGTCAACTAACACAGTACGACGTACAATCAATTTTTAATTAGAAACAACAGCCAGGGATGCTCTTGTGTTTGGTTATTCTATGCTAGTTAACTTTCTAGTTCATTCCTTTTTATAAAGTAGGTAACTTCTCAGCACAATTCAAACTGAAGTAAGTACTTTCCACAGTTTCCGCCTTGCACATAAGAACGTCACAGAGATCGTCAAAGTGTACTCTAAACGAAAGATTCTTTCTCGTGTATCCAGGGAAAAGTACCCAGGGAAAAGCTCGTTTTCCGACCGGCTGTCTTCAAATGAGAAAGAATGAGACGTATAGAGCAAAAACGAGAGAAGTAGAGAGAGAGAGAGCTTTTCTGAGATTTAAGTCCTTACTCACGCTTCCTTAAATTTAGCCATGCCAATACAACTTTGACTCCGGTCCCTCTGGCGATTTCAAGGAAATTTTGGCTTGCTGGGTTGCCTCTTTCCCACAACAATCAATTTTCCATCTAGGACTCTGCCTAGGAGGTTGGATAAGCGACGTCCAATGCACACATCCAAAATATCAAGCCCCAATCTCTCCCCGTTTGATTTTCCAATTTCCTCTCAAGCCTTAGCTCTCAAAACTGCCTGCTGTCGCCGCCGAAATAGCAACACACGCATTGCAACTGAATGGGACACATATCTCACTTGGATTGTCTGTTCAGATTAAAATTTCAGTAAAAGGGTGGCATGAATGGTAATCGCTCCAGGCGGGTTCTACTCACTCCATGCGTAATTAGTGAAAATTGAAATAGAGATTAATCATAGAGATTATGAGCGTTACGGGATGACACGTGAAGAGATAAAGCTAACATTTACGTCAACTTGGATAAATTCGGTGTACGCGTTGCTGAACGTTAAGTTCGGTAGTTCTCTTCGGCACTAAATACAAGTAAAGCTTAAATAATATTAGAGCCTAAAGCATAAAACGATGTTTAATACAAGCTGTAAAGATATAACTTATGTCTTCAAACCCATGTTCGTGATATCGATTAAACGCTTTTGCCTACTCTACTAATTTTCTTCCATAACATAGCTTCCTCATAATTGGTCTGTGTTCGATCAGATTTAAGGACAGCAGGAAAAGTTGTTCGCAAACTGAGCGCGTGTCAAAATATTGTTAGAGCGTCTTTGGGTCGGTCTTGCCGGGGCAGTTCTGTGGCGCATTGCGGCGCTCACGCCAAACCACGTAGGTCGGCGTAATTTAGTTTCATCTCTGTATATAATCAAAGTTATACGCGCATAGAACTCGAACCATTGACCGATGTATCGTACAGAAAGAAAGAGAATATAAAACGTGTACACCTCGACGTTTACCGTACTCTATTCCGTACAACACGCGAGATTTTGCAAGAATTCGGTCAAATGCACGTACACGTACACTCTCTTATCAAAGATTAGAACCCCGGAAAAACAAAATGAAAGTAGAAAATTGCTATAGTTATTCAAAAGCGAGGATACACAAAAAGCTATCTTCTGAAAATGACCTTAATAAAGGTTAATGGTGCCGCTCATGATCGCTTAAAATCAGCACCTTTGTTATGATCAGGCATTTTCATTACAAGGCTGCTTCGCTATACATATAGCACTGAAAGTTTTTTTAGACACACGTGCTTGTTACCATGTTCACGACCAATGTATTTTCCGATACACAGACCAATCCATGGATTCGGGTCAATCCCCATATACGTGACAACTCGACAAAAGGTTTTGCTCTGAATGGCATTGGAAGTTCCCTTCGAGTAAAACAATCAGACTACTTGAAAATAAAGCGGTAGTGGTATAGGTACACGTGCTGTCGCAGTTGGGCATGTGCCGATGAATATCAAAGAGCACTTCTCAAAGCAAACACTCGCTGGTGAGTTTCCACGGAAATGAAATCACTGGGAAAGCGCAGAATTTGACGAAGCTCTTGTTGAGCGAAGCGTTGAGGGGGTGTAAATTGTAATATGTTTTTACTGAATTACCAAAAATACCGTATGGCTAGTATTCGTTAATGAACTTCATACTTGCGTTACATTAGCTTGAATAAAAGGCAGTCTGTAGGCATGTTGACTTCAAAATGTATTCAAATTGGGTGTCTTTCTTCTTGTGCGTTCAGCATACTTGTAATTTCCTAGCAATCGCGCATGGTTAGCTCACTTCACAACAGCAATTAATTAGAAATACACACTGGTTCGTCTCCTCTTTAGTGAACGTGAGATTCAATTTCGTATTATTCTAATCCAATTGCGACCACTTCGATACTTACAAACACACTTCTATACATTTTTGAAACCAACTGTAACAACATAAATTGTACGTGGAAACTTAGGAAAATAGGAAACATATAGGATTCTAAAATTGGCTAGTGTTATGGTTGCGGGTTGCTGCCAACAAAAACGACTACAAGTGTTAACCTTCTCACGAAAGATATATACGAAACGAGTTTCCGGTATAATTAGGGGTGGAATCGGAAAGATCGATGAAACGGTTGCGTTGTGCGGCATAAAGTTCGGTACTCACTCTAATCGCTTGCCACACGACAACGGCGATTCAGGCTGATTGTATTTCCTCCAATTCGCGGTGGGATGCAGCCAAATGCTGCCACATGCTGTGAAAAGTTTCCACCAGATTCTCTCAAGGCCATACAGCGGAATCCATAGATGAGCGGATGTAATCGGATCTCAAAACGGTTGGTACCACTTTCAAATCGTACTGATTTTTACAGCTTTACTCAAATGGAAAAGAGCCGATGGCAAATTACTGTATAATTAAAATCGAATAATGTCCATTTGTACGAGCTCGGGTTCTTTTGGAGTCAAAGGAGCACTTAAAATGGCAATTTGCTGTAAAGATAAGGGACGCGTTTTTATGCTAGACTACAATTCGTGTTTTCTCTTTGATATTGTTACTTAGTTTTTTTTTTTATTCGGGAAGTTATAGTTAGAATCAATAACTTTCTATAACTGCAATGTAGGTACAGGGGAGGACTTTTCGCCAATATTAAACTTTATCGAAAGATTTATGGTCTTGCGTTTCACCTGAAGGAGGGCCCAGTAAAAAGGTGATAGATGGGCGAACATGAAAATCGCTTCCTTGACCACCCGGGGAGGGTAATAAAAAAACCACTGTCCCATCGCAGAACGCGAAAAATATAGTATTTTTTTATTCGGAAAATGCAAATTGAATATGAACGAGAGGTCCTGCAATGCCTATCGGTAGAGAATATAGACCACAGACAGACATATTGGATATTAGACTTCAATACCGGGGATTAGTACAAACACCGAAGCAGATTAAACCACAAATCGATTGTGTTACGAATGGTACTAAACATTATTTTCCAACTGACATAATTGTCAATAAATTTCAACAGTAACCATGAATATTCACTGTAGTATAAACCTGTAATTGAGTTCATTATTTGATAATGAAAAAAACCTTTCCTATTTTTTACCAATATCCAGTTTTATTCCGTTCATGTTTTGCCATCCAAGAGCCTTCTCGACACTCAGCAACGGGGATTTGAACACGCTATTGGAGCAAACTGTTGCCATGCATAGCCATTTATTCTGTTCGGAAAGAAAATCACTCGTGCTGCAGCTGCTGAACGAAGTAGAGCACACAAATCCAGCACAATTCGAGTCCCATTCCTTGACATACACGGCTACGCGTCCGATGCCAATGCAGCACCAAACAGTATTTCAAATAATATCGAAGCTGACGTTACGTTCCAAGTTTGATTGCAAGAAAAGCCGTCAGTTTCCAGTTGCCGGCAGCGAACGAACGCCATTCAATACCATTAGGCCTGAGCCAGCCGTGATGGGTCAGGCATACGAGAAAATGTATTATATTAGAGCCTACTTTTGCGGGAAATGCAATATCAAGCGATTTGTGGGCAGCTGCTTTCCAGACTGAGTTTTTACTGTGTCGTAAAACTAGCCTTTCGTGCGCTCCTTGCGGATATGACATGTTTTCATTTCCGATTGAATAGAATGTTCTCTCGGCACGTATGAAAATATGGAATAGAATTAAAGTTAACAAGCGCATGAGTTCAAAATACTGTGATGCTCGATATTTATCTTTTCTCTTGTGGCCACCTAACATTGTAGAAATATTTTATTAACAAAAACCGACCGAAGTGACAACTGGCTCTTTTCCTGCTTCTGCCAAAGCAGGAAATACGCTAATGAAACGCAAAGTTAATTAATATTTTAATATGCATTGCTAGCATGGCATGTTTGAAACACGAAACCATTTCAATTCGTTCATTACATTAAATTTCCACGAAGGTACTAATAAACTTGCTTAAGCTACCAGCTACTAATGGTAGTTGGTACTACCTTTGAATGGCACACTATTTAATTTGAAGTTGTTTCCAAGTTGTGACCGATATACGACAAAGGAATGCACGAGGCGATTTCAGTCTCATGTTTTGTCAACATTGGAGGCGCCGAGTTCGAGGATCGTTACGTGCAGCGCCAATCTGCCGCGGCTTTGTTTGGGCTTTGTCGAGGGTGGCCTACCTCCTCCCCTAGGGGGCCAAATAATCGTCGGCAATCACTTCCAAAACCGTGCGGGCAAAAAGAAAAACAAGCTAGGCCAAAAATCAACAGACGACAGGTCGAGTTGTCAAATTATTGCGATACCTCGGATGGACACTCCAATTTGTGAATCCGAACACCGGTACTTATAATCATGTTTGAAAGTTTGCTTCGATAGCTTGAAAAGCAAACAAAATTAACTGTGTTCGCTCTGTCTGTGGGCGGCTGGCAAAATTCCTCTCTTGTTTCTTTACGCACCGATAGCTAGAATTGCCTTTGCCGTTTGCGCCTCTCTGCAGGCGATTACAAACCCCACGCTTCGGTAAACAAAGTCTTAAGCATTATCACTCCCCCCCCCCCCCCCCCCCCCCATTAAACAACGTTACTGGGTGTGTCTGGCATGCCAGATATTGTTTTTGCTCTCTGCTAATTAATTTATGCAAATAATTGCTCCGGGAGTTTAAGCAAACAGCGGCATAAGGCTACATTAATCAGTTCGGTTCCAATCCAAGATCATTCGAGTAGACCACAATTAATTGACGCCAATATTTGCTAGCGTTTTGAGATAACAATACAAATGAAACATACGGTCAAAATTTATAAACACGAGCTCAGCAGGATCGTAATCTTTCACGCGTCAACGATAGCGTGACCTTTTTTTAAGACATTAATCGTCAACAAATTATTTTCAGTGGGCAATAAAGGGTCGTTTTCGTACGGAAAACAGTTCGTTTTTAGTGCTACGCAAAGACACAACATGTTATTTTTACTCCAAGCCGAGTAAAGATACGCATCGCTGTGGTCGCAACACGCTCAAGAGGTCCAAATGTAACAGCAGGATATCAATCTATGGCTACACGTCCACTACATTGGTGGCTTGGACGGTGAGATATTTTACGGGATATTTATACGGCCAATAAGGGCGGAACAACAGCAAACCCCGCGTAGGATGCTTCAAATTCCTCCCCCTGATGCACAGTAAAATTTTAATGGTCGTCCTCATCTAAACCCATATACGCATGCACGAATTATTTATGGGCAAGGGACTGCAGAGATAAGGGGGAAGTCGATCTACGTTTCAGCCCTTTGAGCTCAAGACATTTTTGCCTAAGCATGGTACACGAAGCGAGGAGGTTAATGAATAAACAATGCACTAGCAATGACGTGTGCACGAGGGCAGCAATGCTTGAAATGTCTGTAAGCGTACTTCCTTAATGCTAACGTTTTTTTTCGCGAAAAACAGTCGCCAAATGATGTCTTTACTGACAAAAATGGTGATGCATCTAGGTGAAGCAAATCCATTTCGTTATTTCTCGAAGATTACTCACATTTGATACTAGTTTACTCTCAATTAATCTGTATTAATGATAGTCTCGCGATTGACGTTGATGTATCGATATTTTGAGTCGTAATTATTTAATTGTAGAGGTTTGTTGACAAGGACTACCGCAAGCGCCACTGGTATCATCCTCTGTTACTACGCGTTGCCGGCTCGTTTGCTGAGTTGAAAGTTCAACATTAGCGCCGGCCCTCTGACTTTACCTATATATACTCAATGCTATAATAAGTGTGTAATTACATACATGAAGAATGAATCAGCTGACATTCTGACGTTAATTTGACGGTTAATAGTTAATGCTGGGCGAATGTGCACCGTGCAATATAATTACTGTTTAGCATGTCGGAGCGTGATATTTTAGTAGCACAAGAGAAATTTTAGCATGTTCCACAGGTTCCAGATTAGATTTTATTGAATATTAACAAGTCGATACATCGATTTAGCCTGGAATTTGTTGGTTTTGTGAATTTTAAACGAATTAATCGAGTTAGCGCGTAAAGTAATAAAGGGCTTTAAAGGTATTTGGACACAATACCAACAGGCTGAGTGGATGCCCGGTAGCTGCAGCGTTTGTCCTTTGTTAATCACTATTTTCCCATGCAATTTAAATTTTAAATCTAGTAAACGGATATAATGTCGACACTGATGGGCAACTTAATTTGGAGTTAGGTCCCTCGCTGCCAGCCAACTCCAAAGTTATATTCAATTATTTGCATTGTAAATTATTAAAATTACTGGACTGTCGACAGGCGAGTTAAAAAAGAGTGTACGGTGATTATCCACAGTCCTCACTAATTAGCAGCAAATTACTAAAAACTCCAAAGATAAACGAAAAATAAGCGAGGCTTTAAGGATCTGAAGTGAAAAGAATGGAGGACACGGTATGAAAATCCGTTCACAGCTCCTATTCTTCCTGAATATAAAAAAAAGTGTTCAAAGTCAGGGATTAGGGATTAGGGAACGCCAAAAGACGAGGATCTTGATAGAGAAAAACCTTCCAGGAAATGTAATATTTTATAAAAGGGAGAGAAATGAAGTGAAAAGGAGACCCGCAATGCAGTAAATTTAAGGAGTTTCGTTACTCGTTGGAATAGAAGATTGTTCCTTAAGATTGCCGAGAGATTCCCATGCAATTTTGTGGTCGTATTTTATTCACTTTATAGACTAGCATAAAGAAGAAACTTTGGCGACTGATTATTGGCTAAAGTTGAACGTTGAAAGACCATTGTACTGTTAACACGGCTTAAGTCTCAACTTTCTGACACAAGCTACCTGCACCTTTAGTTTAACTTTAGACTCTGAATAAGGTGGGTGCCTATGTGCTTTATAGGAACAATCTATGCTCTGTGGTGATCTGCTACAATGACTAGCAATGACGCAAGGCAACCCCAAAAACCGGTCGTACATTTCGGCACATTACGATTGGAGAGACGATGGCACAGTTTCTCAACAATAGAAAGTAAAATGTTCAAACGCCACCTTCTATCAAATAATAACACCACACGCATGATCAACCTCACATCACGTCTCGTTTTATTTTTCTAGCGCGTAAAGATGGCCGAAAACGTGAGACAATGTTACGAAGTCAGTGAATGAATGCATTTCATAATGAAAGTCGGTCGCATGCACGCTGGGACTCGTATTACCGTCGTGGAGTAGGCAACCCTCTAGGAATAATAACAGAGATAATAAGTGAAATATAAATCTCGAGTCTCGTTGAGATCTAGAGAGTGGTATGGAATGCTAGACTCAATTCCAGCCCGTACGTTCCAGTCCAGACATCTCAGCCGCTTGCATCCCAATGAGCGCTGCTACAGCCAAGATGATAGATTCAATGGATTAAGATAATGATTGATTCACCAACTCTAGTTTCCCATTATTCTATCCAGATCCTACGCAAGGGATCTGACCTTATGAACACGAAAGATTGATGAAAACCTTCAGTTTGGTGTACATGACTCGAACGTTGAAAGGGCTACCCGATCTGTGTATTCACTCCCAACATGAAAAGGGATTGCTAAGTTCTCTTCCAGATAATATCCCGGAGCAAGAATGGAAAAGCACGCATGAAAAATGATGATGGACAAGTCGCCGCTTAGATTTCTGGATAATAAAGAATAGCTGATGGTAAAAGTGAACGTTATGAGCGTATAGAGGAAAAAATTCTCATTCTGTTCTCGTTTTTTGTTTGTTAACATCTCCCTCGAGGAGGCTTGACGCTTAGGTGATCCATAAGGTGGAAGACCAATAAAACAAAGGATCAACGCAGGACGTAGAACTCAATGGAAACTGACATGCGCACATTATTCGCAATCAAACACAGCTTTGGTGATGAAGGGGGTTTATCTTAACTGTGCTAAATATATATATATCTAATTCGTGGTATTGATTGCAAAGTTAATCTTCCAGGACACCATGATTCAATTATTAGATGATCCGATAAAACTAATAGAACTTCGAAATTAATTGATCTAATTAGTGCGTAGTAATACCATAGTGTGATGTGGACTAATCCCGATTATTAACCAATTTCCTTTGTAATGGAGGAGGGGTTGGGTCTCAGTACCACCGTACCACCGGTTGGTAAAGTTTCGACGCGAGACGTCGTAATGGCTTCGTGTTTTAACTATAGAACACGCACAGTGCATTTTTTTTTAAATTTATTTCAGAAGTAGGTACCCACCAAATCATTGACTCAAAGGAAACCCGTATTTTTACGACTAACCATTATTTTTCTCGAGCTCCCGAACAGCTTTCAAGTTGACATTATAGAACATTTTATCACTTGTCTTTATAAAATACCTATACGTTTCCCGTACGATAGCTTTTACTGAAGTCATTTGGCGCCAAAAGCATAAAACTTTCAAATGTCATGCAAGTGTCAAAAGCGTTTTATTCTTTATTCTGGATGGAAAGCAGAAGCAATGCGGTACCCGTGAAAGAAAGTCAGAACTCTGAGCTTTGCTCCGAGGGGGATATTTTTTTATAACGACCGTTACGATGGGGATAAAATAGGAATACGCTTTCCGAATCTTGGAGCGAGCCCATTTGAAGTTCAACCTGTAATCCCGACGATTAAAGAAAATGTTACATCTGCGTTTTCGTTTTTCAGGAAAAATAAATCCTTACTTCAAAAATCAATGCAGTCATAACTAAAACTACGGGTTCATTCTTTTTGGGGCTTATAAAACAGAGAACGTGCATAAGAATCTTTGCCAACTACAATTACGTGTTTCATAATAATAACGAATTTATATTTTCATCAGATCTTTGACTCGCGCTTGGGCCACTTTACCAGTATCCGAGACAGGTAGGTATTGTTTTGAACATGGGCACATGAAACAATCCCAAATGCCATTGCTCCACACTTCTAGCGATAACCTCGCATGACCTTTGATACCATTAATTAATCACAAACAATATTTTGAATATATTAAGATTGATAATTTTACTGAGTTCGTTTCATTAGACTGAATTATAAATGCACAGACATGTCAGTTAAAGCATAATAAAGCATTGAATAATATATCATTCTATCGATCCAAAAATTCCCTTCACTCGTGTGTGTGCTAGACTGAGTCATGCCGAGAAATTGCATTCGAGGGTGGAAGGTTACCCTTCGTAGCCGCCAATCCACGGTATCGAACCCCCTCCCGCACATGGTCTCAAGACTGTCACCCATGCCTTCGCCTTTCCCCATCGATTTGTGAAAAGGCAATAACAAAGACTGTGCATAATCCTAAACAATCACTGTCATTTCACTTGATTGGAGTAAATCCTTGCTTGAGATGACTTACCTGCGGAAAGCGACGTTGGAAACCTTTCAGCGGCAAATCACATGTCACGTTTTCCTCAATTTGTCGTCTATTGTACGGATGCATCGTGAAAAGCAAATCATCGTCAATTAAATAATTACTCAACAACTCACAATATCACTTATTAACAAAATAAACAAAAGTTTTATTCAGAAAATCTCATGTAACCGTTGTCTAGATTTCGTCGTCCCAAGTAAAACATACAGCTCTATAAAATGCAACCGAACCCCACGAAGGGTAGTCGGTTTATATTTCTCCCAACGCTTTGGTCGTCTTTCCTGGCACGCATGCGTCCACCTCCGGTGTGCATTTCACTCTGCGCCGATCGGCGAAATGTGCTCCTCACATAATAAACAGTATGGTTGCGGTTGTGGGGGTACTGGTTGATGCCCCTGAGAGGGCGGCAAAGTGACACGCTCACATGGTTGACGGGCTGCGTTATGCAAAGCTGACGGTGCGACAACAAACTTTCGCACGCATTGTTTATTTTCCACGCGACTGGAAAGTAAAGAGGAAAAAATAAAACCATGCATTGTGAGCATTATTGAAACATTGAGCATTGAAACATTATTTTGGGTCGGAGCTATGTGAGCAGGGTTAAAGAGGAGTAAAATAGTGGAATGGGTATTGGAAAAACTCGTCAACAATAAAAAAACTTGTATCGATTTCAGCAGCACAGCACACGTTCACTTTATTAATTATAAATGCATTTTGATTCAATTGTTGGTCAGAAAAATAAAATATCGCCCTGTGCTTGACATTTCTGGAATCTCATTACAAATATTTGTTTCCTGATAAGGCATAAGAGATAGGAGGCAGGTACTGTGGAGCTGTCGAGTATTTGATTGTAAATGATGTACAGTGAAGTATGGCAACTAATGAGAATAAGAATGAAACATTTGCTGCACTCTTGGGAGACTCTTGATTTAAAACCTTTTAACAGTTTAGTGACTTTTTCAGTTATTTTTGTCACTTTAATTTTTTTAATAAAAATAAAATTGCATTGGCCCTTATACACTAAAGATTGCTAGGTAGGTACTAAATTAAAACCCAGTGTTATCCATTGCATGCATATATGTCACTACCTGTCTACCTAGCAGCTACCTATTTGACTTTTCAGATAATTTCGTTATGATTCTTTCTGCGGTACGCATTTGTTTATCCAATCGTAAAGCTTTAAAAGTTCGTTTTTCTTAAGTTCGTGTGAGGTATTGTTGAGAGTGTGAAATTCCCCTTGTATGCCAAGTTTCTCAAGTGTCTGGAATGTCTCTTCGCCCCATTTGTGAAATACCAAAGAATCGGCAGCACCGTGGCACATAAAAAACGGCGGCCCTTTTTTGGATTCTGTGGAGCTTTTTAGTTTCTGCAAAAAACATAGAAATGTTTAAAAAAATAATAAGCAGGTAAAAAATAAATAACAGGGAAATCAAATGCACTATTACTTGCTCTACAAAACTAAAACTCAAATTTAAATTATTAAATTAGAAGCCATACCTCAATGACTGCTGAATTTCGATTAAGAAACGAGGACAGAGCAAACACACCTCCAATCTGAGGTAGATGTCTGAACCCCATGTGCATTGCCATTGCTCCCCCCATGGAGAAACCACCTAAATTCCACAAGAATATTGTATTTTAGAAAAGTTGTTACAAATTGAAGCAAATTAAAAAAACAAACAAAATGTACAGTTTGATATTTACCTATGACAATGCGGTTGTAAGAAATTCCCGATTCAATTTCTTTTTTCACTAGGTCAGTTATTTCATTTGCCATTGCATCAATAGATTCGAGGTTTTCTGTGGCATCTGGACTTATGCTATGTCGGTCAAACCACACATTACTGGGCTGGTAAAAAAATATGAATGTAATTATTTAAGTCACAGTAGCCATAAATACTTTGTGAAAAATAAGGAACTCTTCTTACTTCTCCATCGAGAGGTGTGTAAGGCATTAACGGAGCAGTTGGAAACAAAACACGCAAATGTGGAAAAATAAACTCCTTCCCCAAGAGAAGTTTTATCCATTCTCTCACACCATGCCCTGTGTCCCCTGCAATAATTCAGATAAATGTGAGGTTGCCTAGTACAATCCGAAACGGAACGTACTCCTACTTTGAAATTACACCAAAACTACAATTCCGAATTTGATGATTATAGAATATGCATTGAAAATAGCATATTTTAAGATAGGTTATGTATGTCACATTTAAACATCTCACCTGATCCATGTAAAAATATCAACGTTCCAGTGTGCAGGTTAGTGGCTGGTTGCAGAATCTTAATTTTTCCCAATTTGTGAGCCATGATATTTGAAACGAAGAGAAAAAATATACACTTCAACAGCAGCATGGGACACGAGGCGAATGTATGCAATCATGCAATCATAGTTGCAATGTTGTTATACAAGTCATTGCTCTACCGCGAAGTAGGCCCTGAATGTGTTTCAGCGGAGCTAGCCTGGAACTATGTAAAAGATCGCCGCAAGAAAATCGTAAGTTTACATCAAAGCTCCAATCGTACAAGTTTATTACGGCATAGAATTTGGTGTAACCTATTCAAATCCAATTCTTAAGGCTCGAGGGAATTGAAATCCATACTTGACGCTCCGTCAGAAGATCATTAGCAAATATATCATTATCAAAGATATTAAAAATTGTGTGTTTTTTTTTAATTAATTTAATTTTAATATTAATATTATTTGAGGTGTTTAACGACACACTGTTTTGACAACTGGCCCTGCGGCACTGGTCTAATGGCGTCGGTGAATGAGTGGATGATGATGAGGATGATGATGAACCTAACCTAGCCTAGAGAGGAGGAGGGGAAACCCGGTGCTGGCACGTAGCCTACTCCTGTCGAAAAGCACCAAGGGGACCACCGGCTTCACGTCCCTTCCGAAGGACGGTACAACTCGAACAGCAGGATTCCTCCACAAATCCATACTGTCGAGAGGTTGATAAGCAAGGCGAATGAAGTTGCTGTACTAACTTTCATCCCTCCACCCTCTCTCCCGAACAGAACTGGTCATGTGTATAATGGTCACCCATTCAATACCTGACTCAGCGCAGTGTTGCTTAACTTCGGTGATCTAACGAGAACCGGTGTTACCAACCCGCCAAACCGTTCGGTAATTAATTTAAATTTGTTGCCAAACTTGAGTGTTATTGGGATCATTCATGGATGTTCTTGTGACATTCTTACTATTTTTCTATTTAACTATTTAAATATTTTGTTGACCCCATACTTCACATAACATTGTTCTATATTCAATTGAAGAAAATATTAAATAAATATATCATCATTAGCAGTAGTTAATTTCTAAAAAAAAAAAGTGGGTAACGCTTGACGATCTTCTTTTTTGTGGGAGGGGGGTTACTCTTTTTATTTTCTGTAAGTAAATGGTGGAATCATTGGTTGATAGTTGTGGTTTATTGTCGGCAAAAAGACTTTGTGTGACTCAAATGAGACTTACCCGAAGAGGAAGTAACCATCCTAGATGAATTTGAATCCAACGAATTTGATTTGTTTCAGCAAATAACTTGTCATATTGCCCGCCAATTATTGGAAATTTTTAAAGAAATGAGAGGCGAACAGTACAAGTGACTGACGAGGTTTTTAAAACAACAAGGCACTTTCCGGGAGGACAAATGAGGGGAAATGGTAATTCTCGGAAAGATTGTGCGCGTAGGTTACCTCGGTCAACCTAAATTTCCCTGCTAGTACTATTGTTTCTTCCTGGAAATGAATTGTTGAAAAGATCGATCAACTAACGTTGCTTCTCTGCTCGCACGAGAAGTTGGGGGTGGGAATTCCAAGGCAATCCTGCTAACATCTTTTGACCAAAACATTAGCCCGAAACAACGGGATCAGAAGGAATTCTGTCCAACTTATAAGTCGCAAGTTAACTCTGAGTAAATTAGAACAGCGCACTGACAAGGCAAAATTAAAATAAAATGCATATTGAAAATAATTGGGTGGGTGGACGCGGCGTCCACTCTGAAATTAACCACTGATCATTAGGTAGTATTTTAACAAAACATTTTTTTTTGTCGCGAGTGTATTAGAATGGGGCAGGAAGCGAACAATATACCTATAATATAATACCAATCTACCATTACCAATATAATACCATCCGGAAAAGCTGAGCAGTTTTTCTGTATGTTTTGATCGTGGATTGATCACTCTCAAGGAGGCAGGACTATGGAGGCAGGACCTATTTAAAAGACATTTTCAAGACATCTTAGAAATCTCTCCACTAAATCTTCTACGTTTTTGAAACCACCATAATAGGAACCTCTGAACATCTGGAAACACTATCAGTGATTGGCGGATTACTTCTTATCTCCGAGGTTAAACTTACTCTCCTTTGTGGATCCAGTACCTGGATACATTTTTTTAACCGGTTGTTACAAAAATTTAATTTTTTCTTTTTCAAAATTGGGAAGCTTGATAGATGAAAAAGTACAAAACTTCACCAAATTTTGAAAATGTGTTTGGATCGAAAATCGTAGTTCCGCAAATTCTTTGTCCGAAGTTCTTGCATTCCAGACTTCTTCTCATATTTTCGGTGTTTATTTCGTGATATTTGACTGATTTTTATCACCTATTGATCTATTATGCTGCTTGCTGCAATTCAATGCTTATTTCATTGACGTAATGGGAGAATATTTAATACAAAATTAAATACAATTTAAAGTTGCCTGCACATTTTCACCTCGTCAAGTTTACAGTGGACATTACATTTTCACGGGCTATCTTCATAGCGGCCGTGAATTAAAATGGTTACTTTGTGGGTCACGGAAGCGCTAGCTGTTATTGAAATATCCAAGCATCTAATTTCTAATTTATTGCCTTATTTGCTGTAATACTTCAATTTAATTATGCAGAAAAGATTTTGCACACCTTCGGCGAATATAATGAACTAAGAAAAATCCATACGAGTTTTTTCTGTTTTGTAAGAGAATACAGTTGGTCAACATTTGGATAATCGCGGTCAGTTTGGCGCCTGCGCATACGTCGCAGAGCACATGCAGGCCAGCCATAGAAATCGAACTAGACAGCAAAATTTGCGGGAAAAGATCCAGCTGAAAACGCGTGTGGCAGAGTGAATAATTGAGCTTATCAGAGAGTCTACATTTGTTGTTAATAATAAGCATAAAATAATTTATTTACCCTACTTAAAAATGTAATGGGAGAGGCAGTAACTGAGTGAGTTTTAGATATTCTTTTATTTTACATTTGGTAGGTTAGATATCAAAGACCGATAGAGCATAGACCAGAGAGTCTCTGGTTATTGGATCAAATACCGAGCCCAAGTGCTATCCTGAAGACCTGAACCACTTGTGTGCCACCTTTTGAGCTTAAATAAGGTTGAATGATGTTGCTGTTAAAATTACGTAACTAACCTGTATCCTATTTTTATTTCAGAATTTTGAAACTGCTTGATTGAGCTGTGGATGTAAACAAGAAAACAAACATTTATACATATTTTTAGTTAACACTTGAATCGCTAGAATTGAGATAAATATGCCATCCAAGGAAAAGTCTTATGCCAACCTAGATCACCAAAGTTTAGGGGATCTAAACAACCCAAAAGAGAGCTGTTCTCAAAATTCAAATAAAAGCAGCGGGTCCAATGGAACTCGAAGTGAGTCGCAGAGCAGCAGCGATTCCGAACGGGAATCAAATCCCTCTATTTCTCAAAAGTCTACTCAACGCTTGGAGGACAGTTTTGTTTCTAACAGGAGTACCAGTTCTGTTGGTTCAACAAACCGATCGCAATCACAAATTTCGAGCAAAAGTGGATCTGATTCGGACTCTAAGTCAGATAATTCTCAACGCACTAAGCACTCTCAAGAATCTAGACTTACTAATTCTCAGAACTCTTCCACTGGTTCCATGAAAAGCCAGAGGCAATCACAAAACTCGGAAAAAAAAGATTATAGCATTGACTCAAATTCACAGAGAACAACTGATCACTCAGAGCAATCAAAAATCTCAAATTCACAACTCTCTAGTAAGAGTATGAGCTCTGTGACTTCAAAGACCAGTCAAACACAGTCTCAAATTTTAAACAAAAGCTGTTCTGATAGTGACTCCAACTCTGATGGTTCCGATATCATTAAAAAACGTCATTCTGTGCATAAAAAGTTAATACCAAAAAAAGCTGGTAATTTTAGCGACTCTGAAGATGAGAAATCTTCCACAATCTCTGCCGTAAAAACTATTCAACCTCTGGATGATAGCGACTCCGATTCAATTATCAACATTTCGAGCAAAAAGAAGACAATGTCCAAAAACTCCATTCGAAAACTTTTGGATGACGATTCCAGTTCTGCAAGTGATTCTAAGAATACTACCTTGGGAGTGAATGAATTAGCAAGTGATTCTTCTGGCAAAAGTTCCTTGGGGAGTATCGGTTCAAAAAATAAGAATTTGAAAGTAAGAAGGCGCATTACTCAACAAGTTGCGAGTGACTCATCTGATGAGGAATCGTCGGTTGCAACTCTTCCAAAAAACTTGAGTACAAATTTATCCTCTGATGATTTACCTGGAACAATTCCCAATTGCAAGAAGGTATTAAACATTTCTCACCTTTTATTTGGCTCCTAAAAGAACTGTGACTAAATGGTACCTTTCTATTTAAGAAACTTATTACAGCTTTCTATCTCGCTTCAGGTTATGGGAGAAGGCCAGGCTGACACAAGTTCTGAGGATGAGCCCAACTGTGCTCCTCCGTCACCTTCACCAAAGCGGCAAAACACAAAACAAATGTCTGACAAAAATGAAACAACTGTGCCTAGCTGGAAGAAGGTACACACTTGCAAGTTATTCAAAATTTAGTAGATCGTCTCAGAGAAATTTTAGTGCCGTTCCTGAAAAATGCACAATTCGGCACTGGTGTAATGCCACAAAAATCTCTACGAACTTATTTTGCCAAAATCCTTATCATCTTATTTAGCAAATAGGATGCCAATAGTTTGGATAGTGACTAGTGAGAGAGGGAGCGCAACTTACCGGCGATAACGAACGCGTCGCATGGTGTACGTGTGGTGCAATCATTTTTATTTACTGTTTATCTTTATATACAATTACAGAGTATGGGAGCAGGTTTGCTGGATGATTCAAGTTCGGAAGATGAACGTGATCTTGATGTGCCCAGCCCCAATCCATCTTCTGAGTCCGAGACTAGGCCACCACCAAAGAACCAAAACAAAAAATTCCGTAAAACGAAAGAAAAGTCCGACAGAATGCCCAAAAAAGTATGTTTTAAAAACAAGAATATACTTCAGCTTACTTTTCTACACATAGAGATGGTACAAGATTCTTGTTTACTATTTACTCATTAATCAATATGATTCTTTTATCAGTCTTCCAAGGAACTGGAGCAGGAGGCAAAAGATGTGCACAGCCATTCGCAACGTCATCGCAGGGTTGAGCATGCGGAGTTGCCTTACCATGTTCCTAAGCAACGGTCTTTAGCCGAGTTCATGGCTAGACGACAGACGCTACCTGCTGCCACGGGCATGTCACTCAAGATGCCTTCTTGGCAACTCAAAGAACATTGGTAAGTAGAGTATATCTTCTAGGTGTGATAGAAAGTCTGCTTAAAAAAATTGTCTGGGCTGGGATGCTAAGTGGTTCTTTGAGAAAATTGAGAAAATAGGTGGAAGTCAAAACTAAAGCCAGATACCAGGGAAAAAAGCCATCATGACAGGGTTTTTCCTACCACAACTTTTTTTTGCCTCTGAAAACGCTGTGATTGGCACCAAAAAATAGTAATTTTGTCTAAATAATGTATGTACTTGTATTGTGATTTTAGGAAACAAATGGCTGAGCAAGAAAAAGAAGCAACGTTATTCTTCCAATCTGAGTCTGACCACTCTGAAGATGAAACTGAGACGAGCTTAAACCAGGTTTCTGCTATTTTGAGCAAAGAATTAGGAAATAAACTTGTGGAACAAGAAAAAATTACAGTTGAAGAGAAATCTCATAAAAGTTCCATTGATGCTGCAGGCGATTGTGCAAAAATTCTTGGAGAAAAGAACGTGACCACTAGTGTAGATGACAGTGAACCAGATACATTTCTTGCAAGTGCCAGTAACAAAGAAATTTCTCAGGATGTTTTGATGGAATGTGATACAAGCAATTTGCCGTCATCTGCAGAAAAAATTATTGTTGATTCAGAAATTGATTGTGATGAAATGCTAACCACTGAGCCTTTACCTTTAGTTAGCACGGACTGTAAGAATCTAAATGACAATCACGGCCCCCTTACAGAGAAAAATGAAATTATCAACAATGATGATCATTCAAGCGATAGTGATGTGGCTTTGAGACTTTCCGATTCAGAAGACGAGAAAGGGATGGAAATACCATCGAGTAAAACGGAAAATGAAGCGATGCAATGTACGGAAAATACTGCAACCGAAGAACAAAAGACTTCTTCTAACACAGCAAAGGAGGAAAAGAAGCAAAACGTTTTTGAGTTCCGTGATTTGTCATCAGACAGTGAGACTGAAGCAGCCAGCAGTTCTAAGTCATGTGCCTTGGAAAAGAACGAAAATCTAAGTGACAAGAAGCTAGCGATGTTACGTCGACGAGGTCTTATTGATGTTGCTAACATCAAACCACGGCTCAGTGGTAGTAAAAACGAGATCATAGACTTGAACGAGGACGTCGCTTCAAAACAGAGTGGCCTCATGAATCTCATGCAGAGGTTTATTAAGCACTCTTCAAAAAAGAAGCCAAAAGGAGAAAAAACAGAAGTAAAACTTAGGTACATATGAATTATTTTATGCCTAGATTTTCTTGCGAGTTAAGTCAATTTTAATTTGAACAGTAGTTTTTATTCAAAGTTTGTATCCCTTTCTTGGGAAATGTATTGACATTGGCTGAGTTTTGAAGGCTTTTAGAAGCTATAACTGCTAGTTGTTGCAGTTAGAAAGCAACTTGAAGTTTATTTCATTTATATTTTGATACACCTTTTTAATATTGTTTATCTATTTTTAAACATTTTTGATTTCAGCATTGTGAGCGCTGAACAGGGAGCTGATGGTCTGGAAAACGTTCAGAAGGAACTTGTTACGATTTTGTTGGGAGAGGAAGAAGTAGTGAGAGACCCTGTGCCCGGTGCAAAACTTCGACGGCTTAAACAAACGCTTCAAAAGCAAATGGCACTGAAGCGAAATGCGGACTGGAAGCGCAAGATGGAGGAAAAGAGGATAAACAGCGAAGCTTTAGGCGATGGTAAGTAGATATTATTGGCTTTCACATTTATAATGTATCTTCTTGATTTAGGATTTGCACCATTCTCTAAAATTATAATTGTAAATTCTTGCCATAGTCATAGGGAAGGAGTTTTCTTAAAAAACCGCTCCATATTTTCTTTTACAGAAGAGTTGTCAGATTGTGGAATGCTAGATGAGGAAACTGAAATGACTGACTCAGAAGAAGATGGAGATGGAGCCGATAACGAGGAAGCTGATGATGAAGAAGAAGAAGAAGAAGAAGACGAGGATATTGAAGTGCCTTTGAAAGAAAAGAAGCGACCAAAAAGTGAGTTTCTTGATGAGGAAGCAGATGAGTCTGATGAAGGAGATGCAGATGTTTCTGATGATGAAGAAGAAGAAGATGAAGCTGATGATGCTGTCAAGGGTAGTGATAAAGAAGAAAAGGGAAAACACATTGATGATCCAATGGATAAACTCAATCCAGAAGGTAGGTTTTTACTGTTTGGTTTTGGTTTGTAAAACGTCGACTCAGCGTTGCATTAGTTCCGTCCATTGGTGATTTTACTTAAGATTAAAATATTGCTTTTTCAGATGGAAACGTAAAAAGCTCTCAATCAAAATCAAAGTTCAAACGTCTCCGAACATTGGACATGTTTGATTCGGACGATGATCTTGAAACTTCTATAGTTGAAAAATGTAAGTAAGATTTGAGTTACAGGTACTTGTGGTGTTGGTTTCTTTGGTGCTCTTTATTCTGGTGAACTGGGTCTCTTCCGTACAAGTGTCTGATTGTTTGATTGTCTCCAGGGGCAACCATGGAGACTAACGAGGCAACGACTCCTACCAGCCCCATGATAACGCCAGGGCAAAATGCCAAAAGCCCGGTCGATAGCCAATTTGCCATTTCGCCGATGATTTTCAACCGCAGGTCTGCTCCCACTCAAGAGGTGTGTGTGTGTATATATTATTTATCAGTTGCTTTAAAGTGGGGATTCTTTGGATATGCATTGTGATTTAACAAACCAATGGATTTCTTACATTTTCAGTCGCCCATTGGTTCACAGCTGATCAAAGTTGCATCCTCCAAAGCTGACGATGACCTTGGCATTGCAAGTACTCAGGACTACCTCAATGAAATCATGAAAGGGACCACAGTAAGACCCAAAGGTACACAGTTCAGAGCACACTTAAGTTTCATAATTATGCCGTTTTCGACAAGCCTGCACCAGGGTGGGTTTGAATCTTGCTCGATGACGTCATGCTCTCCACTGGGTTTGCACAAGCTCCAAGCGAGAGCACTTCCACCCAAACACGGGGTCACTAGCTGTCGGCGCAATATTTTGTTCTCCAAATGCCTTATTTAAGCAATATCAATAGCATTAGCAATGACATTATCAATAGCAAGGAAAGTATACCGAGAGTGACCTAATAGCAAACAACTCTGCCAGTTGACCACACGAAAGTTGCACAGAGTCACATGCCCGGTCAAACATGCTAGTAGTATCATACTTTGCAGTACTCCACTTGCTGGAAATAACTTATCATGTCCTAAGGACAAGATATTTATTGCAGAAAGTTGCTTTCGAGTTTCAAAACATATTTGCTTAACACTTCACTGTAAAAGATACTGTCAAAAACTGTTAGATACTGTTATTTTTGTTTTGGAAGTCATTTTTACCAACTTATAAAAAGCCACTAAGGCAGTTTTCTATTTGCCTTCATGTTTGAAATTAGTTTTAGTGGCTTGTTCCAATGAATCTATGAGTCTCCAACCAATGAATTGTTTGGTAATTAAACTTGCAGAACCAAACCACACATCAACCGTGACCAAGTTTCTCTTCAAAGTCGACGAAACAAACTCCCAGATTGAAGACGACGAGCTTCTGAGTTTGTGTTCCGGCAAGTTTCATACTCAAGTAGACAAGTCTGCTGAGGACGAATTAGCGGCGCTCTATTCGGGGCGCTTTACCTCTCGAACCCAGATGCAACGAGACGACGGAGATGAATTCCAGGGGGCATCTCAGCTTGATACAGATCGCAACGACTTTTCTCAAGACGCTCAAGATTTTGGGTTGGAAACGCAAAGCAAAGGAGAAAAGACTTCGAATGAGGTGTCCAGTCCAAAAATGTAAGTATGTCTTTTTATTTGACTATGTACTGTTTGTATGTGATTTTTTATTCAGCTTTGGGGTAGCTATTATAAAAAGGCAATAATAAATCACATGATTATTTAAAAATTCCCAATTATTCAATATTCAAATTATCCTGTATAAAAATGCGTGAAATGCCATCTAACTTAAAGGATTAATTTTGCAGGCCTCTATCTGTGAGAAAAGAAACCATTCAGCCATGGATGGATCTTGATGTAGTTTCATCCGATGACGAAAATGAAGAACAATATAAACACGAGAGTAAATTGAAAAAGAAAACACAAAAGAAGCTTAACTTTTCAGGTACTTCAAGCTAGAAATTATATTTGTTTGTAAAAATAAAGAAACAATTTCAATTTTACTAAGACCTTCTAACCATGCAATTGATTGCCAAATGCAACTTGCCAATCGTGTGCAGCTGGACTTGCCAGAGCTGCATTGTCTTGAGGCAGAACAGGTATCATTTGCCTAGCTGAACTAGCTGTTGTATTGTATTTGTACTTGTATTTATTATTGTCGCGTTGACTGGTACATTGTACATAGTATGGGTATCGTCAAGTTATGATTATGCTATGATTATGCGTATGGTTAGAATAATTTTACATGATCATATGATACATGTAGATGAGTGGTGAAGGATAAATGATGTTTAAATAATAATAATAATGATGGTATGGTTTTGGTGAATGATGCAGATATGATACAGTTGACAATACGTTTCCTAGTTATGTTGGTTATTGAAGTCAACATTGGCAATGGCCCTAGCAAGTGAATTTATAGTTAACCATAGAGCATGGTTAGGTACAGCATTTCTGAAATTTCCTTGTTGTTCCAGATGAGGAAGATGAGGAGGACGAGCTTGGGTTGGGCCATGAAGACGATCTCGAAGGGGACGTTGGGGAAGACCTAGTTGAAGATGTTGCTGACGACGTTGCTGATGAGTCTGCGGGTGAGGTGGACTACGACTCAGAGGAGAACGAGGTGCATATGGACGGGGAGGAAGTACGGCAGGTGGCCAAGGACTTCTTCGAAGCCGAGGCCGAGCTCTCAGAGTCGGAGTGGGGCAGCGAGGATGAGGACGAGAAGGACCTCGACAAGCTCGACTACGCCGCTGCTGATGAGGAACAGTTCGACCAAGACCAGATGAAGGAGCAGCTTGACAAGATACACATGTGAGTGCTCGTAATTCCCCCTATAATTGTGTCTAAATTGGGAAATAAATAAATTCCAATGGACTTTTTTTGTCAATATTTCATAACTTAATGGCAGTCTTTTGACTGAAGAGATAAGATCTAGTCATAGCAGTTAGATTCACAAATCAACCTAATGTCTTAAACCTATAATAAATTATTTTGTAAGTATTTTTTTGAAAGCTTGTGTTTGTTTGGAAAGTCATTTTAGGTTTGATCACGATGTGTGTGGCGTTTTCTCTTCCGTTCCTATTACTGAAAGAACATGGAAAATTTATCATTAAAATTTTGTAATATTTTTTTGACTATCACGTTATAAATCAAAATTTAAAATTTTTTTATTTTATTTATTTATTTGTTTGTTTGTTGCTTCTTACAATGCACAGTTTTGTACATTGGTAAGGTATTAATATATTATAAAATGCCCAGACTAATGCATCAGACTAATACTAGTTAATTACATTCGCAACGTCTGCCTGAATGTTTTATGCGATAATTTGGTCGCAGCTGACCTCACTTCTGGTTTTAAAGTGTTCCAGCGCCTTATTGTACGATTCAGGAAAGAATTTCTCCCTACTTTAGTCCTAGCACCTCTCTCCCTTAGCTTGTGCTCATTCCTTAAATTAATTCCCCGTGGTAACTTGTCTCCTATCTCTTTACACCCCTTCTGCTCGCAGAGTGCACTACGTAAAGCACCCAGCCTTGCCTTTTCCCTCCTCTGGTCAAGACTTTCTCATTTCAGTTGTTTGACAATTGTACTTGCGCTATCCCAAACTCTCTCTTTGGTTTTGGGAAAGTCACCTTCTCACCCAGAGCCACCTTCTCATTCTACCAGTGACTCATCTTGCCGCCATCCTTTTTGTTTAAGTTTCAGGGGACAGTTCTTAGACAAGTTGGTGGCATACTGCCCATAGTTGAATCATAATTTATCTGCCATTTAATTGATAATTCATTAATCAAATACCATAACATCATAAAAAAGTACTGCCACTTGCTGATTTCTTCACAAGTAAAATTCCTCCAAGAACCTTCTTGTAATAAGAGTGCGACTTTCTTGTTTCCAGGCGGCAAATCCTAGATGCTGACAAGCGAGAAGTGCGAATGCTGCAGGAGATGTTGTTTGAAGACGGTGAACTTCACGCCGAAGGGGGAGGCAGGGAGCGAAAGTTCCGCTGGAAAAATGCTGGTCAGTACTCGATATCAATATTTGCCTCCCTTTTTATCCTCCTAAATTGCATCTGCGCCATTTGCTAAACATCTTGGATTGAATTTTTGGCACCTGAGTAACATCATCAGTTGCTGGTATGTGATCTAATGATCTACTGATAATGTTACTGGCAGGAGGGGTGCTCTGAGAAGAAACTTGCTCAGTAATGGATTTTGCTGGTTTAGATGGGAAAGAAAAAAAGGAAAGGAAGTTTTGCTGAGGTGTCATGTCGTCGAGAACGTTTCAAAGAAAAGATTGTTGTTATTTTATTGTTTTGATCTACATCTGTGGCAGGTGACGACGACATGAACTTGGGCGTGCGAAAGGACTCTGGCGACGAGGGTGCTGGCGATGAAGATGAGGCAGAAGACGAAGAGAAGTGGAGAATCATGCGACACGATAGGGAAACTTTCCTGAGAGAACAAAAGGTAAATCACGACGATATCTGTTTATTTCGCCTACCACACAGCAATAGGTGTACGCTGCTTGCCAGTGAGCTGAATTGACATGACCCAATTCTGTATTTTTTTTGTCCGTTACTCAAGCAACATTTTGATAGATCATTTCTTCCTTTCGTTTCATGGTTTATTTATTTGTTCGCAAGACTTGAGAAAAAATGGCAAGGGATTTTAAGGGAGAAGACTTTTTTGGAGGATGAAATCAGTGGCTAAATTTCATCCTCCTGAATCAGTGGCTCCTTACGTGACACTTTCCAGTAAAATCCATTATTTCTTTGTTTAGTTGTTATTAGTTTTGAACCCGATTTTGTTGCATATCTCAGGAAAAGGCTGAGGCAGCAGGCAAGGAGGATCAGGGTATCTTGGAAGATGAAGACAGCCAATTTTTAAAGCTGGGGAAGGCAGCACTGAAACGGATTCGAAGTGTTCATTCGCAAGAACAAATTGCTATCGAACGGAAAATCACCCTAAGGAAATCTGTGTCGGACATCCTCATGTCTCCTGATGCCAAACGAAAGTGCAATCATGTGGTAAGTATTATTTTGTCTCGTGCAAAAGGTTTCTTTGTTTTCGAACTTCAAGATACTGACGTTCCCAGACTCCATAGATTTTCAATTGGCGGAATGGAGAGGTACAATTTGAGTTGTTTGTTTGTGATGTAATCTACAGTAAACAAATTTACAAAACAAAATGCATTTATGTGTGACAAATCCTAACCACATTCTCTGGTGATTTGTTATACTCATACTAATATATCCTGTCATACTACACATTAACTGTAGATAATACAAAGAGTTATTTTCATTTTATTATTAACACTCTAACGTCTCAAAAATGTATGCCGAATCGGGGCATATGATAATAATATAATATAATAATAAAATACCCTGAGCATTGAAGCGTTTGCAATTTAAATCAGATTTCAATTTCATCTATATACCTACATCAACGAATCCAACGTCAAATTGGAGTTATTAGAGTTTGACAGGTTGTGACCAAGTATAGCGTCACTAGAATCAGAGTGACTGTGAGTAATCACAGCCTCGTGGTTCTACTCCTTGGAGATCCGTCATTCTCATCAAATACACTAAAATCATTTCATGAAGCCAGTGTCCTGGTAGCTCAATGGGCTAGAGCAACACCTACGATTGGTGGAGATCAGGTTTCGAATCCCTGTTTGGGTATCATTTTTTGAGATGGTTATAGTGTTGATAATAATAAAATACCCTGCGCATTGCAAGCGTTTGCAATTTAAATCAGATTTCATCTAAATAGTTATTTACATTTATAATATGGAGGAACCATTGATTAAGAAGTACGCACCTCTGTAACATATCCTGGGTTGGCGGTTCTGTTCTTATGATAGTTTGTTGATGTTTTAGGTACAGCGTGGTTCATTCCTTGCTCGGGGAGAGACTGCACTCGCTAGGATAGCAGCAATCACCCGAGGAACGACAGAGAAGGTCGTGCTAAATGCTAAGAATTCGCGCAATTTTGTTTTCTCTGCAATCAGTCCGAAAGAGGAGGTGGTTGAGGAACCTCTGAAGGTGGTAAGTAAATGATACTTATTTTGCTCAAGTCTAGATTGCATAATTTTGAATGATTAATGAGCAGTATCCTAGTGTTAAACTGTCTAATCTCGATGTATTTTTTTCAGCCGGGTAAGAGAAAGACACCCTTTATGATGCCAACAATGGTAAAAAAAGTAAAAGTTATGGAGGAAAAGTCAAAAGGTCGACGACTGTTTGATCACCTTGATTAATTGCTTTGTCTTCACTTTTTTTAAATGTATGGGGTTCTTTTTTTGTACGGTGACCAGACAGTTTTAGTGATAGTATGAACAACAAATTCCTATGTGAGAATTTTGAATTATTAGAAACAAAATTCATTTCTTTGATTAGAAAAAAAACCTGTTAAATATTTTCTTACTTGTATAAATAAATGACTATAAAAAAAAACTAAAAAATGCTGTATTTTTTACTTTTAATCATTTTGCTGTAAAATAATGAGGACAGGATTCCCAGAATCCAACACTTTACTTGTGACCTACCTAAGGTTTCTATGATCTAATTGGTTTTTACAATCATGCTGAGATGGTAGTTGTTTATAAATGGGGCAAGGCAGGAAAGAAATTGCATGACTTGCTGGCTATTTGGAGTTGGTCTCGGTTGAGAAATAGATTTTTGTTTCACAATTATAAATCATGGCTTTTCACAGCTTTTCAATTAATATTTAATTTAGCTTGACAAACTGTTCCATATTTTACAGTTTTAATGAAGATCCTAACTTCAAACTTTGAACAGAAAATGTATTTGGTAGGTTTGTGAGAGACTAACGTGATATCACCGATGGCGATAACATCGGCGATGAATTTCGAACTCCACACCATGTATTTTTCATTATTCATACGTCTAAAATTGAAGAAAGTTAAAAATACTTGGTAATTTTTAAAAGCAACGACCACTTTATAAATTAAGTCTAGCATGGTTGCGATTTGAGTATTTCGTTTTACTCTATGTTAATTTCAGTTCCATGCGTTTATTGTTGTTTGTATGGTTGCCATCCTAGACAAAACTAATTGTTTAAAACGTTGATTATGAGTGGTCCTAATTAAGGGGAAGAAAGGTCACAAATGTTGTAGCATATGAACATACATATGAGAGCTGGTTACATTTTTTTTAAATATTTTCTGTCAAAATGTCTGTAATTCGTCGTAGCTGAAGGAGAAATTGCACTAGGCTTGGTGATTGCTTCTTTGGGTGTTGCAATGATTGTGGAACCCATTTCTTGGGTAGCGAGTGACCGTTTGAGGTAGAGCCAAGCAGTGAGATATAGCCATGAAAAGAATGAAGAGGATAAAAATGTTCTATAAAAAACGTGTATTCAGTAAAACAGTGAATCTAATCCGCGCCAAACTCCGCTCGAGTAATTATGCAAATACTTGCTTGTCAAGGAAGCTTGTAAACATATTGATCAATTGTCCAAAAACTAGCATCAATTCTTAATGGCAATAGCACCTGCTGATTGCTGGAGTGTCCCCTGGGCCTCCAGGTTGATAGATCCCCCTGACGAGCTGTAATTGACGAGGACTCCCCACAGGTTCTTGGCTCTTTGCGTCAAGGGTGGTTCAGGGTGTCCACGATCAGAACCACCCTGCTAAGCCGCGAACCTTCTCCTAACGAGCGCTGATAGAATTGGCGGTCGCCATAATTAGGTTCCAGCATCAGCAGCCGCATTAACTCTCCAGGGTCCTAAGGGAACAGGCGAAAACACACAGCAAAAGATAAGTCGAATTGGGAACAAGCTCGAGATAATCTCGGATTATTCGATCTTATTGGTTGTAGGTGATAATAAGTAATATGTCATCCTTTCATTGGCAGTAGCAAAGAAATATCCGTTTGGTTCATGTATTACTACGAATTTAAAAGTGAAATGGCCAAAATTGTGTCTCTCTTAACGCTTCTTGAGTGTAGATACATGAAGGGTGTGCGTTGCTGCGTAATTAATAGGCTAATTAATTCGTTTGTGCATGAATTTAATAATGAGAATGCGACATTGTGTCGGTGAGAAGAATGCAAAGACCTCTTCGACGGAGAGCGTGGTCTAGCTCCAGTAGGGGTTGGTCAGTTAACGAGGTGGTCAGAATCAACTGGGTGTGATTCTGTTGAAATTGTTGTCACAAGGATCGGTGGAGGCAATTATAATATAGAAACATAATGAGAGGCTTGGACAAGTAAACAACGCTATTTGCTAATACATGTGGCGTCTTTTTACCAACTGCTCTCGCTTTTGTTTTCTGCATCAGTCATTACAATTCATGCTCGTATGCCAAATTGCTTCACAGTTTTTCTACGTATTCGAGTAGTTTTAAACGTTAGTTTGTCTTTCTCCATCGGACCCATTAGCTCATTGACACTAGAGTGTGGTTTTGCTTTGTCCCGTGTGACAAACTGAATCAGCGAGTAGGAAATAGACACAAATACACAGCGCGATATATTGTGTACATGCCTAACGAAGGTATTTTTAAAACAGTGAGTTGTTTCTGTGGGTAGTGTTTCTGTGGGTAGGGACAACTCAACAGATGAGCCTAGAGTAAACTAGACACCCACACAATTCACTTTGATCAACTCGAGCGACCACTTATCTCGACAGCCATCTAGATTTCTGACTCTCTATAGCTGCTGCCAGCGTCGTGGTTACATCGTAACAACATCTTGATTGTAGGTCTTGACGTTTGACCACCAAGCTTCTGCTTTATTGGGCATGACCTATTAAAGTCGACGCGAGATTCGTTGATTTTTTTTTTCTATTTTTGAACAAATTGGAAATCATTGTTTGTTACGTTGTCTTTCTGACTCATTTGATAGTTTTAGATTTAGCTTTCGACTTGATCTTAAAATAAGACTTACGTTATGTTTTCGTTTGCCCAAAATATTTTTAATACCTGTCAAAATACATGGTAAGAACGGGTCTCCATTGTTCCTGGCAATAATTTTTGTAAGAATTGCTTGATACAAGTCGAACCTTGAAGTGTTTGGAGGTAATTGGAAATAATGTAGCTCGGCATGTACATACCAAAGGGTTCTAGATCTCTGGTTACGAAGTCGTTGATAAAATGTATTTCTTTTGCAGTAACGCTGAAATTGCTAGCTCATTTTTACGAACTGTTTGGTTTTCAATACTCTTCTTTTCCATAAAAGTGCATCAATTTGAAAGACGACAATTATCCCCGTGGAGAAACTAATTGAGCAAATGGCAATATATTGTTCTCGTCGATAACATCCGCCAATACATTCGGATACAAGCAAAGTTGTCAAAGGTTATTGCCCAAACAAGCGTCAAACTATGCAGCACAGTAATTTTAATATAATAGCAATATTGAACATAATCGCAGTCATGCACGAAAATGCGACGAAATCAACTGGAACGGAATGCTACATTCGCTTGCTAATTTAGTTTCCAACAATTTCCCTGCATAGTAGCGTCATGTAATGTGTGACAATTAAATGAGTTGGAGAATGCTTTGACGTGTACATATTTCAAGCATAGCCTACTGTAAATACATGCTTTGCGAGTATACGCGATCATTTCCCATCGCTATCAGACACTAAGGAATGTGGCCTAATTTTATTACCTAAGGGGTTGCGAAGTTGTATCTGGCACACAATGAAAATAAAATATGAAAATTGAACTCTAGTGTGACGTAAAAATCGTTACACAAAATCGTTCTGAAACCTTTATAAATCCACTATCTACTCGATAATATTTTTGACTCGATGCGAATCAATTTTTCGCAACGTAGTAGACTACACAAAACTTCAGAATCCAAATCCATACAGCTGCCTTTCTTATTGCAATGCGGGACAAACAATTAACCGGGTCTTCGTCGTCAAGTCCTAATACCTTGTCACATGTCGACGCTTACAGGCGTCGTGGACAGATCACACGGGTCAAAGAGTCTTTGGTGAAAGGCGTCGGATTGGGAGTAGTAAGCCCTCTGTGGTCCTGGATGGAGCAAGGTTAAAGAAGCATTCTTGTAGATACCTCGCCATAAAAGTGAAGTCATTGTACCAGGCTATTGAATGGGAGGACGACACGTTTTGACAAGCTGGCTATAAGGAATCTAGTTAAAACATACATCACTAAAATATTGCTGTATTAACATCCCAGTGAATAATTTCATATATCATAATGACAGGTGAACAGCCGTGTTTATTTTGCTACTCAATTTCAAGTTCGTAAAATAGGGAGTTTCTATGTACGAGTAATCTCAAGGCCATGCGAGTGTTATTTTAAAAAACGTTCGAAAGTAACGTTCCTTTTACGAAATGCATTTGACCGTTGAACGTGTGTGAAAGACGCAAGATTTTGACAGCGCCTAGTTTCGTGTGGTTCGCGTCGTTCGCAATTACTCACTTGCCGCATTTGTTCGGCGTCGACATCGACGTCGCCGTCGCGACGACGGCGAGGGCCTCTCAGACATCGCCACGTCAAAGGTAAGCCAGAGGTCTCATCAATGAGGGAGGGTCGAGGAATAACCCCTGATCCTGTGCATGTCCCGTGGGAGATAGCACAATGAGGACAGAAAACCAAAGCCGCTATGTGACTTTATTCGCGAGCGAATACGTCTTTTATGTGAGGATAATTCAATTGGGACAAATCCTGCAGCTTACTTCATACTTTTGAAAGAGGTAATCATATATCAGCTTCGAAATTTTGTACAGCATGCAGTTACTACGGGGAATCTTTTTACGACAGCTGCCGTGCAAAACATTCCGATGCGATATAGATTCATATTTATTTCCAGGGTCATATCATACCTACCTCTCAAACGACATGAGCAGGCAATTAAAATGGGACGGTAATTTACGGTTGAACGGTGAACCTGTTGTTAAACTTCTCTTGGTTTTAAACTACCAGATACTTATAGAAAACCAATTTCATCTTGAAATACTAACGTAAAGCATTCACATGAATCGAACACTCGCTAATGAGCAATCAAAATGGACAGTTTATATTTTACACAAAGAAAGCCCGATCTCATAGTCTTGATGTGACACATTTTCTCTCCAGTCTTGACTTTATACTAGTTCGAACAGAAACTAGGCTTTCCTAATATTTTCTCTCTTTCCATCGTCACCCATTCTTTCCTCTTTCCCTACACGACCTCCCATCCCATCCCATTCCCTCCCCCATTGGTCCCTAGGGTGAAGCATCATTCTGTACTCAATGATGGAACGGAAAATTGAAAAGTGGTCGAACGAAACTAACAAAGTGCACAGACTAAAAATACGGCCACCGGGGAGAACTAAAGATATAGAGTAAATACTGTTCGACAAGAAGTATTTTTGAGGAACACCACAAAGACATGGCATGCATAGTAAGAGAAGAAAGTGAGGTACAAAATATATTTTGATCAATTTCACTCAAGTACATGTACGGCATGTGTAAAGTTCAATCTACATTTAAGATATCAGATTAATTATTTTCCGATTTGAGTTGAATTCTTTTGAATCTGTTTAAAGAATGTGTCAGTAAGAAGTGTTAAATGATACGTTGGCAACATGAACGATTAAATAATCAGAGTCAACGCGGTAAAACATGGTGGAAATATTCAATTTAAAAATCATCAACCAAATTTCAGTACGAAAATGATCAACTTTTTCTGCGACGATACCACTACGTCAAGTTTCGTACCGCCTTTTATCCCCTAAAATCTTCGGAATTGGTTTTGACCTATTTAGGTTTCCGTTATTGTTCCGGAAAGCCTAGAAATTGGATTTGAATTGAATTTTTCGCGTCGACACTGGCTTTTACTGCAGGTGTCTCCAGTGAGCCATCGCGTCGCGGCGTATTCTTTGTCACTCTAAGAAGATTGCCCTCTCGAAAGAGACTGTCAACGCCCTGCAACATTGCATGAGCGACAAGGCACATTTTCACGTCTACCAAAAGCTGAAGACTTTATTTAGTGATAGGATATAGTCTAAGAATTCATATATTTGCATTTTGTGGTATGAATCATCCCATTCCGGAAATTGTCGCATATATAATCAGTTTAATTGGTTTAATGTTATTTCTCTCTAATCATGGAATGATATTGTTTGGATTTCATGCTCACGTTTTTTTTTCTTAACATAGGCTGAGGGTATTAATTGATCGATTAATTTGTGGAGTATCACGACGCACTGTTTTGGCAACAAGCCCTGTGGCACTGGCCTAATGTCGTCGGTGAATGAGTGGACGATGATGTACATAATCGAGGGTAAACCCAGTGCCGGCACTTAGTCTATCCTTTTGTCGGAGAGCACCAAGAAGGCCACCAGCTCAACATAAAGTCATAACATAACATAACGCGAACGATTAGATTCCTCCATAAACCCATGATATCAAGACGTTAATAAGGACGGCGAATGAAGTTTCTACTAACTTTCATCCATCTAATCTCTCTCCCAAACTGGTCATGTGAATACGGACACCCATACAATACCTGACCTAGCTCAGTGTTGCTTAACTTCGGTGAACTTAAAATATTTGATTGGTGGCTCGTTCGAAGGTTAAGCCAATAATATTAGTCAGGAGGAAATAGACTAAATATCTAGCGTAAGAAACCAACATTTTGTGATTTACTATGACATATTGCCACCGGCAACTTATTGGTAGCAAAAATTTGAGGGGATTGGGGAATCAGATGCCTTAGGGTGCTGTCATGGGATTTCTGGCGGCAGATTCTGTAGCTCAGATAATAGCACCATTACTCATTTTCGAGGTATTTCCAAATCCACATGATATTGTATCAGTGATTAATGACATCACAAGGACACGGAAATGTTTAGCAACATTCTTCTGAACTTTGTATCGGTGCTAAATCTTTACAGTAGGTACATCCTAGTCTCAATTTTTCAACCTTGCGCTAGAAAAAAGTTGTTGCGGGCATAACATGCAGCTTCAAATTGCAGGCTTTTCAAATAAATTCAAACCCTCATTTTTTACTCTAATGTAACAGTGAAATGTCCATCGGTTTGTTCGAACTCATTTTACGTAGCGCATAACTGGAGCAATGAGTATCATTTAATAAATTCCACGTTTTTCCATTATACACTTTCTAATAGCTCATTCAATTAGCAAGCCATCCTTGACAAGCACCGTAAAGGGAAGCAAGGGATAGAAAGTGGTCTCACCCCTTGTTTGCCCCTTCAAAGTCTAGTGAAACAGTCTTGCAATTGGCTACTTGTTGATGAAGGGCGAGTTAAAAGTTAAACAATCTGCTGCCCTGCTGTAAAATGTCACCCCAATTTTCCAATCTGTGATTACATTGCACAGCGAACGCACGTTTAAACGTAAAACACATCGCACGAGCCAATTTAAATATTAATAATCTCTCGATCAAATATTCATAGAGTTGCAGTCGAGCGATTGCTTGAACGGAGTGGTGCTGTAGAGGGGATTTTTTTGTGATTCTCGTCATCCTATGCAGATATTGAACGAAAACGAACGGTTTTGTATGATGTTTGCGCTATTACATTTTGACGAAAATAAACCGTAGTCAGATTTTGTATTTAAACAAAGTTAATAGATAAAAATTGTTATGTATGGGCACAGGTACCCAGTAAAAAAAGGACACATATTTAAATTATTAATGTTATACATTTTACTAGTGTCCACAAATGAAATTATTGTGCAGACGGGTATGACCCCAGTTACACGAGTGTCAAGCTACATGCAAATTGATGTAAACCCGAAAGTAAAAATTGGTCATATTGTTTCTTGTAGAATTTCTAGCATGATGTAATTAATCATTATTGCCATGCGCAATCATGCTCACTTCATGCTTTATCTGCTGCATCAATATGAGCTGCCAAACACGATTTCAATGGGGAATCAAATTACAATTTACGATATATTGTTTACTACTCGTAACTCGATCAAACATCACCATCCATCTCAGCCAATGGCAAATGACTTTTCGCTAGACTCGGCATGATTTAATTAAAACATCCCACTCAAAATGATAATCAAATAATTTAGCTCCGTTTCAATATACAATTAATTGGTATATTCTCGAAACTGTGTGAGCATCTCGTAATTAGATAAACCTTCAGATATGTCACGGGTAGTAAATAACTTCTGTTTAAAAACTTAGCAGTATCACAGGGCAGTATGTTAAATTTAAATAATAGCACCATGGCGTTGAGAAAGAATTTAAATCTTTTTTTATTATTAACAACACTATAACCGTCTCAAAAATTGATGCCCAAACGCGGACTCGAACCCCGATCTCCACCTTTCGCGGGTGTTGCTCTGAACCATTGAGCTATCTGGACACTGGCTTTTTGAGACAATTTTAGTGTATTTGATGAGAATGACAGTTCTCCGAGGAAACCCCACGAAAGGTGGAGACCGGGGTTCGAGTCCGCGTTTGGGCATCAATTTTTGAGACGGTTATAGTGTTGTTAATAATAAAATATCCAGCGCATTGCAAGCGTTTGCAATTTAAATAAGAGTTCATCCTAATAGTTGAAATCTTCTATTTTGCGGCTCGCAAAGAAGGGCAGCACTCCCTATGCCTTCTGTGCTAATTTCCGTGACAGGGTTAAACAAATGTGGTGACAACGCGATCGTAGCGCCATTTGAGAGAGTAGCCACTAATCAAACCAAACATGATTATTGGAAGGCCGTGTTCTTGAATTGAAGTCGAATTATAGTTTTCGTTTGCATTTCAGAAATGTCATCGAAAGCAAGCTCTTATAAACTGGAAACCTTATAATCAAATGTATCAAAAGAAAATGTAGTCTATTACATATAGTTTAGCACTATAGTAGGGCAGCAAAACAGAATAACGAGTTTCCAACCTCCTTGCGTCCGTTAGATCAAATTCGGATAACTATTAATTTAAAATTGATGCAAGCCACTAATAAGTTCTCTCCAGTCAAAGAGGTCCTTGCGGTCCAGTCTATTCTCATGTAAAAGGGGAATGCACCCAACCGCTACCTACACCATCCTATGTGCTCTCCCCCAACAGCTGCTTCGTCATATACCTACTACGATTCGTATTGGTTTTATTGTCATGTATGTACGCTCTTTTGCGGCTTGTATCTTCTGAGTGCACAATGTTTACCAATCTCTTGAAAATATTAATGGATATCGTCTTTGAGAACTAATCCCCAGATAGTGGTCACTGTTGGTCACTCGCGTTCGGCTTCCTGTGTCTCCCCCTTCTCCCTGTGATGTGATTTGTTCATAGATTTAAGACTGCGGCACACGGGTGAATCAAATCTCTGTCCGTTCAACAATGCAATATAGATGTAATAATATTGGAGGATGCTTTTATCGTCAAGATCATTGAGTGTTCAAGATATTGCGAAGTAGACCCAGTAGAGAACCGAAAACAAAGAAAAATTTGAACAAAGCTTTTTGATACAAAAAGATTTTATTCGTTGTTGTGAACGCGATTTTTTGTTGTTTACATTTCCATATCTAAGTTCTAGGGGCCGTAGTGTCAGAATATAGAGCTTGCTAATTGTATATGGCTTAAATTTTACAAATGTAACCAAATACTCTAGATTTTTTCAAACCTCCACTATCAACATCTGCCGAAATAGCTCAGTTGGGAGAGCGTTAGACTGAAGATCTAAAGGTCCCTGGTTCGATCCCTGGTTTCGGCAAATTTTTATTTATTATTATTAGAATATCATGCATAGATGCGACGTCTGTGAAAATAAAATCAGACTATAACCTGTGCTATAACGTAACGTACACAATGAAATAACACCGTAACATTTTGGAAAATATTTCTATACGGTATGAACCGGAGAGGACTCGACTTGAGTCCTATCAGCTGTTGATTTTTCTCAAGGAGATTACGAGTTTTGTGCCGTATTATGTTTGTACAGATTTCTCCACCTATTATCCAGGGTAGAGGATCTCGTGCCTGGAATGGAAGATTTCGAGCTTAAGTGAGATCACAGATTATATAGCATCACTCGATTTCTTTTTACTGAGTCGTGGTTCACCGCATTTCTTAGACTTGTCATTCTTGTTAGTAAAAATTGTTCCGAATGATATTTGAACCTGCGATATTACGATACCTGCGATATTATGATACCTGCGATATTTATTTATTGGAAAGTGGAAACGTATTCTAGTAAATACTTTGATCACCAAAGTTTCACCTATCTTGTAAACAAGTGACCATAGTTTGGTTAGATCGAGTTGTCCCTTAGAGAAAGGAATGGTTTAGGTCAGGCTTAAAACTGAAAGTATTTAGGGGAGGACTATTTTCTGCCGGCCAAAATAGGTGTTGATCTGGAGTTCCGCTAGGTGTTACTCGCGGCAAAAAAAAATCGACGACAGCGCCAGGTTTTTTTGCGGGATTCCAAGCGACTACTTGTGTTAAATTTGGACTTTCAGACTTGGCTGGAACTACCAATTCCTTACTCATCTTAATTTACTGCTTACTCATTACTGCTACTTTGTACTTCCATTACGATTGCCCACTTACTTGTTACTACTTTCTTTAAGGTAGTAACATCGCAACTAGTTTGTAAGCAAGTAAGGGTTATTTTTACAAAGTCCAGTTAAATAAGAAATTGAAGGTTAAGACGAAAAAGAAGTATCTGATTGGCAGTGACCATGGCTTCTAATACAACGACCTCATGAACTTTGGCAAGATTTCAGCAAGAATTTACTTAATTATATTCCAGAAAATGCGTAAACTCTTCGCGTGAGACTTTTTAGAAGCTTGAGTCTCACTTTGTAACCAGAAGTGATTGTAAAGAAGATTACGAATATTTCTAGTGACTGAAATCTGAATTATTGAGCCCGTTATGTGATGAGAGACTCCCACAGCTACCTATGAGCTTTCAAGCGAAAGGGTTGGCGAAAAATGTATAAACGGAATGTCGATGGGAAAATTCAGAAATATTAGAAAAGCAAAAGTTCAATAAAGTCATAATGAGGGGTGTGGAATAATTTCAGAAAAAAAATGCGAACCTGCCAGGATTCGAACCTGGAATCTTCTGCTCCGTAGGCAGACGCGTTATCCATTGCGCCACAGGTCCTTGTGGGGGTAGGTGGAACTCAAAACATTTCAATGTTCTAAAATGTGCCATATTTATGTAGCGTTTCAGCAAATCTCAGCGAAATCAATTTTCCGGTAATATTTTATTGCATGGCGAAAACTAACATAGTTTCTTTGGGTTACGTTGTGGTAGTGGTATGTTCTCTGATTTATTCAGGTACGCGTTAAGCATCTAGTTCGACCTTGAAGAAGAAAGTCGCCCATTTCACTTCCAGCTAACCTCGAGTTTGCGATCCCATTTGAGTGTAAAAATAATTGGATGAATTTGCAATAATGAGTGTCTAGAAAACTTAAAGATTGTCCTGCAGTAACCTTAGGATACTAAAATACGGAAAAAAAATGTCGAACCTGCCAGGATTCGAACCTGGAATCTTCTGCTCCGTAGGCAGACGCGTTATCCATTGCGCCACAGGTCCCTGTGTTTGCCTTGGGGTTTAATTATAGAATTTAAAATGCAATTTATAATTATTCGTAAGTAAGCATTCAGATATATTTTTAAATATAGGTCTTATCTCTCTCTCCCCCCTCCTCTCACAGCAGAGATAAAAGTAGAATCTCGCCAATCGCTGAGTGCACAAGTAAAAGTCCAAGCGAAAACGGTTAAACATCTCTAGGAACACACTCACGTGAAGTGGCGTCGGCGTCGGAGGTGGCGTCGGCGTCGTAGGTGGCGTCGGGACGCTTTGAGACCTGGGGCGACGCCGTTTCATCCCTGAGCTGACGGCTTGGGACGTTGCCGTAACGCGGAGAGGGGTTAGGGGTTGGTGGAGGCAGTTTCTTATTGACAGTGGCGTGTAATATGTGATCTAGCCAGGAGAGAAGATACAAAACACTACCTAAACAGTCCATGCGAATTTATTTTCGAACTCTTATGGAAAAAATGGATCTATACGCTTCTAGGTTGGTTTTATTTTTTACGAGATAGACTCCAAGAACCAGTGAAATAGCCGTTCACAACCTTCTTGCCAGATATAAGCTTTTATGGGTAAATTTCCTTAAAAATCTGTACGACGGCTTTCATAACCACGGTGGGGTTCTGAAAATATAATAGAAGATTGGAAACAGTATTCGCACGACATTCCCATAGAATAATAATAAAGTACTTACGCAGAACGTAGGTAACTGTAAAACATATATTTTCAGTTTCCCTTAAATCCAAATAAAAGATGAGTTCTGAAAGAACAGGTGGTTCGGACAGGAAATCAACTGAATCTGGAAAATGTATTTCAAATTAAAGCTCCTCCGGTATTGTTCTGTGAAAGCAGCAAAAATCGAGAAAAACAAGTCATGAAATCAATACATATCCCTTAACAATCATGAAGGAAAATCAATTTATTTAAAAATCGACAGCTATCCAAATATATGGTTGACCATTAAGGTCCACCTTATACTGATCTATATTATAAATATAATTTCTTATTAATAATATTTATGATTATGGTTATGGTAATTATGAAGTGTTCCATGAATGTGAAATGGTTCCAAAGATGCTAACCCCTTGTACAGCGTGTACCGTTTACCAGAAGTGCACAACTGACGCCACTGCTTTACGGGGTACAAGCGACCAACATAGAATCACAAATACCACGTGAGACGGAATCTGTGAGGAGCGAGCGAGCAGAAGAACGAGCGATTTCTAAGCAGATTACGTTTAGCCTGCCATTAAAATCGCATGAAATATGCACATCAGTTCGTCCATGGCCCCGTGTATTTGCGCGGTACGCTACACAGAGGGCTTAGGTTGATGTAAGCATACGTTCCTGGATCATCAAATACGAGTTTCAAGGCGGCACTGTTGCATTTAGCTTGCAATTTTTTTTCGTCTCGAAGATATTTAAATCTTTGTAAGGACATTTTTTAAGGAAGGGTAGGACAGAAGGAGATATTAAATTGATGTCTAGAATATTTAATAAAGACCCCATTATGTTTTTATCATAGCAATTTTTTAATGTCTGTTGGAATGGGCAACCCACATTATTCATGGAAATTCCAGTTAAACTAAAATTGGGAGACACAACTTATACAATCTTCAAATGAATGATTATGCTATACAAAAAAAATCTACAAATTCTCAAAAAAGTATGTCGTAATGTCGAAAAGGTACAAAATAGTCTTAAAATGTCTGCAAAATGGCAGCAGATTGCTGTGAGAAGCCTTGTTTTACCAACCCTTATACCTTGTTTCACCCATTTGTTTGAAAATGTGATAAACTACCGATATCGGGCACGGGTTACTTATTTTTCAATCCCTTTTTTCTATTGCCTTGTACCCGTCGACACTTACGAGCAAAATTTGAAATCGATCAGACGTAGCCAGTTACAGTTCACCACAGCAAACCAATCACGCTTTCCCTCGAATGGAAACCATTTTCTCATTTTCCCGTTCTCATCCCTTCCATTTCCACCCCTGCAAATGCAACCCTTTCGCCATGCGCCAGGCTTGCCAATGTCTGCATCGGAATTCTGGAGTTAATTTCATCCCCCGCGAATGGACCAATAGCGACTGTGTAGGGAACGTCATGAGACAACTTTCCAGATCTATCACTAAAATACAGACAACCGAAGTCACAACTTTATTCGGTGGATCATTGCCGTGAGAAACGTTTTGACTTCAAGACACACTTTACTTTAAAATGTGGCATTTTGGGATGTAAAAGTAAAAACTAGTTGAAATTTTGTTAATAATTTCTAATTAAAAATCTCGTTTTGAACTCCTGGATTATCAAATTAATTTTTAGAGCATTGATAGCATTTGGTAGCATATATTTTAGATTTTGCGAATACGGTTGGTTGGTGCAAGATCAATGCACCAGTATGATGGTCTTATCGACTCCCCAAAAATAACACATAATTGTATTTACAAAATATGCCGTAGAATTGCTAGAAAGGGCATAGGGCCATGATAGAAGCAAATTTATTCTCTAGGAAGATTCAATCAAATTGATTTAAATTACAAAACTAATGGAAAATCTAGCAAATACTACAGGAAGTGCCATGGTAAACAGTAAGTAAATGTAATTGAACATTGTAACGTAAAAATTGAACAAAGAAAGAAAGCGTCGCCTAACGAACACCACCAATCCGTACCGAATATTGCATCTTCCTTGCACATTCTAAAGAGACATATAATTTGATATCAGAACCGCGGCCAATGAATTGCAAACAACGAGGCATGACTCGACGTGTGCCTGCCACGCGACTTCACGTTGAGTACCCTGCGTCAACCTGCCCAAGTTCCCAGTCCCACGGGCCGGACTCCAGGTTCCCAGCGAATCGTCGGTTGATCCGGCTTCCCATCGGAAAACCGGCGTGCGGTGTCGTAGGGTGAACGACGTCGCGACGCACGTCTATTGTGCGTCGAGGAGGAATTGACGCTACTTCATTACTGTGTTTACTCCGTTCTTAATTTAAGGGGATTTTTTTTTGTTTTGAGATCGTTTTGTGATACTGAAGAGAGTAAATATTTGCTTCGTTCTGGGATTTTAATTTCCCACCCGTCGGATATCTGTTATCAATTTGATCTTAATTCAATCACTAATATCATCAATATTGGTAATAAAGAACAGAATTATAATTATTATTTGACAATCAAAACTAACAATCAATTAACCCAATAAAAAAATTAATATATTTGTAGCCTACATTTTTTTTTTTCTTTATTACCACTGACATCTTTTCAAAGTTGGTGCCCAATTGGGGACTTTAACACCGATCTCCACCTGTCACGGGCGTTGCTTTAACCATTTTAGTGCTAGGATTTTATTGTGTTTTATAAGATAAAATAAGAAAATACTCTGCCCATCGCAAGAATTTGTAATTTAAATAATAATAAGCTGTTTATGAAAGCATAATATAAATATTATCTTCTTAAATATAATTTAATTTAATAAAAAAGAAACATTAAAAACCCAGGTTACTTTCAATTCATTGCGAATTTCAATGTTTTAAAATCAGCGCGTATTTGCCTTTTGACACACGAGAACAATGCAGCATGAAATGAACCCAAACGAATCGCAATTTCCGCCACAGAAACAGATTAATTTGAATCTATTTCCCCTCAACCAATTCACACCGATATAAATAATTGTCTCTAATCACGACCACCATATCCTCAAGTAGACCGCGTCGGCAGCAACCTGACCGGTCAGGACAAACGCCTCCAGACTTGCGAATACGTCGAGGAAGCAGGTACGTCGAGGTACAGGGTGCGTTGAAAACTTGAAGGTCTTATGCAACGATAAGACGCGTAGATTTTAGAAGATAAATTTGGTTAGAAAAATAATTTCAAAGAATTTGGTTCGCAGTTTTAATTTAAAAAGGAAATAAAATATACTTTTACAAGCGTGACCAGGTAAATAACTTTAGTTGAAGGTGATTTCACACTGCATTTTTTGTGCGAATGCTCCTGAGAAGCTGCAGTTTAAAATCAACCTCCTCCTCCACGTTGTTCTTTTTCTTCAACGTCATCATACAATTTTTCACATCGCTTAAAAAAAATCTTGCGGTGCGCTACAACTTTCTCGAGTTAACCAATTAAAATCTTGTCCATCTGAAGATGACACGAATGAACTTGATGTGAAGACCTTAACAACCGATGTTCATAGGGGGGCGTAGCTCAAATGGTAGAGCACTTGCTTAGCATGCAAGGGGTACCAGGATCGATACCTGGCGCCTCCAGTCATTTTTGGCTCAATTTAGCTAATTTTTGCAAAGTAACATAGAAAATCGCGATTTAAATATGAATTTTACACTTGCTGACTGATTTCGCTAATTAATTCCCCTCAGGTACTTTCACATGACCATCTTTTAGTCAAAAAAAAACAAAAAAAGCAATTCGAATCATTCCTATTTACCTGCATAGGAAATTCTCAGGGGAAGTGGCTGGGATTGAAGAGTACTTGTCTAGCATGTAAGAGAATGGACCAAGGGGATACCATGATTGATACCTGGCGTCTATATGCTTTTACTTCATCTGTTGGTCTCTGATTATTTATTGCATTTCGATCGAAGAATCAGTGAAAAGCGATCGTTACGGTTAACAATGTTTTCCGAAATTAAAAAACAATATTCAAGCTAAGTTCTAGTATGTTAATATTCAAATCTTGTCACATTTTTGGGAAAGAGTTTATGATTGATCAAAATTGGTAAAATTACTTCAAGAAAATAAATCTGTGAGTGTAAACTGACTCGAAACCAACGAAACCAATAAGAATTAATAGTTAATACAACAGCTTCTCTAAAATAAACGAAGGTTTCGAACATGATCGTGGAGATGACGCATCCCTACTTTGAACCATTCAGAGATATAATCGGGCTCGCAGCACAGATTATAAACCTTTAAAATGGCCTTTTTTTGGCAAATATTGATACATTTTATGCTCACAATTTCAAAACCTGTCAGCACAAAAGAAGCCTTGTCGCCACTGAAATCGAACCCACCACAGCCTATTCGAGATATCATCCCCGTAATAAACCATAAATTACCATCTCAACCCCAAGTCATGCAGATTCCCAGGCTTGTTTACCATGGAGCAAACTCCCACCACTTTCAACGCGCGGGGAACGACGATTCCTATGGGTATTTCCCCGCGACGCCCGTGAAAGTGTGCCGACTTAATCATGCGGTCGTAGTGGGTTTTGTATGGTGAGGGGGTGGGGGGCAATGAATTGTTTACGCACTGCCATTAGGAGGGGTGTTCCCTCGGGGCTAGCGTAGCAGCTCCCACTCGGGGGTGCAGTGCGTGGGAACATGGTGTCGACGCGAAGCCCACGTGGATTTCAGCACATCGGCGTCACGTGCCCCAGGCGTCGGGCGTCGCGACGTCGAACGATGCGTCGAGTGATAATCGGGGACCTTTTAACTTTCTAATTTATTTTCCTTTTTAGTTGAGTATATTTTGTCCGTTAGCCATTCAATTTGCGGTTGTGTAACCGTTCCGTCTTGCGTACCGTTTATGTTTGCACACAAAAGTAATTAGGTATTTTTGAAATAAAATAAATAAAAATGCCATTTCCCTTCGCCTTCAAAATGTTTATTGTCAGAAGTGGGATTCGAACCGACGCCCTCCGAGGAGGACTGCGACCTGAACGCAGCGCCTTAGACCGCTCGGCCATCCTGACTGTTGAGGGGTTGGTGCCTTTTGGTTAGATTGCGACAAGAGAGTTCACATTGCTCTACATCCAGGTTTTCATAATCACAGAATACCACCTGATTTCCTGTTTAAAAGGGGAGTTTCTAATGCCTGTTGGCGAATGATCTATTTACTGGACCCGTGGCGCAGTGGAGAACGTATCTGCATGGAGCCTAAGATTCCAGATTAAAACCCTGGCAGGCTGAAATTGCAATTCATACCGTGCAATCATTTGCCTTTTCTCTCGGGGAACGAACCATATTGCTCGGGGTTAGTAATAATTTGCTCATGTGGCATCCAACTAATTGTACCACAATTACTAGCTAACACCACAACAATCTATATCTTGTCCTCTGAGTCCTGGATCCTTGTCATCGTGTCCTCTGGTCCTCTGGATTCTAGGTCATTGTCCTATTGTCCTATCGATCTCGATAGCGAGGAATTTCAATACTTTTAATTTATCAATTTTAATTGACTTGTTACTAATAATTTGCCTGTTATAAGAAAAACAGTGTGTATGCATGAATTATTCGCAGTATGATTGTGAATTGCTCATCAACTGCAATAGCTTCTAATTCTATCGCAAAATGTAAACTTGAAGAAAAAAGATTGTCAGAAGTGGGATTCGAACCCACGCCCTCCGAGGAGGACTGCGACCTGAACGCAGCGCCTTAGACCGCTCGGCCATCCTGACTTCTTAGATACCTGTTAACACAATTTTGTCCTAGAGCTGGCCAGATGTAAAAATAGGATTTGGTTACTTGGGCAGCACAACGAATGTGGTCGGCCGTTCTCAACCTCTGATACATCCCAACTTCTTTTTAATCTTTTTACACCGACTACACCATCTGATGAAATTAGGCCAGATCTAATTGAGACCCCAGTGTCGAAATTGCAATAAATTCCAATAAAGCTTGGGTTTTATCGATTTTATTTTATTGATAACTGACCATTGTCCACAGCAATATCATTAATTTTAACTATATTCACTGACTCTGCACATATTGGGGTTGAATGGGATAATTATGCCATTAACGCCGGGTGAGTCAACGAAAATGCCATACTATTTCAGCAAACCCAGAGAGTTTCTTCACGTTAACATAGGAATCTAATTTGGGTTCGCTGCCCACACTGTGGACAGATGGTTGAATTGTGTTATTGTTAGAGGTAAATCGGATTATAGTTGCCAATTTATAACTGCTAAAGTGTCAAGTCAGAACGATGTATTTCCATTGTTATGGTAAGTTGTGTTAAGAACCAATCAATACAGCACGTAATGTATATGGAAGTGCATTGTTAATGCTCTGAAAATGCACTGAAAATGCGCTGAAAATACACCGGAATTGCATTAAAATTGTTCTGAAATTCACTTGCAAAGCCATGTAAGTTTCGCCACCGTGTTAGTTAAGTTATATTTGGGATAAAGTGCGTTTTTCTCATTACTTTCCATTATTACAGCATGTGTGAGCTAGGACCGGAATATCGTCACCCTTTTACGTATCCTAATACGTATCCTAATATCCTCGGTTAGGTTTATCAACATGTTTTATTCTGGATAATCAGGCGAGTGCTAGTTAGCAAGTCTCTTAAGAACAGCGTCTTAAATCGCAATAAGACGTTGACGAACAAAGAAAATACGTTAACATACAACAAAAAAAACTTAATAAAAAAGCGATGCATAAGAAATTCATTGAATTACGACCTAAATCATCTGTGATATTATGACGTCCTTTATTACCATTAAAAATGCGTAGGCAGGCCCATGCACTTTCTGTTATCCTGATCATCAAGTTACTTTCTTTCCGTTCCTTTCCGTTCCTTTCCGTTCCTTTACGTTACTTTCCGTTACTTTCCGTTACATTCCGTTACTTTCCGTTCCTTTCCGTTCTTTTCGGCGTCCAAGACGACATGCCAAATTATCGTGCAAGACGGTTTACAAGATGGACATTTCGAACTTGTATGTAAGCTAGATAGGCACGAACAGCCCCATTTCCATGTTTATCACTACCGTAAATCCACCAACAATAAAAAGTCATGACTAATTTAGTGTATATGACATTCATATGAAAAAAAGAAATAATCTCTTATTTCTACCATCGAGTCCTGCAGCTATTCACCAATCACTTAGCTAACAAATCTCACAATAAACCCCATCTCATATTCCGGAATTCCTTGCTAATATTTGATTAATCTCTCGGCCAAGCCAAGCAATGAGTGCCACGCGCCTACCATCCCCAGGAGGGAAAAATAAGAGAATGGGTCCACATGGGAGTGCGGAGAGTGGAGGAGAGAGATCAACAAAGGCATCGGCAATCGGTGGTTTATCGGCTTCTACCGCGGTCCCACGCTGAGCGATTCGTCCGGCTTCATCGCAATTATCATTGCGTGAAGCCGGCAAAGCTGAAAGTCCGGTACCCGAGTACCACGGGAGAAAATGCGAAAGAATGGGGACAAAGGCACTGGGGGGTGTAATAGTGGATGAAGGGGAGACGAGTGCAGTTCATTTAGAGAAGTGTGTATTGACTTCTTAGATATGGAGTTAGATTTGATTATTGTTTTGATTAAAAGGTTTAATTGCTATTTTATAGCGGATAATGTTTGCGTTTTTATTACATTTCATGAGACACGGTGAATAGCATGGATGATTGGCAATTGCATTGGGAGCACAAAAAGGATTATAACTTACTTCACGTCTGGTTTATTATTACAGTTATTATAATAGTACTCATGCAGAGTGTTTTCTTACGAATTCAATATTATTAGTTTTAAAACGACATAAAATAACGGAGGATTACATTTTCTTGCGGTTGTAAACTACGGTAACTATGGTAACTATGGTATCTGTCATGGAAGTGACTGAAAGGTCAGTGAAACCAATGAGTTTGATTCATATTTAATGAGCGTAATTCCACATCGCTTGTTTTCTAATACCCAGGATGACAATTATCTTAACTCTTAGATAAAGTGGGAGTTAAATTAATTACCATGGCAACAACCAATCACATACAGTGGAAGTCAGCTCTTGCTGAGAATTAGGAGCTAAACTCTAGAGTTAAAATATACTGTAACAGTGGGCGTAAGACCAGTACTTTTCGCTGGAATCCCAAGGGTTTTTTACCAACTCCAATAAACCTTTTCGTCCGCGAAAATGTCTGCGATTATTTTTGCAAGAACGAGACATCACAGATTGCCTCGTTTTTTTTTTTTTAGCAAACACTAACAATTTAGTGTTAGTCAACGATATTATTTTTAAGATTTGTTGATTGATTGATAGATTGATTGATTCGTGTTGTTTTATGATGTATGGTTTTAGATGCTGGCTCTATGGCACTTGTCTAATTGCGTCAGTTAATGAGCGGTTGATTAGAATGAATATGAACCTAACCTAGCCTATGAGGAAGGAGGGGACTTCTGGCGACTGCTTAGAACCGTAACACAAATACAAGATAATACAAGTAGAATGGCTTGCATAGAAAAGTCGAAAGAATTGGATCCTGTTCAATGGGGAAAAATTGGAATTATAATTATCACACATTAACGCAAATTTTTTCCACGTTTTATTAATGATTTCATTTCTAATCAACGCGATTTTTTTTCTAAAAAAAGCTACATAAAATAAAGAGATATCTATAGCATCACATTTTATGACGGCTGTAAGGTATGGCAACAATGAGCCATTAAAGACTCTTGTATGATCAGTGACCACAAATCAAATTCACAAATTTCGTACCTTTCACTTTGTCAAAACCAGTAATCTTTGCTTTAGCCGTTTCGCTGCAATCCCAAGGGTTGTGTGCCAACTCCAGACGGTAGGTTACATCTTTCTTCAGCTTCTCCAAAATCGGGAACAAATTATCAACCGTAGTTTGGCTCATGGTCGTCAACAAATTGTGCTCCAAATTCAGGCTCCTCAAACCTGTGACCGGCTTAAATAGGTCATCCTTCAATTGAGCAATTTTATTGTGAGATAAGTCAACTGATTCCAACTGCGGCAGAAGTTTGAATGCATCTACAGACAGGCTCTTGATATTGCAGTTGGACAAAGCCAAAGTATGAATTGTTGCCCGAATGCTGCCCGCAATATTACCAAAGTCGTTGTTTGAAGCGTTTAAAAAGATCAAATCGGGAGTGGACTCGAACAGCGTTGGACTGATAGCATTCAGTTTGTTGCTAGCCACATTGAGCCTAGTTAGTGAAGACAGCCCGTAGAAAGCTTCGGGTTTTATTTCCGGTATCTGATTTTCCTCCAAGTACAAGATATTGAGATTGGTCAAGCCAGCGAAGGTAGGATTGCCCAGCGCAGTGCTCAGTTTATTCCGAGCCAAATCCAAAACGAAAAGCTGAGACAGTCCTTTAAAGTAATTATCTGCAGTCGTGATTTTGTTGTTGGACAAATCTAAACTCTTCAGCTCTGTCAGTCCTTTGAAGGCCTCAGCGTCAATCGACGATATCTTATTGTTTTCCAGAGACAATCGCTGTAATTTTTCGGCTCCAGCGAACGTTCCCTTTTCGATCTTGGCCAGCTCGTTGTTGTTCAAATACAAGACTGTTAAATTCTTCGAAACATCTCTGAAGGCTCCTGCCTCAATGGTTTTGATCTCGTTGAATTGCAGAGATATTCGGTTAACTTTTGATAGAGCAGGATTGCTGAAAGATCCTGCCCTGAGGATCGGTATCTCGTTGAGTGATACACTGATTTCTGACCAATGGTTAGGACCTGCTTTGAGATGCGTGAGGAACTCTAGCGATGTCAGATCCAATGTGCAGCTGAGGGTGCATTCTGACCCGCACTTCTTGTCACATGACTGCGGTAAAGGCACGGCGCCGTTCGCATTTGCAACGGCCACAAATATGGCCAGTAGGGCAAAGATACGGCACATCATGGAACAATCTACAACAATAATACAAAGAAAATATCATTTTCGGTTCCTCTGGATTACATAGATTTGCAAATGTTCTGTTGCAATGTTTAGCACAGGCAATGCAAGATTTTTATTATTTTTCTATGGGTCTCATTTATGGATTTATGGATTTTCATCTATAGACGATAGGTTGAAATATAAAATTGTATACAATTAAATTACAGCAAGTAATCGAAATGTTCTTGCTGGGGTTATACCACAGTGGTACCACATCCTGCCAGTTAAAATACCAAAGAAAACAATCAAAATGCCTCGGAAATGCACTCACCTTTCTGCTGAGATGGTATTGAGTGTTCAGCTGTGTTCTCACAACTGTGTCTTCACATATTTCTGCTACACGTTTATATCAAACTGATTGACTTTGAACTAGATGCATGACCCTCTCCGTGTCAGAGGTTATCCTTGATTAAAGCTACCGCGAAAAACTGAGCGAACAAAACTTCCCATATGCAATATACGTGGAAATAAATGTGATAAAAACGTTTCTTAGAATCATTACAAATAAACAAACAGACATTAATTTGATAATTGCAAATAAAAACCAACAAAATAGAAAAAAAATCTTTGGAATAAAATAAGTATAGGTGCTAGCAGTAGCCTCTAAAATGTTTCGTAGCGCCTTTTGCTATTTTCTTTGATTCAATTTCCTCGTTGATGTGAACGTAATGTACACGTGAACTCCAACACCCTAGCATCAAGAATTGTTGTGGAAGGGGGGGGGGGGGGGGAGGCTGGATAAAACGCGATTTGGGTACTCTCGAGAGTTGCCGAGTACGTGGGTGTCTGGTCCAATTCTCATGCCCGTCGCCAGAAAGCAGCGGTACTGGGAACGGAATTCCTTAATGGAAGGTGGATACTGTGCTCGGAAATCAACAATTTCCATTCCAGCCAATGAACCTGCGCGAATAGGATTGGAAAGTTGACACCCTACCTAAACAGTGCACGACATCTATAATAAAACTTTGCTAAAGTGAGTGCAATTTATCTTGCCTTTTTTTCAGGGCGGGGCGTTTATGAATATATGTATTTTCTAAAACTGTATCCAACGAATCAGATAGTAAGTTACTATCACGATTTACGTGTAAATACTTATGCATGTGATAACTATAAGGTATCAAATACCGATATCCTTTCAAGGTTAGGATCAGATTATTAACATTGTTTTGTACTTTGTACGAACGCGATAGTCGATATTTCTATAAATACTCTAACAATTGCCATGCAATCCAAGAGAAAAATAATGCTTGCTCTCATTTTATTTTATTTTCGTTTAATTGTGTTCTTGGTTGCGTGGTTGTTTTCAGAGCCGCGGTATGACATTGAGATGTGCTCTACGGTATTGCTCGTCTTGAGGAGGTTTGCGGCCCAAAAAGGGCCGAAAGTCTCGATGTTTTTGGGCCGCAAACCTCAACACAGAGCAATATTGTAAAGCAAACCTAAAAAATTATGTTCTTATTTATCTTCTTCAATCTGACAAAACTTTAACTGCCAAAGTGCAAAGAAAATTTGCCAAATATAACCAAAAATTAATGCCAAGACGTGAATCTTTTCAAGCGAAAACTTTCAAAAATCAAAATCCAACATTTTCTAAAGGTCTCTGTCGACCAATGTAGTAAAAAATATCATCATTTCGACAACTTCTCTACTCCGAATTTCCCTTCACCAAAGTGTGATCAAACGCCGTAGTTAACGACAATAGCAACTCATATCAAACTGTACTGATGTTGAAAATTTTCAAGCCTCATTAGCGTCGGTAAAATATTCCACTTGTCTCATTTTAAGGGCTGCAGTCGACAGATGTGCTGGCAGTGGCTCTCTGTATCCACCCCGTGAAAGACAGGGAACAAAGAGTTGATGTTCCCACATGCAGCTAGTATCAGGCCACATCTGTCATGGGCAGATCGGTTTCGATCCAATTAGCAAATAGTTACACCATTATTGGTTGTTGCCGAGCGGCAAAATGCAAGTGCGAAATTGAGTGAGAGATTCGCGGGAAGTTATCTTGAAGTTCTGAGTTCGATTCTGTGCAGGGAGGGAGTTGAGTCGGGATTCAGAGAATGATGATTTAGAGCTGGATTTTGATGACAGTTTTAGGAAAGCAAAGGGGTTGGGAAATTGTTAGAAATGTAAGCGAAAGGTGAGTCAAGGTGAGCTATAGAAGTGTGTTGATCACGATAAATTGAATACATCTTTAAGTGTTTGGCTGAATTGGAAGCGTCAATTTGGATAGGGGTTGTTTTGTCCAAGTCTAAGATCCGATTTTACCAAAATCTCAACTTTACGTTTAAATGGTTGTGGAAAAAATTGCAATGGAGACGTATATGTTAATGGAATGTAGATGTTTCTGTGAGTTTAAGTTGGAGGTGGACATTTTGGGAAAACTGTGCCAAAAAAGCAAGCCATAGTTTCAACTTTCAGCCAAAATAATCGCTTTTAACGAACAGCTTCCAAAATAATGTGTGAAAAAAAATGTGTTAACCACATGTGAATTTGGACATGGAAATTATTTTCAAAGCTGATTCATTTATTTCTCTCTAGAATATTTGTATAATACACCTATTCCACAGTCATCCCAAAATTTTGTTTGAAAACGGGTCAATCTTATCCCGCTCCGAACTAAACTTCGATCACCTCGTAGTCCCTGGAGAAAATACCCCCTACCGGTCAAAACTGATGACCCCCTAAACAGTTTAAACCTTCAATTCTAAAGCGTCCCCAGTTTCCTGTTTCCAAATTTGTTTTCGACTTTATCTTACCATGGAGTGTGCTGGTAAGCAGTCTCCCCCTCCACAAGCATGCGAAATTAAGTCTCTTTTTTTCACCACCACCCCTCTGACCCTAGCTCTTGACAATATTCAATTGGCTGACGCGTAATAAGTGAGAAATTGCCTCTCTCTAATGGTATTTACTAACTCTATTAGCTGCGATTTCCCATCTCACTTTCTTTTCAAACACTCGCTAGAACCCCTTCACACCCAAAATGCTCGTACAAAATCTCTCCCACCCAATTGATGCACAGAGCGATGAGTCAGACTAGTCTCTGATATATTTCATGGGTCAATTCATCAATATTTCGATAGAAGAAATTTGAATTTTAACTGTAAAAAATAAACCACACAGCGAGTCATCAAGTCGTTGACAACATGTTTGCCCTAAAGTTAAGGGCCAAAAAGATAGCATGAAGAATTTTGACTAAAAACTCGGCCATAGTTCTGCAAATCCAGTATTCTCCCCTCGACAGCATAGATTTGTGGAGGAATCCTGATGTTCGCGTTGTACCGTCCTTCGTAAGGGACGTTGAACTGGTGGTCCCCTTGGTGTTATCGACAGGATTAGGCTACGTGCCGGCACCGTACTTACTCTCCTCGTTTCTAGGCTAGGTAATGGTCATCAACACCTTAATCATCACCCACATATTCACCGACGCCATAAAACCAGTGCAACAGGGCCAGTTGTCAAAACAATTCGTCGGTAAACACCACAAATCAATCAATCAATCGAACCTAAAATCACTTATCTCCATGGCATTGAACTAGTTAAATTAGTTGCGAACCTAGCAATTTCATTTGAGGTAAAACGTTAGGAAAAACAAAACTTTCTTTTGTGTTGATGTTTATTTATGTAGAAGATGAAATATTCAGTGAACTTGGTTTTAGAGCTAAATTATATTTTAAAAAATCCTGAAGTTATACTCATTCTTATACACGTATACACTGGGATATTTGTAAAGCTTAAAATCAGAAACTATACAAAATAGAAATGGAACTTTTAAACAGGGTTGGTCATCCATCTAATTCTAGTAGATACCTACAAGAACGTCATACACGTAAATTATCAATGACCCGTCTGGAGGAGACATGATATCGGACACATCATGCAACCATAATAAAGAGTCCAGCGGAATTGGCGTCGGGTGTATTCAGCCGTCCCAAACAGTGACACGCTAGGTGCACAACTGTTGAATCATTGGCCGCCGCGACGACGCACCCTTCGCCGTCGCGGCGTGGCGTCGGCGTCGACTGGCCTCGGTATGGTTTCACAATAAATGATGAGTCAACGCACGCGACGCTTTGCCCAGCGACGCCGAGCGTTCCGACGCTAGTCTCGGCGTCGGCACACGGCATTCCCTTACGGGTGCATGCGACGACGCCACCGACGCCGACGTATTCTGATAGCATGCACATAACCGACGCCCGAGGATTTCAATAGCTTGTAGAATGAAACAACTTACATAAAAGCCTGCACTTGGGAAATTACTTCCGGTCGGAACGTATGTGTTACGTTATTGGTTGGAAAAGTAAGAAATTAGTTAAACGAAAAGATTTTTGATATCTGAAAAATATATTCTGATTTCTACACACGATTTTTCTTTTTGTAATGCGGTCAAAAAATGAATACCTTTGCTTTTTATTCAGGCGTTACCATGAATGAGCATAAAATGTTTATGCAGAAGCAACAGTTCTTAAGCGAACAAGTTTTCGTTATCTTAATTTTGTCAAATCATGCAACAAAATTTTAAATATTCTTGCATTTTTAAAGCAGATTCGTGTGCTGAACTGAAGAGTCGTTATCAAATCGTCGTATACCATTGAAAACTTAAAAAAATACTTTTCTAACTAATCCAACTCTAGTCTAGTGTATTGAACCTCAAATTAAAAAAAAAATATTATTTACCCTCATTGATATCATGCAATGTCTTCAATATTCCAATTAAAAGGCTGATAGACCAGGGTGGTCATGTTTCTCAACTTTCCAACAACATTGCAAATGTTTGTAACGGTTGCGTGCGGGGGAGTGGACGCGCGACTCTTCGGCGCCCATTCTTGCACCCCTCTACTTGTCGGCGCGTCGCCACCACCCCTGTTTGCTCTGCTATGTTCTAATTCCACCTAGAATGCTTATAACTTTAGACTTATGCGTACCTGGAGTTTAATAATTGCTAAACACGAACAAATGCAATGAGTCAGCTAGTCGGTAACAGGGAGGGTGGGGGAGGGCGTCGTTTGTCTGCAATGTGATCAGTCACCCTCTTTCACATCCCCTGGCATGACGAAGAGACGCGCATACCCGTTGTGGGTAATACGCTTTGCCGTGGCTCACGCGAGCAGCACTTAACTTTTGTTCAAATGCGATGATCTGATTTTGACAATCCAAAAATTCGATTACCGGGCTACGTATACTACCGAAGTGGGAAATGTCTATGTTGACCATTTTGACAAAGTAACATACCATTTGTTGACTATGAGGAAAGATTCAATCACGGCCAGTAGATACTTTCACGCGAATCTAAAAGTAATGTCATTCGGGATCTGACTTTTTGTTTTCTATTAGATGTCAAGTTGTTTAGGTCGTATATTTATAAGCGTTTCATCGCAGTTGTAGTTTTGCTACATAGTTTTGACGTTTTGATAGGTGTTCGTACTTTATTTCCGTTAATTTCTGTATCAGTATATTATGAAATACAGAATAATTACTTCCGAAACTTTATTGGTTGGCTAGGACCACTATGGTAGCCGGAAATAGACCGGAGAGAAGATCAAGATCATCGTCTCCCGATCCGAGGAGCACAAACACCGAAGTAAGCGCGGCACCACATACTTACTCTGGCAAAAGACAGGCACCAGCTGGTTTCTTCCGAACAAAACCACAAAAACCTGCCCCGGAAAGAAACGACAACACAATCGCAGAATCCGATACTAGCGAATTAGCTACGACTTCCCTAGATTACATGCGGGAAAGTCTGCAGAGTATTATAGACAGTTCGATGTGTGAAGGGGCATGCCAACAGAGTGCTCAATCCGCTCCTTCAGTAGACCAAGAGCCTCAGCGTGATTTTAGTGAAACCGATACCAATATGCAGAGAAGTCCTGCTCGAGGTCCGGAGCGTCAACCGTCTCCACCATCCGTCCGAGCGAGCAAAGGGCCTTCTCCACCGCCATCTCAAACCGGTAGGAATAAATCACCGGGGAGTTGCTTTAAGACGAAAATTAAGAAGCCTAAACCACCTAAAAGTCAAGAATCCCCCACGCAATCGACTGCGAGTGAAGCAACTAAGCGTCAGCCTCGTAAAAAAACTAAAAAACCATCAGCTCAGAAAATTGAGCCTACTGACACAACTGAAGAATCAGTTTCCTACGAAACTCCACCGAAATCAATCGAATTCATGCGCGAAAGTCTGCAGAACATTATCGACAACTCAATGTGCGATGGGAATTGCAGTGACAGAGTGCCAGCTCCTGCTCCTGATTATCCTGCAGATCCCTGGCGAGCGCCGTTAAACGCTACAGAGCCTCCAAGGAGTCATTACGATCCAAGCTCATATCCTGCCAGTCCCGCGGAGAGTTTTCCTAGAGGGCCAACGCAATGCGGTTGCAATATGTCGTCGTTGACCGTAACTCAAACAGAAAATTATTCATTGCGCGGAGATTCAAACTGTGTTTGCAACCCAACTACATTTCCAGTGACCCTCATGGAAAATTATTCTGTTCGTAGAGGTTCGAACTGTGTTGGTAACTCATCTGAATTGCCAGTGCAGTTGGATAATTACCCAGTGCGTGGACCATCCAGTTGCATTTGCGACCCCTCGCTATGTCCAGTTTCACCATTAAGCAACATGGGATACAATCAGAATTTAAAGGAATTTCCTCCAACGTCCAACGACCTTTGCGGCGACTGCAATCTGCCGATTGCAGGACAGTTCGAAGGCGAGTGTCCTTGTGATTGCGAGCCTGGTCCAGAAAGTACTTGCGTTGAGAAGCGTTCTGCTTTTGAAAGATTCAGAAGCATGTTTGGTCGCAGGTTTTCGGGGAATTCTTCGTTTCAAAATCAAGGCATGAATCCATATTATACTTTTAAACAAGACAATGTTAAGCCTTGTCCTCGTCGTCTTGTTTTTAATTTGGTCGACGGTATTCCGTCTGGGCCATCGTCTTGCCAGAAGCAACCTCCACCTACGAAAGTGGTGCGAAAAGAAGGTTAGCATTGTAAAATGTTACTTTTTTTATAGTCATTTTCTTTAAAAAGATTTCCTTTGTCCCTAAATATTCATAAGTAAATGGAAAATGTTGTTTACAGAAAAAATCGAAAGGATCTCATCACAGAAAAACACGTTTAACAAGTACACAAATAAAGTCGATATTTACTATTTTGACCACGGAAACTCTGGGTAAGATTTAGTGAAAAAAAAAAAAACCAAGATTTTGAGAATATCCAAAAAGAAGTTTTAATGAATCATATCTTGCAAAAAACATTATTTTCTTTTCTTGAAGATATTATCGTACCACCGACAACCCACCCCCACTTTTTACCGATGACTTCCTCGAAAAGTCCGACAGATACGCCACTGAATTCTGGGCCAATATCTTCGGCGTGTGCCACGTGGGTGTTTCCTATGTTACAATCTTCTTTCTTCAATTGTTCAGGTATGAAAATTACACATTACAAACTTTACATGAAAATATCTTACATTACTATTACTTATCCAAAACCAAAACATTACGTTCACAGATTCTTATGTTATTCTCTGATCCGATCGCCTATCGTCGGATTCATCCAGATTTTGGCTGACTACATCTTTAAACCAATCCTCTCCATATTTTTCAATGGAATTATCCAGACGATATTCATATTATTCTTCAATATGGCCACTTCGTTCCGTGACCTATGCGAGCCTTTAGCTCATAGCATAGGTTTCTTCCTCAGAGAATTAGCCCAAGTCTTCAGGGCCATTCGGTTGGTGGAACTAAACTACGTGCAAACTCACTCGTCAGGGCATTCTTCCAAGGTGGATGGGTCTAAGCGGACATCGATTCCCACTAAAAGTGGACCGGGTGGAATTGTGTAAGGTGAATTTATAATTGACATCAATAGTCAATTCGGTCTTTAATGCCACAATTTAGGTATACTAGAACAGATTCGTCTGATAATCATTTGATCATTCGTTTTCATTCCTGCAGGTTAATGTCAGTTACAGAGTAGATGAGAATTGTTAATATTTAAGGAAACATACTTTGATACCAACCATCTTTGTATAAACGTGATTTAAAAATGAAATAGAAAAAAAAAGTAAAAATTGTACATTCATTTGCTATTGGTTTATGATTTCACCAAAAAAAGGGTAATGATTTTCATGAAGTATCCTTGAAAAGGTTGACCGTAAAGGTTTCAAGGTTAATCGAACAACAGTAATATCGTTGTAGATAGATTGAAAAGAGCAATTCATTATTGCTAGGTTTTATTTTATTACCCTGTACACAAGCGTCAATGTTGTGGTCCTGTAAAATATCCCTAAATCACCCATCTTGAAAGTAACACGTATGCGGTATGACACACAAAAAATCACCATATAAACAAGTAAACCAGTGTCCTAGTTACAAGTACGTCACGATGCCCAGTACTTTGAATTGTAACGCATCGCATGTCGATTAGACTTTTTTCGAGGCGTCACTCTATTTACAAAAGAATATATGCAGACCACGGTAAAACGATTTCACAATATAAAAGAATTACATTAAAATAATTTCGTATGTATTATTACTATTCAGTTAAAACGAAAAATGCCATATTAAAAGCTAAATGAATATACGATACGAAATATTCCAATTTCGTATATAATATTTACCCCGAATGTAACGTGGTGTACACCTGTACGTGATGTGTTTCTAATGCAATGCTAATTGCTGTGTACGCGTGAGGACGATGTAATCAAAGTTGGCCAGCGACGACGACTTGGTAATGAGTCGGCGTCGGCGTCGGCGTCGGCGTCAATGTGGCAGCGACCACGGCATGGCGTGCTGAAAATCTCATACCACGACATTATCATCGTATGGTGCCATTTTACACAGGAACGGTATCACTCTAGGTGTGACTGGAATAGTATGGCCGTTTTTTTATTGTCGCATTTGAAACGCGATTAATATAAAATAATCTAGAATTGATACAAGAATTCATCTAGTTTCAAATTAAATCATTAGTTTTCCAATTAGTTAGAGGTCCAGCGTTAATGTTAAACATTCTGCTGAGCTAACAAGCTTACAACACGTAGTAATTGTGGTGGTCACCAGACGACGCTGGCGACTTTTTTTTTTAACAATCCTCTACAATCAGATAATTACGACTCCAAATATTGATGCATGTATATAAATCGTTGAGGTTAGCATCAAGAAAGATTAATTGAGTATAAGTCGGTTTCAAATGTGCGTATAATCTGCTAAAAATATATAAATATAATATTTAAACACTCGATGTGATGGTGGTTTTATCTCTCGAGGACCACCATCTTCGTAGGTATATTAGTCACCGGTCGCGATTTTACTCGAAAAATGTTATCATGAAAGCTGAGACTGTGACTTATTGGCTACCCAATGTTTTAACAATTTGTTTAAAACGTTTTCTCCATTGCTGTGATCGGCTATTTGCTCCATTAATTCATTTTCATTTCCTTTTCTTTTGTGTTGTGTCACTAAAACACGAGAACAGTTTAGCGCCAAATAGGTAAATTACAAAACAGCATTTGATATTCTATACAATGAGAAACAATTAGAATGTATAAGTTAGTAGAAAATGTCAAACCTTATGGAAATATATAATGTAGGTAACATTTGAATTGCCAACTGCTATCAGATTTGTAATAGTCAATTCCGGGGAGCTGTGACAAGTCCCGCACAGCCTTAAGTTAAATTATGCTCCAATATTTAGGTACCAATTGGATTTTAACGCCTTTCCAATGCACGCCACATGGGTGCCATGGGGTGGCATGGGGGTGGATGATAGCACGCGAAGGGGTCGCGCTCTTGTCACACTGTCTTAAGATCACGCAATCGGCAATTATATCCCTGTCATTAAAATGTAACACATCGTGTACGGTAATTACCGTCTGCAATTACACGTTAAACACTTCGCCCCTCAGAGGTGACGTGTATTCATGTAATTGCCTAGCGAAGGCTGGTTCACATGGTGAAAACTGAGGTGTTTCTTTGGTCACGGTTGTCAAAAGACAATATTTTATTTGTATGAGAAACAGTATATACTATTTTGTAGGTGTGAAGTTGTCTTGGTCGTTACCAATTAATTGTGTTTGGGATATAGCTCGTTTTTATTTTCTTTAAATATCTTGCATTTAGGACGCAATTATATGTTTTTATTGTTGCTTTGAGATCATTATTTCTAGCAATTTTTTAACATGTTATACATTATGAATATGGTACATTTGTATCAATGCTAAAATGTTTAAATTGCACTAATTTCATGAGGTAATTCGTGTCTCATGTCAAGCGTCAAGGAAGATAGACAGAAATATGCCATGTCTCAGAAAATAATATCTAAACCACGAAATCTAACTTTTTATCACGGACCCTCCCTTATTTCTTAAATTTTATCATAGAATATTTAATTTGTAGAAATGTCTTTATTTACTAAAACCGATCCACTTCAAGCTGTGGTCGGCCACAGCGAGAAATCGACAAGATCACCTAGTTTCACTATAAAATTAAAACCCCGTTTGACTGACCCCTCGCCACTCCACCACACGCCAATTAAAAAATTGTTCACACCCTTGGCATATTAATTGTTTAAACTTAGCACAAAAACACATACAACCCAAAAACTTAAGACCGCAACCTTTCAAACCCAAAACCCTAAGAAAATCAGCGTGCAAAGCATCAAGAATCCTTATTGGCACCATTGAAATTATTGGCTAGACCATTAGCAGATGACTGTTAGAACAAAAGAAAAATAAATCCAGCATAGAATCCAAAAACCCATCTGGAACCCAAACCCAGCCTCCAAATCCCGGAAAATGAGCGCTGAAATCACCGATACTTCCACCCTTGGCACGTATTTGGGCACCAAGCGCTTTACTTATCACAGAATAAAACCAAAAATAAAAAACTTAAGTCCCAACCCTTCAACCCCAAACCTCAACTAAAAAAGCGCGCAAATCACCGAGATTCCCGCCCATAGCAAGCTCACCAAAGAGCATGTGACGTCACGGTCATGACTCACGGGGTGTGAGGGCAGGTGATAGGTGATACGGTCGGTAGCCGGGCACGAGTCGCCACGATGCCCCGTCGAGGTAGGGGCGTCGAACAACAATATCAGCCTGCAGCCTGCCCTGCAGACCGTCATGCATGGGTAGCCGGGCCTAGAGGCATAGGGTGCAATCTCTACACATGCACCTACCGATCAGCTGCAATACCAGTCGCCCTATTGTGTCGGATTTGCTGTTGTCTAGCTCTAGAGGCCCTCCGCTGCTGTTTAGGGGTGAATAGCGGTATGCACGCCAATACATAGCCTGAAATGCTACTACTACCCCAGGGGTTGCTGTATGCTAGACAGATTGGCGCTCAGCGAAGGGTGGCCAGACAAAACGTCTAGTGTTTTTGGGTTTTGATTTTGTAAGCAAATGGTTTTGCTAGCTACGTTTGGCACGTGTCAAGAATGTTCCAAGAATGTGTCTGGTCAGCCTTTTATGATTTTAGTTTCCGTAAAATAGGCGCACACTTCATACGCTCTAATTTTTTATAATTTTTCATAATTTTGAAATGAAAACTTAACTTTGGACAACTTGCCTACTAAAATAACTCCAAAACGATGACTGTGTGAGAATATCTAATCACAAAAATCTTCTACAAACATTTTAATTGATAGTTTTTCGCAAAAGATGCATCGGCCGGGAATCGAACCCGGGCCGCCCGCGTGGCAGGCGAGCATTCTACCACTGAACCACCGATGCTGATGACCACCATGGTGAAAGGAAGATAATCAATGATGTACCAAAGAGGAGCACTTACCTGCAAAGTAGCAAACGCGTTTGAAGCTACTTTCTAGTAAAGCACAGATCTTCCTGAATCTTAAAATTTACCGCCTTCGATACAGCATCGGTGGTTCAGTGGTAGAATGCTCGCCTGCCACGCGGGCGGCCCGGGTTCGATTCCCGGCCGATGCATATTTTGCGAAAAACTATCAATTAAAATGTTTGTAGAAGATTTTTGTGATTAGATATTGTCACACAGTCATCGTTTTGGAGTGATTTACGCAGGCAAGTTGTCCAAAGTTAAGTTTTCATTTCAGAGGCAACTTTTGCCTCTTCTGATATTTGATTATCTTGGTCCTTAGTAGACCTTAGTAGACACTACAGTCCTTAGTGGAACTAGCGCTCACGACTCTTATACCTCTTGCATTGAAAGACACGTGGTTTTAAAACGGTAATTGAAACAAGAATTCTCACACTTGTTTACTCTCTTTTTACATATTACGCAATACAAGATGAGTATAATCAACTATGATCAGTCATTACAAAGAAATCATTCATCTTGTCCAAATGTTGGCTAAAGTGTTTCTAGAGTTCATCACCCTGCAAGTGTTGTTATACCTCCTCAGCCTTGCCTACTGACCTACATCTTCAGCCTTCCTAAACGTTCAAGGACTTTCTTCCATCTTTAAAGCACCTTTTCTTTACAAGTATGTTGATCAATAGAGTAACCTTGAGGGAACCCCGGAAATGTTTACCACTTTACGATCATTCTTACAGTCAGGTGTAGAATCTTATACTTGTCGGTAGCAGCTGCGAAGATCTCCCCCTAACCACTTCCTTATGTGCACTTGGGGCAAACACACTATGTGTTCGTAAAACTTGCTGGTCTATCATCAAGACGGAGGGGAGAGATAGCGTAAGAAGTGCACTGATGTGGGCATGAATGAACCGTGACGTAAAGACATTCATGATCGATACGTCATCGTCTTTTGTGTACCAAAAGTTGTAAGCAAGGTGCTTCTTTCTTACGACGACGACTGAAGATTTCGCCAAATTTGTGTCAAATTCAGTACCGTTTAATAAGAAAACCAATAGTTTTCTGGTAAGTCATTTTAAAACGATTTAAATTGTTTTGGATAGCGGTTTTTTCTCTGAAATGTCATTCTTTCAATTGTTCAGAGATCTGATTTCGAAGCAATTTGCATACCAGATAAATTCGTACATCGAATCACAAGTATCTCATATTATGAATTATAGAATCTTCACCCCACTAACAAATAACAATAAAGAAAAATCTAGTTCGAACTTAAGCTTTATATAGCAAACTCATATTTTTTTAACAATGAATTTGCTTTCTCAAACAGCCATAATCTTCGATAGCAGAGATTACATATGGCGACAATCCCCCCAAAATCCACTCGCCACGCTTTTCCTATCGCATGCACATTATCATTATTCTGCACACTATACATAATGCCAGCCATCGCACACATACGAGCACACATATCATACGTATGCATGCGTCGGCGTCCCCTAATGGCAGCTGCACTCTAGCACACCTGGCCATGCAAGGGTTAGTATGTTGTGTGTGTATGTGTGTGGAGTTTTTGGGTGGTACCACCTGGTAGACCTGGTGGGGCAGGGGGTACTTGCATCTGCAGGGTCGCGTGCGGGTCTTTGGGGAGGACGGATGATTGGGTATAGGGGGACAGCTAGCGTCACCTCACCCCAAAGCCTTGATGTTGGACGATCTGGCTTCAATACATCAAATGTGTGATAGAGCGTTGCTAGGCAAGGTATATGAGAAATGCGATGGGATGGTTTTTAATGAATAGGTACTATAAGTTTAGCTGTGCTATTAGCTCAATATATAGGTAATTTTTTTTTTTTTTAGAGTACCGGTTCGTTAACGAATTTAAAAAGGGTATATGAATGTTTGAAATCACGAAAACGCAGAGAATACAATCAATCTTGATTTGTTAATCAGCGCTTATCGATGACCAATTGTGTAATCATTCATTCTAGAAACCACATTTTATTTTGAAACGATAAAGAGATGGTCTTGAAAAGATAATGCTTATCAGCTATGAATGTCTTACTAATAGCACAGATCTGCCACCACATTTTCTGAATCAGAATTCAGAGTCAATCTTCCTTTTCATCTTTATGCAGTAAACACGTGACAAGCCCAAACGACATGTCTTTCAAATTCAGTGCCCCCTCTCGTTATGGTCGCATATCACATGATCATTTTACCATCCATTCCTTTCTTACCGTTCTTCTTTATTATGGGGGTGAAGAATTCTAGGAGAATGGTATATTATAAAGGATCAGGTGGATTACCTTACATTTCAGAGGCGGAATCTTCTAGAAAATTTTTACACAATAGACATATTAGATCCCCTCTGAATCGAACGTACGACTTCCAGTACCAATTATCTGTAAAGAAAGGGAAAACGCAGTTCGTTTTCGCATTGTGTGATCATTATGAGAAATATCTTCAGAATTCATTCGGGTAGACTAGGCCAAACCACGAGTAGAAATATGCTAGTAAAAATGAGGTAAATGTTTGGATAAAAGAAAGTCTGGTCAGGTGGCAGAATCAGTTTTTAGTTATTTTCACTTCATTCTGTAATAGCCAACTCGGTAGAGCACGAGAATGTCATTTTTAAAACTTGCAGAAGCAGTTCCGGACCCAGTAAGATCAAAATTCAAACGGGAGCCAACAAGAAATAAAATTAAAATATAGCTTCAAATCTCTATTTTCACTAAATATTATTGTCACTAAATAACTACTATCACTTATCGGCTACTGGGCTATAAAGACAGAATCAAACACCTTCAAAACCAGTAACATTATTTTCACAATGAAGCCACGAAGGAGGCACGGGTTACCCCAAAAAAACTCAAAAGATGCATCGGCCGGGAATCGAACCCGGGCCGCCCGCGTGGCAGGCGAGCATTCTACCACTGAACCACCGATGCTGATATTATTCACCAATTGATAGCTACTTCAAATTGGCTGACTTTGCGCAGGTATATTGTCAGGTAATCAGAACTTCGCGGCGTGTGCATTCACTGTGACGAGCTGAAACCTAAACCTTTCAGAAACAAATAAACACTTCAGTTCTTTCGCATCAGCATCGGTGGTTCAGTGGTAGAATGCTCGCCTGCCACGCGGGCGGCCCGGGTTCGATTCCCGGCCGATGCATCTTTTGCCAAAAGGACCTTATAAGAAGTTATCTTCAAGGAATGTGGTGATGGCGTGTGGAGCGTAACTGAAAGTACTTGGGATTTCCTGAAAGGTCTGCCTTGTAGTTAAAAATATTGAGTTTATTTTGTAATTATTTTTGGTACTAAAGTGAGTTAACTTATTTTTTCAAAACAGTGCCGTTAAACCCCACTAATAAATCAATCAATCAGTCCTTTACTTAGCATTCAAAACCCATTTCAAATATTTTTTGTTAAATCAGTCCTATGTCTTTAAATCTGATAAATTACGCATTCTGAAGCCCCTCGTCATACTGGACGTTTTCTCTACTTACCTTTCAGTCCCAACAGCCCAAGAATTCAAAAGTGATGATAAACTGCGGTTAATTAGCGCCTGGTCTCAGGTTCTCCCAATATATCGCGTTGGGGTCGAGACATGCCCTGACAAAACCAAGCTCGCAAATTGAATTTTATGTCTTTCCTACAACGAACATACAGCACGTAATGTAAATATGCCGTCGGGGGCCATTATGGTGTCACGTTTCCAGATGCCCAAGGATGTTATATAGACAGTTTGTCGTGGAATCTATATCAAATTTTAATGAACCACACCACAGACTTTCAATACCCCGTATGAAAACCACGGAAAGTTGAAAATACAGCACTCTAAACGGGGGTGCAGCTTCTGGTTCTTTGCGTGGGTTTCTGTTGTTGAAAGTGGTTATCAAACAAGGCTGGCTGGTACTATACACCTTATCTATATTTGGGTGTCACAAACTTTGTTGCTGATTGGAAAACCACTGGGCATGGATATGCGAAAGATTTGATTCCCAAATGAAGAAAAAGCGCCGAGAGGTCTGATATTCTGCCTAAAAGCTGCGGGTGTGTGTACAAACCTTTAAAATATGTTTCAACATTTTCTGATCACCTAAAATCTAGATCACCTCTAAAGGGAAATTGTCAAAGATTTTAAATTTACCAAATTTGTTTTTCATATTTTCTTTCATATTGGTCATTCCACATCAAAACGGCTCACATGTCTTCAAATCTCAGATTCTGTTAAAATTTTCAGCGTTTGTTACCCAAGTCACCAACTTCACAGAAAGGTGTTATGCTTGTCTCAGTGATTTTATTTGCGATGGCAACAAAGCTTGTTCATCTTATTTTAAATGCTACCTAAGTATTGGTTGTGTAGTGTTCCTGACATAACCTAACCTTCACCACTTTTTTTTGTTAACAGAAATTAAAAAACGCAACACAAAGAACATTATTTGTTTAGTCAATTATTCAATATCAAGTATAACACGCTATAATAGGTACCTTCATGTATACATATTGGAACTCTGAATACTTTACCACCAAACATTCACTTGTATATACGGGTAATCAATTTCCTTGTCCTCAAGAGCTCTCGTCTCAGAGCATTGAGACGTGTAGCTGCTCACCTATATACCTTCACATGCATGCTCTAACACAAACAATCCTGTATATACCTTTCAGCTATTCAGGTCCTCAATAGAGCCAAGAAAAGACATTGTTATGGAAACTTGTAAAGTTTTGTGCATCAAAATGCAAAGGGGCAATTGAAATTGGCATTTTTCAAGAATGCGGGACACTTGTTAATTGCTAGTTGATGTTACAATGCTATTACAAAGAGATGATGAATGAAAATTATGTACTTAGATGTGTACTGATAACTTGCACCCATGGGATTTTTCAAAATGAAGATTGAAAAGAAAGATGCACATGGGTTTATGAATGGTTTTTAACTACTTTAAAATTAAATAACGTGCTTGTGTGTGTTCCGAATACCCATATGATTTTTTATGCATTGTCATACCGGCATTGTATTTGTGTGAAAATATTCCGCTGACATGAAGGCTCGTGAAATAGGAAGGGTGTCGCTATCTTATGTTGGAGATATGAATACATCTGAAAATAATAATGCGGTAACATTTAATTCATTAAGTTATCACAAATAAAAATCTCTTCCTTCGTTTCTGCATATTAACTTTTCCAACCAACTCTTAATATACAAGAAGACAGTTTTTGGCACACATTTTATTATTTAAAATTATTAGCAATATTTAATTGCAATTAGTAAAAAGGTTATCTTAAGTGAAGAATTTGTTATTGCGTTTTCAACACTTGTTTAGTTGGCTAACTTATTAAAGAATGTTAACGTTCCTCAAGACGTTTAGGCTTATTAGGTTTTCATCAGGTTACCAAGTTCTAGTAACAAGAACGATGATGCAGCGTAATTACACTTTTCCGAGTTAATTAATCAACTCTAGCGAGTAAAACGATGTTATTTCTCTTTATTAAAAAGTTCTGCGCACTTTGGCAAAGCTAATTGCAAAATTGAAAAGAGGTTCACATTCCTTACTTTATACATTGCATGATTTAATTGATATTTAATGATAAAATTAGCACCAATTCCATTTTGTTCCTATTTCTGGTTCTGTATACTTTTCACGTACCTACAGCAGAGTTGTCTGATATCAGCATTCATCGGAGGTGTTCGTCCAAAAGATGTCTTGACATCTTGACAAACATCAGCGGAAAGACAAATGGGCGTAGCGCATTGAAATCACTACACATTCCGTCACACCCGCCGTTAAATACTAAAACACCCGTTTTACATATTTAACAGATGAATCCAAAACGATTTGTTATAAAATGGGGTTAGACCTACAAAATGTAATTAGAGATCTTTGAAGTGGCTATAAACTGTTAGTGACAACTGCTTTTAAAATGTTTGACGATTTTGTTCCTTTCCTCTCATACTCTTTTGTCTTTTAGCCATCGAATAATCAACCTTCTGTAAACCCTAGTTGTTCGTTACAGGGCACTAACAAACGAATTCAGGAACCCGAGCAAAGTGCACCTTTCACGTTTTCATAAACTCCTGTCAATTAATTTAATGCAGCGAAATAATACCGGCGGTAATTCGCTCCGCAAAAATCCAGCCCCGTTGCGTGAAGTCGTAGCGGTGCAACGCCCATTGGTGGTGGGGGAGGGGGGGGGGGGGGGGGGGGGGGTCCCGATGACTGCCTCGTGTTCGAAACAATAACATTCTTGGTACTGAGATAATGAAACCATTAGTGCTTCTGATGCTCTTTCGTGGGGATTTTCAGTTAGGGCAATTAAAAAAATATATATCTTCATGACCATAATGATGCATTCTCACTTGCGAAGAATATTTTCATATTTTATTATTATGAACACTACTACCGTCTCAAAAATTGATGTCTCGATTGATGACTCGAACCCCGATCTCCATCAATTTTTGAGGCGGTAGTCGTGTACATAATAATACGATACCCCGCGCATTGCAAGCGTTTGCAATTTAAATAAGATTTCAAATAAATATTTTCACATGTTTGAAGCTAAATTTTTGGACTTTCTTATGTGCACTCAGCAGATCGACTTTCAATTATGTTTTAGGCAACAAATTTGGTGAATAAGATGAGATATTCATGGATTCCATTTTAGATACCAAGTAAAAGTCATGCAAATAGGTTAGTTTAGGTTAGTTTGAACTTGTAATTTTTGCCCTCAACTTCAGAAACATCATGGTATGGCTTATTAAAGAAATGTAGCATGATGCCGCTTAAAATTAAAGATATTTTTCTGAGAAAACAAGAGTTTCATAAGTTTACATTTAAAACTTAGCCAGTGTTCTTTGGTAAAAAAAAACTTCCATGTTTTCACCTTGCATTTGCTATCAAATTGTCGACAAATTGTTCTGGTGTAAGTGCACCTTGATGAGGGAATAAAATGCATGGGATTTGACTTGCAAATGTGTGATATTGTAAAGCTGCATGTTTCAAGAGTCAGTCGTACCGCGGTCAAACCCTTATCGTAAAACTAAGTGAAGGTATTTCGTTATAATCATGAGGCATATTAATTAGTCTTGGTGCTATAATTGTGTTTGTGTTGGATATTATGCAAATTTTATTACCAAAGGCGCACGTGGTTTTCACGACCATTTCCAGGCAACAATAATTCACGAGTTTGATAAAAATCGCAAAATAAATTAGTATTATGCGTTTAAATTTTACTTCTCACTATCATTGAAAACTTTTCTGGTTGAATGTAGTTGCATGTAATTGTAATACTTTAATTTATTGCAAAAAGAAGAAAAAAACGATTGAACATTACATTACATTTGCAGAACGAGCTTTCTTGTAAGAAAACTTCAAACGTGAAAGATAAAATAGCATTATGCCTACTAATATACATAACGAACAAATCAAAATCTCGAAATATTTTGTTTCACAATGCCTTCAGGCAATAATTTAAATAATGCTGTGCATGTCATATAATTCTTTATAAGAGGAAGAGGTTATGGTAGAGATTTCTAGACATGCACCCCATGCACTGCTACAAGGTTTTCACAACTCGATGCAGTAAGTCATGCTCAACGTGGCTGAGTTATTAAAAAAAACACACACCAGATAGCGCTCCTCGACTGCAAAGAGTTTTATTCGCGCTCCCGGTATTTGAACTATTTTCATGCGTTATCTCAATTCTGCAGTCTGCACGCACCCGCATGGACGTAGGTCATTTGACATAAACGAGTTGAGCAATGAGTTTTCATGCTCCCATGCTGGAAATAGCAAGGTGCGTTGTTGTTGTACTTAGCACTAAGTACCTACGTACCCCTTCCCCTTGCAAATAGCTCTAATTGTTATTTTTACTTTCTCATTTTTACTTGTTCATGCTATAATCGGTTTTAAGCCAAGCATTCACAGTGTTTTTTTTTTTTTAATAATATTGGTGGCGTTACAGGTTATCCAGTGACATGAAATAATAATTTCTTTTCGGATAATGAACGTATCATAGTGTGCTTACAAAAATAAAATTGTGATTTAATCACAACTATCTTGATTTAAGCATAGAATGTGGTGTGGCTTGTAGTTTAATTTCTAAACGCTATGAACTTTCATTTAAATGTAAGGGTTGGGTAACACCCCGTCTACCCAGTTGATGTATGTTCAACGGTCGTGAGCATGCAATATTCATATCCTTCTGAAAAAGGCTGAACCAACCGACGTCTTAAGTGAAGTTAAGGATGTAATCAAGTCCACACCTCTTAACTTAATTCAGTGCTATAATAGCATTCGATGTCAGCTTTTGTAACCCCGGAAATGTCGAGCTTATTTAGGTTTAAACGAAATTTTCTTGCATAGAATAGAAAATATGTGTGGAAGGATAACTGGTGATAAATTATATCTCTGAGGTTTTGAGAGCCGTTGGTATATGAGTCTTGTGGTTTTTCGGCTAATGCTCTATCGTGAAGGGTTTTTAGTCCTAAAGATGTCCGTTTCAGGATTAAAAATCCTTCACAAAATAGCATTAACCGAAAACCCGCAAGACTCATAAAAGTAAATAATTGCAGTCTAAAAACGTCTGTCAATGTCAATTTTGTATTGCTGGAAGCAGAAGGTCAGTATGGTACATTGCGCTGGTGCAATGTGTGTAGGTGCAGGGTATTGGGAATATATGCAAAGTTTCGTTGAAAACTCCTGGCTGCAAGTGTTATAAGAGAGCAAAATATAAAAAAAATCCAAGAGTAATTATAACAACAAATTACCTTGCTTGACGTCCTAATTCAAATGCCAGGAACTAGCGAAGCAAGAAAATAATGCAAACGATGACAATCCATTATACATGATTTCACGCCGAGTAATTACATTGAATCTAATTAATTTAGTTTTTAATAAATTTGTGTGGATACAAATGTGGTCGAAACGCAGACAGCGTGTAATTCGTATGTGTAGATGGGTGGTGATAGCCATGCCATGCTCGGTGGTCACTCGATTCGTCAGCAGATGTCGATTTATCTTGGCACGAGCCAGCTAAAAACTAGAAAAGGGGAGCAGAACTGTGTTTCTGCTATACCTGAAGGGGGAAGGTAATATAGTTTATAAAGCAGCTGACTCATCTTCTATGACTCAAAACCAATCATGGCTGATGGTAAATCGAGAAGAGAGAGGCCAATTTCAATTAAAAATAGTATACTCAAAACTAAAACAACGACGGTATCGTCTCATTGTTTGCTGACAGGCACGCGTTGTGTAGAAGGTGGTTTCTGGTTGCTATGCCAACAGAATGACAGGAGTTATTGGGTTACCTATATTCCCATCTGTTCGGGGTTGGCTTTGTCACAATAGAGATGTTGAGGGCGGTTGGAAATGGAATTGGAGAATTCCTTCAAGTATCCGGAAGTGTTGGGATTGTGAGAAAAGTATTCTGAAATTGGACTCGCGAAGATTTCACGATGGTAGTAGATAAAATCATTGTTGGCTGCAAATTTTACTGGGTTCAAATTCATTCAAAATGTTCAGATCTTTTTTAAATTCTAATCTACAAAAATGTTTTTTGATTGATTGATTTGTGGGGTTTAACGACGCACTGTTATGGCAACGGGCCCGGCGGCACTGGTCTAATGGCGTCGGTGAATGAGTGAATGATTTATAAACCTAACCTAGAAGGGAGGAGGGGAAACCCGGCGCTGGCACGTAGACCACTACTGTCGAAGAGCACTAAGGGGACCACCGGATTAACGTCGCTGCCGAAGGACGGTACAACCCCAACAACAAGATTCCTCCACAAATCCATGCTGTCGAGAGGTTGATAAGCAAGGCGAGTAAATTTGCTGCACTAACTTTCATTTCTCCACCCTCTCTCCCGAACAGAACTGGTCATGTGTATGATGGTTACCCATCCAATACCGGAGTTGTCGGCTCATTTTGTACCCTCGCTCTTCCTTTGGCCTGTCATGCAACAACTCCGGAAAAGTGAAAACAGCTGGCCTTGAGCCCCTTGACCTGCAACCTTAATCACAATCACGACGAAAGGTGTTTACCAGAGATCGAACTCGACGACCGAAATCAGAGGAAACAGCGTGCGGTATCGTTTTATAAACCGAAGTGATTTTTTTGTTGCTAAACCGCAGACAATCCTCCAATCACCACTCATGCACCACAATCCACAGCTGACAGGAAGAACCTCTTAAGGTATCCGGAAACGTGCACCCCTCGGCAGTGTTCATTATATCCTTTCTCGATGACACCTGCATTGTCTAGTGGGTGCCACTCGGTGTTCTATGGCCTCATCTCGTTGTCAGCCGAATATTGAGCTGAATTTTAGCGAATCAAGTTACTTTACGAATTAATTGAATATAAAATGTATTGATCAAGACTAGATGAGAGAAGCAAGATGTATAAAACATTTTGAACATCATAAAATATCGTCGGCTTGTGCCGGTTCTTGGTATTGGAACTGGTTCTCGGTATTGGTCATTTTCACCACATTCATCATTAACACGACATCTTGTATTGTGATATTATTGGTCCCACTTAAGTCACACATAATATTGGACGTACGAAAGGACCAAGTATTGGGATTTTTTTTTTTCTAATTTATTGATTAATATTAACTTTTCTAGTCAATTGTAACCTTAAAAATATAAGCAATGTACATTTTTGCCCTCCATGATATTATAATTATGATTATGATTGTTATACATCCTAAATGATTATTATAACAATAACACATTACCAATGTATCACAGTGTCTCGCACGTAACTCTTATAACAAAGTACATCGTTCGAAGTTCAACAAGTAAGTCGTGCACTTTCTTTACAGAGAGCTTAAATTGCAATGTCACTACAAGCATGCTAGAGTTTGTCATCTGTCAGATTTTGAATCTCGCGCTGCGTTGCCTCATATAGCATAATATTCGCCGCAATGAAAGAGGGGGGCGTAGCTCAGATGGTAGAGCACTTGCTTAGCATGCAAGGGGTACCAGGATCGATACCTGGCGCCTCCAGTCTCTTTATCATTAAATTTATCATAACTTTATGTAATTTATAAGACGTCGTAAGATATTCTGCCTTAAATTGCTGTTTGAATGAGGAAACGGCTGTTTTGCATACTTGAAAAAAAGCATTCAAAAAGTTCTGTACCATTTTGGTTCGGCTAAAGATTGCTCTCTCTTTCGGCAGATGATCTCATCATAATAGCTCAGATAGTTTTACATTTACGATCTGTGGTCAGCGTAACCCCTACGCACTGATTTCGCATGTTTAAAATTAACCAATAATTCGTTTTGGACAGGCCCCACATGAAACCCACACGTGTTGCTTGCTATAGGCATGGGAAAAAAGCGACAACCCTGAAACTATAAAAAATAGTTGACCATTGACCAGGAATTTACAAAGCAAACTGTTTGATACAATAAATTTAGCTCGCCGTGTCGCTTTGCCATCCAGATGCGTTGATTCATCGCTGGTTATAACTAACCGAATAGCGCCAGCAAATATTTTTTGGACTAAAAAGTGTGGGATGGCTGCCTAAAGGTTTACGAGGACTTTTCTTTTGATAATCTTAATGTAAGCAATTTATTCCATCAACGGTGGCACGTGTGATTCATTACTTGCACCTAATTAATATGTATACAAAATATTTAAATGATTTTCTTGGTGATTTATATATGATTGATGAATGATTATTTTGAAGAATACAGATGCTGCCATTTAAAAATAGTAAATTTCAATCTTATTTGAACCTAGTCTGTATTTTCCGTAGATGTCTCTGGCTAGAACGAGAAGAAAGTAAAATATCTGAAACAATTTCTCCAATTTAATCGAGGCACCAAATAATTTACCAATTTACCAACGGATCCAACGGAACAGTCGTCAAGTGTTTCTTCGTCTTCTGGAATTCCACGCTAAACGGAAACTGTCTCGGCATGGAAACCCAACACCCCCGACACTCTGACGTGCACCCTGCACCGACCGTGGTGTGCACCCACGAAGCCCTAGTTGGGGCTAATTGCTAGCTTGTGGGCAATTAACGTGCGCACTGTGGCTACATTCCTCACACTCCGGGAAATGAAGGCTTAGCGGAAAACGTTGAAGAGGCACTAAGCTTTTAGTCAAATTAAAGAATTACTGAAAACCGTTGGCATTTTATGATCCTGATCGTCGTGTTACAAATCCTGATATTTGTAATTGTCAAGATACATTAACAATTGAGTATTGAATGGGTTAATTGAGCAGAACGCAATTTGAGTAGCATTGTTAGATGAGCGAGGCGATATTTTGGGTTGATAAAATGTGAAGCCGATCTCTTGTATAGATAAAAGTACAACTGCTAAAATGGACAAATGTATGTCGGATATTTGTGAATAAAATGGGAAAGAAAACACTTATGGGCTCAAAAACATCGTAACTACTTAATTTTGATGTATTTCACATTGTTGTAATGTTTGGTGAAGAAATTCCAAACACTTTTAACTGTACAACTTCAAAACGTTTATAAAAATCTGAAAATTGTCATAACTTTTGGATATTTTCAAAACAATTCGATTGATTTTACTGAAAAAACGCCATGGGGTCTATGAGAACACATAAATGTGCTCTGGAAATTTCGTTGAATTTAGCTGCTACAGCGCGGGAGAAAATGTGAACAAGAAAACAACAAAAAAAAACACATTGGTGATTTGAACACATCGGAAAAATTGTAAAACACACGGGTGATTTTTTTTTGGGGTAAGTGAAATTAAAGATTTCGCTCCAATCGCTACGATCATTTTAAAGGATATTTAAAAAGAAAACGCTTTTAATACGGACTAAAAAGAATACTAAATAATTTTTCCTAGTCCTATACAAATTCCCACCCCAATACAGAATACCTATAAGTAAAACAAAAAACGTGGGGCGCATGCAATATATTTTATGCAGCGATCTGCACTTATAAATCAAAGATAAACGAACTACACCACATACTAACGTATATCAAAAGAAATCAGTTCAAAGATGAATTAAATTATATTTTTATTAAAAACCAATCCGCGCTCTGCCCTATAGTATCTGTAATCTTTATATAGCACAGCAACAAATTTCCTGTTTGAAATTCTTTTATCTCGCCCATATGCGATGCAAGGACCCCAAATCCATGTACCCCAATTTTCTCCGTCGCTTTGTCCTCCAGGCTTATCCAATACTCCGTCACCAAATCACATGGTAAATCCTCGGAGTGTGCCTTAATGACAAGCCAGGCATTGATCTCTCCGCGCAAATAAGGGCAAAATAGCTTGATGGAACCAGTGGCGTAACTTCATCTCTAGGGACAAGCCCCGTCCCCCAGCTCAGACAAAAAAATCTATACCCTCACAAAGTTAGAATACGTCCGCTAGTATCGTTTGAAGAATTAAAATGGTGAGGGATTTCGTTCTATTTGCATATCTTCTATATTTTAGAGTCTGAAACTGAAAAAAAAATCCCACATTCTATGTATATTTGCATCGAAAGTCTTGGTTTGTGTTAAATAATTTAACCAATTTTACTTTCAGTCCATGCTCATTTAATTATTTTTATAGATATACGAAGAAATTATGACCAATTACCGTTTATAGAAAATGAATCATTATAGTTTTCAACAACGATTTTCTAGCCTTACGTTTACGCCACTGGCTCGGATCATGACCCTTGCTCGTTGCACGCACAAAGTCTCTCAAAATGCAGCTGCATCACCTCGGTGCAGTGTTCTAATGCGTTGGAGATAGCTGCACAAAGCATCCACATAGTTACCCTCCGCGCCCAACGTGACCCCCCCCCCCCACCATAGCTCCCCGCCCCCGAGCACGCGTCTCCTGTCACTTTTGACACTAATGCCAACCTGTTCAAGTTGCGCCCAGGGTCTTGTTCTCCATAGGCGGACACGGTTTTTTGAATATATCGCACCCTCGAGCGAGTATCGTATGCATACGAAGCGACATATGGCTAGATTTTTGATATCAAATTCGGCGATGGTATTACAGTGTCAGTACGTTGCAACGGCTATACGTTTCGATCCAGTGTGTGAATCATTCAATTCAATTTTTTTATATTGAAGATCATAGTAGTAATTGATGGAAATAAAACACTAATTAAATCTTTCTGGAGAACCATTATCCCACCATGTGAGGAAGAGTATGTGCCCGGTCAGCTCAAATTGTGATCGCCCGACCGGCCGGTAGTCCCGGGTTCGTATTCTGGTTACCAATCCAAATATTGCAATTGTTCAAGTTACAAGTACCTACAGATGCAATTTTCCGAATAAAAAGTTGAAAACCATCTAATTTTTTAGCATGCAATAAAATAAGAATACAAGTTGAATGATAAATACATTGTTAGCACTGCAACACTAATTGATTTAAAAAGTCAACAAAACAAACATTATGCGTGCATACTTTTAAATTATTTTTTCTGCTCGACACTAACAACTCGTCAACATTCTGCATAATGAATCTATAAATTTCATTTTCTATGGAGACTTGTGGCACATGGGCGCTCGAATAATAAGAAATTATACCCCGTGGGTGCAAACTAGATGGTCTAGCCTAGGGAAGGAGGAATAAATAAACACCCGTATCCATTGACAGTAAATACTGTAGCGTAACCCCATGGAGGGGGGGGGGGGGGGGGGGGAGGGCACCCAAGCTATCGCTAGAACGCTCGCTAGGGTTTAATAAGCCAACTCAAAATGCTGCCAGCTGAAAATGTTGACGCCGTCTCCGCCTTTTCGACAAAGCACATAAAGTATCACATTTGGACCAGCTGAACACAAATTTCGAGACAGATGATTTTCGTTAGAATTAAAATGTTGATGAAATGATTGTACATGTGTAAACGAAAAGAGTAATTTGTTTGGACGAAGACTTGAGCTTTTATTGTTCTCAATTTTTTATCTTTTGTGAACTAATTGTGTTGCGAGGGAGTAAATTAAGAGTCTCTTTGAGTTAATTAGCCCTGAACCATGTCACACAATTCTATTGAAACGTTGGAACCTGACAATCATTTTGGCCGTTTTACTTTTAGTAATGCATGGCCGGGCAAGAAAATACGAACATTTTAAAACCTGTGATGACGAATGATGATTTTCGCTTTTATAACTGGAATTTGTAAAAACAATTTTTTAGAGACCCGGAATCTTTCAGATGTAATATATTTATGCTAGAAATGTAATTTGATCCGCGCGAGATGATGGTATAATAAGTAGAGCAAGAGTTATGCGAGCAGTCATTGTGTTTAAAGATTAATCATTTTTAAACCCCTTCCCCAGATCACAAGAAATTGAAGCTGATCAAATTTTTGGATAATGGCTCTTCCTGGAACTTTGGTGAAATACTTCTTTCATCAATTCTGTCATCCGGGTACAATGGAACGAGCCAGCCAACTTCGATCTGCATTCATGTTCCAAATTACAACCTGCAAGCACGTATAGGAGCTCACCCCTAGGGCATCTACTCCCTAACGATAATTTCATTAAATATTCACTGCATTTCTTAGATGTTCACATTATACGGCTGCAGAGTGCATAACGAACCCGAAAGGAAATTCAGAGACACATCATTAGAACTTTAGTAATTTTTGCAAATACCTGGTGCTTTTACTTAAAACTGCAACAAAAAATAGATATTTTATAAATATATCTTGTTTGATACGTTTTGATTCACTTTAAATAGGTCCCTATTTAAAAACTGGTATTATAGATTGAGTACTGAATAAACTAGAAACATGAGATAAATGCGGTCATACCGCATCTAGCAAACTTTGCTAGCCCTTGAGTTTTGCCGGCCGAAAACCACAACCACCAGCGTCATCCAAACTGGCCGATGTCTGTTCAATGCTAGAATAAAATTACTGAAATTACCCACTGAAATTAAAGCGGCAAAAAACGCAGAAAATTTTAAAACTCTTTTAAAACAGTATCTCCGTGACTATATGTTTTTTTACAGTATAAATGATTTGTCTCACTCTTAACCTTTCACATTTTTCACCATTGAAATGAATATTTATCATGTATTTGTTTATATAATAACTGACGTGGCCTACACATTCGAGTGTACTATGGACCAAATAAAATTTCAATCCAATACAATACAATTAGTTTTTTTCAAAATCAGAAAAATAAAACCGGACCTTTAATTCACAACCCCCTAAAAACTCGTTCCAAAAGACCCGCATAACAAGCTTGGCAAGCTCTGCACCCTTGTCACTGCCCGCCAGTGTCCGAATGCGTGCACACGTGCGTGCAGGGGACGCGTGCTGCACTTGATCGGGGGCAGCCAGGTGCAGCTGCTGCGAAGACGCGCGCGATTTCGCGTCCTTATTTCACGAGGACCTTGTACGCATCCTGACCGTGCAGTATTCACGGGCAAGCACATAGGTATAGCAAAATAAATGGTGGGTCGCTTCCATGTCATTTTGTCCATTATACAGCTAAAAATTGATTTTTGAATTTTTTCAGTTTACCGTCTACCGTAAAAAAACGTAACCCGATAACAAATACCTGAAAATAATGTCCTACAAACTTTGAATTTTCTCTTTTTTTTCTTGATTGACTTTTAGTGTTTAACGACTCACTGATTTACAAAGGGCCCTGTGGCACTGGTCTTATGGCGTCGATGAAAGAGTGCTTGATGATGAGTATGATGATGAACCTAATCTAGCCTAGAAGGAAGAACACGATGCCGGCACTTAGCCTACTCCTGTCGAAGTGCACCAAGGGGACCGCCGACTTAACGCTTCTTACGAAGGTCGGAACAATACTAACTTCTGACTCCTGGAACCAATATTGGTTAGGTTAAGTCTTGTCATTTTCAAATTCTTCCTTAAGATAAGAAGGTAAAATCATTGGCTAATCTATTTGCATGTTCCCCACGGGTAGCAATATTTGTATTTGCGATTAAAAAGAAGCTATAGAGTAGCTAGAAGAAAAGGGTGGTAGTGAGTCACCCGTGTCGTCACCGAACAGCTGTGGCCAAACACAGGGCAAGATCAAGAACCTTGTCGCCAAGGTAGCACACCTGCATTGCCTGCAGAGAAGGGTGCGAGGTAGGTATATGACGTGCGCCTTCCAGCTCTGAGGGGACACGCTTTGGAGCACCTGCGTTTTGGCGGGGGAACGCCGAGGATTTTAGGCGGGAAATGTGTTTAGGGATATGTGGTCAGGTCAAGTTATGGTTCATGGATGATTTTTTTTTCGAAGGAGATTAACAGTTTTATCAATAGAAAATGTTGATACGCAATTTATTTTTGGTATCCTAACGTAGTAGAAGACAATTAGCTCGTGATTCAGAAGCTGAAGAACACTTGTTGATTTTCAAAAAATAAAATAAAACTATTGCGGAACTGCGATAATACAGTTTTGTAAGTTCTGACAGGAACCTTTATTTGTGCTTGGTTTGCGATGTAAAGGACGTTGTCCTTTTTAGGACAAAAGTCATTCCAAAAAGATGTTTCATCGTAAATGAAACACAAGTTAGGTTCATCATCATCCTCATCATCATCCACTCATTCACCGACGCCATTAGACCAGTGCCGCAGGGCCAGTTGTCAAAACAGTGCGTCGTTAAACACCACAAATAATAATAAAATGAAACACAAACATCAACTTTGGTATCTGAAAACCTCGTAAAAGTCATGGTATTTGTCAGGAACCAAGAAACTATCCAAGGACTAGAAAACCATTTGCTTTCTGTAGTAAGATTTATCAGAAATTTTCAACAAACTGCCTTCAATAGAATGTAGACATAGAAAACGAAAGAAAACTAAATCTTGCATTTCACATGAAAGTATCGTGGACACCCACCGGCTGGTTTTCACCTGTAACAAATCGATCGATATTCCACGACTAAGAGTATTTGTTCCACTTTGGCAGTTGTCAGCCGCGAGAGTGACGGCTTGTCGCGGTCCATATGGCAGTCACACACCACTAATTACTTCCGTCGCTTACCCCCTGCCCCCACACAGCGTTGGGGCGCTGATAAGTGATAGCACCCATCAACATAGTGGCACATTATCACGGTGTTATCACGACGAAAAGCTCCAGATACCTGCCACACGCTTTATCATATTCCAAGTTAATTAAAAGCGGACTCTGGTGGTATTTTTTGTTTGTAAAGGCTGCGAAGGGGTTTGAAATGAACACGGAAATCACCAACGAATTGTATTACTGATTACGTTAGTATTTTGTCGAGGGTTCTGATATATATATATTATATTTTATAGACAGGATTGACCTATTTGAGGCTGACGTGGAGCTTGTAAATAAAAAGCCAGGTATGAACTATGAGGATAGCTGAGCGGTCTAAGGCGCTGCGTACAGGTCGCAGGCGGCCTCGGAGGGCCTGGGTTCGTATGCTGCTTCTGACAGATTTTGTGGTACAATATATGTCACCGTTGTGGTGCTTCGCAGCATTTGATAACACCAGAAGCACCAGGTGGTGCTGATTCCAAGTATTAACCAAGAAAACAGTTACGTTTTGTTTTCATCGTGTACATTTTGTTTTCACTTTAGAGTAGGCACTACGATTTCATATTTGATACAGCTGTGATTACATGACATCACAAGCATACAATCATACCTTTTTTATCTTCTTTTCCCTAATCCCTGCGCATACCATTTCCAGCCGCAGGCATTACTGATGAGTGATGAAGTGCACTTAAAACTACACCACGCGGTATGATTACCTACAACGGTGCATCGGATGAGACAGATGTTAATAAGAACAAATGATTTTATCTCTAGGATAACTGTGTCGGTTGTGAACGCGTGGATTATGGCGATTTGCAGCTGTGATTGTTTTTGATCGGGTGAGATGTTGCAGCATTGAGGGGTCTGAAGACCCGCCGTTCGATAGACGAGCAATCAGGGGGTGCGCATGGGGGATATAATTTAATAAACCAACAGCTAGCTTATCACCGATAATTCAGTTTTGCGCCGATATGGGGAATGGAATGGGGATGGCTATGAAATATTGCCAATGGTGTTAAGTGTTTCATGATGTGCAGATCGGTCCATCAGTGCAGTTTGTTTTTATTATTTTGATAATTTGATGGAGAGACAGATGCACCCTACAAGTCATCAGTATTTACTTTCAATGCAATTACCCTTATTATTGCTTTGGATTCAAAGCTACCCCGATTGACAATAGTTATGGAAACGCAAATAAAAACGCAAATTAAAACAGATGTTCTGTGTTCCACTTGTGGAATTTGGATGTAAAGCAATGCTAATTTGGATCTGGGCACTGCTACCATCTCATGAAAGATATTTCAGATGTGATTTTCAGTGGCAGGATTTCAAAATACTAAAATAAATTCCCAAGTGAGCTACAATTGGTGGAAACATTGTCATAAAAGTTCGAAAAACAAAAGATTTTAGGACGACAAAAGCTTTAGCCCATAAGAAAAATGGCGGAGACAAGCTAAGATGATTTGCAGTGTTTTTTAAAATGAAAGTTGACAAGCATGTCACCTCAAAACGACCAGTGGTGCCTCTACCGGGAAGGCATATACTCTCGCTGAACAGAGAATACGAATACGCTGTTCAGTTAATTGCATTGCTTGGCACATTGCTCCTCAATAATGCGAAGCCATCAAGATTTGTTAAAAGTATAACCGTGCACATTAATTGCCTATAACCACAGATACTATAACTACAAGGGGTCAACATTCTCGGTGGTCAGTCCGATTTCAGTGCAGTGTCTGCCGGTGCCGAGAGGGAGCCGTATACTTGCCGCCGCAGGAGGAATCGGTGAGCACCCTTAGGCGAAGGAGAACAGGGTGCTGGCGCGTGCCGTTCGTCTCAGCCTCCCTTGCAGGTGGGGAAATGAGTAAGGCGCTCTGCTGTCGTTGAGTTCAATATACATCCTGTTGCTTCTCATTGATATTATTTTGCAATATTGAAATGAAAGTCCAAACAACCTCAAAGTGCTCAATATTTTCTCTTCAGAGGGAACCTCAGATAGAGAGAACGAAGATTTTTGGGCAACGGAATCCAAAGGGATTTTTTGTTCATCTCATGGGGGAAACCATGAATTTTCTCCAAATAATTGAGAAATAAACCTAGAACTTTCATTCCCTAAATGCAGATCAAAACGGTGTCAATCCGATTTCGCCACTGTATGCGTTTACAGAGTCTTGAATATCGGCAACTGTCGCCCCCTCTGAGCACGACTCTACGCCGAGATTTGGGGGGCAATCCTCTTGGAGACACGTGAACGCGCTGGCTGGGGGGACGGGGGTCATGCCGTCACTGCATCCAGTACCCCCTCGATACAGGGGCATTTATCATAACAATCGGCCCCCCAAAGCATGCACTCACACTCCAGCATTGTCGTGCAGCTTGCATATTTCCATTCCTTAGTTGCCCTAGCGGACAGCTGACGGAGAATCTGGACTTGGACGCTGGCCGGGTAAATGAAACAAATTTATAGAACGCATTATATCTGGGTATTTAAATTCAATCACACTTTCTAGAGTCCGTACATTTAAAATTTGAACTAGGTTTGGATTCCATCGTGAAATTCGTGAAATTTTGTCTGTAAATCGTGAAGCAGGAGCAAACAGACTTTATGGGAAATAAAATCGCCTTGCTTGTGATTGAAGTCACGGAAAATTATACAAATAGTACTTTAATTATTATTTAGATTAGATTGGTCGAGACAAAATGTCCCTATCAGTCAGAGGAAATAATCCCAACTGGCATGATAAGTTATTGCCAATCACGATTCCATCAGCATCGGTGGTTCAGTGGTAGAATGCTCGCCTGCCACGCGGGCGGCCCGGGTTCGATTCCCGGCCGATGCATCTTTTTGAATTTTATTTTCTCTTGCAATATTTCATACATCAACGAGGCTAGTTTTTATTTCCTATAGGACCGTATTTTTTTTTTATTTGTTCTTTTTGAAAGCACATTCGCTATGCTGCTGGTTCTAAATTAGGCACTCATTTCTATTTATACAAACATATCTGGACAGTGATTGTACAAAGTTATATGTTGAGCAATAAGTAAGTCAGGATGGCCGAGCGGTCTAAGGCGCTGCGTTCAGGTCGCAGTCCTCCTCGGAGGGCGTGGGTTCGAATCCCACTTCTGACACATAATTTTTTTCTTCATACCATACTTCCGCTACACATGAACGTAACCCAATGCAAGTACCATTCTCAAAATCCACCACAACTTTCCATTGTTAACAGCTTCCGACACATTTCAATCGGAAGCATGACAGCAGATATCCCTGACAATTTTCCTGATAAAGGAAGTGGAATTGCTTATCATAGTGTCGGCATTTTGGTCTGCTCGGTCGACCAAGCATTAAACATATTTCCTGGCATCTGCAGTCTGTCGCGGTCCATGGCCCTCCAAGGGTTAGTGCAGCTTTCTCTCTTTGGGGGTGATTCTGTTGATCAGGAAGTGCGTGAACGCATGGCATGGGGGGTGACAATACGCATAGACAGACAGCCACGCACGAACAGTCTGCTCCGCGCACTTATTCGCTAATGATAGATGGAGAGTTGGACCAGTTTCGTAATGGCAATTGATGAGCATTTTCGTTTCCTGCCATATGGCACAGAAATATCTTCAAATACACGAGATCCCACGGAATTGGAGCTTCAATCACCTGAAACTGTTCTTATATTGTCGTAAATTATTTCCTAGTATGTCATCCCTTGTCTCGGTCAAGCTTTTTCAGACATTCGTTAAACATTTGCAAAAACAAAAAACACAAGCAGGCACCCAACACAAAATGGAGAAAATATAAAAAGAAAATAATATTTATCAAAATAGAGTTTAAGTTTTTAGACCAGTTTTACCTATCCACAACTTGGGGGCAATGCCCAAACCTCCTATCTCCTGAAAAACAATGTCGGTTCGCGTGCCATGCACATTTCTTGCCGATAATCCGACAGCCCCGCATAATTTGAATGACTCTGGAATGCGTAGCGACAACAACGTGAAAAAACAACACGGCTCTTCTACACTCTACGACGTCTAGCCGCGATCTTGTCAGGTGTAAATGATAGATAGGAACGTGCGTATGACGTAACTAGGCCCGCATCTGAGGTCTTTGAATCGAGACAAAATGGCATTATTATATTTTGTTAGCAGCCCGGTGGTAATTATAATGAGTGCTTTGTTATGCGAGGTTCCTATCGGGCAGGTGGGGTGCGTAGATATCTTATCGAGGGATTACCATACATGAAATGCGCTCGTGCCGCGAGTTCTTGCGGTGAAGATCATGGGTGTTACCGTACCACCATGGAGCGCTACTGCCAAGACTGTCTCCGCGAAGACCGCCAAATCAAATGAATACTTAACTGACAAAAATTGATGATGATACTCAGGTGGATTCACCGTCGTTTTCGAATGTTGAGAATTACATTTCGTTATTTCTCACAGAGAACTCGAATTTGATTTACTCTTAATTCACATATATTAAAACTTGATATACACTTGATATACAAGTGTCGATATTTGGAGAGGTAATTATTTAATTTTAGAGATGTGTTAAAAAGGACGGCCGCAAGCGCTGTCGGGTGACATCTATTGTTGTCACATGTTGCCGGCTCGTTTCCTCGGCAGAAAGTTTGCAAACCTTTAACCTCAATAACCTATAACACTCTTGCAAATCGATGGTTTTTTGTGATTACAGAATGGACTCGTAATGGACTCGCGATCTACCTTGACTTGTATCAGTTTTTAAAGAGACTTTTTATTAAATTAGAAAATTAAATTGTTGTTTTTATTTGAAAACTAATCAGCAAACTTAAAAACGTAAGGTGAAAAAGAACACACTTAGCTTAGGTTATGTCTACTTAGAAAAATGTAAATTACCAACCAACCTGCTATATTTGGCTACTTACCTGCCTACCGAAGCAGCACTTAATCGCCATGTGGCATGCTGTCTACACAGCGTGAAAATTCGGGTGTGGATGGGGATAGCAGGACATTATCAAAAATGCGGGCACATGTGCCATAGGTTCATGGTTGATATTTAATGAATGGACAACATGTATATTTTGTGCAGCATTGCGGAACCTCTATACGATTTAGTAAACCTGTCTTTAGGTAATCATTACCACCTGTACTTTTGATATGATTGGGGTGCTATCGGGTGTTTTAGAGATGTTTGGAAATCTCTTGGCAACTTTAAACTATTTGTCAGAGTGTGCTGAAAGTGATACTTTCACTATGTGATTTTTTTTTTCTAGAATATGCTGCAGATTCAATTCTTTTCTTTAAAATGTTGTGTTTTAAATGCATGGTCCAATTTGATGAAATGTGGAATGAGTGGAATGGAATAAATGAAATTAAGTTCTTAGTTCTGCTTTGACCATACCATACCCCGACGCGCTACGAAAGTTATTTTTAAAGTGTTAGCATTATAAATCCACTGTCATTTTGAAGTAAATGAATTGTTAAAAAAAAATATTCAGTTTTGTCTTCAAATTAAGAAAAAAAAAACTTCCATATGATCTATTTTATTTTACGAACTCGACCCGTTCGTGGGTGATATTAAGCCGCCTTAATCCACATCATTGTTTACCTTTCGTCTGATCCACGAGATGCATAATTGCTCTGTGTAAAGTCTAGCCATCGGTTATTAATCATGAAAACTTTTGTAATAACTATGTTTTATCCGGTTATAATTATGTTGGAACAGTATAATCTCAAAGTGAACACTTATGCCAATACGCACCTGATCAGAGCCTATACCCTTGTAATATGATGCAGCGCATACTGCTTATTTTTGATCAAGTACTAATTAAGATATAAATCAAATGTCCTGCCCACGTGGCTATCTCTGTACATCGATGCAGTCAGAAGTTAAAAGATAAAAGATAATTTACATCGGCGATCATTATCAGGATCATCGCGTCGTAGGGCTATTATCAACTCAACGTCATGGATATTTCATATGTTCCAAGTCCACTTGAGGTAGATAAACTGTACTACGGGTGACTCAAAAATGTATAACCATGCCAAAATATGTCAAATATACAGAGTCCATTCAAATGATTATTTTCAGGTTGCTAAAACTGCAATTTCCTTGGTTTAGTAACTTAATTCTGGTTCTCATTCCTAGTCGTCTTCAGCCCCAACCCCAACTAACTACCAACATTCCAGATCAGATTGAATGACCCAAAAATATTTGCTTTTGTAATCGAGTGTGCACATGGTTGGATGCCAGAGATTGCTCACTTTTCGCTTCCGATGGCTCAAGTAATCAATTCAATTGCGGGAATGTCGATTGTTCGGTGGATAGGAGGACACTTTATATAGAATGAAGAGATTAATGGAATTAATGGAGACGCTGTGGTGTGGTCTTCGGTATTGGGGTGAACTATTTACTCATTCTCGAAGCAGAAATCTTTCGGTGTTACAACGTGAAAACTCTGCTCAGACAATTTAGTATAAAAATTGCATCCCTAAAACAAATTGTTTCTTAAGACTAAATAATTGACTACATGTTTTCGAACACAGCAGGTTAATAACTGCATAAATATTTCCCCTAGAATAGACTTCAATATCGTTCAATTTGTAGGTGCACAATAGAATAGGGAACCCTGTTGCAGTGGCCACACAATACAAGGTAAGGGGGTCGTCTTATCACTTCCTTGCAGTGCAATGGTGTATATGTAAGAAAAGGGAGAGCAGACTGTCTGGGTCACGGCAGGGGCGACGTCGCCGAGAAGGGAGGCTTTGATCAAGGGGCTCGGGTGAACACGTCTATCTGCCCCGGTCGAGATGACAAACCAATTCCGGAAATTGACTGTGACCCCCCACCCCCTTTGTGTAACCCACTGCAGCACCCTTCGAAGCATTAACACAACAAGTGAAAAGCGAGACTCGACTACCAGTTAAGATCTTCTTTGTTTCTCGTCGTTAGCCCGTAGCATGTCGTTGATAAATCAAATTTCGATCATAATCTATAATGCGTGGATCATCAGATCATCAGAACATGAATTCGTTATATTATTGGCAACAAAAAAAACGCACTAAAGCCACCCTAATTGGTTGCCTGGTCTGGTGGTCTATTTGAGCTCCCCGATATTTCATTGTTCGGTTATCAATCGATAATGTCGGTACAGCTTCTCTGAAAATAAAAAACAGCAAAACTGACCGTTATGAGATGTAATTGCTTTTTTTTCGGTGTAGTAGGCGACAATAAAAAACGTCCGTTATATTTGCTATATAACAATTGTGAATTAACGCGCTTTCTAACTCGCGGGATGAAATCAGCAGCACGCGGGCTAGATCTGCATCCCGTGCACTTCATCGGGGGGGGGGGGGGGGGTTGATTTCCAACCAATGAGCTTGTCTCGCGCGCTTTGCCCCGTCGAATAGCGATGCAGCGTGCTCGGGGAAGCTTAAAATTCGACCATGCGCTCGGCTATTTGGGGGGCGGCGCTTCCCTCACCATTGGCAGCGTCAACGTTATAAAACGCCTCGCACCCTGCGCCACCCTAGCCACTCTAAGCGCACGCCAAGCCCGAGGAGTGCATTGCCTTAGCACCCGAGCCGACAGATGTAGCCACGGGAGCATGTAGGCACCTTACCAGGGGACACCCGTACTGTAGACAGGCAGACGGTGGTTGGGAGTGGTGTAGAGTGGACGTGTTGTTAGCGCGCACGGCTGGCCGAGTGACAGTACATCTCACGACAGTGTGGCTTACGTGACGACATCATGCCTCGTGGATTTCTAGTGAAACGGCAATACATGCCGGTTCACGGTCATCATCATCAAGAAAATCTACGCTATCAAGACGAAGATGAAGAAAATATTCAACGTCAGGCGTTTGGTATGTTCCATCCTTCATTACACCACTACGAGACGTCATTTTCAAATTCGCTCTACTCGTCACATCAAAATCCACTCCACAGTCTTGTGGAAAGGCTTGGCTTCGACCCTCACCCTCTGTACCTGTATTCTGAACCACTATCACTTTCAACGCCTCCACCTTTAGACTTATCAATCAAAGCCTCTGTGCCAATCACCCCACCTGCTACACCATCCCCGTCGTCACCCGTCAGAAAACGAGCATACTCCGAACCGGAACACAACATAAACGTAACTCCACGAACACCAATCACGAAATACGACACCAGCGTCAAAAAGCTCGGCGCGAAATCGCCGCTGAAGAAAACCAAAGCAGTCCGCCGGCTCAACTTCGACGAGGACAAGTCTTCGCCAGTGTCCGGCACGATAATCAGGGAGCTACGCGACGACGAGCCTCCCCTTGTCGTTCGGAAGGGTGACATCGACCCCGCGTTCAACGTGGTCGAAGTTACCGACGAGGCCAAGGCAGAACTGGCGAAGATCGAGAACCGAATCGGCGACTACATTTGCCGGCTGTGCAAAGAGATGTACGAGGACGCGTTCACGCTCGCCCAGCACCGGTGTTCCCGCATCGTGCACGTGGAGTACAGGTGTCCAGAATGTGACAAAGTGTTCAACTGTCCTGCCAATCTCGCATCACATCGGCGATGGCACAAACCCAGGGTGCCTCCGACAGGTGACAACGTCGACCACCACCAACCAGTCGACCTCGTACGCAAACTCTTTGTCAGCTCGAACGACGGCGACGCTGACGGCGATAGTAACAGCGCATCGGAAGACTTACAAACGACACTCTTCCCGTGTCCTGTTTGCCAGAAGCAGTTTCGACGGCAAGCATACCTGAGAAAACATCTAACGATACATCAAGGCGCTTCGGAAGATCTACCATCACAATACCAGCAGATGTCTCCTCGGTATCTATCACCACCGACGTTGTTGCCGTTGGCGGTGTCGCCGGCGTCGTCGTCGTCGTCGCTGATGGCGTCGCCAACGCTGTCGCTGTCATCGGAGCGGCTGCCGCTGCACCATCAGCAGCTTCAACACCACCTTAGTGTGCATCAGCACCAGCAGCAAGTGCCGGCCAACTGACACCAGTTGAGGTTGGCGCCGTTCCTCTGGCCGCCGAATCATCCGCCTCCTCAGAGGCCGGTGCCGCTACCCCCGCCACCACCCTTCTGGAGGCTCAATCTTATCTAGTGGTAAGTGCAGACAGCAATCAAAATGAATAATACTTAGAAGAGTTGGCTACAGATTATATATCATACGTATGGGTGACTTCTGAATGTGAAGGAATTATTGTATCGGAACCAATCTAGTCATTGTGATCCTAATCTAGTCTTACGGTCTAGTCAGATTCGTATATGTGGTTTGTTAATTTAGGGTAAGATTTCTCGTGAAATGTAAATCTCTTGAAATTATTCAGTAAAATGTGTCATTTAGGCTGAAATATAAGCGAGGACATGGCATGTTATCGTGAAATATAGCGCTACAAAGAATAAAATTAGTCATACAAATCTAGTCATTATGCTTATATTTTTAATCTAGTCAAAAAGAGAATGATATTCTAGTCAAAAACGGAATTTATTTCTAGTCAGAATATTGATTCGATCTAGTCATCTAGTCATCTTGATTCGAGTCTCTTCACTAAGTCGTTCTAAAGAAATTTTATTTCAAGTCACATCTTTTTGTGTCAAACGACGTCAAATTCTAGTCAACGTAAACATCTAGTCAATATCAACACGATCTAGTCATCTCAATATCATAGTCATTTCAAATCTAGTCATTTCGAATCTAGTCATTTAAACATTTAGTCACTTCAAAATCTAGTCCATTGAAAAAAAAATAGTCAGAAAAGGTATCTAGTCAACTTTAATTTTAAGTTAAGAGGAAACTGTTTTTTTAATTGATCTCACTATACGATCGTAGCATGTTGTATACGTTCGCAATAAACTTTTGTGCAATTTCTTATCCTATTATATGCGTAAATTATCGTTTTTTATGGTTTTATTGATTTTTGCGTATAATATTGAAAATATTCCGTGGATTATCTGTTGCCATTTGTGGATGCAGCTTCTTGATCTCACTTTTAGACGAATACCAACTATTAGGTTAACGCGTTAATTTATAAAGCTTGTACTTATATACCTGCTTGGGATCGATGCCAGTTTTCTTCTGTACTCCTTGAAATTAGATCAAGTAATTCACTCTGCTGGAATTATCTCAGTTATCTTGCAAGGAAACAATTAAGATTACGTAAAATAAAAACTAATTATAAGGGATGTGTGTAGTCATGTATTTAAAATTATTGTATAATGTATAGTTATTGTAAGTACTATATTAAAATGTAATACTTATATTTCTGGTCGAAACAGGGTAAACAAAGACTTGATGCAGTTTTTAATAACAAAATTATTATGTAGTTTGCAATGCATTCCTTGCGGATTTTCACATCTCTTGAGTGGCCTAGCACAAGAAAATTGAAATTTTAAGAACATTTCAATTGGTCCTTTTAAAACCGACTTATCATAATTTGATAAAAATAGCTGGCCGTGCAAACGGCCAAGTTGATGATAGATATCCATTCCATTTCAAACAGTTTTGTAGATATGTCATTTATCCGTGACTACCTAAACAACCTTTCAGCTATTGAGAAATTTCTCAGAATTGAGGATTCCGTCATAGAAATTATTTATACGCTCGTGCAGGTATTTTTACAAAGAATACTTCCGATTTAAACCATGTTTTGACATCTTCCTTTTTTTACCATTTGCGTTGTCTATTCTTTGTCAATGTATCCTGGAATCGTTTTGCTCATATCTGTTGATTTGAGTAACTAGACCAGGCTACTTTGACATGCGAGTTTCTACTTAAAATACCAAAAAAAATAGAGTAATTCGAAAACATGTACAAGTATGCAGGCGCCTCACGCTATATTTCAAACACGCCACCTTTTGAACCGGTCGCCGACTGCGCTGGCCTCTTGTAGCCAATGTGAGAACTAAACCACTTTGCACCAGAAATTTAATTTTAATTTTAATATGTCATCAAACGATAATAGTATTACTATTTATAATGAATAGAATGTAAATTTTCACTGCTTCTACTAAACAAAAACAGTGTTATTGATTCTTGTCAGTCTAAGCATACAAATATATTTAACTGTGTAATCTATATTTTATGAGGTGTAAAACCTTGAGAATTTGCACAAATACTGCATTTTCATCAAAGATATTACTTTCATATAATTACCCAATGTGTCTTTCAAATTGTGTTGTGGTCCCTATCTATTTGAGCACTTTATTAATAATTGCTTTAATTGGGAGCCAACTCAAAGTCAGATCGAGTGAGATCTAGTCAATCTGTAGTGAGCCACAAGCAAAATCGATGAGTACTCCAAAGACATCTGCGCCTGACTAACTATCGGCAAAGTGTTGATGGCCAGTCTCTTCTAGTCTGATCTCTGCTTGTGGAATTAGAAACTTAGCCTAGAAAAGGAATGAATGAGCATTAAATTATATTTAAGATATTAAGAACGAGTGAATCCAAATGGCATTATTATTTATATAATTATAATATATTAGCGTATTTTAATTTCTATAATGTATTTTGCATCAAAGGAATGAAAACCAAATTAAATATATATGTTTTAGAGGAATTGTAAACAAAGATAAATATTGTAATTTCTACTTGTAAGTTGATGTATGCTCTCTCCTGAAGGTTGTTTGTATTTCTTCTAAAATAATAGTATGGGTGTTACACACCTATTGGTCAAGCCAGGAATATCCATCGCTAATTCCCTTTTTTTGTAAATCAAGTTTGTTAACTTTAAGAACCTACCTTTAATGATTGTTTAAAACATGTACAATTTGTAACATAGTAACTTTTAACTTATGTAATTATTAATTCCGATAGATGAGGCAGAATAATTTACATATACAACTCACTCCACTAGGGTCAATAAAATGTGGACATCAGTGCATACCTGTAAGTTCACCATATTTAATTACACAATGTATCATATACTTGACATCAAATACAACTTATGGTGAAAAGAAAATTCAATCTTTCGTTTTGTAAATAAAAAGTCGTTAGCCAGTGATTTTGAAGTGTGTGTAGAGATGAAATAGTTGTACAACAGAAATATTATGCTAATGGAAAATGGAAAATATATGATTTCATCTGTGTGAACATAAAGAATTAAATAAATTGTTCTTCCAAAAAACAACAGTTTTTTTTATGTGGATCAAGACCTTCCTGCCTCTTTTTTTTTCAACACCAGGCATTTCAAATGATTTTTATCTCAGCATATACAGTCAAATCTGGTAAGTTGTGGTTCCTCACTCTTTCTTTCTTCACCGAAATCAAAATCCAGCCTCTTGGCACTTTATTTGCATTACAGTCAAGTATAACTTATCTACTGAAGTCCAAATGGTATTTCACGAAAATAGTAATTTCCCTTTCTGACGTAATATTAATGTGGCTGTGAAGAAGTTCTCTAATTTCACTCAAAACCCAAATTAAGTTGCTAAGGTCAATAACATTCTGTACGGCCATTTTCCTTAATGATATAGATTGACAAGTAATTAGGCAATTAATAAATATATTCATTACTTAAATATTCAACTAGCAATTTCAACTTGAAAGTCAGTAGTTGCTACATATCACAATTCAAAATTTAACAAATTCACAAGTATCAAACTGCAGAACTGACTGTAAATAATGATTATATAACGTACATTTGTATAGCTGTATAAAACATTACCCAATATTAACATTTTTACTTTAGCTAGATCATTAATTGAATGAAGTAGTTCATGCTTCCATTAAATTGCTTCAATCTATGGGGACACCAAGAGCTCTCAAGCAAACGGTTGCAGCTTCAGCTTTTGCTAATTTTTTATTAGGACTGCTAGTAGCTGGCTCGTAGTTCACTCCACTCACTTGCACTTTGAAAATAAAATTTTTCATATGATCCGGACCACTTTCACTAGAAATTTCAAAATACGGAGGCTTCCACCTTCTACGCGCACAAAACTCAATCAACAGGGAAATAGGATGTTTCTCTGACAACTTTTTGTTGTTTGTTTTTATTCTACAACTAGGCCTCAGATTCAGATGATGTTTCAAGTCCTCCTCAGTCATGAGCCCCTTTTTGTCCATTTTAATTTCTAAACTGAGTGGCTCCAGCGACCCTGCTTTGTTCTTGCCCAGACCTTCTCCTGGCCGCCAACCCATCTTCTGCAACAACGACATGCCCATCCCGCCAGTGAGCGGAGCAGCCGTCACAAACTGATCTTTTCGAACGTATGCAGGAGCGCCCGCAGAGAGCTGCGCCACTGTCAGCATGCGCACGTCTGTATTGCCGGTGAACTGCCCAGGCAGCTGCTTCGACTCGGCCCAAGTCTTCATCTCCTGGTTGGCGGCATACATTGCGGACAAGGCTTCCACGTCGTTTGGGTTTTCCTGCAGCTGGCGCATGGCTCGCAGTCGCTGAGATACAATGTCGCCGATGTCTTGGCTAACGCTCGGCGGATCAGGGAACACCGGTGGAGGAACCACTGGGGAGGGCAGAGGGAGGTGTTCGGCCACGGGAGGTGCGGTTATGGCGAGAAGTTGCTTGGGAGCGGATGATTTTGGTTCGACAGGCACCCATTCGCTTTCTGTCTTTCTGTGTTGGGTACCGCTAGAAACTGGAAACTGGACACGTAGCATCTGATCTGACGCTTTGTTGAGCAATGCATTTGCTGGCACTGGGACAGAATTTTTGATATTCATAACAATACTCAAGGGGCGTTCTTTAATTTGGAATGGATGGTTGAATGGTCGCTTTTCTACATCACTCTCACCGCTGTGCTCATCGCCTTCATTGTCGGAGCCACTCATTTTTGACTCTCTTTTTGAAAGTCTCACACAAAAGTCGGTTAGTTCTGCTACACTTTTCCCCCCTGATTTGATATTTACTAATTTCTCCTGTCCTATTGGTCCTGGCAAGGTACCTTGTTCCAAAAGAAATAAAGCATTTTTCCGAGCAATAGCCATTAATTTCTTTTTATCGATAGGTGATATTGAACGGTCTCTTTTTCTTTTATCATGGTTATATTTACTTTCACTACGTTTACCATGATCATGTCGATCTTCACTTCGTCTACGTTGCGAATGTCCATTATGATGTTTCTCTGAAATCTTCTCCCTGAGTTCTTGTTTACTTTTGCTTTTTTCCTTATTACTTAACCTGTCCCTGCTGCAGCTTTTGTGCCCATTCTCACCTTTTCTTCTTGATCTGGAATCTCTGCTCTGACTTCTTGAATCCCGTTTCTTTAAACGATCATGGCGACTACGATGATGAGAGTTTTCAGATAGATGGTGTGTACGCTTACTACTTCCACTTTTTGAATCCCTTCGTCGCTTAGTAGGTGTGCTCTTCTGAGACGTACTTCTTGACCGATGTCGTTTGCAATGAGATTTACTTCCACTTTCTTTTGTTTTGCTTAACGAGATTTGTTTCGATGGAATTGGAGATGATTCAGCTGACCTGTGGCTGTTGTTATCGGAGTGAGCGCTGTCACTGGAATTTGATATTTCCCCTTCTTCATACATTTCTGCTTTTGCTTTGGCTTGTTCTTCAACTTCTTTCAGGGTCGCTTCAAAAACAGAACTGAACTTAAGATTCTTAATAGATATTTTACTTGCAGTCTTACAACTACTATCAATTCTCTTTTTCAAACCTGACTGTTCACTGTTATCAATGTTAGTTGAAAGAACATTGCTTGCATCAATTGCGCTTTTAATATTTTTATTCACATCACCGTTACTGGTTGAAGAAACAATTTCAGGAGTGTTCACGTCTTCTGACTGGCTTGGATTTTTATTACTAGATATTAAAACAAAGTCATTGACTGGTTTAAGAGGAGCTTGATTTTTTAACAGATTTTTTTCTTCTTGCTTACTAGGTTTTGAAGGATGATCATCAGAACTTTTCGGCTTTATGGCTGCTTGTTTACTTCGAGATGTTGAAGTCTTGTCACTCTTAGATCGCTTTTTATGTTTTTTACTTTTATGTTTGTGTTTTTTCTTACTAGACTTTTTATATGAAAGCTCATTTTCCAGCGACTCTCTGGGGCTAATTGATCGTAAATGACTACCATCATTTTTAGAATCCTTAATAATTATGTCGGTGAGTAGTGGAGGTGCTGCATTTAAAGAACCAAATAGCTCAGAGATGATTTCTGATGAAGATTTGTGGGTGATTGATTCAGTTACAGGCACACTTTCTGCAGTGCCTAGTATATTTGAAAGCTTATTCAAAACAATTTTTATGTCTACAATAGACTCGCTGCTTATATTTGTTCTGTCATTTGCAGTGTTTTCATCTGTGAGATCACTTCTTGTTGCAGCCATACCGACCTTAACCAAAAACTATATTTTGACCTCCATTACTCGAAACCACCGCCTTCTCCTGTAGCTTTGACATTCCAAGGTTCCGCTGAATCCACAGCCTTTAACGTTTGACAGCGCGGTTAAAATGTGCGTTTCACACCTCCGCATCACTTCGCATCATTGGCCTAATCACAACGGTCTCCGGCGATTTCCAGTGCGGTATATGAACCGTAGATAGCATTTGAGACGCATGGACCGCTCTGCGGCGTGTATGTAGTTATTGTTATTTTATAATGTTACTTTAAAACATGAGTATCCACCGCTTGATATTAATCTTAATTTCTCTGTGGAATCAAAGTGTTCGAGCGACATGGATGTGTCGCAGTACAACAACACTAGTTTGGCGCAGAACGATCAGCATACCGTCACTTCAAGGGCACAACAATTTCGGGAAGAACAACTGTGTGCTCTTCAAACTCTGGGAGATGTATGTTACCCTTAAACCAAGCTTTTTTCAAAGCGTCAATACTAGGTCAGTAGGAGTCTCAGGTCAGCGCTGCTATTCCTAGATTTTTTCCCCGGAGTCAACAACTGATTCAAGCTAAAATGAGATGCTGGTAAAATATTCATTCATTGAAACAAAAACATTTGTTATTGAATATATCAATGTTATATCAAAATACCTATTAAAAGAAAAAAAATTGTTTCTCAAGGTGGCTAACCAGTACGAAAATGTACACTAAACTATAGAGAACTTAAAGAATAATCGGATACTTAGAGACCAAAAGCTGTGCGGCGGTATACCACATAAACATTGTAAACGTTTTCAAGAAAAACACCGATGTCCAAAAGGTTAATGCAAGATGTAAAGACCTTCATCAACCCAGATCTAAACTGAATATAGCAGAACATAGTCCAAAGATTAGTGGCACATTTTTTATTAATAATGTTCCAGACAACCTTAAATCTCAGAGTGAAGAGGTTCCTTTTAAATTGTGGGTTTTATACATTTGACAAATTTCTGTTAGCAGAGGATTTTATATAAGTATATTTTTCTAGCATATAAACCTATATTATACGACTGACTACCAATGCTTTGTTTTCAAAGACGAGTTAAAGATAACCAATTGTGTTTAAGAATATTCTGACTGACTTTTTTCAAGCTCATTGTTTTAACAAATGTACAGAGTGTTGAAAAGAAAGTAAAAAGTACAATCTATTACATTTAATCTTTATCAATGTATTCAATTGTTGTGTGGCTAGTTTATTACTTATTGATAGAACAATCTCTCAATTTGCCACTCTACTGGAAAATAAATTTAAGCATTGATTGCGTTTTTTTTTTAACTGCAATTCGACTAACGAGTGATTGTGCATTTTTTTATACCAATAGAATTTTTAAAACTCACCTTTATGTTTCAGTGGCAGCAGGATGGATACAAAACGTACTCGTCGTACAGCTTTTCTTCGTTTGATGAGACTTTCATCTCTACTGCCAACTCTGTTGCCAGCAGTGTGGTATTATTACTTTTTAGTCTATTTAAATAGATATATTGCAATTGCTAAACATTATTATAAGCAGTGGTAAGGCATATTTTTTTGAATATCATTTTAAACATGTTTTCACTTTTCTTTTGCTGAGCAATTTTATTAATTTCCTTACCATCAGTTTTTTTTTTTTAATTTCTTGTTCAATATTACTTCTTTCTCTAAATCTCAGTACCCTACCCAATCAAAGCTGAAAGGTAAAAGTAATAGAACAGCACTTCAAAAATATATTTTCTCCAAAAAAAATAATTAAAAAAAAATAATCAAACAATCCCTAACTGAAATAAGTAAGGACAAAAATTTAAATATGAAATTTAAGAAACAATTACCCAAAGACCCAGTACAATCAAAATATTGACGTGCCTTAAAACCCCAGTATTTACTCAAAGAACAAGGGCAGTCGAGCAGTCTGTGATAACATCTCAAAAGCAAGTCAGTCTGACCTGGAATTATTTGTTACCCTGTCCCTATGCATTTGATTTTCGACAACACGATATAAACACACGACTTAGAAGCATACCAACATTTTTCAAACGTGGCAATCCCGCAAAAAATTCCATCCAGCAAACACAGCAAGTGCATTACGCTGTACGACCCAAGCCGGTTCTACCAAGCGCTGGTGACGAGCGCATGAAGTTGCTTGTATAGGTACATTTTTTTTGTTGGTTAGAACGTTATATCAATTTGAGAGCCCTTGAAAACATATTGTTTTGGTCTTTAAGGAGAGCAATTACACAACATCCTCAACTTTTCTTAATTAAAAAAGGAATATTGTCTTATTTCCCAATCTTCTTGTTCATGTTCTTTCACTTGAGTAAGTCATTCTTCAGTTCCTTATTTTCTACCTGATTTTTGCGGCGTCTTTTGGTTTATATTGACTTAGTTAAAAGTGTAATGAAATGATAACTAAATAATGGTAAGACAAAGGGGTTCAGAGCCGGTAGATGATGGTATAGGTGAAAACGGTTTTGCTCTGTTGATTAGGTTTTTTGGTCCTAAAAAGGACCGCATCGGTGGTCATCGGTGGCCAGCGCCAACGCTGGCGAAACGTCGACCACCGACGCGGTCCTTTTTAGGACCAAAAAACCTAATCAACAGAGCAAAACCGTTTTCACCAACACCATAACTAAATAACTTTATCTTGCTTTATTTATAGTCTGATAAATTTGGAAAAAGAAAAGGTATGGCAAAGGTGTTACAGTACTACCGTTGAGTGTGCATGTTATAGGTAGAGGCAGATCGTTATTGTTTAAGTGACTACTTTACTGACAAAAATGCAGAGTACCGGAACACCCCGTTTAGTGGAGCCCCTGTCGTATGAAATTTAATTTCGATATTTCTCGTAGGCTTACTTGCTTTTGAGACTTTTCATGCTCAAAAGATCTCAACGAAAACGATTGATTTACATGTAACGATATTCAAAAGCGAGAAACCTACAAGAAATATTGAAATTAAATTCCATACGACAGTAGCCCCATTTAACGGGGTGTTCTGGTACTCTGCATTTTTGTCGGCATAGAAGTCAGTTGGTTGCCATCTTTCACGCAGAAACTTTAACATTAACGTTCTGCCTCTACCAATAACCTGCACACTCAACGGTACTACCATAGCACTTATTTTAGGTTTTTTAAGATTAATTAAGATTAAGTGAGCGTCTCAAATGTGAGTTATCTGCGAGAAATAACAAAATTAAATATTCTTAACACTTGATGTGACACCACCTTGTAGTAGGTATCCTCAATTTTTGTCAGTAAGTAGTCATTTGGCGGCCATTTTTACTGAAGAACAATTGCAAAAAACCAGTAGTGCCAAAGATATAATATAAGTTAAGAGGCATATAAAAACAATCATAAAATTTGTATACAGGATGCGAGCATTGCCGCTGCCATTGTACACAAGAAGAGAGTTCTGCTATGGCAGGAGGAACGATCGCAGCCTCGGAAAGGTGATTACTGATTAGTGTCTTCTCCACGTATTTTTTGTTGGTTGTTAAGCTTGAGGCAAGTGGCCTTATAAGATAATAATGATTAAATAATGGATCTATTTGGGGATTCCAACTTGAAACACTTGGGCAATGTCAGTCTTTTCACCTCATTTAAGGTCAGTTGAATCAAACCTTTTAGTTCCAGCTCTGAATGTCTGGATTCAATTTTCTAACGGTAAATTTTCCTTATGATGGTTTTTAGACTCATGTCTACTTGATTTATCCTCAGCATTAGTTTTAAGAAAAACTATTTGAACTGGGTTTTGAATGCTAAGTAAAGGGCTACTATCGGAAAATTATATTTGTTATCGGAAAATCGTCAGGACTGCTCAAACCTCTGAAGAAGTAACTAGTATATGTTCAATGTTGCGAAATGTCGGGAAATTTAGTAGCCCTTTACTTAGCATTCAAAACCCAGTTCATATAGTTTTTGGTAAATTGTCCTATCTCCTTTTTTTAAAGAAATTGAGGTAGATTATGAGTGCTTCAGGTATCGTAATCATTTATTTGTCATAGATGTTTTCTCAAATATTTGAACTTAAGTTATTCATTTTTAGATGGAGCAGAAACATTGGAGAAAACTCAAGAGCCTTTTTCACTGTTCAAAGTTCCGCTTCCAAAACCAGCTGTGTTGGTGAGTATTAAGCTGATGGGTTTTATTTTTGAGCTCTTGATGAAATTTGGAGCCCAATTTGATTGGTACTATTGGATCTAGTGGTACTGGCAAAAGAGATTAAAAAAGATAAAAATAAAATTATTATTTTCAATGAACAAGAAAGAAAATGAGAAATGTTCTTGTTTTTAGACTCATTAGACTTCATGTAGCATTTTCCTGTTTGCAATGACAACAATGGCATTATACAAGACGTCATTTAAGAACCAATGCAGCTCATGTTGTAGGCCGTTCATATCAGCTGTAAATTAGTAATTTATTGAAGATGAGTTAAAAAAAGATCTTGATTCTGTTAGCTTACAAATGATGATTTGACGCCATTAGACGAGCGTCACATGGCCAGATGTCAAAACGATTCATCGCTAAACCCCATTAATCAATCGATAAAAAATTAAGATTACAGTTCATCCGTTTGAAAATAAAATTTCTGATTCCGTCAGTTCAAGAATAAAAATGTTTGGTCTGATTCTGAGCCCACGAGAAATTTTTTATTGATTACTTATTCAATTTTTTTTCAGAGAGTAGAGCTCCATAACTGGTATTTCGGCCTTCGATCCAGAAACTGGGTTCTCGTCGGGAAAATTATCAACGACGAAGGGTAAACCAAAAGTTCATCATTTACATGAAGCACTAACAAGCTAGAGACATTAGGGGTTTGTTTGTGTTTTTTTCTCACAGGAGCCTTATTCACTAACTTTCCGAATATTCGGTCAGAATTCCAATATCCGGCATTAGACGATTTGTCGAATTCGCGCGAATGCCAATGCCCAGAAAGTTGGTATTCTCTATGCACTTGGCAATAGACTCGGGCGGGTAAATGGAAACAAAGGCACGGGAGGGGAAATCAGAGTCAATGAGGCAAAGGCAGAGTGGAAAACTGATAAAATACTGCTGAATTATGAATTTGTTTTTGCTTTTGACATTTCAAGAATTATCCGTTTGCACCTTCTTATAATTGCAACAACGAAATATCTCAGCCAAACACCACATCAATCATTACAATTGTTCCTGAAAATCAGAAGATTATTCCTATTTAATTGTAAATATTTTATTAAATGTATTCCTTAAACTCAGCAACCTTTTATAGTTGTCACATACGTTGTAAATTACCATAGCCATACATTATTCCATATACATAAATAATTTTCATATTCAAAGCTACAATAAATACAAATCTGTTTCATTTAATTTTTAGTGGAATACAGTAATAACCTTGTTCTATGCCAATACTTTGCGCATCACCGTCACTTCAATATTTTAACATTCTAATAATCTTTGTTGCACTTAATAATTACGCATGTTTTTTCTCGGAAACATAATCACATTAACTTTGTAAAACGCGTAACACGACACTTCTCACAATATATACTTAATTAGAACATAAAAGGGATACTTTGAAAAGGATTTGATTCTTTGACGATGATTTTTTGCCAACCTTTAACCCAACTTAGTCTATTTACGGGGTCCAGTCGACTCAGAAAGCGAAAGTCCCGGGTGTAATTCCAATTCGCGGCTTTGGATCGCATTTCTAGATAGCGAATACCAATTTTAGGCGAGATTTCCATTTCTCGCAATTGGACTCCCATTGCCGGGCATTGGCGACAAGAAAAGTTAGTGAATAAGGCTCCTGGGATCTTTACAAATTAAAATCTGCTTATTTTTTCAAATTTCAAAAAATAATTCTGATTCTAATGCATCCCAATTTAATGTAATTCTTGTTCTGTTTCTCTATTTAAAAAAAAATCAAAATTCAGAGTTAGTCATCTGATATGAAATTTTTAATTCTGATTCCAATAAGGTCTTACTTTTCTTGCTTTTGATTCAATTCCGACCCCTGGGCTAACAGGCTCTCAATATTTATATGAGTTTTCAGCAAATGCCAGCCTATTTTATTTGAGCCATAGTATGCATGCATGCTTTGCTATCAAGTCACATCCGGTCATTTACATTAATTATTTTGTAGGGTAAAGGCCAAAGGGTTACAAAATATAAATTTAATTCCATCAATTCAAGAGTAAAAATCCATTTCCAAAAAAATATTGATTTTTTTTTATTCCGAAGCAGACCCTATTGTCCCTGTCTAATAATTGTAGGTGCATGATGCCAATGTAAAGTAATCAAAGATAATCGTTAAATTGGGGAAGAGGAAAACAGGAAACACAACTAACGCCAATTGCAAAAGACATTTCAGGTGTTGCCTTGTTCACCTGAGCTAGATGGCTATCTGATGGGAACAAGTCTATTTCTTTCACTCAGATGTTAAGTTAATAAAACAATTAGTACCTCTGATCATCTATTACAATTGGCCATTTTTACCTCGGTTAGAAGGGATACCTCGTTTTCTTTTCCCTATATTATTCAACAGATTTTGGCACTTGTTCCTTATTAATGACAATCATCATTTTTATTCTAGGATAAAAAAGAAATATACAAGCAGATCTTTACTGCAGTATTTTGAAAGAACAAAAGCAAGGAAAATATCCTCGGTGGATCAGACAAAATTTCTTATTCTCTTTGGACCATGTTGTCTTGATATATGTAAGTATTCTTGGTCATAACCTCCTTATCCTACATTATTTATTAGGGCTATCGTTGAGATTATAGATAAAGTCAGAGGGCCAGCGCTAATGTGAAACTATCTTCGCATCAAATGGATGCCAAATGACTACTTTACCGTGACAAAAATGGAGAATGTTACTAAGAGGAGTCACCGGCATGTCGGGTGTTAATACATTTCATTTTGTTATTTCTCGCAGATTACTCGCATTTGAGACTTGTTAAGGCTGAATTAATTTTTAAGATAGTAAAGTAGTTGACAATTGTGCTCTGTTGTGATGGACTTGTGGTTCTAAAAATGATCTTGGCCGAATTGACCGGTGACCGAGAAGATCCTCGTGGGCCCTACCGCCTTCCCTGAGTTGGAGTCTACAGTCAGGATGCCTAGAGAGAACAAATGGGTAACCGTGTTGCTGAATCGGCCGTCTTTGGCTCTCAGTGACTGGTTGCCCCTCCCACAGGGACCAAGCAGAGAACAGCTGTCCTGGCGGCATTGAAAGTAGCACCCATCTGCTGCTCCGTCCATTTCTGAAGATATTGGTGTCAATGCCAACAAAACGTTGACAGAGTATAAACAGCATCAAAACAGAGCACAATCATCAACTTCACCACCATCTGGTCGTTGCTGTCCACTTTCTTCATCATTCCAATTTTTTAATAATCCTTTCCTCAACAATTGATATATATTTTTAACATTTTGAGTCGTAATTATTTAACTGTAGAAGTTTTTTCACAAGGATGCGTGCAAGTGCCATCGGTGACACCTACTATTGCCACGAGTTGTAAGCTTGTTTGCCCAGCAGAAAGTATAATAATAATGCTGGCACTCTGACTGTACCTATAATCATCGGTTCATTTGTCTAATTTGAATATCCACAAACCCTTGAATTGTGACTCTATGAAGCTTTGCATACCAATATTACCAGGTTATCAAAATTTTGAAACAACTCCAATGCTTGACCTGATGCTTTTCTTATTATTTTAAACATTTTTTTTTGTTCGTTCTCAAGTCTATTAATAAAACACATTTTTACACCAGATTCTGTGGGTCAACTTCATCATCCGAACTTCATCAAGGAAACCTTTCGTCATGGATTCCCAAAGAACTGGAAAAATATATTATCTGCATGGAGTGATTTTAATCATAAAGGTAAGAACTATTTACTGCAGATTTTAGCTGCAAACTGTTTTGATTAGATTGGAGTAAATTATTTTTGCCTTTTCCAATGGTAGTAATAATAACTTAAATTCCATTAAATTCAAGCATCTCTTTAAACTGAATTATTCTATTTCAGGCCAGCCACAAGACTTCATCTGGCCAGTTTGCAACACTTCTTTAAACAGCTCCAGCACCACAATGTGTTCCTATTTTACATCCGTTACCGACCGCCCTGTGCAAAATGAACCTTTGACTAATTTTAAAATTCCAAGGAATATTGGTGTGGAAGAGGACTCAAGGTATGCGCTTAATAGATTTTTGGGCGCCCGCGAAACTGAACAGAATTGTTTGTCTTATGTCACGGAATCTTCAGGCCCTGGTCGTAGAAACCAATTGTTAAATAGTGCTGAATTATCAATACATACTCCCAGCAAAACGCTGGCACATGTAGAAATCGCAGACTCTGCTGCTCACAACAAGTTTCCAAATGTAAGCTCTAGCAAATGTGTAGTGGAGAATGCACTACATGCATCACGTGCACCAGCTAAGCATAGTTTGAAAGATGACCGTCTTGAATCTCAAGAAAATTATGACGGCCTAGAACCAAGAAAATTGTTAGGAACATCTACGTCTCAACACTTGGATGTCAGTAATAAAAAAGTACGTGCAAGTGTTGCGAATCGTACGCAAAGTAGTTCCAGTAAAAGACATGATGAACAGACTTTTCTAAAACAACAATCAACACCAAGAAATAGTTTGAAAAAAGATTGTCTTGAATCCCAAAATCATGATGACCGCTCAGAACCACGAAAATTAGTAGAAAGTTCTACTTCTCGTAATTTGGATGCCAGTAATGCCAATGGTCAGAGAAGAATTTCCAATAAAGGGCATGATGAGAAAACCTTTAAAAAAAAATCGACAGAACGGCGTAGTTCGAAAAAAGATCATCGAAAATCCGGAAATAATGGCGAAGACCCAGAACCAAGAAAGTTAGTAGGGAATAGTATACAAAGTAGTTCCAGTGAAGGGCATGATGAGCAGTCTTTTCCAAAACAACAATCAACAGAAAGGCATAGTTTGAAAAAATATAGTCTAAACTCTGGAAAGAATGGCGAAGGCCCAGAACCAAGAAAAGTAGTAGAAACTTCTACGTCTAAACACTTGGATGCCAGTGATGCTAGAGCAGTTTCTTCCAAAGTTGCCAGTCGCTCAAAGCATAGTTTCTGGGAACAACTTGTTAAGCAAACGTCAAAACAACCAGGAACAGCAAGTCATTGCTCGAAAAAAATTCATGTTGAGTCCAGAAAGAATGACGACTTAGGGGAAGCAAGAGAACGAAAAGGAACTACTTTATCTCATCATTTGGATGCGAGTGATGCTAGAGTGGTTTCTTCCAATGTTGCCAATCGTTCAAAAAGTAACCCTGGCAAAACGCAGTTCAAGCGGATATTACACACACCGACAGAAGCAACAAGTAATAGTTCGAAAGAGAACCACTCTAAATTCCAAAGACAGGATGAAGGGGGACCAAGAATCCATCCTCTGGAAAATAATTCCAAGTCAGACAATCAGTCTCAACCACTCACCACTTACAACAAACCTTTTGAAGTCCTTTGTGGTAAGGCAATTGATCTGAAATGCACTGTAGAAAAGTGCTTGTGTAGTATGTTTTCCAATCGGGTAATGGTACTGGAACTAACCAGGATAGATGCCACAGGTTCAACTGAAAAGGAGACTGCCAAGAACAGGGGAAAGCTGATAAATAAATACCAGGCAGCGTCTAACTCTTCAATACCCACAATCGTAAGCTTTTGTATCACTTTATTAGATACTCATTATATGAGCTAGCCACGACGGTATTGTATTACCGGTAATGTATTTTTTTAAAGAAATTTGGACATGTCAATTTCTATCCATCTAAGCAACGCAGCTTGCAGAGTGCAAATGTTGCATATTTCGTATGTATTTTTTATTTTAACTAATTACAATTTTAGTTTGTGCTATTTTGTTTTAAATTCAATAAACTTAATGCGGTTTCAGAAATCTATCCAATCTGGATCAGTCCTGGCTCTGAAAAGATGGAGGCCTGTGTTATCAGGAACGAACAATGAATTGCTGCTTGCTGGAGATATTGTTGAGTAAGTGGATATCACATGATCATTTTCAAATTATTGTCTATTTTTCTGTCAGGCGCCAACTTTATTATTTGTTTCAAACAAATTGATTTTATTTGAATTATTTGTCACTTCTGAATATTGTGGACAAATCCCCAAGAAATCTGTTGTAGATGATCCTCAAACTTAACTTAATATCCCTTATTATTTCACTGTCGCTTCTATAATCACTTATCGAATCATGGTTCTACTCCTTGGAGATCTGTAATTCTTATAAAATTCTCTAAAAATAACCTTGTCCAATCAGCTCAAATGGTTGTAGGAACATCCACAGCAGCTGGAGTTTGGGGTTCAAGTCCCTGGTCGGTCACCAAATTTGTGAGAGTAATATTTTTCCTAATAATAAATGCTTTGTTTATAGCAAGCATTTACAATTTAAATTAGATTGCACTACCACTCCCTGTATTTCCATTTGTCGAAATGTTAAGAACCGAACCCGGAATAGGAACAGTTATAAACTTTAGTTTGAATCCCTGGTAAAAACATGTTCTAAAGAAACAAAAAGAAGGAGACAAAACATACCGATATAGAAACGGCATACTGTAAAAGGTGATGTGAGATGCTTTGATGATTTTGTGAAAGTAAAATAACTGATTCATTTCATCTAAATACAACAACGTATCCAACGTCAAATTGAAGCTATTCGAGTTTGACAGGTTATGAGGGGATATAGCGTCTCTAGAATCAGAGTGAATGTGAGTATTCACAGCCTCATGGTTCTACTCCTTGGAGATCTGTCATTCTCATCAAATACACTAAAATCGTCTCAATAAGCCAGTGTCCAAGTAGCTCAATGGGTTAGAGCAACACCCGCGATAAGTGGAGATTGGGGTTCGAGTCCCCATTTGGGCAACAATTTCTACTGTGATTACAACTGTGATTCTACCGTTATTTAAATTCTCTGACTCGCAGTCATTATCACAGTCTTATCAAACCTATATCACGTTATCCTACCTTACTGTTTTACCCCATTGATGGCCAAAGGAAAACTACATGAAAAAATTATGTTTAAATGTTATTGATTATGACATGTTGAACAAAGTAACATTTAAAAAGAAAAAAAATTGAAAAAAAAACTTAAACTTTGAAAATAAAGGGGTGTACGACTGTGTACAATGGGCGGTTAAGGAGTGATATTTTCCAAAGCAAGGTCGCTCAATACAACGTTTTCGTGCAAAATTTGCAATGCCAGTGACCTCGGTTGTAGCAAATAACAAACGCAGAAGTTTTTCTATGCAAAATCTTTATTTTAACCTACCCTATAATTTTTTTTTTCTAAGTTTTTTTATTGTTTGTTTGCGCTCAAGCGGCCAAATGCCTGCTCCGATTTGAACCAAATTTTCAGAGCACATTTTTGTATTTTCAACTCAGATATACCGCTTTAAAATCATTCAAATAGTTGTGGAGTATCCAAAATTTACAAACATTTTCAAATTTTATCAATTAACTTTTCAGAGTTTATAACTTGGACAGTTGGAAATAATGGAAATATTTGGGACTTACTCACTTGACACAGTTGGGAACTTAGTTAGCAGAGATGTTATTATTCTTGTTTCGAGAGAATCATCAGGAACCATACTGTAGTTGACTTGCCGAAATAAACAATTTTTGGCGGTCAGGTGCCCATTGTACACGCTTGCGTACAGGGCAATAAAATATAACCTAGCACACAGTTGTTGAAAATATCATCATGCTAATAGTATATCATAATATCACGTTATAGTAGAGCCTAAGTATAATTAATAATAATAAATAAGTACAAATATTGTATTATTTATATTAAAAAATCATAGAAAAATATTACCTAAATAATCTTGTTTTATATCCATATGACGGTGATAAGCCGATGACATTTATCCACACATTATTGCAAATTTTTATGTTTTACAGTTCAATACTATCATATAGTTTCAAAATAATCAATTACTTTCATAATATTGATGAAAAAGAATATAGCAAATCACGCTTCGAGCATGAACACAAGCTTGTACTATAGACGGTATAATGGGTTAATGACGTCAGGTTATTTTTTTTTCAGTTCCGCTGGAAACGTAGAGCAACACGATCACGTGTCATGCCCTGTTGTATTGAAAAGGAAAGGATACTTTCAAACCTCTGATGGTAATAAATACACTGTTGTGGGAAAGCTCTCGTCAGAAGCAAAGAGAGGCAAGTTTACTTGAAACATTTCCAGAAAAATGTATTCGTATACCAAAATAACTTTTTTAGCCAGTGCTCAAATGAACTACAATAACATATGATATGGTAGTTAGTAGTCTCTAATGTTAAACAGAAAAGGTTAGTTCTTTATTCCATTATTTGGATTTAGACTGATTCATTATTTTTTGTCTTTATTGCAGGGATCCCCAGAGCAATTGCGTCACATTACTTTAAAAATAACGAATTTCCAACACATTGGAAGAAAATGGTTTCTGAATGGAATGAAAACAATGAATTCAAGAAAAATGCTTATTCCTTGAAAAAAAGAATTCCAGCTACAGTTGGTAAGTAAACTACCATATTTGGTTGTAATATTTTTTTATATATAAAGTTGGGCTTTGTAAATTTCCAGCCATGTTGTTTAGAACCGTTTCTCTTTTCTAAGGATTACGAGCAAGTACTAGGGAACGAAAGCAACCGATTCAGTATTGGAAAGGTAAAATATGAAAGTAACTTTATGTTAGTAGTGTGTTGATGATTTTAAAATATTTTGTTGTAGAAGATCTTAAAGTGTTAATATTAATCACTCCCAAGCAAGTTGAAGTAATTCTAGGATCTTTTTTTTTTTTGCAGCTTGTGATAATTCTAGGTTATCTGATAGTTCTTCATTAGTAGACCAACTCAGCAATGATCAAATTGTAAGTGAATTTAGAATGTGCTTTAATTTTTATGTCTTTTGTCCTTATTGTTGGTCTTAGATTTGTAAGCTGCTTCCAACTATTCGTGTGTCATGGTTTTGCTAAGAGCTTTCTGCCGCAGTATTTCCTTCCTGTGCTTTGATTGATTGATTACTGGAGTTAAACAACACACTGTTTTTTTAACAAGCCCCATGGCATTGGCCCAATGGCATCGGTATGAGTGGTTGTTGAAGATGATGGGTAAACCTAACCTAGCATAGAAAGAAGGAGAAACCCAGTGCAGGCATAAAGCCTACTCCTGACAAGGAGTGCTTTGGCTTCACGCCCCTTTCGAAGGGCTCACAACGCAGACAACAGGATTTCTCCACAAATCCATGCTGTCGAGGTGTTGATAAGCAAGGGATTCATAGGTGGCTTACTAACTTTCTTCCCTCCCTAACCCTCTCTCAAAAAAGTGGCCATGTGCATGATGGTCACTAAACCAATACCTGACCTAGCACACAGTTGCTTAACTTCGAAGATCTCACGAGAACCGGTGTTACCAACACGCCAAAACGTTTGCTTCCATTCTTTGCTTCCTGTCTAAAAAATGTGACACTTTATATTAAAATTTACTTCATTGATTCCAGAACCATAAGAAGAGTAAACACACTTCAAAAAAAGTTTTACGCACACTCAGTGGCAAAGCAACCAAACATAAAGAGGCCAAATGTCCTAAAGCACAGCTGCATTCACAGAACTGTTGTCGATCCCCAAGTGATAATGAATCGTATCTCGACAGAACACAAAAAGGGTCTAGAAAATCGACTAGACTTTCTAGAAAAATTACCCTGGAAAAAGAGTCAGACCACTCACCCAGGCTGAAAAAATCTTGTCGAATGGAGACTCAATCCAATTCAGCCAACAACCAAGATCTTAGAAGTCCATATGCAAAGAAGAAATGTAAAAGAATATGTTACCGTAATAGCCTTTCCAGTTCTGAAAAGTCTACTGCCTCAAATAACTCTGGTAATGAAAGGCCAAAAAGAGCTAGTAAAGAAAAAATGGATGATTTATCAATTAACTGTTTGAATGGAAATCCATGTCATAAGTGGAAAAGCCGGTCATCTGGTCATCTAAAACAGAAGTTATCTCGAAGTGACGCTCAAAGTTGTGTTGCTGCGGTAGAAGATGCTTCGGGTGTGCAACAGTTGCAATCTGATAAGGTTGCCAGTCGACCATCAACACATCTTCGCTCCGACCTCAAAGCTGTGACATATCCGTGGATGAGTGATGCCGACACATCGATGGACTCGGATTCAGACATACCTGGCATACAATCGCCCATTCGCTTGCAACAATCAGACTCATGCAATGCTGAGAAAGTACACCAGAATAATATGAAAATGACTATCAGTTGCATTCAAACCAATTCTATCAAGCAAATTGAACCTACATTGCCAACGCCCAACATGAAAGGTTCGTCATTGGGCTTGGCCAATATGAGTAAATTTGTTATACTGTCTAATAATAAATCTGACCAAAATGAGGAAAACATTAGTTTTGACAATGCGAGCTTATTCACTTCCATAGTTTTTTCAGAGACGGATCCTAGAGCCGCCAAATATTAAATCTTAACAGGAAACCCACCAATGGAAATACCCTGTAAAATAAGTAATTTATTGTGTTCTAGTTTTAATTTTCAAAGTTCTGTAATACCTACATTTCCAGGAAATATCAGTGCATATCTTTGCTCTTCTTGGATATCCTTTCTTTTGTACTAAAAAATAAAATGTTGGTTATTGCATAAACAAAAATGTATTTATTTGCCAATTAAAGGAGAAGTGTTATGCAAATAATAGCTACTAATTTGTTTGTTTTCTGATTGCCGATTTCACCAACGACTTGAATCTCACTTATTTGGTTCCCACTCACTTAGGGGGAGGGGGGCTTTTGGGCAATTTGGATTTTCCCATTTAGCAGATGCTAAGAAATATTTTAATGAGGTGTTCATTTCAATACACAAAAAATATGTAAATTTGAACTTATTGACAATTTAGGAAAGCCAATCGCATAAAATAAATGTAAATTAGCAGTTTTAACTATTTTCTCTTCGTCCTGATTGCTGTGTACTAATTGAACCTGGGAGAACGGAGGCTTACGTTTTTAACAGTGATTTGGAGGTCAAAGAAAGAAGCCCCATCAATACTTTGTGTTTTCATGTCACCTAATATTATGTTGTTTTTAACAAATTTTTAAAAGCAACGTTTCTGGTTCTTCATGTGCTGTTTACATTTTTGGTTTGTAATGATAAAATATTGGTATTTTAAAAGAAATAACTGCGCCAGTTCAATTCATCTTTAAATGCTGTTTGAGAGCATTATAAATAGAGTTGGCAAAATCGGCCATAAATATTTCATAAAATTTTGCGAATCTTGTGCCAAAATGCTGGATATTTGTTGTAGTAAAGGAAGGGGGTAAGGTAGTAAAGGGGGGGGGGGGAAGTGTTTTTTATTCTTTACCTTCTTATGCTACCTTCAGCCCCTCCCCAGGCTGTGTAACCAACAACTGCCGTGCAGAAGTTGTTCAGTTTAGCCTCTTTCCGCCTCTGTTGTTGGGATTCCCATCCTAAATATACCATCATTTTGGTCGGACTTTGACGTGGACTGTATTTGTGGAGCACATGTCTTTGAACAATTTCAATGGCTTGTGTGAGCTGTTGAGTGTACGGATCCCATATTATTGCTGCATATTCTAACGTGGGTCTAACTATGCTAGTGTATACTTTTGTCCTTACTTCCCAACTAGTGTTCTTAAGATGTATTATCACAAATCTAAGTTTACTGATTCCTTTTCTAATTCTCTTGCTTATGTGATATTTCCCGTTAAAGTTGTTTGAGATATTCACTACCAAGTATTTACAATTATCTGCATATTTTAGTCCATCCCCATTCAGGAATATTGATGAAAATTTGTATTCTTCTTGTTTGTGAATTTAAAGATGGCTTTTAGTATTGTTAAGTTTCATTTTGTGTCTCTCCACCCACTTTTCAATCTCTTGTATATTCAGTTGCAAGTAATGATGGTCATTACCGTTTTAGATTTGACTTGTTCGATTTGACGATTCGATTGTTTTCGATTTGACTGTTTTCGATTTGATGATCAGCTTATTTGCTCTCTTTTTGTTTTATTTTTATTATCTGGACGACAGAGATTGTAAATCTATGACGTAAAGTTTATTTAGTTAAGGATGATTGCCATATTACTATGCAATCAACGCAATAAAAAACTATTATTATTATTATTATTATTATTATTATTATTATACAGTCGTCAGCTTATAGTCTAATTTTTACAGTTTTTCGAAACATTGGCGTCTCACCTGTGGTTCAAAATAATAGTAAATACAATGCTGAGGAAATTTAATAGAGAGAGTATTTAAAAGATAGAAAGTAAGAAGAAACTCTACAAATGGGCAAAGAATAAACTCCATGATTAATATAAAAAGGAAATGAAACAAAAATGCTGTTCCTGTTTCACATGACTAAGAATAAGAGAATAAGCCATTATTAGCAAGGTGTAAGTTTTGAAATTGAATTATGTTGTTGGCACTTTATTAAAAGTAACAGGAATAATGTACCTACTCAAGTAGGCACTATCCATATGTAATTTTAAAGGACGGCTCAATGAACACCATTTCTACGAGCCTTAATTTAGTACTAAGATTTTTAATTTTTTAAAGAATGGTCAAAGTATTATTTTGAAATTATTTTACATTTAAAAAGCTTTCTGACTAACAAGATTTTTAGATATTGGTATTATTATTGATCTGTAACTTAATTATATGAATTATGGATACTGTTGATCAATGAATTGTAACCAAGTGAAACAATAAAGCATAATAATAATAATATTTCCTTTATTGGCTTGGCGGCACGAACGTGAATAAATAGTAGGGAAAATAAACATTTTAATATTATACATCATATAATTGTGTATTAATATGTATCCGAATGTCAACCACTATGGTGGCAGGGTTGTTTTATTTAAATTAGTTTCTCTCTCCAATATATTTAAATGTTAATAAATAAGCTAAAATTATCTGACCAAACTCTATACTACACTTTTTCGGCTTAAACTGTATGGTTTGTACCTATTTCTATTTCTGAGTGGTTGTAATGTAGTTAATTTTTTCAAGTACGATTTGAACTTTGGAAGATAATGAAGAACGTTGTGTATTTTGATGAATGATTTGAATCTTTTGGATTATTTTTAACAACACCGCCATCTCGACATTCGGTGACCTTGGAGTTTGAAGGCTGTGTCGTGCTGCTTTTGGATGCGATAACAAAATATTGTCCCTAGTGGTCCCGAGCGGGGTTATTATAAATGCATTTTATTGCATAACATTATGGTAAGCAGTTATTTATTTTTATTTTTTATTTAACTCTGAAATGATCACACATTTAGGGGAATGAGTAACTATCTAGACAATTCGATAGTCTTGTTTCTTGTTTGTTTGGGACTGCCGTGACGTCCAGCCTAGACTTCGCCATAAACCTAATTTGTTGTCGTTTTGATTATTTTCTCAACCTGAAAATAGCCATTGCTATGCAGGTAGTTTTGGAAACCATGTAGATTGAATGTATAAAATATGTAAGTTTTCTGTCTTTACAGATGTGTATCTGCTGCTGCTCTCATACATGGCTAAACATAACCCAAAAATTCAGATGACTGAGCTATGCTCACCGCAGAAACATATCCATCTCCGAACAACACGTCAGCCTCCTATAATATCTGCAACAACTGGTGAGTGCTGAAAACAGACACAAAACCATGCTGATTAAAGGTGTTACGAGTTACGACTCCCTTAAAAATACAGTTTCTCTGGCAATTCTTTTGCAGCGCATGCATTGCCTCAAGAATACGTTTCATAATAAATTTAATAATCAAGATTTCCAAACGGAGAACACGCCCATAGTGAAAAATATTGCCGCTGTTGCTGGCACTGACGCTCACATTATTTGCTTTTATTGACTTTCCACTCACTGATGTTTGTTTGGATATAGCTCTTTAACCACTGCACGCGAGGTCGAAAAGCTGCCATTCATCAAATAAGAATTAGGAAAAGTTTTGAAGCAATAAATTTAAGCAAAACTGCCGCTTTAAGCTTTACTTAATAATTAATTTTGCATCAAGTTCTCCTAACTGATAACCTCAGAACCGTCTGCGCAAAAGCTATGCGTTTAGTGCATGCCGGTTTTTCCATAAAAAGCTTAACATAAAGTTAAAAGTGGTGTAGTAAGTTTCAAGTTGGCTTGTATCATAATTAATCTATGACATAAGACATTGAGATTAATTGAGTCACAGCGGTCTTTGGTCACAGCGTTTGTACAGCAGGCAGTATCTGAAAAGGGGAGAAATGTCCTAAATCGCCAATTACAGGCTCATGAGGAATACAGAGACCTAGATCTAAATTGTTTTGAACTCTTTCAGGAGAAAAAAGTGCCTAAATCGAGCAATTTTACCAAATTTCATCAAAATCTGAGTTAGTCAATGTTAAACATGCCAAAGGTGTGTGAATTGATGTGGAATGGCCCTATTATTATTGTTATTAATAACAAAACTTCTTTCATGAAGAGCTAAAAAATACTTGAAGTAGCTGCTAGATACCTTATCTCCAGTTGTAAAATTTGCCTGGATGCCTATATGATCCCCTGGAAAGGGTTGTCTCTCTCTCTCTCTCTCACCCCCTCTGTTCTTACCAATAAGCAAATTATCTGTTTTAGGGAACGATGTGGCAAACCATATCGATGGGGCCGACAAAGAATTCGATCCTCCGGCGGAGATGATGGTAAATGATTTCGATGATGAAAGAACATTAGACGAAGAAGAAGCATTGGAAGGATCCGAAGACCCACAAGTAGAGTTGAACAGCCTTCAAAAGGAAGGGGACATGCCATTAGATGAACTACTTGCTATGTATGGTTATAGTGGAGATGGCACATCAGAAAATGTGAAATCTAGTGGCTCAGAAGTATCTAACCACGATTCAGTAATGGAGGCTGACGAAATTGGTCCAGAGGTGGAGGAATGCATTGTTAAAAGGAGCCCGACTGAGCTTGAACAGTTGTACAATATGCCCGAAAAAGGGGCAGAAGAAAATCCTGGAACTTCCCGCTTGCTGCGCCTGTCGCGGCCTCAGAGCGAGGAAGAGGAAGAAGATTACGACTACAGCCCCGACGAGGAAGACTGGGGAAAGACAATCATGGTTGGTAGTGACTACCAAGCAGGGATCCCAGAGGGTCTGTGCAAGTATGACGATGCGTTACCATACGAAAACGAAGACAAGCTGCTGTGGAACCCTATATCAATGACCGAGGATATCGTTGAAAAGTTTTTAATCAAAGCGCAGGAGCCTCTGGTCAACAACGCACAAAGCATCAACACCATTCCTACCGGCATTCACACTCGAGATGACGAGCAAGCCCTCTACTTACTGCTCCAGTGTGGATTCAACTTCGACGAAGCGTTGCGCCGTAGGCGCATGAACGTCGTCCCACCAGCCGACACAATGAGTTTGTGGTCAGAAGAGGAGTGCCGCAACTTCGAAAATGGCCTTCGTAGCTATGGCAAAGACTTCCACATGATACACCAGAATAAGGTGCGCACCCGCTCTGTCGGAGAGCTCGTTCAGTTTTACTACCTGTGGAAAAAAACCGAACGCCATGATATATTTGCCAACAAAGCAAAACTGGAAAAGAAAAAATACACCCTACATCCAGGCATTACTGATTACATGGACAGGTTCTTAGAAGAACAAGATAGTGGGGGTGGAGTAGCAAATAGAGATCGTAGTTCGTCGCCAAATGTCCAGTGTTTGATTTATTGCGATCCAAAACGACATCGACCCTCGGAAAGCGCTACTGTCGACGTCCCAGTGGCTGCCTCAAGGACCTCTCCACTCGAGGATTCAACAACCGTCGCCGCAAATCCACCAGACAAGGACAATATCGATTCGAAGATTAATGTCACTGCCAGCGCTGCAGGGAATGGGAACAGCGATAAAGTGCCGATCAACAACGTCGAAGTTGCGTTCGCTAGTGCCGGAGTTTCCGCAGCAGTACACTTGCCTGGTGCAGGTAGCTCGGAAATAAGTCACGCTACAGAACCAGTTGCTCTGTGAGTGCTGAGTGTTGTAACGAAGGATGGGAAGATTTTTCTCTTCGTTTGGGACTTAGTAAAAGAGACTTTACTGCACACACTCGCCTCGGTCACCTCATCATAACATCTTTTTGCATATTGCACCGTTGTTGGCATCGTTTTTAACTGTAAAACCTATTCGTTGGGTGATTTAAATGAGCCAATGGAGACAGTGCTATTCAAAATGAACTCCTTTGGTATAATTTATAGTGCAATTTCAAATGCTTACAAACACAGTTATAAATCTTTACCAGATTCTAATCACTTATCAGTAAAATGAGAGTGTTGAGTTCTTTCCGCAGAAATCTAATGATGATTTGAGTGAAACGTAACACAACATAGAAATAAAGTGTACTTGTGATATTGCGATCAATTATCTAAAAATCCATGTGCATCTGAGTGACTCATATTCAAAGTGTTATTGTAGAGTGTCACTGTTTTAATGAAAAGTGAAAATAACTGACTGTTAAAAATAACATTATGTTGGTATTGAAGACTGACTGCTAACTGGTGACTGCAAGTAAAGTGGAAATTAACGAACCAAGTGTCTATGATGACAATAGCTCTTAACCTAAACAGTTCCTTCATTTCATGTTAGAAAAATTACATAATATTTAATGAAAAATGTGCAAACACCTCCCAATGCCTCAAATTCATCAAAATCAGATATGATGATTGGTTTAAAATCTCTGGACATTAGTTGTAATTTTGTTAAGAAAACCTTTTATTAGCTGACCGTGCAAAATCTTCTCAAAACGAAATGTATTTTTTAAACTGACTGTTACGATAATTTTATAGGTTGATCGAAAATTGATCAGGGGTCGGACTGCAAATGGATAAGAATCAATATTTTTTTGGGTTGGAATTTTAATTTTTGTTCTTGATTAACAGATTGGAAACGGAATTAAAATTTTTAAAATTTGGAATGAAAATCAGAATTTTTAATTGCAAAAATTTGAATCAGACACAAGAATTTTATTGGATGAGATTGGGGTCCCTGATGCTAATTTTATTTATGTTCTAAAGCAAGGAACTTGCCTTGCTCGTAGCATTAATTGAGACACAAATACTGCATTGTGGTAATTCCAAGTCTGCACAGATCTGCACAGATCTGCACTCCTTTATTTGATTCGGTCACTTGCTATAAATTTCAGTGTTTTTTGAAGGCATAGTCTTTAACTTGATCCAGTAAAATTAAGTACAAAACAGAAAAATGATTACTTTTAACGCTTAGTTGTTTTTTATTACAAACAATCTCTCGCAGATTGTGTGGTTATTTTTTGTATCTCCATTTAGTACCTATATTATTATGTGTAAATGAATGAAATGGATCAAACAGTCATTTGTACTATGTTTGTATATGATAGTGATCTTATTTATAAAAACAAGAAAGATTCACAATAGCAGACTACTTTAGGTTGCAATGTAATACATTTCGTCATAGCATTAATAGTTTTAGTTACCTATACGTTAGGTAAGAATTGTTGAGTTAATCATTTAAAAAATATCGTAACCAGAAATACCTTAATGGTTGGAAGTTGGCATACACACAACCAATTTTAAAATATTTTCAAATCAGATTAAAGTTATATACAGGAATGTTGTGTTGTCAATGTTGTTATACGTGGTTAGGTATTGTAAAGTGAGTTTAAGCGTCTATAGAAATCCCCATCAATGTGAAATATGAACCACGCTTATATCCTTATATTCATCGCTGTCTGAATTTATTGTAAGAAGGCAGCCAAAAATAAAAAAGTAACTTTCATAAATTAGTAGAGTTAATATGTTTCTATTCTTATAGGTATTTAAATGATAACCTATTATCATTTATTTAAACTGGATATTTGAATGCCAATTAAAAATCTATTTACATTTTTAAATGGTTTTGTCTTTAAACCATAATGGTATAGCAATATAATTGTCAGTGTTCAGTATTTCATTGATCTGCGATTCAGATGAAGTAGCAGTATTGTAGATATTTAAACCAGCAATGTGATCTTTGCTGCGATCTTTCATTTCGCGCCAATCCCAGAAGCCATCTGCCACTCATCTGCCTTGCAGCAGCTGGGCTGCACCAACAAACGCAACTGGGCTGTTGGCACCTGTTGATGGGTTCTGTGGTTCTTTTCTTTTCGAGAAGTTAGTGCTTAGTTAAAGCTGATGAAAGTGCGGAAACTTATATGTAAAGTTCTTAAGGTAAGATACATTATTTTATAAAACAAAGCTGCACTTAAAGCTGCGAGAATGGTTGGTTCGCAGTTGAATGTGTTGACATCTGCCTGGTAACCTAACCTGCAAGCGATGCTAAGATTCTGGTTTTTAATAACTAATATACCTACATCATATTGATTGTATCGTTAAAAGCAAAGTCTTAGCCTGTAATAGAGTTATATAAAGTGTTATTTGATTACAGGGAAAAGAAAAATGGATACTTCAGACCTACCTGTGGATTTGACGTCGTCACTGAAGCACAAGCGCACTATAATTCATATCGATATAGATTGCTTCTATGCGCAGGTGGAAATGATTAAGAATCCAGTTTTAAGACTCAAACCACTTGGTATAAAACAGAAGAATATTGTTGTGACAAGTAACTATATAGCACGTGATTATGGCATACAGAAATGCATGCTAATTGCAGATGCCTTAAAATTATGCCCAGAACTAGTCCTAGTGTCAGGAGAGGATTTATATGACTACCGGAAAACATCTGCAAAGATAACAAGTGTACTTCAAACTTTTAGTCCTCACGTGGAAAAGCTGGGCCTTGATGAAAACTTTGTCGATGTTACCCAACTGGTCAGTGAACGCCTCTTAAAATGTACAACTGCTGATGCCATGGACACAGAATTAGAGGGGCATAGATTTAGCGAAGATAATAAAGAACAGTGCGTTTGTGAATGTGGCTGTCATCCTAGGCTTTGCATTGGCTCTCATATTGCCAGTGAAATGAGAAAGACAATTTTAGAGGAACTAGAAATCACTACCTGTGCAGGAATCAGTTATAACAAGTTGCTAGCCAAATTGGTTTGTTCTACACACAAGCCAAATCAACAAACTACTTCATTCCCATCTGAAGCACCAATGCTAGTTTTCAATTTGGAAACTGTGAGAGGTATTCCAGGCATCGGACATTGCATGCAAGGGTTCTTGGAATCTCAAAATGTTACCACCATCTCCGATCTTCAAAATGCTTCTATGGAAAAACTTCAGCAGGCGATTGGTCAAGATACTGCTTTGCGCATCAAGAAACTAAGCTTTGGAATCGATGACTCCCCTGTTAAACAAACAGGCAAACCTCAGACTATTGGCTTAGAAGATGGATTTCAGAAAATTGGTTTGGAGTGTGAAGTGAAAGAGAAATTTGTGGTACTCCTTCAACGGCTAATGAAATTACTTTTGGAAGATGGACGAATACCAGGATCTGTGAAAATTACTGTTAGAAAGTACGATAGCACTGCAAAACACAGTCATCGAGAAAGTCGTCAGTGTAACATCTCTCCTTCCTTGTTCGCTCCAAATTCAAATGGCGAATTGACATTGTTGGCTAGTCAAAAACTAATTTCCTCCATCATGCAATTGTTTCATAAAATAGTAGACATACGAAAGCCATTCCATCTTACGCTTCTTGGCGTTGCATTTACAAAATTCCAAGAACGAAATACTGGAAAGAATTCAATCGCATCATTCCTCCAAAAAGACTTGAGCGTACAGTCCGTGACAGACCTGAAAAACAACACTCCCGAATTGAGAGACACAGACTCCATCCACTCATCAATCTCTGCAATCAGATCCTCCAGCTCCCGGTTCAGCACTGACAAATCAGGGTCGGAATCAGAAATAGAACCATCGCCGAAGAAAACGCGCAAAAGTTTGTGGGTTAACACACGTAAGCGTCTGGCTGACGAAATGGACCAAGAAGATTCTCCGAGCAAACTGCGCGTGTCCGAAATGCGGCTCTCATCTCCCGGCCAGACAAGAGGCAACTGTTCGAAGCACGAAGAGGTAGCTTGTGCAGGGGCTAGCAGAGTTGACCAAGAGCAGCCTATGGACAAACGGCAGTGTGCCGGCTTACTGCGACCCGGAGTCGATGAAACAGTCTTTCGAGAGCTGCCAGTGGAAATGCAAGAGGAACTAATTGCCGAATGGAGCAGGACTCCTAACGGAATCACTGGGAAGGCAAATGTTCACGAAGTGAAGCCCAACACTATTTTAAACTATTTTATTCCCAATACAAAGTCTTGACTTTCCAATTTAATTTATTGCAAAATTATCGTCATTTTATTTGTGGGTATGGTAGTCAATGGTGCATAGTTCAAAGAAAGCTCACACAGTGACAGCGAATAACGTAGCCACATAGAAAGGCAGAATTGCACAGGTTTGCTGTATGTCGTTTCTCAGTTTGTTTTGGTTTTGCAAGTAAATAGGCAAACTCATAGCTCAATCGTAGAACAGCTAACGACCGTACAGCTAAGTGCCTATTTGTATCTCTTTGCATCTATTGCAATACTTAAATTATTTATTGTAGTGAAGAAGGAAAGCTTACTAAAGAAGAAAATTGGTATCGCGTGGAGCACTCGTCTCGAACTTTGATGTTTCGGTGAGTTGCCTTTGTCACTATTAGAGATTTGCATCTCTAAAGATAGAGCATTGCTAACAGTGTCGATGGCAACCCTTAACGTCAAAATTATATTCTAGAAATATTTTGACAAGTACACCACAGGACACCGACTTTCTTCTGTGGTCAGTTGTGCTCCCTCTCTCTTTCCTTGTGTACCACAAAAAATATCCAACCTCTTGGCACCTTATTCGATCCCTACTTAGTCGAATCAAGTTATACCTACCTAATAAGCTTTCAACGCCATTTAAAACCATGTCTCACGGTGGTTTCAAAAGTGCTATTTACTAGAGTATGTAGGTTCTATAAAGTGTGAGTTTTGTTTGCACACATTGCTTTATTTACAGTAAGAACTATAATGATGGTATTTTTGTCATTTTTCACTTTAAATTTTCTAGTTGCTATCTGTAGCTACTTATAAACAACGACATGTATTTTTTACACAACTGCTCTCTACTTTATATTTTTTTATTGATGAATCTGTGGAATAAATTACAAAATCAGGTTAAAATGTATTGCCTAATAATTTGTTAATGCTAGATATTTTCCTTCTTAACAGTATAGCAACATATTTTTCAATCCACAGAAAAATCTTTCACCAGAATGGGTACACTATGTGTTCAAACATAGGTTTCTTGTCTGAATAATGCCTGAAATATTTTGCCAATGGAGAAATCATTCAGTCTTTACCGTCTCTGTTGCCTCTAGACTGTCACAACCTATCTCTGCGCAATCTACGGTCGAAATTGTTTGAGAAAATAGGAGACATGTTTTTGGGTTTTGTTCTAAGAAAACATTTCACTAAAAAGTGAGTAACAAGATGTAGAATCAATCTATTTATGTTTGTAATGTAGCAAAAAGCTTTTTATTGTCTTCTGTATGGTGCAGGTGCATTTTAGATGCTGCTGCTTTTGTGCACCATGTGGTAGTACACGGCTTATGGCTGCCATCAACATTGATCGGTTGATATCACAGGGCTCATGGAAACTGGAAGCTCAATTCTACCTCTGGATGCTCTATCTGCAGGCTGCCGTTCTTCTGTTTCGTGGGTCGTGGAAAGGCTCTGGTGAAAACAAAATTACTGTGTATCCTGTGAAAGATGATAGCTTTTTTAGAGCCTGTCAGAGCTATTTTTGGTAATAGCGTTTGCTTGAGGAAACAAATTCATGGAGCCGAATTCTCAATGTTATTCGTTTAAATTCTACGTACAAGGGTGATACGGTTGTGAATTAGTGAGTGTGTGCAACTATTGACTAAATTTAAGCTATATTCTTGCCAACTTTATAGTCGTAAGTCGAAACTCACTAAGGTTCAACTTTTTCAGTCTCGTTCATGTGCAAGTTACATCAGAATTCCTGAATCAACAAGTATACCTGTGGGTGAAAATATGTCGTTGGTGACAAGCATTCGACAATATCTTATTGAAGCTCACAATATTTATTTGTGATTCTACAATTTTTATACCGCTATTTCATTCAGAGCAAAATGCTTGAAAATACTATTTTTTTTAAATTTTTTTATTTAAACTTCGCCGGGCCCACGAAGGAGAGTGCAGGGTGCAGCACTGCATGCCATTTGTTGAGCAATGGCCCCCGTTTGACTAGGCGTCGGCGTCTTCTCGTTTTGTTTTGTCTTCTTTACTTGACTAGGCGAGATCAATACGTTGAATTAGCTCGGGGGTCTTCATTCACAATTTATAATGGGATCGAAGAAGCACAAAAAACATAAATCAGAAAGAAGAGATCGCTACGAAGGTAAACCTGAAAAATGTCAGCTATATTTTGTTTTACGTTCACGTCAAAGGTTATGAATGGTTGTCAGTCACAAAACAGTCTCAAAGTTGTTGAAATATTCAGTAAAACTGGATGTTGTAAAATGAATTGTGATATTGTATGTATTTTTATTTGCAGACAAGCAGTTTGGTGTGGATAAACCTCCTGCACTCAAGCTTATTTTCAAGGTAGGAAGTTCATCAACTCCAGAGCACAGTAGCGATTCGCCAGGTCCAGCGACTATTCCGCTAGTTCACTCAAGTATAAACTACAGCGTCGCACCAACAACGGGAGACGAAGAGTCCCGACATTCCGCTGCATCATTTCATGCCAGAGATGAGTTGCATCTGGAAAGACAGCATAAAAAAGCAAAAAAGAAGAAAAAGAAGAAAGAAAAAGATAAGGATAGAGATAAGCATGAGAAGAAACACAAACATCATCATAAAGAGAAACGTAAACGGCCGCGGGAAGAGTCGAGTCAAGATGATGTGAGCATGGGTGAAGAGTCTTTGTCTGAACCACCCCTTCCCAAGCTTGCAATGATTGATGGAAATAATGTCCTGTTAAAAACAGCATTGGCAGCTGACTCATTGCCAATTCACGTATCAACAGGGCTACCTGGCCAAGGGCATTTACCGTCCTCTCATGTTTCGCCAACCGGTTCAGGCGGCTCCAGGGAACCACGCTCTTGTGTGCTTAGGCAACGTCAGGAGCGCTCGGCTTTGCAAAAGCTATTGGATTATTTGCTTAAGGGCTTGGAGAAGAAGGACCCACAGCAGTTTTTTGCTTGGCCAGTGACAGACAACATAGCTCCAGGATATTCACAAATCATAAGCCAGCCAATGGACTTTAGCACAATGAAACAAAAAGTTGATGAAAATCAATATCCCATTCTCAATGACTTCATTGTAAGTATCTCATACATAACGATGATTAAGGTTGGTTAGATCATTAAATCTTATAGGTACTGGAATACTTTTGCCATGGCCGATTATTGCCATAGATAAGTTCGATCTTTTGTTCAACTCAGCATTCTTCTGTAACACTTGTTTTTTTTCTCAATATTTTGTCATATTTATCTCAGGATGACTTCAAACTAATGTGCAGCAATGCAATGGCATATAACCACCCTGAAACAATCTACTACAAAGCAGCCAAAAAACTGCTGCATGTTGGTGTGAAAGCGATGACACCAGACAAGCTGAAGCTCCTTCGTCCGGTTGTTACTTACATGGGCGAGATCAGCCGTGACGAACTCGGTTTTGACCTTGGCTACGAAGAATTGGTACCACTCCCTCAGGCCTGCGTGAAGATGGAGCCGCAAGAAGAGGCTGCCGTTGCCGACGTGGCAGAGGAAATGACTGAGGTGCATCGTGAGCACAGAAAAAAGAACCGAGAAGCAAGCCGCCCACTGTGAGTGTCTACTTTTTAATATTGAATGCATTTATCTCTCTATTAGGTAATTATTTGGCTCTAGGTTCAAGATCTAAGGCTTGAGCAGTAAGACGGTCACGATCTAGCATTTTACAATTACATATTTATTTTTTAAATACAAATTTGCAGTTTAATTTCAGTTGAGTGCCTACTTCTTCCTATTATTATTGGGAATCATATTTTATCTACAGGGCACTTGCTGTGTTTGTGTTTTCGTTAAAGCATAGGGTTATTTTCTCTAAATTATCTTTAGGACATAGCCACTGTCTTAACATAAGAAAGCAAGTAAGAAAGAGCAAAGACATCAAGCAATATAACCTTGTCTCTAGATGTTGTTGCCATTACCTATTTGCTTCCAGCGGACGATTCGAAGCGATACCCGACGACCTATCCCCAAACGAAATCCTCGTGCAAGCGCAGCGTGCGGCGAAAGCAGCTGCCGACCGGCTGTCATTGAAACAAGCCAATAGCAAGATGGGATTCCTTCGGCAGCGGAAAGACGGCAGCACATCCCTGGCCATCCTCATTCCTGGCAATGGCGTGACGCCAGGCACCAACGAGCAGCCAGTTTCGCTCGGCGTGCTGACTGGGAAGCTTGCACACGGAACAGGTCAGCTTCAAGGCTTCCGAGAAGACCGACGGAACCTTGCCAAGACCGTCAAGCCGCTCTATTACGGAGCGTTCGGGTCATACGCTCCGTCGTACGACTCAACATTTGCGAATCTCACCAAAGAAGAGTCGGACCTGGTGTACCAAACATATGGAGACGAGACAGCTGTGCAGTATGCAGAGAGGTTCGTTAAATTTTCCAGTTGTGTAGGTAAACAGAAGGTGACGTCGGTATACATTTTCCTGTCCAAACTGCTAACCATAAGTTTATCAATGATTATTATTAAGAAGATTTTTCAACTTTAGTTTAAAGAAACACTTTAATATTCCTAAAGCCTGTTTATAGCTTTTTTGCTTAGAAGTAGACCCCTTAATGCTGTAAAATTACGTCCATGGTCACATTTGCCCCCTTTTTCGGCTTGTGTAGCATCCTGGACTTCTCGAAGGACTGCGACTACACGCTGACAATGGTGGACAACCTATTGGATTTGCTGACCGGCGGAGAGCACCGTCGCAGCAAAAAGGTACGTACCAATCTGACGGCGCTAACCAAGTCAACGAGCATGTTGGCGAATGTCTTGCAACTCTAAGCCAGCATCCAGCCTAGAACTTGTTCTTCGAACTTCCTAAGACTCTTTTTGTGATTGGATTTTTAGGAATAATCTATTGTATACTCTCAATAATTGGATTGTTTGAGCATAAATGTGCTTGATCAATATATTAGAATAGACTCTTCAACATAGGGAAAGATGTAGGCATGGTAAAATTTACTGTCACGATTATGAATTGTTAACAATTTGTGCAGAGACTAAGGCACCCCAAGGAACTGAGGCTAGGACTCTGATTTGAACAAACTAGCAGTAATTTACATAAGTTCAGCTTTGTGCAAGAAACCGAGCTTACAGGCTCCTCGCACTCACGACACGAGTTAACAAAAAGGTAAAATATTCTAGAAAGTCTAGCCCCCCCCCCCCCCCCCCCATCAGTTTGAAGGAAAGACTCGAAAGCCCCTCATAGCTCATTGTAGCCCACCTTGAAAGTGGCCTTGTGTCTTATAGGTACTGGACGAGCGGCGCCGTATGCGTGAGGAGGAGCAGCGAGTGCAGCAGCTGATGGAGGCCAAGCCGGCCCCTGACGTCAAGCCGTCCCCCGTGCCTGTCGTCCCAGACACCAAGATCGACCTTGACTCTCTCCGTGGCCTCACTGATCTCGGGCTGGACATGAGCTTCATTGATGCGTTCGGTTAGTGCACTGGACTATTTGATTGCTGGCCTCAAAAAACCTCCAATGCTGCTTGTCCTTTAGCCGTACCATCATTATGCCAGTTCATTCACAGTCAGTTCAGAGTTACAGGGCTAATGTTAAACTTTCTACCGCCTCCAAGAGATGTTATCTGTTGTGTCTGCAGCTGTTCTTTTTAGCAAACCTCTGCTATTAAATAGTAACGTTTTAAAGATTAAAGTCAAACTTCAAAGCCAACACAACCACTTAACTCTCCTTGCTTATCCACCTCTCAACATCATGGATTAGTGGAAGAATCCTATTCTTCAAGTTTACCGTACTTTGGAAGGGACATAAAACCAGTGGTTACCCTGGAGCTGTTCTGCAGGAGCAGGCAATGTGTGGATTTTGGGTTTTTCCTCCTTTCTAGACTAGGCTAGGCTCATCAACATTGTCATCATCACCTCATTTACTTTTACTTTTTACTTACGGTATTGCCTGTTCTGTGACCTCTATTGCTTTTTGTTTGGTTAACAGTACCACTAGTAATATAAAACATTGTACACCAAAAATCGATCGATGAATAAAGTGGGCAACTTGTTTGTGGGGGAGATGCAGAGGCTGCTGTACCAGAAGGAGTGACACCCGTGCCGCTATCTGCATCCGACGAGATGCAGTGCCAGCTAAACCAGACGTCGGACCTCCTGCAAAAGCTGCAGCAGGTGCAAAGTGATCGACTAAGCCTGCCGCCGCCGGCACACCTGTCGCTGGTGGCGCACCCCTCTGACGGAGAGATGCAGCTTGGTGAGTAGCTGTCAGGCGTTTTCGTATTGATATTACCGATTTTATTACTGGTTTGAGTATTTCCACTTATGACTCTGGAGCACCTGGGCTCGGTCAGCTATCGGCATGTTAACTGTTGTAATGTATGTAGGTTCTTGATTATCTGGAGAAGTTTTTCATACGTAATATTTTTGTCTTTTTTTTGGTTAAGGTAGTTTTGCTTTATTAAAATTTAGTAGTTTTCCAAAATTCCTTTCAATAAAAATTTAACTACAACAGTACAGACTTAATCAGAAATATGCTGTTTCTGTGAGATAAGATCTTGCCATCAGCTGAAAATAATGGCTTTAGACACTATGAACACGTACCAAAACGCAGATCGTCTGACTTCCTTGTGTGCTTACAGCTGAGAAGATTACTGCCCGACTGAAGGACATGAGCAAGAAGGTACCACCTGGCGCAATTGCTTCCATGCCGGCGATTCGCAAGGCTATGGGCATCATCTCAGAGCCGGTGGCGAGTCCGCGGTCACCCGACAAGGACGACGATGATGACGCCAGTCCCGTCCCGGAAGAGGTCAGTGGCCCAAAGGGCTTCCTGTTTCAATGCTTGTTAGTCTCTAGGTTGCTCAGGGACCATATGCCCCATCAGTGACTAGCATTACAAACTTGGGTGATAGCCAAATAGAAATCCCACAGGCCTCTACTCAGAGTCTCTTCAAAGCAACTGCCGAAACGTTAACAAAGAATTTCCTCTATCGCGGCCTGCCACTCCTGCTCGGTAAGTTCCGCACTCTCCCTTTACTTTCCCAATCGACATATTCCTTACACCAGCATTTTGGCACATTACAAATCAACTCCTCTACTTAAGACTACTCTAGGAAAAGTACTCTTCATTATTTACCTTCATCAGATGTATTCGATGCATTATTGGAGGGGGTAACATTTAAAATTACCGAAGAGAAAGTGCCCTTCATTATTTGCACTCCAGTAAATAAAAAAAATTCTTAGCAATGCTGGGTTCTCTGCATTGCCTCTGCATTGCTTGAAGTCTGTTGCAATATGTGCAATTTACTAGGCTTACTCCACTTGTATTTTCCTATACTTCTAATTTCCTTTCACAGAAAGAAAAGGTAAGCATTTTTTCAGTTGTTCGTGCCACGAACCCAGTCCAGCGGGAACTCTGCATAAGCGCAGTAAAAACATTAGCCTCGTCTCTTGGGTTGCAGGTGGATGTTGAAGGAACATCTTCACAGGCCGAACACGACGATGACGTTGACCTGGTCCCCGATCTCGAGTCAGAGTTGCGCGAGTTCCTCGAGAGCGAGCCGGCGCTCAGCAACTCTCCGCTGCACGACGACAAAACAATTGAGGAGATTCTCTCAGAGTCCTGAGCGGAGCGGCCATATTCACCAAGGTCAGGGGGTGGGGGGTTTTCTTGTTGTCCACGGAAAGTAATTTGAATTCCTCAGAAATCTGCTAGTGAAACTAATATATATTACATTATAAATAAATTGCCAAGCCTTCATTTGTACTTTTTGAGTACTGATGAAATCTCAATAAATAAATATAAAATTATTCAGTGTGGTGTTTGAACTCTAAAACTAACCATTCTCAGTTTAAATATGTTAAGGGAAAATTTTATTTTTACTTGTTCTGGGAGATGTTCTGACTTAATTTCTGTTCATGTCCCGATCTCTGCCTTTTCTTAGATTTGTATAATTGTATATTTCTCATGGGGATGGGAATTGGACTGTAGAGTGTTCATTCATTATTGCGGTTTCCAGGGAAGTGCAGTGGGGAAAGGAAGTGGGTATGCTCCCATCTTTAAAATACCGGTAAAATTGACTAACTAAACCACTGGTAGTTGAATTGTATTCTCTGGCTATGTTTTGGAAACACCATGGTTACCTTGCGGGTATGCGGCTCATACCCACTCCAAGGTTACCCAGCATACCCAGCAGACTCACTGCACGTCCCTAGTGGTTTTTCTGGAAAAGTCTGCTCGTGGTGTTGAATGGGTCAGTTGATGTGGTGTGGCCAAACTGCTGGTTCTAATGAAGAGTTATGGTACACATTTTAAACTTGGTGATTATATGTAACACTGACATACACAAAAGAACTGGCAGGCACATCAAAACTTTGTAAATTTTTGCAGGAAATGGTATTCCTTTAAAATAAATTGTCTACAGCTTGTGTTGCAAATCATGTCCTTTGGGCATAAAATTACTCGGCAACTTACCTTTTTTTCATCACAATCAGACTTTTAGTGCTTTCTTTCTATTGGTCAAACCTGTGCTTTACCTCTCATATTGTAAACTAAAAATCTGTTTCGTGTGTACCCTAAAATGTAATTATATGTTATGTGTATTACTGGACATATTTAAATAAATGTATTGATTTTAACCAATACTTTTCTTTATCTAGTGCTTTTATTTAATCGGCTCAGCTTTCTGTGTAAGGTGCATGTTTTGGGGTCTGTGTGGGCTAGGTACTAAATTTTGCTCAGCTAAAATATTGGTAGGTTCCACTTTCCACTGAGCCCCCCCCCCCCCCCCCCCCCTCCTGCAGATCAAATTTGCAGGCAGTGGTAAGCCTTATATCTATTACCTCTTTCACGCCTCCATTTCGTCGGCACCATAGATCCATGGTCGCAGTATCAACCATTTTAATTTGTTACTCTTTTGCTCCTACTACATTTCCTTATCAAACTATTAAACAAGTGGGGAAAAGAAAGAAACATTTTATGGGGGTAGAAATGGTTGATTGCAAATGATGAATGAGAATTGTCACTTAATCAAGCCAGACATTGCATTTCTTTTTTTCCACTTCCACAATAGATTAGCTGATCTCTAGGCATTCCCATTTTAAATATTTAAATGCAAAAGAAGTCACGAAAGTCAATTGTTGCCTGAAGAAATAGACCCTCGACACATGGCCATTGTTGTCCACAAATATACAGATGCAGAACATGCCTCGGCAAAGATATTTAAGATAGATCAGCCTTCGCTCGATAACCAACCCTCGCTGCAAGATATGACACAACTCCCAATACCCAGAATACACACCATTAACAGCATGCAAGAATATCACAGCGCCGGTCTTGTGGTGGGCATCTAGAGAAATTCTGTAATAAAATAGTTCACAATGGTTGCAGCGGAACCTAACACCATAGAATAAGAACAGGTATTCTTAGAATAAGACCATGAATTATAAAAATATTAACAATAGTTTGAATAGTTTTCATTTATATGAATAATATTGTGTTTAAAATAAGAACATTCTAGCACCGTAACTAACTAATTTTAAAGCATTTTAAAATCTCATATGCCTGATAGGAAGTATGGAGACATTAGCGAAAAATTCTATAAAAATGAAATTTCATCACTAATGTTTAATAATAATAGGGGATAAAAAAAAATAGTACTACTTCAATATAATATTTCTTGAGCACATATCATGATTCAAAGTCAAGTTAAAAAATGGGGCGTCGATTTTACCCCATTCTGGATGTGGTTTTAGGGCAACCTTATGAAACAACAAAATCATTGTTAAATAAGAAAATCTTCTATTTCCTTTCTCATTTCGTTAAATATTGACCTCTTGCGGACCAGTTCCGAAAGTCGCGGAGGCAGCTCCTTAATGGTCTTGCTAACTTCTTTAGATATGTGACGACACCCATAACATGTGAATTGTTCGGCCTCCGCCCACGACACCTTTCGCTCTTGTTTTTCATCACTGTCCATACAACTACAAACTTCCTTCTTTGCACAGCACTCGGACGTTGATGTGGTTGCAGAAATTGGGGCTTGCTCAGAGACTTCCAAGCCCAAATTGCCTGCCAAACATATTTAAATATGCGTTTTAATTAAGTACATTGCATTCTATTGTATTGTACTGCATGGAATTCCAGTGCATAGAAAGTAGTTTTTGCTAATGTATTTGAATCTGGTATATTCTAAAGATATTTTGGAACAGTTCATGTAAAGCTGTTAGCCAGCCAGAGTAATTGATTTCTTTGTACCAACCTATGGTGCTGCTGTCAAAACTTGATGGTCCAAGGTTGGAGATCATGCCTGAGAACTTAGTAGCTTGCAGAGCAGACATCTCAAAATGTGCCGTGTCCAAAGGACCTTGGCACAGAATACATAACTCGCCTGGCAAAACAGTTGGAATCAACTTCTCACCAGTGCGAAATATTGTCGCCACAGTTTGTGGAAATTCTTGCATAAGTCCCATCACGAACGACTCTGTTAGTTTCTGTATACTGGAGTCAGCAGATTTCAGCGAGGAAACGGAGGGCCTGTGTGTCTCTTGCAGTTTGTGAAAGTTATTGTAGAAGATCACTTCTTTCTTCATAAAGTTCCGCATCGGACGGAGAACTTCAACACTTGCGTCTCTGGCGTCGCAAAACCCCTTTACACCAAAAAAAATATTAGAATCCAGGTATTGAATAAGCATAAGAAAATTACCTTTAAACAAAGACTATTTTGCTATGCTAAAAATAAGTTAACCTAAGGGGTTTTCAACTAGTCTGCACTGGGGCAGGCTTGAAACTTGCTCTTTACCATATTTTCATCAGCCCCACACGAGAGCGCTCCCACCCAAATACTAGATCACTAGCTGTTAGTGCAATTATTTGCTTTCTACATAGTACTTTCAACATTCTTGGAGCAAGACAAGTGCACTAAGAGTGATCCGAGAGCTAGCAACTCTGTCAGTTGAGCACGTAAAAGTGACACTGAGGAGTCACAAGCCCAGACGAACACCAATATTGGCCCCGGAGCGCGCCGGTCAAAAATATCAATAGATTAAGTTAGAAAAATAAACTTACAACATCCAGAGGCAACTGGGCACCTCTACCTAAAGAAATATTGCTGATCAATTTAATGGCCAAGTCAGTTTCCACATCTGCCACAAATATCTTTGGACACTTCAATTGTTTTGCGATCTCCAGCAGCAATGAATTACGTAATTTTTCCACAAGATCTTCTTTTGATGTTAAGCTGCTTGTTGCATTCACCATTAGTTGAAGTTTTGCATCGCTTTCTTCATCAATTATATGTGGAGTTTCGATTGCCAGTGGCACAAACAACACAAGTTCATCATCTTCTCTAGCTTCTAGAACTTTGTCTAAAGAAGATATGTATGCTTCACAACTGTACATTTTCATTGTGTTAGCAATAGACAACCTAATGCTGTTTCTTTGATCTTTTGTCTGTCCCAGTGCAGCCCCTTCTGCAAACACAATTTGATATAGCAATATTGAACGGAACTTTTAGTTCACTGAAAACCAGCGTAAGAGTTGTAAAAAAATTAAAATATCTCACCGTCAATATATACAAATATAGGTTCAAAGATAAATTTTTTTGCATCATTTTTCTGATTGCGACCTTCGAAGAGTAAGTGGAGGAGAGTCAAAGATGCCTGACTTCCTGAGTATGCAACCAGCACTCGATCGTTGGGTTTCATTTTCTTAGATTTTCCTAATGTAGATCTAAATTTTTTCATTTCATAATTCAGGAAGCATTCTCTGCAAAAAAAAATTAAATTTTGAGCTGTAGGTATATAATAGAAGTTTCCTAGTTCTGCATAGTGCATTTTGGATCCAAACTTTGCAAAATGAATAGAGGCCCCATAAATGTAGCAGATAAACAATTTTAAGAACTAGCCAACCACACATTAAACTGATCACTTGTCAGATCCCAAAAACAAACGCATAGAAACGAAAGTGTTCATAATTTTCACATGATACTAGGTCCTTTTTAGTACAGCAATGTTTCTATTCAATTGACGAGTTTCTGCGTTTTAAAGTATAAATCCTGATTTGTATAGTATATGATGTGATATTTGTATACTATGATGACTGTCTACATAACATTTTATGTTGAACTGGACAATAAACAATAAACAAACAATAAACAATTGAATTTAGACTTTTGGTTAACTTATACCAGTCTTGATACTTCTACAAATTATATATTTGCTGTTGTTTTTTAAACTTGTCATCTACTTGCTACTTTTGTTTGGGAACTGCCGCCAGCTACGATTGCATATGAATGACAGCTGTCACTTAAAAACCCTTTGGTAAAAAACTCGTGAAATAGTCTTTGCCTGAAAAAGCCTTGCAGGTTAACTTTAATTTACATTCATAAGATTTCATTTATGTGAGAAGTAATCAAAACAATTGGCAATGGTAGTAAATTGGTTCATCTGATTGTTAACTATTGAGAAAATACTAACCGGCAATATACATCCGATATTTGCAGGACAACCTCGGCGGGTCCTATTTTGCATTTTCTACAAAGTTTATCAGGCCTGAAAGCAATGAATAAAGCATCGAGATTGAGTCGTTATACAAAATTTACTTTGAGGTTAAATAAAACCAATAATGCTCACACTCTCTGTTTACTATCATGTCGTTCCATTAACAGGTTATCCTCTCCAAGTTCTACGTCGTTTAAGCTACACATGATTAATTGTGCGATAAATCAATTAAATTAATATAAAATCACAATAAAACGACAAATTAACCAATAACTGAGACTGACAGCATGGCTTCGACTTGGACATGAACCAAAGACAACGTGAACAAACGCGACGTTATAAACTGCCAAGTGCTGCCCTCTATCCTTCATTCGACCTGCCAAATTTAAACTGCCTACAACGCTCGCTATAAAAAGCATTATCTTTTCCAAATAAAAGAGTCTGGAATAATTTTAACTACAAAATGCGTCTTACATCGGGCACTTGTTTCCACGAAAGCACTTTCATTAGCAATAAGATAAAAATTTGAAGAGCAACTTCTTTGTGTTTGTGGGGTTCCCAAAAAGACACTGGGAATCCCGACTTTTGTAAGATAGCATATGCTACATTAATATCTCGTTGACGTCAGTCATAAGTCGGCACTGAAGCTGATAGGTTGGACAGCTACATTCTTGCGATAAACCTGATCTCGGTGAGTTGTATATCTAAGCGATTGTATGTTTATCATAGCCATTGTCACACACAGACAAGCGAAGTGTAATTGTGTAGGTCAGTATCACTGAGTGTATCGCCCATTTTCACAGGCTGATCAAACTTCAGAATGGGAAATTGGTTTACCAGCGAGCCAAAAAGAGGCCACCACCAATATTTCACGGAGCAGAGCCACAGAGCTTCTCACACGACATCGCGGCCCTCAACCAACTACAGCCAAAGCACCCATTACAACCGGGAACCAAGTTTCCAACCACAGTACTATCATGCAAGTTCTCAGCCCAGAGCAAGTTCACAGCCCAGGGTCCTAACACAACCACGAACCACAGAATATGCACGAACTAACGTTAGGGGTCCAGTACTGGCAGAAGCCGTGTATAAAACTGAGGACACCCGAAACTGGATTTCCCGAAGTGAGCCACTTGCACACAATAAATACGCCCTAGTGACGATTCTTGCAGAGACTGACTGTGTCGAATACGAGAGAGTGTTTAGGTTGTTTAGATCAACTGCTCAAAAGCAGTTGAAAATCCAGAAGATCCAAAGAGTTGAAAACCCTTTTCTTTTGGGCTGCTACATATTGAAACGTGAAGAGCTAAATTCTAGGTATAATTACTCGACTACGGAGGAGAATTACTTTCATGGCACGAAAACAAAAAACGTTGCATCGATATGTTCAAACAATTTTGACTGGAGACTACATGGTGATAGCTTGGGTAACAGGTTTGGTAAGGGTGTGTCGTTTTCTCCTATAGCGAATTATTCCAGTCATTACTGTGACAACGAATCCGGTAGCCTAAAAGCAATGTTCCTTGCACGGGTTCTCGTTACAAATTTTGTTGAAGGTTCAAGTAACATGAAGATTCCTCCAAATGGCTATGACACTGCCATGAAGAAAAATGGCCAAGTTGTCGTAAAATTTGATGATAATGAATTTTATCCGGAATTCATTATATATTACACTGGTACAGCTATAAAAAGTACAGTAAAAGTAGTGCACTGAGAAGCATTTTAAATGTTTTAAATGCTTTTAACTTACAGTGTCATCAAATGATTGTGGCTTTAATAGTCCAAGCCATAGCTATCTATTCTGACTTGATAATAATTATTAATTAAGTGTTGGTACAATTATTGAATATCTACTTTATTCTACATAAAACCCCCTAGTGATATTTTTGTCCCAGTAAGAGCAGATTTTAATGTATGGCATTGTAAAGATATGTAAAGGTCTCTGACAGTGTCCTGTCTATGCTATATACTTTGTCAATTTACGGCTATGCAATGCGAGATTGAATTTGGCCGAGATTTCAATAATGTTCACATATAACACTGCTTGCGCTCTTTTTTGTTGTTGTTGTACATTTGGTACCATGCATATGAAATATTTCTGCTGTATTCGGTAATTTTAAGATTTTTATTATAAAGGCACTGTAGCATTCAAAGCTATTTATCATTTCCTCTGTCCCCCTAACAATTCCATTGGACAACATATGCTATCACATCTTCCTGTTCAATCCCACTCTTCCTACTGAACTCCCTCGCCTATCGCTTCAACATATACTCTGGATGTCATGCTTAAGAACCGATTGACTTAACACTAACATTTCTTTGCTAACAAAGGTGACATAGGCTGTTTTGTTGTTTTTCTACTTGCAGAAATAGATTACAACTCAAGGGTAAGGTTTCAAACAAAAGTTTGTGATATGAATAATATCTTACCGACTCAAAGTTAAACTCTGCTTTTAAATACAAAATATATATTGATTTATATTATAACATGTTGCATTAATAATTTTGATAATTATTAATAAATTTTTTTTAATCTCTTGGCTATGTTGTCTGCATCTTAAACGAAAGTTGCTGCTCGTCCTCTTCCCCCCAAAAAAGACGCGAAGTACTGAGTCTTGCTCGATTGGTTGAGTCTGTCTAATGTCGATAGGCTTCGGCCCTTGGTGAATGAATGAATGATGACATGAGGATGATGACCAACCTAGCTCAGTTTAGAAAGGAGGAGTGGAAACCCGGTGCCAGCAAGTAGCCTATACTCCTGTTGAGCACCAAGGGAACCACCTACTTGACGACGTTTCCGAAAGACGGTGCAACTTGAGCGACAGGATTCTTCCACAAATCCATGCTATCGAGAGGATGATAAGCAAGGCGAAGGTAATTGTTGTATTCTAACTTTCATCTCTTTGGCATCTTTCCCAAACAGAACTGGACATCTGTGTGATGGTCCATTACCTGACGCAGTGCAATGTTGCTTACTTTCGGCGATCTCACGAGAACCGGTGCTTCGAACACGCCAAGCCACTTCGTGCTCCAGCTCGGCTCTCGCGGAGGGATGGTCTCGCAGAATACGGCGCCTCCACCAACAACTCCATAGAGATGACGCCAAAGTCGTAATCAAACAAGCCATGGAAAGTTAAAAATAACCCTAAATGCAGGTTAAACCTTTGAAGAACAAAGTTGTGGTATCTTGAGTATATTTCACAATTTTTGGAAGTGATGAAAGGTTTGGGGCGGTATGGGCCTGAAAAAGGAACAATTTATTATGGACCCTGCTCAATTTTTTTTACAATTTCAATTGCTTGCCAGTTTTACAGTTTTTGCCAGTAAAAAAAGACTGACAGTGAAAGACATATCACCATTGTCAAAGCAAACCAGATCTGTAAATTTTTGTCTTAACTCCCGATTGCTAATTGACGAAATTATCAATTTCACTTACCCCAGAAGTCTTTGCCCCAGAAATAAAATCACTGTCTGTTTTTTTGCTTGTATATTTTTCGCATTTTTCTCTAGCGGCCTGATCTGATGTGTACGAAATTTGCAGAGCTTGTTTTGGTGTTCTCATCTTAGACATCCTGCATTTTACAGCGGAATATTTTTAGTAGAATATTACTTTTGATCAATAATGCGTTTGTTTTATGTAATTCTTACGATGTATTTAATAAGATGAAGTTGTGATATAGAAAATATTATAAATTACTTTAAGCTTAATCCAGCACATTAAACTAAAATGTATGAATATTATGCTGCAGCTATTATCATTTAATCAATCACTTATCATGAAAAAACCACATTAATAATTTCGTTGTCATCTATTACATCAATTTGTTGTCGAAACAGCGTTTCATGCCGAATTTTAAGTTTCAGTTAGGTAGCACAGCGTAAGCAATCAATCAAGAAAACTTCATTTAAAGGAAATCAATAATGTAGTCAGAAATGTAATGTATCAATAAAAGGATTTTCGTCTTAACTAGATTATATTATTATAATAGATTATTATTATTATATTATATTGTAATATTGTAACTGGTCAGAAAACTGTAATATTTTATTCATGTAAAATAAATATGAAACATTTTGCATTTAATTCCAAATATTTTTTTCCCGTTTTCCCTTCTCCAGTAGTTGCAACAACCGATACTTTTTTGCTACGGTATATTCACTAGTTAGATAATTATTTAATGCCCCAGCAATGCCGTATCAATGACTAGTTTTACTCATTATTGCTGCGGCATATTGAATTAGTGCGAAGTAAACTTATCCGATGCTTTGGCACGGCAGGAACATGTTCACACACGTGTTAAAATTGCCAGAAAATAATTTGTGCACTGATGTGAACATGTTCCTGTCGCGACGAAGCATCGAATAAGTTTACTTCGCACCAATTCAACATGCCGCAAAAATGACTAGTTTTGCTCATTATTGCTGCGGCATATTGAATTGGTGCAAAGCAAACTTATTCGATGCTTTGTCACGGCAGGAACATGTTCACACACGTGTTTAAATTGCCAGAAAATAATTTGTGCACTGATGTGAACATGTTCCTGCCGCGACGAAGCATCGAATAAGTTTACTTCGCACCAATTCAACATGCCGCAGCAATAACGGCCAATGACTAACTTAATGCTTATCATTTGATATGTAATTTGAAATGCAATTCTGGTCCAATGGCTTCGTCTTTTCCGCCTTATTTCTCTGACCACATACCGTTATATAACAACTCCTGGCTGATGGAAAAACAATTCTTAAGGGATAATAAAGGGTTCTGGAAATAAAGGATTACTCTCAATCATTTACAGATCAACCTCTCTGCAGCAGTTTTTACACTCTGGATACATAAATCAGCAATGAAACACAGTTTGACAAAACTTAGTTTTATTTGCAAAGCACAAAAACAACAATGCCCTATCGCATTAAAGCCGCCGAGTTGTCGTCGACCATGACGTCAGCAAGCGTCGCTACACGGTGAAACGACGCTCTGTGAACTACACCGTTGGGGAAATAACTCCCTCCCATCGATTTCTAGCAATTTGGAAAACATTTTGAGTTATTTGGAGGGTTTTTGGAGAAGGGGGTTTAGAGGGCAATGCAAGAGCTATAGTACTTGCTGAGGACAACAAATAATTTAAAAAAATCTGAGGAAATTTTAGAAATGGTTTGATCTACAGCATCTTGCTTTGGCCAAAATGTGCCTTAATGCTTTAAAAACTTTCACAAAGAATTAAGTTTATAAATTTTGGCAGTTTTGCTTTGATAGATACATGTACAATGGACCAGCCTCACATATATCAACCAAAAATATTGCTACGTTCATCTTATAACATACCTCAAATTCATACGCAAGTAAGTCATTATCATTGTGCTCTTTATTTTTCACATAAATCTGACACGAAACACTTAAATAATAATAAAAAGAACAATAAAGCAAAGGAGGTTTTCACAAAACATAGCTGAACATTTAATAGACAAATTCTATATTATTTTTACTATATAATACAGGTACCTATTATTTTAATATAATATATGCTTCAGAAATAATATCGTTTCCTTCAAGCCAACTAATTCATGCTTTAAATGCAGTTAATGAATGATTATTAATAGTGTTATACTATTTATCATCATTTTATTTATTTTTTAATCTCGACCATCATTTAATTTTAACAAATATAAATCTAGTGAGTATTTACATTTCAATCACACCACATTTGTCTTCATTCGTTGTTAATTTTAAAACAGAACTAATTTCTTCTCCACAAGTATTATTTTCTGCCCATCCTTATAATTATAATATATTTGATATATTATTTTTATCACAATACTACAATTTATGGCTCCGTATGGTCGGGAGCATATTGGTTTCTGGCCATTCTACATTCTATGTAGAACTTGATGTAGATGTGGATTCTATGTAGAAGTTGTACCAACTTGAAAAGATCAACACTGAAAATGTACAGTTCCATTCTCAACATTGATTGCATTACGAACAGATCATGTATTTATTTCATTGGAAGATTTTGGCATGAACATCATTCACATGTTGCTACTTGCTAATGTTATTAATTAACAGAGATTTAAATGAAAACTGTACAAAATGTACAAACAATTTTTTTTCATTACGTAATGTGCCACCAGTAGCATAATAGATCATGAGATTTGGCAAAGGAATATTTTAATTTTGTCTTGTGTTTCTCTAACTAACTTACTTCGTCCAAGGCTAATTTTACAAATGAACTATTCGTTTGAATAATTGAATTATGGTACTTTTACCACACTATCCCTGTACTAACTAAGCCTTTGGACCACAAGTATCCATTTAAAACGGTATAATTATTTGATATCAATACAATTATTTGATATCAATACAATTATATTGTGGCATGTTTATTAAAGAAATACGTACAATTGAAAGTTTGCAATAAATGGAAAAATGATTATTAGTGATATAATACAGAGGATTGGTAAATTCCGACGCCATTAGATTAGTGCCGCAGGGCCAGTTGTCAAAACAATGCGTCGTTAAGCCCCAATAATCGATTGGTAAATTAGTGAGAACCTATGCACCAATTATGCTGCATGTTTATTATTTATGATGATCGATAGATAGAAAAAGGTGGAAATTATTAACAAAAATTGTTTGCATGGCCAATAAATTAAGTTATAACTACAGGAGGCTACCAGCAACGCAGATCCGAGACCGAGATCTTACACGACAGAAGGTGCTGGATGTACAATATCTGAGAAAAGTTGGATTCTTACATGAGTTGGTACTAACTGAATGCTTAACACCAAATTCTAATATTTCTTACATTTCAGTGAATATCAGGGCAAATATTTGTGTTGCCTTAAGAAAAAATTTCAAAGCAAAATTTATAATACAGCAAGCTAACAGATCTCATTTCCAAAAAAAAAAAAAAACATACGTGAATAATCTTGAGCATATTTGATCAATTTTCAATGTCCTTAGAGAAAAATTTTTCATGGCATCTTAGAAATTAAATTTTCCAATTTTGATTTGTGTTTGCAACTATTGCAATAATTTTGCAAATTCTTTTTTTTCAATTGTTATTTGAATTGAAGCATGGAGAGCTATTGATAAGTTGAGAGAGATTGATGCTCTTGAGGATGATCATTTGTATTACACCAGTAATAATAGTTATTATAATTATAATAATAGTTAAAATAATGTAACAATTTTTGTAGCTTAATGAAGCGCTTACATTTTGAGATCATAGATAACCCTGAACGAGGATTTTTGTATTTCAACTTACATGCATGTAAGTTTTTATTTTGCATCTGAGCTGGCACACCGAAGTGTCCTTTTGTATCTCTTACAAAAGCTTTATAAAAAAGTAAAAAAAATAATAACTTGGTTGCATTTAAGTTCAGCAAATATCTGTGTAATGAAACAATGGCCACATGAATGTCCAAACACACACTTCGAAACAATTGAGACGATCTCATCGAAGACAAATTTCTCTACAAAGACCAAACTGCATTCATTTCCACACGCACCAGTGGAATCTACACTTGTCACTTATTTTGAAAACTTGTACCAAAAATTGTAAAAATAAATTTGTCTTATAGATACACAAAGAAAAATAAATATAACTTACGTAAGTTTTTCAATAAAATCACTTTTCATCTAAATTACATCTACATTACAATGAGCATAGTTTTTACATTTCTGCTTCTTGCATGGCGTGAAAGCACCAGTTTCACACACCACAAGCTCACTCATTTCTCATAAAATTATTATAACAACGATTGCAGTTTGAAATTAAGCTGTCCTTGGCACTTTTTCATAAATATGACTGTTTTTTTTTTAAACCATTGGCGAATGGTGAGCCGTTTTGCACTCACAACTTGTGGTCTTGAAGTTCTACTAGCATCACTTCGTAAGCTTCGTCACCATCCACTTGTCTTATTTCCATTATGAAAAGGTCTTCGTTGCAGTAGTATTTCAGCATGTCGTCGTCAATTTTGGCTATAATCCTGAAAAAAAGGAAAAGTCATGGGTTAAAAATTAGGTCTGCAATTTCCAAGGCCGCATCACCAAGAGACGTGCGAAAACAACGTGCAAGTACTATTTTATTGATGAACGAGTGATTTGATGATAATTAGTCAATGGTAAATGATAAAATGTTGTTAAAATGCCATTGTTATTGTTAAAATGTTAGTATTAATTGCGAGTTATTGTTGAAAAGTGATAAAAAATATTCCAGAGTATTGTAGAGTGTGGTTCGATTACTTTCTCATTCATAGTTGTCCAAAATTTCTACTTGAAGGATAGTACTTTTTTCGTAATTGAAGGTTGAAATTGCATTGCGCGTAAGCTTGTCAATTTGAACAAGTGGTCATTACGTTTACGAAAGGAGCAAACCGCTAATCGACTGAGCAAAACTTACCCTTTTCTGTTTTTTCGAAACAAGTTACTAATGCTTGAAGTAGAAATTTTGTACTTATTCTCAATCTGGAAAACAAGGAAAACAGATTAATAGTTACTGTTTTCGGAAAAAAAGGAAAGAGATAGAGAGAGAGACGTGAATTTAGGATGAATTGCCCTGCCCTGCCCTTTCAGTTTTACCGCTTGCTTAACGATTTTTGAATAAAAACTACTGCGTTACTTTGCTGATTTGCATGCATATTTGTTAGTGAAACGATCGTCCGCATGCAGGAGACGGCCATCGACTTACCAGATATTCTTGCTGGCAGGACAACTGAGAAAAACACAAACACGCAATACATTTTCAATTTAATTCCTTTTATTTTTTTTTAAATGTCTACAATGAACACAAAAGTATTGAGAATGATTGGTGTTTTTCCAAGTACATCTGTCAGCTCAAATATAAGGTAGATATAAAACGAAATCATATTTTTTCGACAGGCCTGCTTTTGCGAGACAATTGATCTTTGTACAACATTCAAATAAAACGATCCTTTTGGGCAGGAAAGCACAATCACAATAATTTAGAGCTTTTAATTTAAAAAAGCAACTATCATTTTGAAAAAAAAAACGAGTACAAGCCAAGTTGTCAATCATTAATAACCTATTCCAATATTACGGAAGCGTTAACGTTATGTTCTCAGACAGCAGTGCCTTCAATACAATTTTTTCTCGTGTCACCGCGTTACCACCAACGCATTTAAAGTTTCGCAAGCACCCAACGTCTTTGAAAAAATTTGCACTGAGCAAAAACGCCCTCGAAACCAAAGCCGAGTTAGCCGATTCAAATGGACCAAGCATAGGGTGCGTTACTCACGGCATTGACAAGTCCCTGTGTGGTGGGCGGTACGACATGCAGGGGCGTGTACACCTCGTCCGCATCTTGCCGAACGTAGAGCATGACTCGTTCGTTGAGCGTTGGCGGCGCCATCATCTTCGGCCTTTTCATCGGCGGGCTTGTGAAGACGTTGCCGTCAGTCGTCATGCCGTTGTCCAGGATGCCACTGCTGACGTCTTTCTTTTCGCTGTGGATCAGAATTTTAGATTAAAACAATGCACTTTTGGTGTTTATTCGTTCTTGGAATTATTGTAAAAGGAAATCAGTAAAATATTAAGGTGCGAGTGCAGCTTGAATAAATAAATCTCAGATTTGATAAGATAATTTGTGAAATGGCACCTCAGTTTTCTAAATATCCTTCTATTGCTTCTATTAAGAACGGTCAGTTACTTGGTCATTGATTTCAAACTTTTAGTCCATCTAGAGTTAAAAAATGTATACCAGTTTGGGATTTAGACCCCAAAAAACCATTGCCATAACTGTCTAGAGAAATAGTTCTCAGCGCAAACAACTTTGCATTGCAAAGAATCACAATTCACAGAAAATATCAATGGCAAAGCACCATTGCAAACTGATGCAAAATCCACTGCACGGATCCGTAGCAGTTACCCATTGCAAAAAAAGCATGCAAATCCAGCAAGCAGCATGGCGCAGGCTCGTTGATCCTTACCCCGGTGCGTCTGGCGGAAAGTGGTTGTGGAATTTGAGAGTCGGCGTCGGGCTCGGTTTGCTCGAGTGGAGGAGGAAGGGAGATCCCTGCTTCCCGAGGCTGCCGTGTTGCGATCCTGATCCCGCGTCGCCGTTCGACAAGCTGGGTAACACCAAACGGCCAGGTTGCAATCACGGTCGCATTCACATGCAAGCACCCATATTCACGATGCAAGCGGCAAAGCGTTGTGTGGTTTATTACAGGTGTCGGTTGTTATGCTTACCTAGAGTTGTCTCCGTCTTGCCCGTAGAATCCCTGGAGTTCCATTGAGGTAAGCTGTGGACCAAATGTTGGAATTAGCACAGATAACAAGCAATGCACACGGGGATGCGGTGGTACATTTCTGTAACGTTCCTTGCTAGATTAGCATTTTTATTCCTGTAAATCTGCTTTGAACGCAAAGAATAACCTATTTTAATAATGAGAGTATCTGATGTAAGATGGTTCAATGTCTGCAGTTCTTGTAAAGTTAAAGAAACAAAATGTTGGGCATTGTCCTCGTCTTTGTGCTTTTTGCATCCTAGTTATATTCTCCTGTTTTAATCACACCTTTAACATTTCCTTCTTTAGTTTCCGAAAAGTAGGGAAGGAGGGATGATCGAAAAAGAAAGCATCGGCTTTCTATGGGAAAGCCAAGCCACTTTCAAAGAAACTGTCTGCTGAATCGGGGGAAGGGGTGGCAGTCTAAATTTATACCTTGTCGATATCTTCGGCCGGCGTGAAGAGTACCGGCGACTTTGCGAGGTCACTCATTGCGTAGAACTCGGACCGCTCGGCGACCGGATGGTATAGTTCGTCCAGCTTCTTCCGCCCGGTAGCAGTCATCTTCCTCTTGGCTGCACGACGCTCCTCGTCTCGCGTCTTGCGCTCGGCCCCCTGAAAACGGGATGAAGACCTTAGACTCGCGGAGAAAATGGATGTTTTTCATCAACATAACTTTGAGCAAAAAAAAAAAAAATAAACCCGCCTCTCGACTTCTCTGGTATCCAATGGAAAATAAGGAAGCTTGAAATTGCTGGAAAATCGACGAATCCCAAAGAAGATGGACATATTTTTAGAAAATCAATTAATCGAAGACATACTGGGTTCCTTGTATTGCATGCTGCGCCACCGTGTCTTTTGAAATAAGTCGAGTTTCATAAATAAGTTTGGCATTCGATTGTTGTGACCGTATCGCCTGTCACGAAGAGTGACAAGCGATCTAATCCCGCGAGTGGATGACCTCTAAATTCGTCCAGCTGCTTTATTGTCTTATTATCAGCGAAACAAAGCTTGTCAAAATGACGATGATTTAAATCGATTGACCAGACCGACGTACCGAGCCACAACGTCCATCAAGAATCACGATGCATCATTTCAATATGTGCTTGCATCAGATGAGCCGATATATACTAATACCGTTTTCCAACGGGATGCAAGATATACACCTATAGGGTACTCGCTATCTGCGATCTGATAATGGGCAAAGCATCCATCATGCTAGATCTTTCTTGACGGCCTCGTATACACATGGCTTGAGATAGATTGGTATTTGAGTTTTTTCTTCTCTCTATCGAGCCGGGATGGTCATCGTTGCGGTCTTTATCGGTCTTGTTACAAGACAAGAGACCCAGAACACGCATCATGGGCGAATGGTTCGGAAACTTCAGAACGAATTAGACTGATATCAGTTCACATGGCTGCAGGTGTTGGGAAGGGTAGAAATGTTTTGAATATCAAAGTTCGAAAACTCGTGGCATCGGTGGTCCGATGGAGTCGAATGTCTCGTAATGGTGTAAAATATAAGTGGCTAGAACAAGGTGATTCGAGCCAGTTCGGTATCCTCACAGTAAAAGTGTTCTAGTAATATGACAATTGTTATCCGTCGCTTTCAGTGTGACGTGTGTGAATTATTTATATGTTTATCAGCATTTCACTATCAGTTTTATACGTTGAAACGTAGAACATATGGATGTGAAGTTTCCTGCGTCTTTTTCCGTCAAATAGATAAAAGGAATTTCTTATAAAACAACATAGATTGTTTCCTCCGACGTCAGGAGCGCGGCGTTCGAGTCACACAGAGAGCCATTAAATTAATTGCAGTCTCTCATGAGCGGAATTCAAACACTGGAATTAAATCAAACTCGAATTCTTAACATTGTAATGCCGAGCTGCGTATAAACGTCCGCAATAGAAAATAGGTATTTTGTCTAGACAATTTTAAAAGAACTATAAACGATACCGTTCCCAGTTCTATACGTGGTTTTGTTGCAAATTAGAACCAAACGAAGTGGCGAAAAAAAAACGCGACATTCCTCTGTATAAAAATCACACGCGGCAGTGAAAAATGAATCGCTAGACAACCCCCTTTCTAATAAATGTACATCAAAATTGCATGTAAATTCGATTCGGACATAAATCGTGAATTCGGTTTGACGCCGAGCGCTTTGCAATGCAAATCAGGTACGAGATAAAACGTTTTTCACGAGCATTTTTCGCTGACACTGTTCATTATATCACAGACACAGTTTAGATACGCATTATGTATTATTATTACTATTATGAATGGGTGCCGGCCACTGACATAATGTGGCCATCTAAATGCAGCCGGCGATTCTGCGTCCGTCGTGTAGCCACCACAATGCCATGGCGATGAGAGAAAAAAACCGAAAAGCACAAACTAATTGCATACAAGGGTCTCCATCAATTCGACGATCGCAAGAAACAAACGGTTCTAATTACATACCGCAGCGCTACTGCACAATATGTTAGCCATCGCCAGAGCAAAATAATGGGTAAGCCCAGGTACAAGTTATAAAAAAAAAAAAAAAACTGTCAACATGACATTCACGGCACAAGTGTCTGGAACAGATATGTTAAATGCAAGGCTTCGAAAAATATGATGCGCCCACCGAGTGCGAATACAATTTGAGAATTAAGCCTTCAATCAGAAGAAACGTCCGACGTCAAGAGACTAGACGTGATTTTTTGGTATTTCAGACGTCCAAAGCAAACAAGACGGGGCTGCCGTTTCTAATTTGATGCACATCACAAAACTATAGCTACACACATGACTGGCAATTCAAACGTATAACATCCAATTAACTTTTGCCTTTTGGCATAGCAACTAAAGCATTCGGCTTTCACGTGCAACGCTGGACCTTCGGTCAGCCACCCTCCTGAGGGTCGAGTCTATCTGTCCGACACGATGTTCTCCGCAGGCACTGTCCATCACAGTCCTCCGGAGCCATGTTGGGCACTGACTACCCAGCTGTACAATCGGACGCCGCCGCTGTACCGGCTTGTGCATGCTAAACAACTCAGGGCCCCCGACCAGGCTAGCTAAACAAACACAAGAGAGTAATGCTTGCCGCTGTCCAGGCAGGCGGAGATTTCTGCTATTTGCAGTCAACATTGCGGCAGTCTTTGTGGTTTCATTCACACATCAATAATACAGATCTCATGTTAAGTTGCAATAATATCGATGGCGCTTGAGTGGATCTGGTAGGAGATAATTATTGCTGCTGAGCTGATATTTATTATATTTATGAGACACGGATTTCTTTGAAGAAGCTGTGTGTCTTATCAAGTACTGTTCATTAACTGAAATTGATTGTTGGAACAACATTTGAAACCGACACGCAGACTGCTGTAACGATTTTGTGCGGTTGAGTAATAGTTCTTTGATGGAGGTAGCCATCGAACAACTTCCGAGATAACGTCTTGAGCGTATTAAATAATAATTCGCTCTTCATGGTTTACCTATAAAATCTGATACAATAATTACTTTATTACAATAATTATTTCCTTCAGAGAAGTTCATCTATCAAACTAACCGGCCATCGTATATTTTATAAGTACTAAAAAGTTTCGATTCAAAGAGCCTCGAGTATGGAGCATCGAGCGAATCGTAAAACCCTTCTCACAAAACAACGCACGTGGTTGGCTGCGTGGTGCTCCTTCACCGGCCAGTATAGGTTCCTAGATTATTACAAGTCTTTCATAATACTCGATAATAATTCGTGGATGATGTTGAGAGCGATTTACAACCCAATTAAGGAGACATTGAAATTGCAGGAACCAAAAAATAGCCCCCTCCAGAGAGACACAACCCGAATTTATGGTTCATACGAAAGGTAGATGCCCATAGGAAGATCTCTCTCTCTTTCCATTTGGAACACATTCAAGCTCTATAATCTACGACGGATACCATTCACATCAGACGCTCTAATAGTTTACGATCTATTCATCATTAACTCTGGCTTCAAACTTTTCGGTACTAAATTTCACGACGGATCAGTTTATGGCTACAAGAGTCTTGAGGTGAATACAAGCAGTAGCCTTTCATTCCGAGATCTGCTCTTTTAGGCCGACTAGATAATTGTGCTACTAGAAAATTGTGCTCGTGACAAGCATTTTATCGCATACGAAATATTCCTGCGCCTTCAGCGATCGCCAAACGCAAATAACAAATGTTTGTGAGTTGCAATTAAGTGGCACGAGAAAAACGTACATCGATCGATACAGATTGCTATTGAATGCTTTTGTTAAATTCAAATTAACAATGTGGGTGGTTCATTTTCGTGGGCACTGGAACGGCTAGCTTAGTTTTTCCCATTTATTTTTGCCTCTTGGCTTTCTATGGCTGTGCTAAAATATTGGTTGGTTTCAAATCAATCCGCTATTTTTTTTTCTTTTACTTCGGCCTCCCACATAGGTAGATGCATTCGAACATAAACTGTACTCGCAATCTACAAACTAATTTGTACCCGACATGCTTGGTTAAACCCTACTCATCGCACACAACTGTAAGCCAGCTATAAACAACGCATTGTAATTGTTTAACACAAGTCCATGGCTGGACATCTGCCCGCATCACATCGTATTCAAATGAGGCGAAGTTACTATTCGTGAATTAATATTCAGTCCTCGGAGCGAGTAGGTGCGAGCGGAAAGATCCAAAAAAGAGACGACCGCTTAGTTTTGGAACAGCTCAGTTCGGATGAGCGCTTCTCGGAGGTCACGTGTCAAGATTTGTGACGGCGCCGCGATGCTCGCTTGTCCCCGAAGCGAAACCGAAGAACGAAAATAGTGAAACGCCGTCCCTTCTATAGTTTCGTGTACGCATCAAGGCAGCCGAGGCATTTGCCCCGCTTTACAGAGGACCAGCAGCTTAGGAGCAGATTTAAGATGGCAGGGAGAATATGACTTTTGACTTTTCCATTTTGATACCTGACAGCCTGAGCAGATGTAAAGTTACATCTCAATTTGTGAATAGATTTCCAAGTGGCTTTTGATGTCAGCGATTTGCTGAATTGAAAGCAGAGGTATCAGGCGAAAACAAAGCGAAATGAATCGAGTATGATATAACTGATCATTAAAAAAAACCACACACACACTTAAAAAATATGAATTGAATTGAAAAACCTTGTTGCTTTTGTGAATAACCGACAGAATGAGAATATATACACTTCTGATAAAAGGAGTGGAATTAATTACTACGAGAAGCATTTAGTTATAAATTAGAAACAAACAATCGAGTTTATGAAGCGTATCTGTGAAATTATCCGTGGTCATCTCGCCTCCCCCATCATATACAATTCGTGTTCATATGTCACGACCTCTTGAAGACTGGTGGCGGGGGAGCTCATGCCATACCTGGATTTTGTCATGGGTAGAACTTCTGTATACCTATACATCCATAATGAACCAGCCACGCTTCTGTATAAGAAATATTACTACTGAAATCAGTTCTCTCATTCCACGATCGGCTCCTTTGGTACCTTTGCTCTGACTCGGTCTTTACAATCAGCGCAGTAAATCCGAAACGCAGAAGCTGGGACAGTTTGACAGAAAAAAGTAACGAGTCATTTAAACATGATCCGAGTTATTTATTGATTATGTATGCCTGTATAGCAGGCCAGTTAATAAGCTAGTTGCATTTCACAGTCAGGTCGGCCGAGTGCGTGAGCCGAACGAAAAGACTGTGCTATTCCACCACACTTTGACCAACAACAAAAAAAGCAAAAAAAAAAGCAAAAACGAAAACGCACGCTGCCACACAAGTTTCTTCGGCGAAAACACGCGATGATGCGAGCGAGCAAATTGCCTTTTGTCTGCGTCGGATTTAATCGGACACCGAATCATCACGATGTGTGAATCGGCTGCAGGTGAAAATGCACCGACTCTGCGCATCATGTTTACGATGCCCCGAAGGCGTCCTGATTTCTAGCGTTGGATGACCCAAAGACCGGCACATGAGGTCAATACCGGCCATCCAACACGTCACACGTCGAAACCATCAACATAATCGAGAAAACATCGCGCCCCATTCATTTACAGTTGCCCATAGCTCGACGAGCATTGCAAATCAGATGCTGCAAACGAGTTTTACTCAACTGCGGTAATAATTAAGCTACTTAACGCGATAATCACCCGAGGTGATTAGTGAAATTAATTCCGATTCTCTATAAACTACAGGTATAGTGTTTGTTGAATGCATCTTTGTCCGAACAAGATTTCAAGTTTTCCCGCGGCCTAATCTTAGTCAGTGTCAGCGCGAGGTGACAAGGCACTCCATCAGGCCGACTTCGGCTGACAGCGGACATGACTTGGCCATTATCTTCAGCCAGCCTCCAGTGCACACGATCCTTCCTGATGGAAACACGGCCCGCGACGGGATGAAAGTCGGCTACGTCCAACGCAACTCTGCACCGCCGACGACGCGAGTCGCGTTGGTAATTAGTGAAATGCCAATCGGCGGGAAATTAATTTTTAGCTGGCCACTGCACTAGGCAGGTGTTAACGAGGTGGGACAAGTTATGGAGACACTCGGAGTTTTCACAAAGACATCTTAAATGTTTCTTTATGAAACCTATTGGAATTCTACTTGATACTTTATAGTGGTTGCAACACAAGCTAGACGATAAAGTCACGTAATGTCAGCTGGTGGAATCCTTTTAGTTCAAATATTGTGCGAAGCGAAGCCAAAATGTAGGTATACCATTTAGTTGACCAAGGTTGTAAAGCAAATAAGAGGATATAGACCCTAAAGTTGAGGTCATCATAGTTGGTCATTTCGTCCCATGGTATAAATTTCTTCGCGCCGCCATCGGAAAGTGTATTATCGTTATTGGGGATGCATCTTACCTTATCACAGAAGACCTTGAGCTGGCAGTACGCCCTATGGAAGACAGATGCATCTCTAGGATCCTCGTAGGTGTCGATCTGAATGTGCATTGGAAGACCCTGAAGAAACCAGAAACAAGGCATGAGTTAGAAACGACATCGGTGTTCAGCCACAGCTGTGTAAGGAAGAGCATCGCAGTGTAATCAAAGTTAAGTAGCGTAGCTCGTAATTAATGTAATTGAGCAGTTTGTATCAATGCGATCTGTTTTTGCAATAACCTATGGAAGAGAGGAATTGCATGTCAATGAATTAAATTAATCATGAATGAAAAACGTACGGCATCGATGGTTAATGATCATGAAAACATGTTTTCGCTGGAATCGCAATTGACAATTAGAAGAGCTAGATAACTGATATTATCCACGGCCAAAAATGCTCAACTCATAACTGCAGCAGTTACAAATGAAATAAAAAAAGTTTTTAATCGCAAACGGTAAATTTATAGCGTCATTTTTCACATTTCTTTCTTCGGTGGCGTAGAACATGAATGGAGAATGGCATCTCATACTTCTACGCATTTCCGTTCACTATTAATGTGAATAAGACTCCCTTTAAAAGTGACTCTAAGAAGTCACCTGAAATTCGATTCGGGTAGCGATGATAATGAGTGGGGGAGGTCTGGACGTGAGAGTTTTAGATTTCGTCTAAATATGTTGGCCAGGTCCCACGTTCTACCCCTCCTACCTCCTGGCACCTGTCGGGGTTTTATGTCCTCTGTCGGACTCAAAACGATCCGAACGATCCAAGGGAACAATCCGAACACATCCAGACGCACAAAAAGCCACGCGCATTCATTCGTGTACACAAAAGACGAATTCTTTAAGGATATATACCTTATTTAAGAAGAATCATATTTCTATAGGCGCAGCTAGTTTTTTTTTTTTTAGTTATGATGCTTCTTTCTCCAAATGGGTGGAATGAAAATGAAAATTTCTTGCCGCTGTTCATTGGAATATTTCGGGCATGGACGAGGGCGACGAATAATTTGATAGATCAACGATCAAAAGACTTTTACTTGTGAAAAAGTTTCACTTCTCACACTCGATCGACTTTAATCAACAAGAAAAAAAAACAGGCTGCCCAGCATTCACGGATGTGATCAAACGAATCTAGATGTCGTCTAGAGGATTGGGCTGACAAGTGAAAACATTTCCATGTTCACTTTCAAAAATATTATCGCAACAGTTTCCGATTTCAATTTTGGATTGCGACCGCGACAAGACTTTTAAATTAGTCATAAGAGTTGAACAGAAAGGTTACCAACCATGCATCATAGTATTATAGATACGCAAAATAATACAGTGATACAGATATAAATAAATCAAATAATCAAACTGATTTACCTTGACACCTTTCTGGCTGCTAAAGTCTGTACTGAGGCACTGCACTGCTACGTTGATCTGAAAACAAAAGCACAAAGACATGTCATATATTGAATCGAAACGAAAATACGGTACAATCTTGTGATGTTCATAAATCCAAACGATGCATACCTACCGAGACATTTATCATGTTATACCCATTGTATGAATGGCAAAGGTAGGATAATAGATCATATTATATGCATACGCAAGAAAGAAAATACAATCACGCGTAGTACAAGAGTAGCGCCTACACACAATAAGCTAGTTGGTCATAAACCACCGAGTTGGTACTGGTCGGCGGTAGTCCACGCGCGATTCGGCTAACATTGCACAGACAATAGCTATAAATTAAAATTATAAAGAGATAGATTTCTCTTCCTAACGACAACGCTTGAAAACAGCCGAAGATTCGTTTGAAAATAAGCCCATCGGTTTCGGCGCACGGGTTTCGGAGACTTCAACGCAACTACAGAGAAGGAAATTTATAAATTTTACTCTTTTTAGCGCTCGACGATTCAAGTACTATTTACGGTGGTGGGTACCTGCTTCATTTTGACACGTGAAAACCGCATTTGAAAATACAGATTACCTTTTCTTAATAGCCTCTTACACCCATAATGTCCATAATACGGAGATTGATTCAAGTCGTGACTACCAAGACCGGTAATTACACTGGCGTTACTATTCATTTCACCTTGTGGTACAAAACGTGTGCATTTTTTAACAACCGTGAATAATAAAATTCTTAACATGTGATCTATTATAGGGGGATCCATGCTAGAATCGTTTAACCCCTTTTAATATGTTTATCATTATTATTATTAAATGAACAGGCCACATCATAATAGAGGTTAGATGCACACTCTGGAGTCTGCTAATAGATACTTGGGATATCAAAGACGTCCTGTGGGGGGTCTAGCTTCAACTGAGAGAATAGATGAAGCATTAATGTCCACGGCAGTCAATCTGGGCAACTGGTGGAGACAGGAAGAAAAATGATAGACTGTTGTTGGCTAAGAAACTCCTGACAATCCATCATGTTTGCTATCAAGTCGAAGACCGTGTATGATTTTTTACTTATTTTTAATACTTCCTCTACGTTCTGTAGCCGACGAACTGTGCTCGGTACTTGAAAACATTCGTTCGATCAGTGTCAGAACTCGTCTGCGATACGGTAGCTATTTGAAATCAGGAAAAGATAACGCGCGGACTGCCCCGAATTCCATTGTTGTGATCAGGAATTGAAACGTCGAGGACTGAGGACCAATTGTCAGAACGATTGATTCCAATCGATGTGATTTTAGAGTTAAATGCCTTAGCATTTCAGGGTGCGGTTTTTTACGAAGCTAATCTGTGCACTAAATCATTGTTTCTGGACACCCTAATGGCGTTAACCCAAATGGACAAAAGCATACCAAAGATTTACTGTTCCAAGCTGTAATTATTTCCGCAATTATTTTTGGTGCCAAAGGTGAAAGTTCACTTATTCTTCGCATTAGTTCCACACAAGTCATTGTAACATCCACGCATCGTAAAGTACGATTTCCGAATCGACATAGTCTAGGGCGGAGTTTTTGCCACGGCATCCCGAGCTCGCCTATTGGTATCTGCGAGTAAAGCAGGAGCTTTTTTTCTGATCTCCGGTCGTGACTCCAAACTGCCGTAGACTTTAGATCATAGTATACCTGTATCTTCCACTTTATCACAAACAGCTGCAGGAGGAAGAGTTAATTAGTTTTTCGGAGCGCTCCGTGTTCTAGTAGTCTTTTAAGTTATATCTTTGCAACTCGATAGATAAGGTACCACAATATCAACAAAAAGGTACTCTTTTAAAGTACTTTGGAAAGACTAGGTATTCTTGACTTGCAAAGCCATTTGTCTCGCCGGATGAAATGATAACAACAAGACAATCTTGCCCCTTGATCTTTTTGAAGCAATCACTGCCATTGTCCGATAATCTGTCTCGTTGTGCGCCGAGCCACTTACACGTTTCGGACTGCGGGCAAGAATCCCGCCGCGTTATTGCTCAGAAATAACATTTTATAATCACGTCTCAATTACGATCTTACATGATTTTCTACCGAGCGAATTTAGACTCATTCACGCAGGCGTAGTTTTCATGCGCGTACATGGATTGCCTTTGTACTTATCATGCTCATTGAAGAGTCCGGCAATGTTGATTATTTTTAATAACTCTATATAATCTTTCTTTATTATATTTTTATTAAAATTTATTCACCATTTTTGTTGTCGTATCAGACCTTGGCCAATGAGCGACGCTGGCATCACGCTAGTGCCAAGTAATTAGGTAGCTCAATTGTCGGTATGTGGGATGTGCATACAATAAAACGAGTGATAATTGCAGTAATAAATCGTCCCCCTCCCTCAGCGCACCTAGATAGCTGCTACCATCCATCGCGGTTCACAAATTGCACATACACACGTTTCCCGACCATAATTACAGTTTCGAATATTATGCTATTTATAAAAAGATCGATCGAGGGGAATGCATAAATGGTTCGGGGCATCAAAAGCTCACTGTGATTACCCTAAATCATCCATATCGAATGCGGTTGATCGTAAATGCAAGCAATGTGCTCATTGGTGCATGATATATTATCGATTTGGAAATTGCGAGCGCATGCCTCGGTGGCATTCGGCCATGGGCCTTGGGACGGTGATGTCGAGATGCTGGGGACCCAACAGCGGATCGTAACTCACCTTGGCCGAGCTCTCCAGGGGATTCCAGTAGACGGCGATTGCATTGTGGGATACCTCCTCGATGCAGCCGACCAGACCGACGCTGTTTTTAGTGTCTGTAAGAAAAACGAGGAAATATGTTCAGTTCAGAAAAAAAACAGTGGATCTAGATTTAATTAAATTGGATCAAGCAAAATGCATCATAAAATTTCAAGATCATGATTTGCACATCAGACAACACAAGAATTCGAACTCACCCAACTATAATCCGTATCATGTTATGCTTGTAAAAAGTAAGAGTGTTAATTAGAGTAATTAACCGCAAAATTAATCGTGAGTAACGTTTCAAGAGGTTGTTATACAATTATTCCCCCATCAGCATTTTCAAATTGGTTTGCCTTTTGACCCGTCCCGCCAGCTAATGGCGTTGCGGCGGCCAGGTCGGTCTGTTTTTGTTTGGCCAATGCCAATTGAGATTGAGAAGTTGAAAAGCAACATCCGAAAGACAGCTCCACACAACGAAATAAACAATCTTATAAAATGAGAAGCGTGGAGGGCGGGACCATTAGATAGGCTTTCAATCACGTAGAGTAATTCGGACAAACGTCAAAACCGAACGCGTATTTTACGATATTATTAACAGATCAAAGAAAAGTTAAAAGGCCAATAAAAAAAAGCAACAAGCCACTCAAGGCATTATCGACGAGGAAAAAAAGCGAACTGGTTCAAATTGAATGAAATGTATTGTATAATAAAATGTCTGTGACTGTGAGAAGCAAAAGTAGTATTCGTATTGGAAGATTCGAGCTGTCACGGGAACATTGATAACTTTAGCTGGCTTCTAATAGCATAACTTGCCACCCACTCGGCCACTAATGGAGAGTCGAGCAAACCTGTTGAGTCACTATGTAATAATGAATGAATAGTCATCCTCCAGAGGTCTACTAGCGTAATGGGCGCGTGCCGCGGCTAACAACGGGGCAGGTACTATTGTGAAGATTCGCCGTCACTCGTGTGGCTGCACGGGAAAAAACTGCCCAAATTAGCCGTGTCCAGTGAATGAAAACGCTCTGTCGATGTCGACACCATCTCTGGCATGATGCTGCTCCTGAGGAGTCGTTCCTATACCACTTCGCGGGAAGCGACCAAGAGACCCGAGAGGCTGAACGCGGCAAACGCTTCTTGCCGGTGATTTCAATGCACTGGCCGCTGTGATTTCTCGTTGTCCGCTGCGATTACTAGTAATTTCTCGTGGCAATTATCAGTCTTGAGATGAAATTCCTATAATCTTTTACTATATCTGGCCACCGTTCGCTCGAGATTAATCAATTTTCTTTTATTTACCCTTTTTTTTTTTAATCCGAAACATGTAAGTAACCCATGCGCACCAAGATGAGTTTTATATCTCAAACAGAAAAAGCAAAGATGATTATTATTAAGTGGTATTCAATGTATTCACGGTGTATATTTATATGGGCGTACCATGCATGCGAGCTTCGAAAATTGTTCTTCAGTAGGTGTGGCTTTGGGTTTCTAATCTAAGAGTTTAAAACATTACGTGAAACAAAAGAAAGAGGGATTGCATCCGTTGTTAAATAATAATACGAGGTTTGCCTCTGGATATTCCATTTTCTCTAGTCTCAACTTTAATTATCGTGCTATTTTTCCCCGGCACCAGATGCTCAAACGCAACGCGCGGACCACAGCCTCCGTCGCCGCCGCCGCCGCCACCGCCGCCGCGCGCGACGGAGGGGGCCATCTCCCAACTGGCCAGTCGAGACTTGGCCTCTGCAGCTTCCATCTCATGTGGAAAGGTCACTGGAGGTAGACGACCTGCTATGGACCACATCTCCTAAATGCACGCAGCGCCGTTTATACACATTTTATTTCGAAGGGAGAATATTAATTAAATTGTAAACACAGGGAGTGCAGTGCATGGTTTTCTTGAGCTATAGGGTCCATTATGCGCGAGGAGGAAAATATGATTACACTGATGGTAAATTAATGCATATATTATCGACGGAATTACGCAGAGCCGATGGTCTTGCAGTGCGTCTCTGTGCTTGCATATGATTCTTAGTCTAGGTGGCCGACTTCACCCACTTTGTATTCTGCCAGCCAGCCATATATGTAAGTATTTAGCCTACAGGTCTATAATTAAATGCTCCCTCTGAAGATTGGAATCAAATTATCGATCCACGTTCAAGCGAAGCAGACAAGAATGCTCAATTTCTGTCGGGCTAAACGATAATTGAGGGCGATATGCACCTTAAAGAACCACCTGGACATATGAAATTATACAAGTTGCCGATTACAATGCTCCTCATACAAGCTCGCCCTATTCATTGCCCTCCTCTGGGTCTCTAATCTGTGCAATAGTGTTTTTACACTCGATCGAGCTGCTATGAAATTTGCATCGAATGCGATTGAATGATCTAATGGCCCAGTGGCAATCCGTTGGCTCGCTCGTGATTCGATCGTCTCCGTACTCTCTCGCCCAGTTCAAGGGAGATTTCGATCGCGTCTCTGTCCTAGTGGGGCATTTCAGTCGAGAAAACGCGCGCAAGAATGCCGATGCGGCGCAAGGAAATGTGTGATCCTTGGATGATATCAGATAGCTCTAGCCACCGCTGAAATTTTAGTGGTTGACAAAGGGTGGGTCCTCGAGGATCAGGACATGCGACCAGAATCGAATACGGCTACCCAATACCCGTACCCTTCGAGGCTACAGGTGGATTATGGCTTCAGGATAATAAGTGAAATCTTGTGTACGCACTACAAAAAAAGCTTTCCACAGCACCCACGAAATCAGCACACACAATCCGTTACTCGATACTGATTATGTCTATATTTTTTTTCCCCGCTAGAAGCCAACTAAATCTGAATCGTTGTGTATTGTGTTTCGGGGCCTTTGGCCAACCAGGGTTGAGTGCATGCCTGTGTTCTTCGGTGCGTGTTGGCAGCGTCCTTCTCTTACACCCAAGACGCTCGGATCTTACCACGGTAAGACGATGCCTGGCAAGCAACACGACCTCTGTGATGGTGTCTAGGGTTACATCTCGCATGCTAGTGTTTATTTTTCCTCACGTATCATCGTCTTTATACCGATTTGATGTGTCTTCATTGTAGCGAACATGGCCTGTAACGACCGCGTGTGCGTAGCGTCAAGCGCAATTCATCGAATGTGCGCTGGAAATTGGATGCATTGGATGATAGTAATAAGAATCGATTGATAGGGAGGCAGTTACGTTTCATCTTGAGCCCCGTGTGTCGATTGTTATCTCGATACACCTTATTCATTAACGTGCAATCTCGATTTTGTAGCATGCAAACATTACCACACAAGAAATGTGTTTGAAACAAAAAGAATCGAATCCAGCCGAGGAATAGGTATTAAAGAAGCTGTATACGATGGCAAGGAAAATAATAATAAAAGAAACAAACAAAAAAACGTTGAAAGTATCCAATTAAAATATCCATAGTTTTTTGTTCCTTTTTTCCACTCCCGACATCTAGTAAAGGTGAACTCTAAGACAGGCTGCAAGCACCTTCGTCATTGTACCTACACTGTTATCGGCGGCTTCCATCTCGGGAAAAACATTAAACGTCGTTTTGACGGATATCGTGGATGAAAAGACCGATTAAGCGGATAGAAATAAGAAAGCCGCCAGGGGTCTCGGTTAAAAAGACAATACAAGAAATAAGAAATACAACCGAAGTGGGTAGATACAAGAGGTCGCATGGTACCGAGATTTTTCGATGGGAGGCATTAGTAATTTCTTTAATATCCACGCTTTAAAAGAGAAGGGTGATGTGTGTACTTACCAGCATCGAGTATTCGTTGTTTGACACTATGTTGCCTCCCGTGCCAAAACTGCCATGCCTTGATCTCGTCTTCTGGACTCTTTTCCTCCCGGAACATTAGCATAACCACGCTCTGGAACGGAAGAGATAAATTCGTTAGCCTCTAGCCATGTCTAAAACCGTCCTACATTGAAATCTCCACATCAGCGCGAAACATTTACACCTTTCAGTGAGAACATATGTTCCGGGCAGAGACGCCACCGGTCGTTTTGGGGTGACATGCGGACCAACCGTCATTTTTAAAAACACTACAAATCACCCCCGCTCATGTTCGCTATAGTTTAAACCTTTTGTCGTGCCAAGATGTTTTGTTTTTAAGAACTTAGCCTTGTAAAACAATTTATAACAATTTTGCAGATATAATAAGTATTTTGAAATCCAGCTACTAATTTCTGAACTGATATTTAATCCATGAGTTTGTTTACAACGCAAGGGGACAGTGCTTGTGCTGGCGTCTTCTCTCGCGGACTTAGACCGGCGTGTTCAGCGAGATACCAACAACAAACTAAACGCAAAGAATATTAATTAAATGTTATTAGTTTATCAAACTATGTGCAAATGCAACAGTTTGCATCAAGTTATTCTAGAAATGTAATTCAATCATTAATAGCATTCACGACTCAATTACAAGGCACCGATTTCTTTCGTATATAGCGAGTGAGCGATGAAAAACAATGGACGGCGAGCGATGCCATTATACGTCTGCAGCCATTAAAAATCCTACAGTTTTCCTTGGAACCGTTACGCGACGGATGGGAAGGGAAGTCATCTGTTAGCGTACCAATTAGGGGCTAACCTCTTGCGACCAGTTACTTGACGGGGCCAGTTTTTACTTTCTCGAGATAATTCCTTCTGCACTTGTCACATGGACGGATGGCGGTGCCTACCTTTACAAATATAGCGCATTGTAAAAGGGAAAAAAATTGCGTTTTCATAGAATAATAATGGCTTGTTGAACTTGTCGGTAGCAGATCTTAAATGCGCATTGCAATACTAGAATTGCTCGTGTTGTACAACTTATGGACATAGCCAAATTATGTCTGAAACGATATTACTCATCAATCTCACGTTGCCGTTCAGTTATTCTCAATCATTAGTCTAAATATGGTGCTTGATTATCCATTAGAATTGCCTACAGCTATATAAAAAACCTGCGTATGGCTTAAATATAACTTAAGCGACGAGTAGATTTAGCAAAATCTAAAGGACTACGAGACTTGATTTCGGTTGGCCACTAAGCCCATTTAATACGATCTAATTCCGGGCAAAGCAGCGGCAGACAAATCTGGGTCCGACCCCGAACTAATCTCTTGACCGCGAATTTTGGGTGAGCAGGAAGTTTCGCGCCTACGGGCCAGCCAGCATATCACACAAACGGGTGGGAGGACGAAGCCCCGATGCAATGGCAACACTCAAGTCTGAAGAGAGAGAGACCACGCCTAACGTGTATCCTATCGAATGACGACCTGTCCGCATTTTTTTGGCTACTCATTAAAAACTCATACATATTCATAACGCGGTGCTGCACCTCCCGCCAAAAAAAGTCCCACGGAATAACCGAAAAACTGAACTCATCGCAGATGATGTGTAATCATGGCGCGGCTTGAATTTCGGCATGTGAAAAAAACGTTTGCTTCGTGTCATGTTACTTAAAGTCAGAGAGAGAGTAACGCCTCATGTTTGAACGTAATCAATCTCCATGGTCTTAAGTCTCAGGTCAAATTAATACCAGTCTGCTAGTTCGACAGGTTGAATTAGACTATTTATTTATTTATTAATTAATCGACACTAAAGTTGTGCTGCACCAATGGCTTTCGGTGCACCTGCAGAGTCGGCGTATTATGATTGGAGATAACCGCGAGGATTTGGTAATTTGACATGTTGTGAGTTTGCATAATATCTGCATTGGTCACCTTTATTTGAGCGACGAGCTAATCCTTTGCCAGACATGTCGAATTAGCCAACATGGTACGCAGGTAACACGGTGTTTATGGTGATTTTATCGAGGCTGGATTGAAGAAGATCCAATGCCCATATTAGAAAACATACCCATAAAATCGCCTGCAAACGAGTTTGGAAGGAAATTTACATCAAAAATGCATCGAATGCATTTTAGGATCATAACTTTGTCGATTGTCTGCAGAAGAGTAATAAAAAAAAAACTTTCGGAACAAATTGGATAGAAATGCAAAAAAACGAATCGTATATTTTATAAAGTTCATTCACTCAAGTCAATCGACTAATTCCTTGATATGATTAATTTAATTGACTTGCCCATTGGCAGTAGATGGCGCTAATCACAATTTTCTAGTTTTTACTAGCAACAAACCGAGAATAAGTTGTAACATTTCTTTACATCGGACACCGTTGAACCCCGCAGGTTTTGCGAGCGTAAGATTTGCGAGCTACCTTCTCGCAAACACGCTAAGGGAGACCTCGCGAGAACGGCAAAAAGCGAAAAAACCACCAAGCGAAGCACTTATTTTACAACTCGCCACGGCGCGCAATTTCATCGCAGACATTTCGGCGGGGGCATAAAATGTGATTAAATAATAAAACTTTTATTTCGCAAGTAATTAAAAACGAGTTCCGCGCACGTTTCGGTTTAACCACAGAGGAACACGGGTCGCGAACTCGATAAAAAATATTTTGTGCACCTGATTTCTCGATCTGGAGATTAAAATAACGTTTTTTACGAAGGCGAAGCTAACAGCAATGGCGTTTCATAAAAATAGCGATAGTGAGCAGGTGAATTCTGAAGACTACGAAGCCACAGAGTATAATTCACATTGAATACGGAAGGCCTTACACTCAAATGCTAATTCATGATTTCTAACTCAGAAAAAAAAAACATATTCACACCAAGACCAACAGCTCGTGTTTCCCCCATAACACGGAATCATCGTAAAAGGCGTCGATCAATCATTTCCCGCGTAATGATCGCATCGCGCAACCTGCACAATATTCAAATCTGTTGTGCCTTGAATTCACAGTCATTCCAAGGCACATAACGCTCCCCCCAGCCCAACGCAGCATCACATTGATTGCGTGAGACTAATAACAGAAGAAGCAAGAGGCGATTTTTTTCAAAAATGTATGCCCCGAGAAGGATGTACGTCGAGCCCCGTGCGATGTCCGTCAAGCGCCCATCACGCTCACGAAGAACCCAGCGCATGCACGCGTCTCATTTATATTTTCAACATTTTTTTCCATAGTATTTCTCATCATCTCCACCGTTCAGACGCCGTTCAGCAGTTTTTCTACCGGTCTATCTCCGATCGCGCTCATATACAAAACATGCACGAGGTGTACGATTGTTGTACGTGGATAAAATCGAAATATCCATTGCCCACGATTCAATAAACTTGTAATTATACTGTCTCTGAAGCGCCTGCTGGGCGGCAATAAAGAAGAGATGAGCGGCTAATTGCTCAGCCATGCGGCCCCGGCCTCCGATTTGCCTTTAGTGCAACGGGCGGTGTTTTCATCCGTACGCGCGTGATTAGATTGGTAAATCGCGCATGCCTAGGCCAACATGGAGCTGCGAACTCACGTATTTGGATACTGGGAAAGGTCTGTCACTCGTAAATATTAAGGGAAATCTCAAAAAGGGAAAGTGCATTTAAAAAAAAATCATTAATTATATGTTGCTGGAATACATAACCATTGCGAATACACTTACAACGCCAAACAATCTGTCCATCATTCCGATTAAAAAAACAGTTTTTTCATTGGCCTGTTATTCCTGGTGGAGGTGCCAGATTTTATTATTCGCGATCCCTAAGGAACTCCGCGGAATCAGAAGATCTAAAAATCGATTGGAGACTGAACCGCAAGAATGTTTTTTGTGACCGCTAGATCCCCTCCCTGGGTCAGCGATTGTGAATAGTGTCTTTGCCTGGACATACTCTGGAGGTCGGCCACCCAAGGTGCGGGGGTGGCACAGCGGGGGCGGCTGGGGGCGGCGAGGCATGCAAAACACAAGCAACGACGGAGAGAGGATGTAAGCAAGACAGTCACAATACTGTTCGTGGACACGATTGACAACAGAATTCCATTAGTACACGACAATGAAATTTCAATTGATACGCATGATCTTTCCCCACACGCAGCCAGCTAATGGATCATTACTGACCTGTCGTTACGCTTCAATAGGCTGTCGATTTCTTAAATGAAAACTTTATTACAAGCAATTAATGATCGAGTGTTAATTGAAACCCGCCATCCATCATTGTACATTATAAATATTCATGTTCGGATATCTGCATTAAATATGATTACCAACGCAATTCGTTCTCACTTTGGAAAAATATTTCCATAAAAGTTCGTGATTTGAATATAATGTTGCGTTCGACGTTGCGGTGGCCTTCAGGATATTTCTGTACCTTCGGTGTCCCATTCAGACACCGGCATTTGATCTTTGGACTAACAGACTCGAGATAGAAACTGTAAACCTCCATTCTAAGTTTACTGGTGCTGGGTGCTAGGTCCGCAAGCCGGGTTTGCAAAAATGATGTCATCAGATCCCGAAAACTCTGTCCGAAGACATCTAGCGTTTCAACACGCAGAATGAATGTCCACATTTCGCGGATTTATGTCTTGTGCCTGCGGTTAGAGCGCCACGAAATATCTATTGCGCATATGGAAAATGACATTTGCGAATGGCTTCCAGAAAATGCAAACATAAATCTCCGAGATAAAATAGCATGTGGGTACACAACACTGCGAGTGAATTGTACGCTGTGGCACAGTGGTGCTGCAAACTTATTGGATATCGAAAGCAATTTACAAAAGTAATAGCTTTTCCTTGAAACCATGCGCTGTGTAAAGATGTGTTTACATAATGAGCTGTTTCTCTGGTTTACATTGATGTCCGCAACCCCCTTGATGGCTGATTTACTTCCTCTGCACTTTTGCCAAGAATATTTTCTAATAATTCCTACCGCATGGAAACCTAATTAAAAACATGGTGTTGACTCACGAAAGACACGCGTACATTGCGTAAACCAGATAGCAATGGGATGTATCTCGAAGCGACATGCAGCGCCCTTTTGAACTGTAATCACGTCTAATTATAAACGCCCGTCGAGCTATTCATTATTGGTCTGCGGGACTGTTAATCAAATGCGGCATATCGTTGTAGGACATTAGAGATGATGAATAAATAAACAATAGATGAGATATTTTTTGCTAACAACGCATGCGAACAGGAAAAAGGATGCGGATGACGCAGCAGCTTGCAATGCAATGCGTTTCTGGAAATTTTGATGACGAAATCCGCCGAGATCGATGACCATTTACTTGAAAAATGTAAATTAATCCGTTCGTTTGTGATCCGGCGACATTCCAGACGAACAAAAAAGGCGAATGGAGTCGAATAAAAATATTCGGACATAGCTATTCTTTTGACACGCGTGGAATGAGAATTGTCCAAGATTTCGAGTGAAGGTTCGCGGTAACTTTTCCCCCTAGAAAGACACTGGCGAGAAAGCTGACGGTGAAAACTCTAAAGCAGACGCCATTTCAAGTGCAGAACGCCTTCTCGACATCTGTTCGTACTTATTTACATCGAAGGTAATTAACAGATAATCTTCGTTTATTGGCTCCTTGCTTTCGAGCCTGGTCAACTAATTGCAAAAACTGCATCAAGCAAAATGTAATCATTATAAAATTGTACGCTGAGCGGCGAACACGACAGCCAAAAAAGGCAAACATAAAACGGACCATGGGTGAGCTATCGGCCTGATTTACTTTCCGGCAAAGTTTTAAGGGTCAATCCATGCATTTAAATGCGACGGACGCGAAAGACTGCGCTTCAGAATTTCGCTTCTATATAGATAAAAGAGAAAAAAAAGTGAAGACGGAGAAATTAAGTTTATTGTCGTCTACTTTAAGACAAAGATTTGAAACCTACTGACCAATGATCCGACAAACATGCAATGGAATACGTTTGTGCTCAATTTTGAGCATTTTTATGCATCCAAGCTCAGTGGCAAATAAAATGCATAGTAGGCATATATGGAAATCACAAAAGATAATATTCTTATCGTTTCTACAAACATGCAAACCTTCAGCGATTCACCTCCATCCGTGATCGTCGAGAAGAGCGAACATTTCATTTAAAAATAACGCTAAGAAAACACGATTACTGCAAATTGAATTATTAAAATGCGAAGCGGTGAGTAATGTTTGCTGTCAGCCACGACTCTATGACATTGCATGTGCAACTGCACTCTGATGATGATTAGATGATGATTATACAAATGCCGGATAACATGTACACATCCAGCCGGTCAAGCGGTCATCAAGTCGATTGATGCTAAGATCATAAGTCCCCATAAATTATAATATCAGTGCACTCTAAGACAACAACAATCGCGTACTCGTGATCACCTTACACTCGTTCCCCGTATTAGGAAACGCGGCAATCGCCGCAAATGCGAATGACTTTTGCCCCCGAGTGTATATGCTTCCAAGATGTATTATAGTCATAACTGCATCTTCGCGGCATACATAAGAGCACCTTTGGTGACCTCACATTACGGGCCGAAAAAATTGCATGTATCTAGCTGTTTTATTATAATATTTGCATAAAATAATTATTAGCTCGCTTCGGTGAGCATAGAGTTGACACTCTGGCTCATGCGTGAATGCCACCTCTGAAAACGTCTGTGATAAATGAGAGATAACGTGCTCAGGGGCATCTTGACACGCTGGTTAACTGTCGCCAAGTTTCCCTTTGGCAGTCTTGTGCTAAAACCCCTCCAGCAGAGATGAATAATATTTAAAAAAAATGGAGAGAAACATTTATCACTTAAAATTCAAGCGTTTAAGATCTAAGCGATGACTTGTCGAGTTAGTCATGCAAATGGATTATCACCAGAGTTTTTTTTTTTATTCTTACCTTGACTGTTTGACTCTTGAGTGGTTTATCAGGATCGGGAATGTATTCCAAAGTGATGCCGTAGAATTGTCCCTTGTTAATATACGTTATTCGGTCGTCTTCCCTCCTCTGGCTGGTCGATATTGGTGTCTCCAAATTGTATTTGAATCCGTATTGTGAGTATCTGGAACGAATAAATCACCAATTGTCAAGACAACATGTACAGCGAGGCAATGCGCTCACGACGTAGCAAAATGTTAAGTTTCAAGACGAATGGGCCAAAAGAAAAAGGAACCAGAGCCCCGTGACATTTCACCGACCCGTGGGTTCGGGACAAGGCGATTTCAACGCACGACTTGACAAAGTTATGTACGCCGACAACTCTAATCTGCACGTGAAAAGACAGTGGACTTATTTAGGTGTGGTCAAAAATAAGTGCAAATGTCTAGCGCTGTGGCCATGGTGTAGATTGCTAATCAAAAATCAGTTCTGTGCGGAGTTTAACGAATGAAGCGGACGACGGCGTACACGAGAGAGCTCCGTTTTAATTGGGCGAATGCATCCTTTTTCGGCGCCGAAAATCAGGCTCGATTTGCAAACCAACCACACACAAGCTTTCTATTATCATCGATATACATACTCGTGAATTTGGGCTCGGCACTTTTAGTTAATGCCAGTCTCACAAATCCATGTCAATTAAAATCTACGGTTCATTAGTTAAATTTAAATAGCATGTTAATTATTGACAGATAGAATTTTCTTCTAGAACCGTCGTCACATAAGCATCCGGTGGATTATTAATTCGAAATGAAACTCGCGGTCTTTCGAGGCCTTTATATAATCATATGCCGACGATTTATCGTGTAGATTTTTATAAAAATGCACTTAGCCAACGTCAAGATGCCCGCAAAGGGCATGTCGGCAGTTCTTTCTGGCCTAAGCATCGGCATTGCGTTCTCCAAAGACGCAGCTGTGATTGCGTTGGTCGGCGCACTTTTAGATGCGTTTTACTGCATTTCGCTGTTTTTACCCTCAGCCAGCTAACATCCATCGCATTCTCAGATCGGTATATCGACACATGCCAATACGTGCGTGCTTGCGCAGCTCCGAGCCTATTCGGCAACAGACAACGCACAATTATTATTAGATTATGAAGAATTGAAGAATTAACGGCGATAAATCAGCGGATGCATAATTGCAGATATTGTCCATTGGTTGAACCGTGTGGGGTCATACGCGGTCATCCGCGAGGATCTGGCGGCTAGAGTAAAATCAGTGCACGGACCGGAAGAGTCGATTACGTTCCAAGTCACCGCTTGCTAAGAACTCGCTTTTCCCGTTTCCTCGAGACGGCGGTGGCGGTGGTGGCGGCGGCGGCGAAAAAACAACGCGAAAAACTGTGCGCAGCGCAGCGACGGGCTCAATGTTGACAGATTTAGATCTAGCACCGTGTTTAGACCTCATTTGGCAACAATTTATTGATTCGCGTGGAAATTTCTTGTGTTCGCCAGGTCGGATTTGCGGAGGCGTTTGTTAATTACCATGTATCTTTCATTTGCACGAAAACTCAACGTAGCAATCAATCAAAGATTTTTTTTAGATCATTCCCAAGTCATAACCTCAAAAAAAAAAGAATGTATATAAATCTGAATGCAGAGTCTGTGAGGCTAGTGCTTTGTGTAAGATATTATGAACTCGTTCCGCTCAGTGCATCGCTAAAATATCTCTCGATCGCAATATAAACTTCGAGCTGACACATCGAACGTGTGATTAAATATATTTCCAATCGATAATCGATCAGGCCGCGCGTCCTATGTGAGCGGCTGCTCTAATGAAATATGGACGTCGTTATTATTTTGACCACTCCCTAAGCAACGATTTCGTCTTATTAAAATCAGAGTGATAAAAAAATGATAGTAGTTAACTGTGTTTGAACTAGTTTTGCCAGATCATCGACTCGCGCCGAGGTGTCTTGTGATGGGAAATTAGTTTCGAACGTCTCGTATTTATTTTACTAATTTCATTCAGAAGCTTCATTATGAAGTTGAGATCACCAAGATAAAAAAAAAAAAAAAAAAAAAAAAACGGAGCAGTGACCCGTTGGGATCGAGATAGTTAAGCTGCAAGCAAAACTTTCCATTCCGAAAAAAAAAAACTTATTCTTTGCCTGCGTTTTCCGATAGAATACACTTGCACAATTTTTTGGTCTTTACAAGGCAAAAAATAAACCACTGTATTGCTATATTAAGTAATAACTACATAATATTACTGGTATCGCACGCACTTTGAAATCCGCCTGCGCCTTTTGACGAACACCATTGAAATCCCCCCCAAAAAAAAACAATACAAAAAAAACTTACACTTTCGATATTTGAATTTTGTCCGCGTCGTTTTGTCTACCGAAGTCGTGCCATGGTCTTGACCTCCCGCCGTTGCTGCCTTGACCCGGCGACTGACCCGCCGCTCTTTGGGCAGCGAGCGCCGCTGGGTCGCTCAGCATGGGCGCCTGACACAGGTCGGTGTAGTCAAAGTTCTGAAAGACAAGGCAACACATCACATCTGGTTAGTTACCACGCCGTCAGAAATACACACACACACATAGCTCTTAACACACAACGCACGTGTTTTCTTTTTGTCTCGTGCGGTGATAACATTAATTTGTTAGAGCACATCAGACAAGAACACGAATTGATGTATGGTGTATCAGTTTTTTTTCATGCTCTGAAGTCGAGAGTTATTTCTTTCCTATAACACTCCTGCATCGTTTAGGTCAAACACCTAGGATAACTTTAAATATTAGTTACAGGATAATTTCCATATCTTTAAGATTCCTGCAAATATCTGTGCGAGCAGAGATACACACGGTCAGAAAATTCCTAAAAAAACGGGTGTTTCAAGAAAGGGTGTGTCTTCGGTTGCTACTGTTATAAATTTTGATATTTTGAAAAACGTAGACAGGGTGAACTTTTTAAAAATATTTAAAATCTACTATGCCTAGATATTGGAGATATACATGCACAAAACTGTGAGTATTATTATTATTATTTGACATAGACTAGAATCTGCTATTAGAATCGAATTAATAAATTTGCAAAAATCGTCAAATCACAAGCTGTTGTATTAGGTGGTCGCATACCACAACTTTCTAATACATTTCTTATCTCTTTTAATAAATGCTATCTCTATGATGATAATATGAAGAACTGCATAAAGCTCGGTTCTGTCAACAACGTTTGCTGCCATTCCGACCAACAAACGCATCGACATCATTTCAAAGACACCTGCATCCATGTTGTGCGAACCGCGTTTTTCGCAAGAGATTTCGAACGCAATGGCCATCGGGTCAACGATTATATGCTGCTCAGGTGTGGGTTTCTCATCACGTACTCGACATGCAGTGTGATGAATTATGGGTATTATTACAGTAATCTTTTAAGTCGAGACGTATACACATCGGACGACCCGCATCACCTTGTATAAATTTAATAAAATATTATGCGAATGCGTCGCGATGGTGCAGATAGCAAACGTTTACCGCACAACGAGTTCGCGGGGGCGTTTTTTTTATGTCCGTTCGATTCGGTGTGGTCAAAAGTAAGGGGGGTAGGTACGTGACGTACTCGGATCGTAATCTTTGATGCGAGACCGCCGCGCGTACATATCGAATTACCCGCCGCCTCGGTGCATTGGTCTTATAGACATACTGCGTGTTCAGATTGAAGTCATTGCAGTTGAGACTTTTGTGCATATTGATTATTGTTTGATGCATAAGTATGATCGTTAGTGTTGTGACGATGACCGTACCTTAGTTTTGTTTATGGTCAGTGTTGTTTGGATTGCCGATCTTGTGGAGATAAATGTTATAAAACGGTGATTTTAATATACTACATCTTATAACAGATTTAACAAAACTTTGAGATTGAAAATGTAAGATTTTCATGTTTGTATGTATGTTTTTTTTTCGTCTTATATTTACTAAATCCTAGTGTACTAATTGCAAGTCTCGCCGTAAAAGCAAAGCTTCTCATTATCCCATTATCTCGTTCAAAACGTTTCATAAAATGATTTATATTACCTGTAATTTCGTCCTGAAAATATCTACATTCGAAATTCTCAAATCGATTTTAATGGCATACACTTACGAAGATGTTTTCCTTTTTTTTTTATTAACTCAGAAGTTGGAAAAAATAAAATTCTAGAGTAAAAAATACGGTGAATCACGCACAAAGTTATCTGCATATAAATTCAGTGTCCACAAAAAGCTATCGTGAAGAAAAGAATCTACGGTTTGAGATAAAGAAACTAATAAGTGACCAGAACACGAAGCCATGCAAAAATTCTGAAATTAATTTTAAGCATCTAATTCTGATGCATGACACGTTACGCGGTGATGAACACGAAAATGAATCGACATTTTGATAATCGAACAAGACGCAATTTCATTGGTTACAACCAGCCAGGCTTACTGCGTCTCATCCACAGCCTCCTAAATTGATTGTCGAGACCTTCAACACAGCCACCTTAACTGGGATTGATTTAATAAATTCCTGACAATATAATACAAGCCATTCGGACGGTTTAATTGCGGTTCATGGGCCAGTATCTAATTACCAATTAGGATGTTAATATGAGCTTTCTAAAACAAGGTTGGGTACAGTGCGATAACGCATCTTGCAGCAAAAGGAAACTGGTTTAAAATGATATTCTTATTATTTTTATTGTTTTGAAGAAAGTTAATGGACAAGGTACAGGCCTATAAGATGTTCACATTTGAAATGTTGCTTTTTAAAGTTTTAAAATCAAATGGCAAATTACGATTTTGATCCTACAACTGCGTATTATATATTCGTTTTATTGGACCCGAAACATTTTTTAAACACATTTGAAAACGAGTGCGTCAAATTTTTGAATAACCAACAAAACCCGGCACTTCCACCGCAAATCAAACGTTCTCCCGAAGTTGATGTTTAACGCGTTAGAGCCAGACGCAATGAATAAGGGGACATAAGACCCCTCATAATTTACCACTTTCCTCTCTGTCAACCAGTGATTTTGTTTAAAATTATTTTTGGAGAATTTCTATTCTGCATTTGTTGCCTTTTCATATGTTGCATATGTTATGGCATTTCAGATTAAAAAATAAATAAAAAAATTTGTTTTCACTCTAATACAGAGCCCTTGACGATCAATTTTGTGCATTTCTCGACAACGTCTTCCGTCGTTCTCTTATATCATCCAGTTTCACCTATGGTACCACAATAACTGCAAAAGTCTCAAGAAAACGGTTTCTCTAAGATATATTGTTGCGGCAGCAGTAGAAGCTGCACCGTGCATGCGGGACTAGGAATGTTACAGTGTAAAGGTTTAAGTGGGCAGCGGTGAGGTCATTTTGAAACCGTTATGGGGCCGATACGAAGAAAAGGGAGCTCACAAATCGCCTTTTTATTTATAGCTCAATCAGAAGAAATTAAAGTGGATAATATCGCGCGGCACCAGCCATTCGGTCAGCCAGAACGAAAATCTGGCAAAATCAAAATATATATATCCAATTTAGGCATATTAATAACTTAGCTATAGCAGGATATTTGGCATGATGAACTTTGAATCAGAAACCATCACATTTAATAACGCCACAAGGCAGCGCATAAACTTGTTGGTTTGTTTAATTGCCCCGAAATTGTATATCATTTTCGACAATTTAGCTACCGAGTTAATTCGCCGTGGACCGCAACGATTTAAAATAATTTTATGGTTTTAATTTTTATGATAAATTATTTCGCCCGCGGTGCATAAAGATGTAAAGTATCGTAGAAAAAGCTGATATCGTTTCTCACACATTAGAAATTTGGAGGTGTGCATGAATAACTGATTGACTTGGCATAGATTAAGTGACTGGTAGCTTCCACGTGTATTACATGAGATACCGCAAATGTAGCCCGCATCCGTCTTAGTTTAACTTAACCCCTATAAAATACCTCCCTTCTAATGGCATTAAAAAAAAAACTATAATCAGAGTCAGCTGTGAACAGGTGAAGAACACGTTTTCCAAAAGACGATCCTCTCCATTGAAGAACGAGCCTCCATGGTCTGTCCATTTGCAGACATCATGGCCTAAGCATAGCTTAACCCGAGCTACCACATAAAGTCTAAACCATTGGTGCTAAGAAAAACCAGAGACGAAAACCAAAATAAAAATGAATAATGTAACGATAATTATTTGTGTGCGTGATCGAGTTAGTTGAAAATAACTGACGCATCTGCTTTTAGTGTGAGTAAAGAAATGGTTATTCTTGTTAATTAAAATTAACCGTTTCTGAATGGGCTAAATTGTGCGGCGCACACCGTGGATATAATTGGTAGGTGAAGCAACAAAGACAAATGATGTTGATTGCTGCAGCCGTGTTTGTTTATCTTGAAAGGTGGCTGGTTAATTATCACTGTTAGGACACGCTGTTTTCGACGCGGGATACGTTTTGGCATCGCCTCCATGCAGGAGCGTGTACCATAGGGATATGTTGTGGAATCTGATTTAAATTTCAAACAGTTGCAATGCGTGGGTTATTTTATTATTAGTCGGGGTTCGAGTCCCCGTTTGGGCATCAATTTTTGAGACCTACTAGTGTTCCTAATAATGGGATACGTTGTCTTATAACACGATGATACTGAAGGTTTTCCATTTGTGTACCTATACTGCAATTTATCTCAAGATGACGGGAGATGCGCGCATATGCTTCTAGACTTCAGTTTAGTGTCGGTTTTTCAGTGGCAAGTTAAGTAATTAACAGACCGTTAACAGACAAAAACATATGAGATTGACTGTGGCCAGAAAAATAACAAATTAACCGACTGTTAAGTTCTTAACGAAACTGAAAAACTGGGACTAAAATTATGGGTTTTAGACTCATGTCAACTTTATCTAACATTGTAATAGTTTTGAAAATAAAACTAATTAAAAACCGAGGGTTTGCAATGCCAAGTACCTACTTTTTTTCTAAATGCTTACTCAAATTTTCATTAAAACTCGAACAAATTCAGCCACGTGGGGTATAACAGCATGGTCTGATACCTGCATGTGTGCATGCAGGTGAAATGAAATGGGGTATGGTGTAAGACTTTTCAGTGAAATTTTGCATGGAAAATCGTTGAAAATTGTACGAACTACCACGTGCTTTCATGTATGTGTGCGGATCTACGTGGTGGAGGTGCCGGCTCTGATTTCCAGAGATCCAAAACCCCGGTCATCGTCCGTGAAAATGAGAATCTTACGACCGAATTATTCACGCCGAGCCCCGTTGGAGCTGATATTATCGAGATATTAATTCGCGTATCGATTACCGTGCCGAATTTGCATATCGCAGACCTATGGGCGGAGAGATAGATTTAACTAGCGATAGATAACATAATCGATATTTCATATCAATTTATTCCATTTATATGATCACAACTATCTTGACTGTAAAAAAAGATTGCTACAATCTCGACACAAAACTCGTGGTTTGATTAAACGATTATTTTATTGAGTTAGTGGCATAAATTATACCAAACAAACAATGCACATCCGAACAGGTATCGAGTATTTGTTCATGGCATGACTATTTTTACACACACTTTTAAATTATTAACCATAAATTCTTAACTGCCTTAAACGATTCCTACGTAATGAAACAAACTCCACATAAAATTGATTTGAAGACGACCGGTTGGCAACATAATTCTCCTTTAACGAATAAATTCATATCATAATCATAACATCATTGCGAGAGCAGTGATTCTCCCGAACGACTGACTGCAGCGGTTTACGATTACACAGACAAGCATTACGTCCACAAACGCCAGAGTCAAAGGTTTTATTGACTTAATTTATGTGCCAATACCCACATAGATGATCTGGGCGATACCTGCACGCAGCACAGAGCGCGAGTGTACCTCACAGCGCGCATGAGCACTAAACCGGTCAGACTCGGCTCCTCCACCAAGCGAAAAATATCAGAACTGATTCCTTATTATTGAAATTTCGCGAGGCAAGTAGATCCGATTAGATCTTCAGCAAATTAAACCGCAAGAAAAGGCAACCATAAAACGCAAATTGTGCTCATGTCATGGCCCATTATAAATGCTAACAACAGTTTTGATAACTCCAAGTTATGATATTGTTAAATGGGGGTTCCTAAGCCGGAAGCATGCTTCCTTGGCCACATCTTCGTGGTCGTTCGCAGCACTTCCTTAAAAGAGGGATGCGTACACTTTCGGCGGGACCATGAAAAGCACGGCGCATCCAACAGGTCCTTGTGAGGTACAGCACGCATCAAAAGCAATTGACTCACCTGTTGGTGTATCGCCGTCTGGTCTCTCGGCGTGATCGCGTCGGCGCCGATCCCGCTGTCCGGCGAAGGGAGATCCACTGTTAATCCAGCAGCCGTCGCCGCCGTCACACCCCCCTTGTTGTTGTGGTACGCCGTGCTCTGACGCACGTACCGCTCCATCAACGACGCCGTCGACGTCGCACCACCCCCGCCACCCGCACCCTCGGGGCTTTCAACATACGCGGGTATCTGTTGTCGCAGTTGGCTCGCGTACTGATCCGTCGTAATATAGTCACGATAATAATACGGATCGGAGGTAGTCGCGAACGTGCCCGTCGAACTGGCACCGCGCACGTTTGCAGAGGTCGTAATGTACCCGCCACCCGCACTCAGCCCGCCGCTGCCTTGCGACACGGACGTCGCGTACTGGGACACGTGCTCGTTGTACGGTATCGGCGACGGCGAGCCGCTGCCCCCATGGTGTTGAGCGTTGTTCATGGAGGCGAAAATTTGAGAACTATAAGCCATAGCAGGCTTGAGACCGTCGGCGGTGGCGATCAACTCGATGGGTCCGTTGCCGTCATTCAGCATAGACGACGTCGACGACGTGGGGGTGCCGTTGATTGAGCGACTCCCGTGTTGGGGCGAGTTCAGACCGCGACCGTGTCCCCCGTGCAGCTCCTCTTTGATGCTGTTGTTGTTCACTATGTCCACGACGAGGTCGCCTTGACTTCCCGGACCTCCATTGCCAGAAGAGACGAGTACCACTTTGTGTCTTCCCAACCCCTTGTTGCTGATTATGATGCCGCTATTGTTGTTGTCCAAACCGGGCGAGGAGGTCGACTTGTGGCGGTGATGGCTAAGATCTTCCGGTTCACGCTTGACAATCAGTTGCTGCTGGGTGTGGTGGAGATGCGGATGGTGCAGTTGTTGGTGGTGGTGCAAGAACAGGCCTGGCAGGTCTGAAGAAGCCACCGACTGAGGAGAGGCGGCTCCGCTAAGTGAAGACGCCGAGGTAGGTGGAGCTATCAGTTCAAGACCGGCCCCGGCCGCAAGACCGGCCCCTCCGCCGAGGCCATTGGCTTGCTTCGCGAGCAGCGCGCCGCTACCGGCGGTGGAAGTGGCGCTGTAACGAATGCAAAGTATCTGTTTAGATAGCGACACTAGAATGAAACAGGAGGAGTCTGGTCGGGCAAGTACACAGAATTCAGTGAGTTGGCACGGGGAGGCAAAAAGGGACAGCACTCTTCCTGTTAAGTGAGCAACCAATCATCTGTTCATGACTAGTTCAGCAAAAAATAAGTGTGCGTCTACGCTATAACGCACACTCGCGCTCCGAGCGCTTCCTATGTTTTTCTGATCCAGTGAAAATGATAAACCGGAGTCAATTATTTGCGGTTTAGACATACGAACTGCGAAGTGGTCCACAATAGGCCGCTGCTCCGCGACTAAAATGCACCGGCGACTGACATGGCAAGAGTTGTTTATGGCCCGACCTCTGATTGTGTTGCATTGAGTTTCTGCGCGTTCAAGGATCCGAGGAAATGCAGTTTTGGAGGACATTAATAATCGGGCTCATTGTTGAGGACAGCGGTACTTTGAGATATCAATGCTGGCGTCGCTATGATTTATTTTCGCATGCACACAGGGAGAGTTACTGGCGTCATGCAATTTTTCTTCGAATAAAATCCATCCCTCAGCTACGAATGCCTACACCTAAACAGAGCCAGAGTAGGTCTCACTTTAAGAGTCAGAGGCTATAACTAAAACTCATTAATTAAGCCATAAAATGTTTAATAAAACATTAATAAAAAATTCACTTGTATTTTAGCAAGTGAAAACCATCCCAGAATACGCATAGTCACTTAAAAAAAGCACATAAGCGCGGGCTATATCTCGCGAAAATAAGCTTCCAGAATATGATGAATGATCAGTATCTCTTAATTAAAAAAAAGGTGCACTCTATAATTTAAGTCTGATTATCACAGACTTCCGCCCGTTTGTTTAAAAGTTATCCTTGACAGTATCAAATTCGTGTGAGCATCACGACAGCTTATGCATCTAATTTCATGCAATGGCAGAGTCCCGTTTGTGATATTCACATCGGTTTTCATCTTCTCTGCGATGAACTGTTTACCTGAGCACGAAATGAACTTAGGGGCTAACACATGAGAACGTAAAATTAGCGCCGAGTTTTCTTGCATTTGGAATCTTCTCCACGGATTATGTTAAGATTGCGGTCAGACTTCTAAGAAATAAATGTTTATACCTTTCTCTTGATGATGGTTTGTGTACCATGGGTCTGGTGTATTTTTATGAGGACTATCCTGGTTCCAATTTAAAAATTCGTGTGATTTATACGAAATTAGTATTTTATTGCCGGCGATGTTGCTTCATCACTGAGCTTTAATGGCAATCATTTCTTTCCCGCAAGGATGTTTCCGCACGTGAAATACAAGAGCCGAATAAAATATATACCTCTCTACTTTATGATCATGTTTCGTACAGTTCAGCCCCATTTCCCCATTCCAATTTCGAACGCATCTCGAATTCAAAGATATATTGCCCATTAAAGAAAATCCAACTTCGGACTCCGTTGACCTCATGAATTATTGATAGGGTTTTTATACGGAAACAACAGTTAACGCAATTTTGAACAGCAGCAGCAGCAGCACATTTTTATTTATCATCGAAAACCAATCGTTAAAACTAACATCGCCGCTCCGAAATGCTTTCACGGAAACCAACATCTCTTCGACAAACTGGAATGGGCGAAGCGAATTAAAAGCCCACAATTTTATATTTAGATAACGTAATTTATAACGACTTCCCGCATTTTCTTTTCCTCTCCAAAGATTTCGTGTAATAAATTGTTTAGTTTGTGGCCAAATTTACGGGACTGCATGAATGTTTGACAGTTGGTCCAGCCCATATATACGCTTATCGTGTCCGGGCACAATTAAAACTGACATTCACCTCACTACCAATACCTAAACGACAAGGCAGGCAAAATGTAAAGGAAAAAAAAACGAATACCCTTTACTGTCGCTCGATCGTCGATGCTCGAGATTATTTATGCTATGAGAGAGAAAGGAGAAAGCTTTAGCTCTTAACTGAAGACCACTGAATGGACATAACAGAGACAACTAATCTATTTTCAGTGTTCACCGCGTCAAGAGTGGATTGAAATCGAAATATATTATTCATTCGATCGACGCCGGGTGCCAATGGCAACGGGTGCGTGGGATAGAAGCCTCGGTCTAGCGATGACCTTGAAATGACCCTGGTCTCAAGCTGGCTACAACGGTGGAGGTGCCGGATTTTAAGCTTCGAATTGAATTATGTTCGTTATTCTAGTCGTACTTAGGCTTTCTTGTAAGTATGTGGACGTTAAAAACGGTCAGCCGCAAGATTCTCCTCTATTCTAATGGTAACATCTCGTGCAAGCATCAAGGCATCGTGGAATTCCGACTTTTGATTTGCTCAACGAATATTAATCACTTTTAAAGTGGACTTGAATTGACAATGCACGCAATAGACTGGTCTAATTGACGCAGATTTCATGTTAACAACTAATTACGCAGCTGGAAATCACGATGGCAATATTTCACTATCATTTTTATAGATTTCTTAGTCAACTTTTAAAACAGCAATGAAACGTGGTTTAATTAAGTGGTTATATTTTGAAAACAAAGCAAACTAAAATGCAATTCATCTTTAGAATACAATTTTTCGCCAAGAAATATACAACTTATAGCTCGCCGGTGTTACACGAAGAATATATAAAGACATTGGGTGGAATGGATGAATGAAAACATAAATTAGCCAATAGACAAACACGAACGGAACAATCACAAAGCTAATTAATTTCAGAGAGTGTGTCTGGGCTCATTGACAACCCCCACGCGCAGTTGCAATGATGCACCACATGCACGCAACATGCATTTAACTCGATGCACTCGCGGAATATGCACATAAGCAAGTTAGAACCCATATAAAAAAAACCACTGGACGCGCATCTATAACATCTAAACTAACCAAAAAATAAGAAAAAAAAATCAACGAGTGACATTCACACATTCTTTCGATCAAAAAATCAACCTCATCCGTTGCAAATATCATTTTTGCACTGTAAAGTACCGTTTCACTCGTGTCGCCCTGTAAGGATCTTTCCAATCTAAGAATCAGATCTCGGCTGGGTCAAAGGTAAGACCTCGCGTACTCTTCGGCATTCGCAAGAAACTGCATGGTTACACGGAGATGCACACGGTTTACAATTGAGCACATATGAACACATTCAACATCTAGGACACTGCAAGATTGCCTGCTAAAAGAGGCAGTACACTATAATATAAAACATGTATAAAGAATCAAATGAGGGTATGTGTATCATTCTTCCTCTTCGATCAAAAGAAAAAAAATGATAACCTCGCAAGCTTTATATATACCTTTATGCAAGATGTAATTCACATTGGGTCGATCCCTTCTCGTGTATGTGTGTGTGTTTTTTTTTGCCGAGCCGAGAAAGCTAAAGCTGCTGGCCCTACCATTCCTCCGCCTTGCACCGTGGCACGCTGGTAGCGTCGAGGGATCTTCGTACAAAACCGCGCGCGTACACACACAGAATGCGTTTCTTGTTGTAAAACTACATCCGACCGGTTTGAGATCCACTTCAGTCGTTTTGTGCATCGGGAGTGCATTCGAAACACTTGAATGGTAAATATTTAAAGTTGAAACTGCTGCCTACACCACAGTTTCAATCGCAGTGGGCTAACCCAGACGATTTATCGGAATGGAACGGCTAGGCGTTTTCCATACGGGTTATCTATAACTCACGTGTAAGTAAGAACAATAAAAAAAAAATGTATACTACTTACTGAATAGGTATAGGAGGTTCGATCATGATTGAATGGAGAAGAGATTAAAATACGGTAAAATTTCAAATAATGAAGAGGGTGTAGTACATAATGTACTTGGGGCCAGTTTTACTGTCTGGTAACTGACAGTTACAGGCTCATCTCCTTGATCACAGCCAATCAGGAACTTCTATTTGCATCTTAATCCCGGTTCCTTATTTGACTTAAAATCCTGTAAATCTGGCCCAGATTTCAATACCGGGCCCAAAAATGAAAATGAGCCACGACATAGGTACTATAAAATTAGCTCAAAAGCGATATTTTCTTTGTAAACTGTTTTTTTTTTATTTTGATTCCAATTGATAACAGTTTTCTGTTCCGATTGAATGGATTTATGTCTAAGACTTTAGTCAGTGAATAAAAAACCACTGTCGCTGCAACGCACGGTCTTTCGCGACGCAGCTTTACAATCGCTGCCGAGTTCGATTGGTAAGAACAAGGTCAGAATGAGGCGTCTTCCTCAATTGAAGACATATTTCTGAAGAAGCTTTATACGAGTCTGCTCTGCAGGACACAAGAAACAAGGGCGAATCCACGGACTGTATTATGATAATATTATTACCTGTACATCTAGCCTAGCTCGGTGCTGTGCACGAATAAAAGGCAACACCCGAAATACACCTCGCGGGACCTCGAAGGCGAATGCTTTTATCACGAAATAAGTTTTATTGCCGACGTTTTAACTATTTACACCCTCTTGTACAACTTTTCTTCTTGCGATATTGATGGTAATTTATTTATCGAATGGGCTGGGCTGCGAATTTCTTGTATATCGATTTCTGAATAAATAGATGAGTTTTCTAAAGGCGTTTTTGCGAAAGCCAACCATGAAACCAAACTGAATTTTGGCATTACGCAAAGATAATATATACCTACGCGGCCATCTATCTCTTCGTGTTACGGTGGTGAGCGCGCGATGCAATTAATCTGCTTCCAGATGCATCTGTCACGCATGAGCAACCATGGTAAATAGTATTTCACTCCGCTCCCATCACAGAAGGCAACTCACCATTCGCTGTTAAAAAAAAACTGTAGCATGATTTTATTTTTTGAAAATATGAGCGTTAACGGCCATGCGATTTCGGAGTGATCGTTGAGGACTGCGCAAATAAACCAGTGTGGCAGCTTGACCATTCAATCTATTAAAAAAGCTTTAACCGATATTTAAAATGCGTTTTTTTTTTAAGTTTCGAAAAAAATCTAGCATAAAAAGTCGCATGATTTCCGAGTGTCCACGCTGCTGACAGCAAATCATGAACGCAGCATGGCAATCGGCTTGGGTGTTGGCCGTATTCCAGTCAAGTAAGTGGACACCTTTCTTTCCGAACCGATCCACTTGCGTCTGGCATCGACTTCTCAGGGAGATCAATGGATTAATGATACATCCGACTCGTAATCCAAGTGTAGGTACTCGGCGCGGTCTGTAGGTATAGCGCCCCTGGCAGGTAACTGACTTGCCCGTCTGCCACCGATTTCAATACGGCATGCCAGATTTGTTCCATCCGTTGCCAAGACGATGCCAAGTGCTGACAACTATTGCCATCTCAGTTCGACCCCCCCAAACCATTTGCTTCTTATTCTCAGCCGCGACTTATTGTCTATTCACTCATCCCTTTCATCCACATTCTATTGCGCTCAAATTCTGTCTCTTTCTCCCATTGTGCTCGACTGATGTTAATGTCATTTATAATAGTTCTCTCCCCGCGCGAACTGGAGGGTTGAAAAAAAATTAGGGTATAGGCTTTTTGATATATTGTTCGTTTGTTCAGATGGCGATAGGTATCAGTATCAAATTACAAAGATCTAAAGATAAAGTTAAGGCAAGCTTTAGATAGGTGGGATTTGGGATGCATACAGTAGCGATAAATAAATGCAACTTGCTAAATCTTACGCTCCGAAACATCCGTATTCCGATTTCAGTTTCGATGTAGTGCTACATACTTACAAATAGCCCTAAGCTAGATTTACAAAAATCTTCACCAGACAAGCAAACCACATCAGATAGTCAAAAGAAAACAACTCACGGCCAAATATCTGCAAGTTTGTCTTTGTCGCCGCCGACTGCCATTTGAGGCATCTTGTAGTATTCATAGATGAATCCCATCGACTGGCCTTGATCTTCAGCACCCCCCGTGCTGATGTTCATCATCGCCGAGGTTGCCGCGGTCAGAGGGTGCTCGTAGTACGCCCTCCATCCGCTGTCCTCGGCGCCGCCACCCCCGCCCTGTTCGGAGGGTGGCATGTCACCCATACGCGCCAAAGGGGTCCCAGAGCGGGAGCCCAGGGGCGAAGGCGACAGGTACTCGTCGCCAACCTCCTTCCGCTTCCTGATGGAGGAACAGGAAGAGAATGCACGGTGAGAACAAGTGTAGTGTTGTGGCGATAGACCGAATACGAATACTAGGGGATCCAGATCAACATTTCATCATTTCCAGTCAAACTAGTTGGATGACTTGCGAGTGCAGAACACTTTCAGGTATGGGTAGATATTTAAATAAGGATTCAGAGAAGGTATATCTTTCTTATACGATATTTATCACTTTTACACTCGTTGCTCTTTTGAATTGCTGGTCTTTTTCAAAACCGACACACATGAACAATGGCAGAAAATAGAAATAATTGCAGAGTATAAACTGTAAAGTGTTCACAGTGATAACATGTTATATATACTTTAAAAATACATCCCATGGACAGTGTTGTGGCGTATTAATTTATGCATTTCGTGCAAACCGCAAGATAATAGTAAGTACATAGGCCTTAAGTAATGTAATAATCAGGAGAGTAATGGACAAACGACACGCAATGCGGTACTGCCCGCTAACAATGCAAGCATTTGATTGACCATTTCCTTGGATAGAGCACGAGGGGAAAAAATGGGAAACATCTATGATATTTCAAGTGTGTGGATAAGCGAGAAAAAGTCAGTCGTGAGACAATTTTTTAAACGATTTCTACGATTACACCATCGTGTACAGATAGGGTTAACGTAATTACTACTTATTCATGTACGCATTTGGGCGTATTAGAAAAAATTAAAATGTTAAAAAGTACTTTTCTGAGATACGCATGCGATGTGCGGTGTACGCATGTAAGATGCCACTGGAGTTTGTTTTACACCAAGAACGAAAAGCAATTAATATAAATTGTGGATTACTTTGTTGATGACTGGCGTTTAAAACACAATTTCACTGACAGCAAAGGTCGAGTCGAAATTGCCCTTGTGCAGAGTAGGTATAATTACAAATTGAAAGTGCAATTTCTTTAAGTGAAAGAATATGCCATACCATTAACTTGATGTATTTTAGCATATTATGCATTAAACTGTAAGTGGGTCATTCCATATCAAGTGCCCACACTCAAAACCTTCACTATCTCAGAACTTGACGAAATTTTCAGGAGGGTTAGAACACCGGAAATAAAAAATCTCTTTTAAAGTTTTTTTCCATATGTCTAGCGGTTTGCCCGTGGCAGGGGATGGAAAAATAAAATATTTTACTTTTTGCCCCGCACGGCCATTCACTATATTCACTCTAGCGTTTGAACAAATAAACTTAAAACAATGGGATTAGTTCTAAAATGATAATCGTGCTTTCATTAACAAGAAAAAATGCATAAATTGCTTACTTATCAAGTTTAGGGGTAGAAAAAATCCACCCTTAAATTTCAACCCTTAATAACTCGAGAAGTAATATTTTTTTTTTTTTTTTTTTTTGTTGTGAAGCATCTCCTGTCTATTATCTTTCCATGAAAAAAAAATTAATCATTAACAGCCGTATGATCAGAAGTTATGAGATTTTTATTGTATAAATGTGTGTGCATTTAGTTGTGTTTCTGCAAGTCTGTTAGCATGGTCCATGCAAATCACCCGTAAATTGATAGATTATATAATTTTTCAGTTTAAAAATTGTGTGTAAGTACTACAAAGATTCTTTTTACTCACTCATTTCTTCGTTTCACTCTGACCTATCACTCTGGCTTCTTCGAACAACGGCGAGGAGGAGAACACCCGCGTGGCTACTGAGTGCTCAGACACGGGTACGAAGCAATGCAGTTTTTGCGTGCCGGGAATTGGCCGGGATGACGCAAATCGTGTGGCTAGCACCTGTTCTGTGTCTTGGTGCTCCTCAATAGTTCCGAATGTGAAGTTGATGGTCGGGATGGCTTCGACCGCCCAATCGAAGAGTTGCCGGGGTGTTATTATTTGCGACTCGTAGGGGCGCTGAAGACTCGCCCGCGCTGCCAGCCGCTTGACCGTCCCTCCGACGCCGTCGCAGGCGCTCTTCCCATGTGACGTCGCCGTGAAATGCCACTCCACGTCGGCCCCAAAGTCTCTTTGATAGTGGCACAAGTTGGCAAAATTTTTCCTATTTTTATATTGCGAGGCTGCCCCATCAGAAAAATAGAACATCTTCTTTATGGTCTGAAATTTATTGTGCAAAAAGCTCACGAGTTTTTTTATGAATGCACTGCGACAGTGTTGTGGATCAAACTCTCGGAAATTACAACAAAGCTGATGTGGCGCTCTTCCCCGCCCTCTTTGTAATATGCCACGAAGGGGTGGATGGTGGCGGACGCATTGTTCCAGTGGAACCCCTGGGCCTCGTCTTGTAGCACGAACGCATAGTTTTCGGCAAAATCACAGATCACCAAAAACTCGCCGGGCAGGAGACCGCACTTGATGTCCGATTGGTGCGAAGAGATTGGTCTCCTGCCCGGCGAGTTTTTGGTGATCTGTGATTTTGCCGAAAACTATGCGTTCGTGCTACAAGACGAGGCCCAGGGGTTCCACTGGAACAATGCGTCCGCCACCATCCACCCCTTCGTGGCATATTACAAAGAGGGCGGGGAAGAGCGCCACATCAGCTTTGTTGTAATTTCCGAGAGTTTGATCCACAACACTGTCGCAGTGCATCTATTCATAAAAAAACTCGTGAGCTTTTTGCACAATAAATTTCAGACCATAAAGAAGATGTTCTATTTTTCTGATGGGGCAGCCTCGCAATATAAAAATAGGAAAAATTTTGCCAACTTGTGCCACTATCAAAGAGACTTTGGGGCCGACGTGGAGTGGCATTTCACGGCGACGTCACATGGGAAGAGCGCCTGCGACGGCGTCGGAGGGACGGTCAAGCGGCTGGCAGCGCGGGCGAGTCTTCAGCGCCCCTACGAGTCGCAAATAATAACACCCCGGCAACTCTTCGATTGGGCGGTCGAAGCCATCCCGACCATCAACTTCACATTCGGAACTATTGAGGAGCACCAAGACACAGAACAGGTGCTAGCCACACGATTTGCGTCATCCCGGCCAATTCCCGGCACGCAAAAACTGCATTGCTTCGTACCCGTGTCTGAGCACTCAGTAGCCACGCGGGTGTTCTCCTCCTCGCCGTTGTTCGAAGAAGCCAGAGTGATAGGTCAGAGTGAAACGAAGAAATGAGTGAGTAAAAAGAATCTTTGTAGTACTTACACACAATTTTTAAACTGAAAAATTATATAATCTATCAATTTACGGGTGATTTGCATGGACCATGCTAACAGACTTGCAGAAACACAACTAAATGCACACACATTTATACAATAAAAATCTCATAACTTCTGATCATACGGCTGTTAATGATTAATTTTTTTTTCATGGAAAGATAATAGACAGGAGATGCTTCACAACAAAAAAAAAAAAAAAAAAAATATTACTTCTCGAGTTATTAAGGGTTGAAATTTAAGGGTGGATTTTTTCTACCCCTAAACTTGATAAGTAAGCAATTTATGCATTTTTTCTTGTTAATGAAAGCACGATTATCATTTTAGAACTAATCCCATTGTTTTAAGTTTATTTGTTCAAACGCTAGAGTGAATATAGTGAATGGCCGTGCGGGGCAAAAAGTAAAATATTTTATTTTTCCATCCCCTGCCACGGGCAAACCGCTAGACATATGGAAAAAAACTTTAAAAGAGATTTTTTATTTCCGGTGTTCTAACCCTCCTGAAAATTTCGTCAAGTTCTGAGATAGTGAAGGTTTTGAGTGTGGGCACTTGATATGGAATGACCCAAGTGCAATCAGTATGCAAATAACGGATTTGCAACAACAACAAAAAAGGTTAGGTCGTGAAATTGCTCTTCAAATTATATTTCTCAGGTGCCGTATTTAAATACAGAGCAATATAAATTAAGGGACTATTTTTAATTGTGTACAAGCGTTATAAAGATAAAAGGCACGTCGTAAAATTTCGACAAAGAAGAGGATTCCAACTGAAAGCAGCAAAGATTTTAAATTCCCCCCCAGCGGGCATTCGCGCACGGTTACATTCGCGATCACAAAAAAAAAAAATATGATAATTCGCCCAAATTATTGAATAGAGTGCGAAAATGCCTCGATGATTTCACTCATCATAGTGCCAAGTTTGAACGCCAAATCACAATAATCATTATCCATTTCCTCAAAAGACCAACCAATTGCGTCTAAGACATCGCCGGGTAAAATCTATAGCGAAGACGCGCGATGCTCGGACCCTTCTCCAGACACCATCGATGGCCTACAAATATCTGCATATTTATGGGTCTCGACAATTCGGACTGCTTCACGAATAGCGTGACTAGATAGTTTACTAGCATTCTACGCGCGATATTAAAGAAGGCACCGACTCGATTTCGAAAACACCTGCAGCGTGGAATGGTTCGTCGTTGCATCGAGTTCTATAGCAATTACAGCCTGTTGATGGCACTTAATGTGCAATTGAAACGTTTTAATTATTCTCCACAGGTCGAAACACTGGTGTCTTTGCAGTAGTAAACCGCGTTTCTGTGTATCTTTCTGGATTTGATTCATGGTTTCTCTTTGGCAACGTCAAAACCACGTGTTTGATCTAACTGTACAATAAAAATAAATGTGGGGAAGTTTGGGGCTCAGCGTGCATCGCGGTTGATATCGACCGTCTGAGTTTCGAAATAAGAAGCCACAAACAATTATCACTCTGTAATTTGAGGAAGATTGTGACCGCTCAATAACGCGAAATACAATTTTCTCGGAAGGGAGGTAATTTGTGGCTTGACCCAATTAACGGGTATTTTTTTACCAAGAAACGAATTAAGGTCTCAAAACACGCAATAAACAATAGTTAGGTGTATTCGTAATAGGTGCATAAGACGTATTATTTTATTAAATTGTGACTAAGTACATGAGGAAAACCTGCGCTTGGCAGTTTAGAAAGTGGATACACCAGAAGGTGCATGTTGCAAACAAAAATATTGATTTTTATTGAAGAAAAAATGGTTGAATTTCTCACTTGTGTGCAGCAAAGTGTAGAAATCATTTGCAAGTGGTACTGCAGATTGTTTTGTATTTTTAGTCAACATTTAAATAAATAATTTGAGCCCTTAATCGTTATACAACACCACTTCCTTTCAACAATTATTCATCACCAATTTACTACAAAGAAATTCAGTTGGACCGCGAATTAAATTTATTTTATTTTATTTTTTATAATTTAAAAGATTGTTATTCTTGCAAAGGAAATGCGTTATAAAATTAAGTGTAGCATTTTTACGTAGAGTTTGTCACGCGCAAACGGCAAATGCTCGGTTGCATATGCGTGAATTCGTGAGGCTAATTGAGATAAAGCTAGCAAATTAAAATATTATATATTTGTTTTATTTAAAAAAAAATAAATAGGACGATAATATTGTTTTGCCAAGACTCTGTTATTAAACTGATAGGTATTTTAACTTATATTACACCAAGTAAAAAATCGTGCCAGTGCAATATTTTTCGGCAAACAATAAATCTCTTTATATATATTTATATATATGTAGGCACACACTTATAAGTATATTTCATAATAACATGTACCTACGGGTCGTGGCAACTTGCTAAGCTAAAACAAAATTACCACCCAAGTACAAAAAAAAATCAGAATTACTCAAATTGATTTTTAATGTTTTGATGCCAAAAAAAAGGTGAACGATGATGATAACGCCCAATAACCGTAAAATGCAATTTGTGACAAATCCCGTTATAGCATCTTTCTCTTTGTCTCTAGAGTCTAGACACACGGTCGGGCTCGAATTTGAGTGACTTGACCATGATTATATAATGCACCAACAAAGAATTATATTATAATGATTATATTGCACGTAGTATCGTGAGTTTCATCAGCAATATAATTGTGGTTTTAGGTAGAAATTTAGCCCGTGATTATTTTGTTACGCTTCAAGATCTTATAGAAGGATTCAATTAAAAAAATAAAAAAAAAACTCTGGTTGAATTTATTCTTACACGATTAAAAAAAATCTAGTGTTTAATTGAAACGTAACAATTAACTATGAGAGAGTTATGTGTGTTAACTCCTATGATCTTCTAAACTTATCTGACATCAACAATTTATAAAGAAATTAATACCATTCGCCAGAACCAAAAGTGCATCGAATATTTTACATCAAAATATACATCCGTAAAACAATAAGAAAAAAAAACAACGAACGCAATTTAAACATTCAAGATCGTAAATATGTCTCACACTCACAACTGATTTCAAAACGCGAAAGACCATCACAATACCAATTACTGCACCACATCACAGGTGGCGAGGGCGCAACCACTTGGGCAGTACCGAGACCTTGAACAAGTTATTCTGCACGCAAGTGGGCAAAGGGTGTCGTATGGTCTATCGCCTACACTTGACACAAGCCGACACCTTGAAGCCTCGACTCTCGTGTATGTTTTATCGCTGCCCAAGAGTCGCGTGGCCTCCTGCGCATGTGGGTGGCTGCGCGTACACCGCCGCTGCCCATGCGCCACGAATGATGACATCTGGCTGCTTCATCACCGGCCCACGTCTTGCCATCATCTCTAAGACATCCGAACGTGCCGAAGAGATCGCGTGCTTTCGTCGTTGTCGTCGACGTTGGTTTACGACGAACGATTGAGCTTTCAGATTGTAAAATGTTCGTATATTTTTTTAAATTATAATATAAAGTTGCTCTCTTCGGTCGGACAGAATCTAATTTACAAAAATTTTATGAATGAAACTGAAGCGTGATATAGTACATGCATGAACATTTCTGTTCGACTAAATTATGTGATATGCTAATAACCCTGAATGCAAAATATCAAAGAGATCCGTAAAGTTTTTTTGGCATGCCGTTACGGTTTGTGTTGGAACATGCATTTTTTTTTCCAGGACGAATAAGGATCGAAATCAGTAGTCACACAGCGAATCATCTGCCATAAGCGCTGGCGATTTGTTTAATGCGGGCTTCTATTAAATATTCTGACAAACGTTTAAACCTCATTCCCCCAAAACAATTAATTTTGTTGTCAAGCTGAAGTGTCAAAGACATTTAAATTTAAATAAAGGATTGTTTAATTAAAAATTCGTTTAGGAAGCATATGCCTGTCCATCTACCTAAACAAAATTTAAATAAAAAATGCGTTTGAAACTATTTCCCATTCAATATTTCCTAGACAATTTGAATGAGATGTAATTATTTTGTCAAACATACGAATAGCTGATGTCTTATCTTTAAAAGATCGTCCAATATAATCACTCAACTCATTTAAATGCGACATATCCACAATGAGAAGACACCTCAATTAATGTTTCAAGTAGATAACTGTCCATCGGGGTGCATTGTAGCTACCGTCTGTCTTTCGGCCAGAACAATCCGTCGAGGGTCGTGACCCGCATGAAGGGGGTCGTCGCGATGTCGCACATTGTCTGTTGTGGGGAGACTGCGGAGACCTCTGCTGGGTCGCGCTAAACGCTCGTCATTTGTCAACGTCTTGTCGAGAAGAACGTGACAAAAGGTGAGAGGAATCATATCTGCACACCTCATCGCAATGTCCATATAGGTATATATATATAAGTACGACACCCGTTGTCGCGCAAAAGCCCCTAGGTACACCCTTCATTTTTTTTTAACACACGTATACCCCTTTCCCGAATGCAAACAAACCGTTCGTTCGTTCGCTTATTCAAAATGTGTCGGAATTAAGAAATCGTTGCTGTCAGTTGGCAAGAAATTAATTCTGTAAGTATGCAGGATAAAAACCTGGTTTAGTATTCTGCACATAGACAAGCACAACGCTGCAGGTAACCAATGACAAGTCGAGGTGTCTGCATTTAAATTATGGGGTACCGCCAGCTTTCGGTACAGTTCGTGAAATATTAAATTATTTATTTTTAAGCGTATACGCTATAGCTATGTTTTCAACCAAAGATAAATACTATTTGACCCATGCGACTTCTCTTGTTTATATTCCTTAACTGCGCCCAAATTTATATTGCTCGTCTTGACCCCATACCCATACGTGCTTAACCTATCATGTATGTGTTTTAAATATTTGAATCACATATGTTGAATGGGAAACTATCTAGAATACTAACTAGACAATAATAGCTGGGCGACGTTGAGAGGATCCCACTTTGGACAGAATAATTATCCGGACATGGCGGTACGACGTACGTGGCCGTCTCACTTTTGAAGGTGTCAAGGTGGGTCAGGATAAGGAGGAAGACGTTTAGGAAGAAACGCCTAGCGGACGCTTAGCTAGATGAACCGCGTTGCGTTAGCGTGCCTAAAGTTGCCTAACCATGTTCGCGTGCGCAAATTTCTGGTACGCAAATTGGTCGAGTTGTAAAGTGATAGCTGAGCAATTGCTTATGAGAAGAATTCGCGAAAGAAAAAGCGTTCGACGTTAATTGATCATCAGGGTCGAAATCTTTGGCAAAAAAAAAATCTTTGGCCCCTGAAATTGATGAGCAGACGACTGAGCAAATAAAAGGCTAAAAATGTTTGCACGCCAGTCACTCACTTGAGCAGTGGAAGATTTTTATATCTTTTTGGACTAGTCAAAAGTAAAGAGGTGGATAAAAATAAAAAAATCTTTGCGGTATTGCGAGCCTAAATCAAACGTGTGCACTGTTTTGGAACGCAGCTCGACACCGGTTTCCATGTATAGTTACCGAAATAAAAAAATAAAAGTGATTTGAAATGTACAAGCTACTTTATTCGATACTTCTCGCTTCGAACAAGAACAAAAATATTCAGAGCGTTGTATGTATTCGCGTTTATAAAGTTCAAGACCCCAGTTTCGGAGCGCTGAACACTGCACCGAATAGCGAGGAACCTCACATTGGTGTGACTTTGACATGGGGTAGTTTCCATCAATATTATTAATAAGCATTATACTAGTACTCTATATATTCATGGTGGTAAAAAAGGCAAAGTCTCCCTCGCCTATAATTGCCAAGCTATAGTCCCAAACATCATGGGGTCCCCGCAGAAAGGTTATCCCCGATCCCCGATCAACAATATATATCCCTAGATTCCACCTCGGGCTCAAGATCGCTGTAACTCAACAAAGGAGTGATCGTTATCCACCTTTTCGGAAATACTTTAACATCTTTACCTGGACAATGGTTCGCATTTTACCCCAAATTTTATCATATTGTTTGTTTGCCCGCCCCAAGGGGGGAAAACTATTTTACATTTTTTACCGTTTTCTGGTCAAAAACACGTCAAAGTTCAATATCTATTCATTGTCGCATTAAAAAAAGAGGAAGAAAAAAAAACTTTTTGTATATTTTATTCGTTTGAAAAAAATACATATAAAAGTAGCCTTATTTTCTAAGCCCTAGTTTACTTCCCAGCATCCTCTATTGAAGTCGCGTGAGGATCGAATCGTACGCACGTAACGCTCGTCTTCAAAGACCAGCATGCATCTAATTCATCCCACCTGTCGATACCCCAGCCAATCAGCAAACCAAACCAAATAAATCCTCGCGCAAAGACGCTATACAGACACAGCAAAACTATCAACACAACTTAAATGTCACGACCTCCAGTAATCGATTAATTGATCTATTTCATCTGCGCAAGGCAAACTAGTCGGCGACTCGACGTCGACTGACCCGATACCGGGGCGATGGCAAAGCAATGGAAGCAAACTCGTGACTGATCTGTACCTGTACCGGTTGCTCGCCGGCACGCGGCCGTCGACGGCAGACACACAACCACCTTCAGAAACGTTCCGTAATCGCACGATTTGCTAGCCTAGCCATCTTCCTCGACACGAGCGATTACCTGTGGTGATCAACCACCACAGCGAGCACAGATAATGCAAATAGTTTCGGTGTAAATGCGATCACGAACGGTGCCTACACGGTTTCACGTGATTTACATAGTATGTACCTACCTGTGCGGAAGACCTTGTGTGTGTTCAACGGAGGCGTGCATATGGAGGACAAATTGTAGATGAGGCCTCAACCTCTTATAAGACGCGGCAATGGAATATAAAAATCACTATGTTTTCTATCGCTAAATTTCGAACGCAAATCGACAGAAGAAAAAAAAACAAACGTTTCACAATCTAACTTTCATCTCGTTTCACGCATGTCTGGCATCAGACAACACTAGTGTCTGTTTGTAAGGTGAACTCTAATGCGGATTTACCCCAAATCTGTCAACATAACTGACCATTACACCGGCTCCAGTCGAACATATAGGTGTGTGTGTGTGTCTCTGTATATATATATATATATATAAACATGCATAAAATAAGTGTATAGCATATAAGTTATGGGTGTGGTTATTACGATTTACAAGTGGCACACATCGGATCTCTCCGACACCATCTTTTAGCCAACCCCGTGTTTAAGCTAACCTAACCTAACCAATGCAGCAAGGGGAAAGTTGAGTCCACGTCAAATAAACCCTAGCAAGACACAAGAGAGCCGACCGACCGGCCAGCATATGAGTTATAGACTTGCCAGTTGTTAGTAGAATTTCTTTTCCTTGTTCCATTCCTTCGATGTCTCGCGGCTGAGACGCTCTCAAAGCGAGCTGCCGATCTCGAAAAAGCTACCGGAAGACCGGCGCACACAACACGGATTATATTTTCAAGCGAAAATATATGTGTGCGTTTAAAAAAATTCACACGTGAATTTATAATGTATATTGTTATCCTCGAAAGGATACATGGTCAGTGATTAAGGTTTGCAAATGCGATATAAATCAACGCGTCCATCTTGCTCCACTGGTCACCGCCACTATTATTTAACCGGCACACTAAAATCACAGAAATATATCTTCTACGGGTGCAAGGGCCAACATTCTAAACGTGTGTTCCTATCGTCTCGGCCGATGATAGCCATTAGTTGCTTTTCAGTCTGTTCTCTCATGTAGGTATCCTAGCCGTGAAATTTCCCTGATGGGGCTAATATACTCGGGACGTTGCTTATTATTTCTGACAGGCCACGAATGCCTTTGGAGAGCAATCGAGTGCTTCTGACTGCCATCAATCATGAAAGCGGTGAACGTAACTCATCTCATTTCTTAAGATGATGCTGATTACGACAATGCTAAACACAGACCATTTGTTGTTGTCATTCGAGAAACTAGCCAGTATAAATGGGGAATACTAACACCACTGTCGATAATTAAAGAACACATTGTATCAGTGTATTGTGAAAAGGAAAATAATGAGACATTGTACAGAAGGAATATAAACAAAATGAATATTAAAAGTAATTAATTTTTTGAACGGGTCTTTCTGGTAACTAGTCTACTTATTATAAAGACTGCAATAAACTCCAATACATATTCAAATGTTTACAAACACCTTTAGGCATTGATAGCCTCAAAATAGGCTATAGACCATTTTGAACCCGATTTTTATGACCAATGTTTCAATTTTTTTTCATGCGCAAGATAATTGGCACCGAGTTACCGGTGTGGCAGCGAGCGCTAGCCCAAATATTTCACTCTCTGGTCAAAATAAGCAGCGGGTATAAAATTCGCCGTGTACATACAAGTCGCGAATTGCCCTCGCCAAGGCTAAATAGTGCAATTTCCAGACATTTTAAGTGTGTATTATAGCCGCAGGGTGCACATACAGAATCTTCTGTGAATCTAGACTTGTAACAATTTAATGTATGTGTTTATAAGAGAGATTAAACAATGCCCTCGGGATGAAAACTGTTTTCCATCTTTGATAAGTGTTGTGTTGGGGAAGTAACCCAGAATTATCAAAATTAGCTTGATTATGAATGATTATATCTATCCCTTCCTTTCGTTTCATCAACATGCAGACAGGCAAAGGGAAAACATTGCAAAAAACCCAGTTTTTATATGCTCTTGGTTAATGTGGGGTAAAAAAACTCTTATGGACAGTATCCATCGCATGTGGTCAAGATTTTTCTTCTACTTCGAACACTCAACTACCACAACGTAGAACTCGGATAGGTTTATCTGAAGAAACAGCATTGGTTTACCTGTACGCACATTTTTATAAGACAACAACTTCGTTGTCAACTTTGAAAACACCAACATACTATCAATCATATGAGATTCAATTATTGTAGATTCAACAGTTGGTCGCCACGAATAAGCTAAGATTGCCTATTCTAAAATCTACTTTCGTATGTTACCACGGGTATAGCAGGATATTTAGTGGTTCCTGATGCATTCAACGAGTGGCATACAATTTCTTTCAACATTCACTACAACAATCGCAGATATTCACTATTGTGATTACACTTTTTGTTTCAATTGCAGATTGCATTTCCATTCGCTTCATGATTATTTATTAAATTTTTATTGCATATAATTATATAGCTACATTTTAGATCAAGATGCCAATGCTGGTGAAAAAACCACGTCGATTTCACTTGCATGTATTCGATTGACATCCGATTACCCCAGCCAAGCCAGCAGCATCGGTATTTACGTTAGGCACAACCATGGATTGCCCTCATAATTAGAACATTGTTTTGTTTCTAATCACAAGCTGGCATCATCGATGCCTATGGGTACATTACTTATCGTAGAAGTGTCAGTTTTTTATGAAAGACCAGTACTCATATGAGTCGGGTCTCACGATAAACCGCCACACTGCAGCAATCGTCTCTGCACATCTATTCGAACTACAAGGGTGTACAGGGCAAAGATGTATCACATAAGTAGCAACGATGAATAGCTACGAAATTAATTAGATGTAGAAGATGGCTGGAATTAATAGTTAAAGGTTTTGTCTTCTCCAGGAAAACCGGTTCGAACTATATTTAAACGGGAGCGTTATTGAAGAGTTACCGGTTTCTTCCTCCTCTTACTACTCAATGGTAGTAACTTAGTTATAAGGGTGAGAATCAACATTTCTGCCACGCCTATTTCGGTACTACTATACAGCCCTAACCTGAAACTACGCCACAATACAAGATTGTTATATTATTAACAATTCAATTGAGTTAGTTTCGTGAAGTCTACACAGGTAATATGCTTTCCGATAGCACAGATTTCTTCAACTAATTGCGTCTAATTTGTAGCCGTCTGAGCCATATTTTTAACTAGTAGACAGCATATTTTTGACATTGACATTAAAATAGTTTTTGTTTCGTTTCGGTTGCCACGGTGATCACAAACGATTTTTTTCTAAACGCTTACAAATACGCGGAAACGTAGCATGCCAAGAATTTTCATACTAATTTCGTTAATTTCACGAGTATGCGTAATTTCATTACCCTGCGACCGCCGTGCGTAAAACGATTCGGGCAAACATGGCAAAAACAGGAAAAAAAACGTCCTCGCCGGCGTCTCTGTTGTCGCCTTGGTCGCCACGTAAGTCTCTCCGTCGACAACGTACAACCGACGGATGCCGCTAGACCACGTACATAACGAACACATGCTCACATATATTAATTATAAAACTGCAGCGTAAAAAAAAAGTATATAGATATATATATATATATATAATGGCGCGATGGAAAATAAGAAACGTCTACCTATAATTTAACTGAAATCTTTTTCAAACTACGTGCCACTGATACGATAGATCATTATCATTGCATGCGATGCATGCGCCGCTTTCTACCTTCAAGCTAATGTAAAGCAATATCCGCGCGCAGATATATACTCATTCAATCAATCCAGATGTCAGATGACTTCGCAGCATCCTTTCGGCTAAGCCACCATTCTTTTTAACAGTGTTCCACACTTTGGCGAGTGCATCTCGCTTCTCCGCTTCGAACTCGGAGACCACCACAATGCATCTCGATGTTTGTACAGGTGAGAGGCGCAGAGAATACCGACGATCCTAATTTTTACACAATGGTCACCACCAACACTGATCATTTCACGCTTCTGTTAATTTTGACCATGCATCCCTTTTTTCACGTGCTGGCAATATTCCGTCGCCGCCTCGCCTCGTCTGCGGCATGGAAAGGTGCAGCGTCTCCTTCGGCCACCCTTACGATCGAATTCATGCCCAGCATCCGTGCAAGGTTTACCATTTCCTGGGTGCTGGCAATTTAACAAAAATCACTTTCAGTGAGTATCAAATGTTGACGGGTGACGAAAGGAATTAACCTACATTTCCATGCGGAAAAAGTGTCGACGGAGCATCGCTGTAGCACCCCTAAGATTCTTGACTGCGCCCTTTTTTATTTTTTAAGTGTAAGCCCACCTATATGTTACCATGTAAGTTATGACAGCAGTTCCTACCGAAAGGGTTGAGAAGACTCTGGGGAAGATGCTTGCCGGAAATATTGAAAGATATCCGTGCGCACACATGCATTGTGCGGATAGGGGGATGGCTGCATCTCTGCTAGCATGCGATTATTATATTATGAAGGGTTGATAAATATATTGCCGTAAGTCCATCAAGCGAGAGGGGAAAAATAACACCCTTAGCAAACACAATCGACTTAACCCTTCGAAAATCACGCCGCCTGTTTCCCGGAGAGTAAATAACCAATATCCGAAACGCCACTTTCGATATCCCTGTCAATAAGCAATTGAGTGACTGAAGTCGTAGGCAGGTATCGACATTTTAACGCCTTGTTATACTCGCCCAATGCATTACAATTCGCGGATAATTATGGTATCTTCCGCTCGGTCCCAGGTGGACAACAATCATACTGTTTGCAATAAGAAGTCATACGATTAATATGCGTACTAGAACATTTTACAGATATCATATCTCAACTACAAATTAAGATATGCCGTATGGACATTGTTTGATACAATACCAACACTACATTGTTCACAACTCTCACGAATTAAAAAAAAAAAATACATTTAATGGGACTTCAATGGTTAAGTACGCCATAAACCCGCTCATAAAGTCTTCAGATAATTAACAAGTACTCCACGATACATAATTGACTGGCAAGCATAAAACAAAACCGCTAAACAAATTACCATTGTAGTTCTTCATGTCATTGAAAATAATTCATTGAAACTTTAGCCACCTATCGCGTGGGCAAAGAAAGATTCAAAGATCCATAACTAAAAAAAAAAAAAAATACCGAGCCACTGTCAAAGAAAAGAAAACTAACCTCATACCAACCCACCCACCGCTCATGCAAATGTTGACAGAGTCAGCATCTTTCGGGAGATCGTGGACCACGCCATTCCATCACGGTCTGTTGTCCGAGGACCAATATTTGACCAGTGGTTTGCATAGACACACCAAGCAAAGCGCAAATGGAAGCCCCAACTCAGCTGCAAGACCGATCAAACGTCAACAGAAGATCCTCGCTATGACAAAGACACTTTTGTGTTGTAAAAATATTTTCTTATAATGAAGGTATTATGTGTTTTTTCATGAAGTCATATTTATAAATTAAAATTTGGGTATTTTTTTCCTCCTTGTAAACTCATCTTTAGATGTGTTCCGATTCCCTGGAATCGTAGCGTTGTTTTCTGATCACACAGTCACGAGCCCCTAGTTACAAAATGTCCTCGTCAAGATCAGGTAGTCAAAGAAATAATAAGGTTTCTTCACCTAGCAGCACGACAATTGTAACGCGGGTTCTCGTTCTGATCATTTTACATTTCTTCTAGTTCATAGAATCTTTACTTCTCGTTGACGTTGCCGTCATGGCCAGAATTTCAATGAGACACAACCACTGGCTTATGCCAATTAAACCGCACTTTGCACCGTCATTTCTTTCAATATTATTACTAAAAGTCGATTTTTTTAATCCTTATCACTACTGCAAGAAATCCAAGTAAGTATGAGGTGCATTTTATTTTCAAATTGGCTGATGGCTTTTGTGTGAAGACATCTTTTCAAGCAAAAGGCATCGCTTGTCACTTAGATAAATTGAGCAGATGAAAATCCACGTTTATTGAGAAGACGAAACACAATTTTAAACTCTCATGAAAAATCGTTTTATAAAATTACGAATAAAAGACACCTTACCGCCATTAGTTCAGCAGTTAGCAACACAAAAAATTACTCGCCTGTAATCGCGAACACAACAATTGAAACAAGAGTGTTGATTAAACCATTGAAAAGCAGCTCAATTACCGATTGCACAGTGTGTACCAAAGCATAGAGCCTGTCTTCCAGCACTTAGCGACATTCTCAAGGCAAAGGATGAGTCCCTCGCCCTGGGAAATCTTGTCCTCTGCATGCCTGAGGAAGCGTTGTCGCTTATAGGGGCGGTGTCACCGCAATGTTTTGGTTTGAAATTCGGTGTTTAACGCAGAGGTTCGACCGTGCTTGAACCAGCACAACGCATCAAAAGAGCAATTAGAACGTGCGTTTGGGACGGTACGAGTAATTATCATTCTCTAGAGCAGTCGGACCAGCACGGCTCATAAATCATTGCTCAAAACCGATCTTTTGGCAGAAAAAAAAAAAAACATCTAGGAGTGAACTTTTAACACTTCTCAAGTCCCAAGTGGAACTTCAACGCCGCGCCTGGCTAAGTGATTTTTCGTTCCAAGATTGATTGCTCACGTTGAAAAATTGTCGGCCATTACCAACTCATCATGATTATTCAAAAAATTTAAAATAACCTCCTTCTCTGAATAGAGAAGCAATTAGACGTGGGGCCGATTCGTCCATCTTTAAACGAGAGGTGATTATAATTATTAAAAACACACTAATAATATGAATTTAATCATAGTTAATTTTAAGCAATGTAAAATAGTAAAACAATCATGACCATTAACTTCTTATTATCCTTCCTGTCTTTAATAATTTATCGTCACTTTGTGACCCACCCAAGGGTCACGATCGACGAGGGGCCGAACATTTTGATTCGGTTGACAATCTGAATCGTGGGCAGCTCTCCTCATGCACTCAAGTCCTCGCAGCATCGCTGCAACCTCACGAACAGTGAATGCAAGCTAGAACCGCGGTCTACACACCCGTGTAGATCTCATTACCGGATCAGTCGAGCCTTGTATGGTGAACAATTTTGGGGAGTTGTCAACATACCGAGAGAACACGCGGTTCACGTTTTAGAATGCATGAATATAAAACCATATGCTGAGAATCACGGTTGTTATTTCTGTAAGCCGAAGCCGACGAATGTTTCAGTCACGGCTTTTCTTGAGACGACATCAAGATCGTTTCTTTATTTAGTGTCGTTCTTTATTTACGGTGTTCTAGACATTTTTTAAGGTACCTACATCAGCGAAAGTATCCCGTGATTATCTAGATTCGTACAAACTCTTTTCATCCAGCAAGATCGTGATCTTTCAACTATTTTTATTTCAAATTTTAATAGCATGGCACATTTCCTCTATATTCGAATACACGCCTGATGTAATAAAAATATCTCTGCTATGAATAATGTATCGAACTCGTTACAGGATATAGAAGGTAGTAATATTAATATTCCAAAGCACCCCACCCTCCTGCCCTGCCGAGGTGTCATCCCTCCCATTCCACCAGTGCATGCATAATGGTAAAGCATTAGAGCTTCCCCCCTGCGCATGAGGGTCTTCAGAAATGTACGCACCGTCGCACGCACAGACACTGCTGCCCGCGTCCGAACAGCGCATCCAAGCACCTTTACCGGCCAAACCAGCGCTAGGTTTGTAGGTGGACGATTCGCTTGACATGAGGTCAAAACCAAGCAATCAAATTAACACCAGGTACGGCTAATTAGTCAGACAGACTACCGTGCACAGTAATCCCACTTTATAATTAAAGCGGTTTAATTATTTCAACTGAAATCGATTGAAATCCGTAATTAACGGATCGATAGATGGACAAGGCAGGTTGTTCTCAAATAGAAAGACAGTTGCCACCCCATAGGTCGTGCCAATAAGCGTGCTCGAACAAGATGACTTTGTTGACTTGACTAGAAAGAGCCCGTAGGTGCGTAAAGGTGTTCCTATATAGTGAACTGGTTTCCATCTATAATACTAGAATATCCCTAACTACTCGACTTTATGAATGGTATATTTACTACAAGATCGAAATTGTAAGGAACCGGCTTCGAAATGCTGACCCGACCACATTATATAATGTTTACTGTAGTTGTTGTTATATAATGAAATTAAAAACTGGTCGATATGGCGGAAGGTGTTTAAGAGTGTGTGTGTGTGTGTGTGTGTCTGTGGGGGAGGTGTTGGCTTCCTCAATGGGAATAAATGACTGGTTGCTGAGAAACTGGAAAAACATCTCGGCGGCAGGTGAATTCTAATAGAAGATCTGGAATATCTCGTTTTATGCTAGACCTAACTATATTATTATAATAATAATGTGGTTTGTGCACCATATTAGAATGGTCTAGGTTTGCATGGGAGACCTTCAAAATGTGTTATAGGCTAACGGGTTAGGTATGCAAGTGAGGAACGCGTGTTGTAAGGTGCATTAGCACGTTGTTGGATCGACGCTAGCTGCAAGATGCACCGGGGGCTCGGAATGCGATTGAGAATCGCGCGTTGAAATCACTTAGCGCGCTCGACTCTATAGTGAAGTGGCTACACATAAAGTGCTTTCTGCATGCGACTTGATGGTCATCCAGGCTTTACATTAAGGAAAAATTTAGATAATTCATCTAGGAAAAATGTATCTCTTTTTTTTGCTTATTACCAAAACGTAGACGTACGGACATTGGCTGTAAGCAAAGGCGTCTGATGGCAAAAGCAATAATCGACGCGAAGCCTTGATTCTAAGATCAAAGAATGTGTATTGCTAGTCTTTGCACGTTATTTAGATAAAGTATTTAGCCATATATTAAATAAATGGTCTCTTTATAATGTTTCTAACGAGTGTAGACGATGGGATTGGTTGGCCGGTGTCCAATAGAGGACGGTAGAACATTTCCAATTGGTCAGTTTATCACACAGAAACACCATTATGTTCTCGGCGATCGTCTAATGATGAAAACTTTTGCCGGGCTTTTTTTTTTAACGGGCGTCCTGATAAATGTTTGGGCGTGCAGATTGGATACGGTGGAATAGCTTGGCATTCGCTTTTCACTGGCTACGATGAAAATAAGAAGCAGGTAAGATATAACGATTAAAATCACTCCTGTGGTCTGGAGTCAGCTGTTTTATTGGTAGTTACCGGCATGATAAAGCGTCCTTTTATGGACTCACGAAGCCAATGCCGGTAATGTCTATACGGCTACCGAGACAATTTTACCGCGAGTAAAGTGAAAAAAAAAAAACAGTCGTTCGTTTTTCCCCGCCAATGCAACTAATCGTAACGACTAAAAGTGCATTTATCACTAGATTTAATTAGTACCTACATGCTCGACTTAAGCAATTGCAATCATTTACTAAGAAGCTTGTGAAGAAATCAAATTTCAAAACCTTTGTCAATCACACGAGCAAGTGTATCATGCATATCGATTTGTTACATCTGTGAAAATAGCCCGGAGCCATAATTCTGTGGCACGCCAGGGATACAAGATAGCAAATCAAACAACATGTAAACAAAAATATTTTCGCACACGCGACAGACTAATAACTCAAACGGCGTGGTGTGTTATTAATTGCACCTTGGTCCCCCCCCCCCCCCCCCAACCCCTCCGCACCCGAAACAAATTATCGTGATTAAAAAGTATGTAGCAAAACAGGTGAACAAGTTAATAGATTTATCTGTCAGTGCTCAGTAGGCATTTGGGGTCAAACACACTGTACAGATTTGGCATTTCAAAATCGTTGCCAACTATGTATTTATGTTATCTCGGAATCTTTGCTAAATGCGAGCTATTATTATTATTATTATTGTATCGGTCCGATACTTTTGAATGCGTAGACGTGTGTGATGTTGCTTCACTTTTGATGCTCAACCAAGCGTTTAATGACAAAATTCAGTCATGTCCATCATTCTCCCTGATCATATAAATTTAGGTTGATTCAACTAACCATATCATCTCATCATTACATCTTATACCACAGTTAACACAAATATTTGCATATATTTTCTAATTTGCAGTAAAATCAGTCTCGTTGTGTGGCGGACGTAATTAGAAAATAATGCGTGTATTGCTAACTAACTCCAAATGATAATTACGGTATAGAGCGCTCGAGTATGTGCTTAGAGTACAGGTAATGCACTTCAACACCACCATAGTACATCACTCTTTGTTTGATGGACAATAACACTGGAAGTACTTAAGTGCATATATTTCCTACTGAAACTGCTAAGCACAGACTCAAAAATATACTGCGATGCATAAACCACAAAGAGTATATCGTTACATTTAATATCCTCAAGGATAATGTATAAACATTGTATATATCTTATTATATGCCACGTAAACAGTATTAATAATTATTATAATTAGTATATTGATGAGTTCACAGTATAATTATTTATTTTAAACGGATTTATATTCGTATAATTACACGATGAAATCATTTCGCATGACCTTTCAATGTCCTTCGATTAGAAGGGTATTTATTTCAGCTTGCACATAGAGACTATGGGTTTAAGAGACTACGATAATAGTACGTTACAAGGTAGGTACATTCTACAAAATAATGCAAGCACGTTGGCGGCGGCGAGTGTGAGATTTGTGAGAAGCGGCGGCCGGCTCGACGACCCTTGGGCTAGCTAGCATTCGGACCTGAATGCAGCGGACTGCACTGGGCCATTGTGCTCTGACGCACTCACCCCATCGCTAGTACGTAACATGCCTCCCGGCCCTAGCTCTTACAATTCCATTGCCCGACGATGAATAGCTGGACGGTCGGGGTGAAATTAAGGTTTGGACGGGTCGAGCCCGTGGTAAGAAGTAAGATTGTCATTGCAGCATGACTCTGCTTTGGCAAGGCTTTTACGAGCACAGAGAGGTAGGTACGTTTTTAGGTATGTTTGCCGGTCCCGTTGTAGACTGCCGAAATGCACACTTTGTCGGCGGCCAGTAATTGTGTAATAAAACATCATCACAAGTAGAGTTTGGAATTCTTAGAGTGCCATCGGGACTGTACGTTTCTCAGATACTTTTTTGGCAATAAAAAACGCGAATTGCGGCACGCAACGTGAATTTCAGATGAAATTTACGATATGGGATCAGATGCCATTTTAAATCTGCATAAATATTCGCGAAATTGCATGAAATTGCTGTGGGTACGGCCTTATATCTATCTTTTCCACATGGTGTGCTATGCACTTGCACGTGTCCAATAAAACTCTAGTTGCTTTCAGGTTGAAAAATTTCGAAATACCGATCACCTCTAATTCGAAATGATAATAATCCGTAAAACAAGGCTTTTCGCCAAAAAATCATAACAAAGAGGAAAACTTGACGGCACTAATTAGCAACGTTATTTATTTTTTAAGGATATGAACTTCAGTTTAACCTCGAATTAAATTTCATTGGAGCGCGATTAATTGGCAGTCGAGGTAACTATCTTCATAATCGCTTACCTGTATTCCGTGACTCCGGCCCCACCGAACTCTCCCAAGTATGGATACACGATTAGGCTGTCTTTGAACGTCGAGTTGCAAAAGTAGCAGCCCAAAGGCGCTGACTACTCACTGGCCCACACCACAAAAACAATCCCAACGACACACGGAGCAGCCCGTCAACATTTGCCTTCTCGTTAACTCAAAAATGTCAACTTGGATGTCGACAGGAAAGAAAATCACCACACTTAACTTATCAACAAATATACAAATAAAAATAAAAAATACTATTTCACTCAAATAAATAATAATAACCGTATAAAAAAACAAAACGAAAACACAAAAGTCATAAAAATAAACTGGTCCAATCCGTAAGTCAAAACTAGTCCTCACTGATCTCGCAAACCCGTCTGTAGGGTTGTCACATGTGCCCGATGATATCACAAGCTTGCACACACACTACTAGTTGATGTCCGCGTCGAGCGGTACCTACTGACTGGCTATCGCGAGCGCTATCGCACCTGTGCAATTGCTTCGACCGGACAGCACACTGGAGGCATCCATGATCTCCCGCTTCGCGCTGGTCTATCGCTACTCGCATGGACACTAGCTCCCTCTCTCGGCGGCGCTCGCGACAACCTTCTGCTTCTATCGTATGTACTTGCCCCCTACGTATACGCACATTAAACGAATCTTCATCCCCTCCTAGTGTAGATCTTACCCCCTCTCTAAGATTGTTATTGCTGACTGTATGTCCCCTCAAGCCCCTATTTGGTATCGGTATTTCTCCTCGTGTCCCGTCTGGTAATTTTTGCGTAGTTACAATCTAGCTAATGGTTGTCTGCAGGTCGTTTGATAAGGGTCAAACGAGTTAATATTAATAATTATAAATATAACTCAAATTGTCAACAAGTTTCTATGCTGAAGCTAGGTTAAAAATACTGTATTTTATAAACGATCGAATCACTCATCTGTTAGATATTTTTACTTCCATGTTAATATTTAAAAACGACTGTATTAGTCAAATTGGCAGTTTGAGCTACGTTTATTTGCCACCACACACATGACGTAGTTCGAAATGTGATCATTGTTGATGTTTGTAACTACTAACCCAAACCATAATAAACGAAATGTCAGTCATATACGATGGGTAATCGTAGTACCGTGAAAATGGTATGCTTTAATTACTGTACTTAGCGACCAGTTATGTCGAGCAGATCGGGTCAGCACGACACCCATGCAAGCATACAGACTGTCGCACTTGCACGGAACGACCGCCCTCTCCCAAAGTTCTCTCCCACTAACCTCACAACTCATACAACAAGCGGGCTGTAGAATCTTACACAACTTTACCAAAAATAATAGTTACTAGCTGCATTCTAAAGTTTCCTTGTCGAATGAAAGAATTTATCACACAGGTATATACGCTCATGTGGATTTAACGACACAAAATTAACTTTCTTTTTATAATTCATGAAAATAGCCTTGAAGCATTTATTTATAGTTGGTATAGATACTCCAAACAATTTAGAGGCGCGCGCGCGCGCTGCACTGCGAATACAGAGTTTCGAGTTGTTAATCACTTTTTTCTTATAATAATTCATCGATCTTTCGCATACCTTCGCCCGTAAAATAACAGCTCCTGCGAAATGCTATTCGTTCTCAATATCTGTTATCGATTCAACCTTGCTCACAGCGCACAGTGCGGCCTTGCTCTTTACTAGATGTAAGACGTAGACAAAGTCTTGCATGTGCATTCAATTAATATCAAAATGTTTTTTTTTAGGTCATTTTAGCCAGTGTTACAAAAAAAAAAAAAAACTGCATGCACAATCGACCAGACTCGAATTATTGTTCATCTCGGTTAAGATAAAACAAACAGTATTGAATTTTTAAATTAAATATCTTATCTCATATCGAATCTCATCTATTGTAATTCCATATCCATGACAATCTAAGGAATTACAAGAACTTTATACACATGAAGATTTTCGTTTAGTGTTCACTATACCTTAAAATACATTCCTCTCCCACGGTTGTAACTAAGAAGTAACTTCTAGCCTATTCTAGGTATTGTCTTTGAAAAAAATTTGTATTAAATCTACTTCTTGTGTCGTCATTATGTAGCTAGCCTATTGTGATCGCTAGCGGTCGACTCACACGGCTTAAATCATCTGATTAAACGCTCCGTCAGCCACGAGACTTGCTGGTTAATTGTTTTAACAATGCGATTTAAACGACGAGCATTTAGTCGGCAAGTGAGCCGAGTGCGAAGTCGGTGAAGCGACAGGAGATAAATTTCATCGAAGCTTCTTAAGATGCTACCAAACCGAGCTCGAACCCGGATACTCCTACTGCTCTGCGCCATCCGGGCGTGGTTACCAGGGCTTGCAGTGTCTGCATTGCATCTCAAAACGATTCGGTATTATCATATCTTTTTAGAATCTATTATGATGTATTGGCACTAGATTAAAATAAACTGTGAAATAAAAAAATCATTTGTGATTTGCTTTGATAGATTGAAATCAGGAGCAAATTAAGTCAGCGCATACTGTTAATCTTAAAACTTAAATCAGTTATTATTATTATAAGTTGGTTTTCACAGGCATGACTTATGAGTCGGCTTCTCGTGCACGCTTCCAAACCTAAAAGCAAGCATGCTAATTGATTTCGGTCCTGGCAGACATCAGAAAGCAGAAGGTTGTAAAAAAATTCTGCTGTATCCATACGTTCAGACTCCCAAATAATAATAGTGTAACACGTCCCAGTCTGCAATTACTCGATTCGTGGGCCACGACTCGGCAAAAATAAGAGACAGTTTGCGTGAAAAAAAGAGGCATTTGTTTAAGACCATTGGCAAGCATAAAGAAAATAGCGCGGTGCGATTGAAACTCCAATCATCGTGCCTGGGATGCTGATGGTGGCTGGTCCATCGAGAACAAGAAGATTGGATAGCGCGGTCCTGGGAGACTTCGATGCGCGGAGCGCTTGATTCTCTTGTAAAACTTTTACACCCAAACACTATCCCGATCTGTTTATGGGACGACTTGATCGTAAAAAAAAAAAAAACAGATTGGTAATTTAGACACCATTTTCATCCACCGATGACTTAAGAACTTTAGAACAGTTAAAAAAAAACGAAAAGTTTCTGTTGATTTACAAATAACGGTCGTAATTGATGGGTAATGAATCTCATGCAATACACTGTAGAAATCCTATTCAATATCTGTTTTATCCTTTTTACTTATAAGTAAAACCACCAATCATTCTTTCAGTTGCACTTTACGCTTCATTGCACCTACAATTGCTCCAATAGAAAGCCGGGAACTCGGCACACATTGCATTCACCATGATTCTCTATCGCATTATATCGTTGGTTTACCTTCCAGATGCCCGGTGTTTGGCCGTAAGTCTATTTGCTAGGCTTTTTTCTATCACTATAGAAAGACCAAAGTACTATCTTTCAAAATCTTAGACTATAGTATTCCATACTACACCACACTTTGAAGTAATTTGAGTCCCAGGATTACCGATACCCGAAAGGTATCATTCTGTGGTTATCCAGGATGTTGACAAATAAAATCTACCACGGTTTCTTATCCATTTGCAATCGCTTTCCTTTCGGCTATGATCCTCCTTGAATGTTCACCCGTGTATGACACATCATACTAATCCGATTATCAATCGGCTCGAATAGAAAGAATAAGTGTGAGGTCTCTTAGGGACTCAATAATCGACATTTTATGTTCAAAATCAAAAAATATTTTTAAAGAACAGTTATTTTAAACTAGCTTTATTTACAATTTCAGCTTAACGCAGAAGTCATCACATTTCTGGCCATAACATCTTGCTCGCAGTTATTTAATTATGTTCTTGTTATTTAGTTATGTTCTTGTTATTTTCACTAAAAAGAAAACTAAAATGATTCGCCATAAAATTTGAAGGTATAATAAAACAAAAATAATCAGACAACTGGAAAGTGGAAGCTGTCGTTAATATTTGGGGCACACCAATCGACTAACCAATAAAAATATTTGCCTTTTGGACATAAGAGAAAAAATATATATTCTTCAAATTATATAATTAATTTTACGATTAAGTCTTGTTAATAAATTACTATCGATAATTGAAAGACCACTGCCGGACACACCCGTGCCGTTATTTTTAGCTTACCTGTATTTTTTTTTATATAATACAATAATAATCGATGCAATAAACATTGCACTGTGAACTCGTTTTCAAATGTAAGCTCATCGTGGCTTGAGAAAAACACGAAATGTGCTTTCTGTGTTATGCTAACTAAACGCAGTCTTAACATTGGTAGCACTAGGTGTTAGATTCAAGATTACAATACCATTAAATGTGTTGCAGCATCAAGGGTCGATATATTAATGCTTTGTCTAGAGCAAAACAACAGTAATTGCATGCAACAGGGCTTACCTGCACATACAAGTACAGTATATCTAAACAGTATTAAAGCACGTGCACTTTCTCTGTTGTTTTCAAAACATCGTTTTACACTATAGTTCTTATTTTAATCGAGTCGTGAGGATCAGAAAATGTAGAAGAAAATTCAGTAACATTGGGATATGTTATTTCAAAGTATCAAATGATTATGCTTCTATATATTTTATTATGTCATCGAGATTTTCAAACTCACGACATCTAGGATTAATATTTTTTATCAGTTTTTCAAAAATTAATAACACAGACTCTATAGTGAAATGTGAGTGAAGTTTTATAAAATCTATTTTGTCATGGGGCGTTTATTCCATATTTATAAACAAAAAATCAAGATTTTTTTCCAGTGAGACACAAACAAGCACTTAAACATGTTCCCATAGCGGTATACTGATTCATCTTCTGCGGTAATAATTAAAAACGAAAGTGTTCATTTACATTTTTTGATAACATGACGGGCCATCTCTGTAATTTTCTACGACTTTTTCCATTACGAAGCACTCCACTAGTGGCTTCGAACTGAAAATCCCGGCGTACGCATTTCCTCCCAAGAAACGATCTCTCAACTCATCCAAGACAAAGATGAATTTAATTACAATCTCGTGGCACGAAAAAAGATGATAAGTTAACAAGATGGTGAAAATAAAAAAAAGATGAGCCCAAGCATGACGATAGCTCTGCATGCTATAGATTGCGCAAAGTCGCCTTCTCCGGCGATGGGTCAGCGGTCACAGTTTTAGGTCTAAAATCTTCCTAACACAACACAGGAGGTCACATACACACACAGCAGTTACGATGATATATGCTCAACTAGCAAATAATTTATTGTCTCCGTCAAAAAATGTATAAAATATAAAATGGACATCAATAATTTATTGCCGCGTTTATACAAAGTTATTTTCTTTTATGTTATAAGCAACATTGTTAATATTTATAGATCTTACGTTATCACGATGGTAAAAATGAATTGTTCTTGTTAAGGGCAGTAATGGTCAGATGGTTGGCTAGAGGCAACATTTTTCTGCTCCAGTGATTTGTCCGGTTGATTTGGCTAGAGTTCCTCTGTTGTAGGTACCAATTGTGACGCTGTGATCAAGGTGGACAATTACTCAAGGGGTAACTCACGCTGTTTCTATCTCAACACGTTGGCTCCCTAGAAATTAGTTAATCAGGCAAACCATACGTTTTCTACTAGCGTTACCTTACAGCATTCTGATAATATCGCCATATTGATTTAGTTGAAACACTGACTAGAATATAAAATGTTATGGTCCGGACACATTATTTCGGTTTAAAAAAATATACAAATTTATATCAATGCTGCTGGTCTGTTATGGTCAAACGTGTCCTAATTTTGACGACATTGGAAAGTATAGCGAAGAGAATGATGTGAGTTTGTAAAGATGATTTATGTGTCTGGATCCGAGTATCGACATTTATTTTCTACACATCCACTACTCGCAAATTACGAAACATTCTGGCAAAACTTCAGAAGTAATTAAATATATATGTATATAAAGCGAGTTTTAATAAATTACATTGGCAAAATCTTGTTATTCTTGTATTTAATTGATGTTGTGTGTCTATTATTTTTCTTCCGACTGAAGTTTTAAACACAATCAATGTTATGATAACTTGTTATAAATACACATGCTCATGTTTTACCATCGCGAGCTAATAAATTTAGCGTATGTACGTGTGACAAGCATTGCACAGAAGAAAGCCAGTGCACAAGGCGAATTCGAAATAAAACGCCACCAAACGCAACTCATTTCCATTCACACATCCTCAATGGCATCTAGGCATCTGTTCGATTTTGTCGACGTTATACGGTAAGAGTAAGGCACATACGAATATGCACAAGTTTGGGTGTGTAGCCTTAAGACATTTCTAAAACACAGGCAAAAACTGTGCGTGCACGTCGCCGGGGAGAAATTAGCATGTGAAAGGGTCGGCAAGGGTTGAAAATCACACACTGGTTTGCCGTACCCTTACCCCACTATTCCTGCAGTGCCTTACCTTTGGCAAACACCTTCCAATATCGTACTATAATGCGGCTTTTCAGAGGGCTACGCAAAGGCTACTTTAACTTATGCGTGTGGTCAACTCGTCTTAGCAGCTAAGGAGCAACAATTTTACAAATATACGTCTTTGAATCGTGATTTGATTTGTTCACTGTATAAGAGGGACGAAATGAATTATTCATTAATTTATTAAAGTAATGCAATACTTTACGAATTTTTTAATTGTAGAGAAATATTTAGCCAAAGAAAACTATGTATATATTTTTTTTTATTTCATTACTAATATAAATTGTAACCCAATCGATCTCGTTAGGTATATAAGTATAACGGTACCTATTCGTACTAGCTTAACTCGACTGTCCAAACACTGATTCCTCTTGCCCCCTTTTCGACGGTCGTCTGATAATTGTAAAAAAATGATTTATTCGAGCAGATAGGTTTACATGCTTGTATCGTAGAAATGTGACCTAAAATCCTACATAATACAACACCCAACAGAAACAATTCGGACCTACTTGTTCGATTTTCTGTTCAACACATTAATAAATCTCCTGCTAACAATGCCAACATACGCGTTCATGTACTTGCCAATATTGTGCATGTCTCAAAGATTGAAATCGAGGACCTCGACCAGCCAAAAACGAGACTTGGTCTGGGTGCTGTAGATATGCAGAAGGCTTGAGGGCCCACGTGAGAATCGGTGGTCGTTGTTGGCGGGGCCCAGCCCACATGCAGACCAATGTCCAGTGTACTACGCTTTGTCTTCTTTTGCCTTATTACTTAGATCCATTGCACCGCGTCATTCATGTATGACAGTGTCCAGCACTTTTCGGGGGGTCAGTTCTTTAGAAATTTCAAAGGATAATTCCCCTAATAGGACGGCTATCCATCACCGTTATAAAGAATTAAGGGTCAGTATAAAACCCTTGAAAAACTACCATTAGGATAATAACTCTTCTAAAGGAAAATGTGGGAATTGCCCATAGAAGTATTATAATCGGTAGGTAATGACTAGTGCCAAAACCCAAAAAGTTTATCGACGTTCAATCATTGTGACCCCGACGTCCCGTTGTTAAGCGTCGTAAAAATAACAAACATTCATTAAAACTAAAGCCAAAAAAAAATGTTCCCCAATTCAAAGCACTCTCATCTATACTACACCAACTGCAATTACGATAAATTAACTCTAAAAACATTTCGTTTATTGCGTTATTAAGAAACCACGTCCGACTCCTCGCGTAGTAAAGATTTATCTCGGGAAAGGTAATCAGAGTTTCATTACTCTTTTGGTTCGACCAATCTCTAGTCCAATAATCAGGTGCAGTGTTCAGGCAGAGCCAACACCGCCAGTGTCATGTACGTATCGGCCAAAACTGGCGGCACCCGAAAGTTATCACCGATAATTGTTACTTGGCAATAATTATTCACGATTAGGTGTCAAAAGTGCAGCGTAATTACATGGCTTGTAGGACCAGGGAGTGTAGGTCGTAAAATTCCGGCTCGGACAGCCCGTATAAACCCGTATAACTCACCTAAACTTGAACTCACCCAAAATTCACGACCCACAAATCTAACATCAAGGGATCTTCTTAAGTGTGTACGTACCTGTAAATGAAAAAAAAAAAACATTAATTTATGGCTCAATTACTTACCAAATCGGGAAACGACTTTTATATTATAAAATAACGTTAAAACAACATTGAGGTCGGGTAGAGGTATAAAGGTGATCTGCAGCTAGAACCTTGTGTCGCAAATACTGCTCATGAGCAGTGTTTGTTTAGGATCTTCCCCGCTTGTCTCTGTATTAATGAACATCATTCATCTTCAAGATTGATGCGTTTAAGAATATAGAGTACACTCGGGTGCAAGACTCAGTACACAATGGGCCCATTAATGACGTTACCTCATTTGCAATCACGTAATCTACCCGTATAGGTAAATTTAGCACTTTTTATGTCTACCTTGCATTGAAGATGTTCCATTGCAAACACCTTTATCTCTACAGTTTAAGTATTTGCATACTCCTTGCAATGCAATTCATGTGATTTTAGCACTGATTAAATATGCAGAGTCACACTTTTCCCACGATTAACAATATCATGGGGAAAAAAAATAACGAAGGGACCAATAAAAGCTGTGGCGAGAACTTTCGGGTGCAGCGAGTGCATGCCTCTCACCCTTCACTAATGAAATCCCAAAAAGAAAATAAAGAAACTATAGATTATTAATGATGGATAGAGATCAGAGGAAGCCATGTATGCAGCAGCCCATAAACCGATACCATGCTCAAACGCCATTAAACCCTATAGCCACCAGAACCATCTCGTATATTACATCCAATGGGTAGATTAATTAAAATATCTTCACGTGTCAGCATTAACTTGATGTGAAATGAAAACTGAGCTTATAAACAAGCTTCAATCAAGATGATCCATTATTGATTCGAACTTTCAAAGTGGTCTTTGTAAGATAGCCCACGTAATTTCGTTTCACGACTGCTCTCGGGCCGCGCAGCTCAGCGTCCGCGCGCTGCCCATTGCTGCGCGCGATGTTATCGACGCGTCTTGCGTCCCATTAAAACTATCGGTGCCACACCTTAAAGCCAGAGGGGCTTATTTCCATGTTCTGTCGGGGCTTGGCAACGCTTGGCAATGCTTGGCAATGCTCGCAAAGGGGCGCTAAATTCTAATGCTTACACCCACAGCTACAATCTAAACAGCGGGACAGTCACTTTCGAAAGTATTATATTGTAAGATAACAATATGTGACATCACTTGACAATAGTAATTTATGCGATGCAGTGTTTTGATTTAAAGACTAATCCTCTGGTTAGTTCGGTGATCTGGCATAGTAACCTTAGAGTGTAGACCACGAGGTGTATTAAGTGAAGCATATTGGCTACAAACAATAAGGTGACTTGTGAAAAACTCAGATGTCACAGACGATAGAATGTCTGTTTTGTAATGAATTGTTGACAAATAAAAGCGATTGTGAAATGAATGTGCATTGTGCAATTAAATAACACGTAGTATGCATACAGCAGAGAAGGTATATGGCATGTTTGTTTTGCTCTAACGAATCAGATTAAAATGAGATAGTAAATAATAATTGTTTAAATCCCCTGTCATGCCGTTTCCTCCGTGACTGCGGTGCACGATATTTCACGGTGAGGTGATTGCTTTATCAATTTAATTTAACAAACGATTAGTTGATCAATTTTTTTTTTTTTTTTTAGCATCTTGAAATTGAATTGGAAGATGAATGATTGAATAGCACGTTCTGACCGCGAGATGTAACCCCGGTGGTGATACCACGTGATATTCACGGTCATTATCCGACCCCGAAGTTTGCATTCTGAGTACCTGGGCGATTATTTGACCTGTTATTCAATCAGTACTTTCAGTTTTATCCCCGCCCCGCCTCCCCCCCCCACCCACCCACCCATCCCGTCCGCGAACCGGTACATGACCCACGTTCCCAGTAACACGACGTCGACGCGAATCGCAATGTCCGGCACAATCCGAGACGTGCTTTAATCGCGCGGAGATTACGCGAGTCAAAGTGCATAATAACTCATCTTCCTTTCTTGAGGAAGAGCGTCAAGCTACCGACAAAGACCGTAGAGATTTGAACCCGAGACTTCACGGAACGCATACGAATGGCGCTTTAAATGGAGAAATTATTCCAAAATCACCCAGTAGCGGCACTTTTTGCGTCGCTTGCATGTGAAAAATATTATCTGAGTCTATTCGCACGGCTGCGATTCTAGGTTAGCGAGGCTGGAAAAATATGCGATCAATACCATACGGGCAATCGGAAGGTCATGGGTTTGTATCCCGGTTCGGTCGCACATTTTTTCAGCCCCTCTCCCACACCATTCATCGTTTGCTGGTTACACCAAAGAAACCAAAAATCCTCAATAACTGTCTCTCGAAACCGTCAAAACAATATTCGCAAGGCCCAGTCGTGCAAGCAAACGCCGAATGCCTATTTACACGGACTGTACGTTCTTTTAGGGTACGTGCAATTATTTATATTTATTTTATCGCTGCCAAAAGTTTTCACTCATCTGAAAGACTAATTATAGCGGCATATTCGCACGGCCATGTCGTGCTAATAGTAATTGGCGACTTGCATTCACAACCGGTAGTGCGAATAGTCCCGGACTGAAACAATACAACCACGCAAGAGACACCGCACTCGCAACCAATTTTGTTTGAAATGTAAATGAACGCGGCAATCGGCAAGTGCAAGGCAAAACAAAAGTGTTAATATTTGCCAAGATGACCGTGAACCTGCACGGTGAATGATAGACAATCCCATGCAGCATCATTACTCACATACCATTAACATGCAATATGAGGAAATAACAGAAAGGTATTATTTACATTTAATTCTCTTTCTACTTGAATCTGGCCTTGCATTGGGCCCGTCTCTGCGTATCCAACGTCCCTACAAGAGGAGGATGGGACTTTACCGCAAATCACGAACAAAAATAGCAAGTTATTATGGCTTTTAGACTCATGTCTACTTTATCTAGCCTTAGCACTACTTTTGACAAAAACTATTTGAACTGGGCTTTGAACGTTAAGCGGAGAACAAATAAATTTCCCAAAGTTTTGTAACTTGTGCCAGTTACTTTATCAAGGGTGAAAGCCTTATCAAGTCTTATCAAGAGTGAATTAAAATGTTCCATCTAGACGTACTGGTAGTCAGTAAAAAAACGCAATTTTTTCGAGGTCACATTTTCGTAAATACAAAATATGTCAGTTTTTTAATTATTTTCCTTGATTATTTTAGTTAGATGCATCAAGGATACTTAAACTAGGTAAGTGTTTTAATTTTTTGCGGTTCTTTTGTTATCAGAAAATAGTCAGGACTGCTCTTACCCTTGATAAAGAACAGGTACAAGTTACTAAACGTTGGGAAATCCCGTTGTTCTTCTTTGAGCATTCAAAAGCTCGCTCAAATAGTTTCTGTCAAAACTAGCACGTGTTTACTTGCAATTTGGGCGGCAGTTACGAATCGTGATCAATATTTGATCGCGGGCTAAAACAAAATTTCAACAAGTTGGCTTCTGGATATCTTATAAAGCCTTCTCGTGATTGCTCAGTGTCGAATCAATCACTAGAACCCTGATTGGAGGACCTTCGATTGGTTCTGTGAAACGCGGCAATTACTGTTTGATTGATAGTGAACGATAAACGGTAATAGAACTAAATCATTTTGTTATGAGCGACCACCATTTGTGCGGTGGCACGACTATGTTAACATGTATACACTATTTATTTTCAAGTAGTTCATGCGATAATAAATTAAAAATAAGTTGACTGTACGAAAGTGTTTTTAATTTTAACGAGATAGCACACTGAGTGCCCTTAAGGTGTGTAAGGATTGCGAGCGATAAATTTAGAACGCCTCAAGAGTTGAGAAACGTGGTTAGGGAGGGCGCAAATTGCACAAAAGATGTTTATTGTTTACCTCTTTGACCCATCAAAACGGTAAATCGAGAACATGATCCTTTATTTTTTTTTGTTTATCCTTCTCAATAATTTTCATCAGAAGGATAATGAAAAAAAAAGGTTCGTACTACGGCGAAATTATTGTTATTGTATTTTCTTGAGAGCATTAAAAAATGCAGCACCTTTCCCCCTGTACAATCTTCAACACCGTATTTATTTTTCGGTTTGCTGTTGTAAATTAAAATGTCACGAATTTCGATCTACCCCGAGCGATACACTAGCGAAGAATAACTAGTTGTCCGCATCATCCACTTAACTATTTAATAGTATTATTGTTAAGGAATAGTTCATTGAAAGTTTTTATCGGCTAGGAAACAATCCTCTCCTCTGCGAACAGAATGGTTCGTGGATTGTTATCCAATTCCATCGGTCACGATGACGAAGTAAAACGATGGCATTGGTACAGTGCACCTTCTTTAGCGCTTTTAAAACGCGAAAGATTAGCTTTGTCCTGCAGCAGATCTTTAAGTGGCATGCGTATCGGTCGCATATAACGCATTGCGTGCGCTCTGGGAGCTACCACTTACGATAGCAACATCACTTAAAAGTAGATTTTGTTTGATTGTAGACTTAATTAATGCCTTTCAGGAGCAAGAACACATCTCGCGAGAGTGATGTTTCAAAGATGAAATTCAAAGATTACAATATGGTATTTTCTATAGCTAGTGACTCATTATGTGCGATGATAAAATTGCACAGATATGACAGTTGATACCGATTTCTTGATTAGCTGACCTGACCGACCGTGCATGCCGTTTGCATTTTGAAATATTTGAATAAATTAAAATTGAACGAACATAGAATGTTCTGACAAGGTAGAGAATTAAAACAGAAGAGCAACAACCGAGGTTTTAAAATTGATAGCCAAAGGCTATGGTCGACATCAAAATCTGGTCAATTTCCTAAGAAGTAATTAGATTTGATTTGGGGAAATATTTTATGACTTAACGATTACGTTTGATTCTGTCATCTTTAAATTGCATGAGCGTTTACATCATGGTTGGCGCTCGGCGCTCGCGATGTGGCGAACTGAAACGTGAGTGCCGCCTATTTCCGTTGGTCGCGCCGAAAGTTTTGCTGAGAAAAATTTAATTTCGGAACTTACTAATTGATCACGATCGAAGTCAGTTGGCGGGGACGTTTCCACGATAAGACGGGGCTGGTTGGACCAAGAACGTGATGCATCCTGGACCAGCAAGTCATGTGTGCACACAGACCCATGAGCTGTAGCGCATTTAAGTCTCCAGACAACGACCTTGAACGCGCGCTAGGTTCTTCGACCAGCTGGCGTACCAATTGCTGAAGAATTACACATATTTCGCTCATTTTCTTTCCATTTCGTTCATGTCTACGTATTTGAAGTACTGTATCTTAAGTCAAACGCAAATTTAAATCATTTCGGGCGCCAAATGCGACGGATTTCGAGACCAAAAATATTTGTTCTGCTCGGTACTAAATTGATGTTATTTTTCCTAGAGCAGCTCCTCGTTCATACCACAATACACGCAATTACTATACATGCCCTGATGAATGATACGAAGAAAGTAACGAATGGTTCCATTACTGTCAAATGCTATTTGTACAATTTCGAATGGAACCACAGTCACTAATAATGCACATAAATCCTCTAACGCGGCCCCACAATAGACATGCATGGTCTCATTTCACCACGATAAAATCCGCTCACGCGTCGGCACTGCGTCGTACATGCATCGCACACATATGAGCCAGCTAGGGCCCTTAGTTCGAAGCCCGAGGGTACCCTGGTGTATGCCTGCACGCAGTCTCATCACATAGCAGTGCTGCCATTTAATTACCTTGTCCAGTTCAACCTAGATTGAAAATAGCGAGTATGTTCGTATTTCATCTCAAGGGTGCGGCAAGTAGAATCGTTGTCTAGCAGCTATAGCGCGGAGATGAATACGTTAAGAATGAATTCCTCTAGAGCTGAGCTCGAGAAGCTGAAAGGTCAAACGGTCAGCGCAGCGCTTATTGGCGAAGACACAGCACAGTTACCTGTTGGTTGTATACCTTTGCAAGTTGTTGCGAAACTTATTTTAGCTATCATTTAATTTGCCGTCCGCCGGCCGGTCGTTCGGCTATCATGCAGGTAAATCAGAGGCATGGTAGCTTGATCTTATGTGGATTTTATTGCTTGGTGTATAAATGTGCGAGCATGTAGGTAGGTAAGAAATAATTAAAATTATAAATGTGCGCGGAAATCGCTTCGTGTGCGATTTTAGGTGGCAGTCGGTAATCGAAAACTGAAAAATCAATTTATATCCATAGTGATTAAACCTTGGAAACAAAAATAAATTACATAGTTTTACATAATTAAAAATGAGAATTGCATCCTACATGCTTTTATGGAGTATCGGCGTGTCTGCAGGGTTTTATCGGAGATCACGCAATACCACGCTGGATAAACAATATACTAATAAAGCATCGTACAAATGAGTAGTTGTCATGCGGTTTATGATTGATCGAGGGGAAATTACATTTCCTCGGCGAACCCAGTTGCTTTATCTCTTTTGCGTAGGAAAAGCGTGAAATTTCTCTTTTCATTCGCGTGGTAGTTGAGCACAAAGTGCTATTTTAATGATATTAATTTTACATACACATATACTATTGACATTCGTAACAGCTGAAGTAAAAATATGAAATAAATCACAAGCAATTTGATGCAATTCTCCACGACTTTCTCGCATGTGTAAACAGATATTGTCTAAATACGTTCAGACTTGCAGCCCACCGATGCGTTATGAAACGTTTAAACGAGTAAAATGCAACGCAAGTATCAGAATCTCGCTTGCAGACGCCGTCAGTAATCGCCGAGGTACGCTCATTGTATCGGTAATTGCTGCATTCACGCCAAAGCCCGCATGGGTTTAATCGCCGTGCATATCTGGGTGTTAACACAGGCGCCACACAGCTTTGTCAGCGGAACGTCTTTCAATATAACTTCAAACGTTTTTTTTTTCGCTATTCGCTTCTTTATCCACGACTATACATTAGCGAAAGGAAATAAGGCAACATTTAATTTTCATAACTTAACATATGCCTGGAAACTTGCACGCAGCTATAACCAACATGCATTTCATGATACCACATGCACAATTATCATGCCAACTGTGAACTAATAAAACTATCTACAAACATTTATTGTGTATCAATTAATTATCATGTTATTACAATAAAACAATATCCTATAACTTATTCGTGCGTCCTTACGAGTTTCGCGTAGACATTCAAAGGCCGAATGCAAAGTGGCCTGAATGCAGTTCATGCTCAGGCCGCGTGGTCAAAGAATTGGCAAGCAGACCACCTCAATAACAGGCACGTATACCGACGTAGCGATGATCTAATAGATGCTGGGGGGCAGGAAGTCTTGCGTTATGCTAATTATTAACGAGGGTAATTGCAGAGTGGGCGTGGTTCTTGCCAATGACACTAGCACCGTTTCTCTCTTGAGGTGCAGATACTCGTGTGTCCAGACACTTGCCGCGCGTAACGACTTCACATGAAGCAACGTCGTGACCGGCGATGCTTCGCGCGACGCTTATTTGAAAGTTAAATCTTGGTTTTAAAATTCGAACGTCAATGGTTTGTTATATGAATGAATTTTAACAGCATAAACAAACCTGGCCGTCGAATTATAGCGCCAAGTCGTTCCGTGGTTATCCCCTACCGGGCGTTTAGAGGGGCAAGGTGGTTTCGTGAGGTCGCGTGGCATGGTCGCCGTCATGCGCAAGAGGGTATAGGAACTAGATCACTAGACGACTCCTAGACAACTCACGTAGCGTCGAGGTAGACGATCCTCGATTCCCTGGCCTTTGATACAAGTTGCTTGGCCGTCGCCACATGTTTTCATTGGTATATACACACATATCTATGGGTAGGGGGGTCAGAACCACGTGCTTAAGAAAATGACGGGAAGAAAAAATTCAAAAAGTTGATCGTGTTCACCTTCACAAGGTCCTTCTTGCTCCTTTTCCTTGTTGTGGTCTCGCGAGCGAGCGGACGAGCGCGTCGATGCCGGGGCCGGCTCTGTTGGTTGGGGGCGGTTTAGCTGGATAACAGGTTGCGCTCCCTGATCAGCTAGTGATGACGTCGGTGGCCGGTCATTCAGAGACCGACCAGTCATCGGCTGGTCCATGGACATACAGGTTACCATGTCGACAAACCATCGACCGGCGATTCATAACTACCTTGTTCGAAATCGCATCCGTAAAACCCAACAAGTTTTGCAGCGTGTGTCGCGGTTTTGTTCTTTTGTTCTGACTAATTGTTTAATGACAATAATTGCTATGATAAGTCGTTGCTTGATCACGATTCTCGGCTTCGTTTTGACTAGGGTGATTGATCTATGTGGTGTTCGTCTCAACTTGAAAATTAAAAACCACTTTTTCTGACAAATAAACGCAGTTAGTAAATACAGTATACACAAGTGTGCATACCATTCGGTTTATCCACCATTGCGTGTAAACGATGCCGTCATATTATTCTGACAATTAGAGTATATGTCTCTTTGGTGAGCAGCTTGGACTTGTCCATTTTCTCTGCCGAGTGACTAGAGGCTGACGCGATGTACCACCAAAGATCTAGGTACTACGACTCACGAGTGAGAGGACAGCGTTGCCTCACGAGATCTCGCTGGTCATCATTAACGGTGCAGACGCATTAAATATGATAGCGCCACTGGCATTAATGAAGTTCCTATGTCTCAAACCACTCGTGATTATAGTGATTACTCTTGTTCTACACTACCTATACGCAAGACGTGCATGGCACCGCTGCATTCTGGTTCTCTCAATGACTTCGAGGACGCACTACTAGACCACGTCTATGAAACCTAACCTAACTCGAAAGAGTACTCCGATAGCTTCTGGGGACTTATCTCCGAACATAACTTAGCGAAATTAAATAATTTAAAAAATGTTAATTATATCATTTGACGCACCTTAATTAATGCCAGAGACTCTGTGAAAATACGTTGTTAGTGAATTCCGCACAACGGCAATTAAAGATCGCACGATTCATTGTTTTTGTCCATTGGACAACGCTTTCGTCTTTGAGATATCCCGATATGGCAAAACTTTGCAAGAAAACACGCCATGCAAGATGGCAAACAAAAAAAAAAACACATCGTCTTTACCTCGGTAGGCAATCGAATCCAATTGGCTAACAACTTGGACGACGCTGATTGTTATTGGCTTATATGCCTTGTCTATTGCCATGGCCCGAACGTGACTGGGATAAAACTGTGTGTCTAGATACCCCAGAGACAATAATCAGTAATCAAGAGACGTGCATGTGCCGGTGCCGATGCCTATGCCGGTGTCTGTGCCGGTGCCGGTGCGTGCCATTGTTTCCACCTGCAAAGTTGGCAACCGTGGCACGGTCGGTCCGCTCGTGATCCTCTCAGTGCGCGCTGCAGCAAGATGGCTGCGATCATCTCGCCGAGCGTCTTGTCTCGTGCACGTTGCAGATGAAGGTCAATACCATTTGGTGGTACAGCCTTTAGGGAGTCCGGCACGGAGTGGAGATACCATCTGAGATTTATAACGCCATCAATGTTCGAGGAAAGCCATTCGTAATGACGATTGTTTTTCTAAAAGGATTTGCCTTCACAAAATAACGTCTTCGGCGTAGGGATTTTCTTTTGGTGCAGCCCGTCCAAGACGGTCGACAGCGTATGGCGATGGCGCAATCGTCGGGCTATGTTCGAAGATAATTGCCAAGAAATGATCCGTCGAGAGATAGGCTAGCTTCGATGTTAAATACGTAGCTGCCAGCGTCCGAATCGAGCTCCGGAAAACGCATGGTTAGAGTATGTGAGAATGCATTTCCAGGCACGCTATTATGATGATTCATGAATAAATATTATAGGGGCATGCCAGAGGTAAACAATTATCAGAGGTATCATGGTAGAGAAAACAATATAATTGATGATAATTAATAATACTTTGTTATAAAGAAGCAGTGGTGCTCTTTATATGGCGATAAAGCAGACAATCAGATGACTTCCCTGAGACAGAAAGACCAAAGAGAGAAGAAAATGAATGCAGTTTTCTCTGCTGCGTAAGGCCAGCACGGATAATTAAAGCGAATACCTAGCAATCACAAAGTTGGTAATATTCTTCATGATTCATGATCCAATATTGTTGCAGACTTTCTGCAGAAATGTCACGAACGATTATTACTCTGGTGTATTTCATCATGGCTCTCGTTATAAACGGTCGACCGGGGAAACGATAAAATGCCTATGGCTCACGATGGCGACGACGACGAAGACGACGAGTGCAGATTGCAATTATCTTCTCTCAGTGCTGCTGGTCTGGAGGTAATGAGAGGCTTGCGCTCTGCGGCCACTCTTCAAGAATCCGTGATTATTTTATTGCGTGTGTACCATCCGTGTTTTAATAACCACTGTTTGCACCTCCTTATCAGTGTGAGATTTATGTATCAGCAAGAACTTATGATAATAACCCGGCACCTTTTTTTTAGTAAGATAGGTGCTGACTAGTGGCCAATTAAATCTATTTTCAGGTTTGACAAGATGAAATTTTGGTATTCTTTGCGCCCTACTTTCAACGTTCCTGCCGAAATCTGGCGTCCAATTTTGAATTGGCCATCTTTTCACCGGACACAGTTCAACGACCCGTAGGCCGCGACTAAGGAGACAAAACATCGATAGAACAATCTGCCCAAAAATGGGCATGACTGAATTGAGGTTTGTTCAAGTTGCAAAAAAATCGCGCGGAAATCGAACAGCTAGGGCAAGTCTTTCTTGAGACGTTAATCTTTTTAATTTTCTTTGACGTGTCAGAGCTTTAGTTTTCTGACATGACACCATATGAACGCTTTGAAGTGTTAATCCACCCGAATCGATAATTCAACATTTGATCACTTTCACGTACTGGTCTCGTTACGTTATTTGACACGCACATCTGGTAACTCTAGCTGGACCAGTCAAAAATATTTATGGTCCATTTCAATCACGATTAATCCTTAACTAGATTTAGTTTCAAGCCACAAAGTGCATCAAAAGATAAGTGCATGAAATCTAGATCAATTCATCTGCGTGCAGAACTACATTTCTTGAAAGGGTTAGCATGCACCCAGCCAGGTACACGATATCTCGAAGCAAATGTCTAGCACAATGCCACAAAAAGCCTCACAGTCCCTACAAGTATCTAATTTCATAAATTCAATGATACATATTCTATTATCAAATAAAATTAGTCTCCTCCGCGAGTAGTGTATAATGGAGCATCGTCATCGTCATCATCATCATCTCCGATTCCTTTTCTCGGTCATATAAGAATTACCCACCAAAATGAAAAGTGCTATTCTTATGTAAATGCTTGCGCTCGTTGATCGGGGCAAAGCGAAAGGTGATGAATGAGTGATGATCGGTGTCCCCGGTCGCAGCTTCCGTGCCAGAACGTCGCCAAAGGGCTTCGAGGGGTGACTAGACGGAGATTTTCACCGACCACCGATTCGTTTTCGTATCTCCTAACGACCAACTGAACTGTCAACTCTTGCGGCTGTCACTAAATCTTCACCTATATGGTAACTCAAAATTGAATGCTATAGTTAGCACCGTCTTTAGCTAGTAGACGACTTTTCGAAAATTCTCTAGAATATGATTCACTATACTCAACAGAAAACAAGTGCTGCAGTAAAACGCAATTACTGCAATCAAATCAGCGTTCAGAAATCCTTGCATGTAGCTACAGCAATACGTACACGATGTCCAACGTGTCGCAATCACCTCCGACCTTCTCAATTCATCACACATTGTCTCAAGACCAAGCGAAGAATACCCAACAGCACTCGAGTATACACGAACAACTCCTCTATAAATAACATGCGTAAACAAGTGACGTCCTATGCCAACCAAGCATATGATCCGAAGACACCTATATACCTGTATAGATATACATTCATCTAATAATGTGTTATTAAATAATTTCATGTTCTGCAACCGTGCGGAGGCCTCTGAGGTCTAAAGAGCGGCTCTTGACACTCGACTATAGTCTCTTGGACGGACTAGACTTGCAGACTACGGCCAGCAACTTTTTGGAAGTTGTACTTGACTTACTAGATATAGGAAGTTATGTCTTGTAATAGAGATCCTTCCATCTATAGGAAACCAGTTCTAAACAACCAAGTAGTATTTAAGTGTGTATACCTTATAGTTGAGGAAGGTATAGGTACGGTCTTTTAGTCTAGTCTTCATTTCCGTCTAGTCATGGTCGAGAGTGGACCAAGAAACGTTCGCTGCACTGGACCATGCGGTGGAGGATGCACTACTGCAAGATGCGTCCGTCTTGCATGATCGTTCACGACAACGAATTATAACACTCTTAAAGCTCCCAGAGTGCTTCTTGTAATCATTCGTTGCCCATTCATAGGAGACATGCCTTCAACCAGGGTCGTGGATCTCTCACTACGTGTGGTCTCATGCCAGTCATTAACTCGTAATTAAGAATTAGTATTTAGATTAATTAGCCATTGTTGGCTGCATGTACGAGTGCAGAAGGGTAGAATGGAGGAGCATGTGGTTACGTTTAAAATAAATTAATAATTCTTATAATTAAATGTATATAGAAAGACTGAAAGGTCAGTGTCTTTATGCGTGGTGTATTCAAATGATTTCTCACCGTAATGAACTAAGCACCACCACCCTGATTTGGGTGGAGTGCAAAGTCCGCACTTAAGATGAACATGGCGTAATTGGTAAGATGTCAGGACAAAGACGTTCTGCTTTGGATTTGGGTGTAGTATTGACAATAATTGGCTGGGGAATCGGTTAGATTTGCTGAAGAGCACGGTGAACAAGCGACTAATTTGGAAACCACAAAGCAGCCAGCATATGCGGTCTCCGAAATAATCACCACACGGCGACGACTATTCACAACTTATTTTTTTTTTTCCTAATAGCATTGGTGAGTTATTTGTTCAGGTAAACCTTACATTTTTTATTATTATCATTCCAGGCTCGTGCGTAATACCGCCCGATTTGCCCAACCAAACCCAAAGCACACTTAAAATACGCTAATAAATCAGACGACATTACGTAACGTGCATTAAATGTCACTAAACTTTCGAAACTAAGATTCGGCTCTCTGATTAAACGACCAAAAGCATACCTATTCCATTATATAATTCCACACGTGACGAAACCTAATAAGGAATTCGCTGTACAGTATTTTTTTATTTTGTTATTTTTATATCATCTAAAATAAAATGAAAATCTCTTCAGTAATGGATAAATCGTGCATGTTTACAAATTTATTTGCCTATTGTTTTTCACCGTTCCGCCCACCCGAGCCGAATTTGACCTTTGATTGTATTGTGGGTCAGGGGTAATGATATCCCCCAGAATACCACGCACTGAAAAGACTCTTGGTCTTGGCCATGGCATGGCAATGCAGCTGGGAAGACTGCACTACACAAAGTGCAAGGTTTCGCAGCTCTCATATGATGAGAAGGACCCACGGAGAAACCGATATCTGTGCGCAGCTCACGATTGAGTTTAGACCATACGAGAATTAGGTGGAGTACGATTTCATTAATAAACGCATTATCGTCTATTAAAAAACACGTTATCGATCATAAATATCAGGAACTGATCAATTTAAATCTCGGTGAGAGGGCTAAGTATAGCCGAGTTACTTGATTTGGTCGAAAATCTACATTTTTTTCTTTTATATGGCAGGAGCTGGCAAACCCAATACACTTATAAATCCACTATAGCTAAACGTTTCACATATCGTAGGTATATAATTAGTGAGTATCAAAGATTTATAGATTAAACTTCGTTATTATTCATTGTTTTCTTCCAGTGTTACAAAATTAATTGCTATTTTGTAAATGAAAATAATGACACGGTATTGCAATTGGTAGCCACGCTGGTAGGTACAGGTACGTGTAGCTGTACGACGTGTGCATGCTTTCAGTATTATAAAGGCAGGTATCGTGATTACATCTGGGCAGTAGAACACGTAGAATAGACCCACTCGTACAAATAGCATTTATTGCAGTGTGCAGATGTGCATGGCCGAGAGGAGAAAAAGATCTATTACAGATGGCACATGGTTGCGAAAGCCATTTTAGCATGGTTGCAATTTAAATAATCTCGTTCGGTGGGCTGGGGGGGCTGGGGGGGGGGGGGGGGGGGGGCTAAGAATTGGGTAGGTATACGGTAGAAAATTTTCGGGGATCGTGTTTTTTTTTTAAGACATGACAATGTTGTGATTATACTCAGTGGAAACAAAAGATAATTTGACTTAGATAAAAATAAGAATGCCAAGGAAAAATTATTGCCTGGAGATGAATATGATGCATCCTGGTAAAAAATGGCTCGTAATTATCTACTAGTTCTTTTTTTGTGTTATTTGGTGAGCTTTTCGTACCACTTTAAAATGCATCAATAAGTGGTAAATTTCTTAGCTGCATTTTCTAGCTGAAGGTTTCTTTTGAATTTTCTATGTACCGAGTTTTTGCGTTTTTGAAATTAAATTCTCCTCAGTAAATTACCTATGCTTAGCAAGACAAACTTTGTTTAAACTTACGTATATCCTCAACATTCACTTTTACATGATGACTATATAGGAAAACAAGTAAACAAAAATATTTGTTCTGCAAATAAAATTATGTACTACTCGCACAGTTACAGCAATAAACAGAATTCCATGTATTTTCAAAGCCTTGACGATTACACACCGAAGTCCAAAGTGGTTACAAAATCACTATTTTGAAGTTCAAGAGCCTATTTCATGATCATGCACCGAGAAAGTACCTGTGTACCTTCTAAACTTACCTATGCCATACAGCAGCTGCAATACCGCGTCTAAAATCAGTAATGATAATTTATCGCATGGTCTGTAGCTATCTTCTGGCCAGCGTTCTATCTTGGTAAGATAACACCGCATCGCTCAATTTAACGTTCGCCGTGAATATCCTCGAAAAGATCTGCATGCTTAATTGGAATCTCATGTAGATGCCTCCACAGGTTGTAGATGTACGCTTTGAACGTGTGTTTACTGCATAAAAGGGCATCTACATTTCTACAATAACCTCTCGACCTTTCACTCTTCTCCTCTATCTTTCAACACTCACGACATCTCAGTTCTCTTTCCTCCGTTCTGCAAATTCGCACAACGCTAACTATTTTCTTATACACTTTTCTTTTCGTTTTTGGCGTCTTGGACGTTATATAATTCTCTCTCCCAATAGTCTCTCTCGCTACAGTCAAGGTTATGTTTCAATAAATAAACTAAGTGCGCGAAAATAGAAAAAAAAATTATGGGCCGAAGAAGCGAGTGATTAGCTAGTGAGCTTGCGGGGATTGTTTTCCATAGAAGCCGCCAGTACCCTGATTTAATTAGGCTGGATTAAATCGATCTAAGCATCAACTCTAGCTCATTAGCTGTCATCTTGTATACCACCCGTAAATCAAAAGATGGGGGAAATAATTTTACAAGAAAACGGTATGTGATACGAATTTGTAATCCTGCAATTCATCACGCAATGAGTTGTCCGTGCACTCACAAAAGTTAATAAATAATAAGTGCAAATCTTCTCCTCCGTAAAAATGCACCAAACACCCATTAATTAGCAGCATTACGCGATGTTTGCACATGGATGATATTTTCCCAGCATGGAAATGGTTTGCACTATGCTAAATTATAGCCACACACTGCTGCCGTCGAGCCTGCAGATGAAATTGTGGAAATCACTTTACTCGGTGTGTTTTACAAGGTAATAATTCTGTTTCATAACGTGCTACATAAAATTCATTTGAACAAATTCCGAATAGATGTGCTAGCGTTGCAGCTACAAGAATCGTGAGCTGAAAATTCTCTCACACGAATGTAACCATCGTAAGTATTTCTTTTAGGCAGTTGGCTGAGGAGATTTCAACAGCCTCCGCTGGCTCTCCAATGTGACATGAAGGATGGCACGGAGCCGTTTGGTGTAAAATACTTCATGTGTTAACTTTTATCGTATCTTATACATGCCTACAAAGGATACACAATCATAACTTACCGAGAAAATATTCCAAGGCTTTTTGTTGACGCCGAGGTCAAAGGAACGTATTATACGTTCTGGGCATCTTTTATAAAAGCTTTTGAGGCTTCGATAGCTTCTGAAATCTATCTTCATTTAATAAGTAATAAACTTTCTCAATTAAGAAACTTTTTTTTAATGAATTTCAATGAGGGGTAGAACATGTACTTAAAGCAATGGAAGACCGTCCTGGACCATCTGAAGAAGTGGCAAGCTGGTAGTGGGCTTGGTCAAAGAATCAGACATTCAACAAGACAGCACCGGTGCACTGTGCAGGAGCTGTAGGTGGTTCAGATGCTGACAACAAATTTGTTCGTGACATCAAAAAAGTCATGAGTGAATAAGGACACCCTTCCGTCGAAAAACAATTGTCCATATAAGACATTGTCGAATCATTCTCATCATAACCGTGCACGGTTTGCAATTGTCTGTACGAAACCTCGCCCAACTATGACAAAGGTGGAGGGTTACCTCCACGGTAATATATTGCCATATTACAAATATGGCCCACCCTGTATTCTAATGGTACACGCCATCTTAAGACGCCTCGTATTATTATGAAATGGTTGTAGCATATTTTATGACCCGGATCTCAACTGAAAAGTACTTTAGTGTTTAGATGGAAACATTTCCGAGCACACCACAACATTGTATGTGCTGTGCATGCTCTTGAGCTTGAGTCTTGAATCTTGTTACCAAGCTCCACCCAAGAAAAGTGACGTTAAAAATCCGACAAGTGCCGTTCGTTAATTATGGAAAATCTGTGCGATGGCAATTAAAAATCGGCACGATTTCGACTCATTTACACTCGGTACTGGTGGCCGTTGTCGCAATAAAGTGCAACGGTGATCGAGTGACATGGGTATGGTTGTTACCCAGCTACTGTACTCTTGCTTTCTGGGGCTGTTTAGGTCACGAAGTCGACATTGCTGGCAAAACGATGACACGTGGTGTTAGAAACGGCCAACTACACGAGCTATTCTACATTCAGTGATTCACAGTCAGCAAAAAACGGAAGGCTGAACGAACGATTCTGAATGAGATTTACATTTTTCACAATTCATTGAGAATTTATGTCTTTCGAGTTCAAGAAACGCAGATTAAAAAAGGAGACTAAAATTGAATTGCGAAATGTGTGTTTGTGTGTATCTAAACATAAAACTTGAAAGTATAATAATTTTAGAGCATGTAGCTCATGCATCAATTTGATTGGGTCATTAGACACTTTACTTTAATGACTTAGAAAGTCTCGTTCATCGTCAACGGGCGAAGTTTGTCATTGACTTCAAAAATCGCTTCGGTAACTGCACAAAGATCACGTATACTAACTAACACAGGCTTTTAAAATAATTAATCAGCTGTTAGTTAAACCGTAGAGACGTTAGATCAACGTGCTAAAGTTAAAATCCTGTTAGCGGTGAACTGCAATATACCAAAGAGCCCAAAATTGAAACTCATTAGACGCGAAAAACGACAGCGGCCAGCCGTTGATAGCTCGTTAGTATTGAAGTGTACAGCAACTGATTGAAACGATTCATTATCGATTCATTATCTCATCAGACATATTACCTACTTTGTGGTAAGCGCAAGAAAGCTAGCCTTGACGTTTAATGAAAGGTGTGAAATATTGGATTCAATGTGGGTAGGTACAATTGAACAGTTATGTATAGATTTATTTTACTGTTATTAAATTTCACATTTTTTTAAATGACTTCAGATGTCATCATAACTTCGGAAAGATTGCAAGTTTTCGCACTTGATCCGATCTTTGAACCAGGATTTATGTGAAAAATATGTGAACATTTTGTCCGTTTTTTTTTTTACTATTTACATCCTACAATTTGACACTTTTTAACACATCTCTCTCGAAAATTCCAAACGCTTTCTTTCCGAAATTCCTTCCCACTAACTTTCTTATAAGGATATCCTTCCTCCCACTAAACTATGTCTCTTTCCATGCCTTCCACCAAATACAATATTGATACAAATAAGTCAACCTAGTTACTCAGATTGATTAAAATCCTCGCACAAATTTCACTAACGCTACTCATTTTCAGCCCAACGAACTGACAAATTCGTAACCACCTATCAGAAAACTAGCCTATACATAATTTTACCTGAGCATTTTGAGCATCACCATGATGCGCAAATCTACAGAGAAAAAAAACCTAAGGTGCTACACAATACGTCTGGCCACGACAGCTACATACAGAACTTGCGTAATTGTTCATAAGACACAATAGACCATGTTAAAAATCTACCACTCCCTCGACTCGGTACTCCGTACCTGTGCACTCTACACTGAAGCAACGACATTTCTTAGAACATGTCTTGATTGCTTAGTGCGTGGTCGGTGGAAGCAAGCATGCCACTGCAGTTGGTAGGCAATTGCAGTTGCATTTTACTTTGCGTGATGCACCTAAGTTTATGCCGGGGATAGAGACCGAATGATTATAGAAAGAAATAATGCACTTACCCATGTTGTAAATAGAGATAGCATTCACCGTTTCAATTGTTTTGTGGGATTAGCTATGTGATAAAGATTTGTTTTGGAGAGTTTATTTTTAATTTTGTTTAGATGCCACTGGTTTCCTATACCGGAAACAAAGGGGTACTTGTTCTAACATTATGTGAAAAGAAATAAACCCGGCATTTTTATTTTTAATCTTAGAGTGTGGAAAAAGAGGTGAGTAATAATTATTCTTTTCTTGCGGTTGGGATTTTTCGTCGTTCCCTAGAAAAGTTTACTGGTAGAAGTTCTGAAAGATACCTGTGCATCAACTTCTGAACAACGATTTCTATTATAATTTTTCAGTGACGTCTGCTCGCAAATGTGATTTGCAAATTGTATATATTTTCGACGCGAGTACATTGGCAGTGATTGACGGAGATCAAGACACCTTGCGAGATCTGACAAACAAAATTGCCTCTTCTTACCTATTGGTACTTCAATTAAATTGTCTGATAACTGTAATAACATGCCAAATGACATAGCAGTAAGAATAATATGCATTTTGTTTCATTTGTTTATACAAATGCTATTTGCCAGGGAAATCTTTGCTCTTTTGAAGTAGTGAGAAGTAAAGGTATTCGCTTCTCCACTGAGAGGTGTGATTCCACTTCAAGACACGTCCGAAAATTAAAGAACTTGGCATTCAAATCCAATTTTTTTTTTGCGCTTGAAGAAATAATGATTATTTGTCTCCAACTTTGCGCAAATAAATTTGCATTTTGGGGTGAGAAATTGTTGTGAATGTACGCTGTCAAATTATTGAACACTTGAGTTGTGATCAAACCTCACCGGCGGTCACGACTGAAGCATGACTTAGGAGAATCATGCATTTTTTTTTAATACTAAAAATTTGAGGTCTTAGAGGTCACCAAGAATAGCTAAATTTATTAGAGATGGATACATACAGACATCAAAACAGCATGATATTTTGTTGTAAACAAGTCAAAGGCAGCTAATGTAATTATCAAACCTGGCTGTTTTCAGAATACAAATTAAGTGCATCTAATAAAATAAGGTGCTAGGTTTCGGTGACTTTTCAAACTGAACATTTTGAACACCAGCCTCTAAAAAAAACCGCACTTAGGCTTAGATTGTAAGTCCAGACAGTAATTTTACCACGCACGCTTAAAAACTCCAAGAGATTGTAGCCAGAGTTTACCGTTACCCAGATGCATTATACCATCCATTATAACGAATTGATTATTAATTAAGATAGATTCTAAACGCGAAAGACATGTTTGAAGACCTCTTCAAGAGTGTCCACTCCATTTATGGGCATAGAGTCAGCAAATTACCGTAGCGACAAACAACCAATCAATGAAAAGGCAGGATTATATTCGCTTGAAATTGTGCAAGATGCCACTAGCCGTGTGGGCTGCAGCGTGTGGAGAATCGCATTTCGGCTAAACTTACGGTCAATAAACAATTTCTCGCAACTGTCAATTCACAATTTTTTTTCTGACACTCATCGATTGGTCTTGTGGCGTTTGCACATTTTTAACGGTTAAACGAATTTGATAATCGGGCGTCTATGTCTTTGGCAGTTAAAAAAAGGCTCTCTATTCTCACGATGCCCGCATATCCTTCCAGGTGAATTTACACAAATCTGTCACTAGCTACGGATTGATTAATTACTCTGTAAGAGTCTTAAGAGATGCTGTGAGCGCATTTCAAGCCGGCGAAAAAGCCATCAGCGCCTGACACTGTTGACAAAAGGTCGGTGTCATAGATTAGTAATGCTCCCTAAAGCAGCTTCCTTGATCATTACAGTTTTTTTTCTTGAACGTACCTCAATGTAAATTAATTCATAAAGAAACTATCGGTAAGGGATTTTTTTCGCTGTCACAACAAAACGCATTACGTTTTCATTAGAGCGTTTCTGTACGGCTGTCTATTCTTGCTGGAGGTCTTCCTTCAGCTGCGACTTGAGCCATTTCGATTTACAAAATGATAATGCCTCTATACATATATATATATATATTTATAAAGATTTTTTGCTTCTCAGTTTTAATGGAACAACACGTCCGCGGGGCTTGACATTTTTGCCATGAACTAATAATCATTTCGTGAGTAATTATTATTGGAATACTAATTACGCAATCGCAGGATGAGAATGCTAATCATGAATATCGTGATGGTGTACCGAGATCCACTTAATACAAGGAAGACGCACAGATGAAGATTTTTACAGAGCGGCCCCTCGACAAAATAAAAGCACTTCCTCTAGTAACACACATGTAAATATACCTTCACCTATGTTATCCACCTATATTAATGCACAGTTATTGACCATTCACATTCTAAGACTGTCTTGTCATATCACTTGGACATCACAAACGTATAGGTGAGCAAAAAGTGGCAACCAGCAAACGACCAGCGTTCCTATCCAGCTAAACAAAGACAACATGTCTGATTGTTTTATTTCTTAGCAAACGTTAAGTTATGTCTATCCCATTGTCTGGATAGTTTATTTATAATAGTACAGCCAGGCCCAAACACTGGAGTCTGAACTTGCGATATCGCCAAAACGATTGGAGAATTCTGAAATTTTATCTGAGATTCACCGGTGAGTAGTGATAGGGCCTTGCGCTTTGGAACTGTGAGTGAGTTGAATGCGTGGGTCGAAATGGCCCAGAGCATCATCTATCATCGTGTTGCGAGGGTGCTTTGAACCGTGAAAAGAAAGCTGGCCAAATGAGGGTGGAATCTCAAAAGGTGTCCTTCGTTTCGCGAAGGCCACCTGTGGCTTCGAAGGCAGGTAGAGTGGATGTTTTCGCAACGCACCACGAGACTATTCCCTCTGAAATTTAGTCGGGTCATAAAATTCGCGCTCAGCAGTTGTCGTGTTCCGCAGAAAACTATTAAAATTCGTCGCAGTTAGAACTATGATTTATAGTTGAAATAATTATATTGCCTATAAGCTGCGATCAACAGAATAATTATTCGTATGTTTCATGGATGTCGAATCTCATAATGACAGCCGTGGCAGGAGCGAACACGAAACCACACGCGATACGACCGACGATGTTTGAAGTTTAAACTTTGATTTGCTTTTCATTCGGCCAGTGAACACGAACCAGAGGATATCTTTCCCCCTAGCATACAAGCGTTCTTTTCAAAGATTGGTTTACTCAGCGCAAGCAAGCAAGCTTTGCAGCCATCGCAGCGATGCGATCAATAAAGGCAGGGTTAAAACAAAGCATGGCATAGGAGGACAAGGTGTTACCTGAATGCGATGCCCGGAGCCATGTCTTCGACTAGCTCGGAGAGGACGAGGACGGTGCCAGGATTCCCCTGATGGTGGTACACCGAGCCTAGCAGCGGCTGCGGGATCTGGACCAACGACACCCCTCCGTTCTTTCCCGTCTCGATGATAATCTGCTGCTGATGCTGTTGTTGATGTTGTTGCTGGTCGATAAGGTTGTGTCCATTCGGGTCGATTTGCTCGTACAGAGGCTTCGAAGCATCGTCCTCGTATTGCTGGTGCATCGACTTCTGTTCGATTTCACCAAACTCATTTTTCACTATGTGCCCATGGTCGGGCGAAATGTGTAGGTCCGAGTCGTCAAATTCTTTCTGCAACTCCATGACGTTGACAGGCGTCATGGTAGCCAACATCGGCGCCGGACTCTGAGAGTCGTCGTGTTGCGGCGCCGGAGACGACGCCGGCGACGCCGTACTTTGAGGAAGTGGGGAATGGACGGCGTCGTCCGACGCCTCCACAGGTTCGTCAAGACCGCGACGAGTCATTGCGTCCGGCTCGTGATCAAACGTGCATAAAGAGAGAGGAGGAACGGAAGAATTCGGAAGTGATTTTCGTGTGGTCGTGTGCAGACGGTGACACCCCCGGTTGTTGGAAGAGGAAGGCGCGCGTCAGAGGGCGCGTGCCAGTACAATCAACAAATACCGGTTCACGATTTACAGAAGAGTCGTCTACGCGAGGAAACCTGCTGGTTATGTGTAAAATGGAGTAGTAAGTGACTCGGTGATTATGATGAACCTGTTTCTGTTTTGGGTACTGTCGGTGTGGTGGGGCTGCGCTGCGGCGGCAACTGCGGTGGCCGAGCGGGGAGGGGGAGGGTTATCCAGTGCCACGGGCACCACCTTTAGCGATCCAGGTAGACGCGGGACGCACTGGCTGCAGCGACCGCTGCTGCAAACACGGCGAATAACCTGCTGTATGAAACACCGGTTTCAAGCGACAACACCATTCTCTGCACTAGAATATTCGAACCAGTTTATCTCTTCCAGAGCCGCGCTAAACAGTATTTAGTCGGTGGATCGCTTCGCGAGTCCACTATTTCTGTCTCATAACGCGCTTCGACGCCACACGGTTGCAGGAGTCACTAAGCAGCGATGTGCACTGAAGAAACGTCAGACGTCGACCTAGTGGCTTGCAGACTGACGACGAGTCTACATAGTCGAGTACGTCTTCGGGAGACGTGCAGATTCGCGGCACGCACTTTGGCCGACGGCGGTCACTCCAAGTCTGTAATTGGCACTCGCAGCCGTCGCAACACTCGCGAAACGTTAGCCAGTCACCACTCTCCTCTCGACCGTCGAGTGTGTGATAGCCGACACGAAAAAAACGCTCGCCAAAATCACAGTTGACCAAATCACCGTCCGGCAGTTTGCACCGATTAACACGCGAATTTCAGCAAGTGAACGCGACCAGCGAGGAGCACACACACGAGAACACGATACGAAGTCGCAGGCCGGTCCACCTGCTCTGTCCGATCTGTAAACTACAAGTCTACTGGAGCCGGACGCTGGCTGCCTTACCTTGCTTCACTTGGTTGTGTACGGCTAGCGCGGCTGGCTCGGCCAGTAATGGCGTCTGCCGTTCTGTTGTCATGAGCCCTGGCTAGGAGGCGAGGCCAAACCGAGATGCAGCACTCCAGCATCCGAGCAGACTTCAAACCAAAGTCGCCTTCAGGCCTTCGCCGCGCCGAGCCGCGGCAGGCTCACATTCTCTTGCTCGGCTGCCACGGACGTGCTGTCTCGCTCCCTCCTCTGTTAGCCAAACGCACGCCACTCTGAACACAGACAAAGACAAACAATCAGTATTTATTAGACAACAGGTAAAGAGTGAACGAGGTGGACGATGCTAGGCGAGATGAGAGCGAGGGAGATGAGAGGGCGAGCTGATCAGAGAGAGAAGGCGATAGACGAAGCCCACGTGGGCGAGACCGCGGGGAAGTGATGCTAAAATATACTGAAAGGATTTAGAACTTCTTATGCGTATAAAAGCTTAGACGGAGGGACAGGGAAAAGAAAATGAAATTGCTTATGCATGCTAAACTATGGCGAACTGTCACATCATTCATGAGCTTCCTCCGTAGCCACGCAATGAAAAGAACGCAATGAAAGAAAAAAAAAACAAGTTGAAATTACAAAAATTGATGGGGATTCGGTATTAACCGCACGCACCTCGATGGAGCGCAAATATTTTTGGGAAATGGTTGACTGCAGCGTCATGTGCTGCTAGCCTGCCTGGGTTGGCTAAGGTGCATTCACGATGTGCATTAAATGGTGTATGGCTGAGCGGCAGAATGGTCAATGCCAAAGGAGCCGGGCCGAGCAGGCTGCAGGTAGGTTCTACCTACAGTGGATTCAACAGAAGAATGCTTGCGGCTGCCCTGCACGACTGCCCTCCGCAAAGGCACGTCACTCGAATCGGGCAGATATCAAGCGCGATAAAACGAGGATTATCCTCACATCACCAAATAATGGATACCACTTTTACCACGTCAATTAGGATTTAAATTAAATTATACTCTTGACATCGGATCAGATCCAACTAGAAAATAAAACGAAAACGAAAAGAAACTGAAATCTCTTTCATTCGTGTTCCCTGTATTGGGTTTCATTAGCCTCGAGACAAAGGAGGAACGCTTTCCATGCGAACTGGATGAAATAATGCCAGACAGGAAATATGAATGGGTAATTTCGGTGGAGATCATGCACTTCTTTATTTCAACAGTGAACTGTTGTCGTTGCAGCTCAACCATAAGCCTTTAGTTCCACATAGCTGGCAAAAATGTAGCGCATATTTGTGAAATGATTACGAACATAGCGAGAAAAGTGAGCACACTCATGTACCTACAAAATAAAGCAATAAGACGCGACAACGATCACAAAAAAGTGGCGATGGATCTTGCGCCTTCGTTCGCTGCCCGCCTACCATGGTTCGTGATTGCAGTCAGCTTAGGTCGAGAGGTCGAGACAAGACCAAGGTTTTTTGTTCTACCGTCATCCGTTGATAGTGATTGTACACGTTACGCTGGTACACCTTTAATTTATGCCCACTCCGAAACTGTGCGACATTCTACAAATCTTGACGACAAATCATTTGACTGGCCACATTAGTATCATGTAGGATTTCTCTGCCCATCCTTGACAATAAGCTGCTCTAAGAAGCAATGCCATGAAACCGACCATCGTCGTGAAGAAAATAAATAACGTCCAGTTGAACGTACTTCATTGAGAATATGTTTACTAAACCGTGGGATTGTGATTTAGTTGACGACCAATCGCATTCTGTTGAAGTACTCAACGAATCTGATTGAAACTGAAAGTAATTACGTCCCTGCCAATACATCGATTCAACACAGAAGAAATAAATACTGCTATTACACAATTAATTGGTAAAACCAATTTTTTACAATGAAAATAGAAAGGTGTGCAAATTTCCCTGCAACGCGTAGGCAAAATGACTCACATAATCACATGTTAAGAACTCTCTCACGCACATCTATATACACACTCTGCATAAATGTCTGTAGTTATATTACCCAACAGATTATATGCACCCACTGCATGGTAACGAAAGTTCAATAAGCCGATATATTAGTATTGGTTACCTGGCTATAAGCTCATGAGCTCATTTCTCATCGCTCTACCCACACATCTATAGAGGTAACGTGGTATCGGCCGTAACGTCGCAAGTCCATGCTGAAGGATCATAATAATAAGCGGCAATACCACCAGTACCACCCATGCAGCTTTAAACATGCATTGAACTTACTTCTTTTGCCTTGGGAGGAGACAATCAGAATAGTTACGATAAACTGCGTGGTGTGCGATTGGTTAGCGTATTACTTGGTAATATTTGAAATAATCGATATGGCTATGGTTGTCAATTTTGGATGGGTTGTCTGGTCTATGCATTAAAGCAAACTTGTAGGCCTTTCGAAACGATAGGGAACAACGTTTGAAAGTTGGAAAGCTTCCCGAAATGTCATAAGCACTAGACAGATGGGGAAATGGGAAATCAATATCATTTATCATGTCAATGATTTTGCCTTTTCGGATAAAAAAGCGAATTTGTTTGTTTGATCGTAAAAATCTAGTAGCTGCGCTAAATCAAGGAAATTACATTTTCAGTTCAAATCTTTGAAGAGATTTTTCTGTAATGTCTTACTGCTAGCCAATCATATACAAGATTATCGCTCGCAAGGAAAAGGAACTAACTCTTCACGTAGTTTATAGTAAATCACTCCCTTCATTCAATTCACGATCCAATGAACCATAGTATTTCAATTATAATATTGCTTGGTGTAAGATCTAAAGTAATTGTCATAGTACATTTGTGAGCGCATTTGGCCGCATGCCTCAGCTGGTGAATAATATTCAAAAGTAATTTCATTGTAAAGAGAAGTTGAAGGGAACGCCCGTCACGAGCAGTTTTTTTTATTATCGAATATCTTCTTAATTTATACACAGTTTATCTGTAGACTTAAAGAGATCTTGGCTAGCGACGTTCGGACACCTTAGTTCTAGATCAACTGCTTTTCATTCGCGTTGATCCAAATTGCGATTCCTACGTGTCAACACGGTTCGAAAGATTTTATAAAGAAATCATCTGACACTTGAATTAATCAAGACATCGCTACGATAATGCGTAAATCACGCCGAGTTAAAAAGTGTTTAATTTCAAAATTGATCAATGTGGAACACTTGGAAACTTTTTCACTAGATTTTTTATTACGATTTACGCATCAGCAGAACATGTAATTGCTTAACTAACTCTATCTTGGCAACAGCTCACTGCTTTGCCTAAAGATATCAATCACATTTTGCATAATGCAAGGAAAATTACTTATCGGGTCACTTTATTATGTACATATATACATACGCAGATGAGAAATATCACTTATGATTTATAATATCTATTAATAATTATCTAAGTTACATACTATTCACATTTAATGGAATGGACGCTATTGCTTCAGATAACCTTTAGCTTTTTTTTATAATGTATATACCACTGCAGCTATAGCATCGTAGCGTAGTGCTCTTTGATCCAACTTTAAATCCAGGAATTACCCGCTGGAAGGTAATTTAGGAAAAATCTGCATTTTGATTATCAATTGCTTTCGGATATAACAATGGTGTAAAAAAATATCATTTGACTACCGTAATTTTACTGCGGATGAAAAAATAATTAGACAATTAAAAAAAAAGCAAGATACAAGAATTTTAATTTTGCATTATCCCATAGCATTACAACAAATGGCACACAATTCATCACAAGTTTATTTTTATTTTTATTCATAACCAAGAGTATCCTGTGCAACCACAAACCAGCTAATTTAGCTAAAAAAAAAAAATAGCAGGGAAATTTGTACCAATCTATATCTGGCTGGAAGCCATATTGAGTATATATAGTATACGTTGTTGTAAACTGTAAATTTCTCTTTGCATGTGTTCAAGCGATCAAGGCTATCAACCTGCTCGATTCTTTATTTCGATCTTTTATAGATCAAATGTGTCGGCCATTATTTCAGCCGAAGGCAGAGAAGAATCTTGCGCGACGATTAATTGGCATCGGTGAATCCATCCATGCGGATTGCGATTCTTGAAGAAAATGGCACAAAAATTCTCGAGGATGGCATGCCCCACGGTCATATCACAACACCTAGATCGATAATTGATTTCAGCCTCGTGTCAAAGTGTTGAATAAAATTAATTTCCTGTCAATTCTGAATTAAATTGCGTTCTACGATAAACATTTAGTCTCAGTATTAAATTACGTGGATTGAGATAGCTTTTATACGGTGCCCTTGGTAAAGTTAATAAGAAAGCCTAATAAGATGTGGATAATAAAATCAATGCACCTTAAGATTTGTCACGTCCACACTTTTTTTTCCATCTAAAACTCGACCTTGTTTGTCGCCCAGAAGACCCTGGTTCGATCCCTAGCATCGCCTATATCCGCAGAAGGCCTTTCTGTCACGAACGGATTGTTCACAGAAGATACTGCTTCGAACCCTGGCGAAATCAGATGTACTCACAACAGGTCTTTCTGTCGCGGCCAGACAGTACCTACGGAAGACCCTCGTTCGGTACCTGGCGAGGTCCTCTTTATTAGCAGAAGGTCTTTTCATCGCGATAAGACTATACCTACACTGAAATTCCATGAGAAAATGAAATTTTTCTAAAACACGCGGAAAAATCGAGTTGTTATAAAACAACATTTCATTTTGCTCCAATGGTGGCATAACGGCGCTGAAATTCAAATGAAGGTTAAATGCGACTTTAATAGCGCTGGCATGATTTCTTTACAATAGGCTGTATGGGTGATCTTGGCAGAGTGTTTATGTGCATCTTCAATACCTGCACTCTAATGGGCATCATTCTTGATGTACTCCGCTATAGAGAAGGGATGTGCTCGCTAATCGGTTCTCTGTAGAAATTATTTTTCCAAGTAGCCTGTCCACGTTCATTCTATTCGCAAAGCATTCAGTACTGATACGTTCACTTTTCAGAAATCTATTCTGACATGAAATCAAGAGTCGTTTAAGTTAAGAATCCTTGCGAACAATTGAAAGAAAAGCCATTTTGTACACAGTGATTGGCAACGACCGTGGCCTTGACTCTGGGTATGTTGCATTTAAAGCAAAGTTTACTTAGAGACAAAAAAAAATACAGAAAAAGACTCTAGTTAGAAATTTGTTTTTTGCCCCGTTAATCATTTCGTTATTTTTATCCATGGGCAATGATGCATACAATAAATGGCTACTTGCGGTATAAGATACCGGCGAAGACGAACACCGGACCGTTAATGGATTCGTCCGTGCCGCTGTCACTTAAAATGAACATCGTTACACAAAAAAAGTGCATAGCGCGGAGAGAAAGGATGTTATTCTGCCGACACGTGATTCAGGTGAAAAATCTCAATTCCACGGTGTAAACGTGACCGTACGATCGACGCGCAGCGTGCAGACGCCAGGCAGCCGTGCCCAGTCACCGCACGACGCACGCGACTGCGGTTAGGTGTTTAACGACGCACTGTATTGACGACGGACCTTTTTACACTTGTCTAATGACGTTGTTAACTAAAGAAGGGGATGAATACTCTAAACAAGCCTAAAAAGGAGGGATAAAATACTCCTGTCGAAGAGCATTAAAGGGCCGAAAGAGGGTACAATTATAAAGAACAGGATTCCCCCACAATTCCATGCTTTCGAGATGTTGATAAGCAAGGCGAGTGAAGTGCTGTTCAAACTTTCATCCCTCCAACCTCTCTCCAGAACAGAACTGATTATATGTATGATGGTCAACCACTCAATCTCTAGCTCAGCATTGTGTTGCCTAACTTCGGTTATCTCAAAAGAACTGGTGCAATTTTAACACTCTAAACGGTTCGGGTTACAGTTATTCACCATTTGGTAGAAAACGGGACTTCGGACACGTTCCTAAAGAAAGGCAAAGGTCTCTTAAGATAATTTTTGACCATTTCTGTCCTTATGTCATCAGTGAAAAGAAGGAAACAACAAGAAAAACTGAATTATTCTACCGATGGATGTCATGGCGTACAAAATTAATTGATTTATTGATCTTGTGCGGTGGTCACCCATCCGATGCTAGACACATCGTATTGCTGCTTAACTTTGGTAGCGAAACTTAACTTTGGTCCACGCAAGACTCTAGAGAATGGGAGAAATACACATCTTAACCGAATCATCTCGCCGAGGTCATTAAGTTAGTCCTGCTGCAATCACATCACTGACAAGCGCTTTTTACAAATCAGAGTAAAACGTAACTTTTTAATTAATATCTTGATCTTGAGATCTTACAAGATCTTGATCTTGACCCTGATCTTGATGAAGTACTTGCTAAGTAATTGGCCAGATAGCCACGCAACTGCGACAATGAAGGAATTTCTGTAGCTTCCCACGCAATTGCAAGCGTTTTTAACCTTTGCTTGGATTCAGTTAAGTACAAATAGATTTTCCGAAATGTATACCGTTAGGTTTTCTTTCGATTTTAAGTAAAGAAGAGCTTTTTAAGATTAATTATGTGCTAATAACTTTAAGCAGTGTTTCTTTGCTGAAACCTCACTGCTTTGTTCTGAAAAGTAAAATTGTGGACAAGAGGGTGTGTTCTGGTAAAATTGCATGGTAAAGCAGGAAAAAATTAGGCGCCTGCCATTTTCGTGAAGATCAGAGGGTTTCTGGGGAATCTGGGAAAGTTTGGACCAAACCTATGCTCTCAATTGTTCAGTGGAGCTAGCCTTCATACAATTGCTGCTGACATGAAAAGTAGAAAGACCACTGACAGCTAGCTACTTATTTTTAAATATATCAAGAAAACCTTTTCTTTAGGAATACTTTCCTTTTTTCATTTTCGATCTGGGAGAAATGAAGTTCGATCCGTAAAAGATCTTCAATCAATTATTAAAGTAGGCTAATTGATCAGAGTGAATGATTTATGATTTATCTAGAACTAAGAGGATTATCGACGACAGAAAAATATTTCCATCATGATTCTTGAGATTATCGTAGCTCTTGTCTGGTCAGTTGGAAGATCTAACTTTCTTTTGCTTTGAAAAAGGGTAAAGAACTGTTTCATGATGCACTTATGCCAAACTTTTTATCTAAGTGTCGACTTCTAGTTACCTAGCTAGTTCTAGTTACCTAGCTAGTTCTAGTTACCTAGCTAGTTCTAGTTCTACTCTGCACGATTATCGGTACTAAATTTGAGATGCTCACATGACGTAAAAAATCATGTTTTTAAACGAGGCGGCCGCACTTGCAAGCAAAGGAACTATCCTAGAATTGCGCAAGATGAATTTTTGATGCAAGACTCTTTTTATCCAATCATTCTGCAAAGTTACTGCATAATTTAAAAAAAAAAATGAAATTCAAAATGGGTGCTGACTGGTTGTAACAATGTTAAACATTTTGTATCTTCACACAGACATATACATTATCTGATCTATGGTTATGCGTTTACTATTATTTTTTTGCATCGCCCCGATGATAATGCCAGGAATTGGTGGTCAGAAACATAAACTTGCGGGGCGTCTTAATGCAATGTGTTATGGAGGCAATAAAATAGCAATTAAGAAATAGAATGTTTCTAATGTTAGAAAGAAAATCTCATTTGCCTTTCCGTGTGCACATTTTCGTATGGCTTCTTTACCGAGGTGTACCTATTTGATAGACATTAAAATCTGCACATTAAACAATTTTAATGTCAGGATTTCTCAGCATGTTCGTGAAAGGGATGTTTATTTTTTTTCTGCAAGAAATTTTTAGCGATATGTTGTATGGCTTTACAGGTATGCTTGTGCCTGAGCAACTCACATGTGGTGCCATAAAGTGAATTTTCTCAATCTCAACGTCAAAGGAATTGAACTATTAAAGCAGCATGTACTAAATCATGATAGAAAAGTTTCCCATCAGCGTATGTATGTTTATTGGTTGAAACATTGTTGCACTTTAATACTTTTAATTTCCTTTTAAACATTAAATTCAAAAACTTTTATTTCGTTTTATTGTAGTTATCTGAGTAGTGCAATGTTGTGTTGAATGGTAATAACCATATTTATTATATTGCCTGGATGAAACACATAGTCAACGATTGCAACAAAGAGGAGCGTTTATTGGTCACTATTTTCTTCGATAGCCGCGTGTAAGTGCTCTGAATCCTGTCGGCAATCGGTTTGATTATTTCGCATTTATTAGCCACCGACACGAGACATAAAACGTCTTTGATCCTCGACAGTTTTTTTTTTAATATTCAAAATAAAGCATAATAATATAAATAAAACAAACCGTCGGACACATTAAAATCTGTGCCAACGATAGCCATGAGATTGTTGAAGACCCCTCCCAATTTTAATGAATCGTTATGAAGAAAATAACAGCAAGAGAAAAACGAACCAGAGGCATGTTTCGACAATAAAGATTTTTATGTATCATACACACTCGAAAGGCAAGTACAAGCTTATTACCACCAACGCTACCACGCATGTGTATATCTTTTCAAATTTACGATCGAAACAGACATATTTTTGGTTAGAATTTAATAAACGTGTAGCGATGACCAGTGAAGTATTCTTCACATTGCTTCTCATTTCGGTTTCGGTTTACGATATGAAATCATATGATGCGAGGTGTCTGTTCACCGGGCGATAATGTTCATAATTTGCTCACCGTGGGTCAGGGAGCAGACTGGTGATCACGTGATAGGTCCCGAAGGAAAAGAAAACAGCAAGAAGCCAACGACCTTCCGACCTCTATGACTGTTGCCAGATTTGATTTCGACATTACAAATAGTGGCGTACCTACCAACTGTGCACGATAAGTACCCTTCTCCGAACAGGGGAGGTGGAGAGCGGGGGTGAAATCCATCATGCTCGTTTCACTTTAACGAGACGCAATTTGCATAGCCAAATAAGCGTATAAATCAAGCGTGACATTCAAATTTGGCGTTTCAGATCGGATTATAATCAGGGTTATCGCGCGGTACTCTTTGAGCATGCATCGAGTGTCTCGGAAAAAAGACTCACATAATTACCATCATGAATATACTGAAGGCATCCATGGCTTTAGAGCTATGGTCAAATTATCCAGTGTCCAGCATTGTCTTAACTGTTAAGTAGCCGTATACGATTAGAGGGGAATGCCAGTGTACAGTGCAGAATCAAGACGTAGTTCTAACATAATATGGTGTGAATAATTTTGACCATCATTGACATCAGTTGATCCCTGGCGAAATCATAGCTTGCGGCAGGTTGTAATAAAGGTAAACTCGTCATGATAATGCTCTATGTGCTAGTCTCAGTAAAGAGTCTAGCAGAGATTATGCCATTAGGCGATATTATCAGCGACTTTGCCAGTTATTTTACACGTTTAGAAGATTGCCGACTGAACGGTGTGAGGTTTTTGTCGTGCGGTTTTTGACGTGCGGTGGCTGGATACTGACATGAGTGTTACTGGTAGTTAGGGCGGACTGAACGCAACCCGTCATACTTATAAGACGGCGGGTAGCGATACACATGAGAAATAAATAGGCGGCTCAGTCACTTTTCTTTTGGTTTTTTTATTTTATTTTGGAGAACTTTTTCTAAGAAAATTTCTTTTCAATGTACCAGTATTAAGAATACTGCACTCAACCTTTCACAAGTGAAGTTAGCAAATTTGTTAAAGAAAAGCTATGTTCGACATAAAGTTTATTCCCCAATCATATAGGATCTTTTTGAAGTCGACTTTTCTTTGATTTAAATGCAAATTTAAACAAAGAGGTCAAGTTCGCGAGGAAATGGAAATAATTACTTTTAAGACAAAATCAGCTTTCATCACGATACACAATACGTAAGAAATTATCCTGTTTTTCAATGGATCTCCACTCACTTATTTGGAAACTTCAACAAAGCAAAAAAGCAAAAAATCACTGCTTCAAACAGAAGAAAAACACAATACAATTTCCTCGTTATAACTCAACTTCTAACCTTTGACTTGCTCGGTTCAAAATGGTCAAGAGGTCACTGTCATTCTCCTGTTACAATCTAACACAGTTGGTACTTATATTCTCAATAGCTAAAAACAATATCAAACAAACGTCTTGAATACAGAGTAACAGGTAGCTAGCAGTCGTATCAGGTAGCGAACAAAACGATATCGAAAACAACACATTGGAAAACACATGGCTAGGTAAGAGCAGCAAACACATCAGCGGGCAAGATATCAGCATGGGCAACAGCAGCAGCAGCAGCAGCAGCAGTCAAATAGTCTGGCATTGTGGACGGAGGATGTGAGTTAGCAGCTGTGGCTAGCGACTGTCAGCACTAATTGACTGTGATGAATGGCATCATCATCTCTTGTAGTACACTCCTTTGGAGCTTGGACCCAATTAGGGAGGGCATCGGGAGGTTAGCCCCTCAGCATGGTCGAGCGGCGACCACAATCAGCATTTATTGAGAGATTTATAGGAACATGGGTATTGAGTGCATATACTATCGATTGTGTGGCAATTTCAAATGTAAGTGAATATCGAAGTACTTTTGGAAATGGTATTTTATTTGGGAAATGTCATTACGTTCGTGTTTAAAAATGGTCTAAAATGTCTTCTTATCAAAGATCTTGCAAGTTACAAAGTGGCGCAAAAGTTTTTCCTGTACTTTAACAAAAAATGCAAACTACTTATTGGAGATGAGGGTGTTTTTTTTGTATCATAACTAACTAGCCACCATTTTGAAAAGCTATCCGTTTAATTATTATACCCGCGTATATTCGCGATATTTATGGATATATAGGAAAATTTAACTTCTCGATTAAATTGATTTATAATGCAATTTAAACGCGTGAATGTTTTTAAAAAAAAAAAGGATAATACCTTTATGATTACGACACGAACGCAAGTTACGGAAATGTTACAAAATATTATTTACATATAAAATGCGAAGAAGATATTGCATTGCATGGCGAAGTGTAATCGTCAATGATGGCCGCTCACTTACGGGATCTTGGCATTTCGCCTTCGCATAACTTATCATCCTCATAATCTACGTGACATAGAAAGAGTAGAGAATAAACACACTGATTTTTTTTTATTAATTTCTATAAAAATAAAATAAACCTATGGTCATCATCGCGTGATTTTATATTTAATGACCATTAAGATATCGAAGTGGTATCAACTCAGTACATTACACGTGACTGTCGTGTAAGATTATGACATAGATCGATGTTGTTGTCGATTTTTTATCGGCACATACTTCCTAGAGTACAAAGCCTCGGTACATAATATTACCGAAGATAAGCATAAATTTTTTTTTTTAATCTGAATCTACGCTAAGACAAAGAGTACTTTTGATGCTGTCTGTACCCATAAGACGATCGGTCATCATGTGCTATTGTTAAGACATGTATCGATATTACTTATCCAACCGACTCAAGTCCAGGAAGATAATCAATTCATATCTGCGCAATCTTTGCAAGACTTATTCACGGTTCGATGCTACGCGGTGAGCGGTGGAGGAGCCGAGTCCGCTTTCATTCTACGCAACAGTTTCATGTCATTTTTTATAAATGGGAAGCCGAATTGAAAAAAAAAACAACAACAGCTTCAGTCGAACGTTGTAAATGGGAAGCCGCATTGAAAAAAACAATGTTATTTGACTTGCAGTGATTCAAAATGTGCACCTGTTTTGAAAATCACACTGCATCTCACGATCAAAGCAGCAATGAGCTATGTACAAAGACCCAACTTTTAATAGTATTATTTCATATAAAACAGAAACATATGAATATGAATCCGTTTGGCAGACGTTGTGCAGAAGGTAAACGCCGATTGCCGCGACAGCAAGTGCAGTGAATTGAATTGTGATTGAAAATCTCATTGTGTGTAAAATATGAACAATGTCATGGTTGTCGGGGCGATCAGATGGCTGGTCAGGAGCAAGACTGCGATGCTAGTTGAAACTCAGAACGATGTGCGATTCACAGCGCAATGCACGAACAAATACATTATTCAGTCTCCGTTCTAAAGGGACGACAACTGTCACAGGCTGTACTTTATGTTCATGTCTTAGCCCACATATAGATGCTATGCCATTTGAAACTTTTTTCACTGTTATTTATTTTGGAAATAATCCTGAAGCATGCCACCAACGGTGAAACGAAACGGGTTGCTTTTTCAGTTTGAATGTGTTGGTTTGCAAAGGGGGATTCTAAGGCGCCTGAATTTTACTTTGAAATCACTTGAGGAAGAGCAAGAGAAAGATGGATGCACATCTTACAAGCAGATGTGTTGGAAAGAGGGGGAAATTGGAATGAAATAGAAGAGGAAGAAAATTGTATGGACAAAAAAGTATGGAAGAAGTTGGTTTTGAGTAAGGAATATTAAGTAAGAAGAAAGATGATATGACAGCTCATTTTATAAATCTTATGCCTTTAACACAAGAGTTTCTATCTGTTTTACAAGAAAGTTGATGTAAAACAGAAACGATCATACATTCAGGGAGGACACTATAGAGGAGAATTTCGAGTGTTTATATTTTCCAGAGGAATAGCGGGCTGCTGAGCTTTCAAGACTTGAAAGCTTGAAAGATTAAAAAAAAGTTCTTGGAGAGGATTTTACGCTAGTGGCTCATGGAAAATATAAAAAGGCCCACACAGAAATGCAAATCTACTTTCTCATAATCCTAAAATGCTTTAACCTTCTTTAACCTTTTTTTTTAAATATATTTACTTTCTACTCTATATTTAATTTAATTGATTTCATTTTTGGTCACTTTGAACATAGCTTACATTTGCAAACGTTTCTACCACAAAATCGAGAGAATCATCCGCTTTAATTCTACGGGAAATCCGGTACAGTGCATAGGACACATAGCCACCTTAATTTGCAGAGATTGTCTACCATGAAACGAGTTGCCTTGCAAAGCCTGGTGAAAGGGTTACAGATTTAATGGTCGATATTTCTGGCTTGACATTTTTCGCGAAAAAACTGGCGAAGTTGCATAATTCGTCGGGTGCATCCACTCGTGGTCTCGAATCGTGTCAGCTGACGCGAGGTGGAACCATTACCTTGCAGTCTTTGACCATGATCAACGGAAAGTGACCAAACATTTGGACAACATTATTTTAGAATTACAGGCTACAACTGCAATGAATCTCCCAAATTCAGAACTCCCTGTACTTCATCATAACCATCACATAATATTGCAAACATTGGAGATCGAAAGAATTTTTTGATATAGTTGTTTCTTAGAAATTTCGGACAAGCACAGATATGTTTAAAACTTGCCATGGTTATTCGAGTTTATTTGTTTATGTTTATTTTTTTAATAAATGGGTTTTAACAATAAAAGTAAGCACACAAAGTTAATTTTTTAAGCTTTTCGTAGTACTTAAACTTAATACTAAGCAATCATATACAGACGTATATATAATTAATTTCTAAGAGACCACCTAAACTATTACTTCATTTTAATTATAAGAGATTATCGGTGCCGTTGACCAGGATCAATATGATTTGTTGCTTGTTATTTTTTTTGTCATCTTGGCATTCAAATCACTAATGAAAAAGTCGTTCTTAATCTGCTATATAAATGCTCAAAATTATAGCGCATTGATAATATTTTCTCCTATACAAGACTTGAACGTGTAATGAAGCGGTTTAAAATAATTCACAATAAATATTCCTTTTGTAGAAGTGCTATTATATATTTTTTTTCTGTTCGAAGCAGAATAATTTTTCTATCATTTTCCACATGCGAAACGATAAAAAACGAAACTTAATTAAGAATTAGGCATCATCTATATGCACGACCACAAGCCGTTTTGAGTGCAGGACTTAAATTAGCATGGATATGACAATTTCTTGAGCGCGACAGATCTGAATTTGGTTGTTATGATCGTCGATCACATTGTTTAGTGCAACTGCAGCCAGTTCTATGAACGTCCCATGACTGCAACCTAATAAACCTATGCATTTCACGACAGGACTTGTCAATCCATATAGAAACCTGTACAGTGATGTGAGAAATAATTTAAATGTGTATTATAGATTATTCAAATTATTTGCATCCACGATATCTGAGGTCAGGAATTCAAATTACACAATTTCAATAAAATAGCTGAAAACTAATTGTTTTCATAAAGAAAATAAACTATTTCAGTTATTGCCTGCGGCATTTATTTGAAGAAAAAAAAAAAAGCTAAATTAATATCAGTCATTCAGGATAATGGAAGATCATCAGTAATCTGCATAATTTCTCGCGGTTTTACGCGCAATTTCAATCGTTTATAGGTGTATATGTGTAAGGTCCACGGTATAAAAACACTTAAAAAAAAGTACAGCTTCGTGTGTGGTGACTCTTAAAGACGCACACACCGTAATAGCTCTTTTTCTAACGTACGTGAGAATAAAACATAAGGACACATATGTTTCTTCTGCTTTTTGCCTTCCACGAAGATATTTTAACGAAGAAACCCCGGGTTGAAACGGTTCGTGTAGCTACGGTGATTTAAAATATTGACTTGCATAAGACATTAAATCACCGCGTGTACCGTGTGGGCCAAGAAAGGTCACCCCTCGAGAACCTACGAAACGAATTATCAACTCGGGTCATCCATCTGTCCGAGTGGTCAAACAAAATCTCTGTGGGTCGGTCGAAATAACAATGACAACACCTCATTGTCAGGCAGATATTTTTTAAGCATTATTAGGACTTAAATGGGGTCAAATTTCAATGCCTTTTTCCTTTATGTGGACAGAGTCGTCCTAAAATTGCTAAGATGGCAATAGATGGCAATAGAAACAAATTTTTATCTCACCAAAGTTTACTTTTTCGGTACATTCTTGTACGTTTTTTCAGAATGTTTTAAGCTTTCTTTAAATTTTAATTTACCTTTGATAAACTGGTCGTTCGGAGACTTTGAATTTGACTTTTCACACGATTTTGTAGTTTTTCATCATTTTCCCCAAGGATTTTCTACGTTCATTCCGATTTTTGGATTTCATGGTGTTTTACTGTATGATCGAAAAGTAATTTCTTCTTAAAACTCAGTGTTCCCATCTAATTTATTCCTGTCCGATATCCTATATTTTTTCTATTGCTTGTCATTCCCATCAACAATTCGTCAAACTTCCTTCCACCTTTTCCTTCTGGTGGCCAGGCTTTTCTTCTAACAAGTCGCCCACCCACCTTACCTCTTCCCAACCACCTCCACATCACCTGTCAAATTCAAATAGCAGGAAATTCGGCCCCACGATCTCCTTTCTGAATCTCTGACAACGCCATCTGGTGAGGAAGCTGCCAAGCTGGACCGAGAGCAGCGCCACTCCACTTGCCTTGATAAATTCCGATTCCATCCGGAGCAATTAATCTCTAATCAGTTCTCGCCTCACGCTCCACTCGCCAGCGGAAAATCGTCAGACACGGGCGTGAGAGAATAAAGTTAGCGACCCTCTTTATGCCCATTAATGGAATATGGCGGCAGATCCGAACGACCGTCTAGAATCCGTTAGTTTGAAAGAAAATGTAGCGTTTTCATATACGTGGAATCTTTCATTTCAAGTCAATGTATCAAGCGTTTCATTAAAAACATCAAAACAATGTTCGAAAGATTGTTGAAAGATTTGCTCTGCAAAGTTATGCTCTTCTTCCTGTATTTTAAACAAGAAGGAAGCTATGAATGAGCATTTTATTCAAAAAAATGTTCCTGTATATTGAAAAAGGGCACTAAAGCAAAATATGCAACCCGTTATTTTCACATTTTAGAGCTTGGGCGCTCTCCTCAGAGCGTTTGCAACTAATTATTCGCATTTAAATTGTCTTTAAACTGCGTAGTTGTAAGGTGTATCCATGTACACCTTACAAAACTGATGTTATCAGTGAAATCGTGACGCGTTCAGGTCAGTGGAAATATGCATGCCTAAAGTGCATCCCCCATTAGCATCCCCTATTTCATACAAAATAAATATTCGAGAATGATCACGTGGTACATTGTGTTAAGAAATCATGTCGAAACCACGCCCTTTTTGAAATAGTCAATTCAGAATTCTCGGCACAACCATTAGCATAGGATGGAGATAAACAAGAGATAGGTATCTATCAGATGCAATAAATAGTTAGGTTAGACCAGTGGTTAGAAGAATCTACTTATAAATCACTCTTGAAGAAAAGTCCACTTCCTATTTCATAAGAGCACACTGTGTTTTAACTTTTTACAAACATTCACGAAGAAAGTTTCCAAAAATACGTATTGGTCACTTCGACAGCGTTCCAAATTGTAGATTGTGCTTTAAATATTTGGTCACCGGCATTATTAAAGCCGGGAACGTCGTATAAATGGTTCGTGATCGGTAATTTTTTTACGGTGGTGGTACATAAGCGAGAATAGCTCTTCGAAGAGAAACCCCGTTTTATTGAGCAATAAAATCAAAATAATTTTTCGGTGTTCCAGCCTTCAGCCATGTCCAGACACAACCGTCTCTTCTGGGCATATTCACCTGCGATAGTATCATCATACTTTCAGCTTTTTATGCTCATTACGTGTAAAAATCTATATTGCCTAAAGATTGCAATTAACTACCCAGTATGGATGTCAGATATTCTACACATTAAAAAGGATGCATAATTTAATATTTTTTTAAACATTCTAGTGGCAGCCCTGCATAGAAATGGCCGCAATTGCGCCGCTTATTCCTATTTTTACCTGATAATGCATCGCGCAATTATTTTAATATCTACGTCGTAAACGTCAAGGGTCACTTGGCCTTTGGCTAAGTTACTGTACTATTGGCATCTGAGATTAAATGATCATTATTCTGGACATTCTCTAACGAAGAAACAAATTTTGGTTAATCGAATTCTTAATCGATATAATAAAGTAAAGTAATTATTTACTATAATCCCATGCAAACTAGCCCTGAAGGACGACAAAGAACTAATCGACAAAAACTATGTAGAAAACATTTTTGAAATTCGCGTTTGAAGACAGAAGCAATATTCGGATAAGAATGGTCCCATTTGATTGCTCGTATTTAAAAGGTCGAAATTTACTTTATGATGTTGACACTTGATCAACCCGTTTGCTTGCAATCGGTATTAGCGCAAATAAAAGGAAGCAGACAGTCTCATTGACTGCTGTGTGGTCTAAATAGATATATCCTGCAGTCCTGAAGACCCTTAAAAAGGACTCGAAAATAACAGAATAATAAACTTTCTCTAAATAAATCAAACGACATCTTAATGAAATCACAGTAATTTATTATGGTAGACACTCTAACGCACTGTGCCATGGGTGGAGCATGGGCGAAACTTGTGCCAAATTGAATCACCTTCCATTGCAAGTTCTGGTCAGTTGTGACATGAATTAGTACGATTGCCCTGCATGTCCTGCATTTGGTCTTTCTACGTCTCCGCTCAGAGAATTCGTTACTGAAACATACCTCGTTAACTTTTCGTTATGATAATGGGAAATCCGTGTAACTCATTAGCCGTTGTTAGGTTCATTGAGATATTAATACAATTCATCTAAAGTGATTAGGATACTAAAGATTATCAACTGTAATTAAGCATGAAACGAGTTTTCGCAGTTTTTATGAAACCTTTGAGCTTTTATCCATACCGTCAACTACAAAGCAGCAATTACTAAAACGATGCACCATAAACTTTACATTGAAAACGATGCATTCTATCAATCATAAATCAATCAACATGGATATGCAAGCGTTTTGTGCGCGATTCATGCTTATAAAATATTCGATACACTTATATGGCATAATCCGTTCTTTGCTGTTCGGAGCTTCAGAACGGCGATTGCATGAGGAGGACTAGGAAATCCAAAAAAAAATCTTTCAGCTTATATTAGGTTGCTTGTTAACTTAATTGACATATTGATTGATCGGCTTACGTCATTAAACACATGAGTATTCCATTTCCATGGACCAATAAGATGTCGCATCTTTTGATTTATAACAAGAACACGATATATGCGTTCAATTGGATCAAGATCAATTCAATTTTCTTTTTAATTCATTATCAATTTTGTAAATTTACCATTTGTGATGTTCGTGATAGTGTCACAGGTATAAGGCAGTTGTTTCTGATACTTTTATTTTGCTTGGTCGAGAGCCGAGCTGTTTTAGCGTGGTGCGGTGCTGGCCCAGAGGTTTCGGACTGCGGAGCAGGAGATCACGCTGTGGTCAGCGTGGGGCAAAGAACAGTCCTGCAATGATGCAGTAACTTACACTACGCCGCTTACAGCCCATTTCGACTCGACAAAAGCGATCTGCGCCCATATATCTATCGAGTATCTATAAAATATTATATATATACCGGTGCGCTAGTCTCTAAGTTTTGTATAAATAAAAACGTCTTAGATTATGTAGCAGCATTAATAAGTAATATCTAATGTACGAGCCATGTATAAGTTCACGATGAATAATGGAACCACGTATGCTACATAGATTATGACCAAATATCTTACTTAGAAACATGGTTGAAATTATTGTGTAATTTATCTAGAGATCTTTAGAAAAGTTCACTATTTATCTCGCTGTGAACTCTTCGAGTACAATCGCGTTCGTACAATCAGATTTCTTTCTATCTTGCCGATGCCATTTGAAAAATGCGATGCGCGTTTTCTTTTCATAGGACAAGGAAAGAAAATAAAAAATAAATGTCTTTTAACCCCACTGTGTGACCAAATCTTCGAGTTCTCGCAATGAGCAATGGATGGGCGCACCAAAATTACCCGGCGACTAACTATTAATTAGTCATGCTCAAGCGTTTTGATGTGATGGATGAAAATAACTAGATACATTTTAAATGCATATAAGAGATAAACATTATACTGTGAAATGTGTTTAAAATTAATTTTATAATTACATTTGAAATGTGAATTCATAAAAAAAATACTTGCTGTTAAATAAACATTCGCAGTCAAAGTGTAACGCTACTGGATGATTTTGGGCATCGCCCTTTGGAGTAATGGGCACCCGCGGCAATTGGAATTGTCAGAACGAGGAGATCATTAGATGTGCTGGCGTTCTTTCTGGTCAGCGTTTCTCAAGTCTTGCGTGAAGATCTCACAGATTAACCTCCTACACACAATTTGCATCCAGATAATTAATATTCTTATAAACAACTAATTAGCAAAATTAACTTTAAGTGTTACCAGAATATTAAGTACCTTCCTTATATGCTTAAAGGTGGTAATTTTCATTATAGGTACTTTTATATTTAGTAAATAATTCAGAAAACGGAAGAACAATACCTATCGTAGTAATATGAGAATGGAGATGCATAATTACCTAAAATGGCATTTATTGCTGGTGAGTGCACGCCAATTATTCGCTACAAAATGAGAATACGATGGAATTTACTTCTTTGTTGAGAATTGAAGGTATAAGTTGTTCGAATTCATGTGTGTAACAGAAAGTTTTCTTCATATTTTCTAATTGGTCCAAATGCTAGCTAGCTAAATCCAAATTGACAGAAATTTCCGCACGATAACGAACATATTTCAAAATTTCACGCAGTAAACCTTAAAAATCCTTCAGACATAGTTTCGTCAAAACCTTCAAACATAACATCCAACTTTTCCCCTTACCTTTACCGCTCATCTATAAAATTCGAGCATGAGATCCTAGATAAAAATGCCTCCTAACGAATTTTATTCAGCACAAAGTGCATTCTATCTTCTTTTAACGACGGTACAAAAACCGTGGCTATCTTCTGAAATAATGCGACATCGTACCTCCGTGCAACCTTTTGGCCTTTCCCATTAGAGATTTGGTCCTTTCACATTAATTGCTTGTTTTTAATGGATTTAATTTGCTATATACGTTTATACGCCTCTTTATTTCACTTGTTCCCCATCCTTGGATTCATCACGATTTTCGTCCTGCATGTACCATTATCTTGCTAGTCCGTAAATCCTTAGGCTTGTAGACTTTCGCCCAACTGCCGATCGGGACGTTAAACTCTTTCTTCGACAACACCTAGGCTGTCAATTAAGATAGGAAGACAGTGTTCTTCGACAGAGGATATGCCGGGGACACGACACCATGGGATTGTGGCCGAATTTCGAGCTCAAACGGTCTAGCTAAAGGTTCCTATAGTCCTTCACACTTAAACACAGTCGATCGAAGAGGTTGAAAAAGGTCTCAAGCTCTCAAGCTTACGTAGACCTTTTCTTGAAAATCTGTGCTAAGGTTAGCAAAATTCATGATGCGAGCGACAAGAAGTTTCTTCAAATTAAGATAAACGCCTGGTTTTCTCCTGGTGTGAAAATCATAATGCTGGATGGAAGTCATGGAATTAGGATAATTTTCTAATTTTCACTGTTAAACTCATGAAAACCCTGTGAAACATACCCATGACACATTGGGTAGAGTTGAGCTCGTTTATGTTGATAGATTTACCATGGATTGGCTATCACCGTAATTAGAAGCAGGAGCAGGAAATATATTGATTGACCTATAGGAAGCCAACTTTCTAATAATTTATTTTTCATCCTTCTCTTATCAAACGGGTAGAAATCTAATAATCTAAGAAATTCGACTACGTAAAACGAGATGAAAATGCATGTATTCTTCTTTGTTTCTTCTTCTTTATTTTCTTAGCCAAAACCAACTTCTTGCACACTTCTTTGTCCTCAAACTTTCTGATTGTTTTCTGTTTTCTTCAAAATTCCTCCTCTAACCTCCACACCTGCTTGTACTATTTACATCTTTCATCCATCCCTCCCATCCACTCATCTCTTCGTGTTCTTCATCCCCATTCTCTCGTATTCTATATTTAAATTGGATTGGTGAAATGGTTCAGAGCCGTGGCTAGATGGCTTTGTTTTTTTCGTTAAATTCTTTCCTCACCCATTTTCGTCAATTTCTCAAAATGAAATCATATTATAGAAAAAACATACATGCATGCCATTACCCTGTCTGTGAGTTGTGAACTAGACCAAAAAAAAGAAACCATTGTTCTTAAATTCACCACAAAGAGTTAGATTGATTTTTTGGAAATCAAGTGGGCCGAAATGGCTCTGTGTTCGTCTCCCCCACAAGGCGCGGCGGTCGCCCACTTGGTCGTCGATAAGGGCCTTAAATCAGGGGAAACGTCATGACATCCTTAGTGCAGTCATGCAGCTGGCGTGCACTCGCCTTAGCTGCACCAAAGATTAATATAAATCAGGGTATTACCTTTAATTGTCAACGTGTGTATTTATAATGCGAATTGTGACACGCCATTTAAAAATACTGATATAATAAAGATGTCAGCGGGATGAAAATTAATGGTAAATTCTAAACATGCACAATTTTATATTGTGATATTATCAAACATTTAAAAAATGATGCTTGTCTCGCTAAGGTGATGCATTGAGCAATTTGTGTTTTTGATTTATTTTATGGGCTGAATTGCATCCGTTTCGGCACACTGCTTTAATTTTTGTTAGAACTATAGGCCATTTTGATAAGATAGCAATTAAATTATTTAAAAAAAAAAAAAAACTGAGTCTTACCCTATACTGGTGATAAATTCTTTATTATCCCCAAAATGAATAAAGATTCCCTTGTTTCAAAACCTGTTTTAGTAGTTTTTATTTTCTTCTACGCTCTTTATGCTGTTACTTCCAGTGACAAACGCATGCAGGAGCTGTTTGCCATGTAAAATAATGAAAATACAGCCATAAAGAATTACTTAATGGCATACAAGAAGTACTATCACCTATGAGATGCCATGAGATCATCTCAGTACCAGGTCTTACCATTGTAACATCTTCTTGAGTGGTCAGAGATAATTTTATGTTTAAGTAAATGCAGAAAATTCTTGGGTAGGAAAATATGTTTTAATTTTTTAATTATGCTAGTAAAGAGCGAGTTCCGGGAGTTGAGAAAATTCAAGCACATTTGTCTTTCGAGTCCTTGTACATTTTCAGCTTTACAAAGAGAATGTTTTGTTTCGACAGAGAAGCACATTTTTTTATTCGTCAAGCGTCAAAACTTGCAACGGATTTCTAAGATTCCGATCCAAAGGCAGTAAGCCCAGAGGGCGAAAACAAACATGCTCTCAAAACTAGCGAATGGTTTTGATAATTGTAATTAACAAGATATTTTCTACCCAATTACGCGATGCCTTGTTTGGAGTCCGCATTGTCATTTTAATTGATTTACCAGCGAAGACTCAGCGATAAACACAGAGTTATACAAATGCATGGCGTTTTGGGGCACCTGATAAATGCTTACAGCTTTTTTTTATTATAGTCGTTGAAGATTTCCTTTCTTACGTAACACTGTAGATGCTCAATTTATAATTCCTGATAGTTGCGTGTTTTTTTTTTATAAAACAGTGATGACAGACACATAATTAATATGTTTCAATGGAAACCACGTTTCAAAGTCTGAGTTCGAAGGTAATTAGGCTTATATAAATCATGGCACAACGTTTTTGACACATCTGACCATTTTCCGTTATGATTGGAATATTTCGCGTTAAAATGTGAATGTGACAAGTTATCCATTTGCTTTGGAATTGCTTCAAATCCACGCAGCTGAGCAATTTTATTTTTAATTATAAGAAATCTAAATGTTAGCTAAAATACTTTCACTGCACGGATCTTCATCTTACTCCTAACGTCGCTAGATCCTCGCCAGTTAGAATTGTCTTCATTTCTGGGAAGTAATCCTGGTGTACCAAGCAATGGCAGTCAATGAGATGCAAATTGATAGCCACTAGTTCAAAAGAGTCCCGAATGGTTCCCTATACAGTACCTATACGGGTGCAAGCTCTGTCTGTATTTATGTAACCCTCGAGCACCCCTGAGCCTAAATTGCATTAGGTAAGGTAAGGTCGGGAAGGAACGGGAAGGTGGCGAGAAAACCAAATAGGTTTTATAGTCCAAGCATATCCCATTTTTTACCTATATATACTGCCTTGACTGTGTCACCACAACCGCTCCCCAAAGACGTCACGATTTTGTCTAAAACACATTGCGTATAAAAAGTATCACGATTCCAATATTCAACATTTCCCTACAAGCGCCAAGCTGATTTGTATCGATGGTAAAAGAAAAAAAAACAGCTTGAGATTCAATCAAAATTTACGATTTTACAAAAGAAGTTAGAAGTTATTTTATTTTAAGATCAGAAAAAAAGTTACTTTACATTCATACCGTATAATTTATTCAAATTATGTATCTGCATCGTGAAATCTTGCAAAAAAAACAATTCCTACCACGATATTAATTTTAACTTATCAACAAAATGATCACTACTCATTGAAAACTCTGCCTTAAGGATTAACAAACATAATCCCTATGCCTATACAACTTCGACCTCAACTCCAAAAGACTACAACTCATCCAAGTCGCGTTTGGTATCACGTAAGGGTCCATTAGAAAGACAGCAGTTATGATATGTGCATGATAAGCAAGTTGGACAGCGGCGGTGGCGGCGAGCGCCCAGGGCGACACTTGGTGCCTTCGAGGGCTGCATGCAAATAGCCCACTTGTCACCGAAGTCATGTGGAGACCTCTCACACGACGATCACATCTTCGTGGCGGGATCCATTGATCCTGTTGGCCAGACGCACTGTCGAACGCTTCGAAACCTGAACGCGTTCGTATTTTGTCGATTAATTGGATGCCACGATTTTAGATATCAGTTTAGGAGATCAACGGACATGATTGCTAAAGTTCTATTTAGTTAGTTAAATAAAATATCAGAAATATCTATAACAGTAATTGGACAGGGTTACCTCATTTTTCTAGTTTCAAGAAAAGAGGGACTCTGTTTGATATAATTCGATCTGCTCTCCTAAACAGGCATGAGATAAAAGAGTTTAAAACTACCAACACTTCCATACGGAGGACACAAAGCACCTTTTGGATGTTTAAAACATTTCCTAGCTACTTAAAAGCAAGAGGCTCATATCATACGTTCACATCCCTATACTTCCAATTATGGAACAGATAAAAATTGATCAAATTAATGGATTTCACCTCGAAATACCATCGTTATTCATCAAGTCAAAGTGCATCTCCACGGTTCTCTCCATTCACAGAGGCGTTTAGTGTGTAAGAAACAGAAGAAATTCAACGCACGATAGGGCAACGCAGGAGATACCAACGCATGGCAGAACAACGCATGATAGGACAACGCATGGTAGACAACGCATGAAACTTCACGCACTTTATGGCAAAGCAGGAGACTTCAATGCACTTTATGTCAAAGCAGGAGACTTCAACGCACGATAGTGCAAAGAAGGAAACGTCAACGCATGGTGGGATACCTCAAAGAACTTCAACACACTTTATGGCAAAGGAGCCGTGATGGACGTGCTGGACTTAGGAACGCCCGGCAAGCGTCGGACGGAAGCTGACGCCGCTCCCGCTGGCTACACCCGATAATGACATCGTAATGCCATACGACGACGCGCACCTTGTTATTACTGGGTAATTGCAGAGCACTCGGTGCTAGGGACACACGTGCATTCTGAGCTGCTGTAGCAACGAGACAATGTGTAGCCGCATGTCCGCGTGGCGTTCGCTTTCCGCGCAAGGAAATTATAACAACAGTGGACAAACAGTTCAGCTTCAGGTGAAAATGTGTTCACTCTTCGTATAATTGCATGGTTGGATAGTTTTGAATTACTGATATTAGGAAGGACGCACTTCTGTTGCTACGGAGTTCGAGATGTGCTCAGATCTCTGTGATTTTCGAGTGCCATTTCTCATTAATATGGACCCTGTGTGTTTGGTTAATGTCATACGCATCTATTTTTCATTACTTTTTAAAAGCCTGTTCTTGGAATTGTTATTTGAACTAGGCTGGCTCTAAAATGGTGGAACTGGTGGAAAATATGGTATGGGGAAATGTTGAAAACTAAAATGGACCTACTGAACACACTTTTACAGGTGCCATTATTCTTGCTTGGCTAAAATATAAACAAAGGTATTACGTGGCAAACAATTACGAACATTACGTTAATTATTTCGTTTTTTTTTTAAGAACAGTGTACATTAATTAGCCTAATTTAACCATAAAATGAACAAATGATGAGAAAAGATCGTATCGCTTTGACAAAATGCAGTAACCAGGTGATTTAGCACGGAACAAAAAAATATCGTACATACAGCAGAACACCATCCGAGCCGGTAAAACCACATGTATGCAAAATCAGGAACAATGGCAAATTAATTAGGATAGGTCCAGGTTGTGGAAAAATAACTATGCGGATCTGATTTCAAAAACCCCCGCGGTAGACGAATGTATTCTGTGATAAGATTAACTGATCAATGATAACAAACACAATAGATATACACAAGTCAGAGAAACTGCAATTTACGCGCAGCCTGTGCACTTCTTGCACAAAGCTGCAACTGCATAATGGCACTTTTTGATATTCACGGGACACGTCGATCGAAAGAAAAATCAAACACACACACAAGGTATTTTTTCAAAAATAGATTACCCTTACAGAAACGACATAGCAACCTTGAAACACGAGAAGCTTTTAAGCGCTAGCTAAGAAACAAAAAAAAAAAACCTATGTAAAAAAAATCTTGATAAACGTCCATCAACAAATACCAAGCTAGAAAATATCGAAATTGCGTAGGACGCGATGGCAATCAATTTATATATATGTGACTCGTATCTGTTTTATTAAAACATCACGTTTTCTGTATCCAATAGAGCTCTTTCACAGCTTCTGAATTCCATACGCTCAACTCTTCGGCCCACGTCACAAGTGCTTGCCTCTCTGGTACTGTCTTTGGAACCATTACCAAAGGCGGCCGTCCATTGTCTTAAAACGCTGTTGCTCTGCTGTTATCAGTGACATATCATAGTTGCTGATGTAAATCATGCGCACAATGGAAGCAGAGAGAGATAGTAGGTACACACATATGGAATAATATGCACTCGACTTTGTGAACGAAGAGGCGGTGTGGTGTAGGTATAAGGTTGACAGATGTCAGAATAAGATGAGATATTATACTTGTCATTTCTTAACAGACGAAGAGATTAATATAAAAAGATTAATGAAAGTGATAACACAAAAATGTGGTAGCTTCAAAGATGACGGAAGCGCCAGGGGTTTTGTTTTTTGGTTTTGCATTGGTTGAATTTCAGAATGTAATTCGGCCTGTGATTGTTTAGGTCCGAAGGTTGTCTAAATTCTTTGGACATATGAAACTGTATTCCAGTGTTATCTGATAGGTATCCGACAAGATTCGACAGTATAGTACTTTGGTAGTTCCTGACTAGATGAAGTCAGTTTTATTTAAATTACATCCCAATCTCACTCACAGTACAAGAAAATATTAAAATAAGCATGATTTATTGTCACAGACAACACACGTGTACATGCGAGAGATCGCCATACGAACATACCTGCATTTGAAAAAGCCACCCTTGTGCCCATTGTCATACACATTTGTAAAAGTGGGTCTCAAAAAGGCTTCTGGATATGGATCCACATGCCTTTCTTGTTCACATTATACCTACCGCTGATTTATTCCAAAACTTTTTCGCCAAACGCTCGTGTATTCCACGCAGCATGAGTGTACTCTTCATTAATTTCTTCGTTAGCAACAATCAAGCATTCTTTTGCCATGTACGGTTTCGCCTCGTGAATTTCATGCAAAAATAAGCACTTCTTCTTGCCTTTTTGACACTTGCAAAGGCCGTGCACTCTCTTCGCCATCCCGCCAGTCGGTTAATCAAGTATTCAGAGAATTGCTTCTTCACCATCTCTTGGAATGTCGGACCGGGACACTGCTTCTATCGACTCGTGCTTTGCCATGAGAAGACGACGTCGGGAATCGCAAGACAGAACAATTTCTGTCAAAGCAACCCCAATCGGGCATCTCACATTGCCCACTGTGGGCATCAACTGCCCGCACGGCCGCTACCGAAATCCAAAAGGAATCCTCTTGGAATCTGTGCGCAGCTTAGACGACTTCGCCGCCGCCACTGTTTGGCCTTGCTTCCTCATTAGCGGCAATTTGTATTCAGGTGTTGTCGTGTACTCCGTCGATAGCGCCTTCGAGGGCCTTTGGAACATGGCAGGCCCTCGGGGCCAGCGTGTCTTGCGGGCGCCCTCACCGTCGATGCCCCTGCCCTGATCTGGCCGCAGACCCCGCCCTGGAACACAGTATTAACCATCGTAAATTGAATTTTGATTATTAAGTCATTTATCATGCAGTTAATTGTAGACCATTCGGTCTGACTTTTATGGCGTTTCTAATAAATTTTGAAAAGATGATCATCTTTTCACAATGCAGCGCGTTACATTTTGGAAATTCATTTAAAAGATAGCGTTCCTCTATCTACGATCGCGAAAAGTGCTTATTTCTCAAGGCAAGGTAAAAGCTCATTTCGGATGCAATTAAAGAAGCTGTTCGTTACCTCTTCACGAATTGCTTTGATAATGACCGAAATGGAGATAGAAATCTGCGTGCCATACCTAAACATACATGGCGTAAGTATTTTGTTCGAGTAGCTATAACTTTGAAACGTAAGAAATTATTCAAACGTGAAAAGCAAACTAACAGGACACCGGATAGTTATGCAAATTTTCTCTTTGGGCAAGATATTGAGCAATATAAATGTAAGGAAGAAAATGGAAACCATTGCCGTAAAGATTAGGCCATATACTATACACGCCTTCGTTCAATCTCAAAGAATGTCAATCTAAATCGGTATTTTAGCGAATATACTTCCCCATTGCCTTGTAAGGAAATCATCGTACGGTACTTGTCGTTAATGCGTCCACATTTTACTGCAGTGCTAGGCAACAACCCCTAAATGGGCATTGCATTTTGCCAGGCAGTTCAAAAACTATTCCAAAACTAAACATAAACTATCAGCCACCCTAAATATGCCTTGATACATGATACACATTAGACATTCAAATGAGTAGAGTTCGCACCTTCGATCGGTGGTAAGTCCTATTGTCGCCCAATTGGACGGAAGAGTTTGGCATTCTCTGGAGATCAGGGTGCAAAGGCATGTACCGCATGCTGTGATCCCTACCTAAAAGTGCACCCTTTCCCTTTGATCTCGTTGCAACCTCTCGTGTTTTTCTCTCCGCTAAGTGCTTTGCTGCATGTGTGACAAGTGCAGTGATTTACGAGATCAAATGTAAAATAACGGGATCTCGAACGGAACAGTCTGTTAAAAAAGAGAGAGGAACTCTAACTGGAGCAATCGAACGACGGGGTGATACAGATAAATCGATGCGGAATCTATCTGTATGCCTGTCGACCTGCTGCAAAGAAAGTACCGTAGTAAAAATATGCATTAAAAAAATAGCCAATAATTGGTCAAACAAACTGTGCTAGTTTGTATGAAATCATTGATGAGCTGCGCCCAATTCGGAATGTACACAAATACAAATTCTCGATCTCAAAGTTATACGCATAGATTTTTGACAAGAATAGTCATGTATTAAAATTAAGAAAAAACGCATCAAAATTCGACAAAAAAAAATCCTACAACAGTTAGTATAAAGCTATACAACAAAGCACTGGCTATTTGCTACATTATGACCAAAGAATCAAATGACTACAAATTAAAAAATGTTTTAAAAAACTTTCTTATTGTACATGTATTTTACTCAATTGACCAATTTTTATCTGTTGACACGAATCTACCATATACCTCATAATCTGTATAAATTGACAAGTCTCACACCTTATGGTCAATCGTGACAAAAAAGAAATTATTATCATTATGATTATTAAAGAAACCTTGTTTTTATCCTGGTGGGACTCGAACCTACAGTTCCTGGGCTAGAAGGACGGTGCCTTATTCTAATGAACATATGGCCTAATGGCCACTAGGGATAGACAGACCACCAAGGTTCAGCCAATATGTATATAACAGTTTAGATGGCATTGTTAATGAACGTGTTTATGTCATATTACGGTCATACGATGCATTTTAATTAGAAGTCTACAATATTAATTTTAAAGCATAGTTTTTGTGAATTGATTCCTTTTAAGTGATGGGCGTTTGCTATTTTAAGCTGCAATCATGGATGAGATTGATTTTGTCTCACGTTTGAGAAGACAAGTTAGCTTTGACGAACAAAAAAAATGTTTTTTTTTCGCGAGTTGGCGCGGTCGAACAGAGTATGGCATTTGTCATTGTCTAGGGGCTGAAAGAGGGCTCTAAAGAAGGGGTTAAGTTTAACCTCGGAGTTAAATTTGATCAGCCAATCACAGATGGTGTTTCCAGATTATCAGGAATTGTTACCATGGTGATAACAACATTACCGCCAAATTCATGGGTGTTAGGCTTGACTTCTGCTTTGAGGAGCCAGTCATAGTATGGTTTCTAAATGTTACTGGCATAATAATAAACAATTACTAATTGAGACAGTATTTGGACAACATGAAATACATACGCAATATTTGTCTGCTTGTCTACTTAAAATTTGTGGCAGCAGAAGCTATTTTCCGTAATCTTGGTTTCCAAATCTTGGCTACTGCCAAGGAAATGTCAATATTATATTTATTTAATCTTTTTACCGAGACAATTTTTGGCAAGGAGATATTTACAATCCTTATATGAACCAAAACGACTGACTCATAGAGTAATTTTGTTTGGTTTTAAGTAGATCTAAAATAGGTAAATTAATTTTGAAAATCGGCATCATGTAACGGGCCGCCTGAACAAAGAGCACAGCCAAATGGTCGCCAATCTGGCGATACATGAGCCAGTAAATCGATCAATTGTACGAACCACATACCAAAAAGCTGTACCCCTGGTGGGACTCGAACCCACAATCCCCGGCTTAGGAGGCCGATGCCTTATCCATTAGGCCACAGGGGCGGATGCATGTTGTGCATCGGATTTTTTTACTTAGGCAAAACATGTATTGGAAATTGGAATGATTCCAATTTTACAAAATAACTTGGTCTGCAACATAGAATCTACCAACGGGTCAAAAGTTAAATGTATATTCCTAATCGTAAGAAAGTGTATAAAACACTATCCTGTGTTCTAGCGTTGAACCAATTAGTAATGCCAGTGTTACTCTGAGCAAACATTGCGAGTGCAGAACTCGGAAAAGAATTAGTAAAACATGCTCAAAGATATTCACACGTTTTATAAAAAAAAAAAAAACGTTACAAATCGCTGTAACAAATTTCCTCCACCGAATCGCCAACGGTTTGTTGCGAACGATGTCCGTTGAGAATCGAGTAAATCTTTCAGCCATGCATTACAGCTGGACAACGGTCAAGATTCAAGACTCAAGACGCAAGAAAGAATACCATGATTATGTTTAATCCCTCGCAAAGACCTTTGACACCGCTCCAGCAAAGTAATGCAATGCAGAGAGCCTTGAACAGATTATTCATGTTCATCTGACATGAAACGAGTTATTAGGGACTTACGACGAGGATTACAATTCTAAAAACCATTAGCTACAAATAAAGTACTTGCATGTCCTCGTAAGTTTCGAATTCGCCAAACCATTTCGCTGAGGATTTCGAAAAAAATTTGTGATATTGTCTCGCTCGTGATGCTAAGTAATGAGTGAGAAGGTAATAGCGTTGGTGATTGCAACAAAAATATTGTAGCGCGCTCACATGAAGAGAAATTTGATGAAGCGTTTGGGATTAATCGTAAATAATGCTCATGCACAAAGAAATAGCCAAGTCTAAGCCTTATTATACTCGATACTTTACGGTTTAAGCCAAGAAAATAAGATAGGATGGAGCATCACGTAACAATGTTGCAAAAAAAAATGCAGGCAATCTCGGTTCGACCTATATCCAAAAATCTCACAATAATTAGTCTGTCGTCCCGTCGACTGCTTCCATTCCCTTTTTAAGCAGTGAACACCCGAAAACCGCATGTGGTATTAATACGCCAATTTCGAATTTTTGCTACCACATGTTTAAACGTCTAACACGATGAATTATTACCTGGTATAAAGTTTGATATTGCACATAAACTATATTTTAACGCTTTTTCGTGCGAGCGTGCGATTCGGCGGTATATTGCCGCGAGCAAGAGGATAATAATTAATGTGCCATCGTAATTTCCAACGGTTGGAAATATTACCGAATTATAATAATGATCTTGCTTGTTTTTTTAAGTACCAGAAGAAAGAAAATGCGCGTCGTTTGATAGAGGCGGATGATGAATTGTCTGTGTGCCCAGGTGTCTGGCATTTACCATTGTAGGCAGTGCATATGGGTACGTGATAGGGATGTGCTCCTTCAGGCTTCGATAGAAAAATCTAGCCTAATAGTCGAGAGACTTCGAGAACTAGTCCCTAGACAATTCCCACAGAAAATTACGGGGTTCAGTTACTGGTAGTTTTCTATAAGTACATCAAACTGACCATCGAAATTTTTCAATACACCAAACAGCTATCATACTCAACAAAACGAATATTAGAATAACAAAGCTACCAAGCTGATATCGGAAGTTGTTCTGTCTGCTAAAATCCAGTAGCAAGCATGTTCTTCTATCTAAGTACCAAGGGAAAAGTTCACAGACTGGTCAGTTTGGTCATCAGCGGGTTTTTTTAGAAGGTGACATCGCCCGAAAGAACTTGTTTCATCCTACTGAGGGGTGGCTTCTCCATGGTTGTTCCGTTCACGCACTAAAGTGGCCTACAATTGAAACTGACCATCAATTGCACAGAGGGTTATTATTTAAGGGTTGAATTTGTAGATTTTGTTGAATCCCTCTCCTAGAGCGACTGGACAGTCCGGTTTATGTGCGTGAGAAAATCGTCTTCGCGTTGCGATAGGATAGTATTATTTGAAGATACTCATTGCGTATAAAGTGTCGAGGGTTGAGACTGACCGTTTTGTTAAACACAGAACTGGACTTGCCGGTTACTGCTTCTATATCCAAAGACAACAAATCGTTTTAATAGAAGCAAGTAAAAAGATAAAGATCCATCTAAGATTTGAACATCATGCCGTAGTCAAAGAAAACTATGTGACTTATACGCAAAACTACAGACGTAAATAAGGTATATTGATACCACACGAACTGTCCCGCTCCTGAATTGAGAAATCTTATTTAATATGAAGTACATTGTCTCTAAGATCTATATCCAGGTGTAGCGCGTCTTCTTTATGCGTGCTCCGCCTTTGCTACGCGTGTCCATTTATAAAGGGTGAATAAAAGACAGCTATATGTTCTTTCCACTGCCTCGGAGATGCAGTCCTGTGAACCTGTTTGTCAGATAGCTTCCCTTCCTTCGGTACCTAAACATGTCAGGAGAGGACAGGGTGAAGCAGCTTGACCGGTCTACCCCTATGACGACCACCCTCCTCCCCACACATGCCTGTTGCTGAGGTGCCCGACTAACCTGTGGATTCCGGCTTGACCACCCCGTTCCATGAGAGCAGAAGATTGTTGCTGACCCGGCTAAACGGACCAGCTAGACTGGCCGTGGGAAACGAACCACCAAAAATACGATACAGAAATTTTAAGATTTTTTATTTTTTAAGGGCATCCCGTTCAACAGATTGACCATAAGTTGAAAGTCCAGTTTGAGAATATTTTCATGAAGTTATTTTTTTTTCGCAAAATAAAAAATATATCCTCGTAAAATACGAGTTTGGTGAATGGAGCGAGTGGAACTAGAATGACCGGCGTATGGTTGATTTTGGATTCATGCTAACGTTATCGTATAACGTCTTATGTGCGTCTTTTATATTTCTTGAATGGGATTTCGAAACATATTTAAAAAAAATCTCCGACAGTTTAGGTTTAACGATCTTTCCGATTTTTAAAGACCATAATTTTGGCCAGTCGCAGGTCATCGGAGTACACGTTGTAAGATCGTACATAAAGACTATGTCAGACGTTCAAAAGGAAGACAGTTAACGACATCTGTGTCTTTAAAACTCAAAAAAACTCAAATAAATTAACCGAAATCTCCTCTAGAAAGATACTCAGCCCGTATTTTGGTCTGACAATGAAAATGAACGATCAACTAGCTTCCAAGCGTTCAACAGTAGAAAGTGTTTTATCAAATTGTCTGGATCGATTTGTTTTTACGATATACGAAATTCAGTAGTACTACATCATGTTGACGATTATAATTGCGCTGTAATTTCAAATCGCAAGAAGATTTGCCAAGTTTATTAGACCAAGAGACCACAAGGACCGCCAAAATAAGAACGCCCAAAAAATCTTTCAAAAAATGTGTCCTGCCAGAAAAAAAAATGCGAATTCTGTCCAGCGCGCATTCCTTAGCTCGCAAACATACGTTCCTTTGGACATCTTAGCTCCCAACTAATTACATCCATTACAGCGACGCGGCATGGGAGTAATAAACTCAACTACCGCGCTTTCCCTTATATATATATATAGGCACACCGCGCAAAAATCCTGCACCCATTTGCATATCAATGCAAAAAAATATTATAGACTATTTTGCAACACGTTACAGAGCAATAAGTTCATAAATTATAATAATTGCGATGTATTAATGTCGTAAACTTGGAGAAAAAAAAGTTTGATATAGCAGCGCCGGGACCGCCTGCTAAAAATGTCTGTTTGAAAATTAAGGTTAATGGAGATAGGTAGGACCTAAAACAAGAAGCAAATCGCTCCTAAATTGGCATTATGGCTAACGAGCAACGCATACCAAAGTAAAGAAGCCTAAAAGTCCAAACAAATATAACCAAGTGTCAGCTCGTTTTGGGTTTGCCGCGATTTACACATCTCTTCGAAAATAGGTCGAATTTAAGACAGAAAAAAATGTTTGTACAAATCGAAAGTCAACCTGACTAAACAAGCGAGAACGTTTTTGTTCAATTCGGCAAAACGAATTCAATTACGGAGATGCACATGAGCATATCGGAAAGGTGAAGTGAGTCTTTAATTAAAAATGATTAATTATGAAACAATGTTTCAAACTCGACTTACCTTGAAGTTCATTTTTCAAAAAAATGTACGCCAATGATATTGATCTTGTAAGTATCCCATGGCATTCACTCGTTTCCACCAATCATCACTTGCGAGACGCCATTCGTTTTCTTTTTTCCTTTTAGCAGTTAAAATAATTTTTCATTGTATCCGTTGAGTGATCGTCTGCAATTATTCTATTATTCTAACCCACTAATGAGTTACCTTTACGGCAGATCGCAACCAAGATAAACAATTTGCGACGAGCACATCGCGTTCCTTAGCCCACATCGCAGCGGGAACGAAATCTTACTTCTTACTGAAGCCAAATAAAATCTCAAACTGATGCTGGGTGCATCGAAAAAAGATGCTACAACAATCTTCTCCGAAAGTAGAATTGTTGTAAATCTAGTCTCAGGCAGTTGTTCAGGTTCCAGAAAGATGATTAGGGATGCTGTATGGTCGCTGGTCCAATCAGATGTAAGGGTTGGGCGCCTAGCGGGGGTGAGAACAAGGGCAACAAGTTGGGTGAGATCGCGGGGGACAATGGTACGGGATGCTGGACGCTGGAAGCTGGACCACACGACAGGTTTTTAGATTTAGGGGACGTGGAATTACGTATGCACTTTGATGCAACTGGCTGCTCGCGAGATGCATCTTTGTGTGTGTGTATGCAGCAAGATTTTACCCCCGGAGATGGTAGTTTATTTTTCCCCTAAGTGACCGCGGTGTCGTCATCAAGGAAAGTAGTTGCGGTTTACGAAATATGTCGATTGTGAGCGCTATATTTGATAATTTAGTTCTTATGCACAGAGGTGATCAATTGTTTGTTATTCCATCTTACGTTTTGTAAGATCTCTAGACTATAAATAAAAACTAGGTATTACTTATCAATTATCACTCAAACCCCTTTAACTTTAAGAATGTTTCTAGTTTCTCTAAAAATATCAAAACAAATTGAAGATTCTTGACAGTGGTTAAAATGAAGGTGGAGACGTTTGGCTAATAGTTATTTTGTACACAGTAGTACCTGTACAATGTGTAAATTATACGTTTGTGTAGTATTTTTAGAATTAAAGAACAATCTGTTAAAATGGTCGACACATTGCTTCTTGCAACAATTAGCTCTTATGGATAAATGTTGATAAGATCGGCCATTTTGATTGGAATTTCATTTCCTTGAGAATTTCAAACAAATTTCTTATAGGAACCCAAATAATTCACTTGAAAGAATTAATGTCAGCAAACCATGGCAGCACTCCTAAACAGATTTGAGAACTACCACTTCAACATCTCACCTTCGAAATCGACACACAGTGACTTTGTATTTTCTTCTGTAAACGTCCTCGCAAAATCAAACGCTACTAGACTCTGTGCAATTGCCACTGAACTAGTCACAGCAAACCTCGAAGTTCAGACAGCCAGCTAAAATTCAAAACGTGACTGCCCGTATTTACCTAGCAATATCGTAGCAAAGAGATTGCTAGAAAGAAATAACTGGTTCAGCAGCCAGAGCGTTCAGCACTTTAATCTGATATAAGATATTTTGAATCGATTGGAAAAATGGAATGAATAAACGGTTTTAATACAATGTGAGTGGATGTTTTTCGTGCCTGGCTCAGGGGCAATTTTTGTTCACTATACTTTGGTATAGTGTCTGCGTTTTGGGATGACCAGTGGAATTAACATAGGAAGTACCCTTAATGCCTATACAGGTTCATAAATGTACAGCCACGTTTTTATAGCAGAAGTTTTGGAAGACTTTAAAGCGAATACTTTCGTATCAAGTAAGTCAGATAAAAGTAGCATAATTTCCAATTAGTTATTGTTAATAATTATTTATACTAATTATTTAATTAGTTTATTTGCAGGTTAAGTACGTCCAATAAAAATGGCTGACACACAGCGTTCTACGCAACATTAACACAAAAGAACTTTTAGGTTATTTTTGCAAGACGGCTATGAGATTGGACATTTTAACTGACGTTTTTAAGAATAGAAGTTCGTATGGCATTCTTTTAGAGTTACAAATAGCGTGACAACTTGTAGCTTTCATTCTACGATCGAACTTGCACTTGTCACCGAAAGTAACACAACGAAGCGCTCACATGTGCAAAAGTGGACAGAATGTGGAAGTAGATTGTTGAAACTGTTTACTCTGTCCGGTCATTTGTATCCTGCTGGTCCTCTTCTTGGTCCATGATCAGCATGTAGTCCAGTCCATAACAGGCTGCCATTGGCAATCAACGGAGGCTGCACGATTTCCATCCAAAGAAGCTGATGTCTTTACAAATTATACCCCTTATCTAAACGGCTTCAATCGTTATAACCTATAATAATAAGTAAAATGGTAATTTCACCAAATTATCGGACTACTGCACGTTGGTTAATGATCCATATGAAGGAACTAATTTCGTTTAAAAAAGCTAGCTACGGTCTAAAAGCATGGTTGAAAATCGTTGAAAATCATCCGTAGGCCTCGCAAGAACAAATTGGGTTTGTTGTGAGAACGGTCAGCCACAGAAAAAAATTACACACATTTTTAAAATCCACGCCGGGCCAGTTGCACGGCGGCGATTAAAATAATAAAGGGCATTCAAAAAGGACGGTGATAATTGGGAAAACACACAAACCGTTCAGGTTGATTTATAATCGGCCACATATTCGGGTGGGACAAGCAAATTATGCATTAGACTTGTTTGTGAAATGTCTGGCACGGCACCTCCACCTCTCGCTCGCAGTCAGAGATGTGTATAAATCATTCTTGCTCGATCGTAATTTCACTGTGTGTGCCATCGAATTATTTGATCGCGGCAGTAACTTGGTGCTTTGCCTTCAGAGAGAAGACTCATGCAGAGCTGAAGCTGGAATCTAGCCTTATCAATTAATGTGCGTTGGTGCTAAGTACCACGGATCACGCAACGGTAATTATGTGCGCATGGAAATAGGCTCATGTTTATGGAAATTGAATAAGAAAAAAATATGATCTAACAAACTATCATTTAATGGTTTTTACGGTACGAATCTGAAGTTTTTGGGATTGGCATAGTTGCTTAACAAACCGAGAAAGGATTGCTTGCATTCTACTTAGCTTTATATAATTTCGATCTATTTTAACATCACTTTTTAGCTGGATTTGTACTATTTTCTTTAAACCATTGACTTCATATTTTGAATTCCATAAGAAAAAAAACGCCGCTAAAAAAAACATGGCGCTCTCCTGCTGTCTCTGTATAACACAGCTTATATAAATATTTCAAATTTCTATTTCAAATGTCCAATTCCTCAAGACCCTGTACCGAGCTATTTTTAAACTGTCAAAGATACATCCACTCTTGAGATCGCCGAAGAAAATCGAAACCGAGTGTCTTGTTCTTTTATCTCCAAGTCCTTTTTTTTTTAAACCATGCGCACCAAGGACTTTTATTTTAAAAGAAAAGAAACCAAGCAAAAAAATGGACAACTGATGTTTTAAGCAGCCTTAATTTAGTCTTAAATCTAATCTTTGACATATGGCGTTCTTCATACAAGAAAAAAAAAAAAAAATACATTCCTGACCATATGTGACCTCACCGTGTATTACCGTCCCTAAAAACAATGTCCACTGCATCGTATCGTCAACTCAGAACAACGATATTTATAAGAGTTTTGACTTCTTTAAGACTCCTTGATTGTTATGACTTTTCTTGGTCCTGGGAACCCGCGGCCTACCACAAAGGTGTGACTTCTGGCTCGATCATGATTGATTGTATGTCACTGTAGCAGGTATGAAACACCTGGTATCGGCGAGCCCTTTGAGAACTAGTTCGATATAGATTGATTTTCTTCAAATCATAGTGATCTTCGTCTTGATTTCCTGACAGTGTCCTTAACACGCTGGCGATGGCGCACAACTAAACGTCACAAAGAATTTAGGATGTATTTTGACGGGCGTGAAATTTGAACGATTTTTTTTAAAATTATTTCATGTTTTTACAACTTTTAATTTACCTTGGACACGTCTGTTAGGTATGAAGATAATTTTACGAACAGACTTATCGAGTTCCTTGAAATAATTTAAACTGAAGGTACAAGAAATCTGATTCGCTTATTTCCTGAAAATCAGGATTCTCTAGCATATCATGAGCAATACTGACGAGTTACGACGTCATTCATAAGATCAACACAAATTAGATCGCTTCTCGATTTCTTGTAGTATTTGCATAGCGATCCCTGCATAGTAAAATTACTCTTAGAAACGAGTGAGAAACCCCAATCTTCACGATATTTTACTTAATCGCCAAGGATTTCAAGACGATGCTAGCGCTCTCAATCGAAATCCAATCGAATAGCTGAGAGAGCTGCGAGAGTGGACCTAGAAATCTTTTACTTATGTAAATTTGAAACAGTCTCTATACGGATATCGTTCCGTATTTTTGATCAAGAAGGCCATGAAATACCAGAAAGTTCCAAAATGTTTTCAGACATTTCAAGGTTTCTGTCGAAAAGTTTTGATTGACAATATTGTCTCTATAAGAACAACGTGATTAACACATTGCAGCGGGTCGATGAACAACAAAATAAAAAAATCATGTTTGAGATAAATAACGATAATCCTGCATTTAATCAAAAGTTGGAAACCAATAATAAATTAGCTAAGTTCGTCCAGCGCAAGGCCACCGTTGACAATCACTGTTGAAGATCCATCACCGACGCATCCCCTCCAATGGACAATAAAGGTCACTCTTATTTATAAATAGCAAATTACACCTCAATCTTTCCTAAGCTTATGATAATTTGTATTGAGCAGATAGTGTATATAGAAAGAATCGTTCAAGTCGTGGATAGAATATATAAATGTGTTTAATTATATTGCCGAGAGGAAAGCGTAATCAGCGCATACGTACAGAAAATTACCATCTTTAAAACGTGATTAAAATCAGCTAAGTTATAAATGATTTATGCAAATGAACATTATATTTTTCACACGTAGTACCTATCGTTGCGAGAACGCGTATAGGTACGTAGAGAAACACTGCACAAATCTAGGCTTTAAAAATCAGTCGGTGGTTTGAAATTTAATTTCAAATAAAACGGTGATTGAATGCTATGATGAGTTCGGTTCATCGAATGTTTAGATTATAAATGGCGAGGAACCGTTTTGAGAATGATTTAGCAACAGCCCTATAATTTGTGAAAATTGATTACAGATCCCATCAAAGCGAAGCTAAACAGCGATAAATGCTTGAGACCACAGGTAAACTGGAACGTCGTTTTTAAATTCTCCAACTTATATATCGATTAGTTACTGTACAACTTTGTGTGTTGGCATGCCTATAGGTACCTCAGGAAACTGTTGATAAAATTGGTGAAAATTACGATAATTTCCTTTCTATACATTGGCTATCAGTTTAATTGGCATCGTTGACCGCGTCCTGATCTCTATTTCTAAAACGGGATGGAGGCGTTCTGAATAATTCAACACGTTCCTACATCCATTCTCCCTCAGGCCTCCGTATCGGCACCCAATTGTCGACCATAGCTAGTGCCAAAGCAAAACAAACGGGAGACAAAAAGCTAGAAGCAATGGGCCACGATTTCAAAATGCAGCTGGCCGAACGTCAAAGATACCTTTAATGCTGCATTTTCAATCATTACTTAATAAATTAAACTTGTATGTTCAAATAATCTAGACATTTTATCATTGAAAAAGTCATTTATTCCGAGTAGATTTTGAGTGAACTTCCAAGCATGGCTGGCCTTTGTCCAGAACATGTTAAAACACTCGAAACCCTAGAAAGTATCTGTATTGAAACCACGAGAGACTAAGGCCTAATTAAAAAAAGATACTACCGTAGCGTTTCCAAAGTAACTATTAAATTAAATGACAGGATAACTTTTCGATTAAATTTCGGTAGTGGACCCAAGATAACTCGCGACTAATATATACAAACGCGACCCACGAAAAGGTCCCTATATATAAATACACTTTCACGTTAGCTGTAGTTTTTTATTTTTTTTTAATTAAGTTTTTGTTTTAATTGAATGTAAATAGTGAATAATTTGGTAGCTAGGCGTGATTGATTCTAGACGAAGGCACAGAAAGGTTGATCTCATTCAGAAATAAATTAACACTGTATGGGGCTGGGCGAACAGAACTTTAAAGATGGCTAAATTTGATAAAATTTCTCTCATTCTGACAGATTTACCGTGTTCATTAATTACGTGCGTGCAATAATAAATTTTACTAAGTCAAACGAACATAGAATTTATTTTCACGAACCAGAGAAAAAAAAATGTGCACGCACGAACACCACCCTTGGCATGCTAATGAACACGTAATGATTTGTCTGCAAATTCACACGAAAATTGTACGGTCATTTTTAGTTTTAAACCTTTATATTGTATTTTTGTGTACCTGTTTGAAGAAAGAACAAAAATAAACAGTGCTTGTCACATAAAAATTCTACATGCTATATCGTTACAAAGTAACGACCGCAATGTCAGTTAGATCTCTGTTAAAACTAACTACGCAACATGTCAAGTAAACCGTCCGTTAATTATATATCCAGGCGTTTAACAAGAGTCCAAGGGGTACGTGAATTTAGAGAAGGGGTCGATTGCTGCCAACTTTATAAAACTAGAACCTGGAACTAGGAACTGAAATTAAAATCTAAAATGAGGACCGCGCGGAGTTTTGGAAAACCGAACCAATTTACCTCTATGTAGGTATACTGTCGATAGTCAAGCATTTTGTTTCATTTTTTGTAATTATGAGTTGTTCTTTGTTCATTTATAAAATGCCTCATTTAGCGTTTCAAGAAAATTAAAAACATTATCTGAAGAGCTTGTTAGTTATCTTGTATGTCCAGTATGTCCGGTCAACATAACATTTTAGTATGCCAAATAAAGTCTAATCCTGCTTTTTGTTAAAAAAAAGCAATTGTCCCAATTAAATAATTTGCCCCTATATATAAAAAAAAAAAAAAAACATAGGCTTGTATGTGCCGGTACGTGAAAAGCACCCTGGGTATGTCTTACAGTTAGTGGTTTCCAATATTATATACATTTTCATTTCCTGGCTGCCAAAATGGTGCCTACATAATCGCCCAAGCCTGTTCTATAGGATTTCATCGCTGGAAGTGTCACGCTGAATTCTAGCTCTCGATTTATATACGTTGACAAGTGATTATATTCGCTATCGACTCGTTTCTCGAGCACGTTGACACCTGTACGAACCGGCGCCCACAGTGCAGCAAACATCGTTAGGAAACTCATTTAATCTTAAGTGGCTCAAATGTATTCCCCGTTTACCATGCAGTTTACTTTTAGGAGAGCCTATATTCTATTTTAATTAGCTTGTTTTCATTTAGAAGATATCTAGATTTTTGGTGATGTTTATCTGCTCGACGGGAACGTTTGCACTCATTTTTTTTGTTGCTGTGAGTGCCGTGCATTATAAGGAACGAGATATATATATATATTTTTTTTAACATGAAACCCATCTCAAAATTATGTTGACCGGGCACACTTCGTCAAGGTTCCGAAGGGTAGACTTCCGTGGGAAAATTGTATCGAGCGTTACAGGTGAGGAACTATATACATGGTTTTCAAAATAAGTGGAAGCCTTATATTTGACATTTTTGCGTTGGTTCAAAATATCTCCAAGCTAATGAAGGTAAGTGGTTTTGTCAATGTACGAATTTTAATTTCATCGACTATTCTAACCAGAAAATTGGAAAAATACATGTATTTTCAGAAAATTAAGAGAAATTATGAGTTTAAAAGGATAATTTGATTTGTGAATTTTAAAATATTACAATTTAAAATGTCAAAGTACTGTAATGAAGTCAAGTTTTCCCCCGTTGTGCACCATAAACACATGAGAAATAGATCAAAATGAGGTTACTCAAATGGGGAATGTAATTTTTCAGTTTCTCACTCAAAGTTGGACCAAATTCAAATGAATTCTCCCAGTAAGATAAACACAGAAATCCCCTTGGATCCCTTTGCCGCAAAAGCTGCCTAACCAAAATAACCCCTTGCTTGCGCTGTACACGGAAAAGCTCCACGCAAGCCTGAAGCGCTGAGTTGATTTATTAGCAAAAAATACGAATGTGGCAAGGAAAAATTGATACTGTTTGCCACGACCTTATGACCCAACCAACTAGCAAAGTTAGCAGATAACAGCAGGTACATCACAATCAATTACCACGTTCAATGATTGATGATCCCCTCGATTGTGAGGATGATGAAGTTAATGTTAGATGATTCTATCATCGCAAAACTAAATTCCTTTCAATAAACAAACACTATTCACTTATCCATTCTGATTGGAAATGATCTTTACGACCTTACTTACTGGCAGAGATCATAACGTACACTGTTCTTTTGATTTGTATATTGTACTTACGTTACAGACACGTTATGAGCAAGCTTCCATTGAAAAGCAATAGTGCCAGTGATATTTATCCCCTCTCGAAACGGAAATTTTAAAACCAACGCAAAAATAACGCTTGAAATTTGTTCAAACTGCATTTTAAAAAACTGGAACATGCACGGCACGATTACAGCGACAACTTAATCGTGTGAAAAACGAGACTTCTATCACGTGTTTATTGTCACGAATATTTTAAGTATTCAATGCATCTGTTTAATTAAATCGTATATTACAACGCCTTGCTAAATATCTTGGTGATAATCTCTATAATCACACTAATTAGATCTACCTTGTTATGTCAAAGTAGCGATTCAAGGAGTGTTATATAATAGAGGACGTAGTAAAATACCTGTCAATAAATAAACCGCATTAACTTTACCGATCCACGAGACTGTAAGTATTTAAATACTTCGTTATCAAGTCGTAAGTCTTTTAAATGTACCTACACTTTGAAAGTTTTTTTTTTGTTTTTCGGTATCATTTATGGTTTATGGCCAAGAAATATGCCGAAGAACAGTTCCTCATCACTCATGGTGCCAGTTTTCATTGCTTGCCGACACGGAATCTCAATTTTGAGTTATGCGGCGATCATAACGAATGAACACGGGATCTAATAACGTGGGGTTTGAAAATTAGTCAAAAGTCTCCTTGACTATTTAGCGCGCTCAAGAAAGACGTTAATTATTTGCAAAAATTTGTTCGCCAACGTGAATTTAAACATTTCTTCGTATAGTGTCTCATGGTGGGAAGTCCCTCGAATGTCAATAGTACAGGAAACAGGACAAAAGCAAAGTTATATCATTGAGTATCCATGTGGTAACCATGAAAAACCAATGGTTATTTCATCCTAGGACAAACAAATTGGGAAATCTGGAAAAACAAGGCGCCCCTTACCGATAACACAACTCCAATACTGCCAACCAATTCCAAAACGAGTTATCGAGAAGATTCAAATACCAGTACGCATGACAGAACCTGCAGGACATCTATATATATTTTTTTGAAAATCCTTCATCTCTTCAGAGACGCAAAGCATCTCTTTATAACGTAGGTTTATCTCACTGATTTCGGACTCACAGAGCATGCATACCCTTCAATTCAAGCACAGAGTGATATCTTTCAAGTGTCAATATACCAAGTTGGAACAAGCATTTGCATAATCACTTTTAAATAAGGTGGGGCACGGATTTGAAGACAGTAAATCCACGTGTCTTTAGATATTGTCAGCATCTTTCACGCGAAGATACCGTGCTCTAAGATCAGTTCAAATATGGTTACGACTAAATACAAAGGGTGGGTGACTAGAATATAAATAGCTACTTGTTGTGTACTATTATTTCACTCCATACAGTAAATACACTTCATATGCAAATCATTGCAAAATGTCAGGCAAGTCGCTATGAAAATAATCAGAAACATACTTTAGTGCTGGTGAAATCAGCTCGCAAGCGGTCTAATTGAACATATCTTTAAGATTGTAATTTATGTGTAATACACGACGCCAATCACGGTGACAATACTGATAAGTGAAGTGTAAATCGTTTGCTAATTGCGTTGTGGTAAATATTTTAAAGTTATAAATGACCTTTGGAACACAAGAAAATTGCAATACAATTATGTTTTTATATACTGATTACATTATTATTATTATTATCGTAATTTATGTGCTTTTAAGTAGGATATATATGTGAAGCAATACTAAAGTAATACGTGTCTTTTGAGCATTAGAGTTTGAATTTGCAAAAACAAACCTATTCCCACACAAGTCTTATACAATGGTCAGTACAGTGATAAAATGCTTTTTGCTTTTGGCGATGCACCTAGGTGTAGAATTGAAAACCGGCGGAACCTACTTAGTGGTTATCGTATAGTTACATTCAATGAGAAAATCAGGTATTTTTTGATTGGCATAATAACTGATTGAATCAATCATGTTCCTCAAGCGTTTGACACGCCTCGTGACGTGTTGATGATTATCCAAAAACCAGCGCATCAATATTAATAAAAAAATAATAATTGCCGCGCGCATCCAGCATATCTGGACTCGCATATATAACGATAGTTAAGCCATAACATTTAATAATCGTATCTTATAGTTATCAATCTGGAGTCGTAAAATTTTATGTCTTAATGTAAAACGCCGAGAAAACTAGTGCGTAATTGGCCGATATTACCTTTTGGGAATGGCGCCATGAATTCGGCTTGATTCAAACTATACAAAGAGTTATTGCACCTGGAGTCTTAACGTCTTGAAGAAGCTACGCAAGAGAAAAAGACTGTTATTCCTTCGTGAAAGGCTTGCTTATGAAAAGCGGTTCAAAGAGTCTGATGCTAAACAAAATGGAGACGTTTGTTTTGTTCACCAGCGAAATGAATGCATATTGAGCTGGGAAAATGTGCTCGTTACTGGATGAACTCGTTATATGGAACTGGATTTGAAAAACTTTATGCACAAGGGCCAGACTTATAGGTCAGAAACACAAGGTCGTTCGAAAATTTCCAGAATATCCAAGGCAATCGAAGGGAAAAGCGATTCTTAAAAAATGTCACATATGGTGAAAAATGACCTGTCAACAAAAACGCAAGCTGCTGTATTATTGAGGACAAAATGGTGGAAAGAAAATTAATTTTTAATCATATCATTAAAATAATAAAGTGCAAAACTGGTTCGAATGGAAATTACTATACGGAAAGCTGGTATTACTTTTTAGACAATTTGAAATTGGTTGAGTAGCAGCATGATTTATATATAGGTATATTAGCAAAGTGGACACGGTATTTCATTTATTATGACGACAAAATTTAGGTACATATACTTGCCTGCGTAACCTTTAGATAAAAAGAAACGATATATTAATGATGAACGATGCAAAATGATTGCATCCAATTAAAATTGCAAGTTAATTATTTTGCGATTCTGACTCTGGTCTTTACTCGTGTCAACTGGTCGTTAAGTGAGCGTGATTTATTATTTTTCACTCTTGATTGCATCTGTAATTGAACAGAGAATAGCTTCGAACCCCCAAGAACCAGAGTTTTCTCGCACATTAGTATTAGCTATGGATTGGCCTGGTGCAAATTTGAGAACAAAACTTTTTCTTGTAGACAAGCACCGAAGTTCATGCAAGAATATTTAGGAAGTTTTGTGGGACAGCTGCGGGTTTCCCCTTAGACCAACCCCTATCTCAAAGGGGGAACTATCTATGTCTGGACATCGGTCTAGTCTGAATAGAAAAGTTTTGCAATAAAGATAATAAAGATACAAGCTTTTTTAAATTTTTCCTGCTTCACATTAGATATTAGCTAAATTTGAACAGAATACCTAATGGATTGAAACCAAGAACTTGAGATAATGCACAGTACTTGCACGGAATTCATATTACAAAATAATACCAAAAAAACCGCCTCATATTAGGATGCATTCCCAAATAAGGCACAAACAAAAGTTTAACCAACCAAATAAGTCAACTGGATAAATTTTCAAAAATGCACAAACATCGGTATCGAGAATTGATTAATAATCATGACGGTATTTAGCAGTTATCATAGGCGGAGCTCTCACAAGTAATTTGTCACTCAAATGACAGACAGGGAGTGGGAGAAGTGGGCGTTGAATTGAGCACCATCTCCTCCAATCACACGTCTCGTTGCCAGCAATGAATGTAATGAGTAGCGAGCAGACTAGCACGTGGTTGCTAATCTAATGACTTCTTCTGTAGGAGCTCTAAGTGCTCACGGTTTGGTTCGAGTCCGGCCATGTGCGTGTCGTAACCATAGCGCGCTTGTGTATTCTTTTCAAGGGGATTTGCGCATTGTCCAGGGATTTTGGAAGCTGTTTTGATGCGTTTCGCAAGAGATGCTTCTTGACCAATGTGCGAGATGCGAGTTTGCGCAATCTTTTACCGAGAGTTCTGAATAACCGCGAGGGATTATGGTCTACAAAGAGTCCGCAAAAGATAACTTGCAGCTGATGGCTGTTACATTTTTCAGACTCATTGCTCCTTTATTGCTATCCGTAGCAATAGCTTTCTTCAAAAATTGGTATAATGAAGACTTCAGTCTCACCCTGAAGATGGCTGAGCGATCTCTGCCGAAACGTCGCGACAAGCCCTTTTTAAGACTAAAAACCCTTCACAAAAGAGCATTAACCGAAAAACCACAAGACTCATATACCAAAGGCTCTCAAAACCTCAAAGAACTCAATGAAGACTTCATTTAGCATACCTTTTTTTCCAAGTTGAAAGGGATATCAATTGGTATAGGTATCAGCTTGATTGTTCATAATTTGTTCGAATTTTTTATTAAGGCTTTCTATGGCACCGCATTTCTTGTGCGTAATGATCCTGTTTCTTGGTGTACAAGACCTTGATGAGCATCAGTGTCCATGGATAGTTAAAAAGAATCGATACCAGTATACGTCAAAGAAAAGCCTGCCAAATCGCATGCACGCTTGTATTCACACCTTCCCAGGCCACCAAGAATAAGATGACAAATCAAAATGTTTCCCAAATTCTTGCCAAAGACATCGGAATTAGGAAATAACTAAACCTGGTAACCTTATCACATGTGCAGATAAATTCAGAACTTGCAGTTTTTCTTCGATGTGATATACTATCCTACTGTAAATCTATGTCTAAAACATCGTCTTCTATTGAATATCGTTTGTACCTTCAATATCGTTTCCTATCCTTGCATGTGTTTGAAATAATTTCACAAGAACAATAGAATAGAACAGACACATCTAGCGTAAGACATGCACATCTCGCGCAACATCTGAAGCATATACAGTTTTTGACATGCCTTCGGTATATACTCACACTGTCCAAACCGCTATTCTCGTGAGCTAGTATGTGCCAAAGTGTATGTAATTGTTTGTGAGTTCAGTATGAAACTTCTTGTTACCCTCGCTTCGACCAGTCAATAAAGTAAAGCTGCTCAAGATAGGTAAGACAACCGACTTCGCGAGCAATCTTGACTGTACATGTTCAATTGCACCATTACCAGAGATGCATTCGATACCGCATGGCATGTCGGAACAAGATGCAAGTGCAGCGACAATAATCGAGATTGCACAAATGCGCATTAGCATACACCTCTTGCGTATCGTTGCAGCAAGGAATTTGCATATTTGGAATTAAAAGGTATTGTCACACGAAATTATTTAGGTGCGTGACATGTAGTATTCGGAACATTGATATCAAATTTCATGAAAGCTTACAATATTTCAAGGAAAATGAGATATATTTTTTTTTAATTCAAGCTGTCTTTGTTGAACAATGTTATTTGTCATTTACAAAATCGCTGGCGGTATCTCGCTTAGATGTTTCTAATTCAACACAGTAGAGAAAAAAAAACAACTGTAAAACAACCAAAAAGAACTCATACGATACGACAATCATTTGGATGCGTTCTCCCCCGTGGGCTAACAAAAATCCTAGCACGAAACTTACATCTCAACGGAACGTAAAAAGATTTCAACCCAAGATGTACATAATCGCTCTTGAAAATCCATCCGTGTGGAAAACACAAATGAAAAAAAAAAACACTGAAAGATATATGTTACACTATAATCCAAAGGAGGTGAACGATTGCTTTATATAAAGTGCACTTTGTGACGCTTGTGCATGTTTTTTTGATGCAGTTTTATCCTGGATATTGACACCTGGTAGCTGTCAAATGATTACATACGGGGCACATATATATTGGGTTCACTGATTTCTTTGATCTCTGGATATGTATGTACCTAGTTACAGACGACTACTCAGTTAATAGTAATAATTATTTTTTAAATATTTTCCCTCCTTTGAACAGAACTTCATGATCTTCAGATACATCGTGCAGAATCTGAACATGGTACGTGGTACCTCTCATATGCAAGCAACGTTTTAACTAACTTTACAACTTCACTACGTGATTTCTCATACGCTAAACTGTTTTCCTTGTTAATTATTTTTAAAATTGCCTCGTAAAATATAATAACAACATATACGAGCCTTGTTAATCACGTGAACGCCATGCGACTGCGACGCCGAATCCAAAAGATGATTAGGTTCTGATAGAGCTCGATAAAGATAAAACGATTGTCAAAAAAATGATTGGCATTGGCGTTTAATGAACCGTCTCACATAAAGATGGTGCACGTTTATAGAATATATATTTTAGACTTGAGACAAAATTTAAAAAATTTGAATTACTATCGTGATGCATGGTTTTCAATGCTTAAGATTGTGGTAAAAGATATAACGAAGGTAGGTACTTTGAAATTGCACCATTTGCAGTATATGCTAATTTGCTAATTGTGAAATTGACTGTATATGCTGACTAATTTATAGTAATCATAAAGTTCTCGATCACCAAGATTACCTTCTTATAAATTTGAGTAAATAAACAATGAGTTTCCATGAGTCTTAATCAGCCTCATCTTTTCAACTTCATCCCTTGTATCTGCTTGTACCTTGTGTCTGGTAGTTCCTGTTACCACCGCTGCTAGATTTTGTTGGCAGCGCCACCTTCCTCTACACCTCAACGCCTGCCGGGTAGGCAACTTCTAGAATATAGCGTATCTTTCTAAATACGTCCATCATTGCCGGGCCAGTAAAGGTTTTGTGATACCACAAACAATTTGTGAAGCGAAGAATATTTTGATTTTCCATGATTTACTTTTAACTTTATTTTTATAAGGTTTTTCGTGTATCGCCCCAACAATTTACATGCTAATTTTCAGCTAGATGTACCATCTAGCAATCCATCGAGTCTCGTGATTGGATTTTTTGTGGCATCCTATTACCAAAATAGAATATAATAATTATACAGAATGGGGTTCAGTTTCGGAAACTGTCCGGACTGATGCCATTTCAAAGTCCTTTAAGAAAGTTTTTCATAGCTCTCATGGCAAAAATGGTCCTGGAAGGTTTTGATTTTGTGTCTTTTCTCACAAAATCGACAATAATCACATGTTTTGTCTTAAATTTCAGTAAAACTTTAAAATTAACATAGAGAAACATTAGAATCATTCACGTTTTATCTGTTAAAAAAGATTTGAAAAAGGAAATACGTTTTGTTCTGGCTTTTTTCCTCCAGTGCCTATATACCAATAACTAAATATCCACCATCACATACTAAATATTCCTAATAGCTTTATCGAGACATGGCTAAGTAATTTACGTACTTGCATGGCTAATTCACAATTCCGTGCCCATGGCATGTTTCACAATAGTTTATTACCGGTGTACATTGTTCGTGTATTTTATGTTTGGTATAGATGACGTTAATCGATGCAATGATGTCCACTCCGGTGTAATCAGCAATTGCCCAATTCACTTATAATTCTAGAGCCCTAAGGTGCAGCGAGTAGCCAGCTTGCCGACCATATCCATACTTCCATCATTCCTTCATGCAGTACACATCGCCAGTACTAATTACGACTTGAACCAGGCTATAAACTTTGGGTCTGTCCAACTCATATAGATTAGGTATAGGTATCTACAAAACCTTAGATTCCATTGGTGCTGGCTTGGGTATGGTATACCTCATTCAACTTGCGAGTCAAGCTGTGAACTCTTGATGAATGACTGCGTTGAAAGTCACTGCTGCTTTGCAGAAAGTCACAATTTATCTCGAAGACTTTAATGAGATGAAATACAAGAATTTCAACTCGTTATTTTCGATCAAATTATTTAACAGACGAAAAATATCAGTTCGCCGTAGAATTCCTTGAATGTTTCACAGGACCAGATGTTGAAAAATATCTCATTATGGTTGAACAGTGAATTGAAGTTTTTTTTTTGGTAGGACGAGAAAGAAGGGAATTTGGACTCATTTTTGTAGATGATATGTAATTTTGGCAGATCATTGGTTACCATATAATAGTATAAATAATTAGTAGTCTAGGCTTTGTACCTACTGTCTGAATTGGCCTGCAGTCTGTAGACTTTTAATTGTGCATTATCTTGTGTCATGTCGTTTTGTTTCATTATATATTTGTTTTTTTTAAGAAAAATAAACTGGTAGCGGATCAGCATGTACCACGCGTCCGCCATAACTTTTGGTGTAACATGATTATTTATACCCATTTTCGCCCGCAGAGCAGCTTGCTTTTCGCATCAAAAAGTATAAAAAAACATGCTTTTAAGGTTGGAAAAAAACTGGTAAAATACTTTTTAAAACTGAAATAAGACGCGAATATGTGAACCCATATGTAGGCAAATAAAGAAAAAAAAAAAAAAAAAGACAAATGGGGGTTTGTATCGCAGCTAAGAAATTACTAATTTTTATATTTTGAAATTTATATACCAACGCGATCAAAGTGAAAAGCTTAAGAAAAGCAGAAAGAAGATTAAAAAGCCGCAAATTGGAAAAAATACGATTCTGTTACAGGTAATCAATCAAAAGCCGTCCCACAGAAAATACCGAAAAATTAAAAAAATATAATTGATGGATTTCAACGGTGTCAACACTCACAAGCTTCGAGGAAAATGATTAAACGCCAGAGAAAATGAACCCCTGCAATAGACAACATGCTCCAAATAAGGACTACACATATAACAAACCATTTTAATAATCTAAAAAAATTGCATGCTCTCTCTCTCGACGAGCTGCATTACAGCGTATATTGGCCTGCACTTTTCGTCTCGTGGCATTCAAGACGAAAATGGACATGACTGCGAGCTGCGCGGCCAACTTCAGACAACAATTGCTGTATTTTAAATGTAAGACAGAAAAAGTGAACAAAGGGCAAAAGATATTTCATTCATTCATGCAGCGTGGTTATAGGTATATATATATTTGTAATAGACAATGGATAAGGAATGCATCGAAGTGCGTTCCACGGCATATTGTTAGGAGTAACGATCGGTAAATATGGTCTGGGATACAATTAATGAAACGAATTTGTGTGTACTGCATTGTTAATCGAATGTAAAACTATGTTAAACAATGGATAAGCTAACTATTCACGTAATATGTTCGGTAGCTGGTCACAAAATAAACTAACAAATTGATAGTAGAAAAACGACTCATTCTAGTCTTGTTGCTTATTTTCCATTCCGCTAATGATGCCCATCATTTTCTAAACACTGGAATGTACATGCTGTAAATTGTTCTACGTATTTTAATTTTTTGAAACAAATACATCCGTTTTTTTTTTAGAAATTGTGATTGTGAGTACTTTTTTACACCCTGTTTAGCACAAAATGTATCATATTAGTTATTTGAAGTCATATTAATAAAGGATTTAACATTAAGTTTACATGTAAAGTCAGAGGGCAACGCTAATGTCAAACTATCTTCGCGAATAATTGCCGCCAAATACTATTTTACTGACAACAATGGGGATATTACTAGGTAGAGTCACTGTCATTGCGACTGTTAAAACATTTATTTCCCTCATTTTACGCAGATTGCACCCATTTGAGACTGGTTAGAGCTAAACAAATCTTTATTAGTGCTAACCGCAATGATTGATATACATATATCTATAGTTTGAGTCCTTCATTATTTAATTGTCGGGTTTGCTAAAACGGATGGCCGCAAGCGACATAGGGTGGCACCTACCGTTACTACGAGCTACCGGCTTGTTTGTTCAGCAGAAAGTTTAACATTAATGCTAGATTTTACCCGCGGGAATGATGGGCCTTAAAACTCAACGGTTAGAGAATGCTGATCGAGACTGCCTGTCTGCCTAAAGAAAATCCTAAGATCCTGTGTTATTTCGGTTTTCCCTGAATTTGTACGGATTTGCTCCCAGCCCACGTGGTCAGAGGAGGAAAATCTTGCTACATACAACCATTCCTGAGAATTTCTCAACATCAACCTTTCTGACGTAGGTATACTTGGGAACGAACCAAAGCAGAAAAAAAATGCTTAAGTCACGTTTTTAAGCGTGTGAGCGTCCAAAAGACGAAAATGTACGTTTATTTTATAGATATTTCTCGAGAAAACTATCGATGGAGCACTATCCTTCTGCCTTGTCCAAAAAATGTTCGTCAGCTATGTAACATCTTTTGAATCTCACGCATGAAAGCTCGTGATCATATTTAATTATTTCAGCAAGATGCATTAGCAGCCCATGCACCTCGTGCGCATTTGCACGCAACTTTGTGTGGATGTGTTTTTGTTTGTGAATTTGTGTCTTTCTTTCTTAATCTCGGTAAAATGTTCTATCATCAATGTAGGAGAAATGTCTACTTTCCTCTCACGATGAGGGAAAACAAAACAAAACAAGAACATCAAATTGCTCAGACAACAGCATTCCCCAGTTTTCAGGACAAGAAAACGTATGGCATCTTTAATTAAAAAAGGCAAAAGAAAACAGTTTTCCAATTTTTCCATTAATTCTCTCTCCAACTTTTAAACAATGCATTTCTGAATCATCATAATCCGTTTTATCTCATTTTAAAATCATTTGATAAGTACCTCTACTGAAAACCTTTTTCACTTTCACATTATTTCTCTTTTCCAGCAAACAACCACCCAAAAGTCCATACCTCAACGCGAAAAACACATTCTCAAAACCTTTGCCAACACAACATTACACTTGCTACAAACTCATACCCATCGCCAACGTACATTCACGTCGCCTAGCAAGTCATGACGGCCTTTGATCCTTGTGATGGACAAGAAGGACAAGAAGCCGATCTCGACAGGACACAGCTATTGATGACCGTTGCTGTTGATCTTAAACCAATCGCGCATTCACGACGCACTACCAGAGCACAGTACGTGCACGACGTACTCAAGCCAAAGTCTATCTCTAACAGATTGCACTTCTCTCCATGTGCAACACTTCAATAAATACTAACAAACTAACAAACGTTGGCGAAGCAATCGCCGATGTAATTTACTTGAGGAAAAAACGATTTTTTTCTTTTTTATAGTCATATCTTACACAAGGGACATCTCTTTGATTGAAATTATTTTCGATCTTTCTAATCAGTGGTCACATATCATCGTGGTATGCGATGAGACATTCGTTTCTGCGAATTACAATTAATTAACTTTAATGGTTGTTACATTGGAAAACAGCAGACGATATAAAATGACGATGATATTTTTTTTTGACGGGACCGTAATACGTGATTGCAATGCGTAAGGTGAATTTAATCGCAGGAAAAATACCTATGAGATGCCTAGATTTTGTCTCGGTAGCGCCGAGAGCACAGAATTAAATGAAATTAAGCGTACCTCTGGGTTGTTTATGCGAAATTTATTCTTATTTTCCAAAAAATTCACCGCCCAATACATTTTTTTTGACAAGTATCAAAGGTAATCGTCAAATTGTGTCCACGGTTTCATAATACAAGCGTGAGGTTATTTAAATTTTAATTGCCATTTAGTTGTTGCCGATCGATGAAGCCATAAAAAATAATAGTTTGATAATAGTTCTCAAAGTGTATACACATTTATTCAGTGTAGTTAACGTTTATATCGGTGACCATGCAGGCCCCTAATGACCACTAAAGTTTCTTAAAATGACCCTAGCACCACCATCTTGATATTGTTTCCGACCAGAAGGCCTCTGCGCAACAAAGTGACATGCCGCACGATTAATTTACCAGTAGCATCTATTAAAACTTGTCAATTTTGACAAGGCATACGAAAAATTCAGTCGCTTTAAGCGTTATCAAAATATATATGCACTAAAATACATGCAAATAAGTGTTTTAGGCGATACACTTGTCCGGTTGACTGGACGTTACGATAATCGATATGCAAATCAACACAACTAAAACCTATAGCGTGCGTTGCAGAACACCCATTGGACAGAGGCGCGCGCCTCGCGAAAATTGATGGTGATAATTATCCAGAGTAACTTCCGGTCTTGCTTGCAAGGCGGTCTTAAGACGAGTTTCAATTATGATTGGTTGTTTAATTATGAAGAGGGAATGAGAGCTGTATGATTATCATATATAGTGGGTGTTTGCCATGGATATTACAAGGCATCGATGGTTTCACTGACCACCAATGGAAGAGTGGCTTCAATTTTCTCATGTCTTTTCGGCACATATACGCGCTGAATTAAGAAAGAAAAAAAAAATATATATATATATCCTTTTTGTTTAACTTTGAGTGTGAGTTTGACTTCTTGTAAGGCAGCCATTTCTTGCCATGATAAACTTGAATCGCCGTAGCAAAGACTAAAAAAATATATTACAGCAATTGAACAAAAAAAAAACCGCCACATATATCTAAGCGCAGAAATTTTTAAGAAAGATTTTCGCCTCATGTCGGCATGTAAAATTTCTTGTAAGGTTTGGGTGTCGCTCGCTCGAAAGTGGTTCTCAATTGAATCGGCGACAACTGATGGCTGTCACGGACAGGTTAATGAAGTAATTTGTTAAGTAATCCGCATAAAGAATTCAGCCAGAGACATTCGACGCCGAGGTCTCAAAGGTGCATTGCACCTTTAAGAGTTCAAAACTGACTGTGCGCTCCTCTCGCCCGGAATGGGAAGATGATTTAATCAGGAACACACTTTTTTTTCTTTACATTTGCGGATCAAAGTGTAAGCTGACATGCAAAACTAATCTAAATCTTGACTTCGGTTGCATGCATGTCTTCGTTAAGAAGTTTCCTTTAGCTTCGCCTAATGCCCAATAATTTCCTTATGTTTTTGTTTTGTTTTGTAGTATTTTTTTTTTGGATTCTGGGCCCTGCCCAATGGCCATTTACTTTAAATTGCAGAACGAAGCCCAAGAAATCACTGATAAAAGTCTTCAGTTAGCAATAAAATGCGGAAAATTTCCATAACCAGCCTCATTAGTCAATGATGGTCCATTTCAAAATTCACCACCGCCATCTCGTTAGGGAACTGCAATTGGTAAATCGAACACGTTACAAATAAAACTAAAAAAAAAACTAAAAAATAAACTTGCGCTCTTTCGAAGATCTAGTATTTGTATCATTCTCAACAAGGGACAACGTACAGACAACGTAACGGGGCAATTAACGAATCGGATTGCTGCTCGAATCCAGCACTCGATGTCTCAGAGACCACAATCGTGAACTTTTCGCCCATTTCCACGACGCGATTTCAGTCTGCGAATGCACTTCTCTGCAGATGCAATAATACTGCATTGTATCTAATATAATACACGTGTGTTTGCGACACGCCTGCTTGCAGGAAAAATGCCGTCATTCCACAAGCATGGTTAACGTGTCAGATAAGGAAGGAAACAGATCATTCGTGAGAAGTTTTGATGTGTACTTGTTTGAAGCATGCCATGCATTGCGGCTAAATACAGCCATGTCAACGCTTTACCAGACATTCCTACTATATACTGCGTTGTATAGTGCATCCCAAAAACCAATGTGCATCGATTGCTAACACTGGGTTCACGTGCTTTTAGAAGTCAATAATTACTTTGGTAACATGTAAGCTGTCAGAATGACTAATTTATTTTAGTTGTCGAATCTATTGGATTTATATTTCTGGTGTTTACCTGGCGGGAAGGGGTTGGAGTAGTTACGTGAGTTGGCAGCACAGCTTACATGAAAAATTATGAAAAATTATGAATGGAAAAGATGAAAAATGATCGCAAATGCATTGGTCAGCTGTGAGCGGTTCCAACCGCGAAGAGATTTCAAACAGACTGGATTAAAGACGTTTTTCAGAGTGTTGGAAAAAATAGAAAATCGACCGTGAATCTGTGGATGTTTTACTGTCTCTTGGTTCTACTCCTTAGAGATCTGTCGTTCTCATCTAATGCACTAAAATCCTCTCAAAAATGATGTGTCCAAGAAGCTCAATGGGTAAGAGCAACAACCCGCGATAGGTGGAGATCGGGGTTTAAGTCCCCGTTTGAGCATCACTTTTTGAGAGGGTAATAGTGTTTTTAATAATAAAAAAAACCTCATAATTTTCACTTAAAAAAACTTAACTCAGCAGAGTTTTTGGAACATACCATACCCTTCTTGTATCGAACTCTAAATGAAAACTCATTTTTATCAGTGACAACCTTTATAATAATCGTAGTCGGAGTGTTTGTTTTCACAGCATTAACATCGAACAAGAACCTCCAGTTTTATAACAAGGCAATGCGCATTTTAAATGGAGGTAGGATAAATGCAATTTCTTTTTATGTTCCAATAAACTTGGACCCCGCATCGTGAAAGCTGATGAATTCAGGATAAAACATCAGATAGAAATAAAGTCCTGACATAGCCTGACACTACGAATTTATTGTTGGGGGCTTCAACTGACCTTTCGACTTGACCGTGGTATAATAGGCCTGCTGAAAGGTGATATGATTCTTAAAAATTTCAAAATAAGCATGCAATATATTTTTTTTCTGAATTCTGTTTATAAGCATGATGCAGCCTTGCAAGCCGTGTTTTTTTTTTCTACAACAAAATCCAAGTTCAGCTTCTCTCGCTTGGTAGTATTTCTATAAAGCAATAGATTAAGTTCTCCTTTTAATTATATATTGCCTATGAAACCATATAACTGTTCAATACCATCAGTTTTAACAATCAAAAAACGAATACGTTGCACCTCTATGAGAAAGAAACAAACTAGAGTAATGCTAATCCATTCAATCATGGCTCCAACCAACTTTTGCTTACACAGGGTTACACTTAGGGCCAAATATATAATAATATAATTGCAGTACCAACTCATACATCTGCCACCATGGATACAAGCACCATCAGAAACATCCAATATAATTAATGTTAAACTCTGTTACTTTATATTGCAAATGCATTAATTTGAATAAAGCCCCATAATTTAGATTCCGATACATTTTCAGCAAACAATTCATTGCGGCAAACGTGTCAGGTTCGAGAAAAAGTTTTCGTTTCCGTGATATTAATCAATTAAAAAAATTAACATGCTATTAAGGATGGTCAAAATTGACCATCCGCCCGATAAGTGCACTGGCAACGTTCAGCTGCTGCTCCTGCAAGCCTTTTTTGGATTTCAACATTTTGAATTAGGCTTGAATTATATCCACGGGATGCGCGTCACTGTCAAGTTCAAAACGTTCAAACCGTTCATTTTCTACTCACAAAATATTTCACTTTCTTCCCAGACAAGGAATAGCTGTCTAAACGTTTAACTCTAATCAATTTAATTTCATATGGTGCAGTGTGTTATTTTGCTCGTGTTAGTTTTCTTAATAAGAGTTCCATCTGCTCGTCAAAACGTTGGCTACTATTCCTATTTTGGATAATTTCGCGACGAAACTTTAAAATAAGATGATGTTACGGAAGTCGCCTCATATCGTGATTATTATCTTTGAGCAATTTTATTATCATATACCTATGTCAAGTCGAAACTAAACTGCAACATAAATTGGCAAGACAATAAAGTTAAACATGCCAGTGGACAAAATGTTAAAGAAATAAACAAGGTGTCAGATTTCTGGTGCTAGTATTTCTCGTAGGATTTTTCTTCTATCGCGTGCAGTTTGATTATAACTGCAGTACCAGTTTTTCGTGGTAGATTCTTGAGTGAAATGTGACTGTCATCCACTAATTTTATTAAATTAATTGCCTTAGCTGTAAGTTTGCATAGCGTAAAAATTAAAAATTAAAAAATGTAGTGGACAAAAATATTGTCTATTCACAGAGAGAAGATACCAAATAAAAGCCCACCAAAGCCATTTTTGCTTATGGCAACAAAAGCATACTTTGAAAAATGGTGTCTTCTCTTACGGGCTAGACTCTTCATCAACTTATAGCTGAATCCAAAAATATTATTGATGAGCTTAGCGAGCGACGCGAAATCTTCAATCTTACTGGTCCCCAAAAAATATACTCTTGTGTTTTTGTTTTATGCTTTTGTATTTTAATTCCCGACCAAATGGTTACTCCAATTTAAAGAATATTTCAAAAAAACTTTTACGTTTCTCAGCAAAATCAGTCGGAAAGTTGAAGAAATAAAATATCTGCGATCATTCTACAATGTATCTAAATTGAGTTCGCGAAGTCATCTAGTATTTTAGGATTTTGCCAATTGGTTCTACTTCTACCCTTCAATACACCGTAACTTCACCACAAGATCGATTGAAAACTAAACGAAGATTACAGCTTCAGCCCTTTAGTTAAAATGACACCCCTTTGTACCTAAGTCCTACGGCCACAAACCTCAAAAATAAAATGTACCATCACTGTGGAAGTGCCAGGTTCGGCCAAGTCAGCGGCACCGTCTAACATTGACTGTTTTACAAGGTGCTTGTTTTGCACCTTGTCCAAACGGCTTGTTAGCCGTCGGTGAATTGCGTTTAAATGGACGTTAGGGCAGGGGTCGCCGAGGGTGGTCATCGGGCCGATATGTCGTGTGGAAGGTGCCAGCCGGACCCGCGGATTTATGCAGGACAATCTGCATAGATCGCGACGAGTTCAAAAGCCACGAGCGCCGCCCCGAACGACCACCAGCATTGAAGCAACTCCGCTTAACTCCGCTTAACTGGTTATTAGGGACTATCTTTTGTTATCGGCCATGTTGCAAAGACATTATAGTCGTGTGAGACGATAAGTTACCGAAACAATTTACTGTAGTGTTTATTTAGAAACAGATATTACTGCGTGAAAAATGGATATTTTTTCGCAAAATGTGTGAAACAAATTTGAGAAGGAATTCTACAAATTTGCTTATTTTACAACCTTGCCTGGTCATTGATTACGATTTTGGTTTTATACCTATCTCAGTCCGTCGAAGAGTTCACACAACTTCAGGGGAAAATATTTAACTTATAAAATGTTAATGCAAATCAAAAGAAGACATTAACCATTTATTTTGTATATCTCTCCGAGTTTCATATCAAGCTTGCCAAGACCGGCTTGAAAAATGAACATAAAACGCATCAGGAAAACGCATCTTACTGCTCTGTCGACACTAATCCGAAACTATACATACATTGTTAAATTTAATCCCATATCAAATAAATCAAAGAGTTTACGAAATTATACCCCTTCGGCTAATCACGCATAGAATTGTTGTTAACAGTGATAAAAGTGCAGGCTAAGGGTGTGATCGTGCTCACTCGACAAAGGGCCTTGTACGATGGATCTCCCCTCTTATTACATAGAATTACTAAATACAAGCATGAGTGTAGATCCGATTAATCATCATCATATTGGTAAGCCTACGTGTTAAATCATATCGCAGACTAATCATGGTGATTTTCGATGATAGATGAGAGGGCGATGATGGCGTGAAACAGGCGAGTTTGACTCAGCACTGTAATAATGGCTTATAATCATTGACGACACCTTCAAGAACAATTAGAACATTTGAATGTATTACAGAAATAAATGAAACCAATTTGTTTTTGATTTCTCTTAGGTTTTGAGAGTCGTTGGTATATGAGTCTTGTGGTCTTTCGGTGAATGCTCTCTTGTGTAAGGTTTTAACCCAAAAAAGGCTTGTCCTGACGTTTTGATAGAGATCGCTCTGTCATCTTTACGGTGAGGCTCGTGCACATGCCAATTTGTTTTTATAGTGTGTGTGTGTGTGTTTTTTTTGTAATAGTAATAGTTTTTTTTGTTTGTTTTTATGTATTTTATAAGAAATGTATATTTTTATTTGGAATTTTGAAGGTATTACAGCCAGGACGACCTAAAGCCGTTACCAGACCTTATCTTAGTCAAAAAAATTATTATGCGTACTTTTGGTTGTTTCTAAAATCAATTAAAATTTAAATTAAAGTGTCCTGTTCGAATTTTCTGATGCCATTAACCAGGTTGACAATCGACAAAATTAGGATAAGCTTAGTAAATTACACTCCTAACACCATTCTAAGCGACTGCATGTTGATTGCAGCAAACAATCATACGGCTTCTATTGGTTATCGTTCAATCGACTATTAAGTTTTATGGATTTGTTAGTGTCCCGAACACCTATTCCTTGGGAAAGATCTTCCGCAGCGTAGGCAGGTGTCTGCGTACCGTAAGATGCAAGCTTGATCACCACAGGAAAGGGGTTAAGGATATACCCAGACCAGCAATGTCGGTCACAATAATCCACGAATAAAAATTCCATTGGCATAGTACCAAACTAGTTGGTTCCAAAAATGTCGTAAATATCTATACCTATATATCGTAGAAGCATTATTAATTTTTAATATACTTTGAGTTTCACGTTTATTTTTTTTTCTGAAACTTGATTCAGAAGTCATAAACTTTGATAATGTCTTAATATTTCGCGCTGAGGCGGTTCCTCGCCCTATTATATTTTACCATTAAGATGATACACATCGATCGATGGTTAAAAGTTATGTTGCTATCAAATGCAACAGTCGATTGGCTTCTCAATTAACTCACCACCTAAACCAGAAATCAACCTATATATGCAAGTTCGGTTTAATAGTACCAATATAAGAAGACTACTAAAACTTCTAAGACATAAGCCAGACTACTTCAAATTCTTGCTAAGGTTTTTAATGAGTTTCGTATCCCTTTTTAATACTAGTTAGTATTTTCAAATTGCACAATAGGTATCGGCCGACCGGCGTATAGGCTCACAATAAAGTAACGTGCAACTGCGTCGCGTTTTAAGAATACATTTTATGACCATCTTTCAATGAGAACACGACATTTATATAAATGTACTCGTGTCACGGAGTTTTGTAAATATTGTCTACACATCTCGCTTTGGCCAGATTTTTGTTTTAGAATAAACGGACTTCTTACTTTACCTCTTAAAGTGACCAATATGCACAATATTTATAAGCCCGACTACTATTGATATAATTCAGTAAGTTGTAAAGAAAACACATGTAAATGACTTACGTAGAAGGACATGAATATCATGAATACAGTTACTCAAAGACCGAATATCCACGAGAGTTCGGATGAAAGTAGTCAGTTTTTATGCATTCCACACGTATCAGACAATTCAATTTGGATCAATGTCAGACTTAATTCATTTACATGATTCACTCTGACAGCTAGACTATAAAAGTTCTTATTAATTACGACGTCATTGCATGAATAAGACACCTGACATGTCAACAGCGCAACACACTCGACCTGTCTTCCCAAAAATGAGCCTAACTCTTCTCTGTCTTGTCTTCGCTTATTTTCACTGGCCGCTCCTAAAATAAATGTATGCTTTTTATACAGGCATACAGTTCTGCGGCCACAGTGAAGTTACATTTCAATATTAAAAAAGGGATTATCAGAGCGTGATATAAATTAATTTCAACTAAAATTGACAGATGAATAAATTAAAATTCATAATTGTATTGTGTTCGGCTTCAATGATTAAATATCGGGCGACTGGTGGACTGACACACGGTGTGTTTAAACTATTTTTGGTCACTCAAATACCTAAAGAGTGACCCAGTTCAAATGGTTTTTCCAGTGGCTCAAAATGTGTATGTGTGTTTTTTTTATACACGAAATAGCACTCGATATTTGTCCATGTAGGTCCATTATAGCAGCACCTTTCGAGAATGAATTGGTACGCAACCGTCGAAACGAATATAAATGTCGGCGGCACATCCAACAGAGGTACCTTGGCTGGAAGCACTTTTCTGTCCAAGGTGTCGTCGAGGTGACTGTTAAGAAGAAAACTTTATGTCTGCCTCTACAAAATAAATGTCAATGGGGAATGCATTTTGTTTATAGTCAAACGATCTTCTATTAAAAGCCTTGGGACTGATTTTCATTTCACTTGTATTTGAAAGCTTCATAAACTTGCTAAAAATATGGTCAATTATTTAAATACTTCAGTGATATCATTTCTTCATCTGTACGAATGTACTTTAAGGGGCAAAAATAGATTGTACGTTGATGGTCGTTACTTCAATAAGATACGTGACCTTTGCACAATTGACACAGTACGATTTTCACGAGCACCGTTTTTTGATCTTCTTGCCGCGACGATCACGACCATAAGATCACTTAGTTTAAACGCTTCTTGCACATAGGTTTAAGATGCACCTGAGGCTTCTAAGCGATCAAATGCACTCTTTAGTACGCCGATAAAATGGGAATATTATGTGACATACGTGGACAATGGCATTTAGTTCAGTTTAATGTAAGTTCTGATGATTACTGCATTCATACGACTGTGGTTGCATTTTATATGAATGCTTTTTATTTTATATCGTTTCAACCAATCAGCATTCAGAGTTAGAGAATAATAATTGAATATTTACCGAACATAAACATTTGTGTCTTTATGTATGCTCACCAAGAAGCTTGTTGGTTCATCGGGGTTAGGAAAAAAATAAATATGATATTTTAATGGCACTTAGTTTTCGGCATTTTACATCTGTGCACAATGACTTCTGAGTCTTGAAGTTTTAATGCGCAATAACTTACCGAAAACTTCTGTGTTTAAGGTAATAGTGGTATCTAATAGAAAAGTGGAAGCCCCCATTCCGAATAGGCTGTTTATTTCCGTCAAAATAAATGGAATTTAATTCAACAAAAACTATTTGAAATGAGTTTTGAATGCTAAGTAAAGGACAACTAAAATTCCCGACTTTTCGTTACATGTACTAGTTACTTCTTCAAGGTTTAGAGCAGTCCTGACAATGTTCCGATAACAAAAGAACCACATAAAATTATAACAATTACCTAGTTCAAGCATCATAAATGTCTTAAAAACCATCGGACACCAGAAAAAAGGTATATTTACTGGCCGTTAAAAATATGCAATTATTTGATTTTTTGCAAAACGCTTCAAACATGCATAGTGTGCCTATTTTCTGGTCAGGATTTTGGCCACGAATAAAAGACGCATAAAATCTTTGTTTAGCGTACACTGTTGAAGAAATTAGTGCTAGCTAGTGTAAACGTATAGTGTATATGTTGCCTATATATGGTCTTTGGTGTAGTGCATAATACAATCTCACAAACTATGTACACATTGCTAATATAATCTTTGACCTAACAAGGAATGCATCTCTTTTATGAGGGGTGTTTAGAATCGCACGACCATAACATAACAACATATATATTCTGTAATTAATTATAATGACCTTTCTTGTCTAGGATACACGAGGTGATGTATCAAGACGTTGGGGTTTAGTTTTTGCATCGTGATGTACAGATCTGATCGGTGTGCACATTCGGTTTGGTAACACGTAATTTTTTATCATATTGCTCAGGGGAAACGATAGAATTTTTTAAATTTTTATACTAAAACTACTTGCTTATTGGGTATCAGTAGTTAGATACTGAGATCAGAGACTCTTTAGGCTGAGACCTCCAAAGCTGCAATTTGCAAAGGTTGATGCTAAGGTTGGTATCTAGGAGATGTTACTTGAGTTTCCTCAATCCATGTTCACACTGAACTATGGTAATAATTGATTGATTGGTTGATTTGTTTTTGTTGAACGGCGAACTGTTTTAATATCCGGGGCTGTGGCACACACGTCGAAGCCGTGTGTGACGTTGAGGACGGCGGTGAACATAAATTAACCTAGAAAAGTAGAGGGGAAACCCGGCGACGGCAACACAGAGTAAAAGAATTCCTCTACAAATGCATGCTAAAGAGATGTTGATTAGCTAGCCTCTCCCGAACAGAACTAGTAATTTGTATGATGGTCACCCATCCAATATCTGACTCACCGTAGTGTGGCTCAACTTCGGACATCGCACACGAGAACCAGTGTTTCGAACACGCCAAGCCGCTCGGTATACTCAGGCTTGGTCAAACCTCTAAGGCTATTCAAAGCTCGTTACACGACTGAGCGCAGTCATAAACAAATACGAAAGAGTATACTATGCTTTACATATGTTATGTGATTTTGCCATGTGATCTATAACCAATCGAATAGCCTGGCTTAGAAGGTACATGTTTAGTATTTGCATTTCATGGCACCGAGCAACCTAAAATATCGAGATGGTCAGATCTGGTCATAAAACTGGAATGTGGATTGGTTGAGACCTAAAAGTTGGAATACTTGCCTAATTCCGACGGTCGCAAGGTTGCTAGTTATTTCAAATCATATATCAATTCACTTAAAATATCAGTCTTGTAGCGAAAATATACCACCCGGTAATTGTATGTTCATTGACATTGTCATGACAAGCCGTAACTAAATGACGTTGCAAAACGGGTGAGATATAGGGTAGGTTACAGATATACTGAAAAGGTCTTTTTGTTATTCTAGTCCACTATGCAGCACCGGTCGTTAAACTAAAATGTAATTAAATGGGTATGAGAAAAGTACCCTCGTCTATTTGGTGTTTTATATATATTTTTACTTACCAACGGTGGAGCTCAAATGGTATGAGAGCGGTGTACTAATGTTTGTGCAGTTCAAATAATAAGTCTGTAACGTGCAAATAACAGTGGTGAGTGGAGGGGATAGGGGATATTTAAAAATAAAACTTTAAAATGCAATTTTGATGGAATTCTTGCATCCATGAAGAAATTACTTTTTTTTCTTAAAAAAAATGAAATTTTAAGACCCAATAAAAATTATTTTGATTAGGTAATTAAGATGACAGTTTAATTTTTACTTTTCTCTCTTACTTCTTATGATACTATATTTCTCTGTATACTTATTATACTACATCTTACACTACTATAACTTACTATAACTTATTTACATATTATATAATCCTTACCTCCTTCCTAATCCCAATCCTAATCCTTATATAATCCTGTCATTAAATGATGATTTGTAAGATTGATTGAAATATAAGAATGAAATAAATATGATTCCTGTAATGAAACTACAAAAAAACTGCTCATTATTATCAATGAAATTATTTTTGCTGCAAATCTGCATTATTCCTGGTAATAGCACTGTAGTAGTTTTGTTATTTCTTGTGTATTGTTTCAGATCGGTCTACTGCCTTGCTGAACACAAAATATTCAGCTGTTGGTAGGTAAGTAAGAGACAAGCAGCTAACATGCCATCAAACCAAACCATCGTGATCATCACCAGGAAAATTTTTATATTTTTAATAATATTTTGTCTTCATTAGTTTGTACATGAATGCTTTATTCCCAAAGAACTCAACTTTTAAAAAAGGTTTGACCAAAAACTTGAAAAAGTTACAAATAACGTCTCGTTTGAAACGGTTATAGTGTTCATAATAATAAAATACCATGCGCATCGCAAGCGTTTGAAATTTACATAAGATTTCATCTAAAAGTCTAATTTTATTTAAAATTTCTCATTTTATAATGTTTTACTGCATACAAGTACTGCATGCATGCAAGTTTATAAGCATACAGTGAGAGTATGCTGGGCATGCAACAAAACCTCAGAGTGGGTCTGCGCCGAATTGGGTTCTCCTAATATTTAGGAACCTATAAAGATTCTTCATCAAAACTTAAGCCCATGAAAAGTTGCAGGAAATTAGTATCTAAATAATAAGTTTAGAGTATTTTATGTTCTTATAATAAATAAATAATATTAATAAAATGAGTTTTTGGCAGTTTTTGGTAGAACCTTTTTTTAAAGTTGAGTTCTTTGAGAGTTCTTAGAGTATTTTAAGCTTTTATCACACTTTTATTATTTCCTCAATGTCAAACTACGCTGTACTCATGGTACAAGCATATTTGAATTTCTTTACTAAGCATGAATACCGTATTTGTTTTTTTCTATAAATAAATCCTGCAATAGGCTCAAAGAAAAGTCAAGGCCAGACAACTGCAAGACTCGCACAAACATTATCAAAAAAAAGTTCAGTTACAAAGTCAAGTTACAGGAAAACACAATTTTATTCAATTAGTGGTGGCAGGTGAAAGCATTACAGCTAAAACGATGGCACCATAAAATCTTAGCTTTTGTTCACAATGTGCAGCATAAAAACTTGTAAATAACCAATTTTGTCTAGACATGATAACCCTAATAAGATTTCTAAATATATATATAAGTATATACTCTAGCTAGGGACTGAGGTGTGAATTCGTAGACCGTGCATGTCTTTTATTTCTTCTTTGAGAGCCTGAAACACAAGAAATCGGATGAAAATAAGGCAAATATAGAAATTAATTATACCTGTTTGTACATTATTTTCATTTCTTGATCACATTTTTTTTCTCGTTGCAAAAAACCTTCTTGAGCATTAATAATTTAGGTTAAATCATTTATATGATGTGTGAAAGCTGAGAAAATGCGCTAAAGCTGAAAAGCTATTTATGCTTTAGTAGTATTAGCAAAAGGCAAAAAGTTGATAGCAAAGGTGATAACTTTTTATTATTAACTCAGTTATTCAGCTTTGGTAACAATCTTACAACTGGGTTAAAGACCTTTATGATAATTATGAAGTACAAAAAACAGCTTTGGATCATAAAATTTATAATGGTAGTACGATTTAGCTAAATTAAATATTTATCTGTTCCAATTTACCTCATTTATTAGCTGATGTTGTTTAACCATCTTAAGCCCTTTGAATTCCATGGATTCAATCATTACTTCATACATTGCACCGCAGCCACCTACAAGATGTAAATGTTATTATGGCTCGGCACAGCTAAATGAAATTCAATTCAGTTCCTCAAAGTTAATTCCTCTCAATTTAGAGAGGAAAAAAATCTTCCTGCCTATTTATTTGTTTGGTTAATAAATAAATAAATAGTAAAATAAATAGTAGATAATAATAAATATAGTAGAATATTAATTAACATAACTAACAAATAGTAGTAAATAAACTGGAAAAGGAACTGGAAATTACTCATGTTCCTGAGTAATTTCCAGTCTATTTTAAGGTAAGAACTTTAGTTTTGCCGTTAACTTTGCTACCAACCAGGTTACTTACCTGAGATGTCGTTGACTTCAATGCAACTTGCTTGGGGAAACTGTTGCTGTAATATATCTTTAATTTTCTTCTCGCCCACTGCACTTGATGATTTTTGTCCTGTCCAAAGCCGAGAAGCTAGCTTCAAATAATAGTGGTGTTAGTTGATAAATTTGGTACACATCAAATTTGGACGGTTGTTACAGGGATTGTATAAAGCTTACCGAAAAAGGCCGAATGGCTGTTAAGAACATCAACCTTTCAAGCATGGTAAGTTGTTTTCTTTACCGAAAATAATTATAGTCAATAACACTCAGTAACCACAGCCATTTAACTGAAATTTACCTCATATGCTTTTTTTGAGGTTACATATACAGATGCACGTTGTGTAAACTGACATTTAATGATATGTTTCTCCAGTGTGATATTCACCGCCATAATCAAACTAATAGTTAAAAATGCAATTAATTGTTGATCAAAGTACAAGTTTTCCTCGTTTTTTTTCAAATGTATTAGTACTGAGCTCTAAAAAGGTAGCTACAAATAGATGACTTGTATTGACAATATTTTTACGAGCAGTGTTAATGGTTCGGCAAGGTCGATCGATTCAGGGTTGTCTGATCATTGCATTCAGGTGCTCAGTGTGAATGGCACGAAAACAAAAACAATTAAGCGTGTTTTAGTGAACAAGCGCTCCTTCAATGTGAAACAAATTGAGCTGTTTTCAATATTATTGAGTACTGTAAATTGGGACAGCATCTACACCAAACTTAATGTTAATGAAATGTTTGAGGAATTTACAAAACTATTTAATCAAGTATTTAACAAAGCTTTTCCCGTAAAAAGAAAATTAATAAGAATAAAAAGAAATCACTATCAAAGTTGGTACACAGATGAACTAAAGGAGATGGCTGTGGAGGTCGATAAATTATATATTAAGTCTAAAATTTCTGGTAATCCAATTGACAAAGAAAGTCATGCGAGAAGGAAAAGAAATTATAGGTCGGCAATGTCAAAAAGTATCAGAAATTCTAATATTAATCAAATCAAAAGCTCTAATAACAAATGTAAATCAGCATGGGACCTAATAATAAAGCCTAATGTGAAAGGAATAAATTCTGTAAATGATATCAAACTAAATAATGAAAAAAATGAAGAAATCACAGATAAGGCTGAAGTAGCCAACATTTTTAACAAATATTTTAAAGACGCTGCCATTAAAGTTTTAATTGAAACTAAATTAGGAAACATCAGCAAGCCTGTAATCTCAAAAAAACCAACCGATAATAATATAATAAGGCGACAAAACCATAAGACTTTCTTTTTATTTCCTGTTAGCGCCAAGGATTTTTTGGATGCACTCGACAAAGTGACTAAGAAAAAATCTGCGGGTTTCGATGGTGTACCATGTCACATATTAAAACATGCGGGTTTCTATTTAATTGATCCTATAATTTTTATAATAAATAGCTCATTTTCAACTGGTATTTTTCCTGAAAGGTTGAAGACGACAATTATATCCCCGCTATTCAAAAATGGAAGACGTGATGATGTAAAAAACTATCGACCTCTTGCGTTATTGTCCGTTTTTTCTAAATTAATTGAAAAAATATTTTGTACTAAAATTTTATCATTCCTGGACAGGTATTCGCCATTAAATGAATCGCAACACGGATTTAGACAGGGGAAATCTACTACCACAGCTATCACTAGCTTCTTAAATCGCATTTACGATGCCTTGGATAACCATAGAACAGCCATTGGTGTGTTCTATGATTTTTCCAAGGCATTCGATATGGTAAACCATGATTTACTTCTAGAAAAATTAAAACGCTTTGGAATTAATGGTATAGCAAATAATTGGATTAAATCATATTTAAAAGATAGGAAACAAATAACAAAAGTAACTGACTCAAAGGGCACTCAACATTTTTCAGACGAAGTTTTTATTAATATCGGAGTGCCACAGGGATCTATTATTGCCCCAATTTTATTTATTTTATTTACGGACGATATGTCAGAAAATGTTCCGACTGGACACTTAACTCAGTTTGCAGATGATACCACCCACTTTTTAAAAGCCGATGATGGAGAAGATAACGATCCTGCATTCATAAACAAAAACAGTGCAGCCACAGACCAAATTGCAAAATGGGTAATACAAAATAAACTTTCTATAAATAAATCTAAAACTGTTATGCTCCAATTTCACCCTAAAATTAACTTAAATTTCAATACAAGTCCTCTAATTTACTTAAATGGTCAGAGTATAGTGCTACAAAATTCAACCAAATATCTAGGATTAATGCTTGACAGTAAATTGAACTGGCATGAACAGATAGATAGGGTGAGCAAACAAATGGCTTCTGGTTGCTTTCTAATAAAGCGCATAATGCAAATTTGTAATTTTAACACAGCAAAGTTAGTGTATCATTCCTACGTTCATTCTAGAATTGCGTATGGTATTTTATTATGGGGACATTCGAATTATACAAAGAGACTTTTTATTTTACAAAAAAGAGCGGTTCGATATCTTGCCTCCGCTAATTTTAATCCGTGTACGGCTGGGACATATTTTAAAGATTCCTGCAGACCACTTTTTATCGAGTTTGATATTTTAACGCTACCATGCATGTACATTTATAGTGCAGTTTTTTATGTAATTGACAACAAAAATCAAACAATTGAACAAAATAAAATTCATAGTTATTGCACTAGAAACAATTTTACATTAAAACTAGATAAACATTGTTCATCATTTAATAATAGGAGCCCAATGGCAAATGGTATATGTTTTTATAATAAGCTATTAACTGATTGTAAGCTGTCCTTTGAAAAAAATAATACTTTATCCTTTAAGACCAATGTAAAAAAATTCCTGTTAAAAAATGCTTTTTATTCTGTCAAAGAGTTTTTACATTTCAAACACATAACATAGAACATAGATTTTAGATATTGACTTGTCATATGCCATTATGTATACATGGTTCTTTAATGATACAATAAAAGCAATTTCAATTTCAAAATTAATATTTAATATAATCCATTTTTCAATCTTATTTATCAATTGATTATCATATTAACAATCTAATCAAATTTAATTAATATTGCTTGGCTTGATCAGGTGGAGGACAAAAATCCAATTGCCAAAATTTAAAATAAATGTAGATTTAACATTTACACTAGTCTCCAGACCTGAGGGTGCACAAAAATGGGTAAGTTTAACAATATACAAATATTATTTTGAATCATTAAAAAACAGAGAGAAACAAGCAATTTATCTTAGCATATTATAAGCATTATATAAGCTTATAGCATAGTAAATTAGCATTTTGGCATATTAGAAGACGGCAGGAAAGATGGGTAAACCAAGTGGGAACAGATAAGAAAAAGGTGAGAACTGGGGAAAAATAAACAAAGAAGAACCAGGATTGAACCTACAAAAAATGGAATGAGATTGCAAGGAAAGAGGAGATGGCAAAGAATGAAGAGTAGATAAAAGATGTTTATCCAAATACATTATATACACTAACTAGTGACTATGTACGTATTGCTGGAAGGCAGGAGCCTAAAGCCTAGACGGATCAAGACTCGTTGAGCTTAATTAGCACCTCAACGAGCTGTTCAACAGATCACTGCATTGCATAAACCTTTCGTAGGAATTTCAAAGTGGGCAAGGTCAGGCAAGATGATAAAATCGGAAACAAATGAAACATAAAGATTGCTGTCAAAAAATTCCAGGGACTTAACATTGAGTAACTTTTTACCGACAACAAACCACAACTATCAACCAATGATTCCACTATTTACTTACAGAAAACAAGAAAGCTAACACCCCCACACAAAGAAGAAGATCGTCAAGTGTCCACCCAACTTTTTTTTTTTAATTAACCACTGAGCATGATGTTGTTGGGAAAACTAGTAGAGCAAGCTGCGCAGTTATGTAGTGGTAAGGTCTTCCATGACAGGACGACATGGCGAATCCTTGTCTGCGGAATCCGTGCAGAAATGATCAGAGTTAAAAATTGCATCTGTCACAGAATTAAAAGAAAAAAAGTAAAGTATCTAGCTTGCAAAAACATTGTCTACTGGTATTTTCGACTGACCTGGACCAAAGTAAGTTTGAAACTTGCTTGATGAAGTATGCTTTTTACTGGGACTTTTTGCACCAGCTTCAAGCAAGGACTCTACCACCTGAAATCACCAACTGTCTACGAATCATATGCTTTTTAATTGCATCGAGAGCGACCCAATAGTGAGCAACTCTTTTAGTCAAACACACAAAAGTTGCACTGGGGCAGAAAAACATGCCCAGCCGAAAATACATAATGCCCCCGGAGCACATCGAGGGCGCTTCAAGGCAGCCAGCCGAATGCGCCATGCCCAACCTTGGATGTCCATCCTGGGGATGTCAACCTTGGATCTTGGATGTCCACCTGAACATGCACAACCTCATCTGTTTTTTATTGATTATAGTACGTACCACAGAGCAAAATCACTTATACCTGCTCACAAACGTTTAACAAATACGGAGATGGATATATTGATACATCCAAGACCACTGATGAACAATTTATGAATACATTTGAAAAAAGAACATTAAAAAAGGGGCAATTTAATAACTAGGTCATTTGGTGATTTTGGTTCTTAAAGACGAGCTGTGTTTTATCTAATCAAGATTTATTATAGATTATTAATTCAGTACATCATGTTTACAAAAAAATGTACAATAGTGACATTGTAATTATACATAGGCATTATTCTTAATATGTTTGATAATAATTATAATAATTCTTTCATAATTTTTATCATATCCACAATCATTTTAACAAAACGTTACAAATTCACTCTAAACTAAGAACTGGAGCAGGGAGCGCATACAATCAAATCACATCAGCCTATTATTATTTCTCTTTTAAAATAGTTATCTGATGTACCTAACCTCATTCAAAGCATCAAAATAGTCTACATTATAGGTACACAATTGCAAGGAGTGGAACTTTCTCAGATGCTAGCTGTACACTGTATTTTCGACTATCGCAAAGTATTTGACTATTTTGCAGATTGGGCAGCTTTTTTAATTACCAATGGAATCCTTAGCAAGTCGAGAGGTAATTGTAAATGAGATCTGCAGGTCACTACCAGTATTTACTTCCAATGTACATTTCAATGAGAAAGAAAACATTTCAAATCAACACAGCCTGTACAGTATGCAGAGGCTTACAAAATTAATTTCCTCACATTTGTCTTATCTATAGCTCCCACTGGCCATTATACTTTACTAATAATAAAAACATAGGTACACAAAGATAATAATAACTTATTCTGATATCAGAATACTACAGGCACACAGTCCACAAGAGGCTAGTTAATAATGACTTTGTGTTAAGCTGCCAATTGCAGCTTCTCTCATTATTGGTAATAACATAATGGTACACCATAATAACGTTAATTTTTAATAGTAATAGGCCTATAATCATGACATGACCATCTCAGGAAATAGATGTGAATTTGACAAGTAGAAAGGTAAACATGTCTGAAGAAACTAGCAGATGTCTTTACGACTTTTAAATCAGGTGTGAAATTTATTGGGATAAACGTCATTGGAGTCATGAACATTTAGAGGAGTTAATTTGGATTAACTATTTCATGCTCACTTTAATTAACATCTTCCGGGGAATGTTATGGTTGAAGAATATATTGTCTTCACATGTGCCATTTAATTTGTCCACAGCAGATATAATCAATTAAAGCACAAGTTGTCATCAGAAATAAATGCTCGGTTCCAGAATAATTAGTTATTTGCAAAAATTTACGATCACAGGTCCAAACTGCAATTTCTAGTTACTATCAATCTCGTAATATTTCTCATGGAATGCTCTTTTATAATATTTATATTTTATAGTCTTAATATGGTGTGAATCAATAGGTAACGCACTTTTTGTAATCTTGCTCCTGAGGAGCCGATCTATGTTTGCAGCTTTAAATGCTCTACAAAGTATTCTACCCAAGATTAAAGATGGCAGGGATTCTTTAATTCTAACTGCAGGCAGACAATCAATTCTGACAGAAGAATCAAAAGAATTGGCTATTCGTTTATCTTGTCGTCTGTTGAACAAATCTGATCATTTTTAGCTTTGAAAGACATCGCGAATCTCAATTTCTTCGTTTACAACTAAGACATGTTACCACAGTTTAATCTATGACGTTACCAACTGCAAATGGGTGAATGGCGCAGTTGAGCTAAAACGCCATCTGAATATAAAACTCCCAATATTGTTGTATCGTACAAAATGTTGTAGACAGATAGAACTGGCATTAGGAAGAAGCAGAATTGATGGCATTAGGCTTTTATCTAAATTTATGTACAGTAAATAAATGACAAAGAATTTAAAAATAATTAAAGCAACCAGAGACTTTTTTTTAGTATATTCGATTAGAGATACCTACACAATTATTTAAAAATAATATTTCTTTTACCAAAATAAAAATTAAATTTGTGTTTATAATATTCTATTTGAACTGATAAATAAGTATGTACATGAATGGTATTTGAAGATAAGCGGTTATATAGGTTAATAATGTTAATGTTCACAAACAACATTCATTGGATGATTTTTAGTCATTCTTTCTAGATAGGTAAGTCTAGGTAGGTTGGTATTTATCATTTTCAACATCAAAATAATTTGAGCTGGAGTAATTCACAGAAAACTATTTGCACAGAATATGGAAAAGATTGAAAACCAAAATTTTGAAATTTTAACTATTAACCGTAATTAATTAGTAAATATAGACTTTTAGTTTGTGCAAAATACAGTAAGCTAGCAAATCTACCTAATACAAAAGTTTACTTTCAGCCTAGTTTTAAAATTTAAGAATACATGACTATCATTTTGTTGCGATGTTGACAGAGACCGTCACTGCACCAGTGGCACTCTTGTTAGACGCAATCGCAAAAGAAACCAAACGCGTCGCAAGTCCATCGAGCGGCGTCAACAAATTATGTCGCACAGTAAAACGTCAGTGTCGCTCTCATAAAAATTGTCACCATGACATAACAATGACATAAATTTTTTTTTTTCATTTCCACGTAGACTATTTTTAAATCTCATTTCCCTGCTAAGTCTATTCCACTGGACTTTCCATCACTCCGTGTTGCAGCATCGTTTCGAAATTGTCTGCGTCACTTTGTCTTCGAACAATACGATGCTGTGGTACCGTTGAGTGTCACTTTCCATCCAGTTTGCTAACGTTTCCACACGCTGCGTTACCCTCACACGTTTTCCTGCTGCTATGCACGACATCAAGCAGATGATTTTAGTTTCTTTGGTTTAAGCCTGAGTAAAAAACTTGCTCGTTTCGTTTCGCCTACACAAACCTACCGGCTACCGAAAGAAACGGTTAATTACAGCGTCATAAAAATTATGAAGATCACTAAATTTTTTCTTGAACTTGTTGCTAAAGCAATCCATCTAAATATTCCTCTTTACTTGAATCCATATAAATCGACGACAACGTTGAAACTAAATGTTGCTATGCCATAAATTGAAAAGTGGTATAACTAACTAGTATGAATCACTGTTCAAATCTAACATGGACTTACTTTCAGTCTTTATAGGCATGGATATTTGTATCATTACTTCTCATTTAGCTAAGCTAGTGTCTTTACAATAAAAAGTATTCATATTTCTCCGTATCCAGCACTCGTGCGTCAAATAGCGTTTCGAAAGTCTTTCGCACGATTGCAGATGCCTGCTAAAACTGCTACAACGACTCAAAAGTTCCAAAAAATCCGCAACCCTTCAGGTTCAAAAAACCGAAACCCCTAACCAAACAAGACGGAAAAAGTTCCCTCGAACGAGCATCATAAACGACGATTCACCCACCGATCGTCCGCTCTCGGTTGTCGCTTGGACGTCCACGAGCGGATCCAGCAGGCTCTTCCGCAAACGGTTTTCACCGCAATCGCGCTAAGTCCGGTAGATGTAGCTGCACGGGGGCGGCGGCGAGTGCATCGAGACGAGGGGTGGCGAGGGGGAGGAGGAGGGGGGCGACGGCGACGACGACGACCGGCTCGACGGAGGCGTCGTGGCCAGCGGGTGAGAACCGGCGGCCGCGGGTTGCCTCCTGCGAGGCCGCGACAGGCTTCGATGGCCCCTCCCTTCCTCCCCTGGCTCTCAGAGGTACACCTTCTTGACGCTGCGCGTCGTGCCGAACCCGTCTCCCGCCAGTCCGCCAGGCATCGCACCGCGACCTCCACGGAAATTGTCGCCTTGGTGCGAGCGCAGTGTGCCAAAGTTGTCGCGGCCGCGCTGGTGGGCGTACGGGTCACGCGGGGGCGGCGTGTAATTGTCGGAGAACTGGAAGAGCGTCTCGGCGGCAGGGTTTACATTGTGCGCTTTGCGCAGCGTGCTCTTCGGGGAGTTGAGCTTGTTCGGTGGCTGCGGTACCAGGACGGGCTCCGCGTACGTCACCTCTTCTTGGTGGAGCAGCTTAGGCTCGGGCGCCATACGACTGTAACGGCAATAAATACATGTCAGCAAATCATGGAAGCTACTTTTACTCAGCCTTCGAGTTTAACATGTAATAATAAATGCCTTTTATAAAGATCGAAATTATAATAAAAATCGAAAAGAATTAATATTTTGTTTTGGAATTGGGTTGGAATTTCATTTCTTTACCAATGGAATAGGAATTGTTATTCTTAAATTAATTGAATCGAAAGAGGAATCTTTATTAAATTCATCTTTGATCAGTTGATCAACTTTGATCGAATTGAAACAGCTGACATGTAGAACCAGCACTTGCATAGTTATGATAGGAAATATTTCTTAGTCTTGCCTAACACCATTTTTGTATAATAAATTTCTGCATTTGTGCAGTTATAAATTGGTAATTTTTAATTATTAAATACACAATTTCTTTCGTCAATGGAAAAAAAATAGCAGAAGAGAATTGGGGAGAATTTAGTTTTGCGTAGGTTTAATTGATACAAAGAAGCAGTCGGTTGAAGGATGAGATAGAAAGAGGAATTTATCTCTCACAAGCAACACACATCGGATGTGATGAGTGATGAGAAGTGTAGCCTACCTATTAACAGTCTGCCGTTGTTCGAAGTACTCATACTCCGTATCGGGATAGGGCAGGTTGTCCTCCTCGTCCTTGTGGCACTTTCTGCCGCAATAGTAGCCCATGACAAAGCCGACGATGAGTCCAGTGACGACGCAAGCCACCACTGTCATCACCAGCGTTTCCATCGAGTACTGCGACGGTGCAGCGTCCGCAGCATGCACCACAGGGCCTGAAAATGTCGGAACGATGTTGGAGCTGGGATGTTATTTGAGGCTATGCCGGGTGGTTTGCAGCGTGTGGTGGTTGTTCCTGCAATCCATTCTCAGAAATGTTAAGAGGTGGTTGATTTTTCCCCACTTGTCATGACACTATTTCTTAAGTTTGTTGCCAATCTAGCAACAGACCTTGGAAAAAAGTCTTAAACTCTCAAGTTTTTATATTCCTAATCCTTTAAAATGCTTACACCAATTTAACTAAATTTCCATGAGATTCTAGTGCAAATAGAATATATAACAAGCAAATCAAGGTACAATAAATTAATAAAGATGAAATGTTTCTTTCCGTTCAATTACAAACTAACCGAGTAAGTCCACGCCAAACGTGGCTTTTAGGATCAACTTCAAAGCACTGAAATTTATAAACCATACGCCACAACAAACAGTGCGATGCTATATGCATTTCTATAATACACCACTAAGCAAAAGCCTGTTATAGAGGCTAGGCAAGGTTTTAGATCAAAATCTTCAAACATATAAATATTAGTCTTATTTCTAGGTAATTTTCTCTTCTGAAAAATATATGTGGAACTTGAGAGATAAAGTGCCAAAGCAGAGTGTTAATCTCTCAAAAGATAAGTCATGAATGGTCAATGATCTCATCATGTTCAAAGTATAGAACCAGTAAGACGCTAACCGTTGCTCTCTTCTCCGTCTCCTTGCATGATGTTGATGATTTGTCCATCGGGGATTTCTTTGCTTCCTCGATTCGGGTCGTGGCTCGAGTACTTGGGATATGACGAAAGGCCGCCGGTCCCGGGGCTCTTGCTGTCTCCTTGATGTTTAGCTGCAACGTACAGCCAATCAGTTCCACAAGAAACACAATGTACGTTCGGGTAGCAACAGCGGTGAAAAGGCAAATGTGAATGTGATAATTTTATTTTATTGCTTGCAGATATAAGAATATTTATTTATTATTGATATCTTATACTTAGGCAATCACTTTTGTTTGGCATAATTGCTGGTTGTATGGTGTCTAGTTACATATTTTATATTAAATCTAAATCACATCTTGCACTATGTGCAAGTTGGAACTTCTATTCTATCTAATTACGTTAAAACGTCATAGTGAGATTGTGTTTCTGATAGTTTGGGATTAACAGCACGTTCAGGTATAGGAACAAAGTAATCTAGGACCAGTCAATAGCATTTTTAATGTGGTCATAAAAACAAAAGCACTCAATTTTATGATTCAGAATCTGAAAGAAGTTTTAAAGTTTTACTATGCAAATAAAGTATCTAGTTCAGAATGAAACTTGCTCTGAGACAACATTTAACATTCTCTAGAAAAATGTTGCTGACATTTAAGACCGAGACTGATATAGAATGCAATTCTAAGATTTTGAGTGTTCACGAGGAACTTACTTGCAGGCGGACACGAAGCGTGCACACCAGTCGCGATGCTCTGGTAAAAATACTTCTCGTCGTTCCACCGCTGTGCTCCAAGTGAGATGCACTTCTGTTTCTGCTTGTCCCAGGCACAGTACGGGTCTTGTAAGGCAACGCACTCGCTGGAAGGCAAACACACATTTTCAACACCAAAAACTATTGTTTTTTCCAAACAAAATAGATTATTTGAATGGGGTTACAGCATGATTTAGAGCATGGGCATAATACAACAGAAACCAAAAATGAACAATCAAAGATGAGACATACCTTCTAGCACTTTCTTACATTACAGCTAGTTGGTTTAGTTTGAGTTTGGTTAAGCAGAGAACTTTAGCTCAACTTTTTGAACTTTTTGAACTTTTTTAAGAATGTTATAGTATTGACTCAGTTTGCCTTATTCAAATTTTGTTCCCTTGAAATTCCAGTCTATGACTTATCCTAATCCTGCACAACTTTTGAAAATGTACACAACAAGAACATGGTTCAATCCACGCCCACCGCAAGACTTCACATACCTGCACGATAGAATCTTGTCGCTGTAGCACCGATTGAGTCGCAGCGCTTGGACCTCGTTGTCGGCAACAACCACCAGCCGGCCTTCGGGCAGCGCAGCATCTCTAACCACTTTGAGCGTGCGTACGGGCACGTGCGTGCTGAACACTTGGATCTCCTCAATGACGACGGGGCTGACTCTCTGCGTCGTGTCCGCAGAGTCTGCATTTACCGCCTTGATTACTTTGCCGTTATCTGTGCCGATGTATAGCACGTCGTATGCTTTGCCTCCTGGTGTCTTGATCTGCGGGTCCACGGCTATCTGGGTGAACCGGTAGCTGGAAACATGAAGAATTATGTAAGTTGCTTTCTTTTGCATTGGTATTGGAGTTAATTTAAGTTACAAATCTTAAAAGTGATGATTTAGGAATCCAAGCAGTGCATAATCAAGCAGTGCAAGCAGTGCATTCTTGTGCATAGGCACAAGAATGCATGCATTTCAAAAACTCTGTATATGTGCAACATCAAATTTTAGTTTATTCGAACAATATTCAGCCCAAGTGGTGCACATACAGGTTTCTGTTCAAAGCTAACCAACGAACATTATTGATAATCAGTAATCAGTAATCACTAACAAACGCAATACTCTCACGAACAAAGAAAACAGCACAAAAACACATAATTCCTTCCAATGTGCCAGTTTCCCACACGGGCTACGCCCAAAACTCGTAACCAACTTACTGGAAGCTCGTTCTTATGACAATCGGCTGCCCGAAGAACGATGGAACCGATTCGTCCATCAGGGAGTGTGTCTTGATAAAGTTGAGCGTGAGATCAGGTAGAGTGCGTGAGTCGTTGACGCACTGGCCCGGTCGCGGGTCAGGCACCTTCATGCTCTGCACGGGCAGCCAGTTTGAGTTGAGCTGCGTCTGCTCCTTGAAGTTGCCTTCGAAAGTGTCGGCGATGTCTTGCAACGAGAATGCGCAAACGGCTGACCCGCTGATGCTGTTGGGGGGCGTCGTGAAAACGCCGTAGATCAGCTGGGCGCTCGAGGATCCGTACGTGCCCTCGATCAGCTCTGTTGTCGACTCTGTGCGGGCGGAAAGACAGAGTTATATTTTTTTTATTTTGGTGTGGAGCAGCATATGTCAGGCTTAGCGGTACAGGTTTTGGAAAGCTATTTTCCAAGCAGAGTTTATCAGTTTTCAAGGACACTGGGACATTTAGAGAGATGCTCGGGGAAAGTTGAACGTTTTAAAAGCACTAGTAGCAATGCTCAATTTGCAAAAATATTTTTGTAATAACAGAGCAATAATTATTAAGTTCGATTGATTATGAAAAAGATTACACTAATATTCCACACCATTCTACGGTGTCCAGAACAGCTGAGAAAGGGGATGGATATGCCTGTAAATATGGAGATATTTCTGATAGCCAGTGGATACCTGCTATCCAGCTAGCAAAACATGGTGGCCTGGAAGCCAATGCCGGTGGCAAAAGAGCTGCCATTAGATTTGTTTTTAATATCAGAACGCTCTTAAGTTCCTTGGAAGACTCCAAGATAAAAATGGGATTAAGTGAAAGTTGGTTCCCATCACAGCAGCTGCTAGCGATTTGAATACTTGAGATTTGAGATTGGCGTGGGTGAACAGTGAAGCATTCAGCAAACCAACATGTAGCTGTGTTAATTAAATCTATCAGACGTTTGGTAAGGCATATCCTGTCAGGAACTGGTCGCGGAAAAACAAAGAACGCCAAATTGAATAGAGCCAAAAGCGAGCGATGACGTTGCAGACTTGCATCCGCCAGTCGTCGTTTCAAACCGTGAGAGCGAGTGAATGGAAAAGCGACCAAAATACCTATGCTGGAAAACCCTCGCAGAAAATGCTTGAACTCTGAGCGGTGGAAAACAAACTTTCTTTAATTGCCTTTTTAAGAGTTCGATATAGATTTGGTGAAACATAAAACGGGAGAAGCCAATTAACTCGTCTGGGTGATTGAAAATTTAATTTCCGTACCGGCGTGGACTTCAATTTCGATGCAGAGCACGCTTGTTAAGTAATACAATAAGATAAGATCTCTGCTCTCATTTTCTAGAACCCTCCTTTTTGCTTACACAAATTGTTAGGACTACAAAATTCACTAGCTGGGTAATATGATAATTGCATCTGGAAAAATAAAAAGTTAGTAGCATCTGAGAATAAGTGAGTTTGTTTGCATATTTCTGTCTGTTTCAACTTTGCTGTCTCAATGCTAGCTCCGACTTTCGGCTGGAAACTCACTTAAAATAATTATAAGTCTGTTAAGTTACCGACACTAATCCAATTAGCGATGGATTTCCATATTCTTCAGTCTATCCTGAACATTTCTAGCAGTTCAAGCACTCTCTAAAATGCAGAAACCAATCACGAGATTCCACTATTAATTCGACAAATTAATTGAAAAATTATCGACCATCGTTTTCCACTCATTAGGGTGTGCGAGGTGTCCGCATTTTAGGGCGTGGTAGTCACTCCAAGAGTATTCCCAAAAGGGGTGGAAAATCATAACAATAACTTACGTATTTCATTGAAGTAGAAGGGAAAGTCACCCTGCACCGAACAATTGAGGCGAGACTTGAGGAAAGAAGTCCACCTGTTTCGGAAACGATGGGGGCCTCCTCGGTCGTACTTGCACACCCTTGCCACGCGGGAGTACACAGACTGGAAGGGAAAAAACACAAACACAACCTCTTCAGTTGACAGTAATCACTCGAAGCCTGAACTCAAATCCCCCGGTAGAATTGGCAGCTTTCATTTGTAGTATAGATGTAAGATCACGCATTTTAAAATATCTTTCAAAGCCATACAATATTTGGATACATGTCGATTTTTTTGAAGTGTGCACTTGCCGGCTTTCTAGTTTGTTGATGAAAAGGATGCCTTGAATTTTCATGTACTTTGTGTTGAATGTGCGCGTTGCAGAGATGCCCACAGCCGTGCGATATGAATTCTTAACGACTCTTTCCATGCGATTTTAACGATGAATACATACTAATGTGTTGTATCTGCTAGAATGCGATCAAAATAAATTTGTCTGGGTCATGGGCGGAGAAATACGTTATCATTAGAAGAAAGAACGACGAGCGTGTACTAGCCCAAAAAATTGGAGGATCCGTTCCACAATGGAAGGAATGGGGCTCAAGAGAATCTAGAAAGATAAAGAAGAAGTACAGATAGTCAATTAGAAGATAAGGGGAGAATGCCGAAGCGAGGAAAGTCGCGAGGATCTCAAGCGTGATGCTGAGAAACAGTTTAAAGGAAAAGAAAATGGGCTAAAGAAAAAAGAAACAATTATTTGGGATGGGATGAAAAAAAGAGAAAAAAAAACGTGAATTACTATAAACTGAACAGAGATATGAAAGGTGGTTTTAGAGTCTGAAGAGGTGAAGTCCCTACGATATATCTCAGATGTAAAAAAACACGGCTTGAGATCGGGTGGAAAAACGGGAGAAAATGATAATAGTGAAAAGCCAGCTGCTGAATAATCATGCCGTCTACGAGAATTCGGAAAATTATGATATCCCACGAGCCACGACGCTTCTAGGTCTACCACGCCTTGGATATCAGAACATCTCCAAGTGAAATCTCAATCTCACATATTATAATAATGCTCCAGTATTCTGCCATAATGGCGCTCAACCCCAGCAAAGACGAGGGGATATTCTACATGGCCTTGCACTACAAAGAAAAGGGTTAGGTAGGTACGGCACGTATACATGTGATGGCGAGGCCATTGCGGGAAAGCATTATCTGAAATTGACTGCGCCTGTGTGGTACTTTGTAAAACACATGGTCTCGCAATCAGAATTCGTAATTGCACATGCGCCTCATTGGTATGAGGCACACCTTTCCTAACTGCATCTCATATTTACGACCTTTTTGAAATTACAAGAGGAAAATTTAAGTAGATGCACACATCGTAAGTGGCTGCTTTTTACTACTAGCGCTACGTACGGGGTGTTCAATGCATACTTCAAAGAAAAAGCTGACTAAATTACAAAAAAAAAAAACCACGTGATAAACAACAACTTCTCGTTCGTAATTCAGTAGCTGCATGTACACGAGCTGTTCTGTACAGCTTGCTTGCCAGTAATTCCCTTCGGTTTGCCAGACTTCTTTTGTCGCGTCGGGCTTAATCAGCAAGGCAGGCGCACGTGAAATACTTTCGCCCTCCTCTTCCTCCTACCCCTTTGCACGGCACGGGATTTAATTACGACGGAAGAGACCGGCGAATGTACGAAACAGGAACGGCGGCACAGACATAATGCCACACCAAGTGGCAGGCTAAGTTATACTACCCTATTTATTACGCTCTTACATCATACATATACAGTGCAGCGCTGCGACTTAATATTTCTGTTGAGTTAAAAAATTCATTTATTTCTTCTGAAATAAATCTTGAGAGCTGAGTGTAATTAGGTAAGGTGGGCTGTACTGTGCGAACAAATGGAATGAATTCCTCTGGACATCACGAAGAGAAAGAAGACGCCACAAAAAGGGTTCAATTAAGATGGGGGTTTTAGAGTAATTAAACCATTCTGTTATCTTTCTGGGCAAACGAATCATCTTCGCAAGGTACGCGAGTGTTCATTAAATTTCGAAAATAATTGGATCGTCGAGCTAGAATGGATGGAATATTTATTGTTATGTTGGTTATGTCACGTTTGCCAACTGCCATCGACCTAAATGTGCTGTAGCCAGCATTCGCATGCACTCAATTTCATTTCATTCTATTGGCACGACCTTTTTTTATCGGGTTCGCCAGTGGTCCTATGTATTTGTTTCACATATATACGACTGCACAAGGGTATGCTGTTGCAACGAGCCGGGGGAATTGCAGCTATACGGGTAATGGAATAATAAGACCCATCAGACCCAATACTCGAGGCATGCACTCTGATAATTCAATTGAAACGGATCAGCAATTCACATTTTACACGTTTTAATAACGCCACTCTAATCAATTAGCTGTCAGTGAATCACGCCAGCATCCGGCTATATCATTGGTAGTCTGTTGTCGAAACAATTGTCAAAAGAACAAGGCAAGTTTCTACGTATGCCACTGAAAGGAAAGTTAGAGCGAGAAAGTTTTTCCTTCGTCTTACCTTGCCGCAGTTGATGAATTCGACGGCAGTCTCTCGGAAGAAAAAGTAGACAAAGTCACCTTGAGTCATGGAGCCCACAAAGTTGGGAGCTGAAAGAGAGCAAAACCTTGATTATTTTTCTGCTATGGCCCCAATTTCGCTCATTATTATCGCCAGAGCGCGCGGTAGTCAAACGGGTTGAAAACATGAAAGAGTCGCCCCCCTTCCCCGCCTAGATCTTTCAATGATTTTAATTTCACTAAACGCTCTCAATAGAATTGTGAAATGCCGGTAGAGTGTGCGATCTTTGAGATACGGCTCAAGTGCCGAGACGACGCTTGACGCACGCATTACGGCGTAGTACTGTGCGTGTACGCACTTGCGTACACGGAGAGGCTCCTCGACCGGAAGGACAATCTAATTACCACTAATGATGATGGAGTAAGGGTTGCTTCTAAGGTGGCTAAGGAGCCTTGGATTTGCTCTCCGAAAAGGAGCGGTCACTAATGAACTTTTTTTTTTGTCAAATGCTACTAACATTAGGCTTTAAATGAAAAAAAGTAAGTTTCCCTAACGGTTTTTAAAATATCTCGCTCCAAAAAGGTTTTCATTACGTAGGGGATGTGGTTGGGTACTGTCAGTAGATTTCAAAGTAGCGTTACTGTTAAATGTACTGTAAAAGAAAATAACTCACCATTTAAACTCATAGAGTCGTATTGCTCTGTCTGCAGTGGCTCCCGATAGATTATCGGGTCCATCCCTGAAAAGTCCGCCACTGTTCCCGTGTAGAGTTCGCCATCTGTGCGCAAAGATAAATCATAACATTTTATAAAAAAAAAAGTAAATCGTTATCACAAAACCGAAAGGGTCACCGAAAACAAACCGTCCAGCCACAAATTGAATAAATCAAATGCACGAGGGTTAAATAATAATACGGAAAAGAAAATGGCGTCCTCGCTGATAGTCTCATGTGAGTCTAAGGAGCTTGTGTTTTAACGGCTAAAAGGTGCCTTTCACAAACAGCAAGTTAAACAAGGGAATTTCCATATCGTAATAGCTCTGCAATAACAACACAGCTCATTGTTATCTGGGGTCGAGATCAGCTTAATTTAATAAGAAAGAAGTGGAAAGTGTTGTTTGCTCGTACGCGTTGCGTATGGCATGCCAACACAACACAACACAACGCACCGTGAGGGCAGGGCACGCGTAATCCTAACAGAGAAGCCGTCGCAGTTTCGTCGCATGGCTTTTAGGAAATTGGATTGCTCCGCCTTTTCTAGCAAACTTCACAGTCCCGCCCCCCCCCCCTTTCCCCCAGAAGATTACAGATCACAAAGCGGTTACGTTTTAGACCGATTAATATTACGATGAGAATTAACAACTAAAAAAAGGTAACAAAAAAATGCACTTGGAAATGTGCATTGCAAAAACGCAGGATGATGCTTTGTGTTTACTGCATGGTATATTATGGAGAAGATTAAAAATGGAGGCGATGCCCTTAAGTAATGAGTCAAAGAGCATACCGAATTATATTTGTATCATCTGCACAATGTATCAAATTGGAAACCGAGTGTGGTAAAAAAAAGTGAAAAAAATTAAAAAGAAAATCTTTGCCGGGAAATACTGTATTATTCCACATTCATATGCGTTTGCATAATTGTATACTAGCAGATCAGGACACACCCTTCCCATCCCCGCAATAGTCAGTAGAAATAATAACATATAGTCTATATGAACCTTCAAGATATGGATGGGCTCAAGATCGACCGTTAGCGAGCGGGGCGTCGAGGGTGTTTTCTTAACAGACTGAGATCGAAGTCGCGATCCTGGACGTGACGAACTAACGAAATCAATTAGATCCTTGCCAAGTTCGGACGGGCACGATTCTGAGCTAACCCTCGATCTCTTCAGATATCTGCTATATACACAAGAGAGGTACTCAAATAAATACGGATCCAGATAATGGATTATCTTTTTATAAACTACCTTCTGGAAAAATGGTGCCAGTCAGTTTTTGGGGGGGGACAATGACCTGGGAAAGTTCAATCGTTGACTCATTTTCAAGAGAAGAAAATCGCTGAACCCTATATTTTGAATAAAGAAAAGGCGTGTTTAAGAAAGAATTTTCAAAGGGAGGATTTTTTATGACCCCTAAAAGTTATATGTACCTTGAGGTTGTTTAGTAAAGCATGGTTAGAGTCTCAAAATGGACAATTTGTAGTGCGTCTATCAAGCGTACGACAGAGATGGATATTTACAAGTTAATGTTGCTGTGAGAGGGAGAGAAATACTAGGTAGTACCCAAATAAATATTTCCAATATCTGTTTTACGAAACCATACATAAACAAAATCGACATTTTCTAAAAGCAAATCAGAGTAGAAAAGATAAGCCCTGCAGCATGGAGAACGCCACAGTTTATGAAATGCAAATTTTTGTTCTTTAATCCTTAAATAAAAAAAACATTAACAAAACTGTGTGGCGTGTGCATTGCTTATCCTAATACAAAATCGAGCACGTCAAATGTTGTGGAAAAATTGCATTACCATTTGTTTTAAAAACTTGGGAGTGGGAGTGGGAGGACTATGGAGTGGTTGATGATCCATCCATTGTGGCCAGCATTGTCAGCGTATACCAAGTTAGTATCAAAACAACATTGCTGATCAGAATGAATCGAGTTACAGGCTAGTTACAGATTATGCTACACTAGATTCCCACCGATAACTTAATCATGGCGTATTAAAGTGGACATTAGTTTAATAAACTCGATTAATTCGGTAAGGATATGAAGCTGTGCGTGGACGGATATTTGATCCTTGCCGCTCGGCCGAGTAAGGGATGCAGAGTTTTCTCTATGAGTTTTCCCGGCAAAAGGAAATTCTTGTTAGTTGCCTTACCGACATAGACGGCAGTGCTGTTGTGTTGCGGGTCGTACGGGCAGAGAGCCTGGCCTGGCTTCTCCTTTTCCATCGTGTAAGCACCCGTCTGAAAGCGAAGACAAATAATTTTAACGATTATTGTTACATATTCAAAAAATCTCCCCTTCAAGTTTTCGCTAGATGAAGCTTGTATATACCGCAACGTAACAAAGTAAGTAGAAAAAATAAACAAATTCACTATTCGGTTATGAAAGGAAATTGATTTTTTAATCACAATATTTATACGGCATCAATATTGGTGCAGTGTGGTTGTCTATAGTCGGGAAAACTGTCGGGAAAATGTAAAGCCGAAGAAGGGAGACGGCTTTTCGACAGGTCAACACGGCGTAATGTATTGATATAATCAACGCGTCTCAATATGCAGCACAACAGGCGATTAACAAAGGATGGTGATATCCCTATGTGTCAACAATTTAGTTATTTATATAAGGGAATAGCTCAAGGCGTTTTAAGGGTCATAAGACATGACGAAATAATAAAAGTGTATTTAAATGTCACGTGAACACTTTTAGAAAGAACCTATTGTAGTTTTCATCTTCGCTTCGATGGGAATTTGAAACGCCACGTCATCAGCATACGCAAAAGCGAGTGAGATTTGATACCGGATCATTAAAACAGTAACTAAGTCAATTATTCAGAAATAATAAGCAAATCATGCATTTGGAGTTCAGCAATTATACAAAAGATATATGATCACAAGAAAGCACATACGGGAAGGTTGTAAAATGACACTAGCACACAATCATGCTCATAGGGGTCCATTTTGTGCAGCGTCGTTCAAATCTTTGAATCTAGTGTTACCTCTCATGGCAACATTTTCAAAAATATATCAACTCAAAATTTGGGAAATGATGATCGAAGGTACTCCATGATTATTCTTGACTAATTTTGTGGACCGAGCGCAGAGGAATTGATGGCCCAACAGGAAAATCAACAAAGGTAGATAGTTCAGTATATTTTGAAGCAGAGTAGAGCAGGCTTGGAGGGAGAAATCATTAGGTAGCTACACATATAAAGTGCATTTCACCCACTCTATTTCGGGCTAATGATAAACACTCCATTAGCCATACAAGAACAGTAATTTGAGTCAATTAAATTGGTACTCATTGCAGCAATACACACTAGAGAGTTGTACCAAATCCACTGACAGATTATTGACCTAAAATGCACCCTTGATTCGATCCAGATTATTGTACATTTCATGTAGGTCACATTCGGCACAAAATTGCCACGTGTTCAAAAGACTCCAAAAGTAGCTCTATTCAATTTTGATATGCGACTGGCGTTGCGCGTTTCTGAATGACATTTGGTTCGATGTTTCTTTTATTTTATTTACATTCATAGTAGGGTCACCAGGTTGACAGATGTGCATTCTGTCTGGCGCCCAATCAGGCGCATTTCATCGGGTTTTGTCGAATTTGCTATCTGAATGAGCAACTAGAGGCCGAGTTCAATACACTATTACACATAACGGTTTAATTACAGTTGGATTAATTAGATGCAAGAATGTCGCATGATTATGATATTGCTAATTAATGGAGACATCGTTAGGAAGGTTCTTCATTTATGATACAATTTTGTGTATCTCCAAATTTTTATTTGGTGCAAAAAAGTATGCGAAAACCAGTTTCCTGCAATGTACCAACATGAGTTAAAGAGAAATTGTAAAATGAAAGCTAGTTTTTCTCACCTGCACCGAGTATTCTCTGCAGATCGGCTTGAACGAATTAGTACCACAGACGATCAGCTTGCCCGGGGCAGTCCGAACCAAAATACGGATGTAATTCTGACAATTCTCCTGCAAAAACAAACCAACACACAACTGATTAGCACCGTGTCGTGGCAGCGATGGCGTCGGCAGCAACACATTGTTTTTATCGATCCAGCACGCATCCGGTCCACGCTCGATGGCCGAGGTGGTAGAAGCGTCTTCCTTGCGAACATCCGGTCGACGCCACGGCCACATCCGCATTTCCGACAACCACGAGCGTCGCGTTAATGCTTTATGACCTCGACGCCGTGTGCAAAAGCGTAGGTCCATTATCAGCAGCGTCAGCATCATCAGCATCGAAAGCATTAGAAAATAACCCGTGAGCATGAAAAATGCTCTCAAATACAAGACCTCAACTGAGTTTAATGGGATATGCCGTAAAAGTTAGACACTAACATGTGTTTTTATTTTAATTTCATTGTATGTGGCTCAAAATAGTTGTGCTTCTGTAAAATTTAAATTAATTTTGCATTCAGTTTCTTATCTTCAACTCTTTGCTGTAGTTCGTGAAGGGAATGAATAAGCTCGACAGTCAACTTTAGTTTGTAGCTGTCAGCGATTTCTGACAGCCTTATTAGCAGAGCTTTGTCATACAATGGTTGCAATGTGCATAGGATGTCAGTGGGTAAGTCACAACTAGTAAAAGAACATTCATATCATAATTGAATGAACATTTAGGGCAGATTAAAATGTCATATTCTCGCTAAGCAACGAAGTCGATGCACACACAGACACACACATATATATATATAGTTTAGTTTTCCAAAGTAAAACGCTAACTTAATATCCTGTGAAATGTCAAAGAATTAAAATTTTCCCATTCAATGCAAAATGTGCTAAGAAATTACGCTGCTGGCTGGTTATTGTTAGTATTCAAATAATATTCACGGAGGTTTTATTTCGCACTGCAAGAGTTGGTTTAATTTTAGATCCCTTTATGCGGCGCCGCTCATTTCTATGAAATTGTATTCCCTGTTTAGTTTCCTGCATTCATAAAGACATAAGTCACAAATTACTCCTAATTTACGAAGGATACATAAGCGTGAAGCTGGAAACGTCAGAGAAATAGTATTCTTAGTCGAAAGTCAATTCATTTAAACAGGAAATGAAGAAAATTCACAAGCCTTGCTGGGAAATAACAATACATTTGCTATAATTAATTAAATTTCCCGTAGGAAATAGCAGAATATCTAGTTGAAATCTTATTTAAATTGCAAACGCTTGCAATGCGCAGGGTATTTTATTATTATGCACACCTTAAGTGTCTCAAGTGATGCCCAAACGGGGTCTCAAACCCCGATCTCCGCCTATCGCGGGTGTTGCTCCAACTCATTGAGCTACTTAGACACTGGCGTTTGGAGACGATTTTAGTGTACTTAATTAGAATCACGGATCTCCAAGGAGTAGAACCAAGAGGAGAACCAAGTCCCCGTTTGGGCATCAATTTTTGAGACGGTTATAGTGTTCATAATAATAATAATAATAAAAAAAAGAATATCTACTTCAACAAACGCGCAAATAAAGTTCTGCGTTTTAATCATAGTCACTGCAATACAGTATCAAAAATACATGCTAATCAGAAGTAATTGTATGCCTTTATTTCAGCACCTTTAACAACAAAAATCGACTGCGCTTTAAAAACAGCAAATTTTCCACAAAAACAGCTGCGACGCTTTCCACAAAAAAAGGGTAATCACCCATCTCACTCAAAGCACATTTGCTTCCTACTCGCTCCTGAAAGCATGCATATGACATATTTTTAATTATAAAGAGTTATTTCCTATCACTGCGATTGGCAAAAAGGGCAGCCAGGGCGTCCCGTGTTTGGGGTGGAGGTCTGGTGCCAGCTGATAGGTGGCGCTACATCTGCGTGGTCATACGCTACTCGATGCCCCTCCAGAGTGGAGAGTCCTCGTGGGACGAATGGGGCATTACCCCACCGCACAGAGTGAATGCATTCAATGACGGTTAAAGGGTAATTGTGTGTACCATACCATGGTACGACGTACATAGATTAACCTTCATGTCTCAATATTCAACAGCCACTCTGTGGTAGAGTTACACTGGCCTAATGAGCCTCTTCACTTGGCTTGATGGATGTGTTTGCAGATTAATATGATGCAGGATGAAATAAACCATGGTAAATCGTATTGAAAAACTGTATTTCTTTTTTTTAATATCAAAAAGAAAACATAATTATCAACTTAGCTGATGTATATGTTGCATGGGAATCTTTGAATCCCAGTATGGTGAAATGAACTAATGCTAAATGATATCTGTTTACGCTAAGTCCTCAATTACATACAATGGGTTTCACAAAATCTTGCAAATGAGCAATACACGAATTCATTAGCGTTCATAAAAGACACAAGCCAAGCACTTTCTCGTTAGAATCTAGGGTTGCGACTACTGCGACACAACCCCGGCAATAAAAAGTCCTAGCGAGAGCGCGAAATCTTTTCACGCGAGAAGCAGGACAGCAAAGGCGGAAAAGGAAGTGGAAAGAATTGAAGTATATAGGGATGAAAAGATTGAATTGAATCCGGTTCGCGCTAGAAGAGTCAAAAGTGACAAGGTCCAATCTGAAGAGGGCGCGTTATTGGATTGAATATCATTAGCGGCACTCAAGACCTAGGAGAGAGACGGCGTTGCTCCTGCACGCTGCGACGCGACCTGGCAGACACTTTATCATGTGCCTGTCAATAGCACATGCAGATCCCGGGGATAGAAGGGGGGCAGACGCTCGCCCGCCGCCGCGAGGTCACGGGATTGTCTTCACAAGACACTGGAGAAATAATGGGGTTGCAGGATAATGGGGTCTGTCGTGGAGGTGCCGGGTTTGAGTTGATCTGCGGGCTGCGTTCAGGGGTCGTGCAATGGCTGTGAGTTTTGAGATTTGTTGTTAACGATAAATTAAATCTTGACGTCGATCTCGCACCTATTTCCAGCCGTTAAAACGATCTGAATAAGGTAGACTGGCTATGTAAGTTAACACTTTCAGATTGTTATGACACTGCGTTAATTCCCGATTTTCATAATATTAATCTTTATTTTATGCTAGTTACTACTAAGTTTCAAATAGCGCGACAAAATTGTTGCCATGAAGTCATTTGGATTTGACACGTTTTAGAGCAATATAGCTTTTTTCAACAAATATCTTGAAGTGGCGGTGCCATTTTCGGTGAACTGCGGGGTGTAATACGGTGAGCTTATAGAGCTGGTGAAGTGAAAGAAGGTACTAATACATGTCTAGTACTGAAAATATTTCATGCAAAATTAAAATTATTTTCACAGTAAATGTGTCATACTATTGCTCTGCGGGCTGCTTCCAGGGGCAACGAAAGCAACATTTGTTATTTCTGGCCATAAATGCATTCTTGACGACGAAAATTAGAACTTGCGTAAGTGTAAAAAAGTCAAATTGCACGAATAGTTTCACTGCTAAAGTTCAACGTGGAGGTGCCAGACCAAAATTACTCTGCGGGCTGCGTTCGGGGACAAAGTTGTGCTCGCAAATTTTGAAGCGAGTTGGATTTTCTGACAAGAAACGCACTCTCCCCCTCCCTCCAAGTGAGGTTAGGTTACCATGGGCTCACATGAACCGCAAACATCGCGACATGCTTTAACTGACGTGAGACGAATGTGGTAGGGCCAGGTGCTCTGCGGGGTGCGTTCAGGGGCAACGTCATAAATCTGGCATTCTTACTCAATGGGGCGCCCATACGCACGCGGGTGTTAACGGCAAGGAGAATTGCGATAGTTTGGCTAGATTCCAGCCAATAAAGGAAGACAATCGATCGAATCAATTTATCCGCTGCCCTCTATGACGTTAAAGTCTTCTTATCCACACTTCATCTTACTCGAGAGAGAGAGAGAGAAAGGCGAGACACGTTAGTCTCTTTTAAGATTTTTTCCAGCGGATCTGAGCGTGGCTTGGCCTCGATGCACTGTGCAAGGTACGCTCGAGGGATTGGAAAAAAATTATTCATCGTTTCATCAAATCATCCCTATCGTGACGGCAGTATTTCATCGGTCATCACTCATCAGCTCTCACTCACCCTGCGCCGACATTCGAGACAGCTAATTCTTCATCATCAATTAATATTCAGTACATTCACTTTCACCGACGACACTCGAACGTGGCAAACTATTCAACGAGTTTATTTTTTTATTTTTCACCAAACGAACATCATTAATAACGAAAAACCAGCGATTTCACAAATCGTTCGCATCTACGGTCTATTACATGGATTTGAATCGGACGTTTTCAGAATGCAACCAACTTTAATCACGCGAAAACGATACGAAAAGTCAAAGGATCTTTTGATTTTAAATATTCCTTAGAGCGATGACTTTGATATTATTTCATGTCTGAAACTTGTTTGAATTCTATTCAAGAATTCTACTCGAAGAAAGCTGTAGTGATCTTCCTTACAAGCGGTACCGTGTTCAAAATTCATAAAGGTTTATTATTTCCTTTGACTGTCGCCACCAATCGACGCGCACAAAACTTTAACAAACGAGTAATTTGACGTAGCTAAAACCTTCTTCCACAAACTGTCCTTCGAAAGGGACGTTAAGCCGGTGGTCCCCTTGGTGCTCTTCAACAAAACTATGCTACGTGCCGGCACCGGGTTTCCTCTCCTCCCTTCTAGGCTAAGTAAGGTTCATCATCATCCACTCATTCACCGACGCCATTAGACCAGTGACGCATGGCCAGATGTCAAAACAGTGCGTCGTTAAACACCACAAATAAATTAATGTAAATAACAATAATCTTCCACGAGGTAACAAACATCTAAACCTCGAAATCGCCAGAGACAGAATCTTTCTTAATTCCATTTACATATACCTATACATTTGGCAAACTCGTCATAATCATGATAACGTGAAGGAGCTAGTCGCTCATTTGACACTGGCAAGTTGCGACTGTCTCTCTCAGACTAGTTGTCGTTCCCAGGGTGGACGGAGCTTGGTCGAGCAAGGCTACGTACGACACAGGAAACGTTATTTCATTAGTAGGGAACGTCGCAAGAAGGTAATTAGTTTATTGTCAGACAATAATATTGTCTCGACGAGCTAGTGATGCGTTTAACGCGACAAAGGCGACAGGTAACGTAATATTGCGATACATCGTGCACGGCTATGGCTTTGTTTCGTTGTGGTGATTGCAAATATGTTAATGAGGAGAGTTTGGGAAATTTTACTATTAAGTATTCAGGGGACACACTGGTTTCTTTGCAGATCTGTTTGGATGCAGATACTAAAAGAGCATTTGCCACACGTCAGAAATGTATGCTTAGTTAAAAAAAGGAAAAACTTGAGGATTAAGGGGTTTGCATGAACATACCACAAATACGGTGTAGCTTTTCCCACAATTTCTAACTGTGGTAAGTTTTCAGATATTTCTGATCAGCTGTAGCTCAGAGTTAATTTAAATAACAGAGCAACGCAAAATGTGAAATTTCTGTTGTAGCGAAAAAAAAAGTGAAAAAGTACAAACCACAAACCAAATGGCGGAAAAAAATGAATCTAGTTTCCGAGGTTTCATTCTCGGGGCAGGTCAAAAAGCCATTTACTCAGAGTTAATCCAATGGCAATCACCACGAGTAAACCGTAACAGCAGGACCACATTTCCATCAGCACGTAATGACTGTACACGACATTGCTTCCAGCTGTTTCTGCTGTCGGGAAAGTGATGTGGCTGCGTCTGGTTCTATCGATCACACGATTTTACTATCGCCACTCGTAGCCACTGAAGAACCAGCCACCATCACGCTACTTTCCAATATACATGGAAGCTTTTTATCATTCTGGTATCATCTGTTTGACTTTAAAGATGACACAAAACCTCAGGCAGTATCATTTTCAACCGTGCGTCCCAATCGTATAAATGTTTATGATCGGCAACTACATATGGGAATCGTAAGAGCGGGTGTGATCGTTCTGCTTGTTTCTGTATTCGCGAAATGTAACCGCACTTTGGTCGTTTGTCGATAGAGATCCACATTCCAACGTTAGTTCTATCTCTCGCCGTCGATATTCGTAGGTCGCCGCTATGTTCGGGAACACCCCATGTGTGTGTTATGTGAAAGCGTCTTGCCAATTTATAAAATACACGATAAAATATTGAAAGTTTTAAAAAGAAAATGTTAACGTTGCATAACCTTCTTGGAAAACCTGGATTATTTGAAAAACATAGCAAAATATGACAAAAAGTCTGTTTAATATAAAATAGCAATTGTGTAACCTTAAAATAACTAAAAAATCGCAAAAACATTACGTTTACTTATATTGTGAGCGTTGCTTGTGATCTGATGTAAATTATATACTTTTTTATGATTGTTTAGGAAGAGAGACGATTTTTCAATTATTTGAATTTTGTCCATTTAAACAATGTAGGTACTAAATGGAGGTTCCTCACTTATCCGAGAGAAAATTTCAAGACTGCAACTGAAAATTGGCGAAGAGTATTCGGCGAGAATCAACTTAAGAGATGCTGGTGCACGAATTACCTATCGACGATCCAAGTGCGAGGCGTGAATAGATATTTTTGTCAGCTAAAAAAACAAGAAAATATCGTTTTTCCCGTTGGAAAGAGACGGTAACCCGGGAATACTTGCATCGACGTAACCATGGACTATCGCTGCAACGTCCAACTGTGTCAATGCATGGAACTGTTATTGCATTTGATGCACTATTGATAGAAGTATATCAGACATGACTGGAATATGTAACGGAAGTCGTGCTCCTCGCTTGTAAATGAAAGTTCTACATGGATCTACGCCATTTCGAGGAGAGCATGCCATGGAAATCTGAATATGAAATTTAACCTCGCAGAAGGTAATTTCAATTCCACTTCTAGATTTCTCCGCGCCCGCTACGGCCGGAATGAAAAGACTAGCAACTTCGTCTGAAACCCGTCGCTTTACACTAGTATTGATGGACTCTGCACATTTCAAGTCACCCCCCACCCACCCTTCACCCACCCACCCGAACTCGAAAGTTAAAAGCCTCGAATTTACACGCACGTAAAGTTTCACCATTGATCTGAATTTATTTACTCTTAAAACATTTTCAGAGTGTTTCAGGTAAATAATGCATGACTCCTAACCAATCCGCCTTGAGCTGTGCCTAAACATGACGTAAATGTTTAGCTTAATCAAAGCGTGATGACGTTATACGACGTGCTTTGGGGAATATACGACCGAATTTGAACCTTGACAGGGTGAGTCGCCCACGACGGCCCGAGCAACTCGATCTCCAAAACCACGCGAAGGGTGGAAAAGCGAGTTCCATTCATTAGTCGAAGCCTGCGAGCACGCGGCAGATGAGACTACTGGAATATATACCTACTAATAAATCAAATGGCTTGTGATAAGCACCAACCCACTCGCTGTTGGTTTTTCCCAAACCTGAATTAAGCACTTTCCCCCGTTTTCCGAACGCGAGGGAGTTCAATGAATAGTTCGCAGAGTTATACGGAAAGTGGTATGCCGGCGAATGCGGAAAACGACGCGGAAAACGTAGGAAAATCGAGGTCACGCCGGAGAAGGATGTTTAAGGATTGGGGTCTTGGCTCGAAGGACATTCGCCATACACATCCACGCGTTCGTATATAGCTTTATTAACGAGACGCAATGCTTTATACTAAACACACAAAACGTTTCAACGGCTCAGCTTCAAGTGGAGTTCGCTCCGCGCGAGCATTTTATCGACCGAACGACCGGGGTCGACGTAGACCTCGACGTCGGCGGCGGCCTGCATTGCGTCCGCCGCGTGCGAAAACGTCGCGACGCCGACCTACACGCGGTGCGTCAGAAAAATGCTTCGGACAAAAAAACAAACAAGCCTGCCCGCATGTTGTAAATCTCTGGAGGGAGATACCGAGGTTTGAGCCCGACTTCTTTTCATTCTTTTTTTCCAAAGATCAGATCAATTTTCTAATTAGCGTAATGCGAGTTCCGTCAGATTTTGTCAAATCCAATAACGGCTCCGGAAATTTCTCCGTCTAATTTTCAATTTTCTTAATTGTAATTATCGTCGCCAGATAGAGAAACTCGGCTTATAGCCTCCGGCACAGAATACGCACTCGAGACGAACGTAAATAATTTACTACTGGATTAAGTTCTAGCAGTATTGTCTGTGCACCTCCATACCGCCTATCGGAGTCCCGCGAAGGAGCCCATAACTTTATACGTACGTATTTCGTCTACTTTATGGCCGATGAATAGGTGAAGTAGTAAAGCTATCGCATGTCTGAATTATTACTGTTCTAACCGAGTCGGGCCAGGAGGTAAGTTATAACGGGGATGGGTCAGTTATTTGGCGTCGAAGCCACGGTACACGTGTCGGCGAGCGACCACCCCTCTTGGGGTAAGTTGCGTCGCAGCTTGCGCAAAGAAGTGGGGTAAGATGCGTGTACCGAGTTGCGCCTCTTAGTCAAATTCATATTGCAGTTAGGTCGTGCGAGCGGCAGGATGTGGTTAAAAACCCATCCGAAGTTCAGATTATTTTCATTAGTGAAACTAGCCCAGAGACCGGCATTCTATGCACTTTCTGAAAACATATGTTTATTTTATTTAAAAATATAACATCTCACAGTGATATAGACTAACTGTGGGAAATCGCGGCTTTTCGTTCAGCTGATTGCAGCTCCCAATGGAAATTTATCTTTTTTTATTTTATTTTTTTACGATTTTCATTCCTGAATGACTTTAAGTATAAGCGATGCCTTTAAAAAAGGAGCTCATCTTCTGCCTGATACTATCTTCAGTCCAATATATTACCTAAAATGCACGGATTTGCTTAAAGAATAATTTAAACTTGAAAAAAATTGAGGCAGCGCCCCAAACCCTTTCTTTTGTATGTCTTTCGATGCTACCTCTGCTGTCTCAAAAATACTGAAAACGACTCAAACGCGCTTAGACAAATCCGTGAAGCGTTGTGCACGAATCGCTCAAAAGTAAATCGTTAAAAATTTTCTGCGCTGTAAATTAATCTAATTATTTTTATTTAAATCTCCCATGATGGCGCTTTCAATAATATATGAAAAACCTGTATGCGGCTTTCATTGACCTCAAGCTTGCCCACCCCTTTCCTTGACAGAGGAACCTACACCTCGAACACCTCGGTGGTTATTTCATCACGTGCTACACGCCAAAGCTTAAAGTAGATGACAAAGCCGCGTGGCTCATTCGTAGAGAGGAGCTCGCCGCGGATTAACAGGGATCAGAAAAAGCCATCAGACTAACATTTAAATACGGATTTAATCAGATCCCCCCTCTCCATGGCTCACCCACAACGTGAAATCGGTAAGCTCGACATTGAAATTAGTAAAGAAAGACCAATTATTAGTTAGCATAGGAAATATTCGCACATTCAGAAAATTTGAATTACTTAATTGAATTGCGAACTAAAATCTTTCATACTTTCTTAAAAGTTTATGTAATTTTATATCTTCCTTGAAAAACATTTTCTGTTATTATATCATTATCTTTGACATTCTCTGACATTTGAAATGGTTGGGAAAGCTGCTTGGAATTCCATGACATTTCATTCCGGCGCATGAAAGAAACTGTAGAGCGTATTGCCGGAAGGGGTGTCTAACATTCATGGGCCGAGTTAAGCCGGCAAATCAGGACTAGGACGAAGAAACGGCAAGGATTTGGGCCAGAAAATCAGGACGTAGACGCGAAAGAGCATGCAAGGGTTTAAACGCTTACCTCATTGGTTCCCTTGATGACGCACATCTTGACGTCTTCCTCGGGTGAAAACCATGTCAGTCTCTGCAAACAAAGTAAGCGCCGCCATTAATTGCGTTCACCAATCACAATGCATCATGCATAGCCACTAACACTAGCGACCGATAAACAAAACACTATTGTCTGGCGAAACAATTACCTACTGCGAAACGGCGCCTCATTAGCGCTAGCGAATATTCCTGTCTTGTCACCTTTCTAACAAAAGTGTGGTGAGAAAATTTATGAGAAATAAATAATCCTACTGCCGACTCCAAAGTAATTAGAGAGCATCTGCATGAGTTCCGAAAATTAAATGTCTTTCTCGATTCGGAAGGCGATTTGAAACAAAAGTAAACGTATTAAATGCTTGACAGAAGAGAGTACGGATAGCAGTTTTGTTTATTTACTCTAATCCCTACCACGATTCATCAAAACCACTGATATTTTAATGAAATTATAAAAGAAAAAGAAAACGACTTCACAAAGCGCAGTGAGGTGAATTTCAGCGTTGCTGGCACCACCATAAGAAAAGCATACAAAAAAAAAAACTATCAACATTTTCATAAAACAATTTCCATTTCTTCCCTTTTCAATCGACCCTAGCCACGTCTTCAAAATATACACAGTACCTTCACACAGAAAATACATCTTCACGATAACACAACATCAAGAGTGTTCTATAGCTCTGTGTGGCGTACAAAACGAATGCGATTCAAGCAATAGCGTCCCCAGTTGCGGTGGCGTCGGCGGCATCGTCGGGTCACAGAGACGATCCCCATCTGCCCGAGCACTCCCTTCTTTGACGCCACTAACCACATTTGTTTGCTTATAATATTTCTACAAGGGTTGAGACGACGCAGCTTCTGCAGCCGCGCTGACACTCAGAGTCAAAGAGAACCAGCGTGCGTCTAATTTCATTGTCGGTGTGTGTGTGTGTAGGGGGGGGGGGGGGGGGGACTCTTTCTTGGGGGATGGTTGCCGCTTTGAGCTGTGGAAGCCCGAAGCGGCACCACTCACATTATGCGGGGCACGATGGAATCGTGGAGGAGCCGGGTTTTGTTAACTTTTAAAGCGCGTATCTTCATTTTGTATGCAATCCATGTATCCCATCGGTGTAGTTTTTAGCGAGCAAACTTCTCAGCGTTTTTTTTTTTGAGCTGGTGCAATTGACAACAGTAATGAGGTAGAGAAAAACCAATGATAATTTGCATGGTAAGTGTGACATTTGTTCGCTGATTATATGAATGTAAATTTCAAGATAAAAATCAAATAAACGTGTGCTCCAGTTTTGTCACACGAGTTATACAGATTGGGCGCGCATCAAACCAAATGAATCGCATAAATAAACAACGCTATCAAAAAATAGAAATAGTTAGTAAAAAAAAAAAACCCGAGCGAAAGCCTCCGGCTGCGTATGTGTTGGTGGTTGCAATCAGCCATGCAATGATTTATAGATTAACCAAAGTAAACGCGAAATGTGATAGAAACAACGAGACAAATAATTCACGCGCGGTGGCCCCTGGATCTGATTGTGATTCTGTTATCATCGCAGGAACAAAGCTGCGACCGTTACAACATGCACGTGTGTACCTACATAACACTGTACAAGTTTCTCAAAGTTTCTGTATCATCTTCCACACACTTGTTTTGTTCCCCAGCGCCACGTGATAATTAATTACAACCTTCCTAGACGGCAAGATAATTCACTTTTCTTGTATTATTACTCTCTCTCTGCTCGGCACACGGATATTCATCTGGAATTCCGAAACGCGTCGGCTGCTGGTTTCACCATGTTGCATGGTAACGTAATCTCGAAAATCGCGACGGAAAACGCCAAAAAAATATAGCAAATGTTGCGAAATCACAGCGCAAAAACAATTAGTTTGACAAGTTCATTAAAGAAGTCAGTACAGTTCACTCTCCACTTCGAAGGTGTCAATTACGGGGATCACTCTGCATTAGTCTTGCTCCGAAATCCTGAGTCGTAGAGTTCAAGAAGCCGCCTCGCGTGCTCGGCGCCGTTTTCCCTCTTTCGCCCGCATTCCCTTGTTCCACACAATTGTAATTCAGCGAACATCATTTATCACGGCTAGTCCCGTCGACAATCGCACAGATATTTCACTCAGTTGCTGCTCGAACACGGCTTTTAAAAGTGAACCACTGCTGTTCCCGTCGTGAACCGAGCCGACGCGCGTGCTGGCGTCACGTACAGAAAAATGTGCGTCGAATTACGGGTGGACGCGCGACTGATTGAACTATTTGACCCCTGGCCACACGGTCTTTTAGGGCCCGCGGTTCCTGCAAATGGCACGCTTTTGTCTGTGCGTGCAGAAAAGGTGTGGTATTTATGCGTTTTTCTACGACCAGTGTTACAATTATTTCGGCTATTGTTCAAGTTGTACAAAGGCAATGATCAAACCCCGTCAATTCTAGCGTTTTTGTTTCGAAAAAAAGTCACAAAGAGCAAAGGGTTTCGCGTTGCCATGCCCTGATAACTCAAAATACATAAGGAAGCCGCATCGTCGCTGTTTGAAACTGGTTAAAAGTTTTACACATAAGTTTCTATTGCCATTCCTTTTTCTGCTTCGTTTTCTTTCAAAACTAGTTTGCCATGTGCAGTTCTCATCTAAAGCGAGCAAATATTTTCATTCCACTGTCAGTATAACACCAGAAAACATGTCAACCTGATATGAAGTTAGAATCATATTATTTTGCTATCAATTATATAATATTGTTTATTTGTACGATACATTTAAGTGCAAAAATAAACAGCTAACTCTTGTGAAAGTGACTAAATAGTAAATAGTAAACAACAGCGATAATCACTTACCTGATTTTCTTTGAGATCTGTAAGGCTGAGATTGTGTACGAGATTCCTGAAACAAACAAAACAAAGTGGCGTCAGTGATTGCGTCCTCCAGCCGTTTGCCCAAAAACCACCCCGCCCCCCGCCGCCGGCCCAACCGGACAGAGATAATAATGTTACCACAACGAAACATAGCCCCTGATTCAATTCCACGCACAATCTATTTGAAATGAACGGGAATTACTGACAAGCCAACGCCGTCACGGCGCTGGCAGCGCTCGGCAACGCCGCCGGGAAAGCGCGTTGGCCATCGCAGCTCGGCATTTTGTTTGCTGGCGAAGGAACTGTGGAGCAGCACTTCAGTCAAGTGCGTCGTTAGTCTAGCGAGTCGACGAGCGGTCCTACGAGGGGCCACGTTGCAGATTGCTTGAAACAAAATGCGCGTCGTACAAACCTACCACACAGTTTCTCATTTCATCCCGAATTCTGTGCATCACATGTGCTACCGTTAGTATGTTACCGGTACTGGGAATACGCACGCGTGAAATTAATTCAGCCGAGGTCGATGGCAAAGGGTGGTATATCTTCATTGTGCCACAGTTCGACTATAATTTTCCATATAAACTGAACCTTCTCAAATCTGGCGAAGCATCTAATCAATATCTCTACCCTCCTATAGAAATTACACATTCAAATTAGCAACGGTTTTACTAAATTGTAATTAAAGAATATGTTATCTAAGCCCACATCATTAAACGCATGGCGACCTCAACATACCAATACTCAATATTATTATAACATAAACATGCGCAATATCTGGAATCCCCAGTCGGAATTACAGAAACCGAAATCTTAATGACGCCATAACAAAGCGGTTGTGACTTTCCCTATACACCAGAGATGAAAATCGCAATATACGCGTTGGCTTAAAATCAATGGACGCCTCCAGCTGCAAATCCACCACACCAATCGCAGGAATCAAGTCGTAATATCAGCATTAATCCTGCAGGGTGGACCCAATGTGGCCCGACCGAGCAGTAGAGACGCATACCTCGATGTGTAGCCATTCAAGTAGCGCGAGCGCCGCGATAAACAAGAAATGAAATTGATGTTCCACAGGGATCCCGAGTCGGTCGAAGAACAGATTGGTTTCCTTTATCGCGACCCTCTCGCTCTCGTGGCTGTAGAGGCAGCGAGCAGCGCACATTGATTCGCCGGGTTCTAATGGGTCTGCCATCGACTGGCCGGCGGTTGACGGCAGAACCAATACAAACGCCATGACGCAACGGCGTAGGCGAAAACATCCTGCCCGGACGCCCGAAACGAGACATTGTGTACCAAAACACGCATCCGTTCCTGGACGTTTAAGCCCACGGTCGATCATAACGGTAATGGAGTAAAACAAAACATATTTCCACACGAAAGTGATTTTACATTGCTAGGAGGAAGATTGACCTTCAGCAAACGCGTACTTTGGCCGTCAGGTGCAACGTGTTTTGAATAGTACGCGTGCCATTCTGCGCGGCTGCATAAACGTATTCACAAAGAGCACGTGCACAAGTGTATAGAGTGCACGTGAGACTGTTAAGAGAGAGGAGAGAGAGCAAAGAAAACAATCGGTGGTAATAGAAGGGAAGATTGGGTCATGTATGTTGTCCGTTTTGCGCGTTATAGTCCCTGTCGATACGGGGGTTGATCGGGCGTAGCGAGCTCTGGCCGCATGGACGGTCACTCGGATGGCTGCCTTCAAATCTCCGAGTCCACTCCTGGTAATTGGGTCTCGGGAGAGCCACTGAAGCTGCTGCCACCTTCCTACCACCCGCCACCCTACCTGCCTCGAGCCGCCTAGTCAATCCCCGTGGCCCGCTCTAGACAAGCAAGAAGTCTTCCCCATACTCTCATCGACACAAATCAAATCACTGACAACTGGCCAAAGGTGTTGGGCTCAGACTGCCAATTGTCTCAGTATGGATGAAGAACGGACACGATCAATACACTAGGTCAAAGTTTCAATAACAGTTTCCCCAGTTTGATCAAAATGTTTTGAAGAGTTTTCATGACGACACTCGGTAAAGTTGGTAAAAAAACTTTTGATACTCGAAACTTATCAAATCATTTCTTTATTAAATAAAAAGCCACGTTATAAGCACCCTACAGTATTCCTGATGAGTAACGACGTTGTACCCACTTCCCCCACCCCTACACCCTCGTACCACGAGCCAGCACAAGGGAGTAATTGCAACAATTAGTTGGTACACGACTTCACCTAAGCGTCCCAACTTTTGTCATCAAGAATGGATCGCAGCAGCATGGAGAACGCCCATACACACCGACAGTGATTCGCCAGGTGATTCAACAGGACTACTCTTTTATCACCGCTATCGACCATTACTGGCACATAGCACGCCCTCCACTCGGCCGTAAACCGAGTCGACAGTCGTCTGCTCGACCTCTGCTACAAGCTATACAGTAACGTCTTGCAATAGGCTTTCATCTAGACAAGAGTCAATTTTTCTTTTACGGCGTTCGGCTCCAGATTTCAGTGGCCATCACAGCAGCACCCATTAAGTTATATAGGCCGGAAGGGTCATGTGATTGCATTTTTCCAGTCCAGTGAGAGATTAGCAATGGCTTTCTGTGGAACGAGTCTGATAATCCACGGCCTTGTGAGTGGAACAAGTGCTGTTGTTAATCCCGACGGGCAGCTGGGCGATGCTGTCAGAACGCTGGATGCTAAGGATCAGCATGCGGACCCTGCCGCAGGAGATGTAGGACCGAGGGACCGAGGGACATGTAACCCTTCTGTCACCGGATTAGCAGCAGGTCTGGCTGACATGTCGGCCATGTCTGTACTCACTTGCTCGTAGGGACCTCCGTAAAGATCGATAGCTGGTATATCGCCGATCTCTAACACTTCCACCTGAATAATATTACGGCGGTAGTTCGTCATCTATATAAACGAAATTAAGTTTTGAAGTTAAGGGAAGTGGAAGGGAATCGAATCATCTTTGCAGTTCAAAGGCAAAGTTTTTTTCTGATATACACGACTTTGAAGTTGTGTCGTTAACCTGATATGTAGCAAAACTGTGGAGTAAGTTGGTCCGCGTATGTGGAGTTGAAGCACACATGAAGAATTGTAGCGCGGCGCGAAAGATGCACATTTGCGGGTTGACGGCTCAACAGTCACGGGAAAGTTTGCAACTAGGGGAGCAATAAATTCGCTGAAATTACGCTTCAAACTTGGGTAAATCTTGGTCACTATTCACTGGTCTGAATATATTGAGGGTTGCAAAAAAACAAAAAGAGTCCGCGGAATCGAGTGCAAGAAAACACTCTACGAAGAATTGGCATCGAAAAGTTAGGCAATAAGATGACAGATATGCAAACTTTCCGTGTAAGTATGAGCGTATGCCAGAAGATGAAAGTGATGGCTACCACTTTGATTCCCAAAAAAAAAAAAAAAAATCGGCCTGTAGAAAATTCGTTCTGATCCAGCGAGCACACTGAAGTTTTCAATATTTTCCATATAGGATCTTTTTCGTTTTAGTTCAAAATTGATATTTCTGAGGCAAAGTCATCGAAAGAAGGCTTATCCCATTTCCCTTGACGAGCAAATTTGCATTCGGCCACCCGTTCGCTTTGTCGATCTCAATTCGGCGGTCTACACAAAACATCAAAAACACTTTGTTCACTCTCCCCATCTCACCACTACACGGGTCGCCGGAAAATGTGTATCCGCTTGCCTTCATATTTCACAAGCAGTGGAAGAAAACGTGGAAGAAATTCACTCACACATCCCTCGCGCCAAGAAATAGTGCAAATTGCAGGCCAAACGCAATTTCCGCATAGAACCGGCAAATTAAAAAAAATTCGGAAAGGAGACGCGAATTTTCTAGAAAAGCAAAGATCTGGGAAAAGTCTTTGCAAACAATAATTCCGCAGCCGTGTGCCCGAAACTGAAAACCCGAGCGCGGTGCGACGAAGGTAGGAAAAGTTTCAAATACAATTATAGATAATTTTGCTTTATCTTCACAAAGCTTTGTTCGCGTTTGATTCTGGAAATGTGCACAGCACTCTGTAAATGAAATGCGCTGCTCCGGGTCGCTATGTAATGCGATGCCGGCGAAGCAGCGGAATTATTCGTATAAATTATGAAACAAGCGAAACGCGAGATCCATGGCCTCAGATCTTAGACGTTTCTACGAGCACAAGATCTCGATCCAACCGCAGGCAAAGGATCCAACTACATCGCCGCCGCCTTGTTGTTTCCTCTTCGTCTGACATCCTTCACGATAATCACGCAACCACCAAAGTGCACTGAAATGAAAATCCTATAAGAAAATGCGATTTTCCGCTGAAAAATTCACCAGCTGGATCGAATTTGCAGTTCGCAGAACACATAGGTAACGTGGATGCGGTTCATTAAAAAGATTATATACCTTGACTGCCGCTATCGAGAATTCGCGGAACCCGCTAAATCCATACATCGCAGATTTATTACATAGTCCTCTGGCAAGAGCATTTCGGCGAAGAGGGTGCCTCTTCTATAACACATACACACCGGGGTATGGATTAATGTCGGACACGTAGCATTCTCTCTAGCCCTTGCACCAGCTAGGCCGGGTAGGGCAGGATAGGGCAGGATAGGGCAGGATTACGGTGAAGAGGAAAGTCGGCCAGGAACGGACAAATTGCTCAAGTAATGGACCCGCCATTGCCGCTAACCGGCTCAAATGGCGTCTTAATTACTGTCTTACCTCGTGCTGCCTCGACGGAGACTAAGCGGAAATTACGATCCATCTCGACGAGAAAATAATGAGTTCCCTCGTCCGCCTCCCCTCGAAAGAAAATGTTGTCGAGAAAGGTTTTACGGAAAAACAGTCGCGGAAAAATACAAGTAATGGCGAAGAGTCTTAGATGTTAGCCGATAAATAAGAACGCGTTTAAGTTGAGAGGAAGCATTTTTTTATTAATGTTTGGAATGTTGATATAAGAATGCAATAACTGTGCAATGCGAAAGTACAGCGCAATTGCGTTTTGAGCTGACGTGATGGTAACCGCTTCTGAGTTCAGGCGATTATTTTAATGTACGCTAGCAACGATTACTTTAATGACGATGTAAAACTAATGAAGCCTTCAACAATTTTACGATAATTATAGTCGTAGCAATTCAGGTATAGTTGCGCTGAGAAATGCAAAACAGCGTCGGAATTATTTCGCAGCTATTAACCCCGCGAGCGCGAGTCGGAGCCTACAATTAAAACGGATTTTAATTCAATGCCGCTTGCCACGATTCGCACAGATGAAAATGAGAGAAAAAAATCGTCTACGAAAGTACGAAAATAAAATTCTTGGCCTGCGCAGGATAATCCGCAGCGATAACTCCCAGTGGATGTCATGCCTAATATATTTGCCAGGATTTACATATCCTTACGGATTACAAATGAGGTGGAATTGCTCTGCAGTCGTCTAGCTTCCTATCAAGAAATAAAGTACATCCACGCTCGTAGGCCAAGATGTATTCTTCGAAGGGCAAAACGGCACATGTGTCTTGCTCTTGCGCACTTCGCATAGCTGCGGCTCATTGATGAACTCACGTCCCCCAAATACGACTCCCCAGATGATCACAAAATGGCGACTCGTCATCGCGGCGTGGGGGGAGGGATGGAGGCACGTTACCGCCGGCACACTATTTCGACCATCATATCTCGAACCAGGCATCGAGTTATCTACTTCGCCAGACACGCCAGCCTCGGGAAATCCAGCCGGGAAAGCCAACGGGAAACTGGTTCACGAGCCGAAAACTCCGGATTGCTGCCTACTCAGCTAGCGAGGAAATTGGAGCCAATACGTAATAGGGACGTAGCTTCGTTGTCCATTTTCCTCATACCTGGACGTAATAATATCGGGCTTTTTCTCCGGACTTTGTGAATGGGGCCTTCTTCCTCTGAAGATTCGAAATAGAACTCAACACAATGAAAGTAATACGCAGAATATTCGCCCATACTGGTATTTTGAATTTTGCAATTTAATGATCGGATGTATGTATATGAAAAATGAGATACGTTGCTACTGGAAAGACTTTTATGAAAGTTAATGATGATTTTGCAGAGATGATGCAATTTCTTCGGGAAAATATAAAGTAATCTTATAAACATGACCTCCAACTGATTACGTCAAATCTACATCAAACGCAAGTATACAGCGTAATTGGGCGTACTAAAACATCGCCACCAGCTCACTTTGAAGATCAAACCTCACGGATTACCAGAACTATTCCGAAACTGTTAAATTAACACTGGCACCTCCACCAGGCCCACAAGTGAAATTAAATTACACTGACATGTTTCAAACACACCCAGTTTCCTCTATGTACAGGAATAAACGGCGTCAGTGACAGAATGTGCTGTGTACATTGAGTGCACGTACAAAGCCACGCGCTCAACCACACACATGGACGTTTGGACCCTGCATAGGGTCTGAGTATGTAGAGAGCGTGTACCCACCGGCATGCGCCCGCCGGGCGGCCCACATAGCGCGACTGATATGTATAAATTTAATAGGAACGGTTTTGCGGTGCGTAATGTGGCCAGGTAATGTGTAACAGGAATAAGAGAACAGGTGTTCGGGACGCACATGCATCACTATGTCTAGCCAGGTGAATTATGCACAAACATGCGTCTCACTTTACATCGCCGACCGAAAACGTGCGTCGGCGGCGTCGCGGCGTTGACCAACACGTGACCTGGCGTGGATCGATCGCGATACAAGGATGTGGGAGGTTTCCGTGTCGAAAGAAACACGTGTTGGAGCACGCGGTGCGATTCTCATGGCTTTATATTGAGAAAGTTTCATCGTTTTTTATTTACGCTACAAAGTTGATGGCTTAGAAAGACCGCGTTGGTGAGAAGGGAGCTTGGAAAATGATAATTCGTTTCGTTTGTCATGCACTATAAGCAGATAATTTGCGTGGTGTATTTATTTGACTAAAATAATTTGCCGAAATCCGTCGAGTTTAGTTGGAAGTTTTGCCTACAGGCGCCTATCTGTACACCCGTTGACAGCGAGAAAGATACGAATGCGACGCGATCACGTTCGTCGAAAGGATCCAATACACCCAATACGCTATTACAGAGTGCGAATAAAATCGGTAATCTGCCAATACTTTATTATGACAGCGATTATTGAATAACGACAGCTGCTAAATCAATTTTACTGTCGACATTTTACCAGATTTCATACTCGCTCGCGAGGCCATCAATATCGCGTAGAGCGCCAACGCCATAAGCCACCGCGGGCCTCGGTACCCCCCCCCCCCCCCTCCCCCAACCACCCCCCACAACCCCTACTGTCAATTGTCTAATTAAAATCGGCGGTGGAATTCGCATCACGAATGACGAAACTAACGGTCAGAATCTATCACCCGAAAAGTGGTTTAACCTGATTTATTTGATCTTTTTCACTCTCGAGGGCTAATTCGAACACTACACCATGGTGGAATGACTGTCCACAGATCATATATTTTAGTCGAGGCTTTTTGATTTTCATCTCTAGTATTAGCATATCCGTAGAAGCTTCCCACTACAAGTTTTGACGGGGACGGTAGCGTGCGGGGATAATTTGTTAAAAAATATGAAAATACACTAAGTTCTATATACACTATGTCCATTTCCAGTGTTGCTGAAATCCGTGAAACTCTCTGAAAACTACAGCAATAAATTCGCATACAAAATTTATCCTCCCAATTTAGAAACAGTCGATTTCGTAATATACAACGCGTCGAGCGTTAATTAACTGTGAAACATTTATTTAAAGCTGGCCAAACTTTTTACCGTATATGCAAATTGGTTTCAGTGAATACAGTAGTAGTATTTGGCTAGCGGTGCGTCAGCCGAGCTTATGGCGTCGCGACGTCGCTCGGGCCGTCGTATTTGCATAGGACGGGCGTCGATGACGCACATCTGCATACGACAACAATCGGAGTCGGCCAATCGTGAGGCTAGACCGAGCCACCATGAAACTTTTACAAAACAACAATAGAACGCCTACTTTTCGTTCGCTTTTGTTTTGACAGTTTTGTTACTAGTAGTTTTAAGGGTGATTTTAGCGATCATAATGATAGTACGATAGTATCGTTAAGTGTGTAAAGGGTCGTGATCTGGACATGTTTGTACAAGTGCACTTAACCACCAATAGGAATTATCTGATCGATTCACTACTTCCTGGCCTAATTACTGTAATGACATCACATCGACGGTATCGAACAAACACACACACATATACATATATATACACGACCACTAAAATTAGTTTATAATCTTAATTAGTGGCGCATTTAATGGCAATAACAGCATCAGATGTAATCATAGATGCACAAGTGCAATATTCACAGTGCCACCGGCACCAGCAATCATCGCCATGGACCATCGAGGTAAACAAACACAAAACTACTGAGTGATCCATTGAATGTTGCTACCCTTATTGTATGACTGTCAGGTCAATGAGATTTCTCGGTAAGGACTGTCTAGCCAATGGATAATTGTCAATTCGCGGTATTTAGTTGACCTACATTAGCTATGTTATTAATATTATTAACTAGGTACTCTAAGATTGGTAAGTCAACATCTCGGAGTATAAAATCTAGAAACAAAATAGAGAAGTGCAGTTAATGTCATCACGTCATTATCCTAGAGGTTGGTAAGGATTTGCACTCGCTATTTTCAGTATAGGTATATAGTCGAGAATTGGTAAAAAAAAAAAGTTCTTGCCTCACTCAACCTCTCGCACGAGGAACACTATGTCCATTAGCAAATTGTAGTTGTGTTTACGCGCGGAAATACATCAAATATAGCCATCTCATTTGTGGGTCATATGTTTACGAGATTCGTGAAATAATAGCTCTTAACCTGATTATAATTATTATTAAAAGACGTTCTCTATAATTATAATGTTGAGTAATGACGGCTAATTGAACGTTGTGTCATATAGTATACTGAGTTTATTATCGGATTAGATCGTTTTTGTGAGAATCAAGAGTGATTATGGATGATGAGCGACCTGAAAAAAGTTTTCATATCAAGTCAGGTAAAAGATAAAGCGCACTTTCATCATGCAGAAATGGGTGATTTAAATGTCACGTTTGGCGGCACCTCGTTGCTTGCTAGGTACTATAAAAATGATCAACTCATGAATTGCACTTTGAAAGTAATAAATGAGAAAAGTTAAGTTTTGAATTCGGTTATTATAATAGTGCCATTGCCGTGAAGGAACTAAATATGACTGCACACTTTGAATGAGAAAAACTATTACACATTACATTCAGCGATCCATACAGTTCACATTTTCATACACCACAGACCGAACATATTTTACTTGCAGCGTTTACTAAATCTAAAATGGCGAATAGGACACACCCACTTTTTTTTATGTACGCAGCAGGCCTTAATGTGGGGTAATTCAGGTCAAAACAAGAATATCTTAAAGAAGTTGAGGTCTCTGGGGGGGAGGCAAGATGTTGCTACTTGTGTACGTTGGCGCTGTGAAAGTTTAGTACACACTGGTGAAACAGTTTAACCAATTACGTCTGACAGTAACGTTGTTTACTATAAGTACATTTTTTCTGGTCCATTGTGCATAAACAGTCTTTGCCAACAGCATAATTCCTGCAGAATTGCCCGCTAGGAAATTAGAGTGAATAATGCATACAAGTGTTCAACTGACAAAATTAAATTACTAACCGACGTTAAGCAGCATTTTCTTCAGTAAGAATTTAATTGTTGAGTGGAGTTTTTAACTCAATTTCTGTCCACCTATCGGCTGTTTTACAAACCAAGAGTTTCAAATAAATTTGCAGTAAAAACTTGACGTATCGTTATGTACGATGCACGAAAAACTGCTCAAAACATTAAATTACATGCACGCGATATTTAAAAAGCAAAACATTAATTAAATTTTGTTACATTATAAAATATTGTTACGACGGTCGCATGTTCGAATTATCAGAAGATAACGAAACACGACACTGAAGTATAAGCCTTGAACCCTTGAAAAAAACCTGGCGCGAATTTTTTAAAACTTTTTGCTTGTCGCACTTCCACCAACTACTTTCGGAATGCACCAGTAGATGTTTAATATTCTGTACGTTGGTATACAAATTTTCTTGCAGTATCAATTTGAATAAAAGTAGGACAGATCCATTTTCAAAGAAATAGAAAAACGCTGAGCTTTGTCATTTCCTCTTCATGGAAAAGCCTTGCGATCATACAAAATAAAATTTTCCAGCAGTGTTCACTCATCACCGTACATAATGTTGACAATACTCAATCGCATAACAAAAAACACTTCCAGATATTGTAACACAACACCGAAATCCAAATAAAAACACCACAAAGAATCCTGACCAATATGGATACGTCTCAACAAGGTAAAAAAAAAAAATCGACCTGAAAATAAGTCTCCTTAGAAAATTCTAATAGGACACCGGCTTTAACACTCATCCAACATACATTCCATGTATTCAGCTGAAGATGCCGATTGGATACATGCAGTCAACTCGTATCTCTCCAGCACCCTCGACTCACACCCTTTGAATACCTAATGAGACGCCCTCTTATCACTCCTGCTCCTGCCTGGGACGCCGACCCCAGGCAAAAACACAGTCGGAATTCCATTATTACGTGTTACCGCGACACAACCCAGCAGACACAAAGCACACTAAGCAATGTGGGATTGTGGCACAATACGGCGATGGCGGCTGGAAGGTGGAATTCGGGAGACCAGCGAGTATTGTTCGTTGAGGCTTAGCGTTTAGTGCTTGGACAAGGCATTACAGGAGACGGAAAAGTACATCCAGGCTGCAAAGCAATGGGTGTTTCGGCTTTCCTGCAACAATCATGGACATTTTGTTGCGATTTGGTCTTGGTATTACATAAGCTGACTTTAAACATGGTGACAGGAAAGTCACAGGCTAAGAGCGTGTCTTTGGGAAATGAAATAAAAAAGAAATTAAAAAAAAAAGGAAACTTGGGCACCAGAAATAATCCGATCTTGACCTAGCAGGATACAGGAATGGAAATACGAGTAAATTAATTTTGTAATTTTAATCGAATTAAATTCGGGAATTTCGTGGTATTTGAAAGCATGGCTAACGTTAGCGGAAAGTTTGAAACATGCCGTACCATAAGTTTCCCCTGATGGTATCCGATAAATGGCAGCAATATCAACTTGATGTTAGTTGGTTTGCACAAGTGTAGCGCTCGGTATAATATTCTGGCGAACTGCGACCTTCGCTCTTCGGTATTGAACTTGCAAGTAGAAAGTGGTAAGCAAGCTGCTATTGTACACAGACAGGTCCTCCGTTGTGTTGTTTGTGATGCCCTGCGCACCCATCGCAGTGGAGGGTTCCTTTTCATTTATACGGTTAATTAATTAGACGAACATCAACAAATTAAGCTGTGATATATGCGGGCATAAAGCAATTACACACCAGTTCATGACCTTGTACGTGTACGCTTTCAACTCACGACTGGGAAGTAAACAATTATAATATTACTTGGCATAGCAAAGTTGTTTTAAAATGTCCACAGTAAAATCATACGAAGAGGGTTCTAACCGTCGAAAAAGCTGGTTTGGGTAAGATAAAAGTAATGTTATTAAATCAGAGCTTTTGGATAGCCAAAAAAGGGAAGCATGTTAAAATATGAACACAGATATTTCTGAAATGCTTCGCAATTTTTTTTTTTTTTGGTAAAATCTGAAAGCTTTTGGCGGTAATGCGTAGTCTCGTTCGAAATTGAATTGAATAAATTGAGATTAACTGAAACGGGGTGTATATGAAAAATAAATAGCTTCCAGTCATCTCAAGCTGTAAAATCAAGAGCTCTCAGTGTATATATACCAAAGTAATTGGCTCAAATTGAGCGTCTCCTTCACGACGCCAACGTTTTTCCCGGCGTCGTGACGCCAAGCAAACATAGCTCCGTTCGTTCTCTACACTTTCCCGTAGGTACCTAGAGCGCTTTTCCGCTTTTCCGACTGCAGACAGCAAATTTCCCGCACGCTCTATCGGGTTTCCTTCTCTAAGCCTACACCTACAAACCCCCCACCCACCACTAAAACAACGTTAATCTGCGAAAATTGCACGCGTTGCTATACGCGTCAACGATTACCTAATTTCCTAGATGATTATTAGACAGTTTATACCTTGTATTGTTTCATTATATAATTTCGAAAACTTCGGAACTATTTTGCATGCAGATGGAAATTTCCGTGATCATGGCTATTATGATTTTCATCGTGCGTTTCGCGCAAAGCGTAATCTCGTTTTCCGACATAGTTAAGATTCTCTTTGTTATAGAATGTATGCAATGGTATTGAATACATGATAAGGAAGACGCTTGGAAAATTGGGATGATTAATAGTATATTGAACCTTAATTAATCGAACACGACGGGGATGGTGTAAATCAGCCCTTGCTCCCATAAAGACAAAGTGATATTGTTATCAAAGTCTTACATGTTATGCAATAATTTAGAATAAGTTAGTTTTGTGCACAATTTTTGGTGAAACCAAAATGGCAGCGAACGAAATTAATATTTTGAGAAAAACATACAATTGTTTTTGATTGCTGCTAACATCTCCCGATTATGCAAATGGCATTTCCAAAAGACTAGAACCAAAAAAAAATTGACTGAGACCTATCGAAAAAATCACTAGAAAAAAAAAGATTCCAGAAGTGGAAGTAGTTCGAATGGAGCCATCAGAAACAATCGGGTAGAATCTGAGTAGGCGTGAAACGTGAACCATGGAAAGGTGTGGTTAATCTGATGAGAGAAAATGCAGCTTTTAATGGTGGGCTCTTCTGTTCGGTATTGATTCGGCATCATGTGTTCTTGGCAGACAACTTTTTCCGCACACCGCGGCGTTCTGATATTCAACCAAAAACCCATTGAAGCACAGTTCCATTGACGAACGGACCATTTCGATGAGAAAAACATGGCTGCAATTCGAAGGTTGATAAGGATTTACCTCATGAAATTAAGTTTATGTACAAAGACTTTTTTTAACCCGCGTATTTCTATGCAGTTACTGGAATTTCTTAAAAAATATTTATAATTTTAGCTGGAGTGCAAGGCACCTCCATCGTCCTGAAAATGGATTGCAAAATGCTCAAAACCTGACACATTCTTTGGTTAATGTGTTTTCGGTTTTTGAACGAAACTTTAGACTGATTTTTTGTTGCTTGTGTTCTTGAATGATCAACGAATGTTGGACTGAGAACGAATATTGTTTTCAAGAAGGTGCTAAGGGTCGAAAAATGTGTGTGACATGTTTCTTCTACGCACGTAACTTAGATATTTTTTGCTCGGAGTTTTAGTGACCTTGACATCTCTAAATTCATTCTTTTGGTAAAATAAATGCTCAGTAAAATTTAATTTTCGAGGTCATGGCTTCTTTACTCAAGGAATTCAAACACCGTGGGTACGAATTTCAAAATTGCGTTTTGCAAACTAGATACACACACACACACACATCTAATAATATTTATGTAAAGCTAAGCGAGGGAGATGTTTAATGCAAACCAAGCGTGCCAAAAGCATTAACGGGTTCCTTGGTGGACGATGTGGTCCATAAGTTTCAACACGGGCATGAAAATTTAGAGCAGCACTTAGTTCAGCTTTTGCTCACCACCTAAATTCTAATAACAAGTTCTACACCTAGGGGGCTCTGCACTCAGTCTTGTATGAGAAACATCGATCAACAAACTTTCAGAATATTACAAATATTTTTTAATCATAACTAGCAAGACACACATAGATCGTATTTTTCTACTCCTTAAAAGTTAGCCCAGAAAAAAAAGCTTCCAGCACCAAACCATTTATATTTCATAGATCCGTATTACATACGTGAGTAACTGGACATTTTCTCAAGAAAAGACATCCTTTACTAAACTTAAAATGTAGACGCCCGCTATGAAATACGGCTCCATACTTTGAAGAAAATGCCGAAAGAAAATTGCAAAGAAAAGCGTGAAAATAATCTGTCAAAATTGTCGAGAAGAAAACGTACTTCTCGGGATCATAAGAGAGCCGTGAGAAAAAAAAAAACGGAAACGAGGAGATGGTGTCATCTTGGCAGTCGGGAATTGGACCAAAGAAGTGTGGAACGTCATAATATCAACGGCGAGTGCGTCGCTTTTTGAACAAAATGAAGACAAATCCCAGACAAACGCCTCACTATGTTTTAAACATATAGAAACATAGAAAATTTCGTACAGCAAAGAGAAGAGAGAGGCGTCATGTTGTAAACAAGCTAGTGATTTATGTTATGGAGCTAGATTAAGTTTTAAGCTGGTTTAAGGTTATTCAGACCGAGGTTAGTAGGTTGGTACCGCTATACAGAGAGTTTCACTAAATTACAATCTTCCGCTGACCAAAGTCCCTCGCGTTCATTAATCTAATTCACTTTGAGGGAGTGCTGATTAGAGATTTACCCCAATTTACCTTCAGACCGCTTTACTTGAGATCATACCGGCTCACTAACAAATAGCCTATATTGAATGGCGACTCTCAAAGTTTCTATTGGAGAAGGTCACATGTTAGGGTACTTGCGGCATCGATGCAGAAAAAAGAAAATGAGCTAGCACTTTGAAAAGTTTCTAGCCGTTGTCATGGCCAATGGTATCCTCTTAATCTCGTCTTGAAAGTTAAAACTAGACATACTTGGGCCGGTGACTACTTACAACGGCAAAGTGTCGAAAAGTTGGTGCATGACATGTCAATTCCACGCATCAGAAAAGAAAACACATTAAAGACTTTTATTACAGCGAGTTGAGATCACTTATTATGATTGATTGTCGAGTCAACTGTCTGGTACAGGCTGTAAAAAAGTTTATGGGTATATTTCTTTTTCGAGATAACAGTATACTCGGTGAAAAGTTAGGTACTGTATATGCGTGATCACTTTTGAAAAAAAAAACAATATCTTCATTATGATAGTTTAAGAACTTACTTGGTTGTCTGACTACCAACCAAAACGTTTCAATCCGTTTAAAACACGACGAAAACTTAACAAATAATAAAACAATATAAAAAAATAAAACGGTTCTCGAGCAAACAGTTTTATTTGTTGTTGTAACTTAAGGTAAACAATTTTTCATACCAGAAATTTCCCACTGACCATAAAAGGATTTCGTAAATTTCTGAAAAAACTGTGTAACGACGCTCGAAACATGTATTTACTTTTTACTGTCCTTTCACCCTAAAACCAGAGCGCCTCTTTCTAGACGCGGCGAGAGTATCAACACAGTTCCCGCGTGAAGCTACCAGAAAAAATAAAAATCCCAAAAGTGCCTCCAGATTGTTCAACAAAAATATGACAGAGAACACACTTTCCACATGCCATAAAAAAAGAAGCGTAATTATAATTTATAGCCGTCGCGTTAAACACTGCTTCATAAGTCAGCGAAACACATGTAAAACTTGTTCTGTTCCAGCTATCCCATTGCCTCTGTTAACTCGGGATATGGCTCAACCTATTTGGTCTGAACATGCATAGACTATGCATGCTCGCACCCCGTTCTGCCACACAGTATCCCTCCTACACGGTTTACCAAGCTGCGAATATCAAGCCCCTGGTATGATACATTACGGTTGAAGGTGATTTACATGCAAGAGTGGTCATGTACCCTAGGTCACGTGACGGCATAAGTCTTGCCGGGGTGAGTTGGCGAAACCGCGACTGCCACGTAGCTTGAGCATAGAGAATGACTTCATGTCGAAAACAGAAGCAGGTTGAAAAAAAACCCGTCAGTACTAATTTAACTGTCTCCCAACTGCTTTTCATAGGTTTTAATGACGATTTCTGGAATATGACGAAGGAAACTATAAACGTATGCAGGTGTAATGAGAAGAGCAAGGCACAACATTTTGTAATAGCGTACATATGAAAGCAAACAACTGTAATCAAAAAGTTTCCTGCGGAATTCAGGTCGCGCACAGATATGTATTGGTTAATTAGGCATTCGCGCTTCGTAGAGTTTGCTCATTACGAATTTGTGCGAGCCACGTGTAACAGATCCGTCCAGCCCCACAAGCGGCTTAATGGACATGTATCGAAATATTGACCGTTGGTTTATTCGCGGAACAGACGATGGCCAAAAGCTACGCGATTTCGGAAAGGGGAGCACCGTAATGTGACGTTAAATGGAATTTGTACCGCTATCGATCACTGATCACAAAGCAATGACTGGGGTATATAATTAAAATCACTTCTGAAATAACGATGCTTAATGATTGTAAACAAATACGAAAAGAAAGTTTTGTTAAGTTTTTTCCTCATTGCATTTATAAAACTGACAATACGTAATTGCATAAATTCACTGTTAATGATGCTAATTATATTAAGAATGCTGGCTGAATTGAGCAAACCGAAGTAGACATGTAAAAGTAGCAAACTGATATCAAAGTTACAACAGCTTGTGATCGTGTCGAAAAAGCTTCGCCTAGTGAAATTCATCGCAAAAACTGTCGTTCGTCTAAATCAACGAAAGAAATGAAGCACTAAAGAACGATTAAAATCCAGACAATTTATAACAAACATTTTCCTGGAATATGTACTTTTTTTTTGCCATACACAGGCAATAAACCATGTATCAAAGTTGAACAAAACGACGTGAACTCGAGCAGACTCATTGTGTGTAAAAGTTATCCTATCGGGGATGATAGTCAACAATGAAACAATTAAACGTTGCTCTCTAGACAAGCATTAGTAGCAATTCCAGTCAGTGCAATACCTTGAGGTATTCACCACGCAATTAGCTCGACTCGAATGAAATAGCTGAATAATTGAGAGAGAAGTGTTGTAGTCGGTGAAATGGTTTCAACGTACCTTCCCCCGACCAGCAGGGAGTTGCCATCTCGTACGACCAGTCTGAAGAAGTCTGTGTATGTCTCGTTACCCACGAATCTGTATACGTCCTCGGCTCCTGCAAGAACAACAACGGAACACATTATTAAACATGGTCTTAACTGGGTAGTTAAGCTTTAACGAGATGTTAAAATAACAGAACATGTTCAAGGATTATTCATGGTTGGGTTTTTAATGTCCAATGTGAAATATTTGCACCAATTTTATTTGAACCATTTTCAGATCGGAAAATCATAGAGCTATGGACAACGGTCGGTGCTGACATATTTTCCCTGTAGTCAATGCTTGTATGAGCTACTTTATCAAGGCTTTATTTTTAACTTTAAAAACATTTTAAGCTTTAAGATGCTGTCGAACTGAAACCATTGATAAAGTAGCTTATAGAAGGCAAGTTATGAAATGTTATGGGTGCTTTCGTTGCTGGTTTCATGCTATTTTACTTGCTTAATACCACGACACCATGGGTTGTTTGGTTGTCTTATGCGATGTCGAATTATAGGGTGATGCAGAGGAGCATGATTATCATTAAGGGACGTGCAATCCCTAAAGTGGCACGAGAAGTTATTTTTTACTTTTAGTGGTAAAAGAAAATACTGGTCAAGGGTTGCGACAATTTAATTAAGAAAGAGTTGGTTAGGAAAAGTTGGACCCTCGGCGTTGAAGTTACCCCAACCATGCACAAGCAGTTTTTACCATTATAATCGTTTCCAAAGTGCTCATCTTTGAAAGCTACCGGAGGTGTTTTAATCGAGAGAAATACTTTTACTTTTACGGTTGCTTGCTTCTTCGGAATAAATTCAGACACGAGTTCTCTGCAAAATCCCCGGTTTAAAAATGTCAAAAGTTAACCAAAATGAGAGTCTCTTTACCTAAAACTCTTACTTCAAAAATCAAATATTAATACATAATATTATCGCTACTTCTTGACGAGGCCGCAAAATAAATTACGACCAGCGAATATCGTGCCAGTAATTTTGCTATGAAGCAGTAATAACACTTTCAGTATATTACACATAATAGCTGTCGAGTGCCCCTTCAATTTAGTGAACGTCAAGATTTTCAAGGCGCAGAAAATAAAGCGAAACCGCACACACCCTATCCGAAAATCGTCGGGCTGTAAATCGACACAGTGTTATTATATTACACCATGCATGCTCACGTCAAAATACGTTTACGCCAAGAGAGATTCAAGTGGAAAGATCCTAAAAGAAATAGTCAGCGTCCCACACACATATATATATATTTTGGTTTAGATGTGGTTTGGCGACACGCGACAAATCGAGATATAAACCGCCCACAAATCTTAAACCTTCGGCTTTTGTAAAAATCCCCTTCGAAATAAAAAATAAATAAAATCTTGGCATGATATTTAGCACATTCGCTAACCGGGGTTCCGAAACCGCAAATCGCGCAAGACGAAGAATTTATCATCCAATAACGAAAAGGCGAATTTTCTCTCAGATTACAGACTTAGCTCAGAGAACCATCTACTTCATATAGCAGGTACACATTCACCTCTTATAGAAGAAAAGTTCAGGTTTTATCAGCTGGAATATCTGCTTCAACGACAGTTACATCGATTGATAAAGTACTTTTACAGTCACTAAAATTTCAAGAAAAGAAGTCATTTAAAATCTTCGCTTCTAGATTTTATTTTTTTTTACTAGAATCGTAAAAAAATCTGCGCTTCAGAGTTTACGACGGCGAGGAGCAAGCGCGATGGTTATTACAGAGAAAAATGAATTGTTACGGGATCGAGAATCAAATTTGCATACGATGAAAATTGGCTGTTCGGGGTATGAGAGATGTGAGCAGCTAGGTGAGGTGAGTCAGAAAAAGAAGATCCGATCCCGTTGGGCGGGAATCGGGGAAGGTGGACGCCTCTTCCATCTAGTTTACAAGCTTGCATCGTTTCACGCTATCAGAGGGCGCCACAAGATAGGGTGAACGTCAGTCGAGAGGGTTGCATCGGATCCCTAAGAGGAATAGAGCCTACAACCTTGGAACAAAACGGAACATTTGCATTGCACTCCCCGCATAGGTTAAGAGCTTTTTAAGTGGTTCCAGGAACATATCTAGATTTCATAAAACGCTATAAAATATGGCACTGCGTACTCGCATTGGAAGTATCGTGTTACTCATTGACTCTACGGGGCTTAACCGAATTAACAAGGTCCAGCGAGAGATTAAATTATGCATAAAAGAGAGGGCGATAATTTTAATGTAATGCATGAGCCAATAATGAAAGAGGCGCGGCATATTTTTGATTGAAAGCTGGCTAGCAGCGAGTCTATGCAAAAAGGGGCGACGGCCACGGCTAAGCGATCCTTTATGGACGACGCTATATGCCTGCGCCTCAGTCTATTGAGATGACTTTTATTTTCATGCGACGGAAACTGCTTATAGGGCATAAGCGTAATAATTTTCACGTCTGGCTTTGAGCCTGAAGTGCTCAGAGTTAAATCCATTGATATGGGCAATGGAAAGGAAGGCTCTCAAAAATACGATTTTCATTAAGGTTCGGACTCCATGGCATGGTGAGGGGTGGGGGAGGGGGGGTTAGGTTGTCGGCACACAAGAAATAAATCACCGTGGGTGATGGGGGGGGGGGGGGGGGGGGGCAATTCGGCGCACGCTGTGAATGAAGTGTGCTAAGCACGGGTCTGGGAAATGCGTGTGGTAACCAGAGAAGGAAAATGCCGTGCGACAGGGGACAGGGACGATTGAGACTGACAGGGTAAAAATGTAAAGATTAAAATGGAATCGAATGGATGTGCGGAGAGGAACATTGTATGGTGGAAACTGTGGACGGATTACCTTTCTGTGAGAGAAGCACCAAAAACAATTGCTTGGTTAAATGAAAATAGACGTAAATATAAATTGTTTGCTGAAATGCGGAATCACATTTGAAAGTCAACAGAAAACTCGTACATGAGGTGAAAAAAATTTGGTTAGCTTTTGGAAAATATTATTTCCTTTCGTATCGTTGATGCTCTTAACTGTGAAATGCAAAAGAACGAACTTTTGACCTGTAACGAGCGAGGGGGTGAGAACGACATTTATTTCTCACGAACAACAGAAGCCAATCTGACGAATGAAACGTGGCATGTTGTTTTTACAGCCATCGAACGTGTCTGTGCAATCGTCTGATACCTAGATCAGCTGCACTTTTTACACCGAGGCATTCTTAAAGTGCATGACTGCAACGGTATTGCATGTGCATTGCATCTTGATAGTGCCAAATTAGTACGTCAAAGACGAAGAAAGACTTGGTTTGTCTTGACGTATGTCTGGCGTAAAATGATCGTTGGCATGCAATTGGGGTTGACGTTAATTGCGTTGAATATACTTTAGACATATTTAAATATAAGATATCTTCATTATATCGTGGTGTGTAACGAGGAAGAAGCTTGTATATTTTTTTCAAAGTGTAAAACTCGTCGGAAACGCGATACATTTTTTTTTGTAGCTATATACATGTCTATTTTGTAGCCACTAGCTAGCATAATAAATCGCATCGAAACTATAATTCAAGCAAAGAAGTTTCTAACATTTTTGGGGTGTGGGGCGACGGTGAACGGTTGTTTGAAAATTCTTCTCCAGCACGCACTAGATTCGAAATCAGCTAAGGCACAACTTTTTTCTTCCTTTCTTGCCACAGACTTACAACTTTATGCAAGACTATGTATAGGCCACAAATCTCCATTTTATTTTTCTAGATCACTAACCGCTAGATAGATGAGCAAACATGTTTAAAATAAAATCTTCACTGCAGCCAATTAACACTGTGGTTACAGAATCGAGACCCCGACGACACTGAATTGAATTCCGTCGATCGTCGAGGCATATAAAGCATTCGCCCGATTCGGGGATCCTTGGGAAATGCCCGGGAAACTGTGCGAAGCTTTTCCGACCCAACATCCTTTCATCGTCGCTCTTTCTTCGAGTCTAAGCGGACCGTAACGTCCGTCTCCCTCGCCTAGCGTGACACGTATTACAGAACTTATCTCAATTGAAATCACTTCCAATACTCTTCGGAACATGCTTTAGGATAAAACATGTTCGCCTGATGTCTGCGAACCATGCACGAATAAATATGGCACCGTGCAAGATTTAAGATAGAACATTTTCTCGTATCAAAGCAGTAGGGTGCAGATTGCTGAAATAATATTCGCAGTATATTTCACTAGGGACGATGAACTATGAAGTAAAATGCAATATTGAAGCGGAATATGAAAATCCACATTTGTGCACAATAAAATCCAAGCACCACACAGCTACGCCGCGCTAAATATTGCAATGAATAGAAAATTATATTAAATCCTCGCTATTCTAAATCTTACAAAAATTTTACGAACACAATAAACATAGATTTATGAATATTGTGTGATGCAATTTTTCACAGCGGCAAAGTCTGCATCTTGGATTCGAGTAACAATAAATGATTGACGGTGTCATTAATATTCTCGAAGTGCAATATCTCAAGATGGCGGATATGTTTTATTTTTATTCCCTCTCACGGCTTGGCGACAAGTCGGTGTAATTTATCACCCGCGAAATGTTATCTCAAAAGATGTAAATGTGAGTAGGAAAGACGAGTGTTCGTGTACAAGGAGTTCTGGGAGTTCTGGCAACACCTGTAGGTAAACGGGATACAGATTTCCTCGAGTAAAGAGATTTGGTGGATGCTGATAGGGGGTTGCGTTAGGTTGCGTTAGGTTGCGTTGGGCTGCGTTGGCATGTCAGCTGGTTCATATTGTGTATTCCACCCTAACATATAGCAGAATCGAACGACGAATCGAGTTGAAACCAGTTCGTTGAGCTCATTTGTCTATCTTGTTTCGCCATTCCTACACAAACGCCATTTTTACCAGTCACGATTCGTGTACAAATTCTAGCAAATATATGCCACGGTCGATTTGTCTCAATCAGTTTTCAAGTTACAAATCTAAACCCTTGTTGATTTTCTTTTAAACCATTTCCTTTGTTCCAGAGAGAGAGAGAGAGAGAGAGCGCTTTTGTAGTTTTCTGTCTAGCCGTTGGCGTATCTAAGTAAAGCAGAGAAGATTTGAAACAATGAGGGAGGTAATAAAACGTTATTTTTACAAGCAGGAAAATAGAAAACCAAAACAAGACTAAAGTAACTCGTTTCATTATTTTTCGTTCAATTCCTGGCATATTTCAAATACACAGGCACCAAAACGCTGAGGTTCTTCAAGAAATATAATGATGTTTAAAGTTTTTTTATTAATAAAGCAGTCGTTTATTATATTACATACAAAACAAACAAACATAGCGTGCTTTTCTATGTAATATATTTATGCACGCGAGCCCTTGTGCAATATTGACCAATAGCCCTCAAAAACTAGGCACAGTTTTTATAATATCACCCTTCACCCATCGCTTCAACCGCAATTCAAGGCTTAACTAACACAGCCTAACATATAACATTATTGGGACAAGATTATTCTCCTTGACAAACTCTGATCCGTTAGCATCTAGCATCTGAAACAATATACTACGTAGAACATATCTCGAGACCAACGGTCAAAAACAAAAACAGAGTCAGTTCTGCCGTTCTGCGTACAACATTCCACTCAAAATCCCCCATAGCAAATCTGCACGGACCACCCCGTCTTGTTCAATAACGGGTCGCAACCAGCAACGGCCACCAATGTCAAATGTTGTCGCACCCGGGCCAACCTTTCGCCACCCCACAACGCATTCAAAGTCCCTACGCGCGCGCGGGGGCGGCGGGGGCCACCGAACCCAATGCGGCCAGGGAAACCAATCCCCAACGCAGCCTGTCCGGCGATATTCCAAGTTCAAATGTGCTTCAGGGATCAGTGGGATTCGAAAATAAGATACGGTATATACGCAGGGAGGTCGTGGTTCGAACTAGGCGCAGCCTGGCGACGTCACGCGACAGTTTGATTCCCGCGGGATAGGATCTCTCGTGTAGGGTGTGCCACAATCCGACGCCCGCGACGCCGCCGCCACCACTACCGCGACGCTGGATAACAGGTGGACTCGCGGGCGCGCCGAGCGTCGTGTCGCTTCCTCGGGGACGCCGACACCGCGACGAGGATATTAGATGCGTGCGTGTTGGTTACTCCTTCTCACTTTCCTTGATTCGTTTATTCGCACCACATGTACCATTTTGATAGTAATATTTTCCGTTCTAAACCGCGCGCTCGGAAATTGCGGAGGAAAGCGTCGAAAATATATTTTTGCTAAAATGTATTAGCTGCTGCAGGTTATGCGATGATGTCGTCATCTATCACGGAGTGTCGGGTGTTCGGGGCAGCACTTATACGCAACTCTATCCGAGCAGACGAAAAGGGAAGCGTCTAGTGAGCGCAAAAACACACATGCACTGAGTGATGAATTTCGCCCCAATGTTTACCTACTTCCGGCGGACTTGTCGGGTCCGAGTTCACGCTGGCGTTTACCGACTGATGACCTGCAAACGCCCCCCCCCCCCCCTTCCCCAACCCCCAGCATACTTGCGACAAGTTGCACGGACCACTGCGTCATCCATCCAAATTTCCAATGTCTTTTTATAATTTGCAAGTAGGTTATGGAGGCAGCAGGGGGTAAGCCCAAGGAAAGTCCATGTGGAAATAGGAGGGGAGGGGGGAAATATTTAACCGGTTTAATGTGAAAATATCGGGGGAACGCGGCCAACCCTGCCAGACTTTAAACCGCGTCAATCCCGAGCGAGACTGCCTCTGTATCCCGGGCTAGGCTCAGGCTTATTTCCGCTTACCGGTGCGAGACGCAGAAAAAAAAATCATTTTTTTGGGCGAGATCGTAGGTTTCTGCTTTTCATGTTGACACGATCGTTGATACGGGTTGGTGGAAGGGGGGAGGGGGATGCTTGTGCCGTGTGCAAACACACCGACTGTCAAACAAGCTAGACAGGTCAATGTGATATTTCGCGTTTTAGGCAATGTATAGGAAGATTTTTTTGAATTATTCGCTGACAACTTATTTTAAATTTACTGATAGCTGTAAGGAAGATGAATGTCAGGAGCGGGTTCCTTCGTAGGACGTGAAAACAAGCGTAAAGCTTGAAAGATGCACTTTTACCTGCGTTGGAGGAGCAGAGTTCGGGCGACAGAAACCACATACAGAACGAATCGCACATGAGGAACGATCTCACTAAAACTCTCATTTTAATATATACGAAAAGCAATTTGCACGACATTTCTGAAAAAAATGTGCCATTCTTTCTGGAAACGCGGCATTGGTACTTGTGTGGGATGGAGGGGGGGGGGGGGGGGGGGGGGGTGCAGTAACGCCATTCAAATACCACAGCACAAGTCTAAACGAAGTGGTGAATTGTGTCGCTCAAATTGCTCGCTTTGAGCTCCAGCTTTGACTCTCACAAATTGCTTCCCGACCACTGATATGTCGGAATGTCTCATATGCCAGCACGTGCCGGCACAATGCCGGCACACGAAATCCTACTCTATTCACGTGCTCGAGCAACCGGCTTAACAGAGCCTGCCGAAATATCGCCACCATTGGCCACGTCGGACAAGTACAAAGTGCATGTGTTCAACAGATAATTACTGGAAAATGGTGTAATTAAAGCAGGTGATAATTTTCATCCAGTGTGCTCGTCCTATCTGGACAGAAGTGATAAATGGGCGGACATGGGCCAGCAAACTAGCGACCGGGCATTATTTGATAACGAAGGTCTAGCGCTGTGTTCAATGGATGGTTGAATCATGGATGGGACGACCCGCATTTCAAACGGTTGCCGAGAGCGAAAACGGGGCGGAGTACAGGTAGCTGTATTACAGAGGGTGTAGCTAGAAATGGTCATGGATCCCAAATATTTCATGAATGGTGCGTTAGAACATCTCAAAGATGGCGTCCTAGGGGGCTCAGTGAGAGTCCTCTGGCATGGCCAATTATTTCAATCTGTTGAGAAAACAAGTCACAACTAATTGCTTTTTGCTATAATTAAAATTACGAAAGCACTGTCAACATACAAATGTATATAATCGCAACAATTATATTTGCCTCATTTGCAATTAAAATTCTCTCGTGGATATTTTCAGAGTCCAGCGTTTTTGTCCCACGAAAATGATAATTGCGAGCATTGTTTTCAAGTAGGCCTCGTGTGGGCTGTTCTGTTTATGGATGCCCGAGGCGTCGGTTCTAGGCGCTAGGCCCATGCCCATCGATCCGACGTCGGCCCGTTATGAGCGGCTGGAAAAGCGACGACCGACGCCCTGCGACGCTGCCACGAGATGTACACAAAGAAGCGACAATTACCACAAGACAGCAGGAGAAGAAAGGATTGCCCCCTTCCCCGCAAACACGTTCCGTTCAGTTTGCCTGATGTGGGAAATAATTAATTGCTCCGACCAGCATTGGAATTATTCTTGCCACATCTGAAGATGGAAATGGAATTTTCGGCGACGTCGAGCGGGCTTTGGGGGTAGATGGGAAACGTAGGAGGGAGTATACACTGTCCCAACAAATTACCGCGGGCTAATTAAATCCCATAAGCGCCACAGGAGAGGAAGATTGTTCGTTATACGCAAGTGCAGGAGGAAAATGGCTACTGAAAAATTAACAAGGCTCGCTGATTATACGGTGTTAGCGATAAGATTTGCGAACGTATACATTTTCGCAAGAGAGAGAGAGATTCTTGGGAATGGACGCTAGAAGGAGAAGACTCAAAGTCTAAACTAGTGGAGGCGTAACAACAGGCTTGGATAAATATCATCATCTCTGCAAAAAATAAAATAAAAGCCAATTACAGAGGATGATCAAATCTTGACTTTGGCGGCCGGCGACAAAAGCAAGAGTAGAGATGAAGAATGTTTACTTTAGACGATAATCAGAAAATATATCAACATTCCAAAAACGAACTTTGTAAGATAAAGAATAGAGAACATCTTGTAGAAGCGAGCCTGTCATCTGATATCTTTCCACCACAAAGGACTTCTCATGGTTTGCTTACTCGAGCTCTTAGACTAGAAAATCACGCATAAAAATGAAAAAGTTGTGATCCCAAGCGATCCCATTTGCTACTAACTTTCAAATGAACTTATGCTGTAAGAGGAAATCCCACAAGATTAAGAAGACACATAAGCTCTAATTCAAGTTCCAATTCGAAACTCTTCAGCGTTTAATTCCCTGTCGGAGAAAGCAGAAAGGACAATTGCCAAACAACCACTTGCCTATGAAATCCTAGAAATCTTCCGTTATTGTGTGTCTAGAAGCCTGCAAGTTTCTTGTATAAAGTGAATAATGACAAAGCGGCAACCAAAAGACAACTACATCTCTGATGTAGCTGAGAATGACAGCCTCCTCGGAAGCTTTGACAACTACAGCTGCCGGAATTATCCTGAGCGGCAAGGTATCAAACCATCAGAGTATCACTTTTAGCAGCACATCGTGACAAATATGCGCTGTGAAACCTTCCGCAACAAAGATTCATGGCATTTTCTCGTGACACTCGCTAAAATAATATACGAACTAGAGGCAAGTGTAATAAAGGTGAGCATCAATCATTTGTGGAACATTTTCAATAGTCAACGGCTAAAGCGTTGCGATTTGCAGATGTGATATACCGTGTGATATTCACGTGCGGAAGGATTTTTGCCAATTGTAAAGTAGAATGAGCAGTTTGTACTTGTCCTGATGGTACCTACCAAGGCATTAATCGTTTATTTCACAGGAGGTGGAATAGGCTGGTGGCATAACAGTGAATGCAAACATTCAACATTAAAAGTGACACTTCACAAAATTCAACGAAATTCTTCAAATGATGCTCGTATGATTCGCACACTTTGATAAAGAGATCTATGTGAAAGATATGTAATTTTTTCTTCTAGTGGTTGACCCAGTTAAAGTCTACTAGAAAACAATCGCTAAGGGCTCCTGTATCTGTTTTTAATATCATCTCTATCAATAAAAACACAATTTTTACCATCAACACCAGGCTTCATAGAAATGCATCCATTCGGTTCTTCCACGAGTTTTTGTGTTGTTATATTTCTGGTTTCATATTTTTCTCTTGAATTTCATTCCCTAGAAGATCCTCATGAAACGAGAACATTCAGCAATTTAAAAACAAAACCTCAACCCCTTGTTTTGTTATTGCTATATATTTCCGAACAAAAACCAGTTCGTTTTCCGTTCAAAGAAAAGAAAAACTAAACCGTACTAAAAAACTGAAACTTATTTTACTTTCAAGTTCCTACAACCTAACGAAAACCACAAACTCCATCCAGGAATCAGAATTTACCGATGTCACACTTTAGAGTCAAATAACTCACACATCTCAATTGCAAGAAGCTTCATGCTGTCGCCGTAATGACCCTTCATATCTGCCATACCTTTGACGTGTTTTCTTTAATGATCCTTCATGAGCTATACGACGACACAAAATGAGCTGACTGACATCCCTATCACAGATTGCTTCGGGGGTGCACAGAACTAATTAAGTCTCATCTCTAGAGCTGCTAGGCGACGATATGCCGTGCAATCAGTCTCTCACAGCAAACTGTACCCCACACCAAACCTTTCCAACCTTTTACCTCATTATGGTTCCACCCTGGATCACTTGCGAACCTCATGTCTAAAATCCACTAGGGGCACATAGTATGCTTGAACGGGGAAGGTTCATCTACTCACTCGAATGTGTTCAGTGAAATGTGGGATGCGATTTAGTTTTGCGAGATTGATTTGCATGGACGATGGAGTTAGCCGTTCTAATGTTTCTGCGTGGATTTTGACAGAATAGAGTATAGATGACAGAATAGATGATTGTTGTATGAGTCTTCCTGGTTGTACTTTATGGAAGTAGACCGTTTCGATAAGTTTGAACGACTAAGGGTTTCGGAAGAGTGTGGCGTCGTAAAGCCGAATCAGTTAATGGGGAAAATTTTTGGATAAGCATCCATATTATAGGTACTTAATGTTGCTATGCTTGGGGGCGAAACTTTACTAAAATGCTGACTTTTGGTTTGTCTCCATATTCTATATCTAGCTAGTTATTTAAGACATGACTCGAACCTTCAGTTCAAAACAGGTGACTGAGAAAACTTGAGTGCCTTGGATTCATTTCATAAAATGTTTCTAAAGCAAGTTTCTTTCTGTTTGTACAAAATTATGTAAAATTTGAGTAAACTTCTGAGAAGCAATTTCGTGCAATGTTTAATAATCCATATGTAAATTGCAAGCTCCTTGAAAACGGTGAGCTGCTTGTTTGTGCTTAATTGAATGGGTATATAAAATAGCAATGAAACATCCCCCAGTTTCTGCCGACCAATGAAAAAATTCCAGGAGTTATATTGTTAATAATATTTCAGGACAATACGTTTCGCGAGGGTCTTATTCTTTTCATGACCACGCAAAAGCAGTCGGAAAAACAAATTGCAAGGAAGGGAAAGTGAAACTGGCTGGTAAATAGTACCTCAATTACCTCGTAGCCATAGGCACGTGAAGGCAACGCTGCAAGCGTGCACGCATAGACGCATTTAATTGCGAAAATAATTTCTTAAGAAAATCGCCCAAGTTTCATTCACTTTTTATTAACACGAAGAAAAATTCCTGGAAAATTCCTTTTCAACACACAAAAGAAAAATACGAACATTCTTTCACAATACTTCCAGAAATAACAAGCTTTATCTAATATTCGTAACGCAAACAGCACAACTACGGACCAAAGAAAAGCCATAACGTCTTAAAGCCACAGAAAACTTTCCTAGATGACCGATTTTCCATTTCTCATTCAAACCTGCACGTGAACACTATTTCCACATTTGGCACATCAAAGCGCAAAGGGTGTAAAACATCAACATCATTAATGGACACGGTTAGTTAACGTCTTAACACGTCTTTGCAGTTCTCAGCCAATAGAGAGCCTTCAGCAGCCCTTCGAGGAAAGAAAACACCGAGCACTTAGTGACGGTAGCCACCAGTATCGAGTTTCTCGAAGCCACGGCAGGAAAAGCGCCTCGCGCAACGCACACCTTGAGATTAATTCGACGCATTTCCACGCATTTCCACGCATTCCCATGTGCGTGGTGCGGTTCGAGCTTGGCACGGGCAGGGCGAGAGCTTGCAATTAAAGCAGATAGCAACATGACTGAATAGCAAATGGCGCGCCCCTGTCGAGGGGACCGAAGGCACATTTGAAATGGATCAGTTAAATATCTATGAGGAGGGGGAGATATTTCCCGAGGTAGAAAGAAAAGAAACGAAACGAAGAAAGAAAGTATGAGAAAGTCTCAGAAGCTACGAAAACCGATGTTAACATAAGATCTAGAGACGTCTCGCATTTCCGTTGGAATGTACACAGGTTTTTTACCTTTTTACCTTTTTTTTTTTTTTATTTATACACAAGCTAGCTTCTACAACGAATAGCATTTTCTAAAATTCAACATTACACCTCGAAAAAAGGTTTTATTGCGACGGTATTATGCTTAGCGAATAGCAATACATAAATCAAAATGAGAAATTGGGACGGAGCGCAGGAAAAGCAACGACCCGGCGACGTTCGATCGATAAGATTGCTCGCAGAGGCGAACGTGGTCTATGCAACCGTGACCGTTATTCAGCACGGGCACACCAAGCAGTATATCTAACGTATATTATTGTTTTTGTTAATGAATCGCTGAGTTGAGATAGCCGTTTATTAACACGGTGATTACCAAGGTGTCCTGCTAACGAAGACGCATCACTCCACTTCCGTTCATTTCTGGTATCGTGGAGGCACAAACTTCGGTAGATAGAACTTATGGATTCGAATGAAAACAATACAAATATAATAAAACGTTGTCTGTGTGCTTCTATATTTAGAAGTGTGGGTACGCGGTACTTCTCGTGGTATTTCTAGCAAATCGTAATGCTCCTATTATCAGGTGTCTCACCCTCTACAAAGGCGAAAGTCAACACAACCACAAAACCATTAGCAAGAGTGGTTGACCTTTTTACCACCCCGTGCCCACTACGCATCTACCTACACACTATCCTTAGAGTAAAATGAAACGGAGGTTGTTTCGCATTGTATCTCGGATCGTGAAGCAAGTCAGGTTTAATAAGATGGTCCATCAGTATCAACGTGAAAGTCGTTATTCTGGAAGAGGCAGAGATTTGGTGGAAGTCGAGATGGTCTGCAGCCCGTGGATCGCAGAGTGATAGACGGTTAACCCAGTTTTGGTACCTCGGTGTCACGATAAGGGCGACAGCCACCGAGCACAGTGTTAAGCAGTCACGCGACCAAGATGGAAGATGAGATAACAGAAGGGAAGAGGTGATCACTTTAAGAGCTTTCGAGAAAAAAGTCTTTGTCTTTTGTTATCTAAAAGGAAAATAAGGGACATTTTCAGATTGGGAAACGGTTTTACTATATAGTTTTGTTTGAAGTCTTTTGTAATATGACCGCAACTTTTAAAGTGTTTTATGTCACTGTAGCCACTCGCAAGACTAAAGGTTATAAAAATAATATTTAAAATAATATAGTAATTTAATATTAAATTAAATAATATTTAAATAATAATAATAATGATATTTTTAATTTTTTAAGATGTTTTGTTTTTAAATGGAAGTAATAAATAGGTCAACTACATTGCTGTTGATATCAATCAATTTTTCAGGATAATGGAAAAGTTTTATTAATGTCAGCACAGCACGTCAGGCGAGAAGCCTAATGGAAGAAAACTGTCTGATGAAGAATATGAACCATTTCATGCGCACAGAACGATAACGATAAAGAAAATACGATTCACTAGAAGACGTGTGCACACTGTTCTATATTGATCGTTAGGAACTGTGGCGTCAAAAAGTTACACGGTTGGGAGAACAGCGAGAAGAAAACAGGAGGAAACCGCGAGATGAACGTATCATGTGAAAGACCAGAAAAACATTTTTTTTTGTTACTAGACGAAATTAAAGAAGTGACGTAACTAACGGATGATTTTAATCGTATAAAATGATGGAAAATTTGAGTTAAAAATGCTTTAAGTTTGACTTAAGCTGGTCATTACTTTAAATTGTGTGTGCGGAAATGGCACCTTTTCATACAAACACCATTTATATACAAAATGACTTGACTTTATGATTTATCCACGGCAATTATCAAACGTGTGGCTTTGGCCATGTGCAGTTATTTGTGGTTTTAGAGCATAGATCATACTTTTTACCGTGCTGATAGCTAAGAACTGAACAATAAAATCATAGCCATCAACGACCCAGAACATTAATTGAGAGTTATTGCGTAAATTACGACCGCAGAGTTTAATGCGCAATATACGTCAGTGAACTGAATTCATTGTGGAGGCGCCGCATTTTCTTGCCAGCAACCAACCGCAGATGAAGGATGATAAGATTTTCTTGTAGAACTTTGGAACAAACAGATGCCAAGGGAATGTCACGCATAAGCTGCTTGCGTAAGTACGAATTTTCATATTGATTTTGATTTAAGACCCTCTACCCCGGCCATATATTTCAAATTCGTTGGTTCCACCTAACAAGAATCTAATAAATCACAGTCGACAGTCGTTCCAAAAGTTATTTTCTGGCCACTGATAAAATGCGACATTGGTTTTTGTGTCGTAATTTAATTTTTTTACTGACATTTATTTGAGAGTTATTCGTAGGCAAAAAAAAAATCTGTTTATAAATTCTAAGTAATCGTGTCATTCGTAATAACTTTTTGTTGGTTGATTTCAGCAGCACATTTCGAGAATCAGGGCTAATTTGGCCTCGACCTCACCGCAGGTTCATTCGAAATTGTAGGTACTCAACTAAAACCCTAATGCGTCAAAAGCCAAAACTTGTCAAAATCTTGAACAAATTATAAGTCCCTGTAATTTCTTCAAGTGAGCTTAATTGAGCTTATATTTCGATAAACATCTCCAAAATCGCAAACTCAACAGCTATTCACGGAACTGAGCTCGGATACCGTGCCTCCCAATACGGGAAGTAATCTTTTCTAAGCTCAATCAAGCTGTCGAACAAACCCCGTAGTGGCTTGACAATCTGAATATACCACCATTCCAAACTTGGGATGAGTGGACAGCGTTAATCAATTCTACCAGCAGACTATTTTCCCTCCACCAAACTGCGATGCGAAATAATGCTCGATATATAGTGAAATACAACAAAGCAATCAGTCAGACGTACGTTTTTCATTTTCACTCTGCACGTATAGATAGCGCCGCGTGGATGAAAATCAAAATGAAAAGCCGTGTGTGCTGCTAGAAAAGTAGGGCAACTAAACAAAGTGTTGGATTTTCTATTGCTGGTTTTGATTGTTCAGGAACGCTTTTACATACCTAGCTCTGCGGCGATGTACCACGAGGTGGACAAAAGTGATTAATTGTGAAAAGGATTGCAGCTTCGTTGTCGCCACGTGAAATTACAATTACATTTCCTATATTTAGACGCAAAAAATAAACGGTGACAAAAAGAAGATTTCTGTTGACTGTAATAAGGGTTTACGTAGATACATCGCTGTTATTGACTTTAAAATAGAAATCTAATTAAAGTACTAAGTATAAAGTTGTGACTGTATAATATTCGAGCCGCCAATTTAAAAGCCATGTGTATGAATTTGGTTGCAGAAGCTTTTATGACAAAATTGTTCTCATGATTTTCATGAAATCACGCAGCGACCACTGTAACAGCCAACTCATCACAAAAAATGTATGTAAATCTAAACCAAATATTACTGACACTATATATAATATCGCGGAAAAAACACTTCAATCATTCCTGGTCGTCAATCGCCTTTTACAAGCATATTGGATAACTGAAAATAAGCATGCATGTCGGTCGTACATAATAATATGCATTGCAGGCACATGAAAGAAACGTGCATACAGCCAAAGAGTGCAATGGCATCTACACAAGAGCGATATCGACGCAATTTTACGGCCACTGCCTTCTGTCGAACTCCAATAACAGCGCTAGCAAAAAAAAAGAGTCCATAAAGGTTAGCATATTCATACGATATCGCGTAGCCATTTTACATACAATAATTGCAATTTTCCACAGGTTAACGTGATTTTTCATTCCGTTTTGATCCTGGAAAACGCGAGTCAGATTTCACAGAACTCCATTATTGACCGTTACAAGCGAGCAGAGACGCTGATCGAAAACAGTGACGCCGCGACGCCGGGCGTCCTTTATTAGCCCGAAACTACACGGAGAATTAACTCGACGTCGGGAACAACGAGAACGCTAACGAGTATTTTAACACACGGTAATTACAAAACTGTAAGCGTCAGCGAGCTCGCGACGCTTTTTAGGACGGCGTCGGCGTCAAGGAAGTAGGCTGGGACACAGCGTCGCGACGCCGCTCTCTACACTTCGCTAACTGTGCGATCGTGACGCGATAACAATCAAAGAGAGACGACTGTGCGGCGGCGGTCGCTTCTTTGGGGGTGCGAGATGTAAGTTACTTGCAGATGTACTCTCCCGATGACATGGCGAGAGGGGGTGGTTACATCTTTGTTCGAACCAGGCGGGAAGCTTTAAGAGAAAGTAATTTATTTTAGGTGCACGTGATATAATCAGACAGGATAACGAGATGTAGACATTTTATCGTGTTAGTTGGTTTTAAATTGGGTTGCAATACTAAATGCAATTTTATGAGGCGGTGCGAAATTTCGTTTTAAAAAAGTTTATTAGATTAAGACTTCCAATATCCGTGTTTAAATCAAAGAAAGATTGTGTTTCCGATTTTTTTTTTTACTGCTAAGGGCGACACGGTATATGGGTTCACGCGGGTGCACGCACACCTACTCCGCGTTCCAGAGCTCTTCAAAGGGCGAGTTATGTAATGTTGGCAGTAGATTCTGTGACGGCAAAAATGCATGATTCCGGTCCTGACACATAGATTTCATTGAAAACCGATCTGCTGTTTGCAAGAATTATAATAATGATGACGTGACTTGTTTTAATTAAAAAGCACTACGCTGGCGCAGACTGTGCTTTTGATGTTAGACTATATAAATCAATGAGACACTTCGTTAAAATTTTTTCGAAAAAAAGAAAAAACACCCTTATAAAGGAAATAATTGAATGCGAGGGTGATTTCGAGTGTGAATTGAAACTGGACTGAGCGTTAATTAACATGTGATGTTTGTATCGCAAATTTATACCTACGAGAATGCAATTTTAAAGTTTATAAACGCTTAGATGTTTTTTTAGTTGTTGCAGAAAACTGCTTCTGGCTGTTTTGACGAAAATAAAAAAAGTAGTCGAACCTTGAACCGTCATGTGAGCCCACCTCGCTGGATCGCAATGCAATTTGTTATTCCTATACACGCAAAGTGAAAGTAGACGCTATTTTTCCCTATTTTTTTTTTAACGTAAAATGGAATTTAAAATTGATAGCCATGTTGTGTAAGAAGATTGTTTCCACGCCTGTTTGCGAAACCGTCAAAGCTGTAGAGCAAACGAGATTGACTACCATTCGATCGGTCCGCGAAACGCCGTGATAAACATTGAATCGAAAAGCCAAATGAGAAAACCCTGATACTCTTTCAAAAGTAAAAGAAGAAATAAATCAATAGAAATCGCTTCCTGGAACGGAATAAAGCCAGCTAATTTATCTTATTCATTCCTAAACAATGCGCATCTAATGCTTTATTCCCCCATAGCATTGATTCTAAATCTACATTGAACGCGACGGCTTTATTCATGGATTTATGGGCAATCTTTGTGAACATTTTAAGGATGATCGCTTCTTATAGTTAGTGCACTGGATTAATTGAATTATAATAAGCACTAAATTGTAACAATCCATTAGAAAAGTGGACGATTGTGATTGTAATAATAATCTTACCATTTATTTATTCATTGCGTGAATCACTTCAATCAGTAGTTTTATTAAATTGAGTTCTATCGCCCCCTAACAATCCCTTGCAGTTAAGAGATTTCAGTAAATCTAATCGATCAATTTGGGAGAACTCAGTGGAAATGAGAAATCGTAACTAATGTTGTGTGAAATGTTCAGTGCGGCTATTTATTGGGTTTATTATTCAGCCATTAAAAACTAGAAGCAATCATGATGGCATGCACACTGACCGTGACATCGATTTCCTTATCATGACATCGATGACATTGACATCATAGAATCATTACGAGTAAGATTATCTATGTAACAATATGTAAATGGTGTTATTAACTCCCGAAACTAAATTGATATCGCTCATTAATGCTTTAGTTATAAAATGAGAGAAAACTTGAAAAATCTCTGACCGAAAATTATGAAATTTGGCTCTTTCCAAATAGGTGCGTAAAAAGATAGCATTTAAGAATGACATAGAGACAATTTTCGGCCTAGTAACGGAAAATGCTAAAAAAAAATGCGAATTTTCAATTTAACAATTGCTGATTTTCCAAAGAAATCTACACAAAAATAACGTTTCGATCCGACATTTTGTTCAAAAACCACAACAAGCTAACAATGACAACGTGTTTAGTTTTGGATGCTATTTTCATGTCGATGGAGGTGCCGTGCGCGAACTGTTTGTCAACTGTAGACGATGACGATTGTAAAAAATATTGATTTTTTTAAAACTACTGTTTTGACGCCCTATTTTGACAACAGAGCGTCTCTCTATTCCCTTTCCACTGAAATAAAATCGGAACCTAAGAATCGTAGGACCAATGTCCACTGTACCGAAAAGTTCAGCAGACGAAATCAGGTTCACGTCACACAAAACCAGTCAGGGAACCTCAAAAGCCGCTGAAAATCTATCCGATCTATAGATCCCCGCTTGAACCCAATACAGAAGACCCCGTGTCTATATACCTTTCCTGCAAAAATAAATGTGCCATATAGGCCGACGTCGACCGTCTCTGAGGTAGATGCTCGTTAAAACCGGGGATCCACGTCGCTCGTCGACTCTTTGATGGGTGAAAGATTCGAGCTGGTAATTGATACCTCTCTCTTTGAAAAGTTCGCTAGTCTGGTGCGCGATTTATCAACGGCCCGGCGCGACTTCCGCGCGAAACTTACTTCATCCGTTTCTCGAGATCGTGAGCCGGGCGAAAGAGAGGTGTTAAAATTGAAATTGCGATTTCTCATTCAAAAAATAACGATGATGCCATCATCTGGTCCATTATTCATGCTCGGAAGAAAATTAGAATTTCAGATCGATTTGGTGTAAGAATTTTCTGTGCAGGTTTTCTGTTGCGAGTGAAATACATAGTTGTGCGGATTAATTTTTCCGGTTCGTTTACAATTGGAAATCGCCGGAAAACTTATGTCATAAAACAAGTTTTATTCAAAAAGAGATTAAATAAAAACTTGCCTCTGAACGCAACCCGCAGAACTAAACCTGGCACCTCCACTTTAAAAACGACTTGAATGAAATACAGTGGAAGACGAGAAGTGCACAAGAGTAGACAATTTCATCCTTTTTATTTACTGCATCAAGTATTAAAAATATATGTGTATCTGAGTGAAACTTAACGAAGTTACGCCTGAATGCAGCCCGCAGTACTCATACACCTCCTCATAAAGATTGAAGGTATAAAATTTCGACTGTTGTTTTTTCACGAGCGTTGCACTAGAAGAGTATTTACTGTGCACTATGCAATCGCATAAAACAATGATTTTGCCCACATGTCATGGTGAGACTTAAACTTTACTAAGTAACTCCTAAAAGCAACCCGCAGAGCAAAGTATGGCACTTCCACACTGAAAATTTTATTTCCTAGACAATAAAATATACTAAATCATTAATTATACGTAACAACTTGTTTCCTTAAGCCAATCCAAGCACTTTCAAATAAACAAACACAACTGGGAAGTCGAAACCGTTCTCGGTTTTCCTCCACTACAGCTCTCGAGCGTAATTGCTTTATTTTTCACTGGATGGTGGTGTGGTGGTACGCCATTGTGCACCTAACTTATTCATGATACGCGACACAGTTCGCTCGCTCGACTCTAGACGACGCGGCTAATTAATTAATTCGGCTTTTTCGTTCAAAATGAAGTGCAGTTCGGGTGCACTACCATGTTGCACCACGTGCATCGAACGACGGCCGCCAGTAAAGTTTCTCGATTGTGCAGGACGAGGACCACGATGAACATTGACTCAAGCGTCGGGTGGGAGCTACATTTCATTGTTTAATTAACTGTCTTTAAATCATAAAGGTCTGTGTGATTAAAATTGCTCAAAAAGTAGCTGGAGGCTTAAACATTATCTTTAGATTTCTATGTCATATTAGACTATTTTGCAAACAAGTGGATGTGTTGGAAAAAAATATACATGGACATTACACAAAAATGCAACCGAAATTTGTTTTTTTTCATAAAAAAAACTTTCAAAACTCATGTTCTAACACGATGTTTGACTTTAAAGGTGGTCTCAAGCTGTACAAACGATAAGAGAACGCCATTCTGGCAACAACGCAATGTAATGTATACGTGTCATGCCCTAATAATTCACTCAATTAATTTCTAAAAAGCAATCACGATAATGTTATGAAATAACCGCGAACAAAATTGGCATCCAACCGAGCAGATTGATTGCACGACGAATGCGGCACGATTGGGAGACGAATAAAATAAAGTGGGAAATCAAATTTCCCACCAGCCCGCACGGGAGGGAGCGAGCTGGCGGAGACGGCGATAGAGAAAAGCGACGCCAAATTATTTTCGGAACCCATTTAATGTTGGCTGGTATTTGGGCGGGGTTGGGGTTAGAGGGGAGGGGGGGGGGGGGAGCACAAGGCCAGAGTTCAATTCGATAATCTTTCTCAAACGAGGTTAAGATTTGCAAATTTTGGATGCTATTCAGAATTTTCAGGTCACTTTGTCTTGTTACTCGTGTCCGTATAGACAATCAAGGTATTCGGTTATCGAAGTTAGAAGCGAAAAGAGTTTTTTAAGATCTTATCCATAGATTCTGCACCATCTTCGCAGTCAAGACATCGACGGCAACAAGGCACCGAAGAGTTAAGCGACACCCCGCTGCACTTGAAGGCGCCGATCTGTCTGCGATAGAGGCAAACGCTGCGCAAGTCGCGTTGCCCACGGCAATGTTCGCTGTTCAATGCAGCATAGCCTCAATATCATCTCGGTGCGCAGTAAGACTCACCTGAAAAACGAAAGAAACATGTCGATAAGATTTATGTGTATTGAAAAGAATCAAGAACAGAATTTTCTTTACTATGACATGCCGTTCATTTCTCTGGGGCAACGGAAGAGTTATGGGATCCAAGTGTAATATATTTTCTTCCACCATGCAATATTTTTACTGTATAATTCGTTTTTTTCTTTCTATTTGAAACGAATAAAGTGCATTTATTTATAAGAGCGCGACCTCTGGCGCAACTTTGACACATCTTTCATTTTAACCCGTTCATTTCTTTAAACGCTACCAAATGCAGGGGATGTTTTTTTCTCACAAAATAAAACTCAAAATAAAACTCTACCCCTAGCGGGAGTGTTGTTTATTTTCTCTCACTGAACTTGAGCGTTGTCTGACTCAATTTTAACCACACAATTCATTGTCTCAGAGTAAGTGTGGATCGTTACGCAGGCCTGATACGGAGCCAGATAGTTATTGTAGCTAGCTAGCTAGTGTAGAGTGTCAGCAATAATGCACTGTGCATATCCCTAATCTAATTTCACCAGCCACGGTGCCGAGACGAAACAGTTTGCATGTAAATACCACGGCTTAAAGCGAACGCTAACCCCGTGCTACTGTTTGGAAGAAAACAGCCCCCGGTCCCCATTGGCTGCCTCTGCGACCAATAAAAACTTAATAATTACCACTCAAATCGTTGTTATTTCCGCTGATTATTTGTCAGATATACTCTATTTTTGAAGTATTGCAATGATTATATAATCTTGGTGTCATGGAAATAAACATGATTTTAATATCTGTAAAGACTCGTCCATTAGTCATGCCAACCTTTTATAAAAACCTTCATTCGCAGAAATCACTGCTAGCGCATTTTTTTTCGGTTCAAACTCAATTTCCATAGAGCTGCACTCTTGTGTAAAAGCAGACCTTTAGTGTCAGAGGCCAAAATGCGTTTGTTCTCGTTACGGCCTGCGAGTTCAGCTCCAAGTAAAACGAGATAGCACGCGCATTACGTATGATATAAATGTCAAAGCGTCATCATCCCCGATGATTTTAATGATATTATTCAAATATTAACACATTTGACTGACAATCCTTTGCCCGTATATTCGCGTCGAAGCTGCTTGTAGGTACCATGTTCAAATCCTTTGTGAGACATGCGAATGGAGTAATTTGGTTTCGTATGGTGCTCGACGCCATAGGCCGGGTATTCGGGCCCAGGATCAGAATTCGGGTCACGCGTGTTTCATCAGGACGTGGATTGATCGACTGATCTAGAGAAGGGTGTCTACTTTCTGCCAGTTTCTGGTTCCTCTGTGTTGTAGTGTGTTGGTGGGCTGCAAATCTATATGGTGGTGGTGGTGGTGGCAAGGTAAATGGTGGTTAACGCAGAACTGACGAGAAAACATAGAAGGCATAGAAATCGACTGCATAACTTTGTTTTGTATAAGAAATACTAGCAAATTGATTTCCCGGATATAAACAGCGATTTGGGATGCGAATCGCAGCGCGGTTGTAAGAAATTATGAGAGTTTTGCTTTGAGTCTAATGACCTCTCCGTCGGAAGGAAATAAGATGAAGCATCGGACCAAAAAAAGTGTACGAAAGCGCCGAGTGGCTGGCGAGGAAACGGCCGAGAAAAAAATGCGTATTAATCAAATTGGCCAACATTATCCGAGCATTCATACTCGTGTAAAGTTGAACGAAGTATAATTCACTCCCCCCCCCCCCCCGTCGTTGGTCTTGGGGAGTCGTCTCCCTCGTTTCAATCATTAATATCGATTTCACATTAAAATATCCGCCACTTTTGTTAGGGTGCGTGCACCGAAAAAAAGGAAATCATAAGACTTGTTGTCAGCATGGCGGGAATAAAATCTGCAACCTCGACCTATGACTGATCCCGGAAAGGGAAGCTATGCCAGTGACAACGAAAGGGGATTCCAATAGACCGACATTTTTCTTACAGAAGAACCAGTGCAGAAGGGCGCATCTATATAAAACTAAAATTCTATAAATTATTAAAACTTTTCCCCTTTCTTTGTCCGCATATCGCTGTTGGTTCCAATACACGCGATATGCCTTTGCCTCACTTACTTAAATGAGTTACCATTGTAGCGGATCTCACCGGAAGAAAGATTGATCCGAAATGTCATATAATTTCAACTAATTGATCGAAGTCCAGACAGGAGCAACATGCCGTATTCAAGAAACAAGGAAATGTAAAAGCAAAGCAATGTCAATTCCTGGCTTTTAGCTTGCTTTCATTGTGGCTGCGAATCCTTGACCGAAAGTGTACGATAGCATGATTAATGGATCCTAGATGCAGATTATGCATTTCATGTCTTCCGTGCACAATTGCATCCTCCTCAATGCAGACAGATCCCACAACACTCCATCGCGCTATACACGCCCGCAAGCCGGTTTAAGTTATTATTTATACACAAATCGATATGTACCCCGACCAATCCCAGCACTTCTCGCTAATCACTCGTGTTAATTAGAGAAAACTAATCGGCACGTTAATGTGAAGCCCATCTGCAAACGTTGGCTGCTTCCCAGACACTCTCGGTGCCAACTTCGAGATGCCACTGCCATCTTCCGGTGACCTCCTTTAGTCAATCCAGAGTCTGCCAGTCTATCTTTCGTTTATATCGCCTGTTCCAAACCGATCCATTATTCTTTGTACACCACATGCTGTTTGCAAAATGAGAGGGAGACACTTTATTGAGAGAGCTGGCAAAACTCGGGACAGAAATGAGGAATGGCTAACGTCATGGTGAAAATTTGCTGCAAATGGATATAGAATTTATAAATCGATTTGTGTTTATATGGATTGTTTTCCAATTCACATTATTGATGATACATCAACTACAAGTGTCAGTGTTTTTTTTTTTATCTACACAAACGCAGTGTTTCAAAAATCACGGAAGTTATGCCACCAATTTACACCAATCAAAAAAAAAAAAACCCGTTCATTCAAAATTCCTTTCAAAACTTGCACATAAACTCGGGGTGGTCTCGAACACAGTGACAATGTAATCCATCAATTTATACACATGTTATGCCGGGCGACGTAATTAATACACTGAACGCTAGATGATAAAATGGCAAACAACAATATGATCAATCGCCTTATCCCAGCGGTGATGGCAGCGTGACAATATCCATCACCAATCATGCCTGCGAAAGTGTGTCGCCCGCCACGTCGCGTTCCGGTAAATGCCAGGAAAATGGGGAAAATGCCACGAAGCATTGACACGACGTTGCTCGTCTGCTGGGAGCTCAACGACGCAAGGCAAAAAACGTGTTTTTCTTGGTAGAAGCGACATGTTCACAAAGACAAGGAAACTTAAGGGACACGTAGTATTCCTTTTAGCACTTAGCCAACAGATACGGAACTCTCCTGTCATTAAGTTCGTATGATACCTGATGTTACTTTGAAAATTGTAAGTACGACACATACAAGACGGTTACAAGAAGAAGTTGTGTTTCACGTGACACAATTTCATTGTTTTCTTCGTTATTGTGGATGAACTTTTGAACGATTCGCTTAAAAAAATAAAATGCCACCGAACGTGGCTTGTGACTAATTTTCTGACACGAGGCCTATTTTGTGTGACGTTCCACCGAGCTTTTCAAAACGAAAAAAAAGGACACCGGCTAAACTCTGTGCGTCATCGCAATGAACTCGACTCGACGAAGATTTGAAACGGCATGCCTGAACCATTTACACTCGTTTCTACACAATGGGCCTAACGCTTGCGGACTCGTTTGTGAAAGGAGCTGACACTGCAAACTCGTATCTCAATCAACTGGCATCTCGATGATTGGATAAAAGCTAAAACACACACGAATTGGCACCAACCAAAATGTCATTCACGAAAAGCCTCGTTAACCAAATACACAATCACTATCGGTATTATTATATAATCGCAATTGTTTGGCGCTTACACAATAGAACCAAGTTGATTTCATGCAGAACTCATCTGTCCAGAGACACAATGGTAGTGTCATTGTGACGTTAAAGTACGCAATAACACAGCTCGTTTTCGCTCCAAGTCCTCTCGAGAAAAGCGTTGACTGGCTGTCTGCTGGCTGCGTTGTTAGCGCGATGGCGAAGAAAAACTTCTGCGTTTGTCATTTACACCACAGATTTATATAATAATGCGACGACAAGATAAGTAATAAGCGACTGAAGATTTAAATCTCTAGAAACTACAGCGTAGTACGCAGCGCGTTCAGGGATATTGCAATAAATAAGAACGAAAAAGGACAGCAAAAGACGCCCACCTCAACGGTGTAGACCTTAAATAGCGACATATATAAAAAAAGCATGGGTACTGTTTTGTTTCCCATACATTTTTCAGCGAATGAAGCGTCTGACAGCAAGTGGCGTCGCGACGCTCCCACGAGCGTCGTGGTCTTTGTCAGCAGTTTTTCAATCAATTTCCTCGGCGCGTCCGACGTCGCTGCTTCGTTCCTATACGCTCGTATGACGTCGTTGTTTACAGCGCAGCTCGGGCGCTCGTCCGTGAAAATTAATTAAGAAGATTAATTGCAGGCGCTTAGCTCGCGAGACGTCATAATAAATGTCTCGGATGTGAATAGCAAGGATTGTTGAACAAGTTCACCCGAAGACGTCGCTGCACTGCAGTGAAAGTAATTCGAAAAGCAAATCGAAACGTTTTCTTGCGAATTACAACAGATTAATCACGAAGAATGTCCATTGCAAATAACGAAAACAAGACGCGCATACTTTCAATCTCTTTGAACTTTGAAGAACTTTGTGAAAAATGTTTCACGTTTATTTGAAACGTTAATTTATGCGGAATGCATTCTCATTTAGCATTGCGTGTGAGACGATGTCTACGCACAAGATCGTGCGTTGGAAGATGAACACGCTTAGATTAGAAAGGGACGCTTCGCTTTGTTTGTACATGGTTTGGTAAGGGGGAGGGGTGAAGAGGCACTCTTTCTTATTCGCCTCCTCGTCGTCTTCTTAGAGATGTCCTCAGAGATGGTTTCGGTCCAGATATGTGAACAGAAACGTGGTCAGATCCAAACTATTTGTCATTCTCATACACAAGTCGAGTCCGAGTCCGAATTCGAAATCACAAACGCAGTCCGCGTACGCACGTCCGTTGCCGCACAATTCAAACGTCATCTCGTTTCATATGATATTGATTTGCTCAAAAATTTCGCATTACAGAGAACCCAGACACGGTGTAGTAGCTACATACGATGAGCAAATATTTCTCCATGAACCAGATGAAGAGCAATTTCACTGCCAAGTAAATTCAGAGAGGAAAGGTTGAAGTGGCAGTTATGACAGAGCATATAGCAAGAGTCAGTATGCGCTTGGATTGAAATTTTTGGCTCATTCAGACCGGGAAGATCTTGGCACAGCCCGAAACGCATAAAAGAGGCCGGTAGAGCAGGTACACCAGTACGATATACACCAGTGTTGAACCTTCATCTGGATTCTGAAATTCTACTTCAGATTCCTCCCGACTTTTTACACCCTAATATGAAAGAAACCAAATAAAGGAATGTATATGTGTACAAGGATATCCACTCTACACACAAGTCTAAAGGGAAAAGGAACCAGAAATAAGGGAAGAATACCCAGAGGCGGAAAATGTGAGTGGTGGGAAAACTGGCGAGACGCTAATACAAACTCTTAGTTCTGCTTACTGCACAATTGAGTCCTCCACTCAACAGCAACAGCACGAGAGTCGCGTTCACAACATTCGGATCGATTCTCAAACTCTCCTGTTTTGTTTCAAATAAGAAGTATTGGATCTCGCCGAGAGTATCTTGTTTTCAAACACGCGTCTGTAACCACCATTGGCACTGGCAGTGTGAAATAGTGTACATGCCTCTAGTCTTGTAGACTTAGACCCTAGACAATCATCGCGCCATGGAGCAAGCAGCACGGCACCAGCTGAATAGCTGGGAGCGCAGTGCCGAGGAGCAGTGTGATCCATAAATCCCTTCGGAGGTAATGGAGGATTCGTTTGTCTTGTTCCATTAACGCGTGTGGCGCGCGGATGATACGAGCGAACTGCGACGTGTAATCAACAATCAGACCCCCACCTAGCCACCCAGCAAACCACCCCCAGAAACCACCCTCGGGCTAGCAGAAGAAAAGAAACCTTGACGACAATGTAGCACGACAAAAACCATACATTAGCTCGGGGAAAAAAGAACCTTATCTGCAAAATAAACCAATAAAAGTCAGCTCCGATGGTGTGGCAAGCGTTAAAGGTATACACAATTATGTAGAAAAGCGTGGGGAGAGTAGTATGTACAATTCGTGTTTTTCTATTCTCGGCTTGCACCTTTATGTAGACTTCTTGCAGAGAGAAGAAAAACACGTACGCTACTTTTAACGTCGTTGATGTCAGGTAAGACAGATCATAACAGTTCAAGAATGCCTAACTTTTATGAAAATTCGATGAAAAAACTAGTATCCTAGCAAATTGGCACGAGGCAGATTAATGGGAGATGGGCACCGTTCAGGTAAATCCTAACGATAACATGCAAGCATGCTCGGGTGTCTTTAGAATGTGTCGCTAATTAATCAAAGAGTGATTCCTTGTATCGTGATTACTGCTATATAGTCAGTGTGCACACCGGCTGCTGCTAAATTGGCTCGAATAGCAACTAATTCCTGACGGCGACGATGGATAATTAAACTTGACGAACAATTTATGATAAAGCAGATTACGACAATTGGCATGTTGTGTCAACATGCAAAGGCGCAGGCGAAGGTACACAATTAGAACTAAATGGCACACGGGAGGGCGGCGCCAGCGAATCCCCGATCAAAGTAAGTTCGGGGAATCAACGTAGTTTATATACGGATGTGCTTGAAGAGGGACGAAAGATCGTCGAGTCTTCAATAATTCAGAGCGTCCAGGAAATTCGAACGTTTACGTTCGCTCATAACTTACCTGAAAGTTTTGATGTTTATTTTAATTTCTCTGTCCGTTCGTTCGGAACGAGTTTGACGGAAATGTGGATGATTAAAAATTATCATAAAATCTCTCATATTTCTTAATTAAAAATCAAGTTTTTCTCTCGTTTTCTTTTTAATTTGTCTTCATTATCCCGTACCGTGCGAGAGCACTCGCGGATTAATTAGGTGCTGAGCGGAAACATGGACTTCTCCGCTGGCTGGAAACCACTTGCCTTCTTTCGCGCCAGACAAAGGCAAAAATAAAGCAAAAATGCGCTGCTAGGTTGTGTACAGCTAGAGTATATAATTGCACGTCATGAGAGTGCAGCGAACTTTCTGATAACTGATCAGTTGAACTACTTTAAAGACTTGAGCTAAGAACGATTTAATATCACCGATATCAACGTAGGATAAAGGGACAGAGCGTTAGTTAGCGTACCGCTTTGATTAACGAACGGGAGTCCCGTTTCGAGGTGCCAGAATGTACAGTGGAGGTGCCCGGTTAGCGAAGGTAACCAATATTCATTACAAATGTTGCTCACTTTGCACAGAATTATCAGTTCCCGCAAAATAGAAGCATGCATACATCCATGTTTAACTAGAGAGGATCTGGCGACCTAAGATGCCTAAGTATCTGCTTCCAGGAAGAAGGTACTGCAATGCTCTGCGGGCTGCGTTCAGGGGAAAACATTTTTCTTGGAATTCTCTTTACCGAGATGCTGACCTGAAGGTAATGAGTGAAACGTGGATAAATTAGGGCTTGAAGAGCATGACAGAACGTGTTTGTGATGTTATTAATTCCAATCTCCATTATATTAACTTTCCATCATGCGGTTCTGAGGAGAGTGAGTTATGCTATCTGGAAATCTAGTTAACTGGAAACTGGAGAATTTATCAAACATTAACAAACTCTTTGTAAAATTCATGAGGTAAAGGAAGCGGTATGGTTACCAACAATAACCGCAGATAAAAAAAATTGTAATATCTTGGAAGAAAATCAATTAGTAAAATGCGTTGAAACTCCCCGAAATAATATGCCCCTCAAAACGTTGCGCACTATTTTTGTCGACAATTTCCCAGCATATTATAGCGGGAATGTAACGAAATACCAGCGCTAGTTTATTATTTTGACTAAAAAGTTACAACTTTGAGCCAGAAATGCTGTTGGGAAAGCGTAACTTTTCATCTAAGAGTCATAACATTGTATCAATGTCATCGAAAGGTTCCATCATTGGCTCCTCAAGTGCCCAGAGACGCCCTTGCACCCTCTCGCGGGGGCTGTCCCGTGCAAATTATTTACGCACTCGCTTTTAAAAATCTCATAAAATTAAGTTATTTCCTCGTAGTAAAAGTTCGCTATGAGACCCTAGGAATTTTCCTAACTATTACGAACCGAAAGGAAAACATTTTTTCAAGGCTACGTATGAGGAAAGCGTATGAAGTAGATGGAAAAGCAAAAGCAGCAGCGGAAATGTTAAAATCGGATTAGACTTTCCGAGTTGCACAACGAACTTTTGACGTCAATTTAATAACGGCTAATACATACGTAAGCTGCAACGAGTTTGCCATAAGCGAAACCGCACAGAAAAGCTTACGCTTTAATAAAGAAGACCCCAAAAACAAGGCGCACAGATATTTCACCCAACGAATGCACAACGAGTGACACAACACAATCCCTCGAACCCATGTGATCGCATCTCTCAAATCAAAATCACTCGTCACGCCACATTTCAAAAAAAGTTATACACCGAAATTTCTCAAATCCGACCCCCAATAGCAGCTAAAAGTTTCTCAAATGTCACAGCACCATATGTCTACAACTTCTTTATAGACCATTGAGTGAAAGATCAGCCAGTGATATTTCATTCAACATTTCGCCCTCTGTATTGGGAAAGCCCAGCGCGTGAATCGGTTCTCGACTCGCGACTCGCACGTTCGCGCTTTTCTAACGGTTTCTGCGAGTCGCAATGAAAGATGAGAACGAGCGCGTTCTCAATAGGAAATCGTATCGGGATACACCTTCCTTCCGTTCGCCCAGCACATGGGAAGGAATTGCCCGTTTTATTCCACGGCCAGCGAAATGAGTTATGGACTACGAGGTAGCGACCACTAGACCGCAACATTTTCGTAACGGCGTTTACCAATACCAGGGTCAGAGATAACGAGCATGGTATTTTGATGGGTGAATTATTCTGCCTGGGAAATTACGGCTTGACGGTAAGAGAGAGCTGAGAGATAGTTACGTAATTCTAGTGGATATTCTGATGCTGTTCGAAGATCGAGCGTCCCCTTTTGGTTGTCATTTACCCTAACGATGGGTTTGACCCTCGAAAAGCTGGTAAATATACGACAATGTGTATGAAACGTGTGCAATCTAGCGGCGATGGCGGCGGCGGCGGCGGCGGCGGAGGCGGCGGCGGTGCCACGAAAATTATGAAAGCAATTTTGCATCGTTTCGTGCCACTATGCATTCAAATTAGATTTTAATATTAGAAAATGGCTTGTATACTTTTTCCATTAAAGTCGCGAAATTAAAGTTTTGGATTAACATAGTGAACCACATGAAAATCATTACAACAATGAAATTAAAATATTCTTTTGTCATGGGGAAGTGAAATTTTCTTTTTGACAATTCATAAGCAGAACGGGAAACAAAGACAGTCGTTTTCCTGGCCATTGTTCTGTTTTCTTGGCACAGTAAACACGAAAAAAATACGAACTGCCCAACATTTGTAATCATGCCACTAACTGCATTTACTTCCATTCTAGACGGTAAACAACCTCTCCCCAACAACCGAGGCAGACGCCTCATCGCTGAGATTAATCAATAAAACATTTCACACTATGTCGCAATCAAACTCCCATGATAGTTAAAGAAGCGTAGTTAGCCTTGCACCCCGTCTGGGTAAGCCCCTGAGGTAGCAAATAAGGGTGTCCTCCAATGACCTACGACCCACAGTAATCCCCTTACCCTTCCACCCTACCTACGGGCTGCAAGACTGGTGACAGGGGTACACGCACAGCGTAGTAACCTGGATGCAATCGTCACGGAGAGCTTTTAGTGAACGGGGCTAAAACAGGCAACAGCGTGAGTGCTGCATCTACTAACTAGGTAAATGCACGGAAACTAGTAAACAACAAAAAGGCATGGTAATTATTTTTACACGCAACTGGTGCGCTACTTGTTGTGTATAAGTTACTAGAATATAAGCTGTGACGCCAATAAAAGGTACTAGCTAGCAGTGTAATTAAAATGCGAGAGATTGTGGAAGGGTGGTACCGTTGTATTTTGTATGTTAACTGGCTATGATTATTAAGACGTGCCTTTTTTTGTGTGATTGATAAAACAAAGTACAAGGAGATGACTGACGTGATGGAGATCGACTTCGTTTTTTTAAATTTGAATGTGTAAATGGAATACAGAATCGATGACGGTTATTTACATGTATTTCTCGGTGTGAGCGTAAACACACTGATTTTCAAACTGCAGGTTAACTTATTTCCACGGCAGGTCCTGAAATTTGAATTGTTAATTTCGTTTGTGATATGTAAATCGTAAGCTACAGGTAAATGCGATAAAAATTGGCATGTCCCCGAAACGAGATGGCAATATGTCAATTTTTTGAACGTACCAGCCACGCGAGGCATATATTTTGTGACACGCGAAATTGTAATACGAAGCGGGCGTGCAATTAAGGAGGCTTTCTCCAAAGAGTACAGGGGAATATATCGTTAGGTGAAAAAAATTCAAAACATTTTTTGCACAAGTCAACATTGGGTATAGATCAGACGACGATCAGATAGACGTTCTGTAATGATGAATGAAACGTGTTTGCTTAGAATCCAAATCCCTAGGATGACCTTTCTCTGTTTTCTTCGTTTTACAAAACAAAGAAACGGAGAACTGTCGCGTTCTCGAAAATAATCGCGACAAACAATAAATGAATTCCTGTCCCGACGACGTCACGTCGAGCATGACGTTTCCGACTCAAGCATAATGAGGAAATATTCCCGCCATTTGTGTAATGAAATTATTCGATTTGCTAGCGAAGCTTCAGCTGTGTAACTACCCGCGAGACTCGAGAGACTCATTGGTACACGGAGCGCAAGAAAACCATTGCAAATGCTAAGAAATTGAATTCACTCGGTGGTTTTTCCAAAGCGAGCACGACGTTCTCTCTTTCTTTTACACATAAATTAATTATGGTCGTCTATACAAGGAAGGTCCAGCCAGCCAGCAGCCTCCTAAGAGGAATGAATCCGGTAGAGAAGCTGCGCTGATAAGTTGCAGGCGTCCACAGAACCGTTACCCCAGCAGGCTTCTGTTTAAGGGTTGTCTGTTCTGAAAGTGAAGTAGGTTAGCGCCGGCCTCGGCCGTCAAGTCGCTCGCGTAGGGTACACGGCGTCGAGGAGGAATATTGATCTGCAAAGGGAGCGGAACCATGACAATTGTCAGAGCAGACCAGAGGCAGAAAAAACCAGCTAGCGAGAGGAAAACATTCAAAGAGTTTATGCGAGCGCCGTCGTCGACGACGAATGAACAGAGTTATGTCGACGCATCATTGTGCGTTATGATACCGAGGCCTCAGAGTCCCAAATAAAAAGCAATACGCAAACAGCTCAATAGAAGCAACGAAGATAAGCGAATCTTATCAAAAGACTCGACTTTGTATAGAATATGAAAATAATAGAGAGCTGAATCTCTCTCTCTCGCTCTTAAACTCTCTCTCGCTGTGTGTTGTTTGCGTGTACCTATACAAACAAATTGAATTTATCCGCGTTCGAAGAAGTATACTCGTCTCCCACAGAATAATTCGCATATTTTATTTTGATAAAATAATGTTTTCTTGAGTTGCAAAGTAATTTCACCGAGGAATATTATGGTCTTCGTGCCAGCTTAATATTAGAAGAATGTTTTCGTATGTGATGCTCACAGATATTTCATCTTTTAGAGCATAAAAGTCTAAAATGTATTCCATTTCGTTTGCCCAGCTTCTCATCCTAGTTGGTGTGCTATACGGCGATGTACTTGAGGCAACAGAAAAAGGTAAAGGTTGTGTGATCGCCAAAAGAAACGTCATCCGTTTGATCTACGGCGATACGTACGCATCAGAGATCATATATAATAATATGTGGACCATTATTCATATAAAAAAAAACGATCCATTCGTTTGAATTCGATGTGCGACCACGCTACATTTACTATCTATATCAGTGAGCCAGTTTTATATAACCAAACACACGAATTACATCGTATCTATGGATTTGGGATGATGAGCTTGGAAGCGTTTGATCTCGATTTGCTATATCCCGATGAATTCACAACTTGGAAAAAAATAGAAAGCACGAAATGCGTATGTATGAAAATTGCGAGTAACACGATGAAGCGTCGAGCGGCGTTTTTGTAAGCTTACTATATACGCTTTGAGTTGGACAAGGTTTTTACAATAAACAGCTTTGTTAAATATACATGATATGTGTGTGAAAGTTGCTTTTAATCCCAGAAGTTTAAACCCTCTTCGTTTTGCGTACATAGAGCGGTCCGGCAACAACCAACCATTGCCTACACCGTGACATTGCGACGATATCTTTTGGCAATCTCAAAAAGCCAACTGCGTTTCTTACAGAAAACCGTCATTGACCAAACAACCGTTGAAAACTCTGTTATAAGTTACCATCATCAATCACAAAAGTGTCGCTAAAGATGTCAATAAGAAGTGAGATCTAGAATTCAATCAATTCTTCTGTGTAATGAACGAAAGTGAAGGGAGGTGTGGATGGTGGCAATGGATACCATTCACTCAGATTGGCTTCAGAAACGGGTCTTCCGAGTTCCGAGCTGTCCGAAAGCGAGAGGGCAAAGTAGGTCTGGCTAGAGAGACATCTGACACACGACAGAGACGGATCACCTAAGCGACGGATTTGTTTGCGTTGCCATCCAATGTCGGAAGCAAAACCATTACTAAGCTGAGTAATCATTAATCAAATCTAATCACTTATGCTAAGGAGTTTATTTAAATGGCGAGTTGAGAAAGGGTGGCGTACGGGCAACCAAAATGACAAAAGTTTCTACGATTGTGTGCCTGTGGTCGGGTAAAGTTTTAAGCCAAGTAAGGCAAGGGGTGGAAAAATGGGTATGCCTATATATATCTCCCTCTCTTTCGAGGAAAAATGCTTTTCATAAACTTTTCTCACGCCTTCATATTACCTGTACGAGGGTATTTAAAGAGTTAAACTTAAAAAAATTTCTCACAAAAATATTCCGAGTGGTCTTTTTAAAACAGGTACGAGAAAAAAATAAAAGTTCAAACATTCTTTTTCAGTTCTAATATTAAACGTAACGCCATCAATTAAGCCTCGAACCTGAATTCAAACTAAATTCCCTCAAAAGACGGTGAATATCGCACAGAGGTTTATTCAAAACGAACATCTGGCGAATGCAATATGGCCAACGAGCACGACTGGTAATCCAACGCAAAGATATTGCCCATTTCGCTGTATTCATCCCTCCATACCTAGCCTCGTGACACGACATGCGGCACAAGACAAAGTCTTAATTAACCCTTCTTGCAGCCCCGGTGTAACACTACTACCAGTTGAATCACTCCGACCTTTGGTTCATTTAAACTTGCACAATATATAATTAGTGCTGAGCTACGTAAAACCACGACAGCCACGCGCAGAGTTATACAGTTTTACACCAATTCCAACATGCTGATAAGGCATCATTATACCCAAGCCAGGAGCTATAATGGGTCGCATAAAATTTGTAAAGGTGTGTATACCGATGTCGGAAAAGTAAGCGGAGGGGATAAACGAAAAGCTTTATGTGCCTAGATACACTTGTTCTACTTTGTGAGCGGCGTCGGAATTCAGAATTTAGAGTCGACGCCGAGCATGAAACGTTTCTGTTGAAATGCAACGTACGTCGAGGCCAAGTTTTAAATGTGTACTCGATGAATTAATTGCAAATAGCTTGTTTTATTAGGTACTAAAGGTGCTTGCATATTTTAAAGATAACTAAAAGCACTCTCTTTGCACAGTGGTGGAGGTGCCGGGTTCAAGCTGGCAGCATTACTGCCCCAGCGAATGGCCTTGTTCTTAAATTGGAGAGATCACTGAAATTATACTCATTATATTATCATAGTAAATAGGTATAAGATATAATCCTTCTCCTCATCACTTTTCACTATTTGAATGGTTTTCATGTTTTATTCCATTAATTTATAGTACTTTATCTTCGAATGAAACTATTAAACTATATCTATACAATTAAACCGCCCCGGGCAATGAAACTTTCATTAATAACACCTTTTGCGCTAAATTCGAAACACATTATTATTCTCTAAAATAAGCATTGCTAAAATCTGTATCATCTCTCATCGAATAACGTTTGGCACAGAAATTAAGTAAATTCGCTAAATCTCTGATCAATTAAAGCTCATAAAATCAAGAGCAGCTGATGGTGTCAGACCATTCGGTATTGAACTTTCCAAGCAAACATGGCCGGGTCGAATTCTAATTTGGCCAATCTTGTAATATCGGACCATATCCCCAACACCTGGCCAGCATGCCTGACCGCCAGGCAATTTGGTACTGAACATTGCATAACATATGGTCAAGTATTGGAATTGGATATTACACGCCTACGGACTAGCACGTACGCGATCATAGGAAATAGATTCCATTATAATGCATACTGAGTAGGCTGGTGAAATTGCATCCAAAGTCACATGGGTATGAAACATTATCAATCTACAAAATCTTAACCGATTTAAGAGTTCAGTAGCCTTTAGAATATCGATTTGCGAAATCAGTCGCGCTGGAGTTTTCTGTGTGTGAATTCCGTCTAGCCTTGCGTGCTGAAAAATACAAGGACGATAATCTAGATTGATTCTACGGGGTCGCGAACGACAAAGAGAAACGCAACTGTGGAAAGAAACACACAAACACATTGACATGAGAAATTCCTTAGATGTGCACGGACCGCAGTTCGATGGGGAGAAAAGTCTGAGAACATTTATGAGGCATGGGACGTAACCGATAGCCGAGTGCGGGTTTCTGAAGAGCATTTTCTTCGAGGCCAACACGTGGTAGACAGCAGCGACCCTCAGCGCGAATCTATCAAGTATGAAGCACACTTCATGCGTTCAAGTGCCCACATATGTGTACTCTGTGTACGCCGCATCTTTATGGGGGGACCAACGCTGCCGGTCGCAGCCTGTTGATGGCGCCACGCAATTTGCCCACCCTAGGTTTATTGTCCGAGTGAAAAAAGTACACGTACGGGATTGCGGGTTTAAGAGTTTTCGCGCGCCATATTTTTTTTAATGGGGTACGAAAAAAGCGGCGTTTTACTTCTACTTTGCTTGACGCTAAGGTTGAAAGTATTAGAAAAAAAAAGTTAGTTTTAAGATTTAAGTTTCTTTTTTCATTAAACATTGAACTAGATTAACAAAAGACTTTGTCCAAAATTAAAATTTGTGTGGGGAAAATCTCGTGCTTGTTTGATTTTTTCATTGTGAAATTGTGTTGAAAGCTAATTTGTTAGCTTAACATCATTAATGATGCATCAGGTGTCGGGCGCTGGCGCGTTGGCGATAGGTGCGTCGGCAGGTGTGCCGCTGGCTGTCGACGAGCGCTTTTCGAGTCCTGTCAGTTGGTAAATGAATCCCGTAGAACCCTGGGGAACCTCGGCAAGACGTGCCTGGACTGCCACGGGGACTGAACGCCCTCCTCCAGGGGATTTCCGCACTCGTGACAGGGAAATTATCGCAATTCGTCGCGCGCCGAGCGCCGCATGCGGAAACACGCGTTGCGTTGGCGAATCAGCTGTCAATCATGAAGACAATTTTTATGTTACTGACAATCAATGAAAACTGTACGCGCGTTTTAATTGGTTCATATTAGCCGTGTGCCATTGTTTATGCATAATTTCGATTATGGGGTTGGATATTTGCACATCATCGAGGAAAAATTGATGATAAATCACTAAGTATCAAACATAAAACCTATTTTCAACCCGTTTTAAACATACAAAGGGTTGGAAAATATGTATTTTTATTGTGGGGATTTGAACACATTTGTTTGTCAAAATTAAACCGAACCCGAAATCATAAAAACCGAAAAATCATATTTTCTAAGTATGACCATCCCTAGACATGACTGATTTATCGAGAATTCGGCCGATTATAAATAATCCGCACAAGTAAATGAACCATTCTTGACCATCGATGACTGGCCTCTCACACAGACAGCTGCATTTCAACCCAACCACAATCCAGAAGAACAAAAACCAACGTGACGCAGCCCAGTTAATGTGCAAAGTAAACGTAGCCAGTTAAACCACAAATCCAATCTAATCTTCTTGTGCAGATATAATGCTGTGATGCCCTCCAGTTGTAGACGGGTCTGAGGTCCCTGAGGAGGTGGCCTCGTGAACACGAGACGAGATGTTGGTCCAGCAGTTTGGCAGGTGTCGCTCTAGCTCGAACTCTGCCGGTCTAATCGCCGGCTAACCCCAAGACACATGTCGATACCAGTATGCATACGTTAATAATAGGAAGCCTGAATCACACGTGAATTTCGGAAGGTAGACCCGAGTCGAAAAACTACAACTCAAAGCTTTCGCTTTGAGAAGTTAAGCGAACAAATTTTTGTAAAAGCTTTGGTTTATTCGATTTTTAATTCAGAACAATAAAATTAAGTTTTAAAATCGCATCTCTGTTATTTTTGGGATGGCACGTCTATAACTCATTGTTTTGAGTACTTACTCAAAAATAATGTCTCGTATCTTCAGGTGTGTCCCCTTCTTATTCAACTGTGGCCTTATCAAGGCTACTTAATCATCCATTTCCTATGCCGCATGTGCAGGCAAAGCCATTGGTATTTAACGTCTGCCTCGGGGCCGGTGAGTAAATGCAAGGATGACGGTATTCTCACCGCGAGGCATAAATCGATGTACAGCTTTACGATAGGAATGCATGTCCAGCAAAATGACTAACTCGAACAAGACTTGGGCAAAACGAACACGACCATAATATGACATGCACAACTTTCGAAAACTAATTTTGTAGGTATTAAAGCGGCACAACCAGTCAAAAAACTGAAATGCTTTGCATTGCTAACGTTTTTTTACGGATAGGCGCTCATCCAAATATTTGCATACATTTATATATCAGATTAAATTTAGTGAAAAAAGGCGAGGGTAGAGAACCATTTTTTTTTGTTAGTTCTCTTCGTAGCCTGGGGTTTGTTTATGGGTTAGCGTTGCTTGGTTGACAGTTGTATGAGGGCATCTTATTGCGTGCCCCACGGTTTTAGCACCTCATTACGGCAATGAAAAGGCTGGGGGAACGAGGCGTGAAATGTGAGGAGGACTCATGCACGTATCGTAAACCATCTTGCTCTGGTCCCGGAGCGCCTACTACTCTTCGATATCTAACATAAACGCTGCACGATGCAAATTCATCCACCTTTTTTATTATAATGTTTATTGATAAGGTTATGCTGATAAATTAAATGCGATTTTTTGTTGTGTTGCTCGGTACAATCATCGGCATTTCAAATGTGATTTTTTTGATTTTTCATTTTATTCTGTGAATCATTTATAATTGCATCCATGTTTTTAATTAGACTTTCGGCTATGAGCACCATCCTAATGTAAACGTAGTTATTTGAATAGGAAAAGCGCAATTCTCCTGTTCTCTCGCTTAATGAGTACATTTTTGTTGCAATCATTTTCGTTCGAAACGAAGTACCTACTTTAACAAGTACTGTCGTCGCATTATAGATTCAATGAGGCTACCCAATGTTTCGGATATGTTGTAACCATATGAAGCAAAAGCCATTTTTTTCGGAACGATTTTATTTTGAGGAAACTTAATTTAATTGCAAATAGGAAAACTGTACATAAATTAAACGTTCACTTCTGCACTCTTTCCGGGAAAACAAAAGAAAACTTTAACGAGTGAAAACAATCAACAAATTCACTGACATCTATATCGAAAAAAGGACGGCAAAATTTTATCAGTTTTATTTTTAAATACACGCACATCTGTGCAGGACGCAAGTTAAAAAAAAGGGTGAGACCTTTTTTTGACTACAGTATATCTAGCGAACACCAAACCTTTCCTTTTCACGATCCTGTTTCCACATAGCCGGATGCAGTGTGGAATTTCCGATGGAATGTCCGATGTTGCATTGTTTGATCTGGTTGGCGAAAATGCTACCTGTCAATGTTGCCAGCAACTGACAAGGAAATGCACAAGTGCGAGGGAAAGCTGCGGGGAAATTCACAAGCTTTAAAATTGGAAAATAAAATTTAGTCATCAACGCGGTAGTTTGCACGACTTCTACGATGCATCTATTTATGAAACTCAATAACTCTAGAAAACTTAGCAAATCACGAACATAGATACGAGTACACAGACAAAAGTAACAAAATAAAATAACAAAAGGGATATGTTACAAAGCCCTGATTCCCATTTGGTACATTTGTAATGAGACTAGAATAAATTAAATTTATAAAGTTACCAAGGAATCAATTCAAATGCAAGCCATGCCAACAATTATAATTACAAACCACAGCTTAAAGTTGAAGGAAAGTTGAAAAGCAAATTGCTGTAAGACCACAGAGAGCAGAAACTAACAATTCGCATTAGTTTTCAATTGAACCCAACAAAAAGAACATTCATTGCTTCCGAAGTCATAATACTACACTCCTTTCCAATCTGTTTCAGAGAACATCCGACCAAAGATATTCAGACTCGTCTGATAATACATATTTGATCAGCAACTTTGGTGAAAAGAACGCAATGAAATACCTATACAAGAATGTTGATATTACTTTTTAATAAACCATCGCAAAGAAATAAGAAATCTCTTGAAAAGCCCAAGTTTGGAACATAGATTTGATCTCCTGTTAACAAGGGTGTTACCACAAAAACACATCCCTTCAAGCCATTGAAACCACCCACCAACATAAAAGAGCGAAAACCAACGCGCCCAACAAAACGAATTGAAAAAATGTGAACGGGAGAAGAATAAATAAAAGATATGCATACTCCTCCATGCACACAACAGGCACCCTCGCAAAGTAAACTAGAGCTGGGAGACTTCATATAATATAAGAAGCTTCAAGGGTGCCAGTTGCAAGCATGAATAGCATTGCCATGGAGAGTCAACAAAGTGGCAGTACTATATTCTTGAACATCCTCTGGTGGGAGATGCGTGTGCTGGCGATTTGGACCTCTATGATAAAGACACCAGGACTTTTTGGGGGTGAAACCTCCGAACAGGAACCAGACTGAAAAGCAATCATTTTTGTAAGAAGCCAAGGACACGGAAGGCTGCCGGTTGCCTAGAGGAAGAAAAGAGCTTCTATTGTTCAAAAACATTGCCATGATGTCACCATATTTACTTTTTCATCAAATTTGATATTTTTTCGTTTCTAATACAATTTGAAATTGACAGGAAGCGCGTTTAGATAAATGGAAACCGCCAATGGATTCTTTGAAAAAGAAGCTTGGAAATCGACCCATCCACCAAAGCTCAACACGGGATGAGGAATTTTCTTTTTGGTTCATCAAAATATGGTCCTAAAACCTGATATTTAATGAAAGAACGAATTTTCAGCTGCTTTCAATACAACCATTTTTAGACTGAAATTAATTATAATGATCAAGTTCTTCCAGTTTCCAAAAAAGGTGCAAAGAAGTGTTGAAAATAAGGGTGAAAGTGTTATCAAGAATTGTGCACTCATTGAGCGTAAGTGACTAATTAATCAATTCTAATCAAGGCGTAATTAGCTCAAAACGCATAATATCCTGAGCAGTTCAGCACGCACAGCGCGCACAAATTTCAACTCAAAAGCTAAACGAGTTTCCACTCTTAAAATTCAAGAGCGCCCACGATTCCTGGCACACAAAAAAAATCCTATCAATTAAGCTAATTATTTTGTAACATCAGGGCAGACAAGTCACTTAATTGCTCGCGTTAAAAAACTGAAAATGATGATTTATCCCGACAGAGGTGAGGGTTTTTTGGTAATAGAGCGCTATCCCAGTGGTCCACCAGTTTGCGAGGAAAGCGGATCAATGCTTGGGGTATATTCATGGGCTGAGTCCAAAATCCCATAGGGCCAAACCTATCTCGAGTAAATAGGCACGACCGGTGTGTTCAGGCATCGGTGGGTAGAGGAGGTATAATGTGCCATGCGGATTCACGTTGTCTACACTCTTGAGAACTGAACAGCTAATTAAAACTTAGCTATCGTTACCGAGTTTTAATTTAAAGTTGCACTCAAACATTTCTATGAATATTTTAATAATTCGCGACGAGAAATGCGGTCGTGTATTGGTAGAGGGTTCTGTTAGACTGTTAGAATGTTATTCACCCAGCATACAAAAGATTTTTTTTTTGTTGCTGCATATTCTCTAAAAGCATACAGAGAAAGATAAACTATTCCATTAGAATCACATTTCTAGTGAGTATGAATCTGAATTGCTATGATATTCGAAAAAAAAACATTTGTAATTACTATATGAAATGAAAAGCATATGGCAGTGCTGCATACGCTTAAAAAAGCTTCAAGTATCTCAAATTGATTCCGAAAAAATCAGACAAGACCAAGAAGGCTTTCATTTTCCTTACAAATGACACCAAATTTAATTTGGATGCCATTTTGGAATACAATTTTCCAAAGCTACTTAGATTAAAGATGAACGATTAAAAATCGAAGAAATTTTCGCAAATATTCCAATTGCAATATGGTGGCCAAATAATCTGATTCCATATAGAATTGCAATTAAAGGCTATAAAATCTAACACCCACCAAACGTTGTTCGATCAAAATCGAATCCTCGAGGGTACATTTAAAAGTTAAAAACCTCCCTCAGCGAACAAAACAATACATTTGCTACACCACAACAAATCCAACAAAAATCAGCAATTCGTCGATCGTCCGATTAATCCAGGGGGCAGGAACGACCGCGACGATCAAACGGCATGGCCGGTCACCTAGGGGTGTTGACGCGGTGCCAACATAGAGACGGCACAAGGAATTCACCATTTAAACATCAGGTGCGTGCAGAACGGTCGCTGCGGCATCGGTCGGATGCGTTGTCAAGATAAATGATTAATGTGGTCCCTTTGGTCACAGCAAGGCACGAGAGCCTGCTCACCGGAGGCGGTGGGGGCGGTGGGGGCGGTGGGGGTGGACGTTCAATGCGGCTGTAGCGCCTTCAACACAGTATAATATGCATGGGATATCAAACATGCACGTGCCTGCTCCTATTCAATAATCCTCGACCGGTGATATTCTGTTGCATGACCGGTCACGCTGTGTCCAGTGACCGGTGTGCAATGGGCAGGTCAACGTTGACAGAATTATCGATCTGATTATCATAATCGAACGGCTAAGTACAGTGATTTGGTTATAATGATGTGACATCATTGTGAATGATTAGATTGGAGAGTTTTGTCTGTTTTTATTTGTTGAATGGAATTTGTTTATGGAATTTTTGGCCGCTGGATAGAATTTAATTTTAGGAAAATATTGGCAATTTTTCAAATTCGAATAACGTCATTTCAGACGGAGATTTTTTTTGAAAATAAAACTACGTTACATTCATTCTGCATATTTTGTAACTATTACGAGTTATCCGATGTAGAGCAAAAAGTGTCTGGTCTAAAATTGATAAAAATTGTGTTTTATTTGGGAAGAATTGCTTCTCGATCTAGGTCAGAATCTAGAATATATAAGTAATCTACAGCAAATTGATTCGTGGAAGTATCAGCGGCACTGTCAATAACCAAAGCAAACAGATAAAGAATAAGATACATATAGTGAGGGTTGCCAACACCCTGTATTGAAGAATTTTTAGACAAATATTCTTTTGAAATATGGATTGTGCAATAGAGGAACGAAGAATCTTCACTTATATTTTTCAACGCTATTCGGTCTATTCAAAATATATTGAATAGCAAAATAAAATTCCTTAAAAGTCAACCCGATTGGTACAGCGGCACCATTCGTAAGAATAAACGCGACGAAAGATTTTTCACCTGAAGTGTATAAAAAATATCAATTCGTTTGCCACGTGGATTGATTCCTAAAGAGAGGCATGAGAAAAAATTTCCTGGAAAGTCTAAAGTAGGTCACTTCCTTTGGGACGCGCTCGCTGTTCGAACATTTTCTGGATTCCGCAACGAGAAGGGAACACTGAAAATTCGGGGAAATTTCGAGACTTTTGATGAGGAGGCCTTCATTGCGATTACATCAATGAAGAACATGGACCACAGAGACAAAGAAATACAGAATTATGGAATGGCATTTTCTGTAGGATATATTTGCTGACAATTAAAAATGTTGCTTTCGTTTGAATTTAACAGCATATGCCAATGGTAACTATTTTTGAAAATTACATGGGAAGGCCAATTCTGCATCAAATATGTATTACAGAGTGTTGTGGTTACATTTGCCTTTCACTGTGTTGTAGCCAAATGCTTAAGAAGTTTAATTGAGCTTTTGCAATAAATGCGTAAGTTAAGGTATCCAAAACCCATTGGTTAAGCTACCTTTGAAGCTATCGAGGATATAATAATCTTAAGTACTTGTTAGCGGTCGAGAAATCAAAATAAATAGGGGTTTATAACCCCCGAGGCAAACACATTCATTTTTTTTTTGTGAAAGTCAGCGATATAGAAACAAAGAATACCTCTTTTTAGAAAAACTATTTGAACTGGGTTTTGAATGCTAAGTAAAGGGCTACTAAAGGGAAATTTAGTAGCCCTTTACTTAGCATTCAAAACCCAGTTCAAATAGTTCTTCTAAAAACTTGTGCTAAGGATAAATTAAATAGACATGAGTCTAAAAACCATCATAAAGAATACCTCTACCTATATTTTGTTAAAAATCGAGTAAACATTTAAAAAACGATGTTATGTATCGCAATTAAATACGGAAGCCACAAAGATCATGCCGCTTCAGACCCCACATAGCACAAAGTTCAACAACCACGAACCAGACACAGAAAAATGACAAAAACGGCATGATCACACGGTCTCGATTAGATGCAAACGTCAGCCATTAACCAAAAACTTCTCCCAACACTTTTCCAACCGATATTCGATGTCACATGAGACGAGAATGCCACGAGAGTGAATACAATATCCCATCCCTTGTCTTTACGACTTTCTGTCAGAAAGCACCAAGTACACCGTACCAGTGCAACTTTGCCATAAAGTGGCAATTACTTCAAGTACAGCACACGTTCGTTATGCTATGCACCATTTCATTACACTGCACGTATGTGTCTATGGGATTAAATGCAGTGATGTATTGGTCAATGCACGCGGGTGTACGCAGTCCACCCACTATTTATTTTATTTTTGGCCGTACCCCCACTTTAAACTTTTGAGGGAACGCAGGTGAACGCACAGGAACGCAGTATTAAATTATGATTATTCGAAATATCGTGCACTTCTTTATTTTCAAGACGAAAATATTCCAGTTAAGGGTTTCATTCCTAATAATCCACTTACTTAAAAATAAACCTACCAAGAATGTACTAAGAGTAGGTAGGCTGGAACCAGAGCTGGAACTATGTCGGTGTCGCGACTCGCAACAAAGGGTTTAGTTAGAACCATGTTACTGTTATCACTTCGGGAAGTCGGTAGCCGCTTTCGCGGCGTTGCACGGCGGTCTCCGAAACAAACCCGCGTAAATAATAAGAATTCGCAGGAAAGACAAAAATACAAACAATAACCAAAATGCCACACACGAGCCACACTGGACGAGTTAGTTCAATTCAAGATGCAGAAGAGGAAGCAAGTGGATTTGCGTTCCCTTTGGGGCCTTGGTCCTCCTAAAAAAACAAAATTTGGTTTGGGGGAAGTTGAAGACATCACCATCGTCGCATCACGCAGCAGCAAGGAGCCCAATGAAAAAGAGTCATTGTGGAAACTGATTTAAACCACACGGTTTGGCGCGTTGGAAACACCGGTTCTCGTTAAATCACCGAAGTTAAGCAACACTGCACTGGGTCAGGTTTTGGATAGGTAACCATTATACACATGACCAGTTCTGTTCGGGAGAGAGGTTGGAGGGATGAAAGTTAGTACAGCAACTTCACTCGCCTTGCTTATCAACCTCTCGACAGCATGGATTTGTGGAGGAATCCAACTGTTCGAGTTGTACCGTCCTTCGGAAGGGACGTGAAGCCGGTGGTCCCCTTGGTCTTCGACAGGAGTAGGCTACGTGCCGGCATCGGGTTTCCCCTCCTCCCTTCTAGGCTAGGTTAGGTTCATCATCATCATCCACTCATTCACCGACGCCATTAGACCAGTGCCGCATGGCCAGTTGTCAAAACAGTGCGTCGTTAAACACCACAAATAATAAAACTGATGTAATCTCCTCAACGCGAAAGTACGCGCGTAACTATGGATAGTTTCAACAAAAATTAAAACCAGTATTCGATTAAAATGATTGACTTTCTTGTACCAAATTCCCGAATCCCCACCAAATTTAAAGACTGCAACAATGTGGGAATGTGTAGACATGAGAGGGCGGCATTAATTTAATTTTCTCAAAATCATTACGTAATTAAAAATACAGTTCTGACCATGTCATTCCAAGCCCAATTTCATCGTAAATTGACTCCAAAAGAAACCTTAGAATAAAAATTAACTTGGAGCTGCGCCCGAAGCCCCTTATTTCCCCACTCTTTCGGTGCATTCGCCTTGGGTCTCCTCTCTCCCCCCCCCCCCCCCCCCCCCCCCCCGCCGACACAAAAAAATGGGTCATTTTTGCGTACCCCCACTAAAATTTTTACGAATACATCACTGATTAAATGGGTCAGATACAGCGCGGTGATGATGCAAATGAGTCCTACAGTTAAGCGCTACAAGTGGATAGAAAGACGAATTTTACATTTTATTATTACTTTGTACCTACTATTGAGTGTAATATCATTTGAGTAAACGTTTGCTCAGTTAACGAGTCGGCAACACGTGGTGACGGTAGTTGCCATCCGATGGCGCTTGCGGCCATTCTTTTTAAAGAAGCTAAAGGTACAATTTAATAATTACGACTCAAAATATCGATTTTTGCATATCAATCGTCGAGGTTAGGACCAGTCTCAATTGAGAGCAATCTGCGAAAAATACCGAGCGGTCTATCAAGTAGCATCCTCCGTTTTTGTCGGTAAAGTAGTCATTTGGCGGCTATTTTTCGAGGGGACAGTTTTAACATTAGCGCTTTGATAGTAAAATAATATCATTGCGCAATAATGGGTTTAAAAGTCAATCTAGTTTAAAAACATAGATCATTTTAAAATGTATTATGTAATCAAGCTTCCAATTGATAGGTGAAAACTGGTGAAAGAAGCTAATACCATTTTATTTTAAGAAAAATTGTAAACAGTCTTTACTTTGGGAAATTTTCTTGGAAGATTTCTCCAATTTGCGTGAAGCAAACGAAGGCATTAAGGTTGAATAAGTCGGTCACAACAAAATGTTGACGTCCAGCGCATTTTCTCCGCTCTTCTCAACTCTAACAATGAAAGCGACGCTTTTCTGTATTAGCAATGACACGCGCATTATTTATAACATTTATTTATTTATACATCTCATTGAAATCAAAGCAGATTCCTCTAACGTTTTACGGGTTAGGCCAGCGTTGTCAAGAGCACTGGAGAAAATTGTGGAAATTTGTTTTCCCGGAAAAGTATACGGGAATTTATTTTTGTTTCCGTAAGTGCCTGTCGCTCACAATCTGTTGTGGTATTTCTGCCTCTCCGCTGTGTACTGGATTCAATTCCAATGGGAATACTTTACAGATATTTTTGAAAAATGTCTCGGAAATCATGGTTAAACCATACACTATCGTTAAAACAAATATAAAACGCGTAAAAATGTACTTGTAGACAATTACATGTAATTTGCTTTAAATTGCATGTTTATGAAAGTCAAAGCAGACGCCAAATTTGCTAAAGATTTTAATAGAACTACTGTTTTTCAGGATAAGAACCACAAAAGAAAACTCCTAATTTCCCCTTCTTGCCTGCAAGCTCTAAAGGGTGAAAGTTGTTATTACCTACTTAAAAAAGTTTCGTAGTAAAATCATACATTTTTTCGCTTCAATATTTTCATCCAAACTAATTGCATTTTCTTTTAAATATTTTGATTTTTTTTAGAATATTTTGAATTTTGAATGAAATTAAAGTAGTTATTTCATTAAAATTGATTTTATTCAAAGATCATAATAAAGACAGTATCTCCGAAACTGAGCTATATTGTTGTTAGCTGAAAACACCATAAAATCGGTCGTGTTGTTGACCCACAGACAACAGCGTCCGCCAGTGCACGTGCACCAAAGAGGCGTCGGGCGCCGGGCGTCGGGACGGCGTCATTCGGGTATAATTGCAAGAGAATGTGGTTGACGCAGTCATTCACAATGGGACGACATTGACGCGGATTGTCACGCAAATTACTTTAACACACGCTGGTGTCAAATGTTAGTTTGACGGCTTGTCAAAATTGTACATACACAATTAACGCATGGTGCAAGTATTGGAGGTACACTGTGAGGTGTGTAGGTACCATACAACTTGTATTACTATGGCCTGTCAACGGTTGCAAAATATGGGGGGTAAAAGGGATTGCTTTTTTTTTTTGTAATCAGGGGTCATGAACGAAATCGCCACAAACAATGACCACTGGTAATCAAGTGGTTATGGCATGGCGCCATCGCCATTGAGAAAATTTGGGCGAAAAATAAAAAAAGTCTATAAACATATCATAGGATGCGTGCTACTAACTAACCTTGGAATATAATTGTACAGAAAATGTCGACTAGTTTAAAAAAATACTGTTCCTAATATGAAAAAAATACTTATTTTGAAAAATAATTATTTGTTAATAAGTGATGTAAGTTAATTAGGTTCATTGGTATGAAGCTACTTCATTTTAATGTTATCTTCAAGGCTACTTATTAAACTATTGCCTTGAAATATGAAAGCTTTTGCAAGAAAATGTAGGAAATCAAGAATAAATTGTTCGGTGAGCACCAATAACTAAACCAGTAACCTCTCAAAATCAAACTTCAACATCTCACCAAAATCTCAATTCCTAGTTGAATTCTTAGTTGGAACTGTTGCCTAAACTGGCGACCTCTTATGTTGACAATTTTGGTAAAACCCACCCATAGTTATACCAGAAAAAAAATACTTTTTTTGGAATGTGAATTGAATTGGAAGCAGGTTTCTGCAAAGAGTAACAAAGATTACTCAGTAAAAGTAAAACAAGCTGCGGTGAGAGCACTGAACTTAGGGACTAGATTCGTTTAAACCGTTTCTAATTCAATGCATAAAAAGAGTCAAAGCAACCTCAAGTTGATTTTTAGCCAAAATTGAGAATATCACGCTCATTGAACTCGTGAATGATCTCAACTCGAAGAATGTGACGTAATCCAGGGAATTGAAAGTTGTTTAAGAATTTATGTTATATGTTTCCAAACATTCTGTGACTTTTGAAAGAGATTTCCTTCAGGGAAAAGTTAGGAGAAAAAAGAAAAGATCGCTTCCACATGAAAAGCCCTGTAAAAGGATTCCTTTTCTTTTATAAAATAAGAATTGCACCAATTGTACCCATACTTACTAACTTAACATGACATCTACAAAAATAGCAGGGCTAGGACAATTTTCATTATTTATAGACAAAAAAGCAGTTACTGTGAGTGTAACTAAAACTGTAGCTAAATATCGTGACATAATAAAACTTCAAACTTTAAACTTTAAACTACTAACAGTGAGACATGTCAAGTTTTCTTTTATGATTTGCTATGAAATATCGTTCAGTACATTCAACGATATATTTACGATAAATTACTTACTGACACAGCTCTGCACAGCAATGTACTCGACTCATCGATCAGTATGTCACCCTGCCACGACTTACCTAAAGAAAAAAAAAAGATACAATTGAAATCATATGTCGATCAAGCGAAAACGATTCAAACTGACATCTTATCAATAAACCAAGATGAATGTTGTTGAGTACAACCGGTGACAAGTGTGCTTTTGAAAATGGCTGCCACAAACATAGATCGACAATATTCCAAACGACAATTAAAATACAAAACACAATCACAACATGCTTTCAGTGCAAAGTTTGCACAAATAGTAATTGCTCTGAAACGGAACGGAATCCGCGCATACCAGCAATAATACGTTTTGCAATTGGACGTTCACAAAATGGATGCCGAAACAGCGAGCACATAAATCAGCCGGAGAAACGATAATAAGAACTGACAGGTATTAGTTCGAATCTAGGTTAGAGCATTCGAAGTTGTTCACTATTTCACGTTCCTATATATATACGTGAGAGAATATGTTTATATGTTTTTTTTATAAACACTCTTTCGTGATTGCTAAAGATTACATCGCCGCTTACACTCTCATGTATGACATTTTCCATGGTATTATAGTTTTCATGCTGGTATTATGGTATTCCTTTTTTTATATTGTATCAGACGATAGAGACACTACTTTGTATGCTAAAATATCAGCAGCAGAAGCCTAACGATAAGCGGAGCAGAGAGAAAGGGGAAAATCTCGAGTATCTGCACAAAATGCAACCCCATTTTAAGCTAAAAATATGCTAAAGCGTTGTAGCCAGACATATAGTCTAGCCCGTGAGAGAAGATACCACCACAAGGAATGCCCCCAGCATTGATACCAAATTATGAACTACATTTCAGTCATTATTTTAGTGACGGGAATTCAAAACAGTTATTACATCTGTAAAATAAATTGCTAAAATGCTAGAAAAATTCTTATAATAGGTCAAAAACAAAAGATTTTGGCACGACAAAAGCTTTAGAGCGAAAGAAAAATTGCGGGCATCAGTTGAAAAGATTTGTTGTTTTTTTTTTAAATGACAGATGACAAAACGACCGGTGGCATCTCTGCCGGCCAAGTCTCTTACTGAACGGAGTATAAGTTCCCAACTAGACTTGTAACCACAAACATGGCACTTCCACTTTAAAGTTAAATTAGAATATCAAATTTAAGTTTACCAAAGAAACAGTAGTGCTGCCAAGTTACAACCAACCACGTGGCAGCTCGTGCTCAGCCTTTAGCAGAGTTTAGGAACGGAAGTGGCGAGTAAAGTACTTAAACAAGTCGACCAGCTGTCGTCCAGTTCGGGAAAGTGTAGCTGGAGTACGTATGGAAGAGACGGTATCTAATAGCTTATGACAGTTCCAACTGACATGGCTGCCGACTGGTAGGAACATGTCCAGCCAACTGTCCTCTATACGTTACGAAGTAGCTACAGCCGCTCATCGCGTCGCTTCTATCCACACACCATTGTGCGTGTGTCTGGGCGAGTGGTTCCGGTTTCGAGACGTAACGCACAACTGTCTCAAACAGAATAACTGTTCCAAGTAAACAAATCGAATTTCTTATGACAGTTTTTTTTTTTTCCTTTTTTTTAGGTTTGATTGTGAAATAAAGCTTGCCTCTGGTTATGAATGCTCTTACAGTTATTAGACTTTTGAGGCACACAAATGTTAACGATAGATTCGAGAGACATTGTGGAAAAGTTTAAGTAGTTTCTGGGAATATCTTTGGTGAAAATGTAATGTAGCTCGTAGATACCGTAAATTATTTGTCGATGAGGACTTTATTTAGTTTCAATTATTTTCAACTCGGAAGTTTAAATAGCAAAGAGAATTGACTTCCTCATTTAAACGAGATTAATTGTGTACCTAATATGACGTAAGCTTTTTACACGGTGCTATTATAATTTTTGGATGGAGGAAATGTGCGTGGACTTTTGACCCTTATGCGATTTTGAAATTTTGCACCCTTCCTCGGACCCAGGAAGTGCTCAGATGAAAACGGCCGTGACACCGCCTACATATAAGCTCGTTAAAGCTGCTTGTATAGAATTCAAGCAAAATATTATAAGAGGATTATGGTCACTGTGATAATAGGAAGAGACTTAGAAAAAAGGACAAGTCTATCTTATTTATAACTTTTAAGTACACTTTTAATGGGGGGGGGGGGGGGGGGGGGTTATATTTAATTTCTTACTTTGATATCTGCTTGCAGGAAATCAAAAAAACAAGCTGCAATTATTACTGTATTGACTCTTTGAAGGGTTTCTTGGCCAAGGAAACGTATGACGAGTATATTAACTTCAAACTTTTTCTTGTGATATCTGTTATGACAAAGATCCAGACGAATACAAACTTTATGGTATTGCACGGTAAACGATTTTCAATTGTAAAAATGCAATTCTGTAATAAAAATAAAAACATGAAAGATGTTTCTCCGGTATAACATAGATCGAAAAATGGGAGCATGGATTCCTATTTTATGGCCATGTCGCGACCCAAACGTAAACCGTGAATTTTTATCAAACGATGTTGATAAGCTGCGTCCATTGTCGTGGAAGGAATCGAAATGAAAAAGAACCGAGAGAGATATTGAAGAAAACTCCGTGTAGAAGACTCAGCTCGATCTTCGAGCCGGAAGTTTCAGAGAATAATGTGTTGTAAGAAAATTCTAGACGGAAAACATCACTACATCGTCGTATAAAAGAAAATAGAGAAAATTGTTTCGTATAACATAGGCCTATATAAAGGTATATGTTGCCAATCCTTGCTAACGATCCTTATAGTATACATTTTCCATTCAATTCCTAGAATCCGTCACCATTAGAGATCCACATTTCTGATCAACTGACAAGAAGAAAAAATATAAAAGATCTCCATATAAAAGTAAACCCACCACAATTTGCCCCGGACACACAAAAAAAACTCGGAACATAATCCGTTTTGAGAAAATGCGGATGTACAGATCAAGAAGCGTTGTATTCTTTTCCAATATCCCGGAACAATTTCATCACAAATTGGGACCACTAAGAGTCCACATCCCCCTACATTCGCCGTGAATCTTTGGGCGATCGGAAGTGCTGGGATCTAGCGGACTGTACATCAAATCCGAGCCATAGGTGTTCCCTATAGAGGAAGCATGGAACGAAAAGCATCTCCGTAGCGGTGAACATCTCTCAGACATTTAACTCTCGCCTTGGCCTCGCCAGCACCAGTACATTCCAGATGACAAGCTTTGCAAAGAGCAACGCGTGCATTGGGTTCAGATCATGCAATTATTGCAGCGTGAAAACTGGAGCATTATGGTTCCCTGTTCCAATCCCAGGTAATTCCAATCAACTTCTCCCGGGATGTTTCCAACGGGAAGATGAAAATGTATCCTACTTAATGTTGACTATCATCGTTCAACAGACGTTTCGCTTTTCACGCTTCAGAAAATTGCGATACTCTGAGTGTATTTTGGAGGAGACACTCGGCTTAGTTTGCAGCAGCGAATTACTACGTATTGTCAGCTAGAAATTGTGCTATGTCGAGATAATAATAATAATAATAATAATTGCTTTTATTGTAACAATTGACCAAATAAATGGTATGATACTTGTCAGCATATTTACATGTAAAGTATACATAGCGTAGTGCGACCGATTAATACATAATACATAATACATAATACATACTATCATACACTCATGTCAAAAGATAAAAATTGATCAATAGAATAAAATGCATTATTAATAAGAAAGTTTTTTACATCATTTTTAAAAGTATATTCTTTTGATCCTGTCGTCTTTAAAATTGCTAATGCTTTATTGTACAGCTTAATGCTTACTAAAATTGGATTTTTTAAATCAAATTTTGATACTTTTTTCTTAGGTTTTAATACGTGACTGTTTCTTGTCAAGTATGTATGCGTGGCATTACAATCATTTGTCAATTGTTTGTTATCTATAATTAAGCATACAGCACAATATATAAAAATACAAGGCAATGTCAGAATTTGAAATTTAATAAAATATGGTTTACATGAATCCTTGTAGAACATGCCAGCAGTACAGGGATTTGAGGTGGCTTCAGCTAGGTATCTTATCGCTCTTTTTTGTAGAGTAAAAAGTCTTTTTGTGTGATGTGATAATCCCCACAATAGTATTCCATATGCTAGTCTTGAATGAAGGTAGGAGTAATATACTAGCTTTGCTGTCGCTATATCGCAGATTTGCATTAGCCTTTTAATAAGAAAGCAACCAGAGGCAACTTTTTTACAGACAGCATCAATATGTTCTCCCCATTGCAGTTTATTGTCAACTATGATACCTAGAAATTTTGTTGTGTTTTGTGGAACAATGCTCTTGTTATTTAGGTAAAGAAGGGGGCTCGATCGAAGGTGATGGTCGTTTTTTGAGTGAAATTGCAACATAACCGTTTTCTGTTTGTTTAATGATAGTTTGTTTGTGGTTACCCACTCAGAGATTTCTCTAACAGCTAAGTTATTATTATGAGTTTCGGCAGAACTGTTTGTTTTATCATTTATTAAAAATTGTGTGGTGTCGTCAGCAAAAAGTGTAAGTTGCCCTTGCGTAGTACAAGAAACTATGTCGTTAGTATATAAGATAAATAGTAGTGGCGCTATTATAGATCCTTGTGGTACGCCGATATTTGTTATTGCTTCTTTTGAGTAGAAAGGACCATTTGAACTTATGACTTTTGTAACATAGCACCTATTTAATAAATAGGATTTAACCCAATCATTTGGTAAACCTATTATACCAAAGGTTTTCAGCTTTTCGATTAAAATGTCGTGATTTACCATGTCAAAAGCTTTTGACAGGTCGTAGAAGACCCCAATGGATGACTTTCCATTACTAAGTGAAGTATACACTTTATTCATGAAACTGAGCATGGCGGATGTTGTTGATTTACCATTACGAAATCCGTGTTGACACTCTGATATTAGGCTGTATTTATCTAAGAAGTTAATCAATTTGTTGCAAAAACACTTTTCAAACAATTTGGAAAAAATGGATAGTATTGCTATCGGTCTATAATTTTGTACTGATTCCCGGCATCCCTTTTTATGCAATGGACTTATTATGGCTTTCTTTAATTTGTCCGGGAAGGTGCCAGTTGAAAACGAAGTATTTAGTATATGCTCTAACGGGTCCACTAGGTAGATTGCGTTGTGCCTCAAGATATGCCCCGGAATATCATCAAAACCAGCCGCCTTTTTCTTTTTTGTGACTTTGTCGAATGCATCTAAAATTTCTTTCGAAGTTGCTGGTGTTAAAAAGAAATTTTTGTTGTGATATTTTGATTTTAGAAATGAGACAGGTTTTTTACTTACGCGCGGTAAATTGTCTGTGTAGGCATTTATAGCTGCCTCTTTGAAAAAGTCATTGAAAACGTTTGCTACATCAATAGGTGTAGTGACCCTTTTGATTGTTGCATGGTCACATTTGAGTTCAAGTTCAATGTTCTTACTAATGGGTGGTTTATTTTTATTTTTATCAATAATAGTCCATGCTTGTTTTGGCTTGTTGTCTGAGGATTTAATCTTTTTTATGTTAGCACACTTTTTGCTTTTTTGAATTAAAATTTTGTAGTTTCTTAAAAGTGTGAGATAGTGTTTATTGTCATCTGCAGTACTTTTATTGGATTTAGTTATTGCATAAAGTTTCATTACTTCTACTGACAAGTCGTGTAACTCTTGTGTGTACCAATTTACATTGGGGTTGTTTTGATTATTAATATGCATCGTTTTTAGTGGAAACGCATTTTCAAATAAGGCATTAAGTATGTTCATAAATTCTTCGAACATCTCATTGACGCTTTCTAACTCGTATATTTTATCCCAGGAAGCTAGGCTTAAGGCTAGCCCGAAGGAATCTATTTTTTCTTTATTAAAAGTCCTTCTTTTCACGTATTCTACTTTGTTTGCCTTTGGTTGCTTTGTTATGTAAAGCAGTAGGACACAGTGGTCTGACAATCCAGCATCTATCGTCTCAGTAAGAACATATTCGTTGCTGGTAAAGATGTTGTCGATGCAAGTTTGGGACGACTTTGTTATTCTTGTGTTTTTTAAAATTCTCAAGTTTATGCCAAATGAACTTAGGGTATCAACTATTTGCGAGGCTTTTTTGCAGGATGAGTTAAAGTTTGAATTGAAGTCTCCACACAAAATAATTTGCTTATTTTGACTGTTTAATCCAAGTAAGATACACGAAAGATTTTCTAAGAATACTTCGAAATTGCCCGATGGAGATCTATACACACACAGAATAATAAAATTTCCAAAGCTGGCGTTTAATTCTATGGCCGTGATTTCAATATCCTTATCTAGAATTAGATTGGGGTCTATTTGTATTGGTTTAGTTACCAAACCTTCTTTTGAAAAGATGATGACACCACCATGTTTAGTTTTTTCCCTACAAAAGAAGGATATTGGAATGTATCCTTGAATTTTAACATAATCAACGTCTTCCTTTTGTAGCCAATGCTCTGTGAAACATAAGAAACATGTTTTGCCTTGCGTATTTACAGGTAAATGCAATCTATTTCGCTCATACGTTTTGCATCAATTAACCCAATTAGCTGTTGCGTAACTACGGGACCAATTAGCATAACCAGGTATCGTAAATGCATCCACAAAATGCAATCGCGCAATTTATTCGCGTTAAATAAAGTTAATTATTGTAAGTGAGTGGGCATCGTATGCACCAATTCGCTGCTTTATTTGGGAAAATAAAACAGATTTACCCTTTTCAGCCAATTTCGTTGATCTATAAACTATATAGCCAAATGAATTTTGTTTATTTGACTATTAATTTTCCAGTCTGTTAATTATAAAAGTTATAAAAATCACCTTCAACCAGATGCGGTTGGGTTATAGTTTTGTATTTCTCTGGCACAAAACGCTGTTTGTTATGTCATAGCACAGGGCGCAAATGATGGGCCAATGTTTCACATGCTTTGCGGTCTAAAGACGCAACCATTTCCAACACGTAGCACCAACTTCATACGATCAAATAGTGCTACCATGTTAACAAGATATCTAGAACGAGGTCTGGCACAAGTTTGCAACAACATATGCGTTAATATCGCAACCTGCAGTTGAACCTCTCGTATGTATCCTGTTTTCGTGACAAAGCAATATTCGATAGATATTACATAAAATGACGATGCACCAGGAGCGTGCATTGCTTGATGCTGTCAAGTGAAGTTCTTGCATGCAATGTTCAAGTACCATCATGGCTCATTTGCCTTCTCGTTTACCTATAAGAGATAGTGTTTGCTATAAACTTAGACGCGGTAGGAAATTGCAAGGCAACACTAACAATGCTTTGTAAAGGAGCTGTAAGTTTCTGACTCTGAGCGTTTCGTGGCTTGGAATGTAGAAACCCCTTCGGTACCACACAGAAGATAGACATTAGAATAAAAAAAAAATCAACCAATAACTAATCTCCATGGTCACAGCCAATTAAATACTTATAGGTATTTAAATCTTTACTTTCAGTTGTTTTTTTTATCTAGACATTTGAATAATAAGAATTTCCACGAAATAATCGTAACATTTTGTGAATATGGTTTCTGTAAACGTGAACAAAGGCACAACACTTGAAGGAAATGTGTCGTTTTCTATTTTCTTCTCTTGATCGAGGGCTGCGTAACGATTTCTTTGCGAATTCCGAGCTAGGATGCGAATGCCTGAGATGCTGGCACGAGGTCAAACTGCGACCTCCCACCAGCAACTCTCCGGATTCGAGACCCAGTCGCTTGTCACTCGAACCGAACCGAAATGAAGGAAAGTGATTTATTCCACGGAGGGTTCGACCTAAACAATCATTCAATGTAACAATTCAAATCAAACTTGTAACAGAAAGTTAATCCTGGCCAATAAATTTCCATGGAAAAGTCATCCTTCCTTAGCGGCTGCTTTCTCGGTTTCCCATGAGTTCTTTTAACTTACTGCAGCTGACAAAAAATTGAATGGAATTGATTTGAATTTCGTTTTGGCGCGCGCGCCAGCGTGCTTTTCAGTCAAAGGATCAAGCCGGGAAAACGATGCATTGCAAAGCGTTCCACCAGACCAACTCAAAAGCCAATTCAGCTCCGAGCGCTTTCTGGGTCAATTAGTAATTTAAACTTTGTTTGATTTTCTTTCAGCTATTTTAGAACAAAAAAAAAAACCCGTCGCAAATTCAATTAGTTCAATGAAAACACAAATGTGTGCACACTGTTCGCAAGCATCTCGCCGAACAATACACAGTAATGAAATACCTTAAGGCACGAAAACATTAAAGTTAACCAATTCAATTGCACACAGGGTGTGTTATATACTAAATTAACCACACAAGTCTGGAAACTTGCAATCCAATAATCCAATCACCCGCATTAGGAAAACTTACCTTATAAGGTGAGCACTTATTAGGACAGTTGTGCAGACATAAATACAAGGAAAACCCTGGCGTCGGGTCGAGTCAACTGCGCGAGGGCACGACAGAAGGTTTCTCGAGTGAGACTTTATTTTCATTGCAGATTTAATCAACCTCAGAAAAAGGCTTCGGGAAATGCATCACCTCTGTGCATCCGTCAACTTTACATTGCCCATACGAGTCACGAGTGTAGATAAAACGCACTTAAAAAGCTCTCGGCTGTAAGTTAAGCTGTCTTCAGCACGCTACTCCACGGTGCTAAGTTTTGCGAGTTAGCACTTAATTATGCCACGATCGATCACTCGTACCAAGTGTAATCAATTTTGCCAGGTGCTTTCGCTAATCTGGGACATGAATCAAATGAAGAGCGTGGTAGGGGGATGTACCAACGTTTCCCGTATCGCACAAATAAATTGATATAATGAGTTAAGGATCCAGTTTGTGTCGCGTAACAATGTATATTAAAAGTAAAACAACTGAAAAATTATTTATGAGAAGCCATAAACAGAATGAACCAAAATGTTTACAAAAAGATGCATACACTCGTAAATTTTAATGATAATGACAATTACAAATGGCGGTAGAGAAACGCAATACCGAAATGGCAAACGTCCTGATAAAATAAAACTATGTGCGTTTCACTTATACTGGTTGGGAGCTTCGCCAAGATAAGAAAGAAAATGTGGCACATTTAAACTCTATAAATATTCATACACATTCGAATGGGGTACGGCAGGAGAGGATTGAACTAGTGGACCCAGCCCCATACGCAACGATATGTCCTCCGAGCGTAGAGTGTTATTGTCACGATGGTCGGCTTGTCGCTTAGACCTTGCACAGCCAGTTGGGCCAGTGGAAATGGGAAGCCGATAAAAATAGGCTACCCTTGGAACAGAACGTATAGGTCGACATCGTATCAGCGGCCCTCATCCCATACCCGGGCCGCAGCGATACCTATTCAAGGCGATTCAAAAACAGGAAAAAAAAAACAGTCAAAAGCTAGAGCACGAAAATATATAGACAGTTGGAGATGTAACTTACTTTTTTTGCCCTACAATATTTACTATGTGATATTTCCCATATAGGTAATACTGTTTCACATGGCATCGTGCTATCTTCGTTTGATATGAACGTGACTGGCGTATTGGAGTATATTTTACGGTTTCAAGCCAAACCGAGCCGCCGCCAATGGATCGAAGACACGAGAAACGCAAGACTTAAAAAAAAAGTCGATTCAATTACAGTTGGCTACGCGAAGAGAAGGCAGTCAAATCGAATAAAAATGTCGGTAAAATGCGACTCAACTGATCGCATTTGAAGTAAATGCAAAAACCAACGTGTTTCAAACAAGATTTCCAACCTATGTTTTCTCCCGTTCCCGTTCAAATAAGATTGCCTCGTGCGGTTGACGGAGTGGAAATATCAGACTCGTTATAGTTTTATAACCAATCATTAGAGAATGAAAATGTTGTTCAGAAAAATTGTGAAAATGTTTTTAGGAAAATTGTGGTAAGCGTGTTATTTACGCGAAGGTCCATAATGAATTCTGAAAAATAGTAAATTATAGTTTCTATAGTTTCTATAGTTTCTATAGTTTATTTATAGCATGTAACGGTCCAATATCATAGCAGCTTTTTAGACCGAAAAAGCTGCTTTTGCTAACATGGCACCTCCACGAGTTTAAGCTTGAGCAAGCAGCATTTTGATGCTGGCCTCGGCACCTCCACCAAAGTAAGCTTTTATAAGCAGAAATATATGTAAATGTATGTAGCTTAGCTACAGCAGTTTCTCAAGACTGTTTCGGAACCACCAAAGCAAGTTTTTTTACTTCGTCCACTGTTCTCGAACATAACCATAAGGCAAGCAGTCTTCGTACATAAACTCGCACTCCGCCATTAATGTTCCCAAACTCCAAACCACACCCCAGTAAAACAGCACAGTATTGCCACTAATATTGTGTCCTCTTAGTTAATACCTAGCACCAACTATTGTTATCCGAATTCTAGACAAAATGAGGCTGAATGCACGGTGCAACATTACGTTTACAGAAATTATTCACCAAACTAATGATAAGTTCATTTGGGGAATGTTATAATATAATAATACATATAGGTATGTTTGTAGCCGAAGCAACGAGTATTTATGGTAACAGTTATGTTTATATGTATTGTACACCTTCGACTAAAGTGTCGTACAGGTATTTATGACATCACTGTGTTTCACTAAAGGTTGATGTGCATTATAATAATTTGTCACACTCGCTATAAATTACAATGCAATTATATAATTTAGAATCGGTCGGTGAATTGTGCAGAGCTTATTTGCACTCCAATGAGAATATAATTCAAAATAGGTTTATAGAAATTATTATAATTTGTTTCCTATTGCCTAAAATGTTAATTATATAGTATGCTATAATATTATTTAGAATTGTAGACGTTAATCAACTATAGAATTGCACTTCCAATGTCTTAATCAGTGAGAGACTGAAATTCTCAATCTCCGTTCTAAAAACCGTCTTTGCTTCACGTGTCAAGCGAAGCCAACGCAATATCGCACCATTTCCACGACCCAATCTGCGCGCAAAGCCTATAAGCATTTCGCACAATGGCATATTCGGTTTATTTCCGACTAATTAGACGGCAGCATCCACCCGTATAGACAGCGAAGAGAACAATGGGGTTCATCACAGGCCTATTGGAGTCCGAAGACTGGCTACACAATGCGGGTGGACGAATTCGCGTCCGCACGTGGACAAAAGACCATCAGGATTCCGGGTACAGACTGCCATGTCAAGCCAATATCGAAGAAACTGTCATCGAGAGAATACAAATTTTATTCTGATAATACTGGGGCGACCATCAATTTTAATCGTGTAGGACATTTCGGTCAATCAATATGCAGATTAGATTTTAAATTTGATAGAACTTTGGATTATCTTTTTAGAGCAACCACGTGTTTAATTACAGAGATAGGGGTGGATTGAACGGGACGCAACCCCTTCGTATAAGGTAGAGTTATAAGTAAATTTAGAATAGATTAATTTTTTAAGGGGAGGATTACGAATTTGAATATAACTTCGTTAAGAGCGAACAATAAAACCGAGTCCAAGAAATAAAGCAGGGCTTGAAGATCTACAAAATATCGTGCGCCCGTTCGAGATACCATTCTTGTGCCACGACAAACACCAAACTTGGCAATTCTTATCTGGAACCGAGCCCCAGCTCCACAAATCTCGCACTAGCCCGAAATAAACCCCCCTTTATCTATAAATCCAGTTTACGCTCTTCAAGGGTCTTACTACTGTGTATATAAAAACTTCATCGTTGCATCCACAAGAGGCTAATATACAAATAGTATACATTCGTTCTAAGCTATCTTTCGTCCCAATTCCAATGTATTTTTCATCCAAGTAATCCTGCCTAGCTGTTCCCCTAGCTATAGTAGTACTATGTCTACACTCATTCAGTTGCCAGCTTCGAACATCCCCTATCTCTGGACGCTACACGTAGCATTCTGAACAATTAATGAACTGCTCTCCTTGCCCTCGCTCCCTAATTCACCCTCAAAGTCATGGGCCTAGCGTATACATATCCGGGACGCTCGCCCATCGCTCCCTTAGCCAAGTTAAAGGTTACGGAGAGGAGCTTACTAGGATCCCCGAAGACTTGCGTGGTCACTGCGGTTACACCCCTCAGCGCAGTTTTCAGTCGGCCCATAGATATTATATTTTACAGGATTTGGTTCAATAATAACTAACGCGATTCGGCCCCACGTGTTTGTTCAACATCGATCCCCCCCGTTCGCAGGCAAGTTAATTAACTCGGCGATCCAAATGATAAATAACTTTTTATCAAAGAAAGTCTAAGTAAATAAATAAATACCCACTTTGTACGTTCACGATAGGCATCGGGCAATAAAATAGTACGTTCAACCGGCGAAAGTACCAATCGTTGACCACCTCTACTAATACAATAATTGTATGCACGTGACTCGGTGTATTTTCCACTGCAATTTTATTGGTGTTTTAATCTGAATAATAGTTGAGATTGGCGTCCCCCAAGGATCGGGCAGTGGGCACGCGATCGCCGTCGCCCGACACATGGAGGTCGGTATTCCCATGTGACCGACGGCGACGTCGACCGGGCGTTGCCACGATTTTCGTCCCGACATGCATTCGGACGACGTCGCTTGCACGCACTTCGACGCCGACGTCAGTCGTCGAGCGGTCTCTCCAGCCTACTAACGCTAGGAGAAGCTAAACAAAGAACTAAACGAGGCAAGGCAATTAAACAACCTCGTGAATATTCAGTTATGCTAAGTGTTTCACGCCGAAGTACATGGGAAAACTTGGGAGAGGGAGAGAGAAATGAGAAAAAAATCCCCTAATCGATCGACTGGGCTATATGCCAATCTTTTGATCAAGAAACGCATTTACTTCGAGTAATGAAATGTCGATTAAAATATCTGGGCAGGCGATGTTATCGTTTTGCACTTCGCAATCGGAAAACGTTTAACTTTCTTACGTGTTTTCATCCAACCCTTTGTCTCGTTGGTAATTCAGTATCAATTTGCATGGCGGTATCAATTGAAATCTACGGAAATAATAAGGAACAGCATTACAGAAGCGGACGCATGTTATAAAAATACCGCCTAATCACCCAATTAAACGACGTAAAAAGAAGTAGACACATTTAAAACTGGACTCTTAACTCGAGATAAGATCATAAGCGGGCAAGATCGTGCTCCGTGATTACGCCGTTCGTGTGTTTCGATTGCAGCGCCCGTATGGATTGTGTGAGATTTTATTGATCGACTGCGATCCATCTGGTTCTGTTCACAGAGTGGAAATTGTTTCCGCTGTCCCTAGCCTCGCGGCGCGCGCTGCGCGATGCCTCGCGGCAAGAATACTAAATATATGCAACGCGACTTAAGGTGCCTACGCTCGACATTGACTCGACGCAAGTTGTCACAACGTTCTCCTATCCGAAGGTTGCTCGTACCGCTGCAAGGGTGCGATACTGCCCTAACATGTCTCTCGATGTCCCTTGAACGTATTATGTTTTCCCCGTAAAGAGCCTAGAGATTGGAACGTATTTCTCTCCCTAAAAGGGGCAAACGCAACAAACTCACGACAGTTATCTTCCGTTTATTCTTTAGTTTCTGTTAGTGATGATTAGATAATGCACACAATAATTACAACTCGCCGAGAAAATTTACAATCATCCGGAAACTACGCACACTTTATATTGATCACTCTGTTGCGGGGATCGAGTAACGCGTCGACCCAGGCGTCTTAATCACGGCCAGCTCGACGAACGCAACACAACAAACTTGCGGAGAAATGGAAAAGCGGCACACACGCTACGCGTGGCCGCCGTAGCCACGTTGTGGGGAAAATCACGATAAAATGGCTAGTAATACGTACGTGACCGAATCGGCTGGAACGAATTATCTAAACAGAAACCGAAGACCAAGAAATTGAATTATGATTGGTGGGGCTGTTGCAGCCAACCGAAGAGAGCGGAGTCAATAAAAAAAGGCAGAGATTTTCTTCCGTTTAGCATTCGCATGGGAGAATGAATTATGGGACGATGTGTTGCTGGGCGAGAGGTTCCTATTGGTTCGCCTATAGTGCATGGCAGGCGAAATTTTGTGAAATTATGGTAAAATCTTTTATCGAATCGTTTCGATGTTATATTTCGAAGTTTCAACATTATCACAAAGCCATAGTAAACGGTGAACTGCATTTCGGATATAATTTTGAAAATTTAATAAAGCGTTTTGTTCAAATTATTGTCAATGTAATAGAGTAGCATATTATATTGGCTTATATTTATACATAAATAATTATAATAAAAACGCGATAACGTCCAACATTTCACATTATATGAAAATTAACAAAATATTTCGTGAAACAATGCAGAAACGTAATTTTCCACGTTTATATAATCGCCATTGGCGCAAACAAATATTTATTTTATACCACGCGACACAGCGACATGGAGTTGCCATCGCACACGCGCAAATCGACGCACATCCACGCACTATTTACTCAATTAACGCGTGCAATTAACGGCCCGGTCGGAAGTTCGTTAAGAAGAAACATTATCGGTCCGACATCCCCATATTAGCAGCCAAGATATGCGAAACAACGTCAATTAAAAAGTAATTACAATGCCCCCCGTAGGTAGCTGGTTCAATTGAGGTTTGGCCAACTAGGATCAGAAGAAAACTGAGGAAAGTACACGCACGCATGCGTACAGTTGTAGGGTTGCGTGGACGGTGACTGAAAGTTTGACGTGTGACTTGAGAAACAGCGGACATTCGACTCGCCACGCAATGCCTCGATTAGTACGGGACCAACCCTTCATTATAATTAGCTTCACAATCAAAGACACATAATAAAAAAATGTTTTCCCGTCCCGAGCCAGCCCCCGTCGCCTATGAACAGTCATTTCGGTAAACTGTTTGAAATGGCACTTCCCAAATCCACTTTGCTAATAAAAAAAGTCCGATGTACTATGGCATTTTTTTTTCAAGTGTTTTTTGATGATGAAGGACAACGGCCTGGGTGCTATGATATGTGATTTCATTTTAATAATTCAGATTCCTTTGTCGTGCGCTTTATTATCCCATTAATTCTAGTGGAAAGCGAGCTTCCAGAGAAATTCCCAACGGTGTCGGCAACTACTCGCGGAGGAGGCTGCAAGCGCCAGGGCGGGTAGGCCCCGCAGCGGTATCGATTACCCTCTGGGCCTACAAACAATGGACCCCGCCAAAGTGCCCCGCCATTCCGATTCCACAATTGGGACTCTTACACTTTTACTATGGGGCTGCGCTAGTGGGAAGCGTAGATATACAATGCTAATTAGGAAGCGACCTCACCAGGCCGCTAGTTATTTTCGGGTTTCATCTGTTATTTTAGCTGAAGAGAAAGCATGGTCTTATTGCCCTAGCGTGTCGGTGGAGGTGCCAAGTTCAAGCTCAAAGATATAATTTTTTACGTTTGGATCGAAATTTTACGCTGTACATCCTTAATTTATGACAGAAAAATACATAATTCAGCTTCGATAATCAGAAAACTTTTCATCGTCACCAAAACCCTTTCTTAACTATTGATAAAAGCACGGATAAACATCTCCCAAATTTCTTAGCCAAAGATCCATTATATAACTTTCCGATATCAGTAGACCATTATCGTAACATTATCTCTGATGGTAATATATTTAGCATGTAAGTTGTTCACTTAGCCAAGGCGATAAGCGCGCGTCTCGACGCCGAGCCTAGCGTCGACGTCGTCTTGATCGCTTGCCACGTGATGTAAACTCACCCCCTGCTCCTTTCGCGCTGCTGCTGTCGACCCCCCCGGCAGGCAGCACCCCGAGAACTCCATTAGGTCATCCCCTATCCATGCTCCCAACCCAACCCCCTATGGCTGATGTGATGTATGCATGGGTGGTGATTCAAGCCGACCCCGGCTGCATGATGATGTAACTGGATTTGATGACGATCATTGCAGCTCGAACTACAGATAGTCGATCCCCAGAGCAAACTCTTCCCGAGCTTTCGCTTCGTATTATATTAAACTTGGGAAGCTCCTAATGGGGGAAATGGAAACTGTTCTGTCTCTCTTTCCGCGTGCGTGCGACGCCGTCGCGTATGCAAATCTATTTTGACCAAGTTAGCTGGGTATATAGCCCTTGTTGTCGAAATTGTATGGCAACCGTCAACCTTGATATTCAATTTATGTAGCACGTTAAGTAGTCGAGACCGTACATCCTGCAGATTAAGTTATTCCTCAGTTGCTGTTGTGTAAAAGAGCACACGAGCTGTAGATATATTTTATGATACTAGGTTATGTAATCAGGACGAAAAGGTTCTGAAAAATCTTGCGCTGATGGTTGCACGAAGGGAAGTAAAATGAAGGAATAGAAACAGTCTGCAGCTAGCGCGTTCGTTCGAGGGCACAGACTTGGAGAGGCAGAGGCATAAAGAAGTCGTGCACAGCAATTTAGTTCGGCGAGCACTTTGGCTGTCGGGCGAAATGCAAATGTCTGCCATACACAAAATGGTGTCGTACATATAGCAGGTATTGCCAGGCAGTACGGTTGCCAGCTCGCGCTCTCTGCTCCTCATTTGTAACAATCCGCGACATGAATCGAACGCGATAGATTATTTTGCTTGAGGCGAAGCAACTCATAGAGCAATTCTAGCTGGCAATGCATCCAGTTTGTATGCTTCGCCGCAAGATCCTCTTCCTGCAACGTGGCAGCTACTCGAAAGTAGAGATACTAGGGCATGTAGAAACCTCGCTGAAGCATCAAACCAAAATCCCATTCAGAGTTATCGCATATCCTCATGTAATTTAAATAAACTACATAGTCTAGCCAAACTATACGAGTTTAAACAAAATGGCGCTTCAAACATGTGTCCTTGAAACGTATAACAACTGTTGTCTGGCACAAAACCGAATATGTTTCGAGTATCCGATGGCCAGAGCTGGCCCGGAGCCATCCAATAGAAGTTGCGAGCAACCCCTCCAAAGTTCCACCATAGATTCAAAGTACAGGAAATAATCAGCGAATGCATCGAGCAAAGTGAATTAATCGTCTCGCGTTGTGTATATCGGTACATAGGATGGAAGAACATGTCATGATTAAGCTTTCGCATTTACATATACACACTACACACCCATGCCGAACTAATTCAAGCTGACAACTCGAAATTAATAGTAATCAGGATGAATTATACGTATGCAAATCCTCTATATATTGCCACTAGGTCTTATACATCAGATGTATCGATTTCATTGTAAATAGAGATCTATCTGTGGTGCGTTGCGATATAGCTGTACGCTCAGTACTTGGGGGCGCAATACTGTAGCCAATATCGATGGCAGCGGGTTCCAATAAAACGTGATAAATGAACATGGGGCTGGACCGCCGTGGTTCAGGATGTCACATGCGTCAGCATGTTTTCCACCTTCGGGAGGAGTCAAGAAAGGATATTACTTTGGTTCCTTGATGCTATTGACCATAGGAACAGAATGTGTTCAGATGGAGGCCTAGCATTGAAATATTTACATCGGGCCTACATTTAAGGTTGGTATCGATTTTTTTACTTTTGACTATTCAGGATTTTATTCGCAACTCCCTTCTTTGATGCAACAAGAATAGACAACATGTGATTGTATTATTATGAACACTACTACCGTTATAATAATAAAATACCCCGCGCATTACAAGCGTTTGCAATTTAAATGAGATTTCAAATAAACATGTAATTTATTTGGTATTGTTCGCGAGCACAACGGATTGTTGCAAAGACAATGTAATTAAAATGCTGGCAAATTGATAACAAACAGATTTGTGCAATGTTTTAAGCCAGTGCTAGAGGTTAAAAAATCTATCGTCTCCACAAACGGCCGAAAAAGGGAGTTGTTTAGCTTGCTTGTTTACTAGATACAAATATAAATGCACAAAGCCTGTTTTTACAGGCGGCTTTTGTGCTAATACTGTTGTTGTTGACGCGAAATTACGCGAACGCAATTGCAGCTAGTTATTAGTCTTCTTAACAATAAAACTGAAGCAAGCCCGGAGCTAGAATCTAAAATGCCAACGAATCGACTTGCAATTACCCAATTAATTAATATTTGATTGAGTACCGGCCATCAAAGGAAACCGACAGCAACAATTTTGTTTTGAAAGCGTAGAAAATATCAAAGTAATGAGACAAAATATGCGAGAAAATGCTAAGCGAAATCAGTAAAAGCATTCCCCCAAAAACTCACCCCTAGTTCATGAATCCATACCACCTTCGATAACAAAAGCAATAACCCCTCACATCCACATTTCGTTCGGATCCGTACTATAAGTATAACAAATGTGTCTGCTTTCCCCTTTCTGATAGGAAATTTGTTGAAATATCTCATCGAGTAAACTAACGTTTCCGGGCAAAGCGGTTTCCTATCAATATTTGCTACCGGACGTTGGGCCAGAGCAAATTACATCAAAGCAAATTCACGAAGAATTAATTTACGGCACGATCTCTTTATATAAATGCAATAGTTACTTGTAGAGTTTACTGCACAAAGCGAATTCATTTCGACCTTTTGCAATGATTCCAATTACAAGTTACTGATACCGGCTACTGGCTTTGACACTATGGGAAGCAAAAATTCTCTCAGACTTTCAGCAAAGGGGACTCTTGTAGCTACACAAAAGTATAGATCACTAGTTCTGTTCTTATTTAAGTGCCAGGAGATAATATAAATCGGAGCTCATAAAAGATACGCTAAACTTTCATTTGGAGAGCCGTTTTTCCTTACTTCTGAGTTGGCGCCAAACATTCAGGACGCTTACACGCTCGAGGAAAAACAACTCTAGATTAGCTCCTTTAGTATCGCATTTCCAGAATCGAGGAAACGCCTTGACCAAAAAACACATAACCAAACCAGACGAATAATTCCTCGGACGGACTCTATAAGAAATGCCAAAGCGACATTTTCACCAGAAATTTTACTATGTACACAACTAAGTGCACGCTATGTACAAACATACACAACTAAGAGCAGACTCGCATATAAGTTAGATGCACAAAACAATGTGCAAACGCAAGTGGAATTCCTTTTACAAATGAGTGCAGTTTCAATGGAGATGTAAAATATCTCCATCAAAAACATTTCCTTACGGAGGAGAACAAAATGAACATGAATATCTAACAGAAAGTTCCACATAAATATGTTGGTCCAGTTTCTGTGCTTGATCATTTTTTGTTTGTTTCCCAGCATGAGTGTTTATACCAGATTGGAGTCAGTGTACACAAGAAAAAAAATAAATAAAAAAAATCTGTACAATGTATTTGGTAATCAGCGAAGCTTTCAGGAAAGGCATTTGTTCACGACAGAATCAGGGATTCAACTTTTTCTACATGAAATGCGATCATTTATAGCACTGCATTAAAAATGCGAGCAAAAAGTCGCGTTATTTAAAAACTGCAAGAAACAAAGAAACAGAGAGCAAGAGCATAGAGGAAAACAAAACAAAAAAACGCGGTTTCCAGGGTTAGTTGCAACACGTGCTCTGATATCATGTGCAGCACACAGCAAGAAAAGTCATACATCCTTTCTCATCTTTCTCACATGTATTTATTCACCACACAAAACGACATCTAGCGTCATAGTATCACTTGGGTTGAAAATTAAAATAGTTCAAACTATTTCATTAAAATGGCTTCTCCCCAAAAACCAATTAATCACACGAGCATTAATTGTGCATAGCGCAACTGGACCCATTCGTCAAGAAAGCTTTCTCCCCTTAGGATATCCGTATCACCAAATGAAAAATATTTTAAATATAACCTTTATGTCAGACGGGGTTATCCTAGCCTCATTTTCATATGACGAATGAAAAGCTACAAGAATCATAATTAACAAGTTGGAAAAAACAAAATTACACTGCAACAACTTTTTGCAAACTTTGCGAGCATATATACACATATATATATAACGACATCATTTGCGCGCGAAAATGATGGCATACCACGCGCTTCTAACAACTTTTTTGATTAAAAGCTTGCTCGTTATACCGCCAGAGTAAATTAATAATTTGAACGAGTCATCATGCCCGAATAAAAGACACGATGATAGCGACAGACTTTGCGCACACAGAATAATCAAACGGATTATAATAAAAAGCTTGTGATAAATCAGTGGTCCATTGGTCCTCCGGGCTTGTATGCATGTTCCCCTATGAGCTATAATCAATCTCTGCAGCACAGAGACGCGCGGCGGTCTGTGAGTCGACGCCGACATATGAGTCACGACGCTTGGTCACTCATTGCATATCAATGCACGACGCCCAGTGGTGGAACGCTGCGAAATCTTTTGTTTCAGAGCTTTACGAGGGCTCTTGATCATCGTCCTTTAAATTTAATAAACTTTTGGGAAAGAATGATCCAATTGTGTGCCGGATAGAGAGGGAGTTTTGCAATGATATTCACATTTGTCATCGGTGTGAAGCGACCAACTAAAATAGGCAGACTAGCTGCCAAAAGGCTCTTTCTGAGGCTGCTTGACAATCGTTTTTTTTTTTATCTGGACAGTTTCCTATTAGGCGAACAGGTCAAGGCAGAATGATTTAAAAAAATGCAAGTATTAGCATGGCTTGGATATAATCTAAATCAACACGCCAGTTGGAAGGCATGGAAGCTACCATCATCTGTGACCTCTGGTCAGAAAAGCTTGCACCGGATATACCCGACTAGCATCGAGCCACGATCTACACCGAAACTAATTAAGCATGCCAGGTAATTCAAAAAGTCCATGAAAAAATTATTTAACGGCTAAAACTCTGTCCAATTCGCGTGTTTCAGCGAGAGTTTTCCACGTTCAGCGGTTATTTTCCAGCAAAGCCGACAGAAATTAATAAACGCCACAACCTTTCTGTAGCGCATGCGTGGTGATCCATAATGCACGTGTGCACGACGCCACTGAGAGATCAGTTCGATAATCCTCCAACAGGAGCGGCACTGCAGCCTCCTCCGCCCTCGTCACGGTCAATTTCCAGACGAAAATCCCCAGGAAAATCAACATTGATGACCACCCAATTATCGGGAGGCGCGTAATCAGACAACGAACACATTGACAAGCCTGCGTCGCTCATCTTTAATCCATGGCCACCACCTCGCATGACGTCACAACAATGAAATCGGGCACCTCCACTCGCGGAACAACAAAGACGCTCAATGCAGTCGAAAAGCAACAACAGCACATTCAACAACAAAAAGAAAGAAAAAAAATACCATTCGATACATAGAAAGGCACTCACACATTTTTATCCGTTTTCAATTCGAGAGTGTCTGCAGCAGTGCGAAAAGGTTAGAAGTGGTTTGAGTTTCTTGTTTCCAATCTTACTTGCGGGGCTGAGTTCGATTTCAAGTGCAGATACCGACGGCATGGTATTATTACACCTCGTCGGTAATATAATAATACGGCTAATCATGTTGAGCCTTATCAGGAGGGACGCGTGTCAGGGAGCTATTTGTCGAGACGTAATACACGATTCGATAATGTGGGCGTCCTGATCGCGCCCCTCTGGAAGCCTCGGGCTAGGATAGACCCCTTATTTCAACATCCGTGCACCTAGTCCCAGTCAAAATAGGGCGGTAAACACTAGGTTAAACTTAATAATTGCGCGTACAGTCAAGGACATGCGGGTGGGGGGGAGGAGGAAATGAGTCATCACATTGAAAAATAAATTGATGTAAAAGCGGGGGAGTAAAATTGCGAATTTTTATTCAGAAAATTGTTAGCGGAAGGCTGGCGGCGACCGAAGTTGTTTATATTTATTCATAATGTATATAAGAGGTACGGAGCGTATTTGAAATTCAAATCAGCGATTCTAGATGCAATGTGCATTGATGCGTAGAATAGGTAAAGTTGGCTGTTGCCTGTTGGAAAGGTTAGCGGTGGTGAGTGTCATTACGAAGCCCAAGCCAGGATATAGTTTTCTTGAACCCGGGCCGGAGAAGAAAATCTGACACGAAATAGAGACATGTCTTACGACTCGCGAGCGGCCAAAAACTTTCAAACTAATTTCCCGGGACATTACTGCGATCGTGCGACAAACGAGATATAAATTCGTAATACAAGATGCTTAATGACGGAGACGGGAAAATTGAGCCTCACAAATTAAACTCAGTTTCACGATCAATACTCAATTTATTATACAAGATGAGAAAAAAAAACTATCCGTCCCTCGGTCGCCGCTCAGAAACACATGGGTCTGATAAGGTCCCGCGCGAGGAGCGTTCTTTTGGTTTATGGCATTTCACTTGCAGCTCACAAGCAATTGTAAAACAAATCAAAAAAATAAATTTTATGGTGCATTGGATTATCAGAAAGACGTTTATTTTTCAACTGGGGTGCTTCCAATTTTCCGAGCTTTTACAATCGGTGGAGGCGCCGAGCATATAATGGGTTTTTCCACTCGAGATCCTTGATTTGTAGTTTAAATGTTGGGCGGCTCTTGGCTAACGCGAAATTGTCACTGTACAGTGTGGTGGAAGATTTATTCGACGAAATAATCAACGCAGGTTTTACTTACTCTAGTTGAGCTAACTTCAGAAGTCCAGGAAAACAACTATTTTACTGAAGAACTATCACGTAACTTACCTGAAACAAATAAAAACATAATTATTAGACATCGAAATTTAATCCGTTAGCTTGAGCAAACAAGTTTGAACTATAGATCATTTGTGTGCATTTATAGCTGTATTCCAGACATTGTATTTTGAAACTGGTAAATTAGGTTATGGATATTATGCTGAACATGCACAGTTTACGCAAGGTACATAGTAATTAGTAGAGTATTATAGTATCAGAAAAACCATGGATAAAAAAGAAAATGAAATACCTCCAACGTTTCGTGTTATCTTAAAATTAATTTCCAACAACCCTTTGAGCCCGATCTACGCCCGTGCGTTTTCCAAATAACTTTTCCTTAGCCGTATATTACAAGAAAAAGCTTATGAAGCAATGTAAGAAAAAAAGAGAAGATAAAACGGTATTTATGGTTGGTGGCGATAATGGGAAGATGAAAATTGGAAACTTATCGAGCAGCGCGAAGAACGAAGAGGAGGAGAAGGAGGAAGAGGCGGAGGAGAGGTAATGCGTGTTATCGTCTCGTAGGCAGAAAGTCGTGAAAATAGACGTGTCTTTTGATAGTATAAGGAGCCAATGCACCCTCGTCACCGATAAGGTAAACTATAGTATACTAAAAAAAAAAACGTCACAAGATTGTAATCATCGACTGTACAATACATCGTCAAAACAGCATTAAAGAAAAACACAACACGAAGAACTGTTTCACCCGCTGCATAGCCAACAGAGAAATCAATAAAGTATGTTTCCCCCTCTCTTTTCCTGGACCCATACACACGCGGGTATTCGGACACTCCATATCACCCTCGTCCTTCCGTTCGATAGGCTTATAAAAAGAAGCCTGCTTTGATTGACCACTTTACAGATTCACGTGCAATAAAAACGAAAGCATCAGCGCGTTGAAATTGCCTTGCGATTGGACGCTGCCTTCGGATTTTGAACACCAATATATAAGATGAAGGGAAAGAAAAAAAAAACTCGAATAACAAAGTTTGGTTTACTTTTTCCCATCGATGCGTTCTAGTGGTACGCGACTTGCATCTATTTGTGTGCTTTAGGGGCGGAAACCATGCAGATCTAACGCAAAACCGATACAAAACACAAGTCCCTGGGGGAGTGGTGCTTTTCGCTTGTTCAATATCCCGTTGGTCAAGGAAGACAGCAGCCTTAAACGAATTTTGCCACCACCAACACGATCGCAAAACATGAAACAGTAATAACAAAATCAACTCTTTTGGTCAACCATTTCAAAAATAGAAGTGATCATTATGAAATTGCCCTGGGGCGTGGTAAACATCAGAGCAGTACCCATAGGATGACAACGTATAATTAGTCCATCTAAATCAATTACTTGATTGCAGTAATGCATTCCAGCAACCTGCTTCTCACAGGTACGCGTAGCAGACGAGATGATGAAACTCATTACACAAATTAAACAAAAACATCCAGCGGTGTAAAGACACTGGCTAAGTGCATCCAAAGCCGAGTGCTTGTGTCAGAGACAGAAACGAAACACGTAGCCTCGTTTTCTACTTGGTCTTAACGAGCAAGGTGTCACAGGACAAGAACAATAAACCGGCCTGAGCTAGCTGTGCGATGCACTGCTGTGCAGGGAAGACCTCATGCAGAGTTTGTTTATCCCTTAGCTGCATCTTCCGACAGGCGACAGGATGAGGAAGACTGGAATGGCGGGCCCAGGACACCCCGCCAAGGAGAGGATTGCATCTGACAGTCCCACTTGCTTCAAATTAGCCGAATGTTTGCTGGAGCGAGACAGGATCAATATCAAAGCTTGCAGTATCACGGGCAACGGTTTTTTTTTATGTACGCTCGGGATTAATAGTTTGTGTAGAAAATGGTGAGTGCGTTGAATGCATGGGGGGAAAAATGTGTGAGTGAAATGACGTTGGGGTATAAAAAGGTTTTCGCTGCTAGTTTTCGAGCTTGGCACTGATAGCGCTAGCTTCCTCTCATTTCATCCGCATGTAATTCATAATTCCAACCCTTGGCTATTAGATTATACGAATAATCAGACGTAGGATTCAGTTTTCAACTTTTTTTTAGCTTAATAAAGCTATAATTCTTGCCGACAAGCGGAATGATATGAAATATTTGGACTCTTTATATTATTAAAAGGCAGAGAAATGGATGAAGAGAAACTCCGAGAGAATGCATGAGTTGGTAACGGTGCAGGGTATAAAATGTTTACTTTTGCATTCTGCTTTGCTAGACACCTAGATGTGCAGCATAGTTGCCGATGAAATAAGCACACATTTCTAATTAAAATGTAATATAGTGCAGCAGACCAAGACGAGACAGAATTTACTAAACCTGAATACACAAGTAAGTACAACGAAACCATACAAAGTAATTTGTACAAGAGAAATTACTTCAGATAGCGCGAGAAGACTCACGTGGCACATTTAATAATTTTATATTCTCTTATAATATATTACTATATTATACTCTTCTCGATGTTCAAAAAGTTGCACGAGTGGAATTTCGAAATTTCCCTGATAATATCTTAGAAAACCATTCCTTGGACACAAAACTTTGTAGAATCCATGAACTTCTTAATTAATATTTCAACTTCCGACTCCTGATCGCATTATTAAGATTTCATTAGCCCCAATCTTGTATTAAAGTCACGATGCAAGACCTTTTAACATCTTTCGATGTTTGAGTAAATATTGAAAATGCACGTTGTAGCTGAAGGCGTAATCTGTGAAAACCAATTAGAAAAAAATGTTGTTTGGCGTGTTTGCTACATAGGATTTGATTAAATCTATACTTCGGGAGTGAGGAGTTAACACTTCTGATTATGTTCTGATCTTGCATCGTGAAGTTCAAAACCAAGCATAGAACATAGCGCCAGATTCGAAGCGAACAAACGCAAATTCTTCTCAAGATATTTTCTTATAGACCATGGCTAAGCAATAACTGGTGAAAGAAGGGCGCAGCCAAAAAAAACACTCGCAATTTCTTGTTAGCCGATTATTATTATTTTTTTTTTTAGCTTTCTTTTCAAAGACATAGTAAAACTGTGGTAAAACTAGATCTGAAACGGAAAATGAGCCCCAATACCGTGCAATGCACCGTAGAGGCCATGAAAAAATTACATAATTTCCTTTTCAATTAACTTCAATAACGCACTGCAATCACAGAAGACTCACATGAAAACCTACACAAATAATTCAATTCCTTTCAAAATTACCGGGTAAAAATAATTGCTGTCAGCAGCATTTTCTTTCCTCCAAGAAGCCAGTTCTTTTCGAGCAGAGCTGCGACTCGAGCGAGGTAAGATGCGTCAGACGCCGCTATTCAACCAACAGTCAGTCACCCCTTCGACTTCACGGAGGGACTGATTTTACTAGAGCTACCTCTGCTTACGGCGCCGAGCTAAATGACTGACTCGACTGACAGGCAAGACACGAGAAAAGCGAATAAAGGAAATGAGCTTTTCTTCTCTCTCTCCATTCTCTCCAAGTTTCGGGGTTGGTTGCAATGTGGCACCGACGCTTCGGTGGCGAACAAGTTAGCCTCATAGAGGTGAAGCGTCGAGACACCGACGCCGCAGAGGAACCGGTTTCGCGGCCTACCAGCACAAATTGACGATTACAAGTATATGAGGGTGCTAGAAACTAATAATTACTGCTCATATTTGTAAAGTTACATTTGATATATATATATATATAAAACAAACAAGTAGGGGTCAGTCTCGTTAGTATGTTTTTGACGCTGTCAAATGAGAATTGTGTATAAAAAAAGACATTTAGGTACAAAAATGTTGTTGATATCTCAAAACTAAGCAGAACGAAGTTGCAAGGTTGAGTAATCAATATGATTAACCAAAGCAAAAATCATTTGTAAACGCATTTTTTATTTTATACATCTGAATCTTTGTACATACATTTTTCGGCTTAAAATGCACAATACAGAAACTAATGACTGAGAACAACATCACACTCGATCATTGAGCTTAACAAAAGAAGGATTCAGAAAACGTACCGCAAAAGTTTGAGCACAAAACCAGCTTCTCTCTGTAACCGCCTGGACATTGAGAAACAACTGCATGGCCACATGGTACAGATGGGGTCTACAATTTAACGCTTCAATCTCTTTTGCTCTAAGTTGCAGCAGAAAGTTCTGCTCTAGGTCAATGCTATAGGTTATGGAAGCACAGTTGACCCCATCCACTCAAATTACCACTGAGCCCATGTTGTATATCCGATATGAGTTATGTCGGACGCGCAGGTAAACTCCCAACATCTGGGGCCCATGTATTTTGATAGACTCGTCGTTATTTTGATGGGGAGAGTGAGGGAATTAGGAACAACTAATTAACGGGAACATGTCTAATCAATACAACATGCATATGTAACGTCCACTTTAGCAGAAAGTATTGACTGCTTCAATTAACCAACAGATAATCATTTGAACGCGTCAACAACAGCAAATGCAATCCACTCCCAATAGAGTAAGCGGATAAGCAATAAGCATTCAAGCCCGAAGAGAAGACCTGTCAGTGTGCACTAATGGAAAAGTTGTGTTTACGTAAGTAAATCATTCTGGACTCGTAAAGTAAAGCTCGGGTATATGATGGAAATAATAATATGATTCTGTACTCTACTGTAATGTTGCAGAAAACTAGACTACAATGAGAACACTGTGACAAGTCCAATTTCCCAGCCTTATCCCCTTTTACTAAACTGAACGCAGCAACTTACGAGAATGTTATCCCATTTTTGAGCGAACCGTCGATGGCATCGTAAATATACGATGGTAAAAGAGTCTCGAATTGGTCGTAAGAATCTAATATAATAGTAGGTGTACCTACTATGTAAAGTAAATAAAATTATTTTATTATTACTGTTGCCGGTAAAGTATATCTCTTGGCTTCATCTTGAGTCTGGCAATACTTTATAGGAATAAGTGTGCACAATTTACTTTATTTGCAACTCTAAATAATAGGGGGGGCGGAGGGAGATGTCGTTTGAGCACAAATTTACGTGGCTGAAAATTAACATTCGAATGAAATTTGACAGAAAAGTGAGATAAATGTGATAATAAAACCGGCATTGGCATCTAAAATGCGAATAAGTATAATATACAGTAAGAGCATTAAAAATAACTTCATATTTCGTTAGTGGTGAACTATTCGTTGAAACGCTCCTCACTAGATGTCCTTGAGCTGCGTCCTTGAAGTGGCGTGCGTCTCATAACTCCGCCTACCGTATTCAATCCAAAAAAAAAACATGACTCACATGACTCACAAAAACTCAAAGAATGTCTTACAAAAAATTAGTAAAACGTTGCGCGTTGAGGTCTCGCATGTACGGAAGCAGTATTATGTTTGTTGGTGTCATGTGCACACGTATTTATTGCTTTGAAATGCGGCAAAAGCCGAATTTAAATTGCAAAGTGCATTACGCAATCATATAACTAAAAAGCTGGGACTGAAATACACTCGCAAATCCAAATGACATTTTTCACTCCGGGTGTGCTTAATTAAAACACTCATTACCATTTTAATAATATAGAACGCAAAAATAGTTCAGCAAAAAAAAACGAGTCTAAATAAATATTTTGCTTTATGAGAGACTATTAATTAGCAAAATTATATAACATATCTGTCTAAAACCAGCGCACGTTTCGCGGTGAATGCGGAAAATAAACTAAATCGCCACTTTTTGACAAAAAGTAAAACGCTTTAAAATAAAAGTAAAGCAGTTGACCATTATTTCAACAAACTAGTTGTGAGTGTCACGTTCACCTAGAAATCACCTAGCGCTAAAAATATCCAGTAACATTCACACAGTGCTTGGCATGTAATCTTCGTGCACTTCGTCCTAAAACACTTAAATTGCAAACAGCCTCTGCAAACGGTCTCACAACTGCAGTCCTGTGTCATCTCGTCTGGACATCGGTATGGACACCGGTCAGCCCATGGCATGAGTCAGCCACTCCATGAGCATACTCCAGAAAACACCACAAGGGCATAACAGCATGCAAGCCACAACGCTAAATAGGCATTGCACACATACAGACCTTTTTGTTTGCTGGAAAATGTAAATAGTCTTTTTGCTCTGTGCACTGTGTGTACGCTGCCTGCTAATTAGTTTTTGCTTTCTGACAGCTTTGCAAGCTGTTGCTAGCTGCTATTATACAATTCGAGTTGCACGCCTAAAATAGTAGCTATGATAGCATGGAGCATCATCAACCCCTCGTGAAAGCCTGCGAAATTGCAGCGATGTGACCGTTCCTGCTCGGCGCACGGGATGAGTTACGCCGAGGGAACGAAATTGATCATTACTGATCGTTAATGTTATTTCCTTGATGTAAAACGTAGTCGTCGGAAATTTCCCTATACATTTTTTTGGAAAATATCGAGCTCATCTAATTTCATGGTAAAATTGTCGGTGCTATATCTTCGGGTATAATTAGTCTGATGTTAAAATTGGTAAAAGCGAATTACTAGCAGCGTGAGACGTTATCAGATAGTAAGGCAACAAATGTTAGAATAGGTTTCTCATTTTCTGAGATGATATGCAGTTTGCGATTTTGTGATAGATTCCATTACAAAGTAGCAAAGCAATGTAGATTATTATTAGTTTATTTTGCGTTCTTTAAACGAAAGGTACATTATAGTAACGACCAGAAGCTTGAAAAAACTATACGCCAATAAAAGCAAATAATTTAAGACACCAAATGATTATTGTGAGTCAAAGAGCAATGTTTAAATCACCATTGATTTTCCTCGTCTGTTCGAATTTTCACCATAAATAGCTTTATCGTAGGTCATAAGTAACGTTGTGTTGACAATGTTCCTTATGGAATGCCATTTCGGTTTCTCCCATCGGCGCAAAGGAAATGGCGATATTTATTTTCGGGTAAAGTACATGTAAACGAAATCAGACGATGCAAGCGACTCGGCAATGCGGAACAGGTAGCGAGCACCGTGCAAAAAAATACTACATAAGCCTGATATAGAAAGTTTATATCATCATCTTTTGGATTATAGCTCCCTCGAGCGCCATTTGCAGTAAGATTGAAGACTTTCACTTAAGCTCAATCCCCGTGGAAAAGTCACATGGAAAACTACGAAATATAATAATAAATAAAAAAGATAAAAAAAGTTTTTCTTTTTTTTTTGGCGCGTGAAAATTTCGGTACTGGAGTAAATGGAAAATCTTAATCGTAGAATCGCTATATAACTTCTTATACTAAAATGAAGCATACAAATCCACTCTCGAAATACGACCGCAACCGTATAGTACCAGATTAACGAGCCCGAAAAAAAAGGGTACTTCCCCAACGAAAATAAACTTCTCTGTATAGTTTTTACACCGCATTTCAAATCAGAATTTTTCATTCAAACGTTTCGGCATGTAGCGTACCAATGCAAATCATTTCCATTACCTGACCAGCAACCTCGCAAAAGGCACACAATACAAAACGCGACCGAATGCACACAACAGACCAATCGAATTCGACGCCCCATCCCCTGCCACCGCTCGCTCAGATTACGTGATAGGAAACAATTAAGGTGTCGCTCGCTGCTGCCAAATTAGAGGCTCGACGGCGTGGGCATTACCCTAGATAGGGCGTGGTTGCACTTTGATGTTTACATGTATATACGGCCAGTGATTAGCCATCTCAGCTTGACCCCCTTTCAAATGCACCCCTCACGGCAATATCATGCTTTGAGGGCTGTTTTCGTGTACATGCCCGATCTGCTCCACATCGTCTAAAATAGCTGGCAGCTGTTTTGAAAACCGATTGAAATTATGAATTTGCGCGGCCGCTCTCTATGCCTATAAAGGAGTGTAAACATAGCGTTTCGTGGGTGAAATATTCGTGCAATTTATTCAACGTGCAGGATTACACCTGGCCTGTTTTCATCCAGTGTAATAATCAGGTTAACACTTTATATTTTATGTTGCGCGATGTATATTATTCCGTATTATATTTAGATTTACGTCAACGAGAGCTTAGACGCCCTGAATAATGTATGTACATAACTTCTAATTAAAGTTAGTTTCACCCTGATAGGCACTATATATAATACATTAGTAGGGTCATAAAAAAGGTGAAAATTTTAAATGAGATATTACTTTTTTGACGTAAGACGTCTTTTTTTTTCATAGTGTAATTGTGACGCTAAACTGTTGCAAACAGGTACCATTGAATATATAGGTATAGTCAGAGGACCAGTGGTAATGTTAAGCTTACTGCTGAAAAAACGAGTCGGCAACACGTGGTACCGGTAGGTGCCATCAGTTTGCGCTAGCGGCCGTCCTTTTAAATAAACCTCTACAGCTAAATAATTACGTTTCAACACATCGATAGGTACATCAATCGTTGAGGTTAGCAATAACAAAGATGAATTGAGCGTCAAACAGACTTAAATGCGAGTAAACGACGGTAGCGACCTCTATTTTTGTTGATAAAGTAGTCATTTGGAGGCTATTTTTCGCGAAGACACTAGAACACTAGCGCTATGGTAGAGCGTTGGTATATTAGAAGATGACAGTCGATTATTTTTGTTATTATTCAAGTAGCGACTTGGATAGATATACCGGAACACACTGAACCTGCCTCACCTATGCAAATATCCATCCTCCAGCACCAGCCATAAACCAATCTCACATCCAAAATCGGCTTAGCGACGAGTCACCCAACCATAACAGAACATTTCGTCCATCCAATTCCACTTCCCTGATTGTTTTATAAGTTGCCAGGCCAATTTACAATTACACATAAGCGTGGCGGTCAGTAGGCAAGTCACGTATTTGCCACTGCGGCTTCTACTATAAAAGCTATCCACGACAACGACGAGTCGACCACCACTCCACTATGCAACGTGCAGGTCCGATGTTAAATCTACCTCCGCATTGTCCACGATCAATAGTGTCCCTGAGGGACCGCCGGCGTCGACGTGCGTGCACACTGCACAGACGGCGTCGGCTGCGTCGCGACGTCGGTGCAGGAAGGAAACGGTGGTAAGCATGGAGATTTCTCTCATGGATTCCACTGAGGAGACATATCTTTATTGATGGTCCTAGCGTCTATGGATTTTGTAACGAATGGTGGGTGTTTGTGAGTGTGGGTGTTGGCGTGGGTGTTACGTCGCTGTAGGTAGAGCTGGTACTCTTTCACTTCGGCTACGTGAGCTCTGTGCGGTTACGACCTCTCTTAATTGGTGTGAATTTGCCGGGAATTTGTACACTCTTATAGATGCGAAACACCTTTCAAACTAACGTTAATTTATAGGTGTGGTCGCGCTAAAAAGTATAATTTCAAAATGTACATTCCTTTAGTTCCGATATTGTTTTCTATTGTCTTAGTGTTGTGTTTATTTGTATTTAACAGGCGCACTATACGATCAAGTCATTTCTTTTTTTCCAATCAGACGAATGATTCTCCGAACAAGGCGTTTCTTGAGCAGGCATCTTTTTTCGGGGGAGGTGACGTGAAGAGATGGGCTGTGGCGGATTATTTCAAGTGACAATAGAACTTATCATCTCGACTACGCTCGACGCATACGAAACCAAAGACATATGAAGGATCGCCGTTGCCTGGGGAACAATAACCGAGGACACACAGACAGGGGCGTTGTTGACCAACGTACCAGCTGGGGTGGAACTTTGCTTGCACGATGTGGGTGATGATATTGTCACTGAGGTGGGTGATGATTGGGCTCACTACCGCTCAACGGCTAGACGGTGTTTGAGAGGTGATATCGACGTCAATGGAACAACGGCGGTGCACAGCCATGGCACGTGGGCTTCCTACGAAGTGTATAGGGCACGAAACGAGACGGAATTTTCTAAAGCTTTCGCGACGCAGACGCTTGACAATCATTGAATTGGTGGAGCGGGTTGCCAGACCATACGAACAAAAAATTACGAATTGAAAAGCATATTTTAGCGGTGAAAATAATATGAATTTTTGCATCCATTACGTGGAGGGTATATGTGAAAATTCAATGGTATATTCAAAAGTGTAAAGTGGTAAAGCGTGGTAAAGCATATAAAATTATGCACGTTAAAAATACATACATAACTTTGATGTGAGAAAATGAATAAATATGAAATATCCTTACAACCATCTATACAGATCTGGAACGAAGTCGCGACTGTTGCCAACTTCTGTTGTGCAAAACGTAAGAAAGCTTTCTGGCGTCAGTCTAGCAAAATAAAGTCTTCGGATAGAGAATAAGTCACGTGGCCCAAGATGCATCTAGAGCAGACAATGCATTTGCAACAATGTATACCTATAGGTCGACAGGCGAAAACCCAGCATGTCAGGATAAATTCACAGGGCTGATTTTCTTCAATCCCTGCACCAATTGGAAATGGCTAAAAAAAAGCGGGCTGATGAACGATTTCCTCGCTAGTTCCAGTATGTCAATACTTTAGATCTTACACGAGATCCTTGACGCTCGTGTACCATCATTTCGACGAAGACGGACGAACTCAAGTACTCTTTAGACGTTGCGGTAGACGGACGAGGTTTTCCACTAACCTATAGAGCACTTCATTGCAGTCACAATGGGCGCAATTCGCAGACCCGTTTCTTTTTCTTTCACCAGAGCAATCTACCAATCAGTGCAACTCGAGATCAGAATGGACATACCATTCGACTTAGAGGGTCATCGATACGACGCCATCAATATTGATCACCGTCAATTGCAGGCGCCCAAAGTTCCCAGACGAAATTTGACTTAGAGGTCAGACAGAGAAGGGGATTACAAACTTGAATACGACGCGGCGTAAATCTTAACCCTCACGAACGATTTAGAATATTACTTTATTATAAAAACTATATTTCAGATGGTTTGAAAATGTTGAATGGATCGTGGAAGCAAACAGGATACAGAATTCTGGGTGGCTAATGTAATATTCTGCCGGAAACTAATGGTGCGTATGAGCTCGTGAATATAAGGAAGGGTCGTACTCGTATTCTAATAAGACTCGAGAGGGTTGAGATGGGCGAGGCTTGGATGACCGGATGATGGGAATAATAGTCCCAGGGCCAGTGCATCTTATTCATTAGACTGCTAGGTCTAACCCATCTAAACCACAATTTTGCTCTTGTCGGGAACTTGAGCAACGGAATTAAACTGTCCAACTATGCTAGACCAGGAAGTTGACAATACGGCGGGTTCAATTGAAAATGGTATGACTATGTGGATAAGGTTGTGACATCCATTACATGAGGGGGAAGATTAGGTCTTTGAATTTCTCAGCGTAAACAGCTGTGAAATGCATTTAATTAATTCGGGTGACATAAGATATGTCAGCAAATGGACATTGCTGTGGTAATTACTAGGAACTTGGAGTAAATAGTCATGGTTAAGACTCGTGACGTTGTTAGACAGAACGGTTAACCTTAAAAATAAATATAGATATTTTTTTTAATTCACAGTGCTAACCGAGTAATACTCAATTAGGAACTGTGTCAGTTACTGAGTTGGTAACCAATTTGTGAATTGCAAGAGAAGTAACTCCAGGTCAAACTGAAAGTGACTTGTATTCCTTCTGGCAGCCTATCCTTCAATCATGATTCAAGAAAGAGGATTTAAATGCTATGTCATTATGTCACCTTGTGTTCGCGTCTGCTCGGTGTAATTCGAGTAACTTCGCTTTCATTAGATGCACGCCAAGGGTGGTTACAGGTGGAATGGCAACTACCGATGCCGATGCTCTACACAGGTGTTTCACGAAGAGATGCATATGAATGCGATGAATTAGTTGATTTTTTCTAAAAGATGTACAAATATGAGTACACAAATTCTTGGCGAGTAAAGCATAGATTTCACGTTCTAATAACCGTAGTTTTTTTAATTCTTCATCTAATTATATTTATTAATTTAGAATTTACCACTGGCTTGTAACTCATAGGTTCTCTGTACAATATTTTTTCTCAAAAATAATTTTTTATTTTATCTATGATTTAAGAACGTATTATTGTAACCCCAATGAACTACATAAACATTAATAATTAACGCTTTTAATTACATATTTTGACTCTCAATTAAAATACCTAAATAATGAGTAGTTTTTGGTTTTATCATGTGATTTTTGTTTTTGTGGTTAATAAATAAACACATACTTGTATGAAATTGCGTTTTTATCACTCAAAAACACGCCACATTTTCCCCCATCATTATAGGTCGTGAATAGGATATGCAGCACCACACTGCCAACAATCAGTTCATACCTTACAAGATAGCAAACTCATTAACCACGTCAGCGATACCAACAAAAAAAAAACCTCAAAAAAACATCATAGTGGTCGACTGTCAAGCCAATAACGTTGCGGTCAAGATTATGCAAAACGAATCTGACAGCTGTCACTAGTTTCGTGTCTCTATAAAAAAAACACACACCCACAAATAAAGGATCAAAATAATCTTACAATGAATCTTATTTCTCAGCAACATTTCTGTTCCTTTATCAAAGTCCTCAAGTTCACCTACTAAAAAAAGTACAATATCTCTACGCAGCCAACGCCCATTCGGATACTATTCGATGACAGTTTAAAAAATAAACTTTCAAACTCTATACTTGCGACAAAATGTCTTTTGCATCCAAACCAATAAGTCACATGTTGTTTCGCTGATGGTTTACGTACCATGAGTATGATATTGACTCGCACAGAAGGGGGAGCGAATGACAGCTTCCTTGTTACATCTTGGCCTGTCAATGGCATTTTAGCCCCGAGATCAAAGACGATAATACCCTCGAGGAGGTAATATAGATCATCGACCCAGCTCCATTGTCTTACCCAGAATCTAACACCGCTGCGGCCATAGCTTGTCACCGCTGATCAAGATAAGCCCAGCAAACAAGCCTGCTAAAATAAGCATTGGATTTCCGTTCGACTTCGGTTGGGTGTTGAAAGTCCGATGGGGCAAACGTGAAATGAGCAATGCTCGATAATTGTGGCTTCTCTGCAAATTGCTTCTAACCTCTATACTTGAAATTCTAATTGCTCGTGGCTTTAGTTTGCTCGAAAACGGGTCAAATTATGGTAATTATTGTGATGGCTAGCAAAAAGGCCGGTTTCTGACTCGAAAGGTGTCGAGAGATATGCATGTCGTTGTTTTGTAATACGGAGGGAGAACAAAGTGTCTAAAAAATGCGTGACCCTACTGAATTCTTTTTATGACGTCATAACAATACTGGATCAATTCAGCAATTCAGCAGTTGCCATTATAAAACAACAGCACTTTTACCAAATCTCACGAGACCAATCGAAAAAAATCAGAAAACTCTTCACACTCGACTGACTTTGACTCGGAATAGTTGCTCATTATTGCAATAAAACGTAGACAAACGCAAAAAAAAAACGGCAATACTCGCTTGTCGCTCAATAACAGTGGTCCTAGTCAATTGATGGTAGTGACCACCGAGGTGGCATCGACCTTGTATGACCTCTCAAAGTCTTCGAAGATGTTGGGTAAGGTACGGCATAATTTCATATGGTAAGCCACTGGCATATAAGGTGTGCAACTGCCAGGAATTACTTCTAAGGTATGCCGTCTCGTACATGACTACACGAATGACTCCGTATCATTTGCAATTGTATCTAAATTCTTAATATTATAACAACCCATAGAGAAATCATGTTTCACTTCGGTGTCTCATTGGGATCTACAGAATCGCCACACGCCGGATAACATACGGCCCGGATCGTGAACAAGCTTCCTGACAGGGTAACGCAGGCGAATCGACAGACCGCAATATGCCAGAGTCAGACAATCTTCTTGACATCTTCCTATTGGCAAACGATATCCAATAATTGGATATAGATTATTGCAAGCCTTGTATGTCTCTAAGCCTGCAACTTTGACTAACCAGAATGTGAAAATATAGCTAACCAAAACCTATATCACACTAATGCACCATAATCTGATTGGTAAGTCAGCAAAAGCACTCCATTCCATAAATGTAATTGTAATTTATTTTTTATATCAGGTTAAAACCCAGTGCAACAAAAACCATTATATCGCTGTACATATATAAACAGAGAAATGAAATGCGGCTAAACTTTACGACCAAAAGCACGCAGGGATCCCGCAGATACAATCCAGCCAAAAGTTAACTTTTTCATTTAAAAAAAAATCATCAACTACAACAAAAACTTCCTTCGGTTATTTTGTTAAATTTTTCATTTTATGATTTTGTCCAAATTTAGCCCGTGATTCGTCATATATTATGCCGATGCTGCTTCGGTGTATATCATAAACGCTGGCACAACTCCTAAAAGCTCGAGAATATGCCTTGTTTTCTGCCAAGTCTGTCCTGGAGTGATCCTTTTGTGCAACCTCAAAGCTGTTCAAAGTTAAAATATTAATACCGGGCCTGCGTATGCCGCTCGCAGTACGCCATACGCTTGACAGTCTGCCGGGCAGGGGGGAATTTAAGTGGGATTTGCCATGGTTTATTTCGTGTTGCCCCCCTTGTTTCGGACCCGGGTATTAATTTCTCTTATAGGCATCCTAACATTCTGTAAGGGGTTGGGGGTGGCGTTGAAAGATGCATGACCGCTTCTGGTATTTCGTATGTTTTTTTTTTTTGGTCGGATTTTTTTTTTACCCTTAAAGAATTGCCTCACTTTTACTCAATTTTTACAAAAACGGACATTGTTTAACTGGTCCTTAAGGGTCAGATGAAATAGATAACTGCTAGTTAAAAACTTATATCCGTTAATCAGATTATTTATTTTTACTTTTATTTTTATTCCATTCCATTTTTATAAAGCTTGTCCTAAAACTGGTTCAATAGAACCAATTGATTCCATTTGATTGCATTGGCACAACAGATAATGTTCTAGGCAGAGTAGCTTCACTGATCAACTGAGTGAATTTTTTTAAAACCATGCTGATACCTGATCGACTAAAAATGAGTGGTGGGACAGGACAAAGATCTCTACGTTCTTAATCGTCGAGAAAACTTCAAAGCAGATCGACAATTACAACAAAAAAAAAAGTGCAAAGGTAATTGGCAAGCAATTTCGCGTAATACTTCCATAAAAGTGAGCTAGCAAAACGATTTCTTCTATGTACAAAACAGGTGAAATATGTACAGGTGTATATCTATGTAGATCTGGAAACGTTCAAAACGTATTGTGTGCGCATTCATCTTTTCCAAGCGTCGATTTTCTTTCATCGTCAGCTTTTCATCGATTCTTCCCTTCCTGTCTCATCAAATCGGCTCCAAGCTCAACTGCATGCAAAACGAGATGAACAAAAAAAAACCTCCCAAGAAGTTTAAATATCGGATGTACATCAAGAGGAGCTCCACGATTAAATGTCTCACTTCACGGATCTCTCTCGTCTTTGAGCGGACATTTTTTTTTATCTTAGTCCCTTTCAGAATTATTTTCTTCGCTTTACGTTTCTAGTTCGCGTCTACACTCAACAGAGTTTAAACTAAAAACCACTCGAAAGTGTACGAGTTTAATTACAAATGGTATAATTAATTAAAATAAAGTTACGATTCGTTAAATAATCCATTGTCGTATATGTTAGAGTTTCACACATTGAAACGATCAAAATAAATAACACTTTTGAACAAAGATTAAAAAAAAAATACCAACAAATGAACTGTGTTCCTAGTGAAGAGACGCACGGGTTGTTTTGGCGTTGCTGGCATGCAAAGCAAAAATAAAAACCCACACAACCACACACACACACATTTCGTGATTCAATATCGCAGACAAAATGTATATAATCAAAGATTTAAGAGTGCTTTTTTGAGTCGAGTCCAAATGGCAAGTGACCAGCAGCAGATGACTTGTGGTGGTTACCTACAAAATAATCAAGGACTTGATGCAAGAAGGAATTCTAGCGCGCGCTCAAGAAAAAACTTGTTATACAGAAATTAAATTGGTGGAAAAAATTTGTATTAAACTTGTTGTGTCTTGTGGAACTTATGCAGCAGCTGCTGTTAAGAAAATATTGAAATAAATTCGAAATGGTGCTTAGAGACGCTATGGTCGCCTTTATCTGTCAGATGGTTCAGATCGGCGAAGTGGCACGGCCAGTCGTGCAAATAATAACTGAAAGAAAAAGCCATCATCGAATATGTTTCCTATTACTATTTGTACAACACTTCCGGCGAAATGACTAAGCAGCGCCGTACCTTCATTTTGGAACAGGGTGCAAGTATTGACAGCGAGTCATTCATTCAAAACGAAGAGAATTTTACCAACAGTCATTCGTTGTTCTAAATAAACTGCTGCTTCTACTCTGTAGTAGTATGATGGTATCATGCATTTAATTGAATAAATTTATATGTTATGTCATGCATAATTAGATGTAAATTGTAAGTGCTAATTCAGAAAGCACTTAAAAAATATCAATTATGGGTAGGTACACAGAAACGAGAAATTACACGAATATATCAGCACTGTTAAAGATGTGATACAGAATAAACTGTAAGAGTCAGGCTATGGAAACCAGGAAACACTCATTTATTATCATAGTTGATTGCAAAAATGGTGGTAGATTTGTGATCGTCCCGTGGGGTGACTTTATCCAGCTAATGAGTGCTGTCATTAACCCAGATTCTTTATTGTAATCTTGTATCAAGAAAATAACCGTGGGGCATTGTTAAGGGATTTTTATCCCGATAAACTGGACAATTCCCATTGGAATTTGCTCAAGTGAACGAATTCTAGTCGATAACGTCGTCCCTCAAAACTCTGTGACCCGAGAAATCGTCTGAAAACGACTTGAGAGATACAATCTTATATAGAGAGAACTAGCGCTATTCTCATTCGGAATCTTAAATTGAAAGATTCGACGGGGGATGTTTTATAAAATCAATCTTAAGGTTTATGAATTGAAATAATATAAATGGCTGGATTCTCGACAAGTTCAATTAGTTTTCTTCCACTCGCTTTCATCCAGCTGCCCTATTTTATTAAAATAATAATATCTCAATCTTCTGTCTGTCTGGCAAAGTATACACATCTCAGCTTCAATTCGTATTATCTTTGGACCCATCTTGTCACCTCTCTTTCTCCCTTCGCAGCAAACGCAGCCCACCGCTATATTGAATTCCCACCAATGAAACTTTTCTTCAACGGAGGACCACGCTGTTTGAGAAAAACCTAGAGTTGACATCATTTCAAAAGTTCATCCGCCCATCTTTTAAGACAAACTTTCGGTTGAAGAAACAAAAGTTCGTATAACCTTATCAAGGCAATTTCCCTATAGAAGAATAAAAGTTACGACCGCGAAGGAGGGGCTGGTCGGCCCCAAGGCTAGCGCTCCGGCCAAGTGCAAAGAAGAGCATGGCGTCTTCTCCATGCACTTTTGAAGCCCTTCTGAGCAGACCGAGGACCCTACTGCTTTCACCTCTGACAATTGAAATGCTCGTTCATATATCAAAGGTTTGCGGCTTCCGCATGGTCCTGTGGAGCCGAGCAATCAGCAATCAGCGAATCAATCACTAGTGTCGTGGATTCAAATCACTCCTTTTCAGGGAGTGCTTCCACGAGCGTTATGACAAAACAGCCGATGAATTTCTACGACTCGTTTCATTTGAATGCCTTTCGACGTCACATCATGCAAGGAGACCGTTTGCCGACATTTTTAACATGAAAATGGATCAGAAATAGCGACAAAAAATGAATTAATGTTGCTACGGCCATGGGTTACAAAAAAAAAACTAAAACACGCACTGCCAAATTGGAATGATGAAGTGTCGCTTCGTGTATAAAAAAATGTTCTGCAAAAAAATATGAGAGAACTCGCAGACAGAACACACACGCACACACTTGGCCAACGCTCGAGGGACCGCCGAGACACCTAACAAAGTCACCCAAGCGAAACGTCAGCCGAAAAGATATTTTCCAGATTAATCCCTCATCTTCTATCAAATACCTAAGCGCAAAGAATATCTGTAACGATATAATATATAAAGCCAGAGAGTCAAGATTCTTTCGAAACTTTTTCCCCCAATGCTTGACGTCTTGAAAAAAAAAACCGCTCGCTGGTTTCTTCGTCGCGCGCTTTCCCCTGCGCTTTCCTAAGAAACTTTTCTCATTTTCGTTCGGGCGCTCGCTTTTTACATTATCCATCGTGAATCTGTCGAATGAAGAAAAGTCCGACGATAATCGCAAGTTTTCCTGATGCTTCGGATCACACATATGCATTACACACCCTAGGTACACTGTTACAGTAATGCAAATATTATGCCCCATAGTATCTTCTGCATCTAATGTTTCTACTGTTTCTCTCGAGCACGAGACTATACAAACATGATTCATGTTAAGTGGTGGCAAGAATCATTTTGAACAAGAGCCTAATTACTCTATCAAAACAGACTGCCAGCTGAAAGTCAGTCGGCAACCAAACCAAAACCGTAGTCCCCCAAAAAAAGTTTCTATGTTTACTGTTTATTCAAGTAAATTGGAACTATTTGTCAGCCGTGAAAAAAGTGTGAGCCAAAGGCAACAAATTCGAGGCAGCCAAGTGGCGAGCGCGCGCCGCGCAGTATTTTCACACTTGTACATTTCTTCGTTCCCCCGCTGCGCCAGATTGAAATCTGTGCTGGCCGGCTGATCCTATCGCTGCCTGGCAAATAAGAAAACCGACCACTAGCTCGCAAGGCACACGTATCGTTTGTAATAGCATGTTAATTTACTTAAATTTATGCTCAGATGTAAGTGACAAAATATTCTGGGTTACAATAAAAGAATTAATTAGTTGTTTGTGTCGCTGGAAAAACTAAATGAAACACACCCATGTAGCACGCATGACCGCAGCACCGCACGTGGAAACTCACGGGCAACTAACAATTGAAAACGAAACAAAAAACGTTTGGTATTTCTCAGTTTTGATTTAAAGTGTATCTCAAAAACTTCGGTGCAATGAGTTCTAACTTTGGCGTTCATATATTTATGGAAATCAGTATTTACCCGCAAAATATGTCAGTTACAAAAACTGATTGATTGGACTTTCCTGTCGAATGTTTCTCGTATCGAGGTGAACCCAGTGCTTTTGGGCAATTGCAAAGATCACCTGTTAATCCGATGGGAAGGGGTGGGGGTTGGTACGTGAGTCGGGAACACCGCTTAGAAATGTTGACACCTGACAAGATAAACACGAATTGGACAAACGCCTCCTAATTTTCGCCTGAAAACTTAAGATCCAGTACGTTGAGTTTTTCGTATACACCATACCTATATACTTTCACTTATTTATAGATGACATTTTCTATCAAATATGACCGCGCACAATCGTTTATTTTCTTTTCACTAGTTTAGCTTCTAACGATAACCGTCGGAACTAATTCCACGTCTAAAGCTTCATAGCTAAAACGCTATCCGTCAACGATCTTTCTAAACCAAACAAAAAAAACACATATAACATCGGCCCTCTTATAAATAAAAAAAAAACACTCCGAAAAATAATTGCACAGTTAGCCCTGAAATGAAATGAAACCCGCTCTCACGCAAAGCAACCATCCCCGAAACAACCACCGCTATCCGACCTTCCATGACAAAGGAATTACGACAGACCAAAAATTGTCAAGTCACATCTAAACTTAATTATCCGCGTGAAATAATTCGCACAAAAAAATACCCTTTTACTTCCACCAGCCTGGCATGTGCGTAATGAACACAACATAGGGATGTGTGCTATGTGTTGGGTGTTGGGTGTTGGGTGGGGGGGGGACGTTAATGAACGTATTCACTCGACTAGTAAATAAATCACGCAGCATGAGGTCAGATTGGGCCCAACCCTGATCGGCCAGGCGGGATGTATCAAGATGCATTGTGTTCCTAGAATCTACATGATGGCCGCTGTTCTGGCCGATACTGGTCCATGGGTGACATCGGAGGATGGGGGATGCTGACAAATACAAATCGAGTGGCGTCGGGACACGTGGGCCGCGTAGCCAGTGGCGTATGTGAAATTGGTTTTAAAATTTGTCGTTGAAGTTACATTGTTGGGTACACCGTGTACAAATATCACTGGCAGTTCGATTAGGAAAGTATATTTTCAAAAACTGACACAAAGATAAGGTATCTTAAATTGAAAATGTATTGCCATTCCATAAGATAAGATACGTATTTAGCCTTATTTATCGATAAAACTGTAACATAAAGCGTCTCTTAGAAAATACCAACGCATTAAAAAACATTTTGTTAGATGTTGCCGAATTTCTACGCCCGGAAGATTTTCGCAATGGTACGCAATGGTTTCGCAATGGTACGCATTCCTTATCTGTTTTCGCCCAAAATAATGTGCGAACACGATTCTTCTTATCCCCATACCTTCTTAAGACGGCTCTGTGAAATGTTAGGAAACTGATGTTTCAAAACTAAAAGCAGTTGATTAGGTTGAGCATGAAATGGAATACAGCAACATGCCACAATTCAGTGAAGTGCCCTTAGGACAGACCGCCACTGGCGCTGCCTTCTACGCTGTATGTATACCTACGTCACCACAAACGAAATCATGCGTTGGACGGGAGACGGGACATGCATCACAATCCACCTCTATTACATTATTCACGGTGTTGGTATAATGAAATTGAGTAGTTTCAACCACGTTGACCCGGTCATTTACCATGCAGGCCATTTTTTGTTGTCGTTTTATTTCGCACATGCGGAGATTCGCATGGTTTAATTAATCAGTGGTTTGTTACTTTGGTATTTAGCGACTTACCCCCCCCCCCCTCACCCTGAAATTGTGTTTCAAATCCCTGTCAAATATTGTAACATGGTGCTATAGGCGGAAGGAAAATAAACTCACTCTGGCCTTGGATTTTTACACAATTTGGTAACAATTCTGTAACTGGTTGAGGAAGAGAAACAGAATTATTAGCGTGGCATTTTTCGAATGTCTCTTTTACGGTTCAGAAACAAAATAGCTAAATTTAAAACTTCTGCATCTTTCACCAAAAGTGTTCGAGTTGGTGAAGAGAATTAGAGCAGTTATTTTGAAGTAAAATACCCCAAATGTTCCCAAATATCCATGATTTGTGTTGTGTACTCAGTCTGAACGTCACCCGAGGAAGTTAAAAATCATTCCAATGTTTTCACTCCAGATAAATGTGTTTTTACAGCAACAAAATAATATATAATCGTCATTTTCGCAAACCCTATTCCAATCAATACTGGGTACCGCTTCGTTCTAGCGCACAGAACAAGTGACAGATAATCTCATAGGGCACATTACTGACCATTACTAACCCTCGCCTTCATTTCAGCAAACAGCATGGTAAATTGACGGATAGATATCAATTATGTCAACATCCCTGTCGAATTACTCCCTTTAAATTCGAAATCCACAAAGCAAGGGACACAATTCGATAGAGTAAACAACTGGTTGAAATACGCCAATGTTTATCGTGTGGGGTTGGCAGGTAGCACAGAGATGCCCAAAATTAACTCAGATAACTTCGAGTGCAACCTCGGAGTACAAAGCGAAGTTGTACCTATGTCGCAACTTTAACCACACCAGAACTTCGCAAAGTTTGGCATATTATTATCCTAGCGATAGTGTACGTACACTCAGCACCCTTACGAGCACATTTTACACGGGTTTCGAGTGTACCACAAATAACTTACTCGAAAGTTCTACGTTGAAACGAAGGGGTATTAGAGAAATTTAGAAAAACAAGGGGATGAGGGTGTGGAAAATATTGTCATTATATTTGTCTAGCATCTTGAAGCACTAATGGATAGTGATGATGCCTTTCTTAGCTCGCAAAGCCGACTTAACTTAAGTTTTCGTTGAGGTGTACCATATAGTTTTGAAACTAAGTTTCTAAACTCGCTAATAGTTTACAAGAAATAGTAAAATTGTAGAGTACCTAATTAAAATAAAGTCAATTTTTGTTTTCTTTATTTTTCTTTATTTTCATATATATATACAACTGAAAATTCAGCTCGTTATATTCAGAGTCTGTTATTACCGTAAAACAAAACTGAACAAAGTACAGAGTTGTTTCAACTGTACTGATAAGTAATTGCGCAGCTTTAAACTTTTCTAAAACTAAAGAAAACAAAACGACATAATCGACCGTTCATTTCTTGTCTACTTATAAGGATAGTGCCATGTAATTACTCTGCCAAAACCGAATGGAAGCTAAAACCACAAGAAACTCAACTGTCGATTTGAGTCAGCATCAAGTTATGAACGAGCGAAAGAGGACGCCGATCGCAAGATTGCAGGCGTCGGCGTCGGCGAAAACACTTTCCAGACACGACCGACGCCGCCTAAAACTATTGTTCCAAACTCAAGTCAATATCCCATGGCAAACTTTCAGCAGCCGTTCAGGGACTGATGAATTGAATTGACGCTGTCGTCAGTATCTTTGAGGAAATTGAAAATGAATACCACGATCATTCGTCGGTGAGCCGAATTTTAGTCACAATTGTTTTCTATTGAATGAACGGTGTACCTACCAATTTTTAATTGTTAGCTTCTCTGATGAGTGAAGTTTAAATATTACATACGCTGTAATTTATAAATGTTTACACTGAGAATACTTGGCATTAACCATAAAATTTCTACAAGCTCGCTTAGACCTTTAAAACTGAAACAGACATTTACGGTAGTTTAGTGATACGCTAAGAAATTAACAGTGCTTGGCAACAGCCAATCAGAACATGTTTTTTATTTGATTCCTCCTATTTATGACATTATCTATAAGGCGTCTAGTCTGCACTACTTTGGGGACAGCAGCGGGATCATAACTGCACGCTTTACGGAAAGTCGTAGTCCACATTATTTTGGTGACAGCAATATTATTCTGAAATGAACATCATTGCACAACTAAAATGGATATAATTTCACATTTATACGTGAAAATTCCACAGAAAAAAAAAACTGTAACAGAGACCGAAAAAAAAATTGTACCAGCAAAATGAAACATGCGCCCATTTTGTTCACATAAATCACCGCCCCTTTTTAATGCAACAACACACAGTTTTCAAATCAATTCTTTTCGGTGGCGCTCGCTACGCGATACTTTTCTATTTTCGGAGATTTACTGCTTTCTCGGAAGCAATAAACAATAATTCCTGCCACGGTACAGACACGCGAAACACAACAGCTGTCTGTGTATTTAAAATGTTTATATCCTCGGAACATGGCAGGACATAAATGTAGATGTCCGAGCGTCTTCAAGTCATGTATCCACGGATAGTACACTCCCTGATAGAACTCCATGAAAAAAACTATAAATTTAAAATTTACAGGTCATATACGAAACGTGAATGCGTTCAGTAATCCGTCCGTAAATCTGATTTCAAAATATTTTAAAAATTATTTTAAATTCATAAACAAACACGGTAAGAGCATGGAGTCTACAGGGAAGCCACTTTTCTCTGTTTTCTGGAAAAGTTTTGACAAAGATTTTCTATATTTTCATCTCCCGTTCTTAGCCTCCGCCCAATTGTTCTGTGTACTCGTTTCCCGCCAAACAAACAGAAACATTTATACAAGAAGCTATCCTTAAGAAAGTGAATGAGAGAGGATTTTATTCACTATTCACAGAGCTATATTACTCCTGCGCCCATTCTTTCGTCGAAAGTTTGCTTAACTGCGAAAAGTGTTTTTCAAGCCAGATCTAAAAAGGCCGAATGTCTTTGTGCGCAATTGTTATTGTCTACTAAAAGGCAGTTCAGTAAATCTTTGAATTCGTATTTAATCTTTAAATTTGTCGTTTTATACCGGGGCATGAAATGCTTGAAAAGTCGAGATAGTACAGGCACAGCCATGTAAAACAAAATTAAATTATTTTTCCAACGAACAAATGAAAACAACCCCATCAAAAGTCAAAATACAACCATTTTTTTTATCTGATCGATGATAATTGGGTAAACATATTTGAAGTGAAGCGGTAATACAGTAATGCGAGTAAATAGAAGCTTAATAACTGGGCTCGTTCCATTCACCTACGACTGAATATAGGCTGCACAACAGGACAAAAGCACGGACTAGTAATTACATTTCATTTGATTAACAGAACTGATAGCGCGATCAAAAATCCCCGGCTGCAATTTCTTTGTAAACGGAAGCCCATGGGGATGTTGAATTACAAAACCAGTAGTATCACATTTGTTCGGGGTATAATTTATCGTAGCGAGAATTTGCAAGTGAACTAAACAGAAAATGCAACAGAGGTAGGACAGCTGGTCACCGTGAAGCTGTTATAGATCGTCCAGCTTTGGTCCAGCCTACGCTTGTAGAAGCAGGGAAAAATCTCTTTACCAGAGGGCAAAGTTGAGCCGGGACTCTGTCACTTAAAAAAAAAACGCCCATAAATACATGTTTTGGATTATCACTATAAAGGTAAAAGCTATACGCAGGAAACAAAGCGTTTTACCAACACAATATCACTTCTACTGAAAAAGCTAGAAAAATCCAGACACATACACTGTAATTTATGCCCTCCGTGATTATCACGTGATACGAGAAAAGGGTTGTAAATGTGCACACATTCAAAACGCATTGTTCAATTTCTGTCGCGATTTCAAGTATTGTTAGGTAGTTCTAACTTGTACAAAACAAAAAAATAAATAAAAAATCCGGTGTTGCAATTAGCAATTCATCACGTCGTCGCTATTTTATAAAGATCAATATCTCCGAAACGATGTGGCCAATGTAATTACGTTTTAGTGAAACAATCTCTCCCTTCCAGCAGCACAGTTTCACGGTGTTTTATTAACTAATTGACTATTGTACTTGGTGGCGGTACTGTGTTGATCACTTACCAAAATGGGATAGGGTGCGCCGAACTGCTGCTACTACCTACTACTGCAGTCTTCGGCTACACAAAGGGTTCTTGTATCCCATCAAATGGGGGTGTTTTTGATCTATAGTGATGCCCCGAGCATTATACGCACTGCACTTCGGGGAGAAGTTTTCATACGGGTTTTCCGCTTGCACTGGGACAAAAGCAATCTAAAAAAGTATACATAAAGTGCGCACGATGTCTGCGATGTGGAAAAGTGTGTGTAGCATAAACGTCTACGCATGGCGTGAAAATTGGCGTGCCTGCCTAAAGTCATTTTCGCTGTATGACCGCAGAAATTTACTTGTTTTAATTATACAAATTTCCTTTCGCTTGTCTTCTTCTTTTTTCTTTTATTTTTATCCATTTTTTAATGCGTTAATAATGTGTGTACAGCAAGCTAAAATTTAGTTTTTTTTTCACGAAGTTGTGCAATTCGTTCCACTACAGTGCGTTGGAAAATGCTAATGCGTGTAGGTCCTTTTTATCGTAAATAAGAAAACGACATGCTGCATAATATAAACCGAGATTGATATACTTTTTGGTTCAATCGTTGTTATTGTGCATTACCTCTCACACGTAAAGGTCTAATTAATCATCAATTATTCGCATTGTGAATCGAGCAATTTTATTCCTTGCCGAACACAATTCGAGAAAATGTATTTAAACATTACTGGCGATTTATATTAAACATTAATGTATTATTGCTAACTTCTAAAAAGCTGGAAAAGAAATTGAAATATGAGTCACATACATGCAATTAACATGGTTGAAATTCTGAATAAGATGACGACATACGAATACTTCTCAAATTTATAAGTGCCCGTCTTAGAACGTCCAGTTACACAGCTAACTCATCTTTGGTCACATGTAATTAACGATGGTATTATCTTCATTTTAAATACAGTTAAAGTGCGTTGAATACAACTGGCACTAACCTAATAAAAAAAAATCCATCCGAATCGACTTTCAGAAACAGAAATCGAATTTCCATGAATACCTTCCATCGTATTCCCTCGCGCGCAAAAAAAACAATGCGATCTCTGGTGCAATGTGTCACACTGCAAGTGTCCAGATGTCGCCATGCCCATTTTGTTCGTCCAACCAACTCAGACGCCGTTTCATTTTGACCACGTTTGCAATAAGCGCCGCGACGTCGACGTCGGTTAAATCGGCGCTCGCCGACGCCAAAGAGGGGTGTTCGGGTGCAAGCCGCCAGATGATACGTCTCTTTCGCCCCCAACGTGCCATAACTTCGAGCTAGTGGCTATAGCTTCGAAACCGGGGACACCCCGACTTTACAGAGGGATATGGTGCATTGGTAACTTCTTCTCAAGTGGGGGAAACCAACGATCGTCTTGAGAAAATTGTGCGAGTAATTTCCAGCGGTTATATCTCCACTAATTGCATGTTATTTGGCTTTTTTCCTGGAAATCATCAACTTTTGACTTTGATATCAATTTAATCAAACCGTATTCTTAAGAAGATTGATATAATTACATAGTAAGTATAGGTACAGAAGTCCGAAAGCAAGCCTGAAATGTATATCTACCGTCAACAACGACAAGAAAACATCCTTGGGTGTCAGTCACGCAAGATGAAGGACTTCTAACCGAAGAATAAATCAAGTAAAATCAGTCCAACTTCAAGCTCATCCAAATGATAGAACCCATCTCCTAAGCATGGCAGTGATGAACACAACATGCCATTTTACAGATCGCCGCCCAATCTGCATCACCAATTAAACGACCGAGGCGCAATCTTTATCAAGGCCCACACTGGACGTGCACCAGACCCCTCGAAACCCGACAGCAACTTCGGGGTCCACGAGATCTCTCCCCAGCATCCTAACTTCATCCCTACCGTATCCCTTGCACGCTCAACGACGCCGACGCCGCTTCGCCGCTACCAAGCCCCGCGTACAAAAACATCCCCCGCCCGCGAGCCCATTTATCAATGCTTGGTACTTTACTCCCGACAGCAATCCCCCACCTCCCTGCCCACCCCATAGTTGCACGATGCAGCGCGTCGCCATGAATCGCGAAGAGGTTTCACTCGACGGTTGCTTTGCGACGCTCGCGTGTTACATCACGTGAAATTGCCTCCAATTGCACATGCTTGCCGGCATGTTCACGCACATTGAGATGTCGCATTCCTCACGAATTAACTTGTGCGTAAGGCAGAGGGGAGGGCGTAGCGAGGTGCGTGGTACACCGACTTACTAACATCCCTTATTTAATCTGTCTGTGACGTGGCTTATACGGTTTCTTGTGGTGGAACTGCAGCGAGTTTGGAAGAGTCAAATGATGGGGTTAACCATGCAGAAGGATAATTTCAATTCTCGCGATTATTCAGTAGCTTGTGGTGGGGAATGAGACAGTGGTGGGTTTAAAGTGCCTGCGTGGGCTCTGTCAATTGTCTGCAACGATTAGGAAAGATGTGCCTTGACAAAACGACCGCCACAAAAATAAGGACCGTTAGATAGCGTAAATTGATTGCAAGCGGTCACTCGGTCCCATATACTATGACATTTACTATACTATACTATATATACTATGACATTTTTAAAAGGGGTTCACAACTAAGTACGCTTTAAATGTTCCGTGTTTGACTATAAAAGATATTACTGTGGGCCAGACCAAGTAATCATATTCATTTCTATTTACATAGATACGCAAGGGGTGCATAATTTCAAGTAGACATGAGTTACGACTGGGTTATATATTATAATAATTACACCAGAATTGATGCAGTTACATTATTGGTGTGTTATCATTTGAAATGTTTGCCGCCCGGAGGAGGTTTTGCTGTGTTTGTTGTAGATCCGTAGCCAGCGGGTGCATTATGTCATTGTTTTAAAATATTAATTATCAATAGTTATAATAAGCTAGAGGAACAATAATATACTCGATGATTTATCGCGCTTTGAATTAATTGCTGAACGAACTCTTGATTCGAGCTCGCACTCTGCAAACTGCTTCCTCCGGTAACAGTTTCACAGTACTCCATCAACGACATGCGTACGTACAAGTGCGTTATGTAGAGTGCAAGCACGATATTTTCTAGAGCGGATCACTAATTAGCAAAAGAGAAAATGCTGCGAGTTTTTGGTACGCGTACTTCGCGCAATTCAAATTACTTTTTCTAACTGCATTAAGCAAATACAATTGCAACTGACATGCAAGAAAAATACTCACTGGGAAACAAACCCAGGTAATTAGATTAATTAAATGCAAAAAGCAATGAAGGTTAAAACACTCATCTAGTTCGACTAGCCTGATGCCCTCTTCCTCCGTCCCACCCCAAGCAAAAACACCCTGGCAACATAACGACCCAAGCCAAGCACTTTCCATTAACCCAAATTTGGAAACCACCTATATACCCATCCACACCAAACGCGCATCGTGTAACATGCTCCTCACCCAACACGCACAATCCCTCACCGAACCTAGCCGAACTTTACCGAACGCACGATGCCTTTCAAGGGGGGTTAGAGGGGGATCTGTGACGTCGCCTCACGAAAACGAGTGAAAGAGCGTGGGAGATGTTGGATCAATACCAGGACCAGTGTGCACCCCTACACCCCCAAAATTCCACCCGGACCACCCCCACCAACCTCCAAAGGGGGGGGGGCATGGTATGTGTGTGTGTGTGTATATATACGCAAAGGTTATGCTAACCGCGCGGCGTGGAACAGAACGGGTGCACGAGGGTGGTGTACGTTTACGCATGGTGGTGGTGGAGGTGGTGGTACCACCTACGATGTCAGCAGTCACGATCGAGTGAAACTCATAGCTAGTACGTCAACGTGTTGTCATGCGCTGTGATATGTTTGCCCGAGGTAAAGATTGTGGAAAGGGACGTGTCTTAGGGGATGTTACTGTAGGTGCTGATTACTGTGGTAGACACGTCTAGGCGCAATGCATTGGTATCGGGGAATTTTCAAAGTGGGCGATTGTTGGTGGTAGAGTGGTTTGTACAATTATACCAATTGTTATACCTTAGAGAAAAGAATGTAATATTATATGGCCAAGTGGAGTTAGGTATCGCAAGATATCGAAATTACTATTTTGGGGAGATGAGTCTCATTACAGTAATGTTAACATTTTACGATTATATTGTCAAAGTTTATAAAAATTATTCGCCAATTCCATATAAAAAGCCCGATGTTTTATTTTAATAAATAATAAATATTTTGATCCCCCTCCCTCCCAGAACTGAATGACACCATCATCATGCACAGGTTTATAGCTTCGATACCAATCAAGAAAGGCACGAGGAGAGAAGCCGTGAAAAGCGTCACGAGATGTTAAATAAGACGCCGCCATTGCGCCCCGTTTGTAACCAATCCAACGTCTCGTGCAATCCACGCAGCGACTCAAGAAATCGGAGAATATTTCCTAACATAAAGTCAATATTACTCTTGAATTGATGAAACTGGTTGCGTAAAAGATCGCGGCGACGTCTGGTGTGCACAGGCGTCCGTCGTCGATGCCGGCGTCGCGTCAAATGAATGTGCGGTCGATACGTTTTATTCCGGGGGGGAGTCTACCCCCCCCCCCCCCCCCCCAACCGTCGCCCGGTCTGCGAAAAACTCTTCCAACTTACAGAGTGAGATAAGTTTGATCAAACTTTTGAGACATTATTCTCAATATTAAACAAAGCTATGGTATATGGCTATGGTGGTTGCCGTTCGGGTCCCAGAAAATCAGTTGATTCGGAAGGTCCATCGACAGCATGGACGCCGGGGTCGTGGGTGGGTGGTCGGGCGGGTAGGGCACCTTCTTTCGAAGTCACCAATGTTTAAATTTAGCGTGAGTTATATTTGGTTTGGTCAGAAAATATATATAGGAACGAGATGCAGTCATCAATATTTCATGAAATCGCTGTATTGCATTCGGAATACAGAAAAGAGTATAAGCCAATCTGTTCGAAATTGGATGTCCCTTAAAAAAAATGCCATGCTAGACGAGATATTTTTCTTCAAAGCATTTCTTCAGGACTTAGGCATGTGAGAAAGTTTCCGTAGCTTCTGCGCCGCACAAAAAAAAAGAGATACACATGTGATCGAAGTGTACACGTCACAAAAAACGAAAAAAAAAAAAAAAAAAAACGAAAAGTACCAGCCATAAAAATAGAATAGACCATCGTAGTAGCATTGCATCACCCTGCACTAATCTGTTCGTAGACACACATCCAATTATATACCACGATTGGGGTGCACCTCTGGCAAAAACCCCCGTCGATAATGAAGTTAAGCCCACACGGGCTCAACCACCTAGCGTGGAGGGCACAGTACCCGTGCGGAATCGTCCCTTGAACCCCCACCACCATTAACTTCCGTAATTAAGATGGCGCACGAACGAGCACACGCGCGCACGTGTGTTTTGATTCACGAGCCGGGCACGGATAAACTCGATACACCTAACGAACACAGAAATGCTTACCTCAAAAAGCTTTTAGCCTGGCTAATCGTGGATTAGCAGAGACGCTCTTGGGCATTGTCATCAAGCCTGTCTCGTACATCGACCTACACCGGTGTGGTTCTTTGCCCCCTAAAGGGTGAGTGGGGTAACTGTGATTACAATTAGGCGTCTCTTGTGTGTGCGCGTAATTTGTTATTTTCTAATTCGACATGGTTATCTCTTTCTCTCACACAAAACACAAAGCGCGCGTGCTGGACAAACAGGGGCTATGGTACGTGCACACGTGGATTAGTGTATTGCTAGTCAGTTTATGGTTATGCGTTGCAGGATACCCCCGAAACGAAAAACGTATTAGACCGTAAAACAGAATAGCTTATTTATTGGATTTGCAGCTGGAGTTAAGTATATTTAAAACCGCCAGAACAAATTACTCAAGGTCTGGCATTTCAGTTCCTGAATTTCGTACACCCCCGGTTATCGCAAATTTCCCTTTGCCAAATCAGTTAAATTTCTATAATACAGACATCGCCAAAAAATATGATGCAGGAAAGTCAATTGCTACACATTATCCAAAAACTGCAGCCACACATTTCCGCGAAACTATGCAAAGCTTGCCAATTTTCATCATGAACGCACCTTCCACGAAACCACATCTGAATGGACCATTTCACACCTTTCGCCTGACCAGTCCTTAGCTGAACCAAAACCCAAATGAACCATGCCAATTTCCCAGCATACAAATCGAGTGATCAGCATTTCACACCATGGCATAGCAACCTCCACAATTTTGGGGTAGTTACCGGTAGGACCGGTACAATCCACACAGCAACTTTACATACACCTGCATGTACTTTGTATGCTAATGTCTGAAAACAATTCATAGCAAATCGGTTCGCACGCATGTATAAGCCATGGCGCGCGCGTTCCAATGCGTCGCTAATCCTATCAGATTGTACACGGCCACAACACGATGCTTGCAATTATTAGTAAACGTTGACCACACACTAATCATTCAGCAGTAAACACTGCAGCGGGCCGATGATGATGATGTTTGCGGCTGTATTGGCAGCCATGGAGTTGCAATGGTCAGTGCAACGGAATTATATTGCACAAATGGCCGTGCGTTCAAGGGACCTATCAATTAATGTGGCTGAGCGGAATTTTGTGTACGTTAAACGGCCAACGCAATTAATATAGGCTTTTGAAAATTGCATTTTCGAAATATTCGATGGATTGGTATAATATGAGAGTTTCAATACAGTTTAAACATGTGAATATTTCAGTTTGCGTAGCTTATATATGTGAAACATTGATAAATAATTCGTATGCCTCCATTCATGTGTGACGAAGGGATGTAACAGAACGTAGAAATCAATTATGAATACCATAGTACTGAAACGTTAATTAAAATCGCGTTAGTGCTAATGGCAGTAAAAATAAATATGTCACGTGTAAAATAATACAGATAACGTATATAATTACATTTCTAGGATCGCATATTACAACAGAAACAGAGCCAAATTGCTGCGCCGATCATTGATTAGGTCGGTATTAGATAAAAATTCATAATTCATATTTGTGCACATCGCTATTCTGAAAGAGGGAGTTACCACGATGACGTGAAAAATAATATTGCGTGTTTGAAATCTGATTTAAATTGCAAGCGCTTGCAATGCGCGGAGTATTTTATTATTAGGAACGTATATAGTGTTCCTAAAACCGTCTCAAAAATGATGCCCAAACGGGGACTCGAACCCCAATCTCCACCTAACGCGGGTGTTGCTCCACTTCACTAGAGTTACTCGAGATTGAGTGGTTGTGACGTGGTATAGCATCACATAGAATCAGAGTGACTGTGAGTGTTTACAGCCTCGTGGTTCTACTCCTTGGAGATCTGTCATTCTCATCAAATACACTAAAATCTTCTCAAAAATTATGTGTCCAAGAAGTAGCTCAATGGGTTAGAGCAACACCCACGATAGGTGGAGATCGGAGTTCGAGTCCCCATTTGGATATCAATTTTTGAGAGGGTGTGTTCCTAGTAATAAAATATCCTGTGTTCTTTAAAAGCCATACCTTCGATCATGCGATATCACACCGTTCGATACGGTATGCTAACCAAACACCGGCTTCAGTTATAGAAAAGTGTACCTCCCACATAAGACAGCGACTCTTTCCAGCTGTCCAACAATCTGTCCATCTCGTGAACTGTGATTGGATTTGTATGTCCCAACATCCTTCCACGCCATCAGCGACCTAATGGTTAGATTACGTTGACCAAAGCAATCATTCCCACTGACCATTGATGTACTAGCTCGCTTCAGAATGCTTCGCTTTCATATCGTTAATGAGATCACTTCGAGATTATTCGCAGTGATAACAAATTGTGTGTAGCGTGATAATAATACGTATTAGAAATTATCGGTCACTGACCAAAATTGTGGGAAACTACAGACTTAGAAATAATTATCTATTACTATCTTCTTTTGTTGCCGTGTATATCAGAAGGGAAAGTACCTATACGTAGCGAGTCCGTCTTCGTTCTCTAAGATATAGTATTTCTTGGCGACCTCAGGCCAAGGGAATCCGTCTAACTGGACGTTAGCAAGGTAATCATGCGGTTGTAATTCCAGTCTCCGGCCGTGCATGGGGGTAAACGCATGGTCGGTAATCCAACACTCGCTGCGGTTCATTACAAGTATTAGAGGGGTAGCAGTTTTACACCCATTTTTCAAACCTCCAGCCCGAGGGAGAATTCCCAGCACCAATTTGTTCCGTTGAATGTGGTCGACTTGGGTCATGTCTATAATCTCAGAGAATACAATAGTACATGGTATATAATGGTATCGCCGAATTGACACCTATCTAATGACTATTAATTCGCCCAACCCCAAAGTTGACCTAAGTGAGTAGTAACACAGGTATTCGTGTTTTTCTTGACATTTTTTGCAGTTCAGAACCCCGGCATCTCCATGTGGCTACCCTATCCACACATAGCTCGGAGTTCCTAAAACGGTCAAACAAACCCTGAAATATACGCTATTATAAAACTTGCTTGTTTGTACTCACCTAATTCGACGTACATCTTCGGACGCACATTCTCCTGCCAAACAGCGCTGGTGGCCAACGCTACGCCGAGGGCGGTCACCCACCACACTCCAAACGTGACCCACGACATGATCCTAGCGCCGTCGTAAATCCCCCGAGTCATACTTATCTCGCCACGCTTTCAAACGTACAAACGAAATATCATTACCGGTGCACTGTTTTTCATTCGCTTACGCTTAACCAAACAAAGACTACTACTGAGGCGATATCAAAAGAGCAAATAAAAAACGAAAAAACACTTTAATCTAATATTTCAACAGAATATCGCAAAGTAAACTGACGTTTTACCATCGCAAAATCAGTGAAAGAAACTTCGAAATTTTGACAAGTGATTCAGTTTTCGAATCGCGCACTGATCGCCCGTTTTCAACTGCAGGGATGTTTGATTTTGAGCTTTGAGTGACGACCGAGCGTCAACACCACGTGCTCAGTGGCCGGCGACCTAAGTGAGTTCACTCGACGAAGTGGTCGGTGGGTCGAGCGACGTCCGACGTCGCGACGTCCTGCGCCGACGATCGACGCCTCGCGACGCCTCGGATGCGCGCGCACACAAAGTCAGCTGCGTCGTCTGTAACACACATGTAATAACGAGAACGAATAAATACTCATTCTGAAAAGTAACATTTTTTTTTCGCAATGAGAGGGGTCTTAAGTCGTAAAATAGACCATAGAAGTTAACGAAAAATAAAGCGCAATGAAAGGGATGGAATCAGTTGGAAAAGAGAACGAGGGGGGTAGGATAAAAGTGTTATTTATGTAATTTCTAGTGTTTTTCATATCCGATCGTTTAAGGCATGGCATGCCAGGCCGAAACCACATAAAACTGACCACACATGCTCGTTCATTTAAATATACAAAAAGCTCGCGGACTATTAAATTAATTTTAATCAGATAGGTTTATGGTTGGCATAAAAGAGCGAACGAACAGAAAAGCGTTTAGGGGTCATGGCGGGGGGATGCGATTGTTCAACCAGGCGTTCAGCCAAAGGGCAATGCGTGGGACGCACGAATGCGTCGCGTTACCTATTCCACCACGAGTAGGTATACAAAATGTTCAACTGTACGAATAAATAATAAAATTATGAGATGAAGAAGGGATTCGTCCCGTTTTTACCCAAACGAAACTTGGGCTGGGTCCCCTTCGCTTGTCGGAAGTAGAAAGAGGTTTGAATTTCTTTACGAAGACATGCTGGTACTAGCATAAGACTACCAGCATGACTCATAACAGCCCTGAATGCATAACTTTCTTACCATCTGAAATTTACATAAACTTATAAAATCCTTGATCCTTTCAAACAGCTGCAGTATGGCCTTATAATAGCCGTTCAATCTGACAAAATATTTGTATTCTAGGAGTCCAGGTATAGTGGATAAGAGAGGATATACCTGGACCGAGATCCCATGCTACTTATGTATGAATGTCCAGGAGATGTATGTGTTTGGGGTGCTGCTATGGAATTTAGACCGAACCTACCGCGGTGCTTCTGTTTGAGACACGCGATTATAGGCGTTTTCTAGGCATTGCTGTCGGAAATCGACTGTAACTAATAAACGCGTCTACCGTGTTGGCTAAACCACTAGATTCTCATAACCATGCGTTATCCTGAACGTATAGCTACTATGTTTTTGTTCAATAATGAAATACCGCCATTGAAATTCAGAGATGGTTCATCATAAGCTGGCTGGCATATTTGCTTTGTAAGAGAGTCCATCGGGTATGGTGTAATATGCGTAGGTTTTGGAAATACGGAAGGTCAGACTGAAAATTGAAAACGCCGTTAAGATTAAATTCAGTTCTCATCCAGAAAAAAACCACGTCAATCATTTGAAATATGGATGAGTAATCCATTCAGTAACTGGTTGCATTGCAATGTTGCTTAACTTGACTGATCCCTGATCAATGTCTTAAGACTAATTGAACATCCTTTCGGCGTAGATTCAAATTTAAAACAGGATAACACGATCGTAGAGACCCGGTTAATAATTCAACAGACGTCGACTCTTCGTCCGTCGTCACAGAAAAAAAAAACACGAATAAATTATTAATCAATTGCGAATATCTCGTCAAGTGATGGTGGACGTGTTAAGCTAAAAACTCCCGTTCTCCAGACCAAACTTTCTTCAAGTCATCCGAAATAACCATCCTCAAGGGCGTAACAGACGTCTGCAAAGCCCCGCAACTGCGGGCCCGCCCCGACGGTTTAGGGGAGGCCTGTTTCGACTTTTTTTATCCCCGTCGAACTATTACAATGTACAATAGGGCTGTGGTACGACTGTATCTAGCTCACAGATAAAGTTACGGGTTTTGACTGTTAAGTGAAGTCCGGATGTAATGAATTCCGAAACTCGTAAAGTGTAATCAGTACAAGAATTAGTCAGCTTGGCTCTGGCTGGTCGACTGGGTACACTTAGTTATTGACAGGTCAAGACATTTGTCTGAACCAAGGCTGCTGTCTGAAAGCGATGCCTTCACATTGCTTCTCAAGCAGAGACCGAATAGTAACTTTTCGAAATTGATGGTAAACCAAAATTATTCGCCAAGCATATTCCGACATCAAAAAAACCCAAAATAAAATGGCGTTGAAATGGTATTTCTTTCCTGAAGTTCGTGACGCAAGGCCATAACGAGTAATAAAAGCAAATCAAAATTGGTTTACTTGTAACGTTTAGGGCCGTGAAGGTGAACAATTATTTTTTTGCATGCTACCACATTCCACGCACCTACGCCACTACGCGCTAGACCCTCTCCCAAATATCCAACCACCCCCACCGAGCTTGATGCAATTTATTAAATCAATTTTCCCAATATCTGATTCGACAGCAAAAAAAAAATAAAATCCTGTAATCTATCTCTCACTGACAAAGCCAGCCGCCAGTCGTCTGAATGGACGGATCGAAGACTCACATTGCGCATGTCATCTCTGTGCTTCCGTGGGCCAGAGTCCAGAATCAAGAACTCGAAATTGAGGGCGACTGCAGTTACGCAAACACATGCATTATTCAGAATGACATGCTCTTACACGACAAGCAAAGTGGCAATAAAATTCCTTCTCTAAAACAATGTGAAATTCAAACTATTTTCGCAAATTTCTAGACACTATGCCAACAATTAGGCATGCCGTCTATCTATTTAGACGGATTACATACGCTTGACCCTCAAACACCATCACACGGTTACCAGGCGTGAATTATTTGCTCGGGGTTCTAAATTCCTTGTTCCTTTACTAATTTAGCAGCTTTAGGGATTAGGTGCATTGACTGGCAGTTGCTGTAGTATTGGGCTGCGCTATATGCATCAAGATACCATAGCTCTAAAACGCAAATGACATGCATCTCTGCCTGCCATCTGCTATGAGGAGAAGAGATATTATTTTTTTCCATAATTGCTCTTACTGACAATACAAATTTCATTGTTTACCTACTCTAAAAAGATTAATTCGCAGTCTCAATGAATAATGTATTTTTATTTTCTTGCCTCAGGCAAATAGGCGGCACCGGAACAATTAATTTTGTCGCTGTACCTACGAGCTGCCGTCAGAAGGCAAGTGAAAATATTGTTTCCAGATTTCCACATTCAAAATTGCGCTTTCGAGTGTAGGTTTGGCTACAGAGATAAATTTTGAACAGTGTTATTTGAAGGGGTGCCGAAAGCAGATCAATAATTTAAACTTTCACCCTTTCGAGAGCACATGACATTTGAATATATCCGACTGTAACCAAAACGAATTCCGACTCGGCGCGGCAGCGTACCAAAAATATATATTTTTATAAAACGCGTTAGGTGGTACTGAGAAGATTTTCGGACTGTCTAAAAATAAATATTTATGTGACGGCAACGACGGCAACTATTTGAAAGCTGGTGTCGACTTGACAACCTAACTGACATTTGCTTTCGCTCTTTCTGCACCCTGCAGCATGAAATAACGAAGATTTAATGCGTGCGTCTTCCCAGGAGCATGGTCTAAAATAAATAGTCTAGTTCTTAAAAGTCCTCAGAGCACCCTTTAGGCTAACAATAACATCTAGCTTCAGTTTACATTCATTTGAATTTTACGATGATGCCAAATTACTGGCACCCATAGTAGGAAAGATTTTTTTTATTTATATAATGAGCATCCCGGATCTGATAACTTCTACATACTGAAATGGTTAGAATTTAGAAACACCACCACGCATGGATTCGACCTTCGTAAAGAATCTGCCTGTCGATTCACAACAAAAAAATCCGTTGCACCTGGCGAGTGCGAAACTGAGGTCCACGTACATTTTATTTTGCATACCAAATTTGATTCTTTTAATAAATAAATAACCACAATGAGACACATGAAGTGCAATACAATTATAAACAGAGCAAGCCTTAAAAAGGAACAATATATTAAATTATTAAGTCAAAAACTCACCCTTGTTGCAGGTCGAACCTCGACCCAACCTTATTCTGAATACGAACGAGCCTTCAGATGACAGCAGTGGATCCCGTTAGCTTATTTCGATAATAACACACCAATCACAGCATTCGTATGAATGAAGTGCACTTTAAATTCGCAATTGCTAGTCGAATCAGTCGCTAGCACACCCCTAAAACTTCACTTGAATAACATTTTGTTGACAATCTCGAGCACACACACACACACCCAATCGATGCACAACACAGACAATGGCCGACTCAAATATTATGACGAAGAGCACCAGATGTTCGACGCTTCTGCTGCCACCTACAAGCTAGCGGTAGAACTTATGAATGCGAAGGACGCTATTTGAGCGGCAAAAAAGTACTGCGCTAAAACAACTTGAATCGCTTATCAAATTTTTTTATTTTTTTTAATAGCTTCTAGTTATTTCCTAAAATAAACTATTGTAAGCATTGTAATAACTAATAAGCATAACTATTTTAAGCATTTAAAGATACTGAAAATCAATTTGAGTACAATTAAATTTACCAAAACTGTCATTTAAGCATTTTCAGAGGTAAAATCTTTCCTTGGAGGTAAAATGATGATCAAAAAGTTTTTTCTTTCTTTCGGTTCCAAATCAAAGATAAAGTATCAAGGAAGCTCGTACTTCATTCTTTTTCAAGGTCAAATATTATTGGGGAGTGGAGTCGGGATAAGAATCACTATCAAACTTTTTATCTTCGCTCTTTGAACCAACGAAATCGGAATAGGGATTTTTGATGAACATAGCGAGAACTTTCGTAGTTCCATGACAAATCCATGGAGATTTTTTTTTACAAATTTGAACGAAAATTCAATTGTGAGAACATACCAATATAAGCATGCAGAGCACCCCCGTACAAAGAAAAATAATGGAAAAACAAAATATACTAAGCTCATCGACAACACAGCTCAAATTTCGTTGCAAAGACCTAGTGATTGATAAGTTATTATCGTTAGTTACCACACACATAATTGGTTAGTTAGTAAAAATACTCCAATTGTTCGGGAATTTATTTTAGAAAATACAAAATACGTTAGTGTTTGAGTTATTGACCCTGATTATTTTATTTAGATGCATTTAGAATGCTTGGACTAGGTAATTGTTATAATTTTGTGTGGTTCTTTTGTTATCGGCAAATTGTCAGGACTGCTCTTACCCTTGAAGAAGTAACCAGTACAAGATATGAAACGTTGGGAATTTTAGGTGTTCTTTACTTAGCATTCAAAACCCAGTTCAAATAGTTTTTGTTAAAACTAGTGCTAAGGCTAAATCAAGTCGACATGAGTCTATAAATAGTCATAGTTATTGATAGTTATTGATGAACAAGCACCATGGATGACATAAAGACAATGCTAGCAGTTGGACATTCTGGCTCGAATGTATTGGCTTAAGCCGGTACTTGACACAGTCTTGCGAGACTTTAAGTTACAACTAGGGGATGAAATTTGGATTGAAATTGAAATCAGAATCCGAATTCTTAAGAATTGTCGCATACTTGGAATTGGAATAGGCATAAATAAATATATATATTTTTTTAAATAGTAGTTCAAACAGGAACGAAAATTTTAGGGATTCTTAGCTCAGCAACAAAAAATTGTTTCACAACTCCATGATTGGCTATGATCATGTTGATGTTAAAATATATTGTCAGAATCGCATCTCATCTTTCAGCAACTATAGTTAGCAAATGTCATGCCCGTTTATTAACTTAGTATCATTAATGCACTTTCTTAATCAATGCGGCGTTGTACCATTTAAATGAGAGGAATGCACTTACAATTTATCATTCAATCTCTGGGCTAATTTTTTAGTTTAAAAATCCTTTTCGTAGTAAGATTTTGTAGCTAGACATTTAAAATCATTGTAGCAACTTATAATTTAAGGGTTCTATTGTGCCTCAAAACCTAGGTTGTAAGAGTAAAAAATAATAAAACTCAATTAGACTGGGATCTCCATGCACGACTTACAATTTATAATATTTCAATCTGCAAGCTAATTTCATAACTATTTTCTGACCGATTACTATATAATTAGTGAGTATCAGCAAACCACATTCAACCATGCAAGTTAGTTCATCAATTTGTTTAGAACATTTTATTTTACAATCGCTTTCCTATTGACCTGAAGGAAGATTTTGAATTACAAGTCAAAGCGTAAATGGTAAATTCCATAGAAAATTAATTCTTTGACATTATAGACAAAGATGCATTACAAATAGCAATTGCAGAAAGTTAAATGACATTTTATGACTTTGTCTCGACTTGTTTGTATTTTTCAACTATTTTTAAATGATATAAAGTGCAATGCTTTACATTAAAGTGGTATTATTCTTGGCTGTACCTTCGAATGAGTAAGAGAAACATTATCTGTTTAGATACACTTTGTTTCTTTATTTCTTTGCATTCAAAGGGATGGTTGACTCTGGCTTTTTTTTGGGGCTCTTTGTTCGAACCTTGAAAATGGCTGGATCGATATGGTTGTGAGGAATCTCAGCCCAGTCCACGCTGGGAGATGCTGCGGCAGTCGGGCCAGGGTTCAAGAGGTGAGGAGCAATCATCATAAACATGTTTTCAGCCCAAGGAGTCAGGCCCATGTCGGTGAAATTAAACTGCCATTGCGGCAGGCCTTGGTGAGCTAGCATCATCCGAAAGTACTGCGTGAATGTGTCGGCAAGAAAATGCCAATCGAAGCTCCTGTCCAGAAGCCAGATCGTAGGATCTTCTCTTCGTAGATCAGATTCGCCTTCGTTCTTGTCAAGATAAACAAGACATACTTTACCGTTGCCCTGGCAAGCATCCATTTCAAATATTTTACATTTTACTCCAAAATTTGGTCTTTGTCGGCTTGGACTTGAGCTGTTTTGGGCTTGGCTGCATATTTCGATGTCTAGAAGATTAGGACTATCGGGATCACCAGTGTTCTTTACTCCAGCCAATCTGCGTAGCTCGGAGATGGAATTTATTTTCATATTACCAACGGGTAGAATTTCGTCTATGGCACAAAAATTGGAAAATGTTGTTATAATCTTGCTAAAAAGCTTGTAGATCGAAAGAAAATTAATTATACTTTCTGTTTAAGTGGTTCTTGCCTCCATATTCATAATTCCAAATCAATCGAAATCCATCCATTGATAGGTAAAACTGACGCATGTCCTCAGGTAGCGTGCAGCAATGTCTTTGTTCCCATGTTGTTAAAAGCATTCGCTCACAAGGCAATCTTTTTTCCAGCTCTACACCCTGAACTCGAGGTGTACTATCTGTAAATAATGACAATTAGTCTTGCAGTTTTAGTGCATTTCGTTATGAAACGCGTGGTACATTCCCTCACCGAGCAGTTTGCGAAGTCCGAGTGTTACATTATCGTAGAATGAATCTTCCGAAACAACATCAACAATATAAGACATTATAAATTTGTATTATGCCAACTATAATAAGTTTATTGATGGTATATCGTGGTAAGATGGCTGTGCAAGAGGGTTGTTGAGGAAATCGGAGAGGAGTAAAGATCAAACATGTTGCTATGGGGACGAAATATTTTGTATTTGGTACCAAAAAGTGACAGCACGAAGTACTCAACGCGCATGTGCGCACTCGAGAAAATGGGTGTTGTCAGTTCATATCTTGTCTTGTCTTTGCTTTGGATACACTTGGCAGGATGTCAATGAAAGGTTGGTCCGTGAGTAATCTGTGACTAACGCTGGGATGGAGCTCGAGAAGAAGTATCTATAATATTATCGGCAAGTACCGAAGAAATAATGGTTCGTAATATTAATTTTCATTTCAAATTTTGAAGGGATTTTCTGTGGTTATGTTTCACCCACTTCACCCACCTGTATATTAGCGATACCTATAAGGCAGACATGAATTAATTTTTTTTTATACATCTGTACATTTATAATTGATTTGCTCTAGATCAATTTCCTGTAATGAATGAAAGCTTACCATCAATGCCTCTGGCATTTCCTTTGGGTCACCTATGTGTTCTGTATTTACTGTCAATCTGGGACTACAGCTTTGTATTTATTTTTCGGCAGGTGTACCACTGGCAGTCGCATGATGTCAAACTTTCTGGGGTGGACGACATGGTCCTCCTTTCCAAGATCACGGAAGAGGCGATTGTCGAGAATCTCAAGAAAAGATACAATGATGACTACATATTTGTATCCTTTACTTATAATATAATTGTTAATTTTTTGCTCTGATCTGAAACTACCTGTTGCGTGGGTTGGATTACAAACCAGAAAATAGATAGCCTGGTATTTTTTTAGATTTTTAACAACCAAGAAAATCAAAAGCCACCATCAAGTAGGATTCAAGCCCAGGTTTTAAGCATTTATTTAAGTTTCTCTTACAGTTGTACAGTTATGTAATTGCGTCATAGAAATTATTTAGAAGGAATTTTTTACCTTTGGTCAGAAAAGAATGAAGAAATATTAAAACAAGTGGTTTTGATTCTATCTGAAAATATTTCATATATTTTTATTATTCCTTAACAACCACTTAGACATGCATTGGACCAGTACTGGTCTCTATCAACCCCTTCAAACAGATGCCTTATTTTGGAGAGAAAGAGATTGAACTGTATCAAGGAGCTGCTTCGTACGAGAACCCACCACATGTCTACGCCCTGGCTGACAACATGTACCGCAACATGCTGATCGACAACGAGAGCCAGTGCGTAATCATCAGTGGGGAGTCCGGTGCCGGCAAGACAGTGGCTGCAAAATACATCATGTCATACATTTCTCGAGTGTCTGGCGGTGGACATCGTGTCCAACACATTAAAGACATAATCCTCGAATCTAATCCACTCCTAGAAGCTTTCGGGAATGCAAAAACTGTTCGGAACAACAACTCCAGTAGATTTGTGAGTTTGTTTAATAGTTTAGTTTACTATATTATTTATGTTTTGCATGTGTAGGCCACAAAATTTTCATCTGTTAGCAAAATGGAATATTGACAAATAGACAAAATTGCAAGCTTCTGTGGTAAATATCATCTTGTTTGTGTCCCAGAATAAACAATGCATCAAAACAAATATGTAGAAGCATTATCTTATGAGTAAAGTAGAATATTAAAATTGTGTAATCTATCATATTGTTGTCAAAGGATTATGCATTTGCTGATAACACCTATGAGTGTTGTATTGCTGTCCCACGAAGCTACTTAAATTCGTCATAACTCCTTCAATACCTGCTATAATCCTGTTATTATTTCTTAAGTTTTGAAGTCCAAAAGAGATTATGTGCTAGCAGTGAAATATTGATATGGCTTCCATGTTCCATTTGTGGTGCTCAATGTTTTTTTTTATGACAGTTAGAATAGGAACACAGGAAGCCTCATTATGATCTCTAAATCAAGAAAATACGTTTTTTTTTTCATTTTCTCTGTTAATTTTACCAGTTGTAAAAAAACTAAAAATTCAATTTGATTATGACTAACAAAGTCTATTTGTGAATAAATGCTTTTATTTATATTCTTTGATTGCAGGGCAAGTACGTTGAGATTTTGTTTGGAACTGGTGGTCAACCAGAAGGCGGTAGAATATCAAACTTCTTGCTGGAAAAGTCACGCGTTACGACACAAAACTTTGGAGAGAGAAACTTCCACATCTTTTACCAGCTAGCTACCGGAGCATCTGAATCCGTGAAAGGTTAGTTTTGTGGATTTAATCGTGGTGAAATCAATCATCAATGAAAACTCGAGCAGAATGAAACTGTTTAGATAATTTGAACTGGCTAACAGCCATTGCTGATTGAAAATATAATTCTTTTAACAAAAAAAAGGAAAAATATGGCATGCTATCAGCCTATCACCAATGCATCATGTATCATATCATACATAAATATACTTACACTGTACTTCATAATTATAATTATAATTATGATTTAACTGCAGTGCCAATTTGTTTCTTTCCTCGTCGTCAACACTAGAAGATAGTTGTGATTTTAGGATACAAAGAAATGCATTGTGCTAGAAAATACTTTTGGTGCTTAAAAAGGGTCTAATAGTTCTCAATTTTTCATCAATGATGACACGAACATCATTGGCTTCTAGAAAGAAAGAGAAGATATTTTTTACAACTGAAAGTATATATATTTTTTATTTTGCGCTATTTTTGTTCTTTTTTAGAACCGAAAGTATTTTTGAACATGGTGCTAACCGTAAAAGCAAACGCATACCGTTGAGCCATGGTATAAGAAAGTCTCTAAATATTTCTTACACTTCTTCTACCAGGCTCTATAAAATTATGGCATTATAGTCAGCCTTGATTGAGACAATGTAGCTGACCACAATGGATCAGCCATAAACCACAGGGCGCCAAAAAGATACACCTTTTGGTCTCTATGGCCTGAATTCTTTATTATTTCACATTAATTCGGTTCTTTCTTTCCACCAGAACAACTTGGGATAACAGAACTGAACTACTACTCGTATCTGAGTGGCGGAGGCAACCACAAAGTGGATGGTATGAACGACGCTCACGAGTTCCAGGAAACCTTGAAAGCTATGAGCGTGATGGGCATGTCGGATCGGGAGCAGACGGACATCTTGCAGGTTGTCTCCGGGGTTCTGCACCTTGGCAACATTTCTTTCGTCGAGAAGGGAAACTATTCGGAAATACAGGATGCGGGATGTAAGTTGGTTGATTTATTTGTGGTTTTTTTTTTTGTATAAGGAAAAGAGAATGTACTTAGTGACAGTTTCACTATGTCCGGGTAAAAAGATAGCTGACAGCTATTTCTTTCATGGTTCAGTTATTTTTTCAAGATTGCGTTGTAGTGTTTAACGGTTTAGTCCTCCTTACTAAAGAGGATTTTTATATTCTTAAACATATTTCCTTGTGAATAAAGACCAAAAATTGATATAATTCTTATTCCTGAACCAGGATCTTTTGCTTGTCTTTTTTGGATAGAAAACAACCAGTCGATTCTTTGGTAGTTGCCGTCCACAAATTGGTTCTCTCTGTAAAGCATTTCTACATTTAAAGTAGAAAATCAAGTAGTAATTAATTACAAATGTGCCATGAAACTAATCTTAATCAGGACAAAACGTAAGATTATTTTAAGCAAATTAAAAAATAACGTTCATGCCATATTTTTCCTTGCAGTCTTGGAATTCCCAGCGGTGTTGTTCGAGATCGAAGCCGACCATTTACAGACAAAACTAAAGAGTCGAGTATTTGACAGTAAATGGGGCAAGAACTCTGAGAAAATCGACGTCACACTCAACAAAGAGCAAGCCGTCTACACTCGCAATGCTCTCGCGATGGCAATCTACACACGGCTATTTGACTATCTCGTTTCGGTAAGCACTTTTTTACTGCAAACTGGTAAATACTGGTTTTACTGGTTTTACTGGTTTTACTGGTAAATAAATTGGAAAAGAGGAAAGAAGTAATTGCAACTTACTGGGAAATTTTAAGTCCAATCAGCCATGCCAAGTTCAAGGTTTCGATCGCTCTTGTTAGTAGTGTGGATTCCAATAGATGGTATGCCATCTCGTTTGCATAGTCAGGTTGTGGATTGTAGATCAGCTGACTCATCCTGTGGGATGCACATACAACAGCGCTGTGTGTATCGGCAGAAAATAAACTCCGAATACTCTTGTTGAAGTAGAATTTAGTGCCTGCCTTTAAATGGTACTTTGTAGTACTCAGAATTAGAAGCAAGCATATGTTGACTTGCTAGTGTCACGAGTGAGCCTTGAGGCAATAAAATGTAGTTAACTAAAATGTATCAATGTTCATTGATTAGCGTACGGAAAAAGGAAAGTTGAGTAGTTACCAAACTTACCACCATCACCTCTCTTCTCTACGTACTTTTCACTTCCTTTTATGCCACTTTCCTCTTCCATTTATGCTAATCTAGCCTTTTGGCACACTACACACCAACTTGTACATTGATACTTAGGCTGAGCTGAAAATACTTTTGTTTGATCTCTTCCAGCGCGTGAACAGCGCAATGGAGACCCACCTGCAAGGAAACAACGTGGGTATCCTGGACATCTACGGCTTTGAAATTTTCGAGAAGAACGGCTTTGAGCAATTCTGCATCAACTTTGTGAACGAGAAACTGCAGCAGATTTTCATCGAGCTCACCCTCAAGGCAGAACAAGTAAGTTTTTTTTAAATTATTTTTGTTTGAATGATTGAACGACTTAGGAAAGAGGAGGCCAAAGGATGAGTGTTCATATTTTTAATTTATTTATCCCTTTTTGCTCTCTTATACCCCCCTTTCTTTAAACCCTTTTGTATGACAATAATCCAACCAAACCTAATTTTTTTAGTCTACTCTTGATTTGGTATGACTGAGAGCTCCATTCTTTGAGTCTTATCTTCTTTAATATAAGCCTTTGCGTCATTATTCAGAGTGAAGACAATTTTATTCCGACATTCATTATTTTTAACTACATCAAGCTTTTGATGCAAGTTCTATGATGCCTAATTATTTAATAACTACGTCCTGTATCTTACATCGAGAAAGATAATTATTATTATTTACTACGCAAATTTGTCACTTGCATTTTCTAATCATCTTCATTCATCAATAATTTCTTGTCATTTTCTAATAATTATTTTCTATCATCATAGTTTATTTATTTTAGCTAATTTTGCACAAGCTAACAATAATAACTGGTAACATTCACAATAGTAATCAATTATGTAGCATTTATAAGCTACACTCACTAAATTGGAAGAAATAGTACATAATTACAACACAGAGATGTACCTAACATTTATGAAAGCAGATCAAGCCATGGTATTACTAGAGAAACACGGAAATTATTGTCATGTTTGACACTGAAATGAATGTTGACATTCGTTGACTTTCGATTATTTCGTGACCTCCGAGGTCTTTAGTTGATGGCTTAGCAACCAATTTGACCAAAATCTCTCAATTTTTCCTACAGAGATCTTTGAACGTGATATTTTTCTTATAACAATCATGAATTGGGGGAAGTGGAAAGAAGGAAATGCATCTTACCGAGGTTAAAATGACTGCTTGCGACATTTAGAGAGATGTATATTTTACGTGAATAAGGCATAAGCCGAAACATTGCAGTACCTCTCTTCAGCCATTCCTCCCTCGGTTACTTGCTTGTTATCCTTTTCTCTTCCTGAATTAATTTAGCGGCCATTTAGCACTCGTTATCTTTTAAAAATCACAAACACGCAACGAAGCACGATTGACCGAATCATAAACCACAAAAACGTGGTCTGAGCAAGCTCAGACCTTAAATATAGATATATCTAACACACCCAACACACTATAATCGCCTCTGAATCTTCATCTTCCCATCTTACTAAAAAGTTCAGCACAACATTGAAAGCCACAACACATGAATCTCCCTACACCCCGATTCAAACCATATTCGGCATCAGATCTGTCCTCTGTTCGAAATTCTTGTGGAGCTTTGTCGTTTGCACCGGAGCGCTAGTCCCCATCTCCTGTGTTACCCACACCAGTCGCAGTTGCGCTGTTCCCGGTATCTGCTCCTCCTCTTGCAAGTATTGCGGCGTTGAACTCTGGTGCGGCGGCTGAGATGGCGCAGGGATTTGCTTGGGTAGCTCGCTGGATGTTACGACGAATAGCTGCCGTTTGTGGGGTGCTGCAGGGTAACCTTGTAGACCGGATGGTGGCCGAGGGATGACCACCCCATCGAGCGATGCGATGAGACTCGCTAGCAGCAGGCACCATACGTAGACTGCCATCTGAGACAGACAAGAGTCGATTAAAGATTGACTGGGACTCTTTATTAAATGTAATGTTTAGGATGATTTTATAAACTAGAGAAAGTGTAATTTTATCATAATATGTTGTTTTTGGTCAATTAAACTTGTTTCTTATGATAATTTTTTCGATTAACATATAAAATTATTGGTTTGTTTGATGGACTGTGGGTGTGTAATTGAAGTGGTTTGCATATTTAAATGTCTGGAGGACTTTTATTTGCTCTTTAGTATTGCCTGAAGCAATCAACAAATGGAATCAATACATTCCAAATAACTCAATTCAGACATGCATCACAGTTATGTATTCAAATTTTAACGCCTCAGCTCAGTTTCTATTAGATTCATAGACAGTTGTTTAACTTAATTGCCAATCAATTGCCACCAATCCACTTATGCGTGCACTACTAGTTTTTTGAACAAACGAATAAGACTTTCATCCACATACTTTCAACAATAATTACTCTGTCATTAGTTTATTTATTGAAGAAAGAAATCTATGGCTGAAAACTCCATCAGTCAAGCATAGCAGTAGCACACACATACATCTAGGGATAATAACCCACCTGGAACTTTATCTCGGCAGGGCACGTAAGAAGTAAATTACTCTTTACCACGCGCCCTACTATTACAACTTCCTCCTTTAATTGCACTTGCGTTTCTCTGAATTGTCTACCATTTATTTGCCACACTTCCAACTGTAATCAGCGAGGCCGCTCAAGTTATTCCAATTTATTGGCCCTTCATAATGATAAATGTAACGACAGCAGGCTCCTCCAGAGTGCAACAGTGATACGACAACAATGCAATGCTTTCAGCTTCTTCTCTTGTATGCTTGCCATAATTTCGCCAAAGTTCGCAATACTGTAACGTAATTAATCACATATCTTGTATATATCAGGGGTCACTAATTTTTCAATTGCAGTCTAGCGGTAAATTTCAATATCTTAACCTTAACTTGAAAATTATATAGTCTCGTATAGCATCTACCTAAACCTTCTTATTTGTCTCTCATCAATGCCGACCTGTGTTAATTTCATATTAATTAAAAAACGTAAGTAACCCGCAAAATATATTTTTTTTTTAATGTTAATTAGCTATTAAAATCATCACCTCGTAACTTTTCGCCCAATCTCATAACGAATCGCCCAAATTTCTGTTGTAAAATCGCGTTCGGTAACGCGTTCGAAATAATTATACAACTTTTTGTATCGTTCGTTAATTGTGAAGTGTATATGCATCGATAATTATGTAATTTGTAGATCATGTCGATTATACATCGGCGATCTGATATTCGCGTGACCCATGAGTATAGCAACGGTATACTTTCCGAAAGCGTACGAAAAATCGTGCCAATTTATTATTTACCTATGCCCTAGCTCCTTCTAAACTATACCAATTTATAGTTCCTATCTATAAGGTAATGATTTCTCTGAGAAAAACGGACAGCAGTTGGCTAACTTCATGCTTTGTAGCTGTATATAGTATGGATTCTTTTTAGTAGGCGAGTGTCGTCATTGCTTAATCACTGTTACATATCATTATTTTAATGTAATGAGTAGTTCATGACTTTGGGTAGATGCAAATTGGTTCATGGCACCGGGTCGTAACCCGTGTCGGATTACTCCACAAAATCGTGACCGAATGGTCACTTCGCTTTACTTTCGTTTCCTAATGATTTAAGCTGTGTATCTGTGAAGTTTGGTTTACTCCAAATCCCCTAAAAAAAATCCACACGACCGTCACTTAGCTGATTTGGTAAGCTAGGAACAAGGGGTTTCACTTTTCGTAGGAAATCGGCAATCAAAAAAAAAAAAAAAAAAAAGCGCTGATTTCTAATTAGGCTGCAATCCTTTAAAATGCACTCCAAACTGGTTTTTATTTCCTGCATGCGTACGTCTATTTTGACATGACTCTAATTATTCTAGAAGAGTTAATTACGGTGCATACAACTTTTTTATGATAAACCGGCATTCACTTACGCGGATAACAATGAAAGTCATTTACATAAACAACTTAGATTTGACTACTTTTTGTTGGTATTTCAATTGATCTGGAGCAAGATAGATCAAATTTTAGTACAGATAGAATTGTGTTTAATTCTGCGACCTTTTATTACTTCAAGGTGTGCAAGGTTATCAGCTTAACAATCTTCGGGTTACTTCTCGACGAGAAATTGAACGCCCTGAAAGTTTCTGGAGTTCGATCTAGGAACCGGAAACAGGAAGGCACCGTGGTGAGAGTGTGTCTCCGAGCCAAACGGGATGTCATGAGCTCGATCGACTGGATCTTTATCCAAAAACTGCACTGATTTCAATCGAAGTATCAAAACTGTGTTCCGATCTTACGGACTCGTTTAATTTCGAATTCGTTTCCTGTTTTTTTGACAAGACTCTGTTCGTCAGCGAGTTAATTGAGCAGAGTGAAGGGAAGATTTTTTTTTTACTGCGATTACACGTCTGCCAATTTTGACAGCAGTGACGCCATCGTTCCAGCCCCTCACCAACAACACTAAAATTGAATCAAGCAACACATTTCAAAACGTATTGCAAGAACACATTAATCATGAAAAATCTAACTCAATCACATTTGAGCCACTATGTAAGTTGATCGCGAAGCTGCATCAACATCATATAAAACTAATTACAATCCCAAATAAGTCTTTGCGCGTGTCAGTTTTGTGTGTACTTTTAAATATGACCTTTGTGCAAATCCCAAGTGTTCATGAAGTGAAAGTAGATCACGTCCTCGAGTCAAACACCGGCTCGCCAGCTCAAGACCCAAGACATGCCAAATGGCTATACCTACACATAATCTTATGTAATGACAATTGCTCGTGCACTAAAGTCGCCGCTGTTTATTTCTGTAACAAGGTGAAATGATAGGGAAGTGACCAACGCCCACCGTAAAACCGTGGCACTTTATTTATCTAACCGCTCTCTGGACGATCGTTCATGCAGATATAACTTGCCGAATTGCGAAATGAATGATTGTGACGCGGGTGGTTCAAAGCCTGGGCTCCAATTCTATCCATCAATCACAATGAGCTGTCTCATTTTCATGTTCCCAACGGCCACTGGCTAGATTTTAGTGATAAATGCACTTTATTTACAGCATTGTTCGTGGCGCAAAATTATTAATGTGAAAATTTGTTTATCTCATTGGATTTCAACGTTTTGAAGTTCCTGTGCCTTTTCCGCATTATGCAATAGTTCTGTCGTGTGATTTGTGAGCCGGCAAAGTTTGTTAAAAAAAAAGCCTTCCGAATTACGCTGCGATGGGACCTGGGACTGACCTTCCGAATTACGCTGCAATGGGACCTGGGACTGATATTCCGAATTACGCTGCGATGGGACCTGGGACTGATATTCCAAATTATGCTGCAATGTAACTGACCAAAGGATTGACATTTCGAATTTGACATGCGTGTCCTTAAGATTCGTGACACATGATAAACCCAGATAAGGTCCGAGCCACTTTGAACAACTTTAAACACATGGATTTATAGCGCCATTCGTGGTGTTAAATGGTACCTATAACTTTCCACCACATTATCTTTGCACAATCGCATTAAATGTCCATACAGGTCCAATTCACTCTTTAAATAAACAGTATTTCGTGTTACAAAATACACAAACAGAGAAAATTCGTCACTAAAAGCATTTCCATGTTTTAGTTTGGGGTTAATTGAAAACTTTCCACCGTGTACAAAATTGTAAACCCCTCGCTGCACTAACTCCACGAGTAACAGCTCGGCTGTCTCTGAAACCGTTTCACCACGTCAAGCTGACAGACAATTTTACACTTCCGAAACTTTTCCGCTACCGATTCCGTTTGCAAACGTTTGGAAGGACTTTACTTTAAATTTCCTCGTATGGCCGTGGGACTGATAGCAAACGACGCAGTAAACAGACACCGTTTTAGTTTTTTTTTTTTTTACTAGGTACATTTTTCAACTTCAGGTATACCTAGGGCTTTGGAGTAGTGGTAGCGAACCTATAGCTCGTGTGGCACAATTTGGTATTCTGTTTGAAAACCACATCTGGGCTGGATCCAAAAAGCGAAGTTAAAGTTGGCTTTGGGTTAAAAAATTATCTGCATCACAGATGGCATTTCCGGATTTTCAGAGTTTTTTTTGTGGGGGTTAATCTTAAACTCATACTCTGTGGATCCGGCCTAAGGATTTTCAGGTTCCTAAATCCTAAATGTGGAAACAAATATGAGCTGAAAATGTCAGAATTTGCAAACTGGCCCAACCATTCGAATAAATGCATTTCGGTATCTACTAAACTGTTGACATACGGAGCTGAAACTAACGTTTATTTTAAAACTGGGGAATCTGAAATCACTATAGGATCCTTACAATTGGTATCTTAAAATCAGTCAGGTGGCCGAAACGTTAACGCCCCAAGCCTAATTTGTTTCTGGAATATATATTGTCGTTGTTCCTACCTTCCCTTAGTTATAACTACGACGATGTAACCCTTCAATAAGAATACTTCAAGGTATGCTTTTAGAAAATATTGTCAAGTGCTGGTATACATTCAATAAATCTTATAGGGGCATAATCTTACTGGAAATCATACAAATCGAAAGGCACAAATCAGCGGGCGAGACGTTCAGTTATGAATCATCGTAGTATGTTTTGCTTCCACCAGCATCTCATCGGAGCTGACTTAAAAAATATCTTGGTTTAGAATTACTTAGCCTTGAAAAATAGTGCTATATATCCCTACTTGCTAACACAAAAAACTGACAATATAAACAATTAAAATTATACATCTGTCTGAAGTTGTATCCGTTGTGCTTGGTTTTGTATCTAGATGATTTATAACGTCTCATCTGTCGTGTCTGGTGCATTCGAATCTTCTGCAGCTCAATTAAATTAGCAGTCATATTTCAATTGAATCGCGCGTGGAAACAGTCACGCACTCTGCGTCGTGCGCACCATTAGCAACCAACGAATCTACTTGACTCCGTTTTACAATCGTTACCATTTCATTGTCTTTTATTATCGCAGACACACTTACAACACAAATTAGTGTGACGCCGGTCGCCGCTTTGTTTTTAGAAAAATAACACGCTTTCAAAAATAATGTATGTAATTTTTAATCGTTTGACGTTTTTAGTATAACGGAAGACAACGTAATAAGCGGAACCCGCCCGCATCCCAATTCTCTAGTACCAGTATTTTTTTTTATGACTCGAGGAGATTATCTTAGTTTTTGCAGGTTTTTCAGTGTCGATTAATATTGATGTCGGTCGCACTCGTTAAGTTTGACAACTCTGTTTAACGAGAATGGGATCCAATTCGTATATGAAAAGAATTTTCTGCACATGATGGACGATAGCGAAGACGTGGTCAACATTTCAGTTTTATTTTGGAATCGAATCGTAATCAGCAACCCCGAACCACCCTACGCCCTGCCATTTTTTTTTTCATTTTTCGCATAATTCTGCGATGTCAATACTTAATGTTATTGAAAAATTATATTTTTGTTTCTGTTGAATTTTCTTGCATCTAATTGATTTAGTTAATACAAAAAAAAAACTATCAGAATAATTGGATCGCTTAGTTATTTGTCTTACAAACTCTTACAAATTGTGACCATATCCCATGTCGTAAGTCGTCGCTCCAGTCCTTCGGTACACTGGGCATGCGGCATTTTAATCAAATCCATCCACGAACCCTCTTCAGCAAACACTTCTCTGCAGACATCACTTTGGCCAAGCTAAATTCTGACCACACCTGAATACTAAGAAACCAAACCGTACCTGTCAGAACAAATCGCGAAGTCATACCAAGTGCAAATTGTAAGTTGCGACACTTCGGTAAATTTGTCTCGAATCGATTCGTTCTTCAGCGCAATTAGGCCTTGCAATTGCGATGCAAATAGCACATGCAGCTTTGCGTGGCTAGCGACCGTTTCTTATATGAAATAGTGTAGATAGTAGAAGCCATAACTTAAAGTGTCTTTCCTGTGTTAGAAAAGCTCTGTCCAGTTGTCACGGAATGGGGGACACGCGTAATTGGTATCGATTCTATGTATCCACTGTCTTTTCTATGTTACTTACCGCACATCTAATAAAGGTGACAACGCCTGAGGTTGTATCTTGTGATTCGATCTCATGGCGTTCTTGTAATTACAGGTTTCATGTTTAAATTACCATTGTTTTAGATAATTTGTATGAAAGTATTCAAATTTGTTTGTGGTCGGCTAAATTTTGAAAGTTCCAAATCACGATCTTATCGTAAGTTTAGAGAAGACATTTAAAAGTCGTAAAAAAAAATTGAGAGTCTTTTGGAAAATATTGGTTGTAAAAGTATTTTTAGTTGTATATATTTCTCAGGTATATGTTTAAATTATAGGTTATCTTACCTTTGGCAAGCGTATCCTTTCTCAGCTGGTCCTATAGTAAAGAGAACCCCAAGACGTCCACAATCAAACTAAAGACTCAGATCGTGATGTCATTTCTCTTATTGTCGCCAATTTTCTTCAACTGTCAACTCATTAAAACCGCCACAAACACACACTCGCCAAAAAAAAAATGATAATAAAAAAAAACTAATTCCAAGCAATTAGTTGATCGTGCTTAATATCTGCTGACATATCCGCACAATGTGTCAGTGTGGTTAATAGTGTACGAATTGTCGGAACACCTTTGAAGCGGACGCCGAATGAAAGTTGCACCTCCACACCATCTGACTGACTGGCGAGCACTGCTAGTCGACGCCATCCTGTGTTTTGCGTTTGCCCTAGTCTCTGAACGCACGGTGTCCGTCATGCGCGAAACAATGGGCAGACTCCTTTTCCTCTTTTACATCTCTATCTCTAACTGTTCGAATGGAGCACGAGATATTACACACTCGTTTTTCGAGATTTAGTCTTTATTTCTTATCGTGAACTGTTTTACCCGCTAGTACAACTGCTGCGAATGAGTTCTTCGATTCTTATTACTTCCTTAACCAACTGCTGCCCTAGTTGGAAAACACCCCCGAAGAAAATCTTGTGAAAAAGACAAAAAACTGGAGACCGGTACGAACTTTTCTTTTGTCTCTCGTATCGCTTTTCAATGCAATGCAATACGTATCGCGACCCAATTTTCAAAGACTTACCTATAGACAGTCGTTTTCCACTCAAAAGTACCTACACCGCGAGAAAAGCGTGCTGTCCTTTTTTCTGGATTAATCCGAGCACATGTCTTAAGACTGTCCAATTTCCTCGTGAAAAGCGTCTTACTGCCTTACTGCGAAGACCCTGACTCGAGGCAAGCTTGTTTTTACAGCCGCCTTCATGTTTATGCAACCAGTAATTTATTCCTTCTTCTATCGAACGCCGCTTACATAGCTAGCCAGCCAGATACTTTCTTATGTCGTTTCTGTTCCTCCCTTCTACCCGTTTGCTAAGGGCTAAGATTGCCACAATGACCCCGTTGGGAAGAGGGAAGCATGCAAGATGCAGCGAGAGCTCGTTACCGCAAAGGCACGCGACTTTTCTTCAGAACAGAGGCGTTTAGCAGCTTTACGAGATGTACTTGAGAAGTAATGTCTTTTATCGGCTGCACGATTGCAGCAATGCGATTTTCTTCTTCTCTCAAATGTCTTTTCCTCTCTTAGACATGAACAATTCGATGCGTCAAAAAGACGGAAAATGTTATTAATTAGATCACATTCTTTCGTGGCTATGAAATCAGGCATGCTAACAATAATTGGAGTTCATGTTTGAACTCGATGGAATGATCCAATTTCTAAGCATAAGTACCAGTCAATTGAACCACGTATATCGTGTGGAAACAAAAGCAGTACTTAATCTCCGCCGGAACAAAAAAAAATCACGATCAATTCCGAATCAAGTTTAAGTTTAACTTATTATTTGGTTTCACCCGATCGATAGCTAGACGTCAAGCAGCGAACAATTGCTCTGTACATGGCAATCCAGACAAGGGGTACATCGAGATCGTTTAAAGTACAGAGCATAGAGTACTTCAGACTCCGACACCGGGAGGGAGTCCACGAAAATTCACATACTTAATTGGACCTGTAATCGGTGGCTCTAAGTATTATACCGATTTAGCATTCAGCATATCCTAAGCGAACTGTTCAGATTTCTAAACTACAGAGACTATAAAAGATAGCAGGCAGATAATCAGGTAATCAGCTTACCAGAACGGGAAGTGGACTAGAAATTCATTACGTGCCCGGTGGTAACGAGGTGGACAATGGCTATTGCTATTGGATCGCGTAGGCGGACACATTTATTGGTCTGCGCACATAACTATAGATAAACTCTGATGGGTGAAATTTTGATATTGTTCCATATGTTGGTGTGAGGCAATATTTTGATAAGAATCAGACTGATGTTAAATTAACGTGCTTACACGCAGAGGTGGTGAATGTGTATTGGAAGCTCGTTACATAAAGAGAGCTAATTGATTGATATATAAGATAAAAGTTTGCTTCATATTCACTTCTGTCTGGAGTGTTTTTCAGTCTAGCTAAGCGATTCCCCCTTCGTGTATTTAAAACCATCGGACCATAAAAGAACTGGACATTGAAAAAAATCGTCGCAGCAAGATGAATGACCTGATTGAAAACGAATTCGGGTTTCCCGAATGACAGTTCGCTTTTCAAACGTCGCTCCTTCTGAAGGAGCTCACAAGTGGAACTAATTCTATGCCTGTTTCACCGATAACAACCACTATTAAAACTCCATTCTATTGTTGATCACTAACTACCATGTCTGGGTTACCGCAAAAAAAAAGGTAGTATCATAAATAATAAGAGCAGATCGAGATGGAAAAATGGCAAACGTTCAATGATCGGACGACGTCGTTAGTACGTGAAGAAAGTGTGGTAAAGCTATCCAGTCAAACTTTTCGATCACTCGACGCGAAACGTGTGTACGTACGCCGTAGGACACGTTCGCGTTTGGGCAAGGTTCAAGAAATGGAGCTGTGGCTGGCATAACGACTAGAGGGTCAACGTCGCCGAAGCCGATATAAAATTTTGTACCATTCGTATCACGTTCGATCACTCGACGTTATCACTTTCTGCAATCATCACAATGGAGGTTCATGTAGACATGACTTGGACATGGCTGGGTACAACAATACTTCTCAGTTGGACGGTGCAGACTGAATAGACGTCAATGCCAAGCTTGCTGCTATTTGGTTTCTGCTGGAATCGAGCGGTAGCCATGCGTTAAGCAAACTCTTTTGGTGAGGGTTTTTATTTTTATTTTTTAATTGACAATAGATTCAGTGAAAGGCTTTGCGAGGAGAACATAACACTTAGTGAGATGGTGCAACTAAGTAAAGGACAATGTGTAAAAGATATCAGGAAACGTGATGTTTAATAATGGTGACAGAGAAAAAAAAACAGTCATGAAATGATGATACCCGCTGGAAATTGACTGACGAAGCAATTATTTCGATCTATTTTTGAACAAAGCGCAGCTAAACAGAAATAACGATCAATGCATTGAGGTCAAATTTAGTTTGTTTTTTTACTATTGTGCACATTTTTTCCACAGACGGGACACCTTGTAATCTTTCATAGTTGCTTACCTCTAGTTTCGTGTTACCTGGTATATGTTTGGTGTAATTTTCTGCGTACAGACAATTAAACCTATATGTAATGCGTTTTTCAACTAAAATTGTCGTTTGGGAAGTGTAAACGAGCAATTTTCCGTCCGAGTTCTTCCTTGGAGGTCAGGGTTGATGGTTGACCTGCGATGTCTGACTGGGTTTACCGGCCAAGTTTACTCTAGGATATCCGTTGTGTCCCTTTTAAACGTGGCTATCTAGCTGGCATCATTCGGGTATAACTTGAGACAAATAATGTTTTCATAAATGAAATCACTCGTGTTTAGCCCTTATGTGAAAACATCAGAAAACCAAAATCCTGCAAATTATAGTTTCATACTTTTAGAACAATAACTAACAAAGCAAACAGTATTAATGAGAAAACAATATTAAATTTGCAACACAAAAGTTGTGCCATAATCGTGTCTTGCTGAAAGTGAAAATAGAAATAAATTTTACAAGTGGACTCTATTACAAATTAATATTTCGTGCAGTTGCATAAGTTTATCTTTTTACAGTGCCAATGTAGTGCACAATGGTCATAAAGCTCCACCATTGCAGCTCGTCATTACATTATGTTTCCTGAAAGTTAATGACCTGATGGATTAATAGCGTATGGTGAAATCAATTTTAAAATTGAACGTGACATGGTCATAAGAAATTTGCAATAATCTGATTGAGATATCCGCAAATAAATTCGAGAAACTATCGCAAATAAATAGTGCAGATATCGATCTTTCATTGTGTTTATTGGAAAACTGTCGCGCAAAGAAATTCACTATTTCTAAATGTGAACTGGAAGGCTATACCATAGTTTTTTTTTCTCTTCTGAACGCGGTCGTGCGTTACCTTCTCTCTTGCGTAGCAATTGTTCTTAATGACCCAGAAATGACCCAAACTGCTCTAGATATTTCACGATGTGATGGAGAAGTTTTATAAGAGCGAGCGTCACACGCAGCTCTCGACCATGGAAATCTGTGCATATTTAGATGCAATTAAACTCTCCATGCGTGTACGCATCGTCGGATGTGCGAGACAGATGATGTATTTCGAAATAAGGATGTTGGCTAAAGGATCAAACATGGCTGTGTGCGTTAGACAATCATGAGAGGTCAAGAAACGATGCATGTCTTGAGATAGCTACCCGAATAAAAATGAGTCTGCTCTCTCTAATCATCATGCATATCTCTTGTAACGAATCAAGCATTACGCATGTTGGCATGAGCATTGTACCTGATTCTTTATTTAATTGCGATGCCATACCGAACCTTGCTTACATGAGAGACCGTATACCATTTGATTATTTAATCAGGACTTTTTTATTCTAGTTACCAGCTCTCATATGGCTGTGGTTTATATTGCTTTTTTACCATGCCAATATTAGCAAATTTTGGTATAGTTCTTCCCATCTCTTACGTCCCTCTACCTATTTGGGAAAGCTTTCCCGACCTTGAACCATTTAAATGACGCGCCAACTGCTTATTGGTTCTGTACTGGTTCCTGTAACGGGTTGAGGGAGTTGGTTTGGTACGCGATGCTGTTTGTACAATAACGTCTTCCTGGTACAGTACCTATCCGACAGGGGAAAAAAATGGTTTAGTTAGGTCTAAAACCCCTAAGATAAGTCTAAAAGTAAAGAGAAGCTGAAATAATTTGGTGAATGTACTATCTCCGTCTGTGACGTACTTCAATTTGAAAATGTACATGTTCCTGTATTATGTATTTGCATATAATTACGCCACGTAAGGATTCTGTTTGGCATTTTGTGAAAGTAAAATGAGATGACAGTCGTTGGCCATGTGATGCCGTTGATAGTGTGTTCGTGATCTTCATTTGAATCGGAATCTCTCGACGTCTACGTCACGCATCTGAGAGAATAAGTCGGTGTTGTGCGTGCTGATGTCATTTTCGCATCAATAATGTAGTGTAGGTCCCAGTGTAAGCTTTTGATGTATTGTCTCGAGTACGTGCACGAGTTTTCGAAAGGGAGTCTTCTAGCTGCTGCTGTTCTTGCTTTTCTCTTCATTCCGATGTGGTCACCGTGCTAAGAATACAAATTCTTGGTTTTGTTATGTTTCTTGCACCTAATTTTCGTGTATACACATAATGCAAATTTTTAACCACTTTTTTTTCTATTCTTCTGTATAACATGATAAATAATTATAATCAAGAAAGTGGTCCATTTATTCAGACACAGTTTGTACAAGAAATGTATTATACAATGTAATATAATTTGATATTTTGTGCAGTCTACCGTGAGACATGACTCTTGTTGCATTTTTTTTCTTGTTACATTGAAAATATTAATATGCATATCTGAATTCGTAGACTTTCTCCAAAAAATCTGTAAACCATAAGCTCCTTTCACTAGGATTGACAGGAAACTCTGGCAGATATCGATCGTTGTCGCGAAAAAAAAAGCGGAATGAAAATTATTTGCTTCGTGAGTAGTAAGAATATCTGTTTGTTTGGCAACATTCGGAATTATATATCATAGGAACATTTTTTTCACTCTCTTTTGGTCTGCACGAAGATTTCACTGTACCAAAGTTTCACTCAATCAAAATATATCAATAGACCAGCCACTTCAAAGACAATTACTATCGAATGTTCATGTTAACATTTAATACGTGCAGAATAATTATCTGCACCTATAAAATATTCTTGAATTATTCACGCCTAGCTACATAAATGCACCGCATAACACAAGATGACTTGTATGTTTTATTAGGCATAACTAATTATAAATCGGGTTTTATTTCATACTTTGTCCAGCACACAATTCGCTCTTATGGCCATTCTATGCAATGATTATGGTCTATTTTCAAAAAGATCATACTAAATAAAATGGATAATGACACAAAGGAACTATTCGATGTCGTGGGGAACTACGTTAATTTTATTTTAAAATTAGCCTGGAAGAGCATATCACTAAGAAATTGTGTAATTACTGATTGTCGTGTCCTTTCTAACGGAAACATATCACACCCCAGCGTCGAATCCTCCGAAATCAAACGATATTCTTTTACGAGTTCTGTTCGGTAGAGAGATTAGAGGGATGACAGTTAGTACAGCAACTTCAGTCATCTTGCTTATCAACCTCTCGACAGCATGGATATGTGGAGGAATCTTGTTGTTCGCATTGTACCGTCTTTCGGAAGGGGCGTTAAGCCGGTGGTCTCCTTAGTGCTCTTCATTAGGAGAAGCTACGTGCCGGCACTAAGTTTTCTCTCCTCCCTTCTAGGCTAGATTAGGTTCATCATCATCCTCATCATCATCATCATCCTCATCATCCACTCATTACCAACGCCATTATTCAAGTGCCATAGGGCTCTTTATCAAAACAGCACGTCGTTAAACACAACAAATCAATCAATAAAACTCCACCATCTTTCCAGTAAAACCTTTCAACGACAAGTCTGTACACAAACCGACCAAAATTCGAATCAACACACCGTTGCAGCGCTTGAGTGCGATTTCTTTTGCATTGTCATGCCATGCGTATCTTTGCAAGCACCGCGCGTTCTATTGTCGATTTGTATCCGCGCAGCCGCGACTCAGCTGCGCGGACGTTGTGGTTTTTATTTCTCGCGTCGTGGACTCGCTAAATCACCTACACCACAAACCACACCGAAGATAAACCACACCTAACGCGATCATTCATGAGTTAAAACATATACACTTTCTCCGTGGTCAGTCGCAAGCGGCTTGACTGTAGTAAACGGAGTGTTTTTTTTTTTTTTTAAGTGCATTCGGAGAGCTGCTGTTTTCGATTGGGATTTGGTTCAGCGTTATTAAAGTGCACTTAAGGCGGAGTGGCGTGAGCTGATTTATATGTAGAACTGAGGTCATCGATATCGGTGCTGAAAATGCCTATCGTTTTTGGAGTTCCGTTACGATTCGATGGGCTTCGTTTGATTGAGCCCAATTCTGATTTTTAGTTAAAAATGATAGTTTGGGGGGGGGGGGGGGGGGCAAAAGGTATCTTCAAATATAAATAATTACAGTGTTTATTTGCATGGTATTCATTTAATTATTTGCATTTCATATTTGCAGTCTGACAATGGACATTCGATTTGCTCTAAAAGATATGATTTCTAAGGAAAGTATTGTTATACTCAGCTCCGAAAGGATCAAATTGTAGTTTATTATATATTTTTTTAAATTTGTTTTAATAAGAATTGGGTCAACGGTTAAGTGCATGTAGTACCTACATAAACATATCAATTAAAATGCATTTTCTCATATCGGTAAATTTAATAAAACCTCTCCGAAACGATCTATTGGTATACTGTCTGCTTTTGACATGTATTTATTGACGAAAAATCACTAATAACCAGGTCGATATAATCCATACATTTCCTTTTTATAATACACTTCCCTACATATCGGTAACTGCACTCCATACATTTGCATAAACCGTTGCTTTAATTAATTTTATATCGGTGTAGTTATGCTATATTAATAAATACTGCAGCTATAAAATGCGATGCGCTCTGCACTCTGCACATTTGCAACCCTGCACGCGAATACAGCGTTTAATCCGTGAAAACCAAGCTCATCATCTTATAATCCAGAGCGTGCACCTGGCAGAACTGTATACCATCTCCAGACCTCCTATAACCAGCCCACAGCAATTCTCTGCGCCAGGCACAACTGTACCGAGATCTTCAAGTCGAGTGACATGTCCGCAAACCGTGCATTTGTAATTGCCATTTCACGTTCTTATTGCTACGAGATGTGCACCGACGGAAATGCGTTCGCGGTGCTCATCGCTAGCATTGCAGTGGCGTAGCATGCGTGCATTAATATGAACATGTTATTAATGTGACCATGGCCATTTTATTGCTGGGTACGAACTTGAAATACAGTCGAGTGGGGGTGGTTCGACGGAAGTTGAAACGGTTGGTAGTCATGAATCTTCATTGGTATCTTCTAATACCGTCTGATATTTTTTAATTTGACTATCTTATCTTTTTCTTTTTAACTTTGGCTTGCGAACCAATTCCCCAACCTCTTAAACTTCCACCTACCAAGCGCGATGGCTGATGAGTTTCCACCGAATTAAGATATGTTTTCAATGCCAAACATAACAACCAATAACAATGGCAACCAATAACAATGGTCAACTGGAAACTAAAACTGGCCTAAGCCACTTTGATAAAACGCCGAAGAGATACAACATGTTTTTAAGAAATTGCTAATTATTTTGAACATTTTTTTACATTTTACCTTTTTGTTGTCCTTTTCTGTCTACGCTGCTTTAGATTTCAATGAGCTTTGTCATCTTCAGCTTAAAGATTTGTTGGTATTGACATCATTTTTTAAATTCCTGTTGAAAATGACATTGCCAATGAAATGTTTTACACCGCCCACCCCAATCCTGTGATCCCAAAGTTACGCCACTGTTATAATTTTGAGCAGCCACCCGTCAAGCCCATGACTCAAACGTAGTTGTCGTCTTAATCTTAACTTAGATACTGTTCTCTCAGAGCGAATGAAGTGCAATGGTTTTGCCGCCGTGGAGAGCAATTGCACAAGTAGTTCATCGCAACATTCAATGTCGTGTACTTTTCGAAAACAATCGCGAGGTACCATTCTTATCAGAAAGAATAGTTCATCTCACGCTTATTAAAATTATAACATCTCTCTCTATACCTTTTTCTTTTTAATTTCAAGTTATTACATTCAAATCTGTAAAAATGAATAGCGCAGAAGCGCACTGCTATTGTGAAATGAGAAAAACTAAACATTTATTAGTAGTTCTTAAATTTAGGTTAAACGTTTACTATAATTAACAAGAGCTAGTGCCGTTTTGTGCATGTGTGTGTATCTTTTTCGCTTCATGGTAATTATGTGTATCTGCATCGTTGATAATCGTGCGTGCATCACGTTGGTTTCTACCGTTTCTGTTGCATCCTAGAGTTGAGAACAGGAATGCAGCTCGAATGAAATTGATGGACTGCATGTGGTACTTTACTGCTACATGCTCTGCTGATTCGTTGAGTGATCCTTGTGTTAGACATCCCCGACTCTATATGGGGGAATGTCTCACTGCAGAGGATGACCGATAACGGCATGCCGAGCCAATATCAATATTCAATATCAAAAATGGAAATGTTATATCCGATTTAGGAACGCACTTCGCTACGGTAAAGCTTTTACTTACATTCAACAAAGTATTTAATTAACAACATATTTGATACATTTCCAGTTCATTAGCCCACAATCTTCGTTCTCACGCTCTACGGTCACCCCCCGGATAATAATTACACTGCAATTAATAATACTGATTTGAATTCTATACCGATTCACAGCCTAGTCTACACATTTTTCTTTTTTTAATAATTAATCATAATTTCTAAACACAATTAAAAATAATTTATAATCACACTTGATTTAACTAGATTCGTTTCCGACCTTTTCATTTATCCCTACAATCTACCTCCGAAGATGCATATCATATCCTATTGGAGTCGATCTTCCCCCCAGCGGTGCTCGTTCCTGCGGGAACCTCTGTGCAGCTGAATAGTTGTCCACGCCGCGTCTAGAATCCTGATAGTTTGGTGCGTACCCGTTCGTCCCATCCCTATCGTTCAGCGCGTTATAACCAGGAAAATCCCGTTGCTGGTCGTGATTAGGATAATATCCTGTTCGATCCCGGATACCGTCCGGTCCGTCATTACGATATCTCATTTGTCTGCCTGTCCTGTCCATGTCAGAGTTTATGAAGGGACGTCGTGTCACAAAGTTATCCTGTTGTCGTAACGGGAAGCTCTCTTGTTGATTCGGGAAGTTTCCTTCGGGATGAAGTGGAAAATTGTCTTGTCGCATCTGGAAGCTGTCCTGATTATTTATCGGGAAGTTGTCCTGGTGATTCGATGGAAAGTTATCCTGTTGTCTCATTTGGTAATTGTCCTGGTGACGATCTGGGAAGTTGTCCTGATGGTTTAATGGGAAGTTGTCCTGATGGTTTAATGGGAAGTTGTCCTGGCGATTTGAAGGAAAGTTGTCCTGTTGTCTCATTTGGTAATTATCCTGGTGTCGATCCGGGAAGTTGTCTTGGCGCCTCGTGAAACCTTGTCGAAGAGGAAGATGCGTGCCTAAGTCGTTGTTTCGCCGAGGAAAAGGACGTCTCGGCAGGGGTTGACCGTCGTAGGTGGTTGCGTGAGGTGGTGGTTGACTGTAGTAAGCTGGATCTGCCGTCATCGACGTCACCGATAAGACCGCGCCCATGATCGCTGTTATCTGGAAATTGTACATAAAGTAAAGCGATTGGGAAGGTAACGACGATGATCTATTGATTTTTGTCTGTGTTCTTTCGATAAGATAGTGTTATTTTTTTACTGTTAAATAAATAATGGTTATTTGCTAAGTTTCGACCCTGATCATGTCCTGAGAGCAATGCTAGAGGGCGAATCTCTTACTTTTGATTGATGCAATACGATTGTCAGATTGTTTTGGCGTTAGAAGAATAATGTTATTTAATTGATATGACCACGGGCTCGACATGACACTGCCATAATATAAATATCTTCAAGGATGCCGAAGATTTAGTGTGTTCGACGTCGTGTTTTTAAATTCAAATTTCCATTCTTTTGAAGTACGTGGGAACCGTAATTAACGTGTTTAAATATTTACTTACACCCATTACCTTATTGTTCTAAAATCGTAAGACAATGATCAGTCACTTAGACGTTTAAACATTGTTAAGCACAAACATTCTTAATTTTGTGTTTGCTTGAGACGTACAGTTATAACAGATTCCGTGAATAAATTTTGACACAGATTTCAAAAAGATCTTTGGTAATGTAATAAATACGCTTGAAATACCTGCAGGAGAAACATGACGATCTGGATTGCAACAATAGGTAAATTTCAAAATAACGAAATATCACCGAAAAAATTATATTGATTATATTTTTGCGACACAGCACTTAAAATAAACGATTGATGGTCCTCCGTCGATTGTATAATAATGAGCAATATTAATGATCCGACATTATTTATAGCCTTTGATTGGTGGAGGTGGGGTGTAACCTTCAAAAGCTGGTGACTCGTACCTATAGGTGACAAGCATGCAGAACGATTGTGTTCTCTGTGGTAGATTGCACCCGATCATTCACGCTTCATTCTCTCCCTTGCCATTGATGGAATTGTCCATTAGACAGTTTACTACCTGTATTACCTTTGCGCAATTGCGGCAATTGGTCGAGGTTTTCTTGGCTATTTTTCGCAGGGTCGCTTGCACTTATTAATTAATTAATATCGGAAGAATTATTCTACCGGTAACCGTTAATGAGGAAGGTTTTGCAACGAAATTTCACAATTTTCAATAATCGTACTTTTCTCAGTAATAGTTCGTTCTACGTGCCTTGTAGGCACAATATTGGACATGTTGGTGTACTGACATCAAAGCCGAAAAAGAGGATTTTTGAAAAATATGATGTGTGATGTGTGATGTTACCCTTACCACATGTAAAATAATAGTACAGCTGTTATGTTGTAAGGTAAACGAAAAAAAAAATGTTTGGTGTCCACATAGTGAATGAATCAAACTAGTCAATGAAAAATGGATTAATATGAAGTCAGACATCTGCCTTAAATTCGGGACCGGTATATGAGAATGAGATACAACTGTTGTTGTAAAATATCGACCTTGGACGACTCTGATTTACTATAGACTTACCTATTGTTTGATATTGCCCTAGAGCAATGTTTTGGTCAATTAATTTCTAAGGTCGATAAGTGGTCTAGGTATATGATAAAAAAAACTAGCCTTGCTTCCGTGAGACTCACGTAGATATATTTTTGCTGTCAAGATATTTACCTATATAAATACAATACATTTTCTTAATTTTCCATCTGAATGACCATCTTGATTGGATTGCCCGTGTTTCGATCGGTTTGAACTGATACCATCTTCCTTGCACAGACCTACTTACCCAGTTTTTTGCGACGCATCGCAATTTAATTCGTTTTTTTTTGCAGCTGTGATAGATCCAATCGAAATTTATGATTTCTATTATATTTATTTATTACTAATCCTACGCCGATTGTTTCCTATGGCAGTTCGATATCTAGGGTAATAATATGCAAGGAAAAAAATGTTTAGTCAATTTTAATGATCACCCTATAAAATCAAAACAAACCCGTGATTTTACCGGAGGGATGAGCGAAAGGAGAGAAATTATTGCTCGAGATTTCACTGGTATGCCGAAGCAAGAGGACCTGAGGGGTTACAGAACCATTTTCCACTCCACACCCACACGAAAGCCATGAAAACAGTTTCGTTTGTTGAATAATTTTTTCCTGAGGGATAATTAATACGGTTGAGATCTACAAATGTTGCTTGTCAAGCCTTCCAGTGAAAAATACTTTTTATGCAGCCAATCCGACGAAATCGCCCACGGGCTGAAACCCACCTTTTGAACCGGATTAATTATGTAGTGGCATGCCGTATTTCGATCATTCCCAATCCCCCAAGTCTCATAGTTTGCCAGATGTAGGTGTCAATTTTGTTTAAAATGCTAATATTAGTTAACTCTTTAGGCTTGATTAACTTAGGTCGGTTCTTTAGTTAAGAACCTTACAAACAGTCCATTAATATAATATTTGTTTGGAAACAGAAAATCAGAAGTTTTTTGTTTGTTAACGGTGTGTTAATTACTTAACGGACCATGAAAAACCGACCCTTAGGATTAGTGAAACTTTTCAGCCCTAAGCACTTGGGTTTCTCTCATAATTATTACTCAGATGCAAATGAAATTATTTCCATCTCTGCCTCAAATGCAACCTCTCTCAAATTGCTCTCACCTTACCGCTTAGTAAAATTTCTTATCTGTCTTAAAATTTACTACGTTGTGATTGCATTTATTTAATTATTGGTTAATTATTGGTTTGATTTAATTATAAGTACAGGTAGCAAGTCCATAGTGCATCTACTAAAAGGTAGCTTGAGAAAGGACCTTCAACGAGGGTTATTTCTTTGAGTCTTGCACCTCTTCAGCAATTTAACCTTAGTAAATTATATTTTCCTCCACCTTCACAGTTATGATCAAACTCCTCTTTGGCATTCTTACTCAACAACTCAATGACAACTCAATAAATCAATCACAAATCTAACTCGAATCAATCCATTCACAGGAAGAGTACGTCGCCGAGAACATAAAATGGACGCCAATCGACTACTTCAACAACAAAGTGGTATGCGACCTGATCGAGAGCAAGAAACCGCCGGGTCTTTTCTCCGTATTGGACGATGTTTGTGCCACGATGCATGCTGTTTCCGACGGCGTGGATCAGGACTTGCAGAAAAAACTCAACACGGCGCAAGGCAGCCACCAGCACTACGGCACATGCAGCGAAGGCTTTGTCATTCACCACTACGCTGGTATTGTTAAATACAACGTTGAGGGTTTCTGCGAGCGGAATCGCGACGTGCTTTTCCCGGATCTTGTCGAATTGATGCAGAGCAGCGGGAAGTGAGTTGGTCCCTTAATATTGTTGGATTTTCTGGGTTACATGCAAGACGTAGGCATAGGCATAGTGGTCAATCAGAAGCATATGATTCGTTTTTTTTTATGCTTGAAGCTTGGAAATTTAAAAGAAAACGGGCTTAGTTAACAAAATAAGAATGTTGACTCGTCAGATAAGGCCGAAAAAAATCTTACGGCCTTAAATCGGTGTTCATTTTTTCAGTTATTCTGTAGATAGTGCAGTCAATTATTACAGTCATATTACAGCCAATTGCAAGCAGTAACAATAATTAAATAATTTGCATTCATGCAAGAGAGGAACTGCTCTTCACAGATCTGCACTTGCCAATGTGTGTTTTTTATTTTTTTTATTTCCTCTTCATATTTTCCCCAGTGTCTTCATTCGAAGCCTATTCCCGGAACAACTCAACACGAACAACAAATCACGCCCGACAACCGTAGGCAACAAGATCCGCACGCAAGCCAATAAACTTGTCGAGGAACTAATGAAATGCACGCCTCACTACATCCGTTGCATCAAGCCTAATGAAACAAAACGACCGAAGGACTGGGAAGAGACGCGAGTGAAACACCAAGTCGAGTACCTTGGCCTCAAAGAGAATATCCGCGTGCGCAGAGCTGGCTTTGCATATCGCAGACCGTTTGAAAAGTTCCTGTTCCGCTACGCCATCCTGACCAAGGAGTCATGGCCGCGATGGACGGGGGACCGGAAGAAGGGTATTGAGTGGATCATGAAGAGCGTCAACATGGAGAAGAGCCAATTTCAGCTTGGGTCGACAAAGATTTTCATCAAAGCACCTGAGTCGGTAAGTTATTAGCATTTTATATTAATTTTTTGGATTAAAAGCTGTAATTATATGCTTATTACTCGAAACAAAAACAAGAGAGCAAAATTTAGACTCTGTCGCTCGTACATATTGTGAAAATAGCTAACAACTTTTGTCAACATCTTAAATAAGAATGCATATAAATAACAATTGTTTGATGGCATCATTGGCCTTTCCCATCGATTTTGGTATTTAGAACCTGAAAAATTTTAGTAGGTACATGCATTGAACGGTTGGAAACACTGGTTCCCATGAGATCACCGATGTTAAGCAAAACTGCGCTGAGTCAGGTATTGGATGGGTGACCATCATACACATGACCAGTTCTGTTTGGGAGAGAGGTTGGAGGGACGAAAGTTAGTACAGCAACTTCATTCGCCTTGCTTATCAACCTCTCGACGGCATGGATTTGTGGAGGAATTCTGCTGTTCGAGTTGTACCATCCTTCAAAAGAGACGTTAGGCCGGTGGTCCCCTGGGTGCTCTTCGGCAGAAGTAGGCTACGTGCCTGCACCGGGTTTCCCCTCCTCCCTTCTAGGCTATGTTAGGTTCATCATCATCATCCACTCATTCACCGACGCCATTAGACCAGTGCCGCACGGCCAGTTATCAAAACAGTGCGTCGTTAAACACCACAAATCAATCAGTAGGTATATATATTTGATGCTCAAGTATTTATTTAATTTGCTTTCAGTTGTTCATGTTGGAGGAGCAACGAGATAGAAAGTACAATCAACATGCTAGAGTCATTCAAAAAGCTTTCAAAAAATACTTTGCCAGACGCCAGCACGAGAAACAAAAGGAAGAAGCTGCTAGTAAGTTTGTCTTGAGATCTTGTTATTTTCTATGGAAGAAATCAGTCCATTATCAAATTTGATTGAAACACATATCCACTTTTACAGGCTTGGTGTTCCACAAAAAAGAGCGAAGAAAGTATTCCCTCAACCGCAACTTTGTCGGCGATTACATCGGGCTCGATGCAAGGCCCGTGCTCCAATCGTTGATCGGCCGTCGAGAGAAGGTCGCGTTCGCCGAAGTGGTCAAGAAATACGACCGACGGTTCAAGATGACTCGTCGCGATCTCATTCTTACGTCCAAGTCCATCTTCCTAATTGGCAGGGAACAGATAAAAAAAGGCCCGGAAAAGGGAAAGTCAGTCGAAATCATCAAGAGAAAAATTGACTTCGATAAAATCAGCGAATTGTCATTGAGCACGTTTAAGGATGATTTCATTATCATTCACGTTAAAGATGATTACGACAGTTTGTTAGAGATGATGTTTAAAACTGAGTTCCTGATGGTGCTTAACAAGAAGTATCAAGCGATTTTTAATCGAGACATCAAGGTGAAGTTTGCGACTGTCCTGGAGTTCAAAGTGAAGAAAGAAGGGTGGGGAGGAGGCGGCACTCGTCAAGTCAAGTTCATTGCTGGACCGGATGGAGAGATGCCTTTACTGAAGGTTGCCAGCAAAGTCCTGAACGTCACCGTAGGGCCAGGACTTCCGAACGATTCCAGTGAGTTTGACGCTTGCGCCGCAATATTTATCTCTTTATTCATAGCTAACTAGGATTCAGTGGTATTCATATCTGTAATGAAAAATATAAGAAAATTAATACCTCACTTTCATCTTTAGATAATAGACCCAAACCACTACAGAAATTGTTAGGAGGGTAGACATAGAAACCAAAAAAATTTGACTGTCACTACCATTGATATGTACTTTGCTAGTAAATATCCATTTTGGATATTGGACTTGGGTGTGAAGAGCTCAAGTAGTCTTCAATCCTCCGCTTCTGAAGTTTTTGCTTTCTTTTGCCATGCAATTAAAGTTGAATTGTAACTTCTTAGAATTACCATGTTGATGTTCTTTGAAAGTTTGAACAGCTTAAAGACGTTGAAAAATTATTTCCAAAAGCAAGTTAAATAGTCACAATTTAATTGATCAAAAAACTTTCTCCTTATCCACATTCTCTGTTTGTCCCCCACAGAACCCGTTTCGAAACGTGTGAGCACCTACCGCCAGGTGGCCTCGTCAACGCGATCCCGCCCTGCCGGACCAACCAGGCCTGCACCCACACCTTCGGGGGCATCCAACCCGGTCCGAGCTGCTCCTCGCGCCCCTCAGAATATTCCGCGGGGGAGTATCCGTGCACCACCGCCCCCAAGCGATCCCGCGCCCCCAAACCAGCCTACCGTGCGACAGGGGCAGGGCTTCCGACTACCCTCCATACAAGCTGCCCCCAACGTTGGGCACCAACGAGGCAAACAAGCCGATCCCAGTTTCATGCGGACACCAGAAGCAGGTGTTGCAGGGTCAGTCTCTGAGCTTTTGTTTGTATTAAGTGTTCACTTCTGTGTGTTTTTCATGATCTTAATCTAATCTACCAATGATTTTTAGCTCATAACATTTCAGATTTAATGTTTAGCAACAGCAAAGCACGTTCGTTTAAGTCTTCTTAAAGCTATTCTTGCATGTCACATGAAGCAGATTACTTTTTTTTTAAACCATTCACGTGTGTATCAAATGTCTCCTGTGTAATTGTTCAATTAGCAGCACTTGAGCATAATTGTGGTGCTGTTACAAGTCTTTTCTTGATGGTTTTCAATCACAGGGGTGTGCAGTGAGATTATGCTGGGTATGCGGCGTAATCTTGTAGTGGGTATAAGCTGCATCCCCAATCTTAGGTTACAGAGGCGTTTCCAAAACAAATCTGGGAAATACAATTCAACCACCAGTGGTTTAGTTAGTCAATTAAACCGGTGTTTTAAAGATGAGAGCATACCCACTTTCTTACCCCACTGCATGCCCCTGTTCAATCAATAACTTTGCATTTGCTCTATTGCAAGTTCATATTTCATGTCCCATATATAACTGTCTACATCACTTACAAATCATGTAATCACAATACTGATGAGTGATGAGCACTACCTTAGAGAACCAATGCAAACCTGGTGGAGCCTTACTAAGCGAGCTTTAAGCCTGCACCGAAGCATACCAGTTAACACCCTCATTAGTAATTTAATTTGGCATTCATCTACTCACATTACAAGTGAGTGTAGATTCTCTGCTTGGTTTTCCAACTAATTCTTGTCAATGTGCCTCCTTTCTAAATCAGGGTAAAACGAGCCAGTAGAAGTTCGGGAGGTGCTAAGCCAGTTCCAGGCGGGGGGAAACCTAGACCGCCAGTCCAAGTGAAACCTGCGATGCCGAAGCTGGTTGCCATTTACGACTACATAGCCCAAGACTTGGACGAGATATCTTTCAAAGAGGGTGCCATCATCGAGTTGCTGCAAGAGCGTACGTTTTATGCAAGATTAACTGCTTCCTATATTTCTTACTTTGTCTTCATGTATGCTGGTACAATAATACGATAATTTTATGAGAAAAGGACAGCCACCCAAGTTTCTTTATCCGTACCTTTTCTTTCAGATATCTTTCCAGACCAGTATATTCTCAAGACCTGCATTCCTTATACCTGCATTTTATTATCAAAACCCAAGTTTGAAAATAGAATATCTATTCTATATTTAGAGCCTTCCGCACTTACGCATTGGTAATCCCAGAAGTGAATATTCGACACCAATCAGAAACTAATCTGACTGTCATAATATTTCAGATGATGGCGGATGGTGGCAAGGACGTATAGGAACAAAAGTTGGACTCCTACCGGCCAACTACGTCAAGAAAATGTGAAACATTCCTTCCAAAGAACCAAGCTCTCTGGGAATTATCAGAAAACCACTAATCATTTGTATTACCTACTTATATGTTTTTAGGAGTCAAGTTTTGTTATTACTGTTATTAAAAAGATAATGTGGCACCTGTAATGTGGCATTAATAGTTTTTTAAATGATGTACATCATTTTTGCCTTAAACACTAATAACAGTTGCCTTTTATAATTTTTATGCTTATTTATTTTAATTGTTAGTAACTTTGACAGTTAATGCAAAGCTTGTTGCATTGCAGTACTGTTAGGTAGTTGAATGATAAATACAAGCAATACAAATGTTATAAGCCTAAGGTATTACAAATTTACTAATAGTTACCATTGTTCGTTACGTTGATATCCTTTTTGGACTGATGAGAGAAGAAATGTATCCATTGGATCGTTCCGTGGATACTCTTAAATTTGTCTTGTGAAAATAACCACTTATATGCCTGGTTATGAATCACAAAATAATTTAGGGTCATTAAGTGTGCTTCCATCCAAAAAAGACAACCAAAGTTTTGTAGGATCAGATGCAACATTTACCTCGCTTACTAAGTCACCGAATTAACGTATGTTGTGAGAAACTTTATTAATAAGTAATGATACAATAACAGACCAACCAAGGTCAAAAAACTAGGTGCCGTATCAACCTCATCTTTGTTGCACCCTTACTTCACATGCAATGGAAGGGTTTTACTTGCATTTTAAAATGAGCATAATAAACATAGGTTTCCAAGCAGACTTGGCTTCTTCCTTTCAATTGGCATTCATCTCATCCACTCCATGGTCCTTTACTGAATTGCTAGATCATCAAATGTACTCTCTCTGATACAAGGATTTCTACAAGACCAACACGGAGCGTTGGTGTTCGGTCAAAGTCCGGTAGGCACAATGATCAGCCAAGGCAAGTTACTGATAAGACATTGACAAAACAGGATGGAAAGAAGGAAGCAAAGGAAATCTAGGGCAAAGAAAAAAAGCAGCCAAATTAAAGTTGCAAAGAAATTGATTTATCTTTATCGATAATTAAAACAATGATTATTGTGGTCACACGCCGTTACTGTTTTTTCGCCCCAATTATTACCATACCTTAAAACTTAATTCATAACTCAATTCTTCAACTTTAATGCTTCATCAACATTACAAAATGCAATATTTAGGTTAAGCCCAAGTATAATTATATTGTAATAATAAAATATTGTGGAAATAAGCGCATCGTAGCTCTCAAACTCGCCAACATATATTAGACAATATATATTATCCTAGTTATCCCGCTCCTCATCGCAGTCACGGCTTATGTGCCCACTCTTTCCACACCTGTAACAATTGTTATTCCTTCCCGACGACCCATCGGGACAGTCCCGGGAAATATGCCCGGGTTGGTTACAGTTGTAACACGACCCGCCTCGACCGCCGCCTCCACCACCGCCGCCGCCTCCCCTAGACGACTCAGGACAATCACGCGAAATGTGACCAGGCTGGTTGCAATTGTAGCACGACTGCGACCCTCGTCCTCCACCGCCACCACTCCTCATGGACTGGGGGCAATCACGCGAGATGTGCCCCTGCTGGTTGCAATTGTAGCACGACTGGGAAGAGCCTCCACGGCCACCTCCACGCGGAGCTTCGGGGCAGTCACGCGAGATGTGGCCGGTTTCATTGCAGTTGTAGCAAGACTGCGAGGAGCCCCCGCGGCCGCCGCCTCGAGAAGACTCGGGGCACTCACGGGAAATGTGCCCGGTCTTGTTGCAGTTGTAGCAGGTCGGTCCTCCACCGCTGCCAGACTCGGTGCAATCACGGGCAAAGTGGCCAGAGCCATTGCACTTATAGCACTTGCTGTCGCCTCCACGGCCACCTCCGCCGACGCTACCACCTAAACAATGATTGAATGTGTTAACTGCGGAGAATAGCATCCCTTCTAGGAATCCGTACAAGCAACGAATCACATCGAAGTAATGGGAAGATGGTAAAGACCTCTCAATTAGCGGCAAAAGCCGGATTAAGCGAGACGCACATGTGGGGTTATGTGGAGACAAAAAAAGGTAAATAATTAGGAAAACTAGACTTAAGAAATAAAAAAATATGCCACAAAGTAAATTGTCGCGTGTCCGCAAACGTGGGTCTAAATATATCACAAAACATTTACATTATCGGCGTGGATCAAAATAGGCGTAAGTATTTCTCTCACCTTCGGGGCATTCTCGTGCGAAATGACCGCTGTTGTTGCACTTGTAACATATACTTGAACTCATTGTTTAGATTATCGTTAAACTTTTCGTAAAATAAAAGTTCGTTTAGCCGTAACAACCAACCCGATGACCGCAGATACACACACCCGCCTCACGACGCGATCGGAATATTGTAAAAGAAGGAAGAGCGGGGAATCGAGGAGGCTCACAGGCTTGCGGCGTCGTGGAACTTCCGCTAACAGCCGAGCGCTAATCGCGCAGCGCGCTCTGCAAAGTGTAGCCGCTCCCTAGCGCGTGCCCGCAATAGTTTCATACTTCTTTATCGGCCCAGCTCGATTTCTGAAGGTGCTTGAAATCGTCATGTGCTGTTCGGGGTGCCTAGCTAGCAAGGTAAACTAAACCGGTACTTTCAAAAAATCCCCCGAATTCGAATTAAAATTAGTGCACAATTATATGGAAGGCTGTGAAACTAAACCTTTCATATAAATGTATCTCTAGTCGAAAAGTTAGTCAACGGCTTTGTCCTGACATGAAAATTGAGCCATGTCTAAATAACCTAAAGCTGCAACTATTGATAAAGGACAGCTCTTCTACAACCCCTTTTATCGGGGCCTGCCACTCTCGCTCGGTAAGTTTTGTACTCTCCTTACACCTTTCCGATCAACATATTCGTTTTCTTATTATTGATAGTTATATTAATTAAAGTTATTGCATCTGGCTAGATGAAGTGTATGTAGGTGGACATATCACTAAAATTGACAAGCCATTGTTTGATCAGAGCAAGATACATAATTTTTTTTGTGGTAGCGAACTTGCTTTCATCAAATTATTGACGCAGTCAGGTCTCTCATTGTCATTGGTATAAGGTAACAAACCATCACTGCCTTTTCTGTTGTTTTTTCTGCCGATTTCAAGGGCGGTAAAACTCACGTATCACCTCAAATCGCTCAGTGGTGAGTTCAGTAAGTACCGTGTGTAGAGAGAGAGAGAGCTTGCACTCAGATTGGTGGATCGGTGGTAAATGAAGCTACAATATGTTACACCACAATCATCGGTTATCTCGCTCTCTGCCTTTTAGGGCATAGGTACCAATGCATGTGCGTGCTCGTTAATTCTTGAATACCAATGAATCGACACCTAAGTTGATGTATCAACTACCATTTCTGAGCTTTAAAATAATGTTTTCACTATCATTATGAAAAAAAAATAAAAAAATATGAGGTAATGCTCTTATACCATCTTGCACTAAGAGTACTGAGTTCAGCCTAGAAAAAGGGTTGAAATTTGTTTTAAAAAGTGATCAATTATGAACATTATTTTGATCTTTGTGATTGCGATGTCTTACCCTTTGAGTTTGTCAGTGACTAGGTACTAAAACAGCACTAGATAAAACCAAATGAACAGAAATTCCTTTTGACGACTGTCCATTTGTGGGTGGCAGTGAATTAAAAGGTGACTTTGGTGATGAAACGATTCAATTTTGCTATAAACACAAGCGACAGGGTGGTAGACATTAGAGAAATTGAATTGAATTGCAGTGAACGAAGAGCATTGGGGTAAACTAGTGTAGGAGCTTCATGAAGACATTTATTTTTGTTTGTTTATTTATGTTTATTTTATATTATCTATTTTTTCTATAATATGTTCATACTAATTTTAAATTATTATGCGATATTAATTCGAAATTAATGATTTTTGAAGCATATCTTATATTTTTTTATTGAATGTGGTTAACATGCTTGCTGCATGGTGGTGTTCATGTATTACCATCCCATAGGCGTGGGAGGGTTGGGGATAAAAATTGGGTAAACATAATTTTGTGTTTGCCATTCAATACGCATTAAACCCAAATATAAGTTTTAAATAATGCTATGCCTCGGAAAGTAGAACCACGAAATTTTTCCGAAGACCTCATCCAATTGATAGCCGGCTTTGGAGCAGGTAGTAAAAATTTGTACACTTATTTTTCTTTTCAAAACCAGGAATTATTCTTTTACTAAATTATCTTTTAATCACTGTCAGCACGGTTTTTAAACAAGTAGGTTCTCCTGACAATTTATCGAAGTATGTAGCTCACATAATGTTTTCACATAACAGGAAGGAATTTTCAACATCGTATTTTTATCAAAGGTAAATCCTTCTTCTGGTATTCATACTCACACCTACTAATTTAGCGGCTCTTGCAAGTAAACCGGGCTCTCTCCCTCTTAACCAACTCCTGCTTTTCTGAACTTTCTCCAAAACAAAAATTAAATTTCTGTTGAACTACGTTGGCTCAGCTCGTATTGTTGCATGCAAGTGAATTGTGCATTTGTTCAGACCAAAATTTAGTAACTGACCAACGGAAAAGAGGTGATAACGAATAGTTAGATGTATTTTATCATTATGAACACTATTACCGTCTCAAAAATTGATGCCGAAACTGGTCATCATGAGCCCATCACCCCGCGCATTGCAAGCGTTTGAAATTTGTGTAATTTTGCAAATAAACAGTTAGTGATATTTTTTCAGAATGTTCAGAAATGAGAATTCTCATTTCTGAGAATCATCTCTGAGATTGGAAATAGATTTTAATGGTAATGCTATAGGGTTGTGGCTTTTCCGTTAAAGAAAGGAAAGGTTTTACCCATTTCATGTATGGATGACAGGTGGGTACAATTGGTCGATAGGTAACCAACTCGGTGAGATGGGTTCCATCGATACCCACTGATAATAAACAATCACAATCAATTCCTGTCTGGCTCTTTCAACCAGAACGCAAAGAAATCATCACGTATGCAAACGGTACGCTTCATTCGCAACTAAAATGAGTTAATAAATTAGAATCAAACAGTTGAAATTAACAAAATAATTCAACAATTACACGCGCACTCACTCGCAAATCGCAATTGAACCAACTAACCACTTAATATGTACCTGAGTGATATTCATTAATCTTATAATTTACAACCCCACGGTCGACAAGTTTCCATGTCCACGGTCGTCGAACAAACCAATTCCTATCACACCGCCAATACTCAACCTCAACCAAACTGAAACCCGGCACTCAATTCCCTTGTCCCGTGCCGCCAAGTCCAAATCCAGGCACTCCGTCAATACCAGACAAACCAAAAACACAGTTTCATTTCAGTTGCCGTTTCGCGACCACAGATTAACGAATCAACGTGTGTTTTTTTTTTCGCTTTTGAATTTCCCATTGAATTTGTGAAAATTTAATCTAACCCAAGTTTGTCGAATCGTGAACAACACAATTTTATTTTCTAATCAAACTCTGCTGCAAACATGTGTATGTGTATATATGGTGCACGACATCAAGATATCGTGCTAGTACATGCATTACTCTAATTGTTTAGCGATTGTGTTTATTGTACAATCAATCATTTAATTCAGGTACAGCACCATGGTATGTTCTGTCATGTACACTGCATGTCATGGAAGTCATGACATATGTTTCACTAGATTGGTTGCTCAGTCTTCGCTGCAGAGAACAAGCATTTTAGAAAAACAAGGTTAATTTGGTTTAACGTTAAATTAGATTTGTTACTTGTTTATGGTTGTTCCTCAAGGGAGGTATAAAATTAATTTCCAAGATATCTGTCATAACAGAGTCTTGTTTAATCAATTAACATTAAAGGATGAATGACCTTTCATTTTGAGATTAGAATTGAATCGGTGTACTTTGTTACAACGCCCATTTATGATGGGTTGATGTGCCAGTGTTATTTACAATGCTTTTCGATGGATATGGATGGACGTTGATTAACGATGCATGAAATGCAAGCTTAATTAGTTTGTCGTAATTGATGAATAGTGCAGATCGTAAAACTGCATACTACCCACGAATTGCATTTTAAAGTCACCAAGTTTAGTGCAGTCTCATGGGTTTTGACGCACGTGAATCGATGATACACATCATATTGGGACGGCATGCGCACTCTGATAAGCAGTAAACCAGAGGGCAAATGCACCGGATAAATTTGTAGAAATCGATGATTCGTTGTCGTTTATTTGCCAGTTTAGTTTCCTGTTCTCGGAGTTAATAAAAGTTACTGTTATTTGCAAACTGGCAAAATTCAAGCCGATCCTCGGCCAGGGCATAAACCCTACGTTGGTCCTGCGCCCCATGGCTTTACGAACTCAAAAACTGTCTCAAATTATTTTGTTTTTGAGGCCCATGACTAATTTAAACTACTTTCAAGATATTGCCGGTGCATCAATATACTTGTGCTGTTTGTGCTTATACCAAAATGTCATTCGTTTCGATTACGTCCATCGCGGATGGGCAGTCCAATCATGACTGTTTGCTTATTTGTCTGTCAATTATGAACACTGGACATAGAATTTAGACACATTGTCATATATATTAATATAAACATATACACATACATTAAATAAAAAAACTGAGTACAGTATGGCGCCTTTCGAGGAAATTACCTTCGAGGAAGGTCCTACTAGAGGAGGTTCCCTTCGAGGTTGAGCCTTCCTTTGAGGAGGTAGCTTTCTAGGAGATGCCCTTCGAAGAGGAGCAAGGAAATAATGTACCAAATATGTTTGACGAACCTAATTAGCCAACATCGATGCAAAATGCTTTCTGGTTGGCACATGTACTCTGTATATCTGCATAGTTTTCTGCCTACAGAGCAGAGACGCTAGGCGTAAAACACATATAGGTGAATTCCTAGCTCTTGATTTGCGAAATCTAAGGCATCATAAGAGCCCGACAATATCTACGCTAGATTTCCGCAAGAGATCAAATTCACGTGCGTGCCCAGGGACAAAAGCTAATTACAACCCACAGGGAATATATTTAGGTAGGTTTCATATAATTTCCAATTACCGGGTAATTATGATATCTCTGGGGTAGTGAGGGAAATTTCGGGAGTGAAATTGCCCATGCTTGTGGTGGGTTGTATACGTGAGTTGCACATTTTCGAGATCTTTCTTAAAAGAAATAGGGACATAAACGTATGAAGCGTTCAAAGCATGGAAAGTCTCAGGGCAAATAACAAGACGAAATAAAGTTCAAAGAAGAATTATTTTATATTGAAAAGTGTAGTAGCGTTGCTAACTTTACTTCGAAATTTTTTTACGAATGTTTTAAAGACATGCAGGAAAACTTAGTTGAGATTTTTTCCCTCTGTAAGAAAAACTTGTATCAAAGAGAGAAAGGAGAACGGCATAGAGTTTTCTAAAAAATTTCCCTCGACATACTTTATATTTTTGGAGTGCATCCTCTGTTCTTAAATTTCTCTCGTTCTCTGAAAATATTGTACCTACTTTGCCCCGAGAAAATTTTGCAGAAGAGATTTGAAATGCAATCGCATTTCGAGCTGTTTTCATATATGAACTGGCAAACTTGCCGAATGTATTCGGAGAAAAGTTGTTCTATATAGAGGAACACAATATCCTATTTGGCTGGTATAAAGTTTGGTAGTACGTACTCATTGTACTGTCCGGGCCACAAGTTGAAGGTGCACGATGGTGCACCTTATTTCCTTGCAATCGTGCACAATGGCCACAAAACCTTGCCAACTCTACGCTGCCCTGATTTATACGAAAGATTGCCGGAGAACATAAATTTTTTCCTATAGATGTCTTTCGATCAACACTTTAATTATGCACTACTTACTCGCTTATTTAAAAAGATAACAATCTCAGAGCACGAAACTGGCTCAAAAGCATATCAATAACTATCTTTCAATTACAATCCTCAAGTTCACTCGATATTTTTTTCAATCGTACCTGTTCCAAATAGAGGTGCATTCTAACAAATGATATAACATAAATTCAGCAAACTATTTTCTATACTACTGATGCTCTACTTCAATATGCAAGTTACTCGTAGCGATTCCAAATTAAATGTAATTTTTTTTTTAATTCGGTTTCCAAATAAAGTTCTGGTTTCAAAATTGCGATCCTGTTTACTACCACCTATAAAAAGCAACAACTCACAACTATTCATTACTACACATGCTTGATAAAGCTGTTACTTCGTCGAACTACTAGTTAAATTCAATCAGAACAAAGCTATTATCTCAACATACGCTTCCAGGATAAGCTTAGTAGACCGAGTATTCATTTGTAAACATAGCATCAGTTAGCAATGGCATAATTCTGCAACGCGCACCATTGTATATTAGCTCAAACGTCGCTGCACTTCTCAGTTCTCGTTATGTTGCACACATGCATGTGTTGTCATAAGTGCAGTCTGGTGAGCAGCGAATATGAGATATTACCCAAAGATATTACTTTTTCTAGGATTCATGTCATTGCTTGGATGGCAAACGATGGAGTTTCCACATGTTTGCGCTAATTAACCATCGCCCTCTTTTGATTTTGGCTAGTTTCTTTCAAAGCTTGAACTCTGCCATCATTGATTAGCGATGGAACTCAATTTTTCCATATTTGAAGTAATTTTTTTTACTCTCAATTGTGTAGCAAAAGAAGCAAATTCACAGCTTTTAAGTTCATTTGTTTGAGTAGGTGTGCTGCAAGCAAAATAAACCTCCAACCATATGACCCAAATTCAATAAAATATTTGAAAGGTTACAGCACGAAATTGATTTCTTAAATTTCTAACTTGTTTGCCGTCATTGTAAAAACAATCGTTTTTGTAGTTTTTGCATTCTAATCGTTCATCTATCTTGCATGCTTGCTAAAACTGAACTTGACAATGTAAATTTGTGTGCCAAGTCAATATTTGCTCTAAAGTCATGCTTTCCTAAATGCTCGACGAATTTCCCTACATTCCTAAATCAATAACCAATATGCAAATGGCTTCCCCGAGATGCACAATGCTACAGCTACGCGGACAATTCGGCATTCCTATATAATACTGCATCTTTAGATCACATTCCCATTGCAAGCCTTTTGAAATCATCTACCACCGTATTGATTGTACACGATTAATATTGATATTGCACGTACATAAATAAGGACGTGATAGGTAGGTGTGGCATTTGTTACGCCCCAAGCTTGATAGGGGATGCAAATGATGTTTTGATTGAATGATCATTTCCAGCAGTAAATTCTCATCATCGGTGATTATTCTGGTGCTGGATATGTTACCGATTTAATCGTCACCAAAATACATTCAGAGAATATCAACGATCATTCTGTACCAATTCTGGCCAAAGCATTAGTCCCCGTAGTGATTTAGGCTTAAGATAAGAAAAATTACTTTTGTAAAAAGCAATTGGTGTGCTCTATGCATAAATATCTATTATTAGATTTTACATAAATTAGATCAACGATTGCTGTCTATAGGGAGTTAAAGATTTCTGTACGGAACGTAACCATCTTGTTTCAATTCATGCTCCTTAGGGCTGGTTACTTACATCACAGAAACTTACAGAGTCCTACTTTACCTACCTACTTTACTTTACATAGTCCTTGATTTAGGCTTGAGCTGTTCCACAATATTAAATTGATATCGATATTAAGGATGTGCAGACAGCGATGGTAGAAAATATCCTCCAGCACATTGTTAATAATACATATTCTTGGCCATATGGGAATTTCATCCGTGTACGCTGCATTTAATCAAAAGTGTTTCGCTTATAACTATCAATTAATTATGCTAATTGAACGTAGATGAATTGGAAACTGTAACTATTAGGAAGTTAATGATTTATGTACCGGTTCCTCAACTGTTTGCATTGCTACATGCAATTGCACCCATTAACACAGTTAACTATTTGGCGCGGATTTGCGTACGATCTAATATATTATTATACATTTGGTTTAATTACAGTAATTGGAGGTGGTTTAAAAACGTAGTAAATTGTTATTTCTCGTTTAGCGTTGAAACCTATGAGATTGAGACAAATGTGTCTTTACCTTAAAGTGCGTGGATTCACAAGTTTCGCACAAACGTCGATTTTAAAATGAACAGCAAAATAATTTCCACGGACTATAGACATGTTGATGTGATCTGATTCTGAGCCTTGAAGCTGCTACCTAATGTTGCTGTAGTCGTCAGAAATGCATTAAAGAAAAATTTCACAGACAATCACTTTGGCACAAAAACATTACCTAAAAGAATTATCTACAAAACTTTCTTATAAATATCTTATAAGATGTTGTACCTGTGGTTTTATTTTTATTTTTTTTGCAAGTAGTACGGTACTTGGGATTCAAAGTCAAATCGCATCTTAAATTTATTTTTAGCTAGCTTCGCAGCCCAACGAAAAGAAATTACCTAGAAAATGTTAAAACTATGAACATTTTTTTGAGTTTGTTTATTAATTATTATTATTTTCCACAGATATTTCATCGTCTTCAGAGAGAATCGCTAGCACGACTATGGCCAACTCGATTAGAAACGAGGTCGATTATCAACATCTACTGCTAAGACAAAGCGATCTTCTTAACCCCGGTATGTAGTTGTACCAATTACAAGCCTTATCTTTGTCCTTGCACCAATTAACACGTGAACATCGTCAAACGTTCTCTCTGCTTCTCAAATACCGTGCACCTCGACTTGCAGCTTGCGGTGACGAATGTGTGAATATCCATAGATACCGCCTTGCACGCAACTACCAATTGTTTAGAGCAATTCTTGCATTTTTCATCAAAGTTTGCTCGTAGGTACAAACCTGCTACATATATATACATAGAATGGTTAATGCTTATACATAAGTGGGCCCTATTTGTCTTTGAAATTTACAATCGGGCCGCTTAATTGCCTCACAAATTGAATATTCTGTAATGTTCGGAATGCAATTCAAATATGTGGCAAATGTGCTTGGTAAGAAATACTTCCCACCCACGTACATTTTAAACTCGATATGGAAATCTTATACACGACATCTAAATCTTTTTGCTTCCAGATATTGCACATGGCATTGTACGTAGTTTGCTATCCAGTATTCACCTCACATATACGACACAATATTACACAATGCAGCATTTAGAACAGCTCTCGGTGTAGACTGAGTTGAATGTGAATTTCTTTTTCCACAGACAAAACGTAATAATAATATAATTCCCATGGGGAACGAGAATAGAATTATGTACGTGGCATATTTATTTAAAATGGCATGGAATGTGTGTGTACACTACACCTGGAATCGTGGAAACGATATAATGAACTTGACTTTTTGTTTTTGAAATTATAACCTTATGGTTCTTTACTCTAGAACTGAAGAAAATCCGTCTGCAATTAATATTATATCTAGGTGTATATGCGCAGCGTGCATCTGCATTTTATGCGAAGTAACTGCATTTATATCTGCAATCATCACAATGGAAGTACGGGCCAATTTTTTGGGCAAACATCTTCTCTGAATCGCCGTCACTTTCAGTGAGTTCAATGCGCCATTTGAATGGGAACCACGTTGACATTTTGGCTCTAAGCATATATAGAATGTTAGTAGCCACCACCTTACCATTTACATGTTCTATGACTTCAGAGAATTTGTTATGAGTGTGCAACAAGCGAATTCTCGTGTGTGGAAGCTAGTTCACATATGAAATAATTCAAAACAACACGAGATGCCTTTGTCAGTATAAAATAAAAGCCGACATTAGCCGCAGCATTACAGCCCTTCGTGCCATGTAAGGTCTAGCCGGGTTACTACAAAGCGATCTCAAAACTCATAGTTTTGCTTCACAAGGTTCATTTCAAGCCCTACATTTGTCCCTAATATAAAGCCTAAGGACTGCTACCTGCAAAAGTTTTCTGAAACAACGTTACAGCTCATATTGCGCATTATCCTTCCTTACGTTACATGTCAAGTTTAAATATGGAAACGCTTCAAGCACAATGTGCTCCGTATATATATAGAGTTTCTGTCTAACGTATGAAACCGATTTGTCGAAGTGTATTTCCGTTATGAATCGAGCTTCGTTACCGTTTCGTGTGCCCGAGATTTTGAATTTAAACCGGTTTGGCGACGTGCCATTCTGTGATTGGCCGGGGATGTAACCGTCGGCGATGCGGTCCCACTTAAAATGGCGGCCGGTGATAAATTACCAGCCGTTTTGGTCAATGTAAAAGGGTTGGAAAGTTGATTAAAGGGGAGTGAATGAGCTGGCCAGGAAACGATTCTTTTTGCCGATTTATAATCTATATATATATACCCACTTATCAACTGGCTTTAGATTTGCACGTCTGGCCTGGAGTCGAGTTTGATTCCACGAGCTTAAATCACTTCCCACTCCCACGGCGAAAACTAAGGAAGCGTTTTAATCAAGGGGGCGTTTAGACTCACAATCCAAATCCACCGGGTCTTATTCGATAATTTTTACAGATGGATCCAGAAAATAAACTTCGTTCTCATTTTCTTCCGAGCTGCAAGAGCGCAAAATCTGTAACGGGGATTTTCCAGGGACACTTTTTCTAGATATTTGTATATACATGTCATATGGTTTATTGGAAATTAAGTAATTGCACATATGGTGATTGGATGTCAGTATTTTTTAGTAAGAGCACAAAGTTTTTGACAACTTTTACATGAAAAACTATTCACAGACATTAACTTCAGTTTGATGCATATGCACTAATACAGCTGAATGAACTAATTTCTATTTACATTGATGCTTGGCTGTGTTTTTTTAGATTTGAAGGCTGGGTGCATCTAAAACGTCTAGGCGAGATGGTTGCTTGTGCTATTGTTCTACATGAAATGTCAAGTCAGTCGCGTTTTCACCCTTGATAAAATAACTAGTACAAGTTACGAGACGTAGGCAAAACAGATTGACTCTAGCTGAGCATAGAAACCACATCTTATACAAGATTTTAATTTTTTTTAATGCATAGTCAATTTTTTAATCGTTAAAAGTCTGAATTGTGATTTTGGAACACATTGAAATAGAAAGACAAATTTCTAAGCATCAAACGCTAATTTTTACCAAAGAAAATTTCCCGAGTTAAATGAAATCCATGGGAAATGCTGCCTGGATAGGCACGTGGCACACTTTCCTTGGGGAATGGGACTCTTCTTAGCGGTCTAGCTAGATAAATAAGTCTCGAGGAAAACACGGCTGCGAAATACAACGAGATGGAAGTAGATGAATTACGTCTAGAGAAGCCAAGGGAGCAAAACAAAAAATTGAGCGACTGCTCAGTAGAAGCAGACGTAGTCTACACGTTGAGAAACTTAAGAGACAGCGCTCAGACAAAGGCGGTGTAATTACAGTTAGCATTTCGGCTCAGTCATCTGTTTGTTCAAACACATTTTCATTGCAACTCCTTGATGATTTTTAAAATGTATTTCTATGCACAAACGAGATAAATTTACGTATATTTTTGACAAAAAACGTTTTAGTTTTTATTACTTTACATTGCGACTTTCATCTGTGGAAAGAGTTTTCCGTTTCATTATCTTCTCTAAATTCCCTGCTGTGAACAATAAAAAAAAACGAAGAAGTAGAAAATACAGTGTTTCTCCGTGTCACAATGTCAAGCTCAACCTTTTCAAGTCATCGCATTTAAGAACAGTTTATTGCTAGATTTAGTTTTTATCTACATTTACCGAGAAATTAATATTTTAAATACGTTCAGTTTCTCATCACCTGCACACACCAACATAGGTCAACTTGAAGTTAGAGATTCATTTTGGATTGCTTGATTTTTGGTGTTTAACGAAGCACTGTTTTAAATATGGAATCTCGGCACTAGACTAATGGCGTAGGTGAATGATTGTTTGATTATGAGGATACTGGTTGAACCTAAATTAGCCTAGCAGGTAGGAAGAGATACTCGTGTCGGCACGTAGCCTGCTCCTGTAGAAGACCACCAAGAGGCTTAACGGCTCTTCCGAAGGACGGTACAATTCTAACAACAGGATTCCTCCACAAATCGATGCTCTCGAGAGGTTTATGAGCAAAGTAAATTAAGTTAATATCCACACGTCAATTCCTTCAACCACTATATCAAAAGAACTGGACATGTATGTGATGGACATCCACCCAATACTTCACGCAGCACAGTATTGCTTAACTTCAGAGGTTTCACGAAAACCAGTATTAAAAAACTATAAGGTCAGTTCGAATCTGTTCAAAAAGTTCTCTGACCACTCAGATTTAATTTTACACCATCGCAACCGAGCCCAAAATGGAGGAGAAAGAAGGTACAAGCTTTGGATCTGGAACTACAATGGGTCCCATATTCGATTGACAGCAGAGATATTTTTTAGATTTCCGTGCGTCGCCCACTCTGTTTCACCCACTCTTTAATATCATATTATGATGAACTGCCGCACGCAGGTCACCTTTTCCAGGGGTCGGCAAAATGTCAGTAAATTACTTGTGCCCCTAGGCTCTGACTTTTACATGGTTAACACGCATATTAGATGATTCAAAAGGTAAAACTTCAAACAGTTCCCGACCACAGTTAAACCGTACGCAAACTTCGCTTTTTTGCTGTACCACTTGACCATGCTAGCGAAATCAGAGACCCAGCTGTTGTGTGCATAGGATTTGTCAGATCCGACGGCGATCTCTCTTTTCCGCTTCTTTCATCAGCCGGAAGTTGAGGAAACGGGGGTCGCCTGTTCCGGACAGAGCGCCCTTTTTGTGACAGTCACGCCGGAGCTAGGCTACGTGGATTGTGTTCTTGATAGCATAACTACAAGTCTCACGATTCAGATTGAATCACGTCTGAAGACCTTTAGATCATAAGTTTGGAGTTATATACACTAAAGAAATTATTGATACCAACACTCGGTCTTATTACAAAATGAACCTAACATCGTAGAAACGATTTTACGTATTTTTATAAGCACTTACATTTTGTATGAAGTACATAATATTTTGAACAAAGTACTATAAGTATACTTCAACCTGCTTTATTGCTAATTTCATTTCTTCACGTTAAGAATGAAATTGCTCTTTTATATCGTTTATACTCGTTTCCAGATGGTTGCTAATTTGTTATTAAGTTTTGCTAAAATCATATTTGCCCGATTCTGAGGGGTCGCAATAGGTTACCTTTAGAGTACCTACTTCTGAGATATACATGGTTCTAGAGCAATGGTCGGCTAGCTATGGTTACTGCAGTTTTTTCGAATGATGTTTGGCGACCTCTCGACTCCCAACGTCTTACCGGATGCAGAGAAGGACTCACGCCACCGACTTTTCATCTCGAGAGCAAAGTAACCAAGTTTTTCATATAAAGTGGTAACATATCCGTCTCGGATTTCAAAGAAAGTTTCTTTTTTAAGTGGATTTTTTTCCGCTCTCTAATAAAATCAAAGTTTGGTGGCCGATTGAATCGCTGAAGAAGAATGACGGAGTTTTTCTTTTCGTTGTAACAAAGTGAGACAAAAAGATGAGAAAGTTTTTTTTTTTCTACGCGACTGATAGCCATATGTTCATTTTCCCATAAAATCTGTTTTAGAGGTTGCGACGATGATCAGACAGGACCACGCGCAACCAGCAAATTATTTCCTCAAAGTTTCCCGGTCGAATAACGGGACTAATATCATGAGAAAGAAAATCTGTTGATTTCTTTCTTTTGCTCTGCAAATCCTTTAATGCCTTGAAGAATTGTCTTGGTGTCCATCGTAAGCTCTTGGCGTTGGAAGAGCCGACGACGAAATGCGTCTGTCGTCATGCTCTTTATTTTTGAGCCTCGAATTTTATGTCTGCAACGACCCGCATGCAATGCCCGTACTTCTAACGGACAGCGTCTGAAAAACCCACGCTATTCGCAACAAACTTAAGACTCTCTTACACATAAGTTGTGCACATCTAAGCGCATCTCTTGCGCTGTGCTAGCCATGCTCTGCTTGTGACTGGTTTTAACTACAAGCTGAGTGCATTTCTCGTTTCCAACCCACCGACGCTGCCGCCGCGCTGTAATGAATTTGCTCAACTTATAACACGGCGTAAGCCACATGGATTAATGTGGAATTATATCTCGTTGAGTAACATTTTACTTGTTAATTTTGTAATAACTGACTTATCATCTCTAGACGGTAGGTAATGGATGAGATGTTGGCGACATCTTTCCCATACCCTAAAAATGTGGCTTAAAAAACAAAATATCCCGTGGAGCCTGTAAAGAACTAACCCCTAGCAAATTTCTACCAACTCATGAATGAAATTTTAAATATAATTTCAGTAGTGGAATCTCAAAATACTTATTTTTCTTGAAAAATAACTCCTAAATACAAAATAACTCTCTAAAAGAGTAATAATTGGTAAAAAGATTCTTATGACAGGAAAAAAAACCTTGAGATGACAAACGCTTGAAAGCAAAAGGAAAATGGTAGACATCAGCGGAGATGATTTGTAGTGTTTTTAAAAACGACAGTTGGCCCACATGTCATCCCAAAACGACCGGTGGCACCTCTACCAGAAAATTATGTTCTGTCGCTGAACGGAGTACAATTTAAAAATATTTTAGTGATACAAAACCATATTTCAAAAGTTCACAACATTTTTTCCACTCATTGTTACGACATCCTCACAATAGTTCATTTCAGAACACGAGCGCACATTGTGTATTGAATGAAATTTAAAATATAAATATAATCATTTAAAATAATGATATTCTATGTGAACCTGGCAGCTCCACATATTTAGCATTCGAGATATATTTAGCCCAATTAAACGATGAATAATGCATTAGATAGGAAGCCATCAACCATTGCACGTCTATCTGTAACACCATTGTGTTTCAGACTTGTCGGATCCAACGTAAACAATCAAGAATATTGTAATATATTCAAATCATTCAAAATGCTCTTGTCTGATTTGAAAACTGATTAGACAGACTCATTGTCGAAGGACCCCATGCGTGGTTTGATGGCAGCTTCATTTTGGACGAGCTTGCATGCAGGGGAGAAAAAATACATGTACCTATACACCCGAAGAAATTGCATGAATGTCATAGGCATGCAAAATTAGGATAAGGCGATTTTTTTAAAGTGGATCATATTCAAATTGAAGAGCGTTGGTAAAAGGAACGGCACTGAAATATGCGGGGAATGGGCCATCGCAGAGCAATGTGGACCTGAGTCAGCTTTAAAAATGGCACCTGCACCTTTGTCACATGCTTTTAGTTGGCACATGTCTTGCCTCCCAGGCAAAATTAAACCAGGAGATGTTTTTGAAGGAGAGAAATGTTACGCGTATTTGGACATAATTTAAGAGCTAACATATGGGTGCTAGAGAAACTAATACACTAATAAACTGGACATGGCACTGCCACTAGCATTTTTGTATTTTATTTTATTTATTATTTCAGTCTAGAAATTCCTATGCCAATCATTTTCGATCAGCGGAATTAGCAGAATATTATTTAAAATAAATTACAAAGCAATGCATTGGTACACGCAACACACGTACATTAGGGTAGCTAGAATTCTTATATTACAATTAGTAAATTAATGAAAAACAAACTAATTATACAAACATTTTATACTGAGTACATTCAACTCGAGAGAAAGAAACCCTCTAGTTTCATACCTGAAGAAAATGGAATCAATTCAAGAATGTTTTGCATCTTCTTTTCTGCTGCATGATGAAACTAGTAAAGCGTATTCGTTCATGGAGAAAATCTATGTTCTTTCACCGATATCATTGCAAGCACTATTTCACAATGAACAAGAATATAATATTGTTTCATAGTACATGCATAATATATACAATATTATTAAAAGTAGCGTCTGCTGTCATCTACATTTCACAATATAAAAAGACAATACGTCCTTGAAACATTCACTTCTCATTTTCAAAAAGGGAGCACAAAAAATAGGCAATATACATATAAATAATAATGAAAGATCATCTTATAAAATATCTAACCAAAATCAAGCTAGATTCGTGTAGCAATAGCTAAGACAGCGTTCTTCGACTGTGGATGAACATTCCGCAAGCCCACTTCCATTTCTCCAAGTGCAAATCGAAAGCATTTCCCGTCTCAAAACTAGTTGTTCTGAAATTATAAAATATCAACGGCTTTTTTTTTTCGTACAACATCACATCGCCTCTCCTAATAAGCTCATTCTGAAAATCAAAATAAGTTAAAACCAAGAAGAATAGCCGTCAACTTCAAAGTTAATAACTCACCATTCACACTTTAGAAAACCGTACGTGTCTCATACAGAAAGTTTGTAAATGGAACTCATCGACTTCGGAAAAATATTTTTTATCAGGGAGGTCACGACTCTGTAAAAGTAAACGCAAGTAGCAGGAAAGTTTATTAATGAGACATTGTGCATTTCGGACATGCTCTCGTCTCACTTTTAGGTTCCATTTCAGCTTCACTTACTTTTGAAACTGTGTCACGTGGCAACCGGCAGTGCTCATCTGTTCAATGGTGTATGATTATGATAAGAAACTGAAAGGATTAGCCTAAGTAACATACTACATATTGAACTTTAACTGAATAATGCATACCAGTATGTCATGCTAGCTTTCAGCTTCAGAGAGAAAGAGAGAGCTAGAAATTTAACTCTAGTATTTGTAAATCTAGTGTAAATCTAGTGATTTATAAATGCACGAGGCGTTTATATTTGAAATTAAACAGTGTAGTATAGAAACATATTTAATTAGTTTTATAATAGATTTTTGGGTATTTGGTAACTTGTCCATTGTCGTTGAAATGGTTGTAGACAAATAACTGTTTAAGGCTTCCAAATGATAACAATTTCTCAGCGTGACAACATGCAACACTGTTAAAAGTATCTATTACAAAACATTTTTCCCAAATCACCTCTCTAAAGCTTTTCAACTAGAAACAAATCCAGATCAAAACTGTAACGCTGTGCTTCTTCCTCCTTATTGGAATCTCAAGCTTTATCCCAGTATTAAAATAAACTACTAAATATTATAAAATACATGCACTAGAAGTGAACAGCCCAAAAACACGTACATCATTATAATCTAGAAAAACTCTTTCACGACGACGTCGTCGACGCCGATGCTAACGCCGACATAGCTGAGCATGAGAGTTCGTTATTATTCCAGACTCAACTTCGGGATAAAAATGCTATTACCGTTATGTCTCGGTACAGAGAAGGTACAGAGTTTTCTTTAATCTATGTCTTTGCAGTAATCGCTTACGCTCTCTTCCTCCCATAATGGTGTGCACATTTTCACATAAAGGATCGTCCAGTATCCAAGGCAAAGTACCTAAAAATTACTTCATAATTGACTCGCTAAAAGATAAACGCAATCCACGCGAAAAGAGTTTTGAAATCTTGTCACCTCACACATTTCCATAATCATCATAATCATAATAACGATTATAATAAATGGACGATAGTGAGCCTTTGTACCAATCATTAAGTTTCGGTTGTTTCCTTCATATATACGAACATTGAACGCAGAATAGCTTTAAGCCAAATCCGGATTACATGCAACTCCCAGACGCAATGTGAATCTACGTATGGCTTTACTAATTTAAGCAAGACAAAGACGGAATATTTTATTTGTCAAGCAAAGCCATATATATATATATATGTGTGTGTGTGTGAGTGTGTGTGTTTAAATGAGAGAGGAATGATGAATTAAGGAATTGTCTGAGCAATTCCATTGGCTTACACAGCTAGGGAAAGTCACAAGAGAAGCAAATTGTGGTGTGCGTAATCGCGTCCCAACTCAAACAACGATTTAAACCCGTCAGGAAAGGGTGGCCAGCCCGTGCTCTGCATGGGGGGGGGGGGGGGGGGGGGAGCGCCCAGAAATCTAGACCGAGATAGCGACGGTCGAAATGGGCGCCACTGAGTTGGGCGAAATGGATTGTTTGGTTTGGGATTTCTCTCAGTCGAAACCGTTTGTGTTGCGATTTTGGGTGGTGGTAGTCTGTCATAACATTAAGGGATCACGCAACAGTTTGTTGGGGAGAGTGAAAACTGGGGACTCTGACGTCTCATTTCAGATTGAAGTGTATAGGAGAGGAAGTTGTTGATGGATCAAAGCTATGTCAGTGGGCGATGCGAGGGACATGTCGAATAGATTTCTTTGCTGTTTGAACGTAAGGAAAATGACAAGGCTAACTAAATCAAAACGTTGGTAGGTTTGATCATTTTGACGGTTATTTTGTGATCGATAAAGCAATGTGAAATGGCCGCAAATTCTTCATCAGAACTTATTGGAGCTGCAATTCGACACGAAACATTTATAATAACGAAAACATTTTAATGTTTAAAACAGTAATACATTCTGGAAACAGTCGCAAAATCGTGACCCTTTTACAATGATGGTTTTAAGAAATTTATTTTTGTACATTTCTAAAGTAATATTGTAATCTACAGCTAGACTCTAGGGGTCTGCTCTGGTTTTCATTGGTTTTAGCGTTTCTTTATGAACTTAAATAAAATTTTGCTGCAGCTAACTTGAACTGAGTCTAACATGTACCTATACAAGCATTAATTTTTTACACATGACAATTCCTATGTTTTCCCAGCAAGATTCGCTACTAGAAGAAATAGCTGCACATTTTATGCGCCACGAAAACCGTACACCATTACGCTTTATAGTTTACACTGTGCCTTTTGGGGCGGCTAGAATAAACGAAGAGTAATGCTACATCATCAGATATTCAACAACTTCTCATTAAAATTTTATTAAGACTGTAAATCAATGAAACGCAGCCCCCACCAAAAGCCCGTGTGCATGATCAGGTAATTCGCCCGTGGCACGAATTATCCTTGAGATGGGTAAATTACAAATCATGACCGTGTTATTACACGAAAATGTGCTTCCTGCGTGCAGTTTAAAGAAAAGTAATGCAATTTTTCCCACGCATAACAAAAAAAAAATGAATTTAGATGTTTTGTGCGTGCTTGATGATTAAGCTAGCGACCGTTCGACCTGGCACCTCCACTTATTCATCATCGCACTTTTTTTTCACCGAAATTAATCCACTTTCATTTGTACACAGTTCAAAATTTTCGTGTCACTAGGTTTCATTCGACTTTTACATTACACATGATTGATTCCCTCACATACATTGTCGGACATTACCGATTGATTTTAATATATTTTCAATTAGTGCCAATATTTTATTGCTTTTTACTGTAGCCGTCAACAAGCGAAGATATCCATGTTTTTTCCCCAGTATGACCGATCTCTAGCTCATAATTGCATATCAATCAAGAGAGACAGAATTGCTACACGAGAGCGTGGTGACTGGTGACAGAATGCTTGTTCCCGTGTCGCTGTGATGACAGATGCTCTGGAGCGAGACCTATGCGGGTTCGCTGCACTTTCCAGTTCCCAGTTACCAGTTTCCAACGTCGACGCCGCCACAAACATAATTCGTACGCCGAACAATGAATTCGCTTCATTATACTCTTATTTCACCTATCAAGTACCATTTCATTACCGTTTTAGATGAGCGGATTAGGTTTGGTAACAGGAGACGTCGTTGCTTTTTGGAAGCAGCGCTGAAAAGCTCACTATAGTGACATAGGAATAAACTGGATGACGAGCCTTTGTTATGTTTAAAGATGAGGCTTCGATACGTTGTTGTTTGTGGACGGATTTAAAATAAATAATTTTAGCTTGCTATGGAAACCAATGAATGTTTGTTTTATATAATGGAATTGTAATGTAATTTAATTTGAATTTTACTCAATTTTTTTTAAATAGACCAGAACAGGACAATTTTACAGAGCCTGAAGGAACAACTATAAAAGGTTTCCAAAAAAAAAAGATATACGATTAATAAAGTTTTTTTTTATGAATTTGATGGATAATAAACATGGAGTGGGCGCATATGGAATTTACAAAAAATGATTCACACAATTCTATAAAACGAAGCCATGGGAATTGATTGATATTATTGTGACCTATCCGTTTCGCCCGCCAGGGACTGGATTTGTGTCCCCATTCATATCGAGATTAAGGGCTTAAGCTAGACGAATAAGTTCAGGACCCCCTCGTCAATCGTAGATTGTTCATACACTTGCCCGTAGAAAATTCTGCGTTTGACGTAATTGAAAATGACAGTGACTTTTTTTTAGTAAAGCCCAAACAAACTGTCTTTGGTGTAAACTTTTTTCACGTAGCGCACGAGTACGTATCGAGAAAAAAATCCCCAAAACAGTACCACCAGTCCGTAAACCGTAAATTGTACAAGCGGCTATGATATTTACCCAGTAATGCGAGAGTAAACGGGTAAAATGTTACCTTATATGTGACATCATAACTCACGATACACGGCTTGTTCACAGGCGGTTGGTTCTGTTGTTTACTTCAGTGCACCCATGCTGTGAGTCGGGAAGGACGAAGGGTGCAGGAGGTGGGTGGGTCGACCAGATCGTCTTGGCTCCAGCCTAGGGTCAGGGGTCAAACAAACTTGGGAAACTCACATCAGGCAAAGCGTGGGTCGGACCCAACGGGAATTCCACTAAATGCTGGGAATGAGCAAAACACGAACCAAATGAAAATTTTGCTATTCTTACACCAGTTAATCTCAAATCTTACCCTAGAGATGTGTACCTATGACCCTAGCAAAGTTAAAATACATCAACACTAACTATAATAGTAAATACAACTGGATTTATACATAGACAAACAGATTTGTGTTCACACTAAAATAGCAAACTTCAAATGGACTTAAGACTGAGGGCAGCGAAGCCGCCATTGTTAAAATGTAAGCCGTCGGTGGAGGTGCCGCGTTTACGAAACACGAAACACTCCAAAAATAACATGCCAATAGCCAATTCTCAACGTATTCCAAATATTTCATGTGTTTTTTCATTTCAAAGCAACGCCTATAAGCGAAAATCAATTCCAATTTTATGTGTGGTCAATTTCGGGTGCGAACAGCAGATGTGTGTAGAGGATATTCGATGGTTGCCCATAACGGTACGACCGATATATTTCCCAGCACAGTAATCAGCCACACCAACAACGATCGGTTGACCATTGGAAAGTGTGGGATATTTCCTACCGGTCTCTGGTTATACTGATGCAGGTATAGGATACGCCATATTGTCGATATCGGAATTCTGCCGTTACCTAACGAGGTGAAAAAAACACAAACATATCATGGGGAGTAATGTTCGTGTATTTTTTGAATTGCTTTACGGTTTTGGGGGGGGCGTTCAGAAGTTGAAAGTTGTTCGTCGAATGGCTGGTAAGACAATAGAAATTTCTTTTTCAGGTGGCTTTGGCCTTGTTAGTATGGGGAAGATGTAGGCTGGCGTAGCTGAAGAATTGTGGAGGATTGCTGGCGTGATGCTGGCGGGATTGCTGCGTGCCGGCCATTGATAATAAACACAAGTGGATCAACTACGCAAATAGATAGCCCGAGTGGTTTATTTTGTTTACTTCCTCGGGTTCATATTTTATTTCGAGCTCGCAGTGACAGAAAATATGGAAAGTAGGTACTTACTCAACTTGGATCATTTTCTGGAATCTCAATAACAATTTCTCTGAAAGAAAAATCAAGGATATCAGTAAAAATACTTTAGCTTAATAACAATTTTTTTATTATGGATATTTTTGGCTAAGAGCAGTGTGTTTTACTCACACATTTTTCTTAAGTGCACCCTTAAATTATCTTGTTCGTTGGTTTAGAAAATATTACAGTTTCAAGTACCACCGGGTTTCCTTTGAATTTTGTTGCTAATGATTGAAACCGAATCGAAAACTGATTTGAAAAAAGCTTTTTGGGTTTTTAAAAGACTTTTCCATGCTAGAAAGCTAACGTTTGAGGAACAATCTCTCATGGTCCTATTTTTTCACTAGCACAACCAAAGCATTTCTCTAAGTCTATTGGGTATCCCATTCCGAACCTCTAGTCCCCCATAGGCAGTACGACATTATTTTTCAATAATTTTATATGTGTTTACCTCATATCGTTTTTGAATAAAATATAAAAGGCAATGTTTTTACCAATAGACAAACACACTGATGTGATGGGTTTTCAATAAAATAACAAAATGATTTTCGGAAATGTAACGTCTCACGAGCAATAAACGAAATTTCCTGCTGATTTCATGACTCAGATATTGGGAACGATGTAACTTTGATGTCTAAAATTCTATCAGTCGAGTTCAGCATCTCGCTCGTCAACCAAAGGAATTTTTCATAAAAGTGTCCTTTCATATCGACATTTTGATTTTCCCATCTCGGACACACTTTTTAGGAAATATCAAACATTTCCTACCAATGAACTGTCAATGAAGTGCAATTTGAAAAATTTTCAGTTTTCGCCAAATAATAGAACACAACATATTGTGTAGGTAGTGAAATCGGACCTATAGTTTAACCCTCAACTAGGTCAATTTATATAATATGACAGTTTTATACATTAATTACCTTCACATCAGAGTGGACAGTTTAATTACATTTTCATTTAATTTTGATAAAAAAAAGGATATTTCAACCGTGCCATAATGGAATTACCTTAAATGAAATAATTGGATCGCAGAGTGTGCCCGAATTTAAGTAGCACCGCTATCCATTAAACTAGAATTGATTGAGCATTTCATTATCGTGCTATTAGTGAAATGAATAAAGGGACATAGACATAATTTCCCCTAGACAGACAGCGAATAAATTATTAATATCGTTACCTCTTCACCCGAGAAATCGACTGACAATTTAACAATACATGACTTTATATTTGTTGTACTCGGCGTTTCTTATCAAATGTGTTCATAGAATTTTCTCAATATCTGTCAAATGAACTTAGCATCGAAGTGTGCTTCGTTTAATGGGAACACAAATAATGACTTGCTTTTTGCGCTATTATTTGTTAGAAAACTAGCGTTAGGACTTTTTGTAAATTTCTCAAAATTAGACGAATTCAGTACCAAATTTGTCATATGTTCTGTAGGGGTAACATCGAGTAGCTTTGAAGTTTTAGAGACTCGTGTCTCGAGACGTACTTGTTTTGGAGAAGAAAATTCAGAGTGTTTTAATGACGGCTAACTATTGAATTCACCTCAGTACAACTAAATTTAGAAATCAATATCTACATTTAAAAAAAATGAAACGGTGATAACTTCCCAATAATATGTACCCAACCGGGTACTTCGAGCTCCACCTGTCGTGGGTATTGCTCTAATCAATTGAGCTGATTAAACCTTGCAATTGTGAGAGGTTTTCAGGGAATTTGATTGGATCTACAAGGAGTATTGCAATTGCAAGTATTGCAATGCCCATTGCAAGAATTTGAAGGTTAAATCAAGTTTCAGATTATAGATTTTTTTTCAAATTAAAACTCTATTTAGCGAGGAATCTAGAGACTAAATGCAAAGTTTGTTATTTTAGTCATAAACCAAGATTTTTTTCTTCACCATATAAAAATAATATTAATATTAGGGATGTGGGTTTCTTGGAGCAGCTTTTCTGTTGATGTCCAAGCCAAATAGATAAGTTTTGATAAAATATCCTCGTGTGGAACGAAGACCTATTTTGAAATAGCATCAATTTTTTTATTTATATATATATATATATATTTTTTTTAAATCAACTGTGATGCTTGCCCAATCACGCCCTGAAGTTAACTAGCTTAACTGGAAACGTTTTAAAATTATACCAAACTTAAAACTCAGCTTTTTAGATAAAAGCACAAATATTTTATGATATTTTTCAATGTGTGCCAATTTGTGATCAAACAAGTCATTAGCAGACTCAACGGCAAAACGCTAATTAAACTGTTATGTTTAAATGCAGCTAGGATGATATTCAAATGCAAACTTTACATTATTCTCCAGCTGCCAACATTACAATTAAAATAAATAATCTTGGCGCGCAGTCTCCGCTGCAGAATCGACTGTTACATTATAATAACCACGTGACAATAACTCTTTGAATCTGTTACAATTAGTGGGGATTGAAACAACAAACTGAATTAATTTCATTAGCCATGTAAACAGTGATATTTCACGAATAAATATAACGAATTCTGCTGGAGCCTTCCTCACTGGACAATTACATCGATTTGATGCTACTAATCTGTTTGCCAACTTTTAACCGGGGAAACATGAACGAACCTCACCGACACCGAGTACCGCGACAATGTAAATCATTCGTTTACTGGATTTCAGTATTTTTGATAATTACAAGTTGAAAAATTCGATTTTTTTTTTTGCTTTTACAAAACAATGTGCATTGCCTATCAAAATAAACGACCTTTTAGGTCTCGATGTCCGTAAAAGCATTTTAACGAACAAAGGAAATATTAATTTCGGTGATAAAATAAACTAAAACGTACTTCAAAGTTCAAACACAACTTCAAAGTTGAGTTAAAGTTTTAATCAATCGTACAAGGTTTAATTCTTAAAGTTTTTGTGGTGTTTTTACCAGTTCTAAGTGGAATACAATGATGGCCTAAATTCCCTCATTGTATTTAAAAGCAGTTCTAGTAATTTAATCATTTCGTACATCGTATCTCCATTGCAGGAGATTGAAAACCTGTTAAACAATTAGGTGTTATTTGTGCCATTGTGAGTTTTATAAGTTAGGATAGAAATTTAAAAACAAGTTGCCAATTTCGCTTTGCTCGCTACGTTTACAAAAAAAAAGGGATAAAAAATAAAAATCCGCAAGAGCTGTCAAGCCAAAATCTGATAAGCAAACAATTAGAAAAAGAAATGGAACGGAATAAATTACAAAAAAATAAACATTGGTATAGTTTTTTGTTTAATTCTAGACTAACATGGAAAATCTGTTTCGAAGATATGACACAAAATTTTGTTAGCTCTGATCGATTCACAATTCTTCTACTGTGTGCAGAGAAGATCACACTTAATCTTGTGACCCCTGCGAATGATTACTTTTTCAAATCAAAATTCATCCTATATTGGAGGAAGGTGTAGGTGTAGGTGTAGGTGTAAGGTGTAGGTGAAGCTATAGGTACTGTAGGTGCTGTTATATTTCGAGCGTTTTCCCCAAAAATCGTCAGCTTTGGAAAAACATTCAGGGAATACTTAGAACAGACAAGAAGACAGAGATAACTAAACAGAAGAACGAGGTTTCAGCTCAAATGTAGCTATGTGATTATAAATTTTTGAAAAAATTCTTTAAATTAGTAATTTCTTAAACAGTGCATTAAATACAGACAGAAATCAATATACTTTGAATCACTTTATCTGGTCTTTATCTTAAAGTTTTGGTTGCGAACGATTGATTTTGTTCCCAGTACCAATTAAGTGCTGCTGCATTTGAACCGAAGGAGATTAGCAGAACGTTTGAACCTTTTCTTAAAGTATCGCGAATTTATTCACTTTTTTGACAAAAGTTTTTTTGTGTTACAAGACTTGTAGCATAAAATAAAAATACAACTATCCTCAAATTTTAACTTCACGTCTTTGTTGGTGGCATGTACTTACTTACCACCATTTATGTGCTTTGTCATAATTTGTTAATCAATATTAAAAAAAGATCGGTCCAGGTGCCTGTTTAGAAACATTCCTACTTGCTGGAATAACGTGAATCTCAGCAACTGTTAATGCTTAATAATGAGACATGTCTAAAAAGCCGGGCACTTTCTGATTTCTTCTCATTTTTTCAAAGTGTACAAAGTTTTTGGAAACCCTACTTGGCTTAGAGATGATAGCACGGTTAGTGAACTCAATAAAAATAATAATATTTCTAGACTCCATATAAGTATTTCTAAACCAGAATGTTGCGCGTCTCCTCGTGGACCTCTTTTCAGTTTGGACCCACTAATTGAATCTTGCGAGAGGTTAACTCGATTAGTTGCCGAGACCGGAAGCCGACACGGTAGCTAGTTTTCCCGAGTTTCCCCGAGTTTCCGCGAGTTTCCCCGACACGACGTCACGTCCTGAGCGACTAGGGGGTGCCAAATAGACTTGCCATTCTCTCGACGACCCGTCTCGAAAATCTAGACTCGATTGAAGTTAGGATCTTGTGGACATGGGTAGATTCGTTGGAGTACTATCAATTATTACACCCAATAAATGTCGATGTGGTCCTAACTCTGAGTACTTTACTGAATAAGTATGACCATTGAGTTTATAGGATTAGTCAAGAGGGCCAGTGTAAGTGTTTAGCTTTCTGCTGAGCAAACGAGCCGGCGACATATGGTGACGGTGGGCATGCCACCCGATGGTGCTAACGAGCGTCCTTTTTAACAAACCTCTACATTTAAATAATTGCGACTCAAAATGTCGATACAATAGTATTAATCGTTGAGTTTAGCATAAGTCAAGATTAATTGCGAGTAAACCAATCTCAAATATCTATCTTCAATACAATTACTTAACACACAAAACGACCTTGACTCCACCTAGAAGCATCCTTCATTTTTGTAGCTAAAGTAGGCATTTGGTGGCCATTTTTCGCCAAGACAGTTTCGCGTTATATAGCTATGTTATTTCAGTACAGTTTAGTTACAGACAAAAGAAATTTTATCTAGGTAAACCAAAAAATCCATCAATACCTAGACATTCCAGTAAGAAACTCGGTGTTTTTTGTGTGACCTCAGCGTGGTCTTTGGTGCACATTGTGGTAATTTCTGGTACAATGTGGTGCCTTAATTTGGTAAATTTCGACCCAACTTCTTTCAAAAGTTTATTTTCGTTGGGAGAAATGGTGATTTTTTTAAAATATGTGCCAAAGTGGTACATATAAATAATATACCAAAAATATAATTTTTTCAGTGACAAATTTAATGATCTTGCCTGAAAAGTCTAAGCAACAAACTTATCAATGCGTTAAGAGTTTTTAGACTCATATCTACTTTATCTAACCTTGGCACTAGTTTTGACAAAAAACTATTTGAACTGGGTTTTGTCATAGCAATGCGTTTTTGTCTTCTAAGTTGTGTGAGCGGCAAGTGAACATTGTAACTGTAAAATTGTTATTGTAACTGTAATTGTTAAACATGAACTTTTAGCATATTCCTGTGACATTTTACCTCAAAAAAAATGCCACCACATGCTCTACCAGTCATTGTTTACCTAGTAGCTCTAGATATTTCTACACAAGCTTTCATCTGTTGCTTAAGTATTTATTTGTGGATGCTATAGTTCAAATACAAAATCGCAGGTATCACATGCGGGCAACTTTTTCCCGAAGCCGTCTGGAACTTGAAATTGTCCACAAAGTAGTGGAAAATATTTGTCGTTGAATTGAAAATAGTAAAACTGGTTAACCGTAAAAGACTGCGTTACGAAGAGTGGTTTTTCACGCTAAGTCTTTATGTCCTTGTTATGCTATGCAAGCCAACCTAATAGCTGAGATTTAAAGAATGCTATAGGCTGCGACAGAAACTCCGTTTACCAGTCTTAAAAGTTAACATTATTGCGTTATTACATCTTTGGTTTAATGATACCCGACATTTTATTACCTTATGCACGTAAAAAAATGTAAATGACAATAAGATACAAGAGTCTGTTACATTTGCACCATATATACATATTTTTATTTATAGAAAAATAAAAAAACTAATGAGTAATAAACTACGCTTACCTGCAGCAACAAATCAAATTAGGGCGAAGTCCCAGTAATTTTAATTGAGCCCTTATCAGGTATCTTGGGTCAATTTGTATTCACATTTCACATCCCGAGCATTTTTAAATGTTAATTATTGATATATTGAGGGTAATCAGAAAATGACAAAATTCTTGTTAAATACTTAACTCGGGCTTCTAGACTGCGTCAAAATGAGGCAGTGAGACTGCGAAAAACGTGTGCTCTGCTCACGTTTGAATTAGAGCATGTTCTCTTGTCCTCTGTGTTTTCCTAGTTTCTTTGAGTTTCGGTATTCGGGACAAGTAAAATACATCGGTTTTGAAGATTTAGCGCTAGAAACCCTTAACATTTGAGCCCTTGACCCAGAACCCTTGTCCAATCCTTTCATAATTCATGTCAATTATGAGTGGTGTAGTAATGTGTGTACTCAGTTATGTTCTGTGACCTTGCCACGTAACGATACAAATCGATAGAAATTTCCAGTTCACTGGATTGGCTATTCGCTATATAGTTACAAACATTGTTTGTTAGGATTTCGTATTTTCCCTCATATAAGAAACTCCAGTGAGTTGATATAATATATCGACTTGCATCGACTACTAAAAGGAGGAATAAGGTTTATTATCTTAGTGCTTTTCCTCCTCAAGGTCATGCAAATATTGTTTAACGTTGAATACATGTTTAGGATGCATTCTAAATCCTACATCCTTCATGTAGAGTTTTTTCAGAATAAGAACCACCAACAAAATGGCCGACACACAACATGGGTAAAAAAACTGTTTGCCCGCCATTTTTTTGTTTACCAATCCTGAAAATACTATGCGTAGGTACTATTATTAAATGTATTTCCATTTGTGGGTTACCTTTTGCTATGATAATCTGACCATCTGACCATCGTTATAACAAGACGATAGCGTCCTGAGAGGAAAACTGAAGCTGCACACTCATCTGGTCCATTTGTACCTTCGCGATATGCGATTGTCAAATTGCTTGTAAAACTAACTGTCATCCTCTGTTCCTATCCAATCTCCTGAGAATCGAATAGCGTCATGACCCATATCCCTATCAGTTTCCATGAATTATTTATTCACTAATCTGAATAAAATAAAACGGATTGAAATAAATACCGGAAACCATACAGTTTTCAGATAAATTATTCACCATATTTTAAATGCTTTTATTCATATTTTTTTCAACTTTCATATCCTAGCATAGTGTGGTTTATTTAATTCAAATTTTAATAACACTATTTTGTATAACCTAGTTGGCTCACATATGCGGGAACAAAACTATTTTCTATGGGTTTTGATATCTGTTTCAAGTTTTCAAGTTCGAGCAATGATAACATTTGTAAATACTAGCGTAGCCAGAGTTGGCGTAGCGCAGACAGTTCACGGTGCATTGCTCGTTTCAAGGGTTGGCATATAGAATCAAAACCAACACTCGCATGTACCCACTCGGAAAATAGAAAGGAAAACCGTGTAAGCTTTGGGACCAATGTCATAGGCATCGGTCTAGCACGCGTTTGTCAGCCAATTGATTATTGCATTTATATATATGATGAAGTTAAATTGCTGCAATAAAAGTGACACATGCGTGTGTTTATGAACGTTTTATTCGTTTTTTCTATTGTCTTTTCTTGCAAAAATCTTTTTTGCTTCTATTTATTTGCTGTGTTTACATTTTTACCTGACATATTTCTGAAATGCTTCAGCTTTATCGCAGCACAATATGGCTTCGCTCATTTTTCTGAATTCAAAATTTAAATACTTTTTATTGAAAAATAATTTGGAAATATTTTTATTTTATACTTTTGCAGTGATGTCATTTAAACCACGATATAAGTTTTACAGTTTTTAAATTAGATTTTATAATTTTTTTAAATTATCGAGTATCAAATATTTTTTCATTTTATTTGCAAATCAACCATTATCAAAATTCCCAAACTTTGTTCTGTATAAGCGTTCATTGTAAATTTATTTAAATTCATCGAATAAAGAGCTTTGGTCAAACATTGCCAGCTTTCAACGCCTGTCCGATGGAGATTTATCTGAAATGTTTTCCGCACCGAAGCTCTACCCACCGACCACCGCGTCTAGCAGTAACTAAACTTGTGATGAGCTTGACTTTCCGTTACAGCTCGACGAAACTTTCCGCGCGCTCCGCTATAGAGTGTTGACACGATACCAAAGGTCATTTCATGTCCCGCGGAAAGTTAAACAAAAGAACGCAACTTGGACGTAAGAAAGATGTACCTATGGCCTGATCTAAGAAAGTAGATAGACGAGGAAAAGGAAGGGCTATCGCTTTTTCTTCGGTTAATCGAGTTTTTCCAGAACCGCTATCCCGAGTTCTGATACCTTGGCTTTATTCGAAAGTGCAACCCATGAACCATTCCAGTTTTTATTTACACGGAGTTTAAAGAGGGTGCATGTAGCAGATGGACATTTAAATCCATTTATCTTAATTTTTATTGTTAAAAAATCTAAAAATAAGCAATACAATTACATACCGAAAGTATCTTTATAGTAAGTTTTCAAAACAAAAAACTTATCATTAATCCCAATGAAAATGAGAATATTCTGCACTCTATTTGAGGATTGTTAACGATATCATATTTTACAAAATTGTGATAGCAAATTCTTTATAAAAAAAAAAGCAACGAGGAAATCATGTTAAAGTAACAAATACTTCTTTGTTATCTTTTTATATTTTTCAGTTCAGAAGAATGGAATCTAGTGGCAAAATTGATATCAATGTTTTTTTTAATTACAAGTAGCTTTCAAACATAAACAACACAGACACAACATTAAAAACTAACTTTTATCGAAGTCTAATTGTTGCTTGGTCGGTACAAGCAGCAACTTTCCTGGCAACGCACCCGGGGCATGCGTCTTGGCAGACAATTAGCACTGATTGCTTTGTCCAACAATTTATTTATTACAATAGTTTTCATCTTGTCTGCTTGCGAAGACCTCCTACAAACTAACTTACCGAAACGACCAAGAATTTTCTTCAAGCTGATTTTACAAGACAACGGAAAAGCGAGTGGAATATGTTCGATTGAATAAAGTCACTGGCATTATTGTACTTAAATGCGGAAAACTCTTAGATTTTCCGAGAAGATAAAATAAAATTTGAGAATATAAAAATTAATGATTGGAAACAAGTAGCTTACATTAGAAAATTTAATTTCCTTGAAACTTATGCGCCAAGACTGTAAAGTAAAGTACAAAGTCCATTTTACCCTAACTTCAGCTTCTTATACCCCCAGCGACGGCCGTTAGAGGTCCAGAACCATCATCACCCTTTCAGAATTCTTCTCCCTGCGTATCAAAAAACCATATACCAGCTCCATTGTCCCAAAAATATCTCCATCGAGGTCCCTGACCGAATGTTTTTGACCAGCCACCTTTAAACCCTGGATCGCACTCTCCATGACGCATAGCCCCTGACAAGAGTGAAATGATTGCAAACTGAGTGTTCCAACTTGTAATAACATCATCTCATTCGAATTTTCATTGAATCCTAATATTCTGTCCTCTGAGCGAAGAGCTGGTGAAATCAAAGCTATGTTCCTCGTGAATGGTATTCGCTAGTTGACAGATGGCAGGCCTATATCCCAACGATTTAATCATCCCGACCTGTACTTCAATAACTCATACTTCACCTGCGTTCAGGCTCGGAGCCAGAGAGCGTATAGCACCAACCACGTACACGTATCACTCGTAAAAATATCTAACGATATTGAATTCTCCAGGGCAATGCAATGCATGTTACGGATTAGGTGGTGTATATGATTATATTTAAATCGCTAGGGCACCATACGTTATGTCTTTTCCCCAGGATAAAACACATAAACAGTGTATGTAGTAGATCTTGTATACTTAGATCCGAAAAAAAAAAAAACTTTTCCATAGAAGTAACACTTTCAAAGCAAATCGAGACCATCACGCGCTAAATAAAAATACAAAATAAACATTAAAACAATATGAATAAAATCAACCAATTTCGTGGGTAAACAAGTTAAAAACTCATTTATATTTCAAATCGAAAATGAAGGAACCCCATTTTTTTTCTCTCTGCTATGGAGAGATTTTTGGTGCCTTGAAGCTATACTATACTACCAACAATAAAACAAAGGGAGCAATCTCCTATACGTCTTCCCCTAGCACAAACCATACGTGCATTGTATCGCATTGGTTTATTATGTCCCTGGATCCAGTCGGATGGTTGGCATGCTTTTATCTGCCATCCCTATCTTGAGATTGCAAACACCAATAGCATCAGCCTTGTTACGTATGCCCTGGTCCCATCGCGCGGCATGTTTGATGTCGTCACGGGGATTGACGCTACGCGGTGCCGGCTCTGGGATTATGCTGATGCTCGGGTGTTTTCCTGGTGTGTACCCTGATCCAGGAGCTGATAGTGTGGTGCATACGACACAACGCGGCACACTCTCCTGGAAGATCGTCAGGGACGTACCGGGGTTGAATCCGAGAGGCGACGGTGGTGGCTGCGGTCGGGAAATCGGAATGGATGAGAGGAGAAGACACATAAGTGTGTAACCCCCATCATTCTTATCCACGACTTTCTTACTTTTTTTATTTTATTTGCTTTCATGTCAAAAAATTGTGTAGCGTGAATCTGGAATGGCATAAAGAGATGGATATAGTCAAATGCAAAAGTTATATGTCTTCCGAGTTTTATGATGGGGTTTTTATGCGGTAAAACTACTCGTAATCTAATTGTAAAAGGTAAAAACATTCGCAAAAAAGGAATTGCTCCGGCTGTAATGGTGGACGTGATATTCAGATTACAGATTTATTTAACGGCAAAACTTTCTGCTGGTAACTTATAGGCAAAGTTTGCTGCACTGAATACATGAACGAGGTAGAGGTGCCGGGTTTAAACCTGCAGAAACATTTAATTTGCGATTTATATGTCTACCTAAACGGTTTTATCTGAAAAAGTACGGTGCTATCGCGCTCGGATTTCTTGTGGTTAACAATTACCCGGAATAAAAAGAAGACATTGGGTTTCCAGTGGAGCTTTGTTTGATCTTTGCTATGATTACTATAGCTTAGCAAGTAACGAACTACCCGTTCGGTTTTATCTGACGTTGTCCTTCGGTTTTATCTGATGTTGTACTTCACATCTCGGCTACCGCTTCAAATATCAGTCACACTTCACCTAGCATTCTAGCGTTCGCGCTGCACTTTTCAACGGAATGGCCAACAATGGTGGAATTAGGAACGACTGGCTGACACATCCATACTTCTGCAATATCGAGAACAGCTGAAGAGAAAAGATAGAAAATCGGAAAATCAACCGTTTCCTCTCCTTCTGCTTCAGCTTTTTCTTCGCATGTTTTTTTCTTGCTAAACCATGCCACTTTTTCCAATGTGTTTCCTGTGATATGTAAGTTATCTGTTTCTTTATAGAATGTGAAATAAGTGGACAAAGAAAATATTATAGGAATGGTAGATAACACATCAACAAAAGAATTTTTCGCAGACATGTCTCACAACTTTATTTTTCCATCACGTCTAAGTCTATTGTCGACACGTTTTTAATCCTTCATGGCTCACATCTAGCAGTGTTGAAGCATGTCTCAGGTCAATGTTGGTAGGAATTTCTAAGACTCTTCGAGCCAACAGACATACAACATTTTCCCCAGTCGAGCATGCACTCAAAAGTGCAATCTTGGGTGGAAATTAAATAGAAAAGAGATGTTCTTCAGACGAGAAAATCGTTGAACAATCGCTGGGACATTGTTTCAGAGGATGCAGCCTCTATCATCCTGGCCGCCAGGCAAAGACTATCCTGGTTTTGCACGTGGTGGAACTTGGCAAGAACAAAACCGGGTAAGTAAGCGACGAAATCTGGGATGCATTCAAACGGTGTGATTCTGGTGCTATTGTGTTCGTACAGATAAAAGTGGTTGAATTCCCTTTATACTTCATTACCGAAGTAAAGAGAACAACAGAAAATGGTCCCATTTCTAAGCTTTCTTCAAATTGAACTCTTCGGAGCGTATTGCTTGAAATTCAATTACTTGTCGTTGGTTATTTGATTGAAATATCGCTCACGGGCTGTACACCACGACTGAGTAATATTGTAAACTTCACAAAGTAAAGCGTGGTTATAATGTAGATTTGACAAAACAAATCCATGTGGCGCACACAAGAAGGAAATTAAACAAATTGGTAATAAACCAAACTGGAACATCGTGCAGTTAGCTATGGTAAAAACGAGTTGTGTATTGCTGGAACCCATCGGGTCCTCTTCAATGGTGCAATAGCCTGGGGGTTATAGTACACCAAACCAAGGTAAAACGCTCAAAATAGATAAATGCTCTTCAGTAAACCACTAACACAACATGTCACGCTGCACGCACGCCTTCCGGCGTTGTCTAGTGTGACGTTTTTACTCAATTTTGTACACGAAGACCAATGTGTTAGAGATTTAGCTGATACAACTTGTAAACTGAAGAGACACAGTGTTACTCCAAATAATTCTTGGACCGTCCGTTGTTGTTCCTATTAGTTTGGTTAGATTGTTTTCGATTACTAACTCGACCCGTTATTCCCGAGTCTTGTCCACGTCCAGTGTACGGACCAGACGGGACAGACGGTAGTTTCAACTTTCAGACGACCATCTTACCTCAACAACGTCGCTTAAAACCTTGGACGTTACAGAGTTTTCTTTGATGCTTGCAGCTTTCTCCCAATAAAGTAATAGTTATTTGTGAAAAGTTTTACAGTGCTCGGAGTTTGGGTATTGCCTGTGGCCAAATGTTTTCAGGCTCATGGGACATGAACGTGAGCTATCTACTTGCCTTCACTTCTCTCCTGCTTCGTTTTTCTTACTTTTATTATATATTACTTCCTTGAGGGCCCAGCGAATAGCATCTACCGATCTGAGAAACTTCGTTTGTGTATTTTCATGCATCGTATACAGAAAAAAAACACAAATTCAAGAATTTTTACCTTCTATGACTGGAAATTCTGCCCAGTTTCATTAAATTGAATTCTAGAAAGGAACGTGAAATGAATTTATAAACCAATATACAACTACGAGCATTTGTAGAGGTAAAAACTAGTACTGGACGAGGCTTACCTCGTCTGCATTGGAAATAACAAAACATTTTAAAAGAATTTGCGAGAACGGCATCCACGAAGAAAAAAATAATAACAAAAACTTTGCGTCCTCTACAGGAAAAGAAACAACATTGGCAGCATAGTAAACAAACTTTATAACTAATTAGTTCATAAGTTTGTTAATTCGACTTAAATCTTATGTCTTTCTACACGTGTACAGACCCACGCCAATTTTATCAGACCCCACCAACGGCACAAGCTTGTTATTTTCTATCAAATATCTTGCATGCAGTTGCTAAACAGCAGTAATTAATGTTTATTGGAAAATAATTATCATGACATTTTAACAAATTCAAAAATAGCCTAGTCAATATTAGCATGTTCTCAGAGCGCAACCCCGAAATGCCTTCTGTAGGATATGACAGTATAGGTTACCCACTAGCAACGCCCCCAAAGTACGACCACTAACACAGCGATTATATTTCTGTCCAAATGAGCTTCATAAATGAAAAGAACGATCCAATTTCACCCACAAAATACCACGATAAAAATCTACTCAATTCTTACGTGATTTACGAATAGTGTGTATAAAAATGTTGTTTATGCAGCAATTTTGTTGTGGTTCTTCCACAACGTAACATAGGTTGTGTGAGAGCGGTCTGAGCGTTGGTACTTTATTTGAACGTTGCACGTTATATGTGACCGGCACCATACATATTAGGAATTTCAATGAGCTATGATGCAATAATGCTTTTACGCTGGACTTTATTGAGGGGGTCAATCATTGGCTGTGTTTTTAATTTCACTTGTACAGTCCGTTGTCACTTCCACCCTTATGCTTAAAAAAAAAAAACAAGCTGGGAAATAGACAGCTATCATTTTATATGAAGCGAGTTGTTAGTGTGTGGTTGTAAAAAGGGCTACTTATATTACTACTAAAAATATTTGTTAATATATCACTTTGTTATTTGATAGCTTACCGAAGAACGAACCAGTAATGTAAAGTAAGGCTTGCAAACAAAGCTATCTGTTCAGTACCTACTATCACGATCAAAACGACGACAACAATACCGTATAGTCTGGGTAATAAGCGTTATCATCGAGGTATAAAGGAAACAATCCGATTCACGTTATCTAAGTTTTGGCATGACCGGATATTCAAATAAGTATGTTGATCGACTGGCGATACGTTTATTACGGCTCAGATACCTTGTGCACACAATTTTGTCAGTCAAAACGGTTGACAATGCGTCAAAGTTTGTCGTCAATCCAGTGTCCGCACAACATTGTGATCGTGAACACAAAGCAATGGCGCACTCGAGTGTAGATTGCAGTTTGCACTGACGAAAGTGGGTCCGGTCACTGGAAGGATTTGTCTGCTTCAATCACAGCGTTTGCGAATAAGGTGACTAGATGCCAGCAAGTTTCACTTTGGAATGGTTTCACAAAGTTTAACAAACTCACTGATACCATGGTGAATAATCAAAAGAGCGATAAAGAAATTTGCATAGAGATGATTTCAATGATTTAATTGGAAAATGATACCCTACTGAATCGTAGTTAACCCTTTCGTGGTTAGTGGTAATCACTATTTTCCACTATTAAAATTTCTGGGCAACTTTATTGGAATATTTATTTTCGACTGCAGAATTCCACCAATGTATTTAACAGTTTATGTTTTTCAAAAAAAAAAAACACAAAAACACAAAAACCTTGACAAAATAATTTTACTTACGAATAATTAAGAAAATTCTAAATCGACATTTATCGATTTCAGTTTTTTTTCCCCAAAAGTAAACCAATGCTTTCTCGGTAGGTATATACATGTTTTCACTTCATCTTTGTAACATAACACTGTAGTAGCTTTCTTTACGTTTACATTGAAAACCAACAGTAAAGTCCCCTTAGTTATAGTCGACAATTCCTGAAAGTTATTAACATTATTAGGTAAACTTTGGATGCGATAAGGTTGCAAAGTTGGTGCTGCTATGCTCACCCAGTCGTGTTCCTTTCACGCGACGACTATTCCCGTGCGGAGTATCGGGCCACGGTTCCATTTCGTGGCCCATTTTCATCGGGGACAACGTTCAATGGGCGCAGGGACCCAAGAGAATGTTGCATAAGGAACGAAAGAGGAAAATCAGAGCACGATTTTGTATTGCAACGTGAAATGCAGGCGATTGCACCCTCTTTTGTGTACGCTAAGCGGATATACTCTTAGGTTTTACTAAAATTTTTGAAAAATTGGCTCCATTTCAACAAGGAACGATTCCAGCCTGCAAAAGATTACCGTTTTCAATGATTAAGCAGCCCCTGTTAAAAATATGTTCTCTAAACGAGGACTATAATTAAAAGTTAGCTGAATTAATAAGCTTCCAAGCTTTAATTAAAGCTTAACTTGTATAGACGTATTAAATGCAATTGAAAAGAAAAACTCGATGATACTAGGTCACATGGCGTAATGTTGTTACATGCCTTGTAGATGACATGTCAATAACTGATTACTTGCTTAATCGAGCGTTTTTTGGAGAAAAAAAATTGTGATTGGATGCTGTCACGGTGACGAGACGAAACGCATCGTTGATCTACGCCAATAGCAGCTGTTATATCTGTCTGCAAACAAAAATGTTGACATCGTATGTCCAAACCACGTCGCTAAAACGCCGAATGCAACACTCAAAGTCGCAAATATTTCTGATAATCTGTGTAAACCCTTTATATGTACCTCGATCGATCCCGCACCAAGTGATAGACCATATTTACTGTATTTGGCAGACGTCTGATGTACATCAGGAACAAAGTCCTGACAACCAGTCATCCTGATCCCTGCCGTGATCCTTGGCGTCTATATTGATTGATGAAGTCGCTGCGTCGTCGGCGGCATCGTCGGCGGCGGCGGCATCGCTCCCATGCTAGCACAGATTGCGACATCAGCGGAGTCATGCTTCCTGCACCCCCCCATCGAAATTCCACGTCTGTCGAATCGCGTCACGGCCCATTAGCTACGAACTATCTTGCGATTATTTAAAGTTCACATTTCAAGATTATGCGACATGCATTCGTAAAACTGGATGGAGTGAGGGTTGTTTCTTGCTTTAAGTCGAGGGGCATTGCAATTCTTGGTGCAAAACCTTTACTTTTTACTTCTGTATCGTCTAAATATTAAAATAAGGTTAAGGTACGTTGGAGACAAACGCTATGTAAAAGAATGCACACCTGTGTGTCGATACGAATCGATTGTCTCAGTAAAAAATATCTAAATTTAAAAAACGGCAGCGTTATTCTTGGTCAACGACACGATCTTTGGAAACTCCACTAATCTGTCTTGACGAGCATTCTTCAAACCAAAATTATCCGCTCAACACCGTTAAACATCTAATAACTGTATCAGAATTTTAAGGTATTTTGCATCTACATATGAGTCCATTTTCTGCGTTTTGACCTTCTGGGAAAGGTCTAAACTAACGTTACTAGAGGACTGTTAGCTATACTTTATTATGCTTCATCGTATATCGACAATAAAATGGGAATAAGAAATAGCTCAGAGATAAAAATAAAGATGGCCCTTCAATGCCGAAGCGCCTTTGGAGCGGAACTTCAACCAGCTATGTCTAGAGTGGATCGAGTTTGATCTGTCAGTGCGTATCGGATAAGGCAGGATTTTCCAGATGTCCTAAGTCAAAGCTTTTGCTAAAGAAAATGAGGTAGAATCGAGCGTAGGCATTTAATCAACTTTTTTGTTGGATTTTTATACGTCAACTCTCAACATTGTCATATTAAAATTTGTTCCTACAATGTAACAATACTGCAATTGTTAAGAACAAGCGTCACTTAAAAAAAAAACGAGACTTTCTCAGCAGGAAATTGGTTTCAATTACTGTTTTTTTTCTTCACCCCAGCAAGTTCATGGTGTGAACAGGCAGCAGAGAAATGTGCTGGGCCGTGCGTAGCGGGTCGGTCGCGGATGGAAACTTATGGCCCTGAGATCGACGTTAGACGTTTATCGGGTCGGCGCCGCTAGCCAAAGGATTCACAATAAGTGACTTATTATTTGAAGATCGTGAGAACGATGAGTACGACTTTTCTCTCACTTTCCACTCGCCTTCATCTCGCTTTCGCTGGTGTGAGAGGTTGGGGGGGGGGGGGGAGGGGTTTAAGAAGGAAGGGTGCTTCTGGTCTGATGCCAAAGTAACATTCATTACCCCGCTATATATTCTTCTCACTTTCTCATAATACCATACTCATTTCACGTCTCATTCACATTTTCCTCTCCATTCATTCCTCATTCCCCCCTGCTGACGAAATCTCGTCGGAAAGTTTCTCTCTACCTTGGCTACGACTCGGATGATTTTCTTCGCCCTGAAAGTTCGTTCAATAATATTATTACAGACCATTCTACCATCTCAATTGCAATTTTCTCAAGAACTTTCATCAAAATTGAAGCTTTTTTCTTGGACGGAAATTTTTAAGTCGGTGTTGAACACAGAATTTGTATTCGTTAACATCCGTCAAACAACTCTAGGCGTGCAAGAAAGAGCAATGACACTTATGCTAAATTTGAGAACGATAATACGGCGGGATACTCCGTTCAGCGTGAGAACAGATCATCATTCACTCATTCACATTCTCATATTAATTTTAGTACTTGACACGGTTTATACAATGATATTGTTCACAAACTATGTTATTACATAAATAAATAATAAAATAAACATACTTGTCCGGAAGAAACGCCACCTGTCGTTTTGGGGTCGCATTTGGGCCATCTGTCAATTTTTAAAACACCACTCAAATCATCTCCGCTGATGACCTGCAACGCTGTGAATTGCTCTCAAGCTTTCAAGCTTTCGTCTTGCCAAGATGTCTTGATTTTAAGACATTGTAAGCATTTCTCTACCAATTAAAAAAAATCTTGGGATTGATTTTCCAGATGTAACAAATATTTTGAAGTACCGGAACTGAAATCGTAACTGAAATTGTACTCATTAGTTGGTAGCAATGCTTGGGGGTAGTTCTTGGGTTGGTATCTTCTCTCGCGGGCTAGACTGTACGTAAGGCATTTTGACACAATAAAGCCACGACAATAACATTTGCATTTTTCTTTGTTCGGTTGATTTCTTGACGGAGCCATAAAATAAGATGAAATGTAAAAAAAAAAGTTTCAAATTTTATGTAAAATAATCTAAGTGTAAATTATTTTTTTGTCATTAAGCCTTCTGCGTTTTGCGAAACTCGCTTTAATTTAATATTCGCACTGTCTCCTATGCTACGAAGGCAAATAAATAATGAAAGAAATGAAGAATCTTAAAACAAGAAATAGCTGTCCAGGGAAATATATGGCAGACAATAGTGACAACATTATAAACTTTCTTCCCCGGCTGAACGCTGTCGTTACGGAATACGGAACCCGCCGAGAAACTTTGTTATTAGCAGAAACTCATCGCCGCGCGTACCCGCACAAGGAACAGGGCAATATTTTGCCATCACGTAGATTGTTAGGGCTGCAATACGTAACAGAATTAACCCGCGTTTCGGCAGGCTATACAATTAAGCAAACTATAATAAGATCTTCCGTTCCACCTCAAAGTATTAGTCAATTCCAACTTGCCAGACAGATGCGATCCCCAAACGTGCTGGTGTCACTCGAGCTTTCAAACAATTTGATTTCCATCTACCAGTTACAGAATATTTATCATTGTAAACCGTGAGATGAACGACCGGTTTCTTTACAGCGTGCACTGCAATGAAAGGATGCATTGGAAGTCAACTTTGCTTTCTGCCACGTGGCAATTGTGTTGTTCACTGCAATATGCATGTCATCCATCATCGATAATGAAACGGGGATGAAAAACTCCACGTACTAGTGAGGAGTAATTGCGATTGAGACTTGCACAGAAAGTAGATTAATTATTATTACGATTTATTTGACAATGCATATTCCCCAGCGACTGACAGCTACAACCACGTGCCACCTCGTTGCCAAAGCTGGGGTGGGCAGAGTTTTTTTTCTGACGGTTCATCTCAACTAAGAATGTTAACACGAACATGTATTGATTAATGACGGCACTGATATCCCAGCAGTAAAGTTTGCCAAACACATTAATCCATGTTGCACGTTATTGAGAATTCGGAGACGGGTGGTTTGTGTGGAATGCATAGAAAGCTCATCTGCACAACAAGTATGGCCGCTCAAAATGGTACGGCAATGTTCGCAAGCGGCCGAAGAATGTATATGGTATAACAGGAGACCTCTTGAAGTGGTTGTATGCTTGCCCAAGTGGACATAGTTTGGACGCACTGAAGATTTGGTCAAAATCTGACATGACGAACTAAGATTAGTCTTAACAGTGATGGATGACTGCGGACCCTCGTGATGCTATCAAAGTCTAAAGTATCACAGGGGTGGTCAATGCTCCAGGATGAAATTTCGTTCTTCTCCTCAGATTGCCATGTCCTGCTTGGTTGCTGTAACTTTTTGGGGGAATGCAAAGATCAACAGAACAGAGCGGGAAACGAACCCCGAAACGTTATAGCGGCCGCAAAGTTTGTGGTCGATATGGAGGTGTTAGAAAAAGTGTGATTATCCTGGATTTTCGCTTCAGAATCCGTAAACGATTATGGTATAGTGCTCTTGCAGTGTGTGAAAATGCTTTGCGTTTCTGGTGCAATATAGAAAACCATGTGTTGTGATCCGTTCTATGTTCTAAAGTTTAAACTATTCATTAAGAAGACAGAAATTCTTGTACCAAGGTGGAGAGAGTGGGTTCCAATGAGAAGGTTTCAACTCGAATTTAAACAATTTTTTGACACTGTTCTGCAGGTAATTTACTAAATAATTACTAAACTAGGTTTCTCATCAACAGATTAAAAATAATGCGAATGGTTAAAAAAAAGTCATCTGACCTGCATCTGGATCCTATGAATAGCAGAGCAATGCGTTTTTGACAGTTTGGCAAGTCACTCATCTGAACACCTCTATTCACTGATCGCGATTGACGGATCGCCAAAAGTTAATTACTTCAGAACATGAATAAAACGAAATTGAGTTGCCATCTGCGTCCTAGTGGAAGTTATCGAAACTAGCATCTTTTCCGCTTGGTGTTTGTGACCAGCAAGGGTAAAGAAACTCTTGCCGCACTGGCCAGTATTTGGCCGCGCACGGTCGTATGACCCCAAGATCCCATTCTTTTTGCCCAAACATGAGTTTGACTAATGATACACTCTTTGGCAGCACGTGTCTAGATCAGGCTTCCCTCACTCAAGCCGTTCACAATGTTTATTTGAATCACTGCTGAAGGTTTTGTGCATAAAACGACAATGAGTTTACAAATTAGCTTGACACTTTGTAATTAGGTCAGATCAAAATGAGTTCATAATTTGATTCATGATCAGTGATTGCCACGATTGGCTGAGATCTGCTAGATAATTGTACTTAGCCCATCTATACCTATATCGAAAGTCTTGGATAAATTGATATCGATAAAAAATTATGATTACAATCAGCCGACCTAACAAAATGTTACAACAGTTAAACGTAGAACATAGGAATAGGCAGCCGGTGCCTTTGCACTGGTAGGGTGTCTTGAGATTAAGTTCTTTTTCTGGGTCATTCATTGTCAGCGAAAGGGGCTCGAAAAAACCACCAATTTACACAAACACTTTCTTAAGTTTCTTTGTTTCTGTGCGAGCATACGCGACCATAAAATGGCGCATCACTGGAACTGGACAAAATAAACAACCGCTAAAGAATAAAATAAATTTTATGATAACTACCAAAATAAGTATTCTATAAAAGCTATACTCGTGTACAGGTTAGTGAGATAGGGCAAGAACCCGTAATTATAATGAGTATGCTCGTAGAATTTGGTTCACATGGTTAGGTTTGTGTGTAACTGACCATTCTGAACTCGGCAACACACATTCTTTCAGTCCTTGTCATGCAAATGCCAGTTATTGCCAGCATTAGCACTGTTTTGGCCAAGTCTTTACTCTAAGGCAGCACAGAAAAAAACAACGTGTACATTTTTTGCAAAACAAAAAAGAAAACAACTATTATTTAGCACCGTTTTGATACGTGATTTTGACCAAAATACCGATAGACTGTGCTGAGAATGAAACGGCCGCTTATGACGATCAGAGTATTTTCTATCCAGTTTCAAGGAGATCGACTAACGAAATTGCGCGGCAAAATATTGAACAGTGAGTCTAGACTTGCATGAGTTAGTACCTACAGCTGACACGAGCTGCAGCTGTCACTCACAACACAAGCCTAGTAAGCAGTGAACAGTAGAGTAGCCTACTCTAGGTATTTGCAGGTGCGACTACGTTCAGTTTAATTACCAGCCAACACGTTGGTCATTGCTAAATTCACTCAATTCGTAAGTTTGCGTTCGTAAGTTTCTAATCGCTAATTAAGAGATTGAAAAAGAACATTACTTCGTGCTGTTATGTAATAATATCGAATTATTACTGCATTTCTACCGCATTGAAGGCATTTTATTGAAGTAATGGACTCAAGCTGGTACGTAAATTATGTTGACATGGGACGTTTCTGATTGATACACTTGATAAAGAATCGAATCAGAATGACCCTTGTTATTCTTTTCACAGATTGTGAACGACCTTTGCTATTTTACAACGAACTACCTGTCTATAGGACGTTACGCGATTACGCATAGATAACGTCCGAGCAGCAAAGGTCAATCGTATTCGAATCACACAACGATCGAAGCGATGCGCTAGCCGCGCACGTTCGTTTCCTGATCACAAGACCAATTCGCCAGCCGGTGATTTAGTCATTGTCTCTCCACAATCATGCAATCACAGCTAACCATAGCGACTGAAACAACGCGATCTGATTAAGAGATAAAGATAAAAACACATTAGATTAAATCTCGCGAACTTTGTGGTTATCGTTGTTATCAGCTATATTAAGGATATCAATTGATTTTTGTGCATACAGTCAGTTTCTGACAGACTGATTATTATGTTATAGATTCTGCTTTAGTGCAGCTAAGAGAACACATCGCGAAAATGGCACTACTTAATAAGTGTCTCGCTCTTGTGTGCATTTTGTCAGCTGTGAATAATAGTGCACAGGTACGTTCTCAGCTATTTAATCAAATTCAGGATTATATCCCCAAGGACTAGGAGGGGGGGGGGGGGGGGGGGGCTAAATATAGGAAAACAGGATGGATGAAATGAGAATTTCACAATAATTCCACTTTGAAGCTCCATGCTTTTCCACGCGACTTTAGATTTTCCCTCTCTGGCCTGCATGCTCGCCCTGCTTGCTACAAGATTAGCTGTCAAATCACGAATTACGGCTTTCGTTTCGTTCTCCGTGTGTAGACCACGTCGGAGTAGGTACACGGCGCTAGCCAGCCACAGACACGGTCCTATACGAGACTACAACTCTTAGAGGAATCAAGCATGCCGCCCTAAATCGCATTATACGCTTATTCTCCTCATTTGAAATTGCTTCTGTCTGGCGTGCCAGCGACGCCGGACAAGCTCCACTAGTTAATCCACTAAGTTCTGTCGTAGACACTGTGTTTCATTATAAATAACACATTATGATCGTTCTAACTCTTCCAGCGGTCAACGGTGGATTCTCCAGATTATGTCGCCGCGGTGGTCGAATATAATCCATCGCAAGCAGCAACCGCTGCAGACACTTTCGTTCGAAACTCGAATAATTATGTTAAATTAATTAAACAGGCTACCAACAGCAGGCTTCAGGTAACGTCTCTGATTTTAATTTTGATTCGTCTCTTTCTCTCGAGTGCGGATTTTAAGAGACAACGTGTATCCACTGTGGGAGTGGATAACGAACACAATTTCCAGCCGCATTGTCTGCATGCTTTCAGAATGCCGATATCATAATCTTCCCCGAGGCGGGCTTGGTGACTCTTAACCGAAAGTTCTATACCGAAATTCCGAAACCATCGGACCATGTCACACCGTGTGCGGACACTACGGGACGCTTCGACAATTTGAAGGACATTTCGTGCGCGGCAAAGGAGAATAAGATTTACGTGGTTATCAATTTGACTGAGAGGTTCCCGTGCCCGGAGGGCGCGACTTCTGATTACAATAAGCCCTGCCCTGCAACGGGGGCCATTTATTACAACACCAACGTGGTTTTCGATAGGGACGGGCTTGTTATTCAAACGTAAGAGACCACCCCCACTCCTCCCTCTACTCACCCCCTAATAACCAGAATAACACGTGGTTTATTTATGACTTTGGATTTCCGTCGAGGCGTTCAGCTAAAAAGTAGAAATTATATTCTTGTTTTTTGCTAAAGAAAATTACTTTTTCATACAAATATTTTTTTTGCTCTTTACAGTTTTCTGAAAAATATTTGACAAAAAAATATCACACCACGATTTATCTCCTCTCACCAAAAACTGCGACGTTTCCTTAAAATCGTTCACGTTCCGACCGATTCTTGCAGATATCGCAAATTCCATCTGTTCGGGGAGGGTGCAGTGGAGCCACCGCCAGACGCCGACTTGGCGACCTTTGACACTGACTTTGGAGTCACCTTCGGAATGTTCATCTGCTTCGACTTGATGTTCGAAAAACCTGCTGTCCAATTAGTGACTGAGTCCAAAGTCACCGACTTGATTTTCCCGACGGCTTGGTTTTCCGAACTACCGTTCTTAACAGGTACGACGTCGCGCTCTCAGCACTTTGCTGTTCTTTTCTCTCCACGCGATACAATTAATTTTACTAGCCTCGAGACGTTGTACGAATTATGACATTAACAAATGGAATCCTCATTAAAAATATTCACTTGGCGCATGTTTAAAAATAGAATTTTGCATACACGCTTATACATTTAAACGTTAACCTTTGTTGTACCTCTGGGAACGCTACGAAAATTCCCGCACTTCTTTCGCTGTAAAATATCGCCTCTGAAAAGATAACGTGTATTTCCTCTGCAGCGGTACAGGCTCAAGCCGAGTGGGCCTACTCGATGGACGTCAATTTCCTAACTGCGGGCTACAACGAGCCTTCTTTAGGCAGCGGGGGCAGCGGCATATACGCAGGAAAAAACGGGCCCATTGCCTACGTCATGCCATCCGTGGCCTCCACGCATTTGATCGTACGGGCTGTTCCTAAGAAAAACTTCCCCACCACGACAATCAAAGCTCAAAAACCCTCGCCTCAAACCACCCACGAAAGCGAATTGATTTCGAGAAGTGAAATCGAAAAAGCATTCTTTATGAAGCAAGATAACTTGGAAGCATATTCATCACTCCTCCTAACACCAGAGACCACCGATGAAACGGTATGTTACGGTGAATTCTGCTGCCACTTCACGATCGACGGCGATCAGACAGTCGACCACACGCCGGGCGAAAAGTACTTTCACCGCCTCCTTGCTTTCGACGGCGTCCGCACATTCAGCGGCGTAACGACAGGAGGCGCACAAATCTGTGCAGTCGTCTCTTGCACCAACGAGTTGCTGTCTACGTGCGGACTGACTTTTGGAGACGATGTAGTACCTACTACTTTCCGCAGCATCAATGTCAAAGCTACGTTCAGAAAGAAGTACGCTGCACAGTTTCCCAACACGTTGGTCGCGAAGTTCAACGTGATTCCCGTCGAAGACTTCACGTTCAATTCCGTAGACAATGCGACTAGCGCTGAGCTGGTCGATTGTGAAATGGCATTGGTCAAAGAGACATCGCTTGTCACGTTCGGTATTTTTGGACGTGAATTTACCAGGGATGGGAAGGATGAGACTCAAGCGGGTGGCGTCTCTGCCATAACATCACTGGTTTCTCTAGTCATTATGGGAGTTGTAACTGTCTTGGTTTACTAGACGGATTTGTTGCATTCAGTATTTTAAAGTTATTTACGTTATTTTAAGATTAAAGTAAAAAAACTATGTTTTTCACTAAGAACCTTCGAACCTGTAAGTTCACTATTTCATAACATCTTGTACTGCGTACTTTGCACCATGACACAACTGTTTCTTAATGGAGCTCTTATCAGTCATCATAAAGGTTATCCGAAATGAAATCAACGCATTGAAGCTAATTGTTAAAGTACTTCGTGATATTCTATGATTGCAAAACTACAGATCCTTGACAATACCCCTGATTGAGTCTACTAACTTCTTTCTACATCTGATTACTGGATTATCGTATGATAGAACAAAGTGTAAGCGAATTTGAGTCTTGTATTTGGTAGCAGGTGCAGGTGCAACTGTACAAGTGAAGAGTAAAAGAGCAAACGTTTATGACTTTAAGTCGGTTCGTATCACACTTATTACTTACTTAGCTTGTTATGAGCAAATAGCGAAGCTATATTCTACGATAATCGGCTCTCTTACAGCACGCTACCTCGCTTCTTGAACCTCGCTGCTTGAAACTGGTATAAATGCAGTTCAAACTTCGAGGCGAGTGCATTTAAATGCATCACATTTGCATCGAAGTTGCAACCCAACAATTAAATCTTAGTACTTTAAAAAATATCCGTTTTTAATGAAGCTAACGTTGATTGTGAATTTGTACAAAGCTTTAACTGTTAAGAGTTATGCGAAATATTTGCGACGCAGTACAATGTCTGAATTGACCTAATTTTATGAGAAATTTTTATGTTTTTGCGCGGGGCCCGCCCGCCGTTATGTGCTGACCTTGAATATGGAAACATTGCTTGGCACCAAATGAAATTTATTTTTTATAATGTGTGATATAGTTTCAGCTTTAGAACATAGAATTTGTAACGCAATGATTTTTTATGCACTACGTGTAATTAGATACAAATCGGGACATTCTTAATTTTTGTTCATAAACCAAACGTAAATCAAAAACACTGGCTGGTCATGGAGACAAAACAATTTTTTTTTTTTAGAGTTAACGTATAAATTTAAACATCAAAATTTGTCATAACATCGATTCATATGCACCACGTTGGCAAACGAGTTTCTTTTTTTTTACGTTTAATATTTCGATGTTATTGAATTATTACAGTGCTTTCGGATATCGCAAATAATCCATTATCGATATTGCGTTGCATGCAATTTCTTCTCACCACGGTTGTTTTAGTTTTTGTATAACAACATATCATACGATCTTCCTGGTAAAACTCTACCTGAAAAAAAAAAACGAATCTTTATTGGAACGTAACTTGATCCTCTAAGATCAATTCTTAGCCTTGTTAAACTGAAAATTGCTTTAGATCGGCCAGGACATTCTTTCAAGCGTCGATTAACGTAGCTACATTATGAGGCTTGAAAATACAACGTTCAAGATCCCACTTGGCCCAAAATCAGAAAGTAGAATACCAAGAACAATTTATTGTTCGCTGCATGCTCTTAAAGAAAGCCATGCTTCACGAAGAAAATGTAAGTATTTTATTTTCGTAAGTACATGTACTTACGTTTTAAGACGTAGTCTTCTGAACGAAACATAATTTTTATCCAGTTTGTTCTACTTAGACACAAAAATCTGCATAACAATACACAATTAATTTCTAGTACATTTTCCAACATTTTATTTTGAGCCTAAAATTGGGAAATCAATCTTACTGATCGCAAAACATTTTATCAGAGATGTTAACTATCCATCTAATTCGCAATTCCTTACATTGCTGGTAACTAAATCACCTGTTTTCGAGAAAATACACTATCATTACCTATTATCGCAGCACTGAACTCCAACATAGAGGGTCAGCACAACTGTTTACTGCCTTATATTCCCTTCAAAAAGCCCAAAAGACTCAATCTCCCTCGGCTCGATTCACTATCCGAACCCAATAAAAAGAAAATAGGGTCATAAGAGAAAATATTGAAAAAATAACTGCCCGTTAGAAAGTTAATCAATTCAGTGGCGTGTTGGTTTAGAAAATGTTTGCCAGTTACTTTTTACATGCAATCTGACGCCACTGGTCAACTATAAACCGTCATGGTCCTAATATCACTTATAGATTTTATTACGCACCTCAAATCACAAATTTTAACGTTTATATCGACTCGTTATTAGAACGACGGGTCGCCAAGTTCGGAGATAGAGTTTGAAGTTCAAGTTATAAGACTCATTTCGACACAAGTTTCATTCTTGGACCATTCACGTGCAACATTTGTATCGGATTTCAGCTCATAGATGTCTCCGATGTTGGGCAATATAGTTTTAACTGTCGCTTACCATGGGCAATAAGATCAGACAGTCGTTGCTGCTTAAAAGGTGGAATTAAAGGCACTTAATTGATGTTTGCAATGACCTCGCTTGCGGTCTGGACCAATATAAGTCAAGGTCACGCTAGTTTGTGACTAAGGCAAAGGAAACCCAATTTTAAGACATTATTTGAATTCAGAATTTGTATCTGTTTCTTTGTTTATTAACATAATTATTTTTACACACATGAAATACGTACGTGTTATGTGAAACAAGGCAAAATGGGTGCAAAGAAATAACTGTCTAATTTATTATGGTTTTTAAACTCATACTTTATCTAGTCTTAGCACTAGTTTTGAGAAAAAACTAGTTAAACTGGGTTTTGAATGCTTATTAAAGAACAACTAAATTACCCAACGTTTCGGCACTTGTACCTGTTACTTTATCAAGGGTTAAATAGTAAAACACATTTTTGGGGTTCATTTTTCGAAATTACCAAAATGTAGGTTTTTTTTTTAAATTAATTACCTTGGTTAGGTATTTTAGTTGGATGCATTTAGGATGCCTGGCATCCTTTTGATTTTTTTGTGGTTGTATTGTTATCGGAAAATTGTCAGGACTACTTTCTCCCTTGATGTAGTGACAAGTACAAGTTACGAAACTTTGGGAAATTTAGTTGTTCTTAACTTAGCATTCAAAACCCAGTTTAAATATTTTTTGTCAAAATTGTCTGATTTCCTGTCCTGATGTGATCGCAAGCACCTGATCACACCTATAGCAACCCATGTAATGCTAAATCTCAACGGCATCAACCCCAGCTAATTATCACCATGCTTTCCAAGGAATTATCTAACCACCCAAAGTAGCTATCACCAAATTGAGGGAGAATATAATTAGCAATCGATTTCAAACCCGATCTAGATCTGCGTGGATCGCACTGTTAAATCACTTGCTAATTGAACAGAATCACACTTCAGTTGGCACGTATCATTGCGCCACGCGATGAGAAACAAAAGGAAAGATTTCCGATAGAATGCGCGGGCAAAACTATGTCTGCGTTTTATATCTGGAGAGAGAAATTATTTCCTAATAGTTGCCGCCATGTACGACTACTCTGTTTTCTTCTTTCTGTTCAGCTTTTTTGATATCCACAAACAAGAAAGAATAATTCGGGTGTACTCAAACCTTCTGATCAAATCACATTTTTTATTTTACAGAATACCATATTTTTTGCATCCCTTGCCACCTTCAAATTACACTTCAAATTTAAATCATACAGTTAGGATTAGACTGATGTATAATACCTGCAGATTGTACGTCTTTGTATATGAGAATACAGGCGTCAAATTCATTAATTTAACTCACCAAAATAATAATAATAATCAAGCCGTATTAACGCAGCTACCTACATCAGATCAAATATCTATTATGCATACACCAGAGGGCATTTAGCCCACCGACTTACCTCAAACCCAACCACATTAATTCTAATTTCTAACTATTTCTGACGGTCCACTGATACGTTATCATCTGCACGCCATCAAAGTATAACCTTCTCGGTTATAACCATGAGCTTTAGAGCCTCAATGCTATAGATCCTTGGGTCTAATCCAGGCTCGGCCAATACCTCTCTAATTAATCCCGGTGGATAGGGTGGCTGAATCGCAGAAATACCGTCAATTGGCTTCTAATGATGATGTTTAGCCAGATGCAGTAGGTGAATGTTAATTCACGGCTGATCGGTGGTATCAGCTTCTGATAAAGTGAATTTAGACGTCTCTGTGGACGCCCTCCCTCCTGTGTTTCGTGACATGTGGACATTGGTACATAAGTTATGAGCGTGCACACTGCTACATAAATACACAGAGTTAAAATTGTAGTGCTTTGAATCCACATTAAATAATAACAGGTATTTATTCTGTGATCGGATTTCTTGCCACGTATGTTTTCGGTCGAGGTGAAGAAGTAAATGAATATTGCATTTTTGATATACCTTTGTACATTACGCATACACAAGTATCATTCTCAACAAACTTAGCAGAGACGCAACGTTTACCCAAACGCAAAATAAGGTTTTTTACAAGAAAATTCAGCAGCAAGTCGTTAGCGAATAGAAATCGTCATTGGTATCAGTTCTTAAACTTGGTATCAGTTTTCTTACAACAGTTCTTAAACGCTCAGAACTATTAAAATTTCACATAAATATTTGAAAAATACAGACAAAATGTGTTAGGATCTCTTAAAACTAATAACAACAGTGGTGTTACCATTAACACCAAGAAAGCGTTTCTTTCACGCCAGTCATTTTTTCGTCTTAGTTCATTTTTACGGTCGACGCAGAAATTAGCAACACAACTTGGAGTTTAAACTTTACGTTTACCTTTACAACAATTCTACGTAAACTCCAATGCACTGAGCCCAGAAACAAACATTGCGGTTACTGTTAGTGTTAACTTAACGGCTTCTTACGTTTGTTGTGAATGGGTCTACAGGGATCGCAAAAAAGGATTGTGCTCCTAAAAACATAACTAGCGCATACATATATAGATATATACGCGATACTATGAATATTTTTTTTTGTGAGTAGATTACTTAAAATAACATACGTTTGTTGCCATTTTGTGCCGATTAAAAATCTCAAACACATGGTTTCAAAAATATCAAACCCCGTCTGAAATCAAAGTCCCTTTGTAAAGCTTAGCTAAATAATATGATAAGCTTGCTGCAAGCTTTAATCAATCCGTATCACATGCTGCGAAAATGTTGTATTTGGTGGAATATATTAGTGTACATAAGTCAAAGGAAGATCGAGTAAACAGAGAACACGAAGTGGGAACAAGAAGGAAACTTGAAATAGAGTCCTAATTTGTGTACCATCACGAGAAGAAACCATGTAGCTCATTGGAGAGCATACATCAAGTTATCGAGGAAATATTGAATCTCATCGAAACCAGGATAATATTTGCTTACTGCGTAATGGTAAAGTTTAATATTACCAATAACTGAAAGAGGCTTAGCCATGCTACCGTATTAGTTAAACGTGGAAGATACGGCAAACACATACTTTACATACTGGTTCGTTAAAGATTACAAATTTGGTACACTGTCGTGACATAGTTTCTTTAAAATATGGCAAAATTAACAACGGAAGATCAGTTATAGCTGTAAGTTTCCTTGCAAAACATAAACACGATTACTCAGTGCACATTTGGTTATGAAATGCAAAACTTTAAAGATGTACACTATCTTAATAAAGCAATTGTACAAGTAGAATAATATTATATCTCAAGGAAACATTTCATATCTTCAGTTAGCATAAATAATAATTTACTTAAGCCCTTTACCTCTGCTATACTTTAGAATATATAAAGGCATAACTTTGTGACAAAAGCTACTTAACATTAGCCCATGCATTATAATTTCAAGTCAAGTGCAGCTCTTTCGGAATGTTTTAACAAGAATGGGCTCATTTTGAGCACATTGTGTGGCCCCCTATGCGGACCTACGATCTCAGTTCACGCGTTGTAACCGTATTAAATCAAAAATACACAAGTGACATGCCCTGTGGTACAGGCTTAGTACAGGCTCGACCGTTTCACGGCAACACCACCCGTAAACAGCTCACATTGAGAACAACATTTTTTTTCCGAGAGCATTTCTAAAATTTATTCACTTGACCTGTTGACAGGTTAACAATAACTGTGTTCTTGTCATTTACAGATAACTCTTTTTTTCTGAAAAATCGTTTAATTTCACTCACATTCCTTTTTATGTTTTCATGTCAGTAGGTAGGTACATTATTCAGACAGAGCGAATAAAGCTGCAAAATAATAACATCGCATATTTCGTTTCTGGGTCATGCCTAGAATTACAACAAAAAAAAACGACACTGGTCGGGTTATTTTTGAAAATACATTTGATATTTAGAACTACGTTCGAATAGCTGAACTTTGTCAGGATTGTTATTTTCCAATGACTATTTCATACGCGTACCATTGCCGTTATTAAACTTCGATTTCAAAGTAATGCTTGGCTTACCAGTCGTCATGTACTGACAAAACATTTTGTAAAAACGATTTCAAACCATTAACGCCTTGCTACTGTTGCCAATTATTATTATTCGACAGAATTATTGGATACTTGGTGATTGGACCATGACAGCAAAACACTAGATTTTGACTCTGGTATTTGAGAAATCAACCCTTAGCACAGTTAATAAGTGCTTCATTCTAAAGCCAAGTCATACTAGGTCCAAGCGTAAAAATGAATTGACATTGAACTAAGAAAGGGGAGGCTTGTTGGCATGGGCCACCGTTTTTTTGCTCGAAAATTGAAACTCAAGAAACGTTTCGTGTCGTAGGCCTCGGAAAATCTCTCACAAACAATTTTAAACCGTTTAAAAGATCAATTCGTTTCTCATAACATTCAAGAACTCACACCCTTAGACCCTCACATCCGTAGGCCTTAGAACCCTCAGATCCACATACCCTTACAATCAAAATTGTTTCTCCGCAAGGTCAATATAATGTGGAATTGTCAGGCGTCGTTTCTCGAGTGGCAGCGTCGCGGCGCTCGGCGTCGCCTACATAGACCGTCGAGCGTCGGCTGCAGCGTTAGTGTTCAGTCGACGCACGGCTTCCGACGCTGGCAGTCCGACGCTCACATACCGACGTCGCTCGTTTTCGACGGCGCCCCTTAGCCCGCTAAAACTCGTCGCGACGCCTACCGGCACGCCCTAAGGGCAGACGACCCGGTTCAACGCCGGACAGTCTCAAATGTGATCAGACTCGACGAAATGATTGTTAGGTCCAAACAGTAGATATCGCGACTGGCTGCTTTTTACAAAGTTTTTTACGTTGGTTTTCAAATTCATGACAGTTGGCTGTAAGAGCATTTGAAATGTTTCAATTTTTAGTGTATGTTCTGTGTTAGACGTTGTGTTTGCTGGCATAACATTTTTCATTTAGAAAATGGTCAGAAATCCTACTTTGTGCTGTTGATCGTGAGTGACGGAAACCAGTAGCGTTCAGCTGAGTGCTTGCTTCTTAGGAACACTATTTTCTCGTCTGTACACCACACAGTAAAATACTTCAAAGTGAGCAATTTTGTTTAAATAAACTGAAAGTGTTGCTCTTTTAACGCTGTTTTATTGTCTCACTTAAAATATGCCATAAATTTGAACATAACAAAAAGCAGAAGACTCTAATAATATATCACGAAAGTTTCATCTCAGTGCTGCACTGGAATTCCAGAAGAAAACCGATGTGATATATAGTTGTACTCACACCCCTAAGTGGATAAAAGAAACTGTTGTATAATCTCTGCATTTTTCAAACTAAACACAAACTTTCAGTCAGCAAAAGGGTGCTTAATTTTTTTCGTACAACTTAAAAGCATCGTCATCATCACCTACTTCAACATCATACACTCTGGCGAAGGTAAGCAAGTGAATTTCAAGACAATTTCGTGCACGCAAATGCTAGTTTCAGCATGCTTGAACAGTGCAAGCCGAGATGATGGGACATTAGCCGTCGTCCCTACACAGACCATTAAGCCGCACAGATTATTACAAGCAATTTTACAAACGCTTCATTCGACGAAATTCAGCAAATGAAACTATTTTACATAAGTTTACATTTAAACAGAAAATTATTAGAAACGACAAAGCAATATTAGAACAACTGTTATCGATATCGTTTAAATTATCGATTTGAAACAAATTTTGAATTATAAAAAGAATGGATTATTGTACCGGCATGGCGATGACGAAAAAGCAGTCATCTCTCTTGTTTAAACTAAGCTTTCTTACATTTTTTTTCTTCACTACTAGCACAATTTCGTATTCAAGTCGTTCATACACCCATCTCAAAGTTATGCTAATGCTCAAAGCGAGAGTAACTCGCGACTCAGGTTATGAATTTGCTCTCTTGATTTCCTCGCATTCTAGCGGATGATAATGCTCTATCTTCTAGCTCTCTTCGACCTTTTTTTCTGTGTGTTGTTACCAGTCCGTTCTTGATCTGCACGACTTGCACCTCTCTCCGCCCGTACCAATTGCATTTCGAGCCGGGGTACAAAAATAAAAGCGCGCTCGTTGCAGCAATAAAATTTCAAGTCGCATATAAATGAAACATCCCAGTTCCTTCCATTTTCAACCTTTATAGCAGAATGTAAAATGCTCTTTTATAGTCATTGAGTGTGTAATTGTGGTAAGATGCAATCTCAACTGCAGGCAACGAGATGTCCAATAAAATCACCCCATTACTGGACTTTTGCCCTTGATGTTGGCCCACAACTATAAACTTGGTAGACAGTTAAAGCTAGAATCAGCATTATTCAGCTACTTTCTTTTTAACGGCTTCATTTCCATATGTAAAAGTCTCTTAACTCAGTCTTCAAGATGAAACCATTTTTGTTCCAGTATTATAATAATCTCTAGTTTTGCAACACTAACGTAACAGTAACGATAGTTGTTCCTTGAAATGTGAATCGAACTTATAGGAAAAGCTCCCACACACTTCTAGCACCCCCTACAACACCCTTACATCTCCCATTCGGAACTAGAAGGCGGGAAATTGAATTCTTGTGTCTGCTCCCACGATAAAATGTAAAATGTCATAGGGACTTCATAAAAATAATGCCATCTCGAAAATTTCACGTTTATTTTTTTTCCTTGCTCTAGCCACTTGAGCAAAATTGCATTCTGTTGTACATGTTCCTCCCTACGACACTCGCTGCCTTCCTTGTGCCCCTCCCTGCTACCTACCCCCGAAGCAATTAAGGAACGGGTTCACTTCATCCAACGTCTTCAACTTGCAGCGAAATGCGTCGCTATTCGTGGGCTTCAAACTCTGGGCACGAGCGTGCTCAATACAAATTTGATTTCAAATACTATCCGTTTATATTTAAAATACTAGCAGTTACAATTGCTTTACATATGAAACGAAAACATACCTTGAAATTGTATTATCATTGTGGTGAAAAAACAAATAAAATAAAAATACATTTACGTCTACATCAAAAAGCATGGCTTAAAGCAATTTGAATGTGAGTAGACGATTAACATTTTGTACATGTTATTTGCCGCCCAGCGAATATCGTGTCCAACCTATTTCAGTACCATTTATTAATTAATTTTACCCGGACGTAAAATGTAAATACCGTAATCCGCAACAGAGTATTCTTTAAACTATGGTTGCCTGCTTTTCATTGTATTTGGGAGAAAAAAAAAAAACTACAACAACCAAGTTAATGTTTCTTTCGTTATGCACACAGCAAAACCAACGTGAATAAAACACATGATGCGTGAAGTTTTATTTTCATTGAAATTTGCATAGGTAATGATGCAAAGCTAAGTAGACTCTAGCAGTGCTATGATACGACCGTCTGTGTCTTGCACTTGTTATACAAGCGCCGACCGCGACTGCATTATTCATAATTCAAATAACACCACCCGCACTTGCACTGTGTCGAGATATGAGGGGGGGGGGGGGGGGGGGAGAAGGGGCAGCGCCCAAGCCACACGGAATAATTTCCAAAAACAGCCCCTGCGATTTCTTATCGTAGCAACTTTTTTCTTTATGATTACCATTGTCTTGAATCCTCGTATACCACGCGATAGCTTCAGGTCTTGTATCCCACATTGGCGGTAATCTCATTCCATGACGATTCACGTCGCCGGGGAAAGCTGCGAACAAAACCATGCCACGTCAGGCATTCCACATTCACATGGATTCGGAAGGCGTTCCACACGATTCAATAATACATATTCAGCATAAACGGTTGATTATATTCGTCTGTCATACGAAAATCAAGTAAACTGAAGCACCCATGAACTGTGAATCGCATTATAAAATAGAGTATTCATGTTTCTCGTCTCCGGTTTCACAATACACCTTTGCGTGTATATTATGCCTCCTAGAAATGCTCCTAGCTTTCCATGTCGCCCCTTACACTCCCGCGTACCCTCTTCATCGAAATCTCACGCGAAACTTGTTTGCCTCTCTCACCCAATTGAAATAATTACAACTCTCTGCATACAGTGTCAAAATGTTGAGTCAGACAGCCAGACCGTAATGTTACGTCACGAGGAGATACCGTTGACGGAAACGTCCAGACAAAAGAGCGGGACTGTAGGGATGGCCGCCCCCCGATGTAGACACTGTGTGTTTCAGAGTTTAACAATAGCCGAGCCGTCACTTTTCGTGTCAGATGTTGCATAATGCAATACCGAACAAGAGGAAGACGTTAGACGTAAGATTGCATCAAGGCTGACACGAACCTTTCGTCGTGATGAACGAGAAAACGCGGTTCAAGCTGGGATTTCCAGTGGAGGCGTCGAGTAGATGGAGGTGCCTTGTTGGTGGATGCGCAATTTTTTTTTTAAGGTCACATTTTATTTATTTTCCGTTTCATCTTTCGTTTATTTTTGGTATGGTTACTATATTTGAGGGAATTCACTGCCAAGAACAATCCGTTTTCATGACTGAAGAAGTTTCTTGTTCACGTCACTTGACAATATACCGCAAGGCATGCATATTTCTTTGTAGTTGCGACTTGTGTGAATCTCAAGCACAGGCTCATCTCTTCAGAATGATGTAAGTAATACGCTTGCCTGACCAAAGGCTCAAATCTAGACGCACAACTACTTTGAACTCGAGCACCGAGAACAGGGGGCGGCTAGGTTGGGGTATGCTACCACCGGGAAACGAAAGAGAGAATTAGTCGGTGTGGTTTTGAGCTACTTCCCTCCGAGGCACGTATTTCGAAATAAACTCCGTCGACTGAGAGTCCAAAACACATCCATGACGTTCACTTCTTGTGTACGATTTCCCTCGCTTTTTTCTTCTAATCCAAATTTTATTTTACTTCTTGCGTGTCCTTTGTGCATTCACTTTGGTAGCCCACCATTGTCCTTCCACTTTGTTCTCTGCGTTTACAAGAAGCCCCCTCCCCCCTCTCCTTGGTAATAATCCCGTGCGAGAAGAGACTGCACTTTATTGGGCAACAGCCCTTTGTTAGTCGTATTGGTTTACGTTGTTTTTGTGGTGCTTTACGTAGGTTCTAAATACAACATTTCATTGTGCTTCATTTAATTAAATCCGGATTTTCGTTGGAGAATGCGATCGTCTCGAGTCCAAGTCCTGCGTCCCCTAGCGCCGGGACGCCGCGAAGACGAGCGTCGCGGCGTCGGCAACAGCGTCCCATTGCTCTTCTGCAAGAGGCAGCAATGCTTTCACCCCACTCCCTTACGATTCACCTAACCCAGAACAATCTAACGCATATGTAATTAAACTTGACTTAAATGGGGAATTGCAGGTGTACTAACTACAAAATACATTTACAAATGTGTCGCGAGCGTCCATAGTTTGTGGCAGTGTTGAAAAGAACGCCCGTTATTCTTCGCTAGTCGATGCAATCGATGTTTCAATGAATTAACAATTCTTTCTCTCGTGATTAATATCCCAGCAGCGTGTTTTTTTTTTTTTTTTTTTTTTTTTCTGCGAGCAAGCAAAGCGGGTAAGCAAAGTTTCAGTGCTGCTGGAATGTTTACACATTCAGGTACTGCAGACGTCTCAGCATCATCTTTTATTAATAGTTTTATGCATCCAGTGCGGACAGAACTGAGCGATGAATTCAATTCGAGATTCCAGCGCTCCGAGAAGTTATTTTGTGTGTGTGTCTACACCTTTAATAGAAAAGCGAGCAGAAAAACGCATTTTTATTACTCGAGACGTGTGAGCTGGGAGAAAGTCATTTGCAGTTGCTCGACTAGAAGCTTGTAGCTGGAAGGTTGAACCCCGAAGCTTGACTGGCGGCTTCGCTTCGTGTCATATCAATCAGCGATCCAAGCAGCTAACAGTGCCAACAATATTTATGCATGCTTACAAACCCACTCGCGACTCTCGACTGACGCTGAAATATAACATTACATTTTTAGTGAAATGAGAAAATCGTAAAAAGTGAAATCTAGCATGCAGCAACGAGTGAATAGAGGCTTTTCAATTTACGCGTTTCTTATCCGCTAGATTTGAAAGTTTCCCCGCGAGCGGGTACTATAGGTGCGTAGATGCGTAGCTGTAAGTTAGATGTAAATGAAATCCGAGCACGTCAGCTACATGCGTGAGTTCATCTTAATGTGATGCTGTGGCCCGCGTTATTTCCTACTGTGGTTGCGGGCAGTGGGGTAGACTAGGGTGCGTGGCGTACGTTAGCGCAAGAAAATACTTATATGTCCTATTCAATTATTTATTACACGAACCGAAAAAGGTCAGTTTCAAAACCTTTCCGCACTATTTTTTCAAATAAAATCCTTTTATCTGTTGGTGTATTTATATGCAATCACTTAAGCTGTTTAAAACGACAGCAGCTCTATTTTCAGCAGTGAAATACAGAATCACTGGTTTATTTGGTCATTTTCTAAACTGTTGATGAACGTACCGTACAGAATGCACCTAGTTCAATTCCACTAGTTCTGAGAGCTCTTATTCCCTGATTAAACGTCCCAGGAAACTAGAACTACAATCCGACTATCTCCTATTTGAAATAATTCCTTTTTCTACCTTTCAATACTCACTTTAGACTCTGTTTTCCACTTTTCTTTGGATAACATCCTACTCACCCATTGTCTCCGATTTAAAAAATGTTTCAGAGAACTCAAAACTCTGCGTACACCACTGGTGTACCCACCCAAAGCCACCCGCACGCAACACTCTGTATCGCGTAGTCTCGTCCTTGCAGGGGTGTATGAGACCCGACTCTCTAATGTTCTGTCAACTCCACGGCGTCGGCTACACATTTTCTGCTCTGTTTGTCCCGGAGGTCTCTTCCACGACTGCTGGGCCGCAGTGTTGCATACCAGACGTAAGGAAGTCCCCGGCTTGACATTTATTTGTCCCTTAGCCCCGTCGCGCAGCCCAAAAGCCAAAGCTGCGACGCCCGCACTGCATACTTTAACTAATGTATTAGCTAGTGCAAGAAACCTGCGATACACTGTCTGTGTTATAATACATGATGGGTATGGCGGCATCGGCAATGACTAGCCGATGTCATGGGTTATTCATCAGATGAAAGCTGTTTGTTCTGGATGCTGCGTTACCTGTCATATAAATAGCACAGGTATTGACGGTGTTGCTAAAGGGTCGAAGGACTGAGCGTTGGGAAAGGTCAAGCAAAATAAAGTTGGGGGAAAAAGCTTCGTTGTTGTCCAAAATACATGAAATATTGAAGACGTGACTAGCGATAAAAGTTGGAGATTCAAGTGGGCGTGATTTTATTTTCATTTATCAGAACACAATTCAAATATTTGTCCAACTCTTCAGTAAAAATCTCACTAATTGACGATCTGTGAAATCCGAGGAAGTTTTTAAATCACCTGCTCGTAATTATTCAAATCAAGCGAAGCACTTTTCTCGATTCGTTGACTCCATTAAAAGGAGAGTTGAAGACCTCATCGAAGTTATTTTCCAAACACTTCTTGACTTTGTTTGAAATATGCCGTTATTCTAAGCGTCATTAACAAGTTTGCGAAACATTTCTTTCATAGAACGCTTTTAGTCGAATTGACTTCTTCGGGCATGTTTAACGACAAGTATTGGAGTTTTTCCGGGAAAGTTGGAGCGCTACCGGTTGTACACGAAAAGAAAAGCAGCCAGCTTCAAAAGGCTGTCGTTTTTTGATAATCATTTAATACTTTCAAACACCGGCGCGAATGACCAAAATTTCTATCGCCTATAATAAACCATACTCACATGCCACTATCGCCGAAGGCATCATTCACTCCAAAATGACTTTGTCTCCTTTTCACCATGTATACCCGTAAAGTGATATCTCTTCTTCCCATTCGATGCGTTTTCTTTAGAGAGGGCTAGAAAAGGATTCTGCGGACCACATTTTACCCATTTCCATAGCATATAAACCATGGCCCATGGTGTGGTAGAACAGGGAACGAACTGCAATCTGTTTCGACGACTTGGCACGAGAGAAAAATGGTGGACATCCGCATAAACCAGCCAACTCGCTTTATTTTGGCGAAGCTCTTTTTAGTATTATGCCTTGTTGCAAAAATATAGTGCGCAAAAAAAAGCAAGGCGACGATACAATAGGGAAAAGATGAAGCGACAAAGTTGGGAGTGAAAGTGTATTGTTTTACCTCAAGCATATTCCTGCACACAATTGTTTCTTCCTTCCTTGACTCAGCTTATAGTCAATTCTATTGAACAAGAAAAGTATTTAAAAGTTATATTTGTATGTAAATCGGCCCTTTAAGCAAACATTTTGAAAACAATGTTCATTAACACAACAAATTGAAATTTATGCGATGTCTTTCTTTCGTTCAACGAACGCTTTAAATGCAACGAGCCTAATAAAATACTAATCCATTTGTTTACCAAGCGTAACAAACACCCAATTCACATTTAAATTCGGCAACAAATGTCCTGCTGAACGACCCCTGCAGTGCGTACTGCGTATGCCGTATTCCAACGGCCATCACTGCAATTACCCACCCGTCAAGAGCGCAGCGTAACACTTACAACATCGACTGCACCATGACAATAACCCTTCAAATCGATTATTAATCAGTTGGGTATTGAAAGGGTGTGCATAAATAATAACTCTGCCTCACAATGTAAATTGACACGGACCTACACCCAATTAGCTTGCTCCATCGGACTATATCATCACTCTTGTTCGATACTGACGCCGAACCCAAGCGACTCACAGATAGAAAGCTACTTTCTCTCGGTCGCTACTCTCGCGTCGGCACCGAATAAAGCGTGCACTTTTCTGTTTACGTGCGAACGCGTGTGATTGATATCGACGGACATGGGGGCTGCCTGTGTGTCTCTTCTTGAAACAGAGAAGAAACTCCTGTAATGGCGAATGTAGACAATAGGATGAGATGAGAAAACCGTTAACCGATAATGATGTTCGCGTTGGGTTAGCTTGGGGAAGCTTTGGAGTTATCTATTATTCTATTGAAAGGGTTGTAAAGAAATTTTGTTTGTTTCTTCTTGTGGTGTGAAACCATGCGTTTCATGCTGAGTAAAGTTTCATTGAAAAGAAGAGACGCAATTCTCATTAGAGCTCAATACAACATAATTTCAATTATCCATTAGTTTGAGTGGAAATATAGTAGAAAGTTTTAATCCGGTTAGATAACTAACAAGTTAAACGCAGTTAGATAATGGCTATGAAAACAGGCATGCTTAAATTATGTGGAATATTTCCACTTTACAAGCGAAGTACTAAAAAAGTTGATGATGAAAATAATTTCCCAACTTTGTCCAAGAAAATCTGGGCGAGCTAAAAGCTGAAAGCATCAACAAAAAAGAAAATCTACGCGACAATTTTGAACCCATGGGCGTCACCAATCTCCAATGAACATACATGGACATCATGCACGCTCGCTGTTAGATATTTCCACTGAACTGGATTATTCCCCTGTCAAAGGTGATGTCGCGTTCTGTTCCACGCGACGCGGCTGACTCGAGCGACTGGATCAGGGGACAGGACACGGAGTTTTGACATCTCAATGGGTGAGCTCAATGATAGGGACGCCGTGCATAAATGTCGGGTGGGGTAACAAGTGTCATGGTCATGGGGCGTAGAAAGTGTTCGGATTGGCAAAGCGCTCAGGTGTTCGGGTAGACAGTAGTGATAGGGAAGGCAGCGAGAGGGAGAGTATGTGGACGCCATGTTTGGCTAGAGGTTGACATGACAGAATTTTTGAAATTTTAGGGTAGTTAATAGAATTAAAATTTAGATTTTCAGTTTGCATACCGTGCCTGTTAGTTTGTATAAACGAAGCATACATTCTCCGTCCATTTAAACTATAGTACTACATATCAATTATATTTAAAAAAAAAGAACACTCTAAAAATTCCATTGTTAGATTGGCAGTCTTGTGTTTTTTTTCCACTTACCAATAGCTGAACATATGTTTTTCAATTTCGGTAAACCAATTCTAGGAATCTTTTTCTTATGTGATTGTTAAACAGAGCTTGGATATCGATTTTTTTTCTATTGCTCTTACTAACATACAAGCTCCCACTCTCCCACTCTTGCTTTTGGCTCTCTTATGTCGTAGAAAGTGAGAAAAATCAACCCGGAAAAGGTGTTTCGCGAAAACAAAATAACGAGTACAGAATTCGGTGCTCATCAGTGAGAAAGTGGGGCGCGAGTTTGTGATGGCACTGCGTCGTTGGGGGTGAAGTTCGGCTAATCCGATGCAATCTGGAGCGAGAAGTGTGAATTTTTGCAAAAGGGCAGAACGCGCTCGCGTGTCTTGGAGCATTTTCGTTTAAGAAATGCGTTAGATTAAATGGAAATTGCTCGGAATTGTACTTCCAGCGAAACGACAGCTAAAACAAGTATTTAGTGAGACTTTTGCATCACCGAAATGGGACACCGTGAAATGAAAATGGAACCACTTTGAAAAAATTATTTTCTTTATCTTTGATTCACTCATTTTACTCGATTAGTAATCTTAATATTTCAATTATTTTTAAAGCTCTCTTGTGGTGAGTGCCACTAATGCTTAAAGCCGGCACCTCCACCGCCACAAAAATAAGCATTTTTTGGAATCTACACCTCTAGAAAAATTGCTTAGCGTCTAAAAAACCCTCTAGTATTCATTCACCCACTCTTTATTACTCGAATATATTCCGGTCATAAACTTTCACAGCCTGGAAGCAGCTTCAGCGACTTCTTCACTCGGTATACAATTGTACGACGTACTGCAACGTTCTGAGCTAAATCAAACTCAATTCTTCCCGTCGTTTTTGCAAGGTGTCTGCTTTGACAGAAAGACACACAGTGGCAGAAGATACTTCCATAAAATAGGTTCATGATTCAATTGCCAGGTTCTCAGGAAATTCTTCTCATGATATGTCCAAACAGAAATAACTAGACCCACAACACCGATGAAATTTAGGTCGATGGCGTAATTCTTTTGGGTGAAATGGATAAAGACAAACTCAAATCCTTCCTAAAAATAAATCCGTCCAACATTTGTCTTTGTTAGTTATAACTTTTATTCAGCGGTTGACATCGAGCAGCATTATGACCCCCTTACTGCAATGAAACCGCAATCGTAAGTAAAATAAATGCCATGCTGTGATCCATTGGAAGGAAATCGACTTATCTTAGCAAACTAGGTCAGAGCAACCGAGAAATTCCTCCGACAAGTCAAGTTTCACCATGGAAAGCATATTTATTGATTTGGTAGATGTCATCTATCGACCAATTCCCTTTCGGCTTCCTGTTACCTACTTTATCTTCACTAGATTCGTTCTCTTGGGCGAAGTTCTGGTAACGGTTATCCGCCCAAACATTTCTGTCCCCGGATCATTTCGTGTGGTGAACTTCAGTCGCCAAGATGGAATAATTTGAATAAGAAGGCAAAACGTTGGCATCGTCACTTTCCATAACTCTCACTGATAACAGTGTTCTTAGGAGAAAATAAATTGCAATACTTTTATTATCGATTCACTTTAAAAATTTTCACAATCAAGCGTGCTCAATGCTTTATAAGTTGACAGCACCACCAACAATGACAATAAAAAAAAACAACTTGATTAAATTTACCTTTTCCTTCTCGTACCGCAACGATCAATTTACGTTCAACCCTTCCTGTTCTTAAATGTTTAAGTTATTCTCGTGGCTGGTGAATAATTTCTCCTTCTCTGGGTACTTGATGAATGGCTGCGTCACTCTGTAACTTGCAGACAGATTTGCTGGCTAAACTCTCACCTCGTCCCGTGCGATTCCATTTCAGTGTTTTTTTGTGTGCATCAGAATTTCTAAAAAAATCTGATTTATAGCGTGATTTTGCAGCTAAGCCTCCATGACCTGCAATCGAGATTCAACGTTGTGCGAGTGAAGGGTGGGGGGGGGGGGGGGGGGGGAAGAGGATTTCAATCCTACTGCCTAATTCCTTGACGGGAATTCAACGAAAGTACTTTTTAACCAAAATTAAATCATTTTTTGTTTATAGAAAATATCCACAGTGATTTTAGACACATTTTCCATTCATTTTTTTGGCGCTAACATTATCGTTAGAATTCTAGAATTAGAATATGTTTTCGATAAATAATTAACCAAACAACAGGGTTCTTTTCTCCAAATATTTTCTCCTATTGCCAAAATAAACCCCCAAAGTGCATGCAAAGCATATTTTTTTCCATCCTTTTTCACAACATACTCGATGATTACAATTCTTACCTTGAGAGTCATAATACCCATCAAAAGTTTGATATATTTTCTGACTTTTTCATTCAAATTTTTTTAATTAGTTAGAGGATCTAAATTATCTAATTAGGGTGAAGCCTGCAGGTTAAAAAAAAGTTTGGAAATCCAAGTTCGGATCAAGTAAACAAATAAAAAGAAAACTGTAGGAATCTATTTAATTTTACAAATTTAAACAAATTTAAAAAACCAATCCACACTTGTCTAAAAATTTTCATGCAGTTATTAAAAAAAAAATCTTGAAAAAAACAGCAAACATATAAAATAATACAACCAGAATGGTTTAAAAGCAAGGGCGCAAACCACACCACTCCCATGCCCGTTCAATATCATACAAAATCCAACAGCAGTTGAGTTATTCAACTCAAAAATATCAACTGGAGTATTTATGAAGGGTAAAATATGTTTTCTGTATAAGAGTGTCCCATATGAAAAGCAATTTTTCAGCCCATACAACGAGCGAAATAACCATGTATTATTTTAGCTAGGTACCTTCCATTTTGTGCAAACAATAACAGAATGCATGTGTTCTCAGTGGCATATCTAGACAATGAACTAGTGACGAGGTGGGGTCGAACAGCTAAACACCTGCAGGCTTGGCTACATTCATTAACTCAATCACATGTGATTCGTTGAAACACCCCGGCTTTTTCAAAATAGCTGTCACTATTGATTTCACAAATTAAAAATATATTAACACTTAAAATAATTTTAAACTACCTTATGTACCAATTTTCTGAAGAAAACACTGTAAACGTGTTCCATCCTTGACAAAAATCACTAAAACAGAATGCGAATTTGGTCTTCTTCACTGTATTTATGAGCCATAGGGCATAGGAAATAATTAACCACTAATTTCTAGAATTTATTGTTTTTTATATAGCATCGATAGTGCTGATAGTGTAGTGGTGAAATTCAAACATGTATTTATATATTTAATTTGACACTAACATCTGTCACCACTACAAGGTTGTGAAAATGACCACAGTTACTCTAAGGTACTTTTTCTGGCTTCTACTAAGCGCTGCGATCGCCTAACCGCGGGTTGTTGAAATCCGAACAAAATCAGACACGAAATTTTCAACAAGCGTTCCCTCCTTTGCTGGCAGCCGAAGTTCCAGCCTCCATGAATACCACCTTGACTTCGATACTGACTTTGCCAATATGCTACATCACTGATATTACCGAAGTAAAGTCGTACATTTTTATAGCAACGAAAAATGTATCAGCTTTTTAATCCGCGCAATTGCGTTTCGATCTCATCAAATGATTATCTCCTCCCCCAGTTCGGTTTTTCAGACGTTATTTTCATGCCCAATTTATACGATCGTAATGTTAGAGACCTTCTGTTTCTTCTCAATCTCATTTTCGTCCTGTATCTTATATGAGATCTCCGGAAATTGTGAGAAACGTTAGCACGTCTTTTTCTCGACTTTCTCGGTCGTCAAGACATTCTTTTAAAGTCTCGACGAAAAGTTATGCAATAATAAATAGAATAAGAACCATTCAACTCGTAAGGTGTGGCTAATTTTTTTTTTGATAGCACCTTACTCGTAAATTCGTTGGTTAATACAAATTGTATTTATACTTTATGTACTTTATACAGAGTAAAAACGACCGTTGTCGTTCACGAATCACAATATTTTACATGCTATAAAAAAAAAACTTGACATTACTTTATGTCATTTCAGGTAACAAACAACGCTCGCAATTATTTTATGCAATCAATCAACAGTTCAGGTAGCTGCCGGTAGGTAATAAAGGTAACCTGCTAGATCGACCCTCGCGTGATGTTGTTCACTTTTGGAAATCTTGAACAACAAACATGCAAGGTAATTGAGATAATTGCTGTTAGCTTTGCCAGAAAATGATGCTCGTGTTCAGCAATACAAGCCCATACTGCCAGATTGGACAATGCGATAAGACATTTTGTGATATTCAATTACGATCGAGCACGTTTTTTTTTTAACAATGCCAACTAATTTAGGTAACACTTAAAAGTTGGTACGCGATTGAAATCGCAGGAGAAATGCAGTTTCTTGCGATTTAATCATACCTCGAGAACTATTCAATGACTAATTTCACTTCAAATCTCTTGAGAACTTTATTACAACTGACATTTCAAACTTGCAATTCTCGATTAAGTACTAGTAAATTAAATTGCAAATGTATGGTTAACTTTTCAAATAATGCTGGTGTTTTCATACTGATCGCTTGAACTTTTAAAGTCTAATTCAATTTGTTTCTAACTAGCATAAAACTTGCATTTAATCGATGGTCGTTTAAAAAAAGATCATCTCCACTCACAATATAACGTATTTTACCTGACGAAAATAAAGCTTACATATACGAAAATACCATGTGAACTAAGTTTTATAATAAAATAAATATCCTAATTGAACCTGACTTTCGTAATCTATCGGAACGCTAGAGGCAACATGTAAATCGACTTAAATTCAATTAATTTACATCACGAAGCATACTACAACTATATGCACTATTAATCTTATGAATATTAAACCCTCCTCAAACAAACCTCTCATTACAGCACAGTGGTGATAAAATGCTAGCTCGTTTTACAAAAACCAAAATTATTCAAATTGACCAATCAACCAACTGATTAGTAACGCAGATAATTTGCCAAGAAACTGTTTTCAACATAAATTTTAAGAACCCGTTTACGATTTATGCGGTGAATTACGCCCTGGTTACGACGACAACTCTGCTATCCATGGTCATACAAATTAGATATCACTTGTTTCCGAACATACCACATTTTACCCTTGCTCTTGCAAGCGACAGATATTATGGGCGTCCTGGCTGCACCGTCATTTCCCTTCTTCGTGAGAAGCAAAGGGTAGAGGAAGAGCGTTCTATGCAAGCAGAGAAGTTGCTGCAAATAGTTGAGCTGGAGGCTAAACATTCCTCAGAATGACAAAGCGGTCGCACCGACATAATAACTGCACAACTCACTAGAAAATGCTTTCCTTCCTCCATACGTTTATCACTTAATTCTGTGAATTTGGTCTTAGGACATTTTTGAATCGCTATTGCAAACAAACGACCAAAACATCAGCAGATTAAATTGGAAAATTATGGAAAGTATCTGTGTAAATAAACTAGTGACTGGCTCTAAAAACTCAAAAAGATACTTTTTCTATTGTGGTTTTTATGTTTACTTTCGATTTAAGTATTTTTGTTTAATTTTTATTTGAGTTTAATTCTCGAACACAAAACTGAGTTGAACGTTATATCGATATTCTATCATAAATAGTGTTTGTGGCTTACTTGAAATACCTTTGCCAATGTAAAAAAAACTCCGTGGTTCTATATTCAGTGACAAAGTAAAGAGTAAAATCACAACTTCACTTATCTTCTTTCTTGAACGGAAAGATTTTACCAATACTTAAAGTTTTCTGCAAGATTACCTTAACGAACGACCAATTTCAGAACTGATTAAAGAAATTCGTTATTTATTATTCCCCTTTGGATAATCCATGCTCAACGATCGTTATTGAACGAGAACTTAGATGCCTGAGAAACATCAGTTACCAAGGCATCCAATCTAAGACAATTATTCCTCTTCCTTCCCTGTTTCGTTCCTTCCTTTCCGTACCTTCCTAATGATTTCTTATGGCCTAATAATCTAGTTTGATTCTCCACAGACATGACCTTATTTTCTTACCAATATAAATCCCCTTCTTTAAATCCTGCATCAAAGTTTGTTATTTACAATTAAAATAGAAAGTCTAGTAGTGGTCAACATTGCATGTTCAGGTTTAGGCATCCAAGGTCAGTCATGCCATTACGTTCACTACCCGGGTTAGTTGTAATACTAATGGGTTCAGTACAGTTGCAGCCTCCGATGGCGACTGATCGTGGCACTGGAAAGCTACATACATGGACAACAAAATTGTTAGCAGCACAAACATTTTCAAAAGTGGAAGCGCCAAATTTTCTCTGCAGGCTGCGCTCATTTTAACTAAGCTCTAAACTCGTTGTCAAATCGATTATTTAAATAAGTGTCGTGTCTTACAAGTATTTTATTCCGTAATTGTATGATTTTGACATCTATTTTCAAAATAGTAGGACAAAATGGCAATGACAAACAAATTTCAAAGTGGAGGAGCCAAGTACGATCTGCGGGCTGCGTGTAGGTGTTAATCTTGTTAACGTCCAAATATGTTCACAAATCTTGTGTTTGATATGAGTGTAGTTTTCGACCGTTATTTCGTCATTGTGTGCTTTTGTCTTCTGCTTTCAACATGGTAAGGTAAGGATTTCTTCATTTACTGATGCAAAATAAATGTTCACATCAAAAACGCATCTAAAACCTATTCACAGATTAAAAATTAGCGTACAACCAAGGTTACACATTTCAGAAAGAAGGCAGCCAATATCATCAATATCTGATATCTTTCACGTGCGCCGCACGTATCCTGTTTACGACTGAGTTCGTGGTCTTGAATCAGTTTGTCTCGACACACTCGAGTCGACCAAGTTTCCCCAGATAAGAACGTGCCTTGGTTCGATTCCTGCTACTTATACACGACTAGCAACGTCTTTATTACCTAATTATGGGAAAACACATGACCGTGAAGACAAAGGGCCAATTCGATACCGCTAACATTCGCGAGGGGAACAAATCGAGATCGCATTTTGAATTAAATTACCGCGCGAATAGATTCCCAATTTGTGGGTCCGTGACGTTATTTCCCTGTTTTCCTTTGAGAGAGGGAAGACCCTATGTTTGAGTTTCAGGTTTGTAAATATTAGTTGAATTTTTTATACAGATAAACATCTTTATAGCCTACCTGGCTGAGGTTTCTTTTCCATTTTGCTACCAAGCCTGTCTATGTTTATTTTATTTCAATCTCAGAGTTTTTTTTATTTTATTTTGGTAGTCCTCATGGGAAAAAAAGTATTTGCACACCAATTTGATTTTGCTGGGACAAATTTTCATGGAAGAAATCCTCTGATAAGTTAAAAGTTTGTTGGCAATAATATGATTGATCTTCAATCGAACGAATATTGGTGTAGCAAAGTTGATCAATCGTGAAATCGCCACCGATTCGTGGTGCGAGAGTTACGCGGTGAAACTCACGTTGCCACCTATTTGGTATGTGGTAGTGCTATTCTTGATACTATGTTGAGAATGTGCACTTTTCTGTCCAACGACGGCCAAATTGCACTCAAACAATTTGAGCAATGACCTAAAAAAACTTCAGTGGTGCACTTAAGCAAGTTATAGAATTTCTCATAAATGCATTACATCGAAGTTGCGCTATACCTGTTTGTAAACAGAGATATAACGTCACTTACCTTTATATTATCTAACTATTCACAATCGTAAAACAGGTTGGTGATAAAAGTCTATTCGTGTTCATTATAAATTACCCACGATATAATTCACTCACTAGATTCTCACCGGTAGACTTCATAAAATGTCTCCTCATGAATTTTTTCATTATTGCTTTTCACGGCATTTCCACAATGGTTTACGCTTCCTCTTGTTTTCTTTATCCTTTCCATCCGGCAAAATGCTTGACTTGTTTTCCCGAGGCGGCGAGAAATTCCCACTATGCTGTTGTAAAAGCATTTCACCATCAATCGTCTGCCCGACGAGATTTCAAAGTTTTTCCATCTGCCAGTTTCGTTTCCGCCAATTTGAAAATCATGTGAAATTTTCGCATGTGTGAGTCTCTATTTGACATGAAAATGTCTCCTATAAGCCATTGGATGAACACAATTTCTTGTCTGGCTTCAGCGACTTTTCTTCCCCAAACCGTTTTTTTCTCACCGAAAGAAAATACACACAATCGGAGTGTACTGATTGTGAAGTTTTGTGGTCTTCCTCAACTTTCTTCGGTTATATAGCTGTAAAGCGTAAAATATATCTGGGGCTCGAAGTTTGTACCAGTCCATTAGTTGGTATCCCGATAAGTGCACTAATTAAGCCATCAAAACTATGCATAAACACTATTTTAAGGAAGCCAACTTTGCAGTTTACTGGTCGTTAAACAACGCCATAAACGAAGTGATTAATAACATGTCAGAAACCACGTCGTCAAACCTTAGCTCTTCCTATTAAGCCATCAATGCAGAACTTGCTACAATACCGTAGCCAATCATTCTTAGTTTATGTATTCCTATAAACATAAAGTATAATTTCTTGGGGGGTATTAAATAACCGTAATTTACTAGAATCAATTACTAGGTGGTTTACGGCAATGACTTTATCACTTGGTTTCTGCAATTGAAATGTTAAAATTTGATGTCTGTTGCTATCAACGGCACGCTAAACTGTATGTATTTTTTTTTTTCAATTTTAACCTCTGTGAACGCGAAATAATAACGTAACACGTAGCATAGGTAACGTAGTAAATGCAAAAAGCAAGCCACGCTGCTCACGTCGATGGTTAATGAGGTTAGATACCCATTTCTTTGCTAGCGTGGTTTGAGTTGACAAAACCTTCGAAATTCAACAAAATATTGTGATAAACAGCATGTCTATAAATATCTAGCAACACCAAATTATTAGTAGTACCTACTACCAACTAAATTGGGTTTATACGATAGGTAAGGTAGGGTTAGGGTTGGCAACCATAGACCCAATGATGATACTGCATAGGTATTCCTTGTTATGTAAACATCAACATGTTTAAATCTATATTGCAGCAAAGTAAGGTACAAGACTTTCGGAAGAGTCTGAAACAGTGTGCTAACCTTTTATGGTGAGCCTTTAATAAAACGGTTGCACGAAGAACAAAATGTGGGTGTTTCCTCACACAATCAGTACTAAAAAACACATAAATATTCGCAATTCTCTGAATGAGCCTACAAATGTTTACCCCGCCGTAAGTACAACTTTTTAAAATTCCGCCCATAAGGTTTAATCAGCACCAAAGTTTTATGTGCGCAATAATTGGAAAAAATGTTTATGCAGATGTAGCAAGTGTTTCTGACCAATAAAGTATCAGCTTGCACGTATTGTACTTAAAGCTCATCCCATAGAATGGCCGTACGTTTCATCCACGCTAGCCCTAAGCCACAAGAGTTATGTGTCGATATTGTTGAGTTTAGCGTGGACCCAAAAGCAGCACCGTAAGTTAATGTGTATTAAATGGATATCGGACTATGGACTCGTTTGGTATCGCTCGATGATGCGCGATATGATTCCCAAAAGGCCAGAGCAAATGTGGGCAGCTCCTTGATTAATGACTTTCGTCAAGGGAGGACACCCCTTTCATGAGGGCTGAACCAAAAACATTTATGAAGTATGAACCGTTGCATGCTCTGAATTACCTACTATGGTATGGTCGTATACTTACACGGCTCTAATGCTAAGCTGTCTTCGCAAAATGTAGCTGTCAAATAACCGTTAAGCCATCGCAATCCTGATAACTAAACTTTTAAGACAATTCTCAGCCAAAAAAGCCCAAAAAATGGTTAAAAAAAATCGCGACTTTCGCATTGTTAACCATAATAAAGTGTCAAATTGCATTTTCCTTTGCAGTTAAGTCAGTCTGGTTCAATTTTGAATAAGAATCAACCATTGGAAAATAATCAAAATGGATGTAATCCAGCTAAAAGTGCATTTTACACTTTAAATGTGGGAAAATTCCACACAGCCAGACTCGGTGTTACCAATGGCAACCAAAAAAAAAGGCTTTTATTGTAGAGTTTTGTCAAAAAGGACAGTGGCAAGCGCCATCGTGTAGTACCTACCGTTACCACTTAATGTCGGCTCGTTAGCTTAGCAGAAAGTTTAACAATAGGGTTGGCCCTCTGACTATACCTATACACTCAATGGTATGGTTTTATACAAACGCTAGAAGTTTTGTGCTAAATGAGTTAGATTTATTTTCCTCGTTTCCATTAGAAGTATTTCCAAATTGAAAACAACATTTTAGTTTATGTGTGTCTTCCGTACAACCAATCAATGTCTAGGCAGAGTTTTTCGCACTCAACGTCTAATGGGATGTCCATAATATATTAATCAGGGACGCTTTATGTGCAAACTTTGGGCCTGCAAAGAAGTTGGTGTTCATAATTTATCTTGTAACTCATTGTCAGGAGAGATTAAAAACGGGATCCTTGTCTTAAAAAATTATGAATTGTGAAAGTTTCTTCTTTTTTCTTCGGAGAGGGCAGAGAAAGTCCCAAGATGCAAAACACACAACTCATAATTGTGTTGCGTTTAAGTCAGAATAAACTCGCTTTACTTTCTTAGAGTAATTTAACTCGGATTTCTCTGGTAGCATCTGCCAAGAAAAGTACATTTTCTAATCACATTCCACGGCACTTGAAAAATTCCAGAGCGTCCAGTTTTTTTATTATTAACATTTATTTCGACTCAAGGGAATATTTTTCATTGAAAATGAGGTCGATTCTGGTTTATGGTCGCCATTTAGAGATATTTTATCCAACGTTTTTATTACATTCAGCGCGTCCGTCCCGAGCTCATGCATTCAGCATGAAAATGTCAGCAGAAAGTAGCTTATGGCAAAATGTCCATCAAATATTCTTCTATAATCCATTTCACCCCTGGAAAAGTCACGTCCGGAGACATAGAGCTTGCCCGAGATGAAAAGAAATGTGAAATCTTCAAACATCATTTAATTTTCTTTTCTAGTTTCACCAAATTTCAACGATTAAGAGTTTTCTTACGTCCTCAAGCGATAATAACAAAATGCTAGAGACCGTCCCCAAAAAATGTATCATTTAGCATGAAAATTAAATCTGATGCTATAGAGCTTTTATATATCAACGAGGCGCCCAAACACCCGAACATACCTTCGTTCATCTGCGTTCTTTGTTCCCCATTTTACACCGAATTTGAATCTTTACATAGTTCCATTAATCTTATTGTGTGCTCGCGTTACATTTCCCAATTTTAATTTTACTTGCATATGCTACCGTTGATCCCATCTATTCTCTCCGCCACGTAAACTGTCATTTATACTTCCTTTTACAATTCGCGCGAGAAAAAAAAGAGATGACAAATATACCATCTTTGTTGCGAATTTTGCTGCGGTTTTCATGTAACGTCTTTCTTTCAAAATTGAATTTGCATAAAGTAATTCATTCAATAGATAATCGCATGCTGCACCAACCACAATAGCTTGTCAAAAACCATTGTTGTGGTATGCCAACCATCTCCTCGCCCTACATTCGCACCCCAGGCAATTTACTTTGAAAGTAATATGGGTCAGTACACTGCATCTTCATAATATTTCCTTGCCAGTTCTCAATCTTACTCAGATATTGCATTCAGAGAATTCAATTATGTGACCTCTGGTCCAGCTCGTCGAGCTGTCGACACTGCGAGACGCCTGAATCCATTTCACCGTCGGATTGTTATTGATACGATCTTGTCAGACGATCGTAATAATATCTTCTGCTCTTCAAAATCTTCAAGAGAAGATATTTTTGAAACCATTCTTGTAGACATTCATCTAGCATTCGATAACATTTTCTGTCAAGATAGATTAAGGTTCAAATCAACCCCCCCACTTAAATGTAAACGTTAGAAGGCATCATTCTTTTCGAGGCATCAGATAGAATGAAAACGGGTGAACTTGAGTTGAAGAGGACTGACATTGATCTAGCGACTTGACTTGGTTTCTTGCTAAATCTCAAACAATGCGACTATCATTTACGTGGTAAAGAAGAGCTTGCATAAAAATACATCACATTTAAATAAATTATGAAATCGCATTTCCGCAAACATTTAGTGACACGTTTTCCGCATTAATTTACTGGTTTTCCTTTCCGCCAACCGCGAACCGAGATATTTAAATCCTACCCAGCGAAATCTCGAGCGTCGAGTCTATGATGATTAAAAGTGACGCGGCGATCCAGCGTAGGGTGCGACGCCGACGCCGACGCCGAGTACGACGACGGTCACATCTCGTTGGCGTCTCGACGCCTTGTGCCAACGGAGGGCTGCGAGCTGCACGTACCGGCGCTAAAACCGGAGAGCTTTTACGACAAATATTTCGCAAACTTCGTTATTTTTTTAAAGTATTGTGTCACATTTTCATTTGCGATAAAAATTATGGTTGGTTAAAGAAGTTGGCGATGTTGAGCCCATTTAGTTGTTGACTGCCGCTTCTGATGAGAACTCGGTGAAGCGACAAAACACCAATGCACACAAGTGAAAGTGAACACCCACCGAATTCTACTGCGAGCTAGAGCACCAAAATAGCGAGTACACTGCGGGCTGGTGATTTATAATAACCAAACGATTTTTAATCACTCAACAATTTCGGATTTCAAATTTTCAATTATCTTTGCCGGCAACCTCGCAATTACGAATCGGACGGTCAAATCTAATTGTTACAATTTCCTGATCAAATCACCAACGCAATTAACCTAAAAGTATAATCATCTACGTTACCAGATAACTACAAACAGATAAATTCTAGCGAAATGGCGTCCGCTGAAAGGAGAATTAATTACAGGCCGGATTTAATTGTAAGGCATTGGCGATTTGGTACTGTGATTAACTAGTGAATAATAGAACATGCAAAGAGCTTGGAATAAACGGTTTTACATGCAGTCAAGCTTCATTCCAGATTGAGAACCAAAAAGTACTTTAATTTTTACCTGTCAATGAGGTGCTTAAAATTAAATTAAAATTAAATATTTATTTTAAAACTTTCGTTGAAAACATAAGTATGCGGTATGACCCTTGTGTCAATGGATTTTCTCTTCTGCGAAGAGGAGTTCCCATTTAGAGTTTGACCTTGTTCGCTGCTCTAAGGAAAATAAATGTAATGTCAATAACGGGCTTCCAATGAGTCTGGGAAATTGTACTGTCAACGCAGTCTGGCCTAGGAAAATTCTGAGCGCCAGGAAATTACTCTTCTAGCAAAAAAATTGAATCGTGAAACAGAAGAAAAAAATAACTAGGTCTATATAAAGTATTATATAATTGTGCGTGCCATTCTTTGGCAGGCTGAACGAATTTCACAATAGATTTTCTGTATTTGTGAACGATTTCCAACTGGGTGGGGAGGGAAGTGTAATTATATCGGAGTATGAAATGCGCAAGCTGTTTTTCTATAATACTCACGGATATCGGGGTAGCATTTGTATTTTCCCATTAAGAAGCGAACTAAGATTCAATGGATTACAAAGAGAATGTTCATTTCTAAAAAAAAAAAATCGTACGATCACTAGACCAAGCCCTTTCTCTTTATTATCTCCTTTTGCAAAAAAAAATCTTGACAAAGAAATTCTTTAATACGCATTTTTTGCACAAATCAAACGAGAAAATTTCTACCTTTTTTTTTCAAACAAAGACGTTTGATTGGGACGTGAAAAATTCGTATTCAATTCGCGAGTACAATCAGGGGTTGATTATTTTCTTTAAATTTTGATTGCGATTTTTTATTCCGAACCTTTTTGAAACGTGGCAGCTCGATAGTACTCGTAAGATTTCAGACATTCGTTTTCTTCGCGAAATCAGTTTTTACGTTTTCATCAAGACATTGCTGGTCGCTGCTGGTCGAAAATTATCGGCGACAGTACAGTGAGACGGAAGCAAACATTCTCGAATCATCGGTCAGATTTGCACGTAATTGTTTTCAGCATTGTTTTAAGCAAACATAAAGTTAGTAGTTAGCAAATTGAGTGATTAAGAAATGTGGCATTATCGAATGTGCTAAAATAAACCACGTGTCCACTGTGATCTCATAATATTTATGAAGAATTATTAACATTTTATTAATTAATTAAATCATGCCAAAAGATCTTGAAAATCATGAAAATAATGGTTAGAGTTTTTAAAAATTCTAATTAGGTGGTATGTTGTCTTTTTTTCTATCATAAACTTATCTTTAGCATTAACCTGAATACTTAACAAGTTTCCCAAGTTTCTTTGGTTCTAATTATATTTCTCAAACAGCATAGAGAATCTATTATCACAGAATCGCTGCTAAACTTGTACACAGACAGACAATTAGAACTTTAGTTCAAATTATTCTAGTTTTAAAACGACCCGTCATTCAATGCGGCGCCTCCACCGCAGCGCCTCCACCGTGGTACCTCCACCACGGCGCCTCCACCACGGCGCCTCAACCCACGGCGTCCAGAAGTTCCCTGACAAGTGACCTCCAGAGATTTACCTTAAAAGTTATGCAATGTATTATGATCGATTTACCATGTCGTATCGTCTCGTCGGCACTTTACTAAAGTGTAGCTAGCTCGAGACTGGCGCTTGCATAAATGAGTCCATATAGAGTAATCGACAAGTACAGCACAAGGAGCGAAGATGAACATCGAAGGAAGAATATTATAAAGATGCAAAGGAGCAGTTAGCCTGTACAGACTTTCCTGGGTGAGACTTTACAGTAGGGAGAATACTACACCGGTTATAAAAGGTTAACCCTGTAGAGAATCGCGGTTAAGGGCGTCGGAAATAAGTAAATTTGGTTTCCTACCCACCCTCGACTAATATCCTACCCTGCTTTGCTTTAGTGTATTTCCGTTCCGCGAATTGCAGTCCATCATCCCTCGCCAGGGAGCGTGACTAGAAAGCTTAAAGCGTTTGGGGTCTTCCTACGGAGGTACCTTGAGCCCCCTGCTTTATTTTTAAGAATCCCTTCTAAGGGTGTTACTCGGATGCTACCGCTGGCTTAGTTATGGCATAAACATCCTTTGCAACTTTGGTTTGGTGACATCGCGGGCTATGTCATAGTCAGTAAATGAAAGGACATACGTCGGTCGATTGAATTTACCTTGCCGATATCTAATAAGTTTTTCTAGCTAAATTATGCATATTTTAAAGCATGTGACAAATTCATTACATAAAAACCTGACGTCGTAGTTGGCAAACTAGGAAAGTTTTCGAGGATCGCGAATATGGGTGGCCAATATATTCACCGATTATCCTGACACAGGAAAAATGCGCGCGGGAAATACAATCAAAGTTGCCGCCGTCTTCCGTGTGCAGCGCTAGGTAGGTATATATAGGTATCATACTTATGCCCCGGGTAATATCCTAACTTCCTGCTCGCTGCGTATAATAACATCCTGTCTAAAACTTAGTTACCTTCAATCATTCTTCAGCGAACGCCGCGAGCGAGCTAGTTGAGTCACTCGCGAATCTAGAGATAAGAAAAGAAACTCGTGGGCACAATTTACTGTAATTGCACCTGCATAATTAGAATGTCGTCGTTTCGGTTCGGTATGGTTCGGTTTTCTTCGCTTGCATCATATGCCGATGTGCGATTTTAATCAAATAAATAGAGCGCATTCACTAGCTCTCCATTTATGGGCTCCACATGAGATTCTGACAAAGGAAACTCGTTTTCTTTCGAGGAAACTCAAATAAAAGATAATCACTTCATAGTTTCGGTCTGATTTTTGATCCCAAGAAAATTGGGTTAGTGTTCTATTCGGTCAATTAATAGATTTTCGCTTCGCTATCACATTTGAAAGCAGTTACCGTAAGAAAATTACCAAGTAGAGCCAAAACGTTTCTAAATAGGAAGGTACCTGACACGCTAAAGCATCACAAGCTTTGATTCGCTCTCATAAAAAGCGAAATGACCACTTCAGCTGAGCATAAAATAAATCCATCGTAACTAAATAACAACATTTCATCTGGGAATTAGTATCTACACATTTCCATACCACCCTGTATATATTTATATATATGTATGTGTTTTTATACATGAATGGGTATAATCAAAGTCTAAAGGCAGCTAAAACCATCGGTCCCCACGACCCTGAGGTAGTATGAATGATCTCCTTGCCCTTATGTACACACGTAAATCACCGTTAATATCATGTGCGCGTCACATACGGCGTGCGTGCAAGCGTGCACACGCTCTGTCCCTGGACACTGTCGTGGATTAATCCAGCACCTGGCGTCGCGATGCCAGGCGTCGACCCAGCTCGGTGTGCCGGCCGGACCGATGTTTATTCAGAAAGCATTCGCCGGTCGTCCGTATCACATCCACTTACAAACAACGCGCACGCACAATGTGTTTGGGGACAAAAGTATTTACTAATTAATTGTGTTACGCGTTTGTGTTAGGGTGAGGCGTGAGTGCTCATATCGTGTCGTCTCGTTATGCCGAAATGAGTTCATTTTCATTAAAATACGTCCGAATTGAGATGTGAACTGGAAATGATGTTTACGAAAATGGCTTGAACGGTTGCCAGGAAAGATGTTTTGAAGAAGACAAGACACTTCCACAGAGTCGGAAGAGTCAACATGTTCCTCCGACAATTCTTCGCCTTGCAGTGCGTTTAAGTTATTCATGCAAATAAACACGATCTCTTAGATTGTATGGGCAATGAAAAAATATGGCATTCCACGAGAGGGAGACCGGGAGAAAAAACGCCTTACCGCGCTCAGCTATTTTGTATAAATCACATATTATTTTATGAACACATAAAGCTGGGAGACGTGAAACCGCAAATGTCGCAGAGCTACACCCTTGCCGAAACTTTGCAACAAATCTGCTCGACATCTACCACAAAAGCCTGTGGAATCAAGAAACATGTCCCAATTCCCTTTCGCCAGTTTGAAAAGCAGCACCGTAACCACTACTTAAGCTGAACACCACGCGTTTGCGACTAGCGGGCCACGGGCCGCATGCAAGGGTCAGAAAGTGTCACTAAGAACTGTCACCCAGACCTGATGGATCTACTCCCTTATAAACACTCTGGGAAAACTTAAAACGTAGCTTGAGACGCCGGGGACCGGGCATTTATCGCTACCCTCTCCGCTACATACGTGGCACAAGCAGCAGCTTTAATGACTCAAATATATCATGGCCATGCCCGGCGAGTTAGCAAAGTTATTACAGAAGCTCTGATGCGATAATATCTGTTATCGCTATCAGTGAAATCTAATCGCATAACGAGCACGACGCTCGGAATTACCGAACGACCTAACGGGTTGGGTAATTTGACACCGAGTCTAACTCTAAGTAATAAGGAATCGATACTAGCGACATTTTCCTACACGGTTTCCAAGCTTGGCGGAAACTGCCTTGCATCTCTGCATAACCTGCTTATTTAATGATTTCACAAAGCAGGTCGACGGGATACCTGTGTTCTGCATTAGTTGGTGTAATGTTTGGTGCTAGTTCCTTTTGCATAACAGTTTATGTTATATGCGTTTGAAATATTTACGAGGCGAATTGCTCTCCTGTGACGTATTAAACAGGAAGAAAACAGTGCCTGGAATACGAATCGGGTGTTGTTCGTTGTACGCCTTTGCGGCGTTGGCCGACTCGCGGTCCAGATGGAGGTGCCGGGTCCACGAGGCTTCTCTGCATTCCCACTGAGTACTTCATTATGTTTTAGAGGAGGAAGAGGCAAGGGAGAGGTTGCCATGGTATGCAAACATGAAGCCGAAAGCTTCAGGCAATTACACTGTCCTTCGTAGTTTTCTTAGAACGCCACACTTAAGGATATCCGCAATTATAAAGAAGGAAAATATATAAAAGCCAGGGCCCGTTACGAACGAGTTTACAGAACTTATGGTGCATAAGTCGCGAGGCGTCCCCCGACTCCCAACCCCCTCTGTCATCGAGAGTTATTTTTTATTTCCTTCCTGGAAAAAGTTTTAGTTTCTATTTATTTTTACTTTAGCCCGACATTATACGCGAAGAAAAAAACAACTTCGTTGAATTAATATCAATCGATTAGAACTGTCAGTTGCACCATTATTTTGACAAATAATAACAGAATAAACTCGGTGAAATAAATTCCAGACAGACTTGATGGAGTCTGTGGATCTAGTCTTCGTCGAGTAGCGTTCGCGTATCCGTTTTTTTTTTTATACACACCGTCGTCATTTTGGTTTCGTCGCGCCCGCTTTACGGGGTAGATCTCGACTGGAGTCGGAACGCGTTTTAGAAACCCACTTCGTCCCCGTTTCGAGTTCACGACCATGCCTGTCCTGTAACAGCGTAACTCTGAGTTTATGCCGCTCAGAGACAGCGCTCTGAAAAAGCATGAGCTTCCGCTAGGCTAGCCATCTAGGCTCGGCGTTCTCTGTATATAACGTAGGTCTGAGGAAAATCCGTGATATGCCTTTCCTTTCTCCGTCCCTCAGCAGAGCTTTGACCCCGAAATTAAATTACATAAATACACCCGAGTTAACCTACCGTAAACACAAAAAAAATTCAAGAGACAATTTTCAATTCACCATATTAAACCGAGGATATATTTTTCTTTAGTCAATACAAACATGCTATACCCATTTTCCGTCCGTGGGGATCGTTCTGTTATGTCTGACTGCGGCTACTCAGCAGGCTTCAATGCTCAGGAACGGTCAGGACTGAAACAACTCACCCATCCCCTTAATCTCATCTCCAAAGCAATTGCCAACGTTGCTGGCGCGACCGTAAAAGATTAGAAATTACAATAGCGACTCATTACGGAAACGAATTGAGTTGAACGCTTGCGAATGCCAATCGGTTGACCCGTCGGACTAGGCGGCGGTGGTCAGACAGATCTCCAGTTAACGTAGAGAACGAGAAATGAGAACCACATCGTGGTCAGTCGATACCAATTGCGTCAAGCCCGAGACCAGTGACTTGCTCCATTGCCGAATGCTTATTCTAATATTGATCAATTGCTCTTGCAAGAGACGCCAGTCAAATTCCCTCGGCACAGACACCAAATCTAGAAAACCAATCGAATCAAATTCTATTGAATAATTTGGTAAGCTCATTCTAGCCTTGTTTAAAAATGTATGAAGTTATCCGTACTCCGTAGTCCGTACACACCATTGAGAAGTGTTGCTCTTAGCTCTGTATGCCAACTTCTAGATCCTTGCTTTATCGGTTCATGAGAGCAAAGATAGAACACGAAGCCTGTGCCGAAGAGTCTTATGCGATTAATATTAAATTAGCACTCCTGCATCCACATTCGTGTACTGGTACGTGTAATACATGCATTTCCGAAATTACTCCTCTAAGAACTTGACCGTACCATTAGAGCACGATCGGTCTAGGTGCGTGCGATTACGCATGATACGTGCCAGGAACGGATACGTCCAACCAGATCTAACTCGGAGATAAGAATTCTGAATAGATTGTTATTCTCTCTTACCTAAGTTGCTAAAGTTCTACAGGAGAGAGTTGTCTAACTCTCTCGATGCATCACCTTGTTGACATAACAGTTCCACCCCTCTTTTTTCGTCTGTTTCCTGCGTTAAATCATGTCCTCATAAAGTATTTCACCCTCGTATATATCTGCCAATATATTTGTGATCAATCTAGGTAAGAGTTAGTAGCAGAGGCATTCGACGATATGACGTTTTGACAGGTCACAATTCAGCTTGATTCTATCGTTCGGTGGTAGTGCTACCTCATCGCTGCTAGCTGCTCCTGACGGCTCGCAGCGATGAGGCACAATAGAAATCTCACACGCGGATGTCGATTGGAAGAGATGATCCGATAGACGGCGGCGGCGTCGGCGATATCGCGCAAGGAATGAAACTCTCGCCAGTTTTCTCTCAACTCACTTCTAGTTCGGATGAAAATGAAACTGGGAAGATGAGTTGTCACAATGGCCGAGAGCACTGATAAATCTTCTGACAACGTTCGACAATCAGTCTTCAGGTCGTACGATTGTGTGTGAGTGGCGCGTGGGTGGTAGTGAGGGGGTGGAGGGTACGGGTGCGAGCCCGAGGCCTTTTCTACCCCCGCACCAGATTTGTGGTCGGCACTAGAAATACCCATTGGATGATCCAGGGTTTTGGAAAATGAAAAATATCGATGTATTGATCGTTTTATGGAACGACGCAGTTGAGAGTAATCTCCCTGGTGTAGTTACAGCTGGCTAAATAAAGGGCGTCTATTTACAAAGAGGTTGCATAGGACTAGTTTGCTCGACATTGAATGTATCATTGCGTATTTAATGGCCAAACCTGGGCTTAATGGTTCGCTTTATACCATAGACGGTGATCCATTTAATCAACTCGTGTCCTATACCAATTCGTTAATCGTTACCATCTGTACTTCCCATATTTTATACTCGATACCGGGGAGCTTGTGCTCAATTTTTGCAGGATACCTCTGGTTTGTTCGAATGGTGTCAGAAGCAAGTACGCGCTGGTGCTTGTCCCGGTACATAAACGTGTAATCAATGGCGTACAATAATGGTTGCTTCGCAATATGGTGTGCTCTGTGTTGTAACTTGTAAGACAAGGCGAATACAATGGTGAACATCGGTGGCGCAAAAAGTTTCCGGGAGAAGTTAGCAACAGTTGCGTCTCTGGTTCGGATAGAGAGCGTGCGCAGTCCTAGGGTAACTTGGGAATTATTTTTTCACATTTCGAGAAGTATGAAGAGGTGACATTTGTTGTCAATAGAACCCAAGCCGTTTTCTATGGCTTTTCCATTGCACCGAAAGTGCCGTGCATTTATTAAAATGGTTTTACCACTTCAGTTTAATTAATACTCCTTTGCGTCACGGTAGTTAAAAAAAGTGGTTTTGCTCGTTAAATATTTCCTCTAGGGAAGGATCTTAAATAAAACGTGATTAAGCTCTGAGCGACGCATCCCCTGCTAATAAAATTTTATAAAATAATTAAATAGCTAGAGACTTGATGATTAGATTGGCTCCCGCCAGCTCTCAAAATTATACGGTCAATTATGTGAGACGACGGAAACTGCAAATTAAAGATTTCACTTGATGTTATTTTCATTTTACCCCCTGCCCCCTCTCTTCACACCCCAACAGAAAATATCCCTATAATTCATTTGTGTCCTGCGACGTTAAGGGTCATTATAATACTTATCGTAGGGTTCCTAGTTGTCAAAGTCAAAGCGAGGCAGAAACCCTTTTGCTCGCAACTTGCCGAGTTTTACGGAGGTGAAAATGCTTTAGGGAGGTTTTGGGCGCTTTGAGTTACGTTTTCTCTGGTGGTCTCTATATATGAACAAAATGAGTGGTGAGACCCCCCCCCCATTCTTTTTATATTTAAGTCTCCTAAGAGAAACATTGTTTTAAATCTCCGGTTACTCTATCATAGCGCTAGCGTCGCTGCGCATTTTATTCGGTTTGCTGTAGCTAACATGGCCATGTATTGCTTATTGACTAGCAGAATGTGTCAGCAAAACGCACATATAGTCGTCGCCAGGCATGAAGCACATGTTATTGGCCACCTTGCATGTTCGTCACGTAAGTAACCCGCTTTGTGTCGCCATAAAGCAAGGACGAGAAAAAATAAAAACTCTTTGATGTCAAAAGGGCATGCTCAATTTTTGTCAACCTTTCTAAAAGGTATACACTATAAACTCTAAATAACGTATGAATGAAGTCGGCGACTTTTTAAGATCCTTCCGAATCGTTCATTTTTCGTTGGATCCAAAAAGGCTGTAGGTTCTCTAAACAAAAAAAGTGTTTGCCCAAGTCGCTGAGTGGACTGATTTATGGTGGTCACGTTTTTCCTTTAATAAAAATATGTTGCTACATAATATCCGCCAGGCGTCTTGATAATAATAGGTACTCTTACCAAATGAAAGGTCGGTGTCGAACCAAGACGATATTTTGTGTTGCAAACCGTTCGCATGGACTTTACGTTGGCCCCAGCACTCTAGTAGTCTACACGGTGGCGTGACAGTTGCACGCTTGTTTCTTTGCGCCGACCCCAGACATTTCACTCGGCCTTTCTCCCAGGGAAGCTTGCCACTGGCCGACACATCCGGCTCTTAAGAGGCTACGGTGGCGGCGGAGGCGGCGATGGCGAGGAGTAGCTCATTCATGGACGAAGAAAGTTGCCGCTTAGATACAGACCCTGCATCAGCTCGGACGAGTAGACAAGACTTGAAGAGAGCGCTGAGCTGCTCGACACTTTATGATTGATTACTCAATAAGAATCTAACCGAGGTTGTAATTGAAGTCATGTCTACATCGAAGGACCACATGTCCATAAGACAATAATAACGGCGTAATTGAAATAATATTGGAACAGCGATTAAGCCAATATTGAGAGTGAGCCTCAAATCTGACCAATGGGGTATGTGTACCTATTTAAATCCATTGCGATGCCACGGATTGGGAACCGTCATTGTTTGTTATAGAGGTAATGACAGTGAACGTTAGTCAATCTACTCCATATATTGTTTGGAGCTTTCCACGGAGTTCAAAGTTTGTTTTGCTAGTCTACAATTCAATTTGAACGACGCAATAGTTTATGGTGATTGCTATAGAATGAAACTATCATTGAGATTTTGTAAAAGCAGATACAACTGGGACAAAAACCAGGTTAGAGCTCTCCGGAGATGAATTAATACACTGTGGACACGCCTTTGTCGTATCTCTCTCATTGCCACATGTGCATGCAATTATTCTATAGCTAAAATTGCATAATATATCAAAGAGTGTTTCAAACGTTTCTGTGGCTGAATCGTCAAATATTATTTACCGTTGAAATGGCAAAAATAAACGGTCCGAACCTTGCTGTGCATCTTTCGAGTTTGGCGGTCAGAATTACATTTCCCTTTTTGCCATCATTAAAAAACCTTTTCGTGACTCACTCTATTTGCAAGCGTTAGTGACGAAGTCGTTACTTAATGACACATCGTTAAAAATAGAATGCTCTTAAGCCCTTTCATTTAAACATCAGCGTTGTTCACTTAATTGCCCGAGTGTTTAGATCGATTTCTTCTCGCCACGTCGTGCCACGTCCACGCCACCGTGCCTTCGAGCCCCCCAACCTGCCAACCCTGCCCACACCCCTAGCACAATTTTCATTTTAATGCCAAATTAGGAGCGATTGCCCGGCCTGCGGAATTTGTCTTTGCCATGCCGAATAGAAAAGTATTCCACGGTTCGCATGTAGATCTGAGTCTGTTGATATCGATTTTGGTGTTAGTTCGCCCAGATTATACAGGAGCTCGAAATTATTTGCTCTCAGGATTGCTTAACCAATTTGCCCTTTAACAAAATTATTACATGGACCGGAGTGTATCCCACAAAGTTTCCACTGCGTATAGCTGTTAGCTCGCATTTTAGGGGTACATTTTCATCCAATTCATCATATATTATTACGACTAGCGAAGATTACTTTTCGAAAAATAAACTCGATTGCAAGCGAGAATAAAGCAAAATTTATTTCCTTGTTATTTAATATAAAAAAAAAAATACTTTGCCTACTTCCACAATAAAGCACATTCCATCAAATTTATCACGAAAACCACATCGAATGATACTGTATATTCTCTGCCACACACACATACAATACACACATGACACAGTGAGTGATCTGCGAGCAATGGGCGAGATGGTATGTGTCCGAAACAGACGGCGCACTACATCACGTGTGCTGGGGGGAGGGGGGGGGGGGGGCATCTCGGCCCATTTACCAAATCGGGGCAGGCAGGCACATGCAACGGCAGTGTTCCGTACTTTCAACGTGTACGCCAGCACGGGTCTTTCCATGCTGTGCACCCTACGCAAGACCTGTGAGCCGTTCAGCTCGGCCTGCCGTGCCATGTTTACGACCTCCCCCCCTGGCGTCACTTTCAGCATCACTTCTGCACGGATGGCCCCGGCGGTGGCCCTAAAGTGTCGCAATGGACCGCGCAAACGGACGTTGTGGACGTATACGGTGCAACTGAGTAGCGGCAAATGTGAGGCGCTGAAGTTGTTTGCTGGTTCAAAGCTGTAGACTCGTTTAATGTTTACAATTTTCTTAGATTTGGTCTTGTTGTTCTGGATTTTTTTGGAGGAACTCATAGCTATCCATGTGAGAAATAAAATAAATCGTACTTGTTTTCAAGCTTAAGACATCAAATAAAATTACCCTATGTGGGGTTTTGTCAATCACGTTACTGACATCGTCTCATAGCTATAGTCTTGAACGAGAAATTTGACTGCCCATTTTGAACCCACGTGGTTCGTCTAGCTCTAGACTTGATGCCACTTTTGCAGTTCGCATGGTAGTAATATTCATGCACATTCATTTAACCTAGGTTATGCAGTGGCACCTAAGATATTGATGGGCCGCTAACAAAAAGCAATAAATCCAACGTACTCTCTCTAGCAAATTACAAGTTAACGGATCGTTTAGTTCTTAACCGACCAATAAAAAATCCGACACTAAAACACACATTGCTTCGTTTGAGGATGTGTGATAAATTTTTACGAACGTTTTCACACTTTTCGGCTGAAAAATCATTAGATTTGGTGAGAAAAACTCTATAACCATCTCCAGAATTGCGTACCTTTTCCTTGAGTTTTTACGCCTATCACGAGCGTCAATCATGCGCCGTGTCGGCGTCTTCTCGCCCTCTGTTAGTCCTTGACGCGACGACTAATTACCATGTTATTGATGGTGTCTCGCTTTTTCATTTAGAATCGCCGCGAGATTTATGAGTCGATGTTGCTCTTTTTTTATGATTTTGACACATTGCAAGGAACGCGGCTCATTTTTACAACACAAATTTCGTGTATCTGACAGGTCACCCCCCACACCACACATCATAACTTTGGATTTTATTAACCATATATTACGCCTTTATTACTCGATATGAAAATTGGGCGTAGTAAATATTTCAAATAAATAACGAGAAGATCAAGCGGGTTACAAAACTTTTTTTCGCTATCCTGTGTCAGAAACTTGTAAATTGTCTATTTTGAGCGTAACAAATGAGAAAATAATACTGTTTTTAGCATCGCGATTTTCGAATGATAGGATCAATACAATCGCTTTGTTATATTAAAGTGTGGCGTTGATCAACTCAAAAGTCAGTCTACGGATGGACTTTCCGAGCTTACTTTCCTATTGATTTTGGAACCGCACCAATAACGCATGGCACGCCGACGGCACCGCAAGGTCGGGCGCCCTCCACTATGGGCTAGACTGCTTGGGCCGGGACGCCTGAAGTCATTTCCCTGTTGCGCCTCCATTCTGTGCGCCAGGGGAAAAAAAACGCCGCCTATTGAGCGAAGGAAATTCATCTCGACATTTCCAAGTCTTCAAACTTTCGCTCAACTCATGGAATAGCGACATGTTCCGCCTATTTACAACGGCTTAATTATCTTGTTCGTTTTTAATGACGGAACATACTTTATCTAGCTATTATCTGCAAGCTTCATTCTCTTGTGCTGACGAACCAATTTTATAATTTTGTTTCAAATAGTTTTCCTGTCATTTATAATAAAATACACGAAAATAAATAACCAATTGTCTTTTTGACAGCTGTGTTAATTAAAAGCTCAGTCAGCTGTAAACTTGATTAGTTGCCATCAATTTTGAAAGACAGCTATATATATATATATATTTAAGAAGTTTGAAAGAAGAGAGTGAGAAGTGTCAAATTTCACTTGCAAGAAAAGAAATTATGAAATCAAGCGCTGGAAAAGTTGATATGAAAGAGAAAGTTTCTTTCGGAATGAAAAAACTCTTCAAAGAAATTTAAATGATCAGAATGAGTGTATCCACCAGCGGCTATTAGTTATTCGTTATTCTTTCTTATTAAGGGATGAGAGCTACGCGGATCATTTCAGTTTTTCTTACACCCCAGCACCCTTTAGCACCCGCCGCCACCAACAAGACTAGAACTCTTTGGAACTTGGCAAGGACGCAGTTCCGAGCTAAACTGTCAAAGATTTATATCCTCGCCTTTTTTCCCTCCATCTAAAGCTTTTTAGATTATGTATCTTATATATTCGCCCATATTCGCAAGACTTTCGGCGTCTTGTCATGCCCTGGGCTATCTATGTGGAAGTTTTCTGCCCTCGGGGACCCTCTCACCGATGGACGTTGAGAGAGAACAAAAGCACGGGGGTCCCGACAGAGTCGTCGTCGTCGCCCACGGGCCCATCTGACGCCAGGGCCGTGGCCAGGGCAGGGCAGGAGCTGTTCGACCCAGGTCCCTGGGCGCCAGTGGCCGAATCAACGCTCTATTCACACGTCGCCGGCTCGACCTCCCTGCAACCTCGTCCCTTATTCCTGATTGGCAACACAACTCTCTCTCCCGCACAACCATTCACCGCAACCGGCAGACTTTTATTTAGAAGGAAAAAGGGCCTCCAGGAAGATAGGGGATGAGAGTTTACGTCACCATGGACGTGGTGTGTCCAGTTTTAGCCGATACCGTGTGAGAAAAAATATGGGACGTGATTCTTTCTAGATATATATATTTTTTTTGTGGGGGCAGTTGGGATTTCTGAACGTGTTGTTTAGAAAATGGACTTGATTCGCACGTGCTCGAATTTAGAACGAGAGTCTTGCTGATGTTGCTGATGCTTCGGATTTTTGTTTTTGTCTGTCGGAACAGTGGGATCAATGTCAGTGTGAGGTAAATAAGGAAATGGTTGCAAAACTCTCTGAACAAACCTTGCTCAGTGATAAGAATCTGATTTTATCTGAAATAACAGTGAGCAGTTTCGGATAAAAGCTCAAATTGTGTTTATTGATATTGCAATACACTCAGCACGTGACAGTTATGTTGGAATTTACACAAAAAAAGTTGATTGATACCCTAAATCTGCTAGAGTAAAATGCAGTAGTGGTACACTCTTTGATCACTAAAGGATCGTTACAAAAGATAGGAAAACATGCCCAAGGAAACTGCATGCAGATCTCTCCTTTTCCGCAATGCTACACATACCGATCTTCAGCTTCATGGCCTCTTTGGCAAAATTCCTATAACTTGTATTCCAAGCTGTTCTCTTAAAACATATCCTGTTTCTTCAAAATTTCAAGGTTGTTAAATTATTCAGATCCAAATTCTCAAGAGAACTGTTTTTTTTTTTCTAAAATCACGACAGTGCCACATTGGAACAGAAAAGTTCACTCGAACCGAGGCGGAACCTGTTTGCAATTTTGTACACGATAGCAAAACTTTGCCAAAGTTGTTTCATCTTGTGTAGGTAATCAGTTGCTGAATCGAGAGACTGGGTCAGTCGTCACGTTTCGGTTTCCAGCTGGCATCATTGTCAAGACGATACACCGAGACGGCTACAAATTTCATTCGATGCTAAAGAATTCTTTTCAAACTATTTTGACAATGTGTTCATTCCGCATTTTCTATTTCATGTTTCAAAGTTAACGCCTTGAAACTCGCAAGGCTCTCATGTTTCTCTGACCTTGACGCTCCTGTAGACACCAATTTTAATTCATCTTTGAACTCTCCTTACAATAACTTAGTCTTGTGGTTCGCTGATCGTTTCCCCGTTCCACGCTTTCTGCACACATGAGCATACCATAGCATCTAACAGAAGCAACGCGCGTGGCAATTGGTCCCTGCAGTCGGCATTAAAGTACCAACTGCTGTTTCAGACAGCTTCCACAAGTTTCTTGTACTACAACTGCATGCACCGTTGCTTCTCTGCTAGTTTATGTTGGGATTCTTGCTTCTGTCAAGGTGTTGTCATCTCAAGTCTCACGTTTTCTCATTTACTGCGTGGTGTCTCAAACATGTTTCCAATGATTTTCTTGTTTTTGGTTAACCTGGTCTACTTTGCTGACACAATTAAGAGCACACAAATGCTTAACTGCTTGAGGAAAACGTCATGTGTGTATATTATGAACTCATTTAAAAATACAACGAGTTCATCTCAATGGATAAATGCAGCCCGGAAAAACTAACGACCTATCCCGGTTAATTTCCTTCAACTGCTCCATGAATTTTCACAAAAACTGTTGTAGTTTATTGCTGTGGTTCAATTCGCTTCGCGACCATCAATTGGCTCTTTCGTTCGTTGGCTCTTTCGATGCATCCCACTCGGCATGGACATCAATGCAACTCGAGATTTATGTGCATTTGCCTTGCGGAAAATGCTGCAAGATAACATAAGTCGAAGCAACACGGCGGAAAGATGAAGGGAGCGTAGATTTCCAAGAACTTGCTGGTATTTCTCAGTGTAGCTACGCAATATCCCTCTTTCTGAGTTTAAATAAACACCGCTCGCATTAAAATGAGTTATGCAAAGAGAAATAAATATTCGTATTCGATATTACGATGTAAATTTTGCGTGCTTTTAGGCGCGTTGGGCCATTGTGCAGACTGGTATAAGGTTTGGTTGGCATGGGGTAGGTGTATGAGAGTCGAGTGTATTAGTGATCTAGTGCACGTAATGTATGCAATATCTCCCAGTCCCATAGCAATTATAGCAGCCGCTTTAAGAATAATGGGGCAAGGCATTCACATGATAGGTTGTAAGTAATTGCCGTTTTGTGTAGGTACACAGAAATGTTCAACAAAACATGTCTTTCCTGTTTGATTTACTTTTGTTTTATACAACTATCTTCTAGCTTATTGCATAACTCAATGTGGCAGTAATCTAATAGGATATAAGATGGGCTTGGGTATTCCCTAGGATAATGTCTCTTTTTGGGGATATGTTAGCCGGAAATCAAATTAGTAAGTATTTGGTTCTAAATTTCTCAAGTGAAATAATTTGTTTACTTCTTTTGAATCGTGTGGAGATGTGCTCTTCGCACGTGACCAAGATATCTCGGCAAGTTATGAGAAACCAATCAAAGTGAAGAGAGAAATGGCTCGAGAAGTCCGCTGAAAGCTTTCTCCTTCGGGTCATAACAAGAATATGTGACCAGGGTGCAGATCTGATGTATATTCGAAGATTTCGGGAAGAATTACGACGTGATTCCTGCGGAAATAAAATGGATCGAGTCAAAAAGTGGGATGTATTCTTTAGAAAAAATCTTCTTTTACTTTTGACGTCCTTGTTTAGCGAGAGAGAGAGATATTGATCTAAGAAACTTGTATGGATCGTTGCAGATGACGATGACGACCTCCGTCAAAAACGTGCAACCGAGAAAATGACTGGTGTTGGTTTTGTGAGCGCTCGAGTTTACATCTTGAAGCCAGTTATTGCCCATCCTCCTTTTGGAATACATGAAACTCGAACTATGAAAATTAATCAAAATTCAAAAGCTTTCTCTTGAACAATGGCCGTTAAATTAACCAAACAATAAATTGCTCACTTCGGAATGCCAGACATCCAGTTTGCATTCCTTCTCAGTCATACTACACTGTCAAGACCGGGGTTCGCATCTTGGCTTTTGCGTTTCGAACGCATAGAGAAATAAAACAAGATATTTTCCACTCATCGTTTCATTTCGTATCATGTTCGAATCCTTACCGAGAAGCTATGCATTCGTTCGCTCGCGGTGGAATCCCATAAATATTCGACATTAAAATTAATATAATTAAAATAATTCTGCAATCATTTAAAGCATGAACGAACAAAGATGAGCTTTTGAAAATAGCTAAAATTCAGCTTTGAATAGAAATTGTCCTAGATACGGTTACAAAGGGAGTTCATTCTTTGTTTTAATCTACATTCTAGATTTATGTCTGGATTGATTAATCTCACATGGTAAATGACGTGGCTCTGCTGCACCTTGAAACCATCTTCAAAAGCGCAAAATTATAACGAAAATTAGTATTCAAAAACATGAAAAATAGGATACAATATCCTTATGAGCAATTTATTAAAAGAGCTTCCAATATAGCCCCAGAAGGCACAAACTAAACGAACTAGCTCATGTGCAAGTCGTGGATATTTGCAATTTAAACCAACTCATAGATAGTTCCTATTCTTTTACTATTTCTAGTTTTATCGACATTTTACCCCACAGATGCACGGCAGCATTTTTAATTAAAAAATACGTTTTCTCTATAATTATATATTTTTAAGATTATTTTTAGAAGCGAAGCCACGTCCGCAGCTCGGCTTGAAAAAAAAAGCTTGAACCAAACCGACTTGAGCTAAACATTGAAAGATTGCTTTAGCAATTTTGCCATTAAATTACTTACGCTCCGGTTCGCAGCGGAAGGGACCTCCTCCCGTACCCCGGATGTCGAGTGTGTATCATGGGTGGTACAAGATGAAGCTTTTTTCCGAGAACATAAGACAGAGTGACCTGTTGTCAGGCATGCACGTGACAGGCAATTTGTTACACTCCAATAAAGTGTAGTATTGATAATCAAAGGCTACGAGAGCTGACCGACGAATGAACCCCGTGCAATTTAATTGATACCATAAAACACTGAGCCTCTTTTCTTTTTACAAGCTATCGATTTTATAATTAAATTTGGCGAATGAAGTGAACCAATATTCCTTTACATTAACAGAGCACGAAATTTCCCTTCTGGCTAGTTTAACATATCGAAATGTTTCGTGTAAAAGCGATTGCCCTTAATCTAGTATGGACATTTTCTCTGGGTTTATTCATAAATTGAACCGCGTCGTTACCGAATTCGCGAGCGTAAAATGACGTCTAATCAATTTAGTGAGACGCTAGGTTCTGACTTTGACGGAAATTACTTCCATTGTCTCAGGAATATTGGTTTTTATTGCTTGTCATTTGGCGACAACTTCATTAAGAATACTGCTCCTCTTTCATGGTGGCGCATCTTTGAAGACACCAGGCTGTTGGAGACGGTAAAGTTGGTGGAAATCTCGTGCGAAATCTTGCGATAACGATGGGTGAACGAAGGGAAAGACGTTTAGACAGAGATGATCTTAATGTGCTTGACTAGATTTATTCTACTATCGTACCTCTGCTACCTACGCAAATCACCGCTGATCTGGAAAAATGTCGGTATTGAATTTTTTTAACACTGTTCCTTATACCGATACCTTGAGTTATATCCCGCCGAGAATTTGATTAAGGTGGGAGTAAACAGTATCAAAGTAATAATTTCATTTAAGATCAAACACATTTGCCTTGAAGTGCTGGAAATCTCGTCGCCCACATTTCAATTAACGACACCTTATACGCTTTCAGTAAAAGCAATAAGAATTAACGCTCAACTGATTCGTTTTCAAACAGGCTCGAAGTATTTGAGCTGGAACAAACTTCCAAGAAACTCGATTGTTTGAAATTTGAACTTTTGATTTTCAATATTTACTTAATTATGTCAACGGCCTGAAGAAAACAAAAAATACACGGCTAATTAGTAAGATTATGTGCTTGGCTTGAATATTCTGTTGTCACGAAACCAAACAGTATCATTTTGAACTTCTACTCAATTACTTAGTCTATTTTTGCAGAAGCAATCCACTTTATATCGATTCGTTCCATCAAGTTAAGGCAGGTAATGAATTGGAAAATTACATTCGATATAGGGTTATAGGTGTGGCCTGTCCATGTCCTATTCGTTTAGTTCGATGCGAAGTGTCTGCAAATAATCCGTGGTTGTAAATATCCATCTAATTTATCAGATGACAATTTTAATACGATTTTACCTGCTAATCCAAAAAATGTCTTTGAAGAAATACTCGGTAGTTAGTACCTACTCTTAAGAATGCAAAAATCTAAAACTGTGCAGTGTGGTATTTTTTGTCCACGGTGGTTTAGAATATTTAGTCCCACGAGTCATTTGATGAACATTTTCCGTCTATTTTGCTTAGGTAGCACCAATGTTTAGAAGACATTTTCCTTTCCATTGTAACGATCAAAAAACTTCCTTTCAAACACATTCAAATAAGAAACACATTCATCCGATATTTGGTTTAACATAATATCGATGAATAATAGATAATGAGTTTCATGTGGTTTAGCTTATTTTAGCATATCCTTGTTTCTTGTCGCTAAAGTTGCCACGCGCTCCAACCGTAATCTCGGAGATTATCGAAGAGTATTCCAGACTCACTTTCACTTGCGATTTTATTCGTCGCTTGTAAGTTAGACCAGTACCGCACGGCCCATTGTCAAAATAAATCTAATATCAATTGAAAATAATTGTATCTTAACATTCATTTCTTTGTTTTTCTTCAGGACTCCCGGACAGCGAATGAACCAAACACGAAGCAGCTGATCCGGAAATATCTGTAGGAAATGCCCTTTTTGGAAGAACAAAAGGTATGGCGCACTTTTTTTACTTACAGTGTTTACAAAAAAAAATAAAACTCTTACAAAATGGTTTGTTGCCAACAAAAGCCCTTCTACTCTCCGACAAAGTTGTTTCTAGTTTTATTTTGCAATTGCCACGATTGGTTTCATGCAGGTGTATTGCTAGAAATGGCTCGTAATACACTCACACTACATGTTCGATTCGATTTTCGGCTTGACCCGCTTCTGCTTTTTCTTTCTTTGGTTTGGTACTGACAGCTTTAATGCTAGTGCCATGCAAGTCCGAGCTTGCCAATAATTCATGCATTCGAGTTTGCATTTCGGAAAAGCTTAGCACTACTGTATCTGTTTCATCCCGTTTCACCAGTCGCTACATTTCAACTGCGAGAGATTTTCTCTGGAAATTCGCGTGTATGCTTTATTTGTGTGTTTCGAGTAGGCATTAGGCTAATTTAGTTATTATAAACTAAAACACATGGTGGTTACAGCAAGATGGTTGGTGTAAATTTGTGCATACAGGAAGGTTTTAAAATACCTCTCGATAACTATGAAATATGATCATTAAAGCAGCCCTCGAAAAAACACTTTGTATAAATACAATAACACACTGAAGACATATTTATATCACACACATATACATCACTGAAAATATACTGATATCTATGTGATATAGGTGTGTGTTCACCGAACGGGCTGGCGTGTTGGAAACATCGGTTCTCGTTGGATCACCGAAGTTAAGCAACACTGCGCTGAGTCAAGTAATGGATGGGTGACCATCATACACACGACCAGTTCTGTTCGGGAGAGAGGTTGGAGGGATGAAAGTTAGTACAGCAACTTCATTCGCCTTGCTTATCAACCTCTCGACGGCATGTATTTGTGGAGGAAATCTGCCGTTCGAGTTGTACCGTCCTACGAAAGGGACGTTAAGCCGGTGGTCCCCTGGGTGCTCTTCGACAGGAGTAGGCTACGTGCCGGCACCGGGTTTCCCCTCCTCCCTTCTAGGCTATCTTAGATTCATCGTCATCCTCATCATCATCCACTCATTCACCGACGCCATTAGACCAGTGCCGCGCGGCCAGTTATCAAAACAGTGCGTCGTTAAACACCACAAATCAATCAATTTTCACTGAAGATATAAATCACGAAACCAAATTTCAAGAGTAGAACTTGGTGATGAGAGCTTACTCACCTGAGAGGAACTGAATTACGAAACCAAAAGTATCTAGTTAGTGTACCCCAAAAATCCTCTCAGGCGTAGACAGAACAAAATATTGGCACTCAATAATATTAAAAAAATGTTTTGTGACCAATATTTTCTTAGTTAAGACAGCGAATTCCTGTCCTCCAGCACGCAGAACAATTCGACTCGACTCAACTCAACCGTTCCGGCGGCTGTCAAACGTAGCGCTAATTTTCTCACAGCTTTCTGGAATGCAAACATGATTAAGTGATGAATTATGAAATCCTTCGTCTACTATCATGTCCATTATTAATCAACTTCCGACAATAATTGGTCCTAGTCTATCCTCTACAATTTGCGACAATATCAAGTTGTTTCACTACACCTCCTAAACGGCGACTGCGAAATGATTTATTAACGGCAGAGTAATTAACTGTGACGCCTGCAAAGACACTTGACGGTCTAGCATAATTTTCTAATCGGCTAGAAATATGTCACGTCATTGATTAGATATTCTATCAACTTTCAAATGTGGCGAGTAAACCAAGATTTTCCGGATATTTAAAGTGGGGTATCGGCGAATGGTTCCACGGAAATGGATTTGCATTCATCAGATGATACTACTATTTGCATTTTCCAGCCACGCTGTTCACACCGCTTCGCCACTCCGAAAAAAAAAACTCCCTTCTTCGTCATTCCATACTCATCATCCGCTCACAATCTCCGTCGTCTCTCGGCGTCTAGCCCCGTGCGTTGATTTTTTCCCCAAATCACCCCATTTCTCACAATTCCTTCCCGTTCACTATCTGTGATTCCACGTGGAACCCTTGCCAAATTCCCATCAGGCCCACCGTCTCCCCCTCCCCCCCCCCCCCCCCCCCCTCCCTTTTCACGCCCCACCCATATAGCTTGGTCTTCACTCTCGCCCAAGAAGCCCCCAATCAATGTTTCGGCGACCAGGGTCACCCACGGAGGTCGCGCGTTTTGGCCAAAACTGTATTGGGGATAATCGAACGTGTCATCCCTCCCCGCGAAGTCGTCCCAAGACCTCATTAAAATCCGATATATCGTGATTTGTTAGGCGCTGAGGCGGGCGCTAATCCCTCTGGGATGAGCGACGGTGTACCTCAGCACGCTATAAAGTATTAGCTCTCAGGGGCAGGAACAGGGGCAGGGAGGCGGGGACCCACCCCCGAGGGCAGGGATCGAGGGTGGCACACGGAATGCTCTAGTATACGATACGCGGCGTGACGCTAAACGGATATTTACTTGCCGGTAAATACAATATTTCAAGCGGACTCACGACGACAAAAGCAGGCGGCCACAGAAGTCGCTCTCCTAAGAAATCACGGAGCATGATTGATTTCTTTTGAGCTTAAAAAATAATTACAGTTCCGAGCTCCTGCAAAACATTTTGTTGCACTTTTCGAATGGAACGTCATTTGTCATTTCCAAAAATGCCGTTGTTCGGTTTCTCGCTTCCCCCGCGATTTGTCTCCATCATTGACTCTTCTGAAATCAGCTTGCCGAGTTTTCTTTTGCCTATGTGCTTCGTATCTAAAGGCAAGCCATTCACAAGATACATTTCCTGTTCAAACAAAAGGATTTATTTACAAGAAATAAAAAGCACAACACGAACCAATGACATGTAAGTTATACCTTCCATTTGAAACGCTATAAATCATTCGGCGACGATGCTGTATTTAAACTGCAGACAAAAACGTCCTGGGTTTACCCGAACATAAGCTTTATTTGCTCGAGTTTTTCCTGCCTCTGTGACGTGGTCCTCGCACAGCCTCCCGGTTCCACCATCCTCCCAACGGTCGACATGTCAGAATGCAAAGAATCGTTCCACACGTCGTGGAGTCGACTCTCTAAGCCGGAAAAATCGCCCGCCAAACGTCAGTCAGCGCTTTTCGCGCGCAAACTCGATCAGACATTCGATTATTCGAACCAGTGACAAGACATGCTTTGATATTATGTCTCGCGATATCTGGTGCAACCAGTCTGGAGATTAAGCTCAATTAAGATCGAGTACGTCACAGTAGAGCGTCGTTACGAGTAATTTCAAGATGTATCTATTGTCTGCCGATGTTCGGAGCCAGTGTTTACTGAGATAATGCGGTGCTTTCAATCAACGAGATTGATTGATGCAGTTGCATTTGCGCCGCCTTACATATTAGGAAGGCTTGCACATGTATTGAGTACACATATTTAGCAGCATATTATTCACAAAATGAGTTCATGCATAAATGATCGCGAAGCAATTAGAATTAAAAACAGAAGTGTGTCTTTATTGTTCTGTGCAGTGGGCGTTGCTTTCAGTTGGGCATTAAAAATATTGCACAATGACAATAGAAGTTAATTAACAGCCTGACAGGGCTACCTTTGTATGGTGGTGGCTGCGGTTTGTATTCCAGGCGTAAGGGGCGCGCACTAATGAAGGAATTTTAAATTACATCACATAAGTGCGATAAAATAACATGCTTCTGGATGCGGTATTATCTTGAGAATAATTCAAACTTTTAACAATGTGATAGCCTTGTCATTTTCAGAAATTGTTTGTTTAGCGTGATTAAAATTTGATCAATTTCTAAGTGGTTCCTGCAATTAGGGTTCCATTATTAAAATCGGAACACTTGAGTCAATTCAACCATGGCGACCGAACGATATCATCTCTCATCATAATTTGAAGTCACGTTGATTTAGGAGTCTATCTTGTTAAATTTTCGCCCCACCAAAAACTAATATCTTGCGTGTTCTCCTAACGCCCTGTTGACCACATAACCTTAAACATTTTCTTAACTAAGATGAAAAACTCACCAAGAATGCTTTTATGCAAGAAAGTTTCGCTTCCCTTGTCCAAAGTTAAGTACTTAGCGTCAAAATGTATAAATAATTGGTTTGCCTTTTGGAAGGGTTTAAGATCCATAAAGTGGATCCACGTTGCATGGATTGTTTTTTTTCCCTCTTGTTAATAGGGTTCTTGTGTAGTGGTCCATTTTATGATCGCGCCAGGGCGCTCGCTGAATCGGCGGCTCACTCGGGCGATGCATGTGCTTTAGTCGGCAGGAGATAGCGCGAGCGGGCCAGATACGACAGCCGAGGAACGGAAGGGAAGAACAGAATGATAATATATATCAGTAGGTACGCCCCCTGAGAGACTTGAGATTGGAAATCTCAAATTGAATTTCGAACGCCGAACAACTTCTCTTTTGGAGTGACTGCGTTTGCTGGGTTTTTTGATAGGGGGAAGGGGGGCTGACGTGATATTGGCGAAATGAGAATGCTAAATTTGACGAGGAAATTTTGTTTCCTGTATTAGTTTTAATCGGGATTTGGATTCGTTCGGTGCTGTGCCTCGATTAATGGTTATGAATCATTGAAGTGTTTCGGTTTGGATTTCTCTTCGGTTCGGAAAATCTGTAAGCATTTAGCACGGTGAAGATAATGCCATGACCCTCTGTAAGGGAATAATAATACTGTTAACCAGGTTTCCCCTGCTCCCTTCTAGGCTATGGTTAGGTTCATCATCTTCATTAGCATCCTTTCATTCACAGATTCCATTAGACCAGTGCCGTAGATCCTTTTGTAAACGCAGTGCGTCGTTAAACAACACAAATCAATCATTCTCATCTCGGAGAAGTTTGGAATGCCATACCTACTTCCTACACTTTTTGTAGACAAAACAAAGTGCGACTAGTAAAATAGCTGCCCTTTTGCAAAAGTTCTGCAAAAGAACATTCTTTGTTGAAATCTCGTTCTTCAGTTTTGCTATTAAGGGCGCTGCGATCGCTGAGCCATAGAATGTTGAAATCCGCTCAAAATCAGCCACGGAATTTTTGCCGAGTGTCCCCTTCTTTGCCGGCAACTAAACAGAAAAGCAAGGTTCAAACCTTCTTGTGTGTCACAAACATATTTTTTCATCAAATTGCCTGAAAACGTGTAAATGACATGCAAAAACTAGTCCAAGTTAATGCATATCACAAGAAGGATATGTTTCAGTTTAATTTGATCCAATTAATTCCTCTCTTCCCGACTACGTAGCAGCCAACGAAATCTAGCTCACATGCATTTTCAGAGAGCTTATAATCTTCACTGTACTAAGGTCGCTTAGGAATTAGCATGTGGAAGAGGTCAGAATCCACCCACGGTGAATTTTCAAGTAGCGCTATGCTGCAGGGAGCTCTAGCATTTGATAATGTAAATAATTGTGCTCGTGTTTGTTCGAATTCGTAGATACTTCAGATTAAAGCTACGCAGATGTGATTGTACCGGTAAGAATCTTAACTAACGCTAATTTCCACGAAGAGAGTTTCTTTGATGAAAATCTTGAACAAAAGGCGATCTAAGACAACGGTTTCGAGTGATCTCTTCGAAACTGTTACGGTAATGTGCCAACCACTGATAGATCTTCCTCGTCATTCGTTGATTTACAATTCCCATTACTTTGCCGTTGTGTTTGTTCTCTGCAACATAGAGTGTTGTGCTGAATTCATTTTCAAGCCAGAGTAAAATCCGGATAAGAAGGTAATTAGTGTTTAAACTTTGATCACGTAAGCCGGACTCTAAAACGTTAGATGGTTGGATTATATTTGCATGATATCCACCACAAAGCAAAATGTAAATAAATTGTTACGGACTCTCATCTCTTACCGGAGGGCAAAAATGTCTACCATTACTCAACAAAAATATAAAATGTTTGCAAATTAAGAAATGTTGGCGCATATTTTACAATTCATCGCGTTTACACACCGTGTTTACCACTGTGTTCAAAACAATTTATTTTCGTATGCGCCTTACTTTGGTGGCAGCGACGGGATCTAAAGTTTTGTTCATTTGACACGATTCCAAAACACACCCCAATACCTAAACCGATCGTGATCCCACCAAAAAAAACTTACTTAAACATTCTGTTACGATATCATATTTATTAATTATTTCACGATCAAAGCTTCCAGAACCGAAATCGATCTCAAACGAAAATTCGATCTCGACCACCATCTCGCGTTCTAGCTTGCAATCCTAAAACATAATAGCCGAAGTCATGGCATCAGCTTGTTCGTGTTGTACAGTAAAGTACAAGAAATACCTCGTTTACCATAACACGAGGTAAAGCCCCGGCACCTAGATAACAAGGTTCATGTTACCCACAATTCAAGAGAGCAGTGCCACGGTATCTCGGGTAAGTGATTAGATGTGTAATCCAGCCTTTGTGTGATGCTGTTGCAGTAGCGTGAACCCAGTTAAGGGGAACACACCTATGGTCGGTGTAGCGTGTAGATGTCGATGTAGCCTAGGTGAAGCGTGTAGCGATCAGGGTAGTCTTTTTGCCGTCAGTCTCACACACGTTACGGTGCGGTTTTTCTCCAGCTATCGGTAACGACGAGCTCGATAAGAGAGCTCGGTAGACACGGGTGGGCGCTGTAAATGTCGGGAAATTGCCTGACAATGCTATTTTTAGCATTGTGTGGGATAGCGAAAATATTTCCGAAATCACCGTTTAAAGCAAATTATTCGTAAAAAAGTTGGGCTACATTTTTTTTTATTTTCAGGTCTAAGACATAAAAGGCTGGCTGGAAACTCGCTTACCCATCGGCAGCACTTACTAAAATTCAAATGCTAAACTTTGCGTTTCACGTAATTTTATTCACGAATACTGTACGAAAACAATTAAAAATTATTAAAGTTGTTTGTTTTCTAACTTATCGCTCCGGTTTGTAATAGTTTGTTTGTTACAGTTTCTAAATGAATATGCATTAAATAAGTTTCTTCACGGCGACGACGACGTAAGATGCGAAATGCATATCTCGCGGCGTCTCGGCCGAACTTTGTCGACACTTCGATCATCATCGGCGCCGTTAGGGGTGGAATGGGGGGGGGGGGGGGGGGGGGAGGGAGGCGTTAGGCCTGGATGATGAGGGTGAGTAGCCGGCACCCATGAGGAGTTGGCGATTGCCCCGTGTTAAGAGGCCACCCGGGTATTGTTAACCTCAAGAAGGTCTCCAGCCCCTTTACAACCGCCTAACTTTCAGGCTTTGCCTGCCAATACCTATATATACTAGCTACTACCTCTAATACCTTGCAGGCTAAATTAGAATGGATTGAGGAAGGAATTGTTGGCCACCTCGAAACTAATGATAATAGCTTTTTACTAAGTAAAGCCTCACTGTAGAGCGCTCTGCAGGGAAAAGTATACACGGGCAGGGCGCTAGTATATCTTTTAGGTGAAATTAATAATTAAAACGGTGATAATTAATTAAGTATCCTCTACTAACATTGAACTCTCGCTCTTGAATACGCATTGGTTGATTAAACTGAATTAGTAACTAGCTAGAAAAGCTTAATTTCTTTCACCCTTTTAGATTGGAACGCCTTTTAAGTTATGGCCTTTAGGCAATTTTGAACTCTCGGCCCAGTGCTGAAAAGATCTAATAGCGTGAAACTCTTGATATTATAAGAAAGTGGACCGAAAACTTTACGCTCTGCAGCTAATGTGGATTTCTGATGCAGCTGACTATTTCTTGGAGGAAACGGGCGATATTTTCGACGGTGCACATAAGGCTCACGGCTTGAATATTTTCCATGGCAGGAACATTGTACTTTTATTGCTGCGGATCAGAAACCACACCTTGCACTTCAAATATTTCGTTCTCTCTCCCTGGCGAGTTTTTGCGCTCATTCTCAAATACATATATAAATAAGAGAGAACCATGGCACATGCATAGATCCACTCGACAAAGGCATATCATTCCGAATAGGGATGCTTCTTATGAATATCAGGACTCTGACGCATCGTGACCTCCTTATTGCGCCTTTTCACTGGAAATCGAAGCGGGCAAAATATTTTCCTCAAATATCCAAACAATTTACGGAATGGGGGTATCGGTGAAGAGGTCTGGTACCTACTCAGTGAGAGGCAACTTGCCAAAAAGGTCATAATTCTCGAAGTATCTATAGACATAGACAATTTTCCGTCTGGCATATGGATTCTTTTAAAGGGAACGCATTTTTGTGATTTCTTATTCGCCGCAGTTTCTCATACAACTTTGATATTTTAGCAGGATTAATAGTAGGCACTCGTAGAAGATACAATATGTGGATTTAGAACTTGAAATTTCAGTAGTTTTTTTTTTACCCCTGTACAACTTGGTAGTTTGTGCCTCAATTGCATTTAATAAATTGCACATGATTTCAAACGGTTGATGTGAAATTGTGAACATGAACACAAAATGAGTTTAATCAAAAACAAATTACACACTTGCTTGCATTCTCCATGCAATTGTTAACGTTTTACATGCAAGTGCACCTACTCAGTCCATGTAGTCGACCACTAGTTTAAGTATATTTTATTAAAATATTTTTAATGGCATTATTACGCCATTGTGCAGTGTAAAGCAATTATTTCAACCACATCCATGACAAAGAAATAGGTTATGAACGACATGCTCTGACCTTATTGCAAAATATAAGAACATTTTTATTTCATAAAATTACTAGTATTACAGTGTTTCATTTTAATCGTCCAATTCTCTTTACTTTTAAGAAGTCTTATCTTTAAAACAGCACTCGGATCGCGTAACTAATGGAAAAATATGCGGGTGATTATACCATGCATCAGCGAACAAACTCGCGCAAACTGACATATCTACGAGAGCCAAAAATAAAAAAATCAGATTATGCTTTACGTAACCTCTCTCGAGAATAAACCGAAAATTCCACCCAACTAATTTTCTATATTTTTCAAATCATAAAAGCTCGGCGCGACTGACAAGCAGATATCGCGACAGATGAACACGATCAAGTCCTAAGTGACCGACCTGTGCCTGCCTCTCCTTTCATCTCTTATAATTGCACATGGAAATGCCTGGGTCCTCTCAGCCTGACTGGGAATTGACGTCACATGACTAGCGGGCTAGCGGATGACAACAGTATGAAATGGGGTGTGGGGTAGGGGTTGCTCGCGTTTCAAATGTTTGTGTTAATACCTGGAGGGATGCGCCGGACTGGAGGTCGCGAACCAAACTGTATAATCACCTGCGAGTCTCCCCAGATTGGATTCGGCGAGTACAACACTTCATTTCGCGAGCCTCGCGTTATGGTTACATCCGAATGGGAGAGCGTACGGTTGTATACCCGCAACTGTATTCTAGGTTCTAGTCTTTCCAAACGCATGGACGATACACAGAGATGTTCGCTCTCCCAACCCCTATTTATAGATATTGCTTTATGTTTGTCTTGCGAAGTAATTTCTTGCTCTAGCATTGTTAACGAAACGTTTAATTAACATATGGTTTCATGCAATTTTGATCTTGAGCTGGTATACTAATTTTCCGCGTGTTAATGCAGAAAGTTTCTCGAGTTATATCAGGCGAAATCGTGTAGCATAATCAAGCTAGCAGCGTCTTTTTTTCGGCGCCGTCGTCGCCGGGCGTCGTCGTTGTCGTCGCGACGTCACCGTCGGCTGTTTGACCAAACTTGAGGGTTGAACTTTGCGCGAAAAGGTCCCAAGACGTGTGTGCGCTTTAAGTTAGGCGAGAGCGTCGTTGATAAGGAGCTCGTTTGCTTAAGACGCGCTCCGTGAAATGATACAGCACACTCTCTAGTTGGAAAACCTCGCGCTGTGCTCGGAATCTTTTACCCATTTTCTCCGCATGAATTTATAACGGCGTCCATCGTTAACGCGTGAGCTAGGCCGAGCTCTTTTTTTATCGACAATATTCTGGAGCAGAAGCTTTTTTCGGGTTTATTGCTGAAATAAAATGTAGTTCGCCAATGTCGATAACGCCCCATAAAACTATATATGCTGAAAGAAAGTGTGCATCTTGTGAGTAGCATGGAGGCCGCTGCAAATTGATTGTTTTTTCAAAGAAAACTCCTATACAATAGAAGCATTTTCTTGTGAAATTTCACGAAATGATCTGTTTTTACATAAAAATTTGTCCTCTTTAAAGATAAATCTCTGGGTTTGATCGGTATGGCAGGATCGTTTACAAGCAGAGCACGGACGTGATTTTTAGCATTAGAAGCATATTTATACGCAGGCGTGAGATTGAGCGTAGAGTATTTGTGGCTCCCTCGAGAGCTCTCTCGACTTACATCTCTTCAGATCAGATACGCACGACCTCTTACGGGTCTGCCATGAGAAAATTTTTTTACAACCGTCAAAAATTAAAGGACCAGAAGACTTGCTCTTATCTTTGTGCAAGAGCTTTGTCATTTAAATTGTACTGAATAACTGGCAATTGTAATACTATTCAGTTTTCGGTGAAAACATTCATAGCAAACACTTGAATGTATTTTCACCCTAAACGCGTTCCTTTCCGACATCTCTCAACAGCATAATATCACGAATAAATCGTTTATTTCCTATTTTAAACGCCGTAAAATGCCGTAAAACTGCTACCGAAATAGCATGATAACTTGGCGAAATCGCGTAAACATCACCGTTTCTGACAAGATCAACATTTATTAGTTGTCTAACTTTATCAGTCACGAACCATAGTTCAAAATCGTGTAGTACACTTTCTTTCCCCCAGAGGGTAAAGTTCTCATCAATAGGCTATCTTTCCCCAAGGACAGGCGAAACTTTCTCCCGGTTATCTACGAATACTAACCAGATAAAGCGTTGTAAGACAGAATTGTGGAAATGGAGGGAGATCCCTTGTGACCCTAAACTGAAGACGCGGGCTAGTCCAGCCCTGTGAGATTTCAAATCTCATCGTGACTGTAGCTCTCATGGTTTGCACGGTATCGCATGGAAATGCACGCCACGTATCAACGTTCCACATACTCTATAAATCCTGTCGAGATTGTATGACATTTAGCTCACACATACGACATAGTAAATATAACGAGGTGCTTCAATGTGTATTTATTTAAAATGATCTTCCACGCCAGCATCCTTCTATACGCACACAATGCTTTTGTTGTTGTTGTGGAGATATCTAGTGCCTATTATGCATGTCATTTCGCTAGATTACAATTTTTTCCGCATAGCATTTTTTTTTTTTTTTGTAAAATGGCAAAAGTTTACCTTTAAAAATACATAACATAGTTGAGATATTTCTGGATACGAGATATAAATTCAGTAGTCTTGGCAAGTGTTATGAAATGATAGTTAAATCCGAATAAATAGTCAGCTTTTCCGTATCGCACATCAGTGTATTCTAGATTTATAAAAGAATGCTTTGCCAATATCATAAATAAAGAATATAGCGTCGTATTTACTTACGAGCATGTTATTTTATTTGCGAAGCAAGATAATTTATTGGAAAATGCATCTAGATTCGAATGCAAAATTCTTACTTACTTTTTTTATGCACATGTGGTGCCTCTTTGTAGATGCACTTTCAGAAATATGGTGCACCCATCAATAATAGTGAACACCAAACATCATTGAATTTTTTCGCAATTACAGTTTACACTACATACTCCTTGGATTTCAAAGTTGTTTTTCTTGAAATCAGATGGTATATTTCACTGTCATATATATGCAAAACATTTCCTATGGACTAGAAAACCAGAAATGATAACAATAACATCAACAACATATTCTAATAATGTTCTTCTAATTGACAATATTATCCGAACCACTGATTTAGACTTATTCAATGCCAGCAAATTAAATGATAACCATACCAATACCGAGAAACAATCATCAGTTTACATAATATGTCATAAAATTACAATCAAATTGTACAATTAAAATTACAATTAAATTTCAGATATTTTGTGACAAAAGCAGATTTCCCAGTATAAGTGTCGGTGTAAACAATTTTCACTATGCCTTAGCACTCTCATGTCAAAAACAGCATTGAATATTCTAAGCTTGTCGCACCTTTTCAATGGCCATGTACAGAATTAATTTTCAGAATAACTGGATGTGACTCGAGGTTTAGTCGGTGAAAAGTAGCCGAACAAATACATAGTCTGGCCAAGTCTATCGAAAGTGTTTCCCGTTAATTAATCTGGTGCCTGTTAGCGACAAACTGGCTTAGGTTCGGGTCACATTGATATAGTGGTAGAGGTAAAATCCGGAGCCTGGTAAGGAAGGCAGCTTTTAAGAGATCGGTATGGACTCTGCAGGCTAAGCAAGTGAAGTGAAAGGATTTATAGCTTCTAGACAGAATTTTATTAAGATAAACACCGAATAAATAACATTGTATTTCATAATTTGTTATTTTCATTGTATGGGGGTTTGTATGTTCTGGCTATAAACATTTATTTTTAAAGGTACAAAACAGCTAAAACTCGTTCAAATTTTAAATAACACTAACAATAAAACAAAACAAAAATCTTCTTCTGTCATATTTGTCATTCTGACCGTACTTTTATTTGATATACATACTTACTATTTAGTAAAAATACGTCAAAGCTATGGTACTTTATCCATATACAAGCGTAATAAGCTAATTTTATGAAGCTGTCAAGCGAAAACCGAGTACGCTTGAACAAAGTAATAGAACCGCGAGATCCAATGCCACTCGGTTTTTTTTTTGCAACGGAAATGATAGCATAGTAGGATTGTATAAACTGGTACACCATCAGTTTGTTCGAGTTGATTGTCACTCGTCCATAACGCTTAACTACCTGAAAGTTTTACCAGCAATCATTTGTACGCTAAAGTGTTGTAAGTCATCGTCAAATTGTGCTCATACTTAGTTGGACTCAGCCAAGTCTGCTTGCGTTTAGGAACTAGAATGTGCAAACTTCTGAACTGTTGGGAAAACAACGGTTGGTAATGCTAAGAACAATGGAATAGTTTAATTTTGGCGGCAACTTTGTCGCGTGTTGCCAGATTCATAAATATTCAAGTATGTTGTGTGGAGGAGCCGAGTCTGCTCTGCGGGCTGCGTCTAGGAGTAAGTAGAGAAGCCAAGTCTGCTCTGCGGGCTGCGTTCAGAGACCTGGCCAGGGTATCGATCATGTAACTTTTTTGTTCCTGATCACAAACGAAAAAGTAAAATGTTCCCCACCCTAGATGTCATTTTTGGTTAGCGAATGCACAAGCAATATGTTTGCGTAATATCAAAGTTCTTTTTCGCAAGATGTTGATAGAATATTGATCAATTTAATCGTAACGCTAAAAAGTCATTCTTGTTCTACGAGCTGCATTTTTCAATTCAAGGGAAACGAGGAATTATTTGCCGTATTTTTATGACAAGAAATACTAGTTAAAATGGCCGACCATAAAGCCTCATTTGTTATGCACCAGTGGTACAAGATCGCTGTGCATTATTAATGTGCGAATTCCTAAGCTTACTTGTTTATAAATGCTGCCGTTCTTCTGGAAATGTAATTAAGGCTTTTTTACACCTACCCAGAAGCAACCAATTGGATTTTCTGTGTAAATTAGTTCAACAAATAAAAATACTTCGACCAAATACAACATAAAAGTCATTTTAACATCACATTTCTACGGCTCTAGCCTCAAGGTCACCTAAAATAAAACCTGTTGAAGAGACATTCGAAGGAAATTCCAAGCACACAAAAATGCACGACTCATCGACCAATATCAAGGTTTGCCTAAATACGACCTAATTCATGGGAAAGCTACATATTTTAGACACATCTCTTGGAATTGATTGATTGAGTGATTGTTGTGTTTAACGACGCACGGTTTTGACAACGGGCCCTGTGGCACTGGTCTAATTTCGTTGGTGAATAAGTGGGTGATGATGAGAACGATGATGACATTAAAATAGCCTAGAAGGGAGGAGGGAAAACCCGGTGACGTCACGTAGCCTTTCCCTGTTGAATAGCACCAAAGGAACCATGGGCTCAACGTCCCTTCCGAAGGACAATATCTCTTTGAAAACTTGACCATAGAAACCATTTAACTCCTAAACCGTTACTTGTTTCAGGTGTCGAGAAGGTGCGACCATGGTTCGCGGTCGATCCCGTAGAGAGCACCGTCCAGGACATTCCGGATAAGACCCATTCGGGGATTCCCAGCAAGACCTCGATATAATGGCTCTTCCACCAACGTCATCACGGTGCTTCGTGGCACTAGCGATGCTAGTGCTAGCCTCGGCGAGTCCAGGTAAATAGCTTGTTGTCTCATGTCTAGCTAAAAGTCGACTATTGAATGTATTTGCTCTTCTAACGTGGAGTCTGCACCACAGTGGTGATATTTAATTCATAGGTTGAATAAAAAAAAAAACAGTACTGTATGGCTTAAAGAAAAAGGTTAATGTGAACTTTTTGTGTTTTTATAAAAAGTGATGAGAGCTTTGTATAAAACTTTAGGTAAGTTGTTGCTTCTTGTTCAGAAAAAGCGAGTAATTTTGTTTTCAAAGTAAAGATTAAATCTCTTGACCCAGTAGTCATTAATTTTGATAATATTGTAAAAGCATTTCAGCTATAATAGTCAAATATCTCAACGGTTTGCGTGAATATTTAACATGTAACGTGCCACTTACCTTATTGACACACATTTTGGTAATGCAATTTCTGCGCTGGGGTTACTTTTTGGGTCGCCATGCATCTGCTAAATGATACATAACCTGCCTTAACCCAAAGCTGCTACCACCACCGATCTCTCCCCAGTCTCGCTCGCTGCTGGAAATTACCACTTTATACGGTTAACATTTTTTCCTTTTAACGGATGAGAAGAATACGGGTAGGTGCACGAGTAAAGTTATCAATATTCATGAAGATAGTGCCTCTGGCACGACAAGTAAAGCAAAGAAACCAAGGTAATGGACTGTTATGGGGTTTTGCGGGGACACTGGCAATCCAAATAAGATTGTCGTTCGAGGCTGCTTCTGACCGATAGCACTCACGCTAAGGGTGTCTGGGGCAAAGCACCTATTGTCAGGATGAGCCGGTGAGGTATCATTTAAAAGCAAAATATTCAGCAATTCATTTAAACTTTTAATTACACCCGCTCATGATTTGTGTACCTATACCGTAAAGCGTGAATAAAACGCCAACTCGACTGTAAAACGCTGCGTGATTTTGATAAACCACGCGTTTGCATACGTAACTGTTTCAATTATTGTAATTAATACTCGAAATACGCATGGAAGAAATGATTCGGACGCATTGTTTGCTTGGTTTATAGTACCATAAAGCGTGTATATACATATATAGTATCTAGCTAAGGCAATTGATTCAATTCTCTCACTCTTTCTCCATACCTCTCTGCATATAATAATATATGAAATATGACGTTACTCGAAACAAATAAAGCTGTGTTCAGATGAGTGGATGGCAAACAACGTGATGCATGTTGACCGGCCGTCTCCAGTCTCCGATGCTGATCGCGTACCTCTCTCGGGGGAAATAAGGTCTTCGGCCAGGGCGTCAAGAGGCATACACTGCTGATACGAAACCCACAAGAGCGCACTAGACCTCTTGTGGTATAGGCACTCAAATACGAGAAGAGTAGTATCGTACACACAAGCATCGAAGTCGTCGTCGTCGTCGTCGTCGTCGTCGTCGTCGTCGACCAGCTTGACAAGTGATACGAGCATGGACGCTTTTTCCATGCACCGATTGGTCGGCGTCACTTGACGTCGAGAATAATAGCTATTTTTATCAACGTCGACTGGAAAACCTAACTCGTGCCCACGCTTGTGCTTTTGAGATCAATCTTGGGCGATATTTGTGAGCATATCGGGCTACTCGCGAACAAGACTTGGATGTTGTTGATGATGATGACGATGATTATGAGGCACGGTCGGTGTTTTCTTCAGCATCGTGAGAAGAAGACAGATGGTCGACTTGTTGTCAGATAAGAAAACTTGATAGATGGCATGTCACCTTTGAAACCGTCGTCGACGGCGTCCCGTGTTGATGCTGCGTAGTGGCACGGAGAGGGTTTTAGTGGAAGGCCGTATGACAAGAAACTAGTTATTACAGCGAGTATGCATTAAGACAGTTGCTGATGAAACAATGTGTCGTTAAGAATTAATGCGTAGAAGAGCGCGTGAGCGTCGCTTGCCGTGTTGTGCAGTGACGAGTCGGGTGCGCTGAATAATTTCTGTGTCGACTCAAGCGAAGGTCCATGTAGTGCGAAGTGTTGTTCGCAGCGACGACGGAGATATTGCCAACGTGTCGGGTAGAAGGTGCATCGGGAAAGTTTTTTTATGGTTTCGTCCAAAATTTCATTCGTTTCTCTTCTCTAAAATCCGGAAATTGGACTAGAGACGGATTCGTCACTTGAACATGAAGAAAAATTGGATTTTCTCGAAATTTTCTTCGGTGCAGAGAGTGGCGCTAGACGAATAAAAATTCAGTTTAAGTGTGAAACACTCGCCGGCGACGACAGATGTGTATCGCAAAATAAAGAGAACGGAGAAATGTGAAAGTGTGTTTGTTTTAACTAAGATTGCTAACTGATATGGTGACGGTTGTGAAAACAAATGCCATTACTGAATGCCAGTGGAAGACCTCATTAAAAGTCGAAACGAATGTATTAAAACTTTGGTTAAGGTAGTTAAAATTCCAACAAGAGAGATTTATTTGTACAGAACAATAATGATGAATCGGTTTTAATCAGCACGCTTTGAAAATCACCGCATTGGAGGTGGTGGTGGCTGCGGAGTCAAGTTGCCAAGTGTGTAACTGAAAATGTATTTTCATTTGCCGGCGTTTCCCCAATTGAATAGTTTCCGGGGGAGTTTTGTGGCGTTCAATTGTTTCCCAAGCTAAGACACGACCCGTGCTTGGACCAGTTGGTAGGCCGTGTGAAGAGGGGGGGAAAAGTAGGAGGGGGTGGGGGGGGGGGGTAATTAACACACCCCTTTAACCCTTTCTCCCCGAAAACCGCGGCGCCATCGCACAGTTTCTTTGCTGACTTGCAACTAGAGAAACTCGCTACAAGCCAGAAGCCAATCCGGGGCAAAGATCGCCGCCTGTTTACATTAGGTCTTACACATTCGCTTGTGTGGACACAGGCTCAATATTGGTAATCGATACTGTAAATACCAGCGCAAGGAAAGAGGTAAGGGAGGGAGGATGCGTTCCTACCAGCGGCAAGCTGTATCCAATGGGGTGTCTTCGGGGAGTGGATCTAGGTTTCTTTGCTCAACAATCACAGACGAGATGGAAATCTACATATCTGTTCAAAACCGGGTTCTTTCGAGAGGTGGTTTAATCTTGTCATTTTAACTCACATCTCAAGAGCTGGGAATTTGAAAAAACTCTTTTATGATTTGCGCGTTTTTACGTTAGAGAAGTTTTTATTTCGCGACTAATTGCTGGTTCATTAGGTTGCATGATGAAGAACATATTAAAAAAGAACACACACTTTAAACGTGTAATTCCAAAGAATGTGCACGAAGTGCCCTGCAGGTAGAGCTTAGTTCGATAAGTGTTAATGGAGTACGTCACTACATATTTTGTTCATTATTTCCTAGTGGTATTTTCCATTTAACTTGTAATTAAAACTTGTGGCGAGTGAGTCTTTAAGCACTCTTGAACATCATGTAAGCACAATTAAATGTTATTTGTATTCCTATTTGCTAGAATAGTAGCCGCGAAAACCCTTCAAGCTCAGAAGCGCACGAGGTATTCCATTCCCATAGGTGTCACGAGCCCACTGCTATGAAGACATTTCCATCTAACGTATCCGCCCTTCCCCTCTGCCGCACATGTCTACCAAATTTCAATTCGACATCTCAACGAATTCCTTATAAAATATTCACAAATAAATAACAATATCTCGTCTTCTCAATTCCAGACAATGAAACATTGCTCAACGTGGAATTGAGCGCGTCAAACGAGAGCGTCAGCACCGTCTTATATCCAACGAGCGAGCCGAACGAGACGACGCTGCCGACGACGCTACCGACGACGCCAACAACGACGACGACGCCGACGTCGTTGACGGTGACGACCGAAGACGCCAGCACTGAAGCGCCGTCAACGAGCGTCACTCTAGCGGTCACGACACCCTACTTGCAAATAAAACTGCCACCCATACCACACCATCACCATGGGCCGCGCTGGGGCCCATATTTTGAAGATGGGACTGACCCACAGAACGTGACAGCCCGAGTAGGGACGACCGTGTTGCTTGACTGCAAGATTGGAATGCTTCAAGACAAAACGGTGAGTTTAAAACTACTGTGTTATTTTAGATTTTGTTTGGATTTTCTAGTGTGGAGAAAGATTAAGGGTTATTTTTTTCATTGATAGCGCTGATTTCCTTTATTAGTAAAAATGTCATTTTTGAATCCAATTATTTTGGGTCTGTGTGGATTTTAAGTGTGATTTTTGTGGCCTTGTCTAGTTCCCCCCCCCCCCACCCCCACGAGAAACTTAAGATTGTTTAAATACTGTTGTTCAAAGCCACACACTTTTTAATTTTGCGTAAACCTGTATAATTAATTAAGTTTTAGATCATTTACTTCTTTAAGCGCGGGTTTGACCGCTTAATTCAAAGTCAGGGCATTGTTTAGAGTATCTCTAGTTTCCTTACATAATGAGTTGCAATTTTTTAGTTCTGTCTGTGGCCGACTTCATTTCGATATAAAGTTTTTTTCTTTTGTTGTCTTCCGGCGAGGAAGTTAATGCTTTAGGGCTTAGCGTCTCTCTTTCGCTCTTGATTACGAGATAGAAAAGCCTCAAGACATAACTGTGGTTATGTTTGTTTTATTTTTCATTCTTGGTTTATAATGTTTTTTAGTTATACATGGAGTTTCTAGTTTACAGCTTTAGGGAACGAAAGAGATAAGGGATGAGGAAAACATGCCATGGAAATGGTAAACATATACAAGATTTTAGATACTGAAAAGCGTTCTTTGGGGACTAATTGCCTTTGCATTGAGTGTTTCATTCTTTTTTTTTAGACAGTTAGAGATTCTGACAACTTTCCCATGACTGCGCTGGAAACTTTTAGGTAAAACTTGAGAGATGTCCAGCACTGTGTTGTTTAACTCGAAGGGACTTGGCGTCCCTTGATTCAGTTAACTATATGTACACTTGTATTAAGCTTATCATTTGGATCCTCTGACTTAAGGTCTGGTCTTCAGATTGGTCCTTAATGATTGTGTAATCCTAGGACTAATCCGTTGAGCGCCATATTATTGTTCGTGCAAACCCTGCTTGGTCACGAGAACAACTATATACACATAGCTATTCTTTGCCCTCAAAAATTCGAGTCTGCATCGGACAGCGGAATTTCAGTCGCATCAACTTTATTATTAATCCTACAGTTTTACCTTTTCATACATTGATTGCTTTTTAAATCAAGCAAATAACTAACAAGAAAAGTTAATTATAAAATATTCGCAAAGGTCAATGGCTGACACGTGTTGATTTAAAACCGGAAGAATTTGTGCAAGTTTTCTATCTAACAGAAGCTTGATTGAGAATGCTTTAACAAGCATCACATGAGTACATCTTCTCATTCATTTCGTAATTAAAAATGTGTTTGTCTGCATAACATTAGCGACCTCCGCTAGCCGTTAGATAGGTCGAGTGAGCACTAGGGGCCATGTTCTGTGTTCTAATGAAGAGGTCTGTACGCCATGTAGCGAGGAAAATTAACACAATTCCATGTTTTGATACAAAACCAGATTATCATGTGGCTGGTGCATGCATGCGCCATACATAGAAGTAGTCTCCGCGCTGGAATACTCATGAGGATGTATCTATTTTGTTTCCTGAAACGAGCAAAAATGAATTATTAACGTTTCCCAAAGTCCTGGTAAATAAAAAAAAAACTTTTTGAGATAGACCCAATTTCCCAGCCACAAAACGCAGCGAAATCACGATAGACCGAAGTGGAAATAGCAAATCGGGTATGTTTTTGAACACCCAATGAATAGTCCTAGTTTCAATAATAGCCACTTATTTTTAAGTACTGAGCCGAGACTACTATTAAACAATCGTTGGCTTGAGATGACTTTTTGAGAGTCTGAGTTCTTCTTCGGCTTTGTTTGCTGTGTGCCCTGCGATGAATACAAATTTTTGTTGCCAATTTTATGATTTTGTGGCTCGTGTGTGAGCAATTTCTCTATCTCTTCTATTTTCTTTCCACTCGATTTTATTTTGAAGCTAGCGCGAGATTTTTGAGTAAACACGGAGTGCTCGAAAAAAAAACCCCGCATGTTAGGGCATGGTCCATCAGGCTAACGTTGAACTACGTGTGGAGGATGTTTGTACAGGATGTGCATGCTCTTTGTTATATGAAAAAATAACGAATTAGCAAAGTTCGTGTCACAGAAAACACGACCGAAAGAAAATACAAAATGTTACCTTTGGCCTTTCTTGCAAATACAAAACAATCTCGTCGAAAGGTGCTTTCTCCGGGCTTCTTTGGTTTTAATCTCTGGCTTGTGTGCTGCTGTTTACTCTGATTTCTTTTGCGACGTAGAAGCTACCCACAGCGAAAGTCTCCTAAGCTTTGTACTTCTGAATTTTCTCAGTGAGTTACCACTCCCGCCTCCCTTTGAATGATTCTTTCTGTGCCCTTTCTATTCGTTAAGATAAAAATAATTGAGGCGCCGCATGTCGAAAATAGAAAGAAATTGAAGTATCCATTAAAAGACGGGGTGATCTCAAGACAAAGCTGTGAACACAATTTCAAATCTTTTAATTAAAAAGAATCCCCTATTTTCTAATTTTTTTTCTTTTGCTAAATCTCTTTGACTGAAATACGATTTTGTCATGGCAAATTTATTAAAAAGAAAATATAGAACAAAATACTAATAAAAAAACAGAACAACTTGAATTAAATAAAAACGGAGACCTTCCACCAAGCACAGCCACAAGAAGGAATCGAAAAAAATTCAATTTATCAAAACTATGAGCCCTTTACCCATGCGAATGCTAAATACTTTGCTGGACATGTTCAACATCTTAACATCATAACAAGCCGTATTTTCAACCTGCTGTTGGTCAGGACTACTGCGTAATATTTGGCTCGACAACGAAACACGATCCAGAGCTCGGATCGACTGGTCGAAGTACTGGCCACTTGCTAATTGCTTATGGAAATTCACAAACGGCACCAACAGAACCGTGCGTTATTTACATAGAGTTTCACTATTATTTGAGCCAAAATTTGAGCCAAGAACACACCTTCTGAATTACCTGCTTAAAGTGTAGAGTAATTATCGCATCGACATGATCGTAATTATTTATAACGAGTGCATCAGCGCACTTATGTTCGGTTAATGAAGAAAGTTTACATTTATTTTGCGGGTTGAAGTAACGGAGTACGATAAGTGACGGAATATTATTGCCCTCGCGGTGCGGTTGAATAGAGTTTTAAAAATGAGTTTCATTCCGCCGCTTTCTAAATGAAATCGCGGGAATGAAATCAGCTCTGGTGGTTTCCAGTCTAAACTGTCAAACGTTTTACTCCCAGGAGAGAAAAGCGTAATCAGCTTTTTACCGAAAAGGAAAACAAAAGAAGTAAAACGGCGGAGAAATGAAACGGAGACACTCGAGCTCTTATGGAGGAATTTCGTCATAGACCCAGATTTTTTTTTGCGCTGTAATTAGATTAGTAATTCATTAAAAAATCGACTTGTACGCTTTAACTAGAAGCGAAGGTTTGTAAATTGAGATTAATGAAGATCTAGGTTGTAGGGTATCCGTTTTAAAAGTTCAGCGAGTAATTATTTGACACCGGTTGTCAATCATCTGCTGCGAAATTTGCCAGAGAAGTCGCATTTTCTTTTCTAAACGAATTTCAATATTTAAAATTCACTTTCACATCTTCAGCGTTGAGCTTTTTATCAGATTTATGTTATGATTTACAGTGAGGCAAAAAAAAATCTTGCTCTTCATTATGTACAAAACGTTGTGGTGTTGGTGTCCCTATAGTTTCATCAAATTGTCATGTTTTCACAACAGACAGGTATTGCTCCCTGAAAATCCTACTCCAACCGAGTTCTATATCATTTGGTGGTAAGATCCCACAGGAAATTGTCATTATCACGGGAATCATGGGAGAGTGGTTAGAGAAAAGACATGGCATAATAAAGGAATTGAGTGGTTGCGGTTTCCACGCTTTTGGGGAAAGGGCAGGGGAGCAGAGGGTTGAGTTGGAGAGATAGATTACACCAGAAGAGAGAGAGAGATCGTCACATACTTTACATCACGACACAGCACACCTTCGACAAAACTACATGATCTTTCACGTCGTGGCAATTCGTCTCTTGCCGTATTTTGTGTTTGCCAGGTCGATTTCCACGCAAGCGCAACTCCAAAACTGACTACCTCCTTAGGAAGATTAAAAATGAAGGGCTGCTTGAAGATTCTTAAAATGTAAGCCTTCTACAACGTGTAATATTAAGTACAGCTTTTGATGAAGACATGCTAATGCAAATTAACATCACTTTTTATTTTTAAATAATTGACCTCTAGGTCTATGGTAACAATATAAGTTAGTCGAAGACTCTTTGCCAGCTCGTAATAGCGTGTACCTACCCCTGCATCACGAGATAAGCATATCCTCTCGTTCTGCTCTGCAGCTCTTCCTGGTCGTAAAGTACATAGCGTAATTTAGACAACGACTGCTGCTCTGATGAAAATGAAATACCTGCTTGCGACGGAAGTTTCTGACTGTGTTCTTTCTGACTGTTAAATGGTGTAATTCTAGATTCTGTAGATTAATTTTACTTACTTTTGCGGGTCATGCGGCATCGTATTCACTGTGTGCAATAAGATTACTCGCGCTAATCTACGTCTGCACGTTTCGGCGAACGTTGGTCGAACGTTTTGGCTAACTTGTGCAGATATGTCTTCGGCAAATATCAGATGCTGCACCCGATTTGCTAATCCCCGATCGGCAAACACGGTGAGGAAAAGAATAAATACTGGAATCGGCAGCGAAAGTATTAATATGAATTCAAATTAAAGTTCATGTTTGCGCTGGTTTAGCTTGAGAGGCGCCATGGGTAAAATGCTAGCACATCCCGCTTTAAAGCTTATTTCCCTGTAGGCTATTCGTAACATTTAGCATTTTATCGTGGAAGCAAAATCGTAGTTTATACAAAGCAGCATCAAGTTATGAAATAAGAACAAAAGTGTCTCTCGCTCTATTTTTGTACCTTGCGCTTGAATCACAGCTATCGTAATTTATTTACTGATTTCTTTGAGTTGTAGACACATTTGTCTCCGACTCGAGCTTGCATCGCATTTTTTTTTTGTATTGCTAGCTCGAAAAGAACGGATGGACCGGAATTATTCCCACAAACAAGACAACTTCTAGATGAAAAAAGATATGCTTCTTTGCCGCGTCCAACGTGAAACGGAAAACACCCTTCTTTTGCGCTTTGGCATTATTGCACGGTGTTTGCCCCCATATAGTCTAAGCTAGCTTTTGTGTATGCCATTTTCAGAAAACTGCTGACATTAACTTAGCAGGGCTGTTCACCAGCACAGCTTATTTCACGTTATTTTCCCGCTTATTAAAATCTTCTAGTTGATGCAGTGTAGTATTATGGTCGGCATATTTATAAAGCTGCTCAAACGTAGACTTAATCTCTGTTGTATTCGCTGGTCCGATCAGGAAACAAACAAATCACAGGCAATACAAAAGTTTCCTGTATCATTAGAGGCTACTTTGAAGTTCGATCTTAATAAAAACCTGATATACCTACACTACCGAATGTCCACGTGAGGCCTAAAATCTTTAAACACTACTCACCCCCATCGTTCCTATGTTATTGAAAAAACGCAATAAAGTGTGTGACGTAAAAGGGCTCAAGTTTCACGTGCGTGATCGACTCGGAAAACTTCGAAAAGGTCTGAGAATTTTCCGGATAGATTTAACCGTGGTTCTTCCGCTTTTCCGTCGCTTTCCTTTCCACTCGCATCAGCTAGTCAGACTGCGAATTTAATGATGAGATATGATCTAGTGGCTGTCTCCCTTTATAACCCAGCGATGACTAATTAGTGTATTCGCTGCAGGCAGCGTATATACGTACTCTACTCGGGTATGCATCATTTCTACGGGATCCTTACGTGATTCGCTTGAAATGCTACATGATTGGGTCGCCCAGCCAGGATGGGACGGGGGTCGCGGTTGCATGCTGTCAATCTGAGGTTATGCAAACTGTTTCGTTGTGCTAGCAGAGATATTGTTGACGAGCAGCAAGTTGGAGGCGTGCAAACGTCGCCGGCGAGGCGATAAAGCGTCTGAACGGGACGGTAGGGAAGGGGATGTTACCGAAGGGAGGGTGGCAGCGTCGGCGGTAGATCGGCGGCTTTCCATCAGCGTTAAATTGTCTCCTAGGATGGTTTATTGCTGCTTGACTCTTTGGATCGAGGTAATAAAAGTGTTTTTCTCTTAACTTCGAAATACAGTAACTATTCAGAGACGAGCGCTTTAAGTTTTCGTTTCTTTTTTTAGTCAGGGAAATCTCTTAAGACAAGATAATGGGCTTGAAGTATAAAATTTGCTTTCTCTTTTACATATTACGTAATAAAAGAATATTCAAATAAGTTTATGACGGATCTGCGTAGGTAGATACTCATTTAAAAAATACGTTTGTGATCTTTATCATTTTTTATGCTTGTGTTTTTTTCTTGTTCTCTCTATTTTTTCAAATGCGATAAATATTTTCTCTGCTCTATAGTTATATACGCAACATACTGTCATCCAACTGAATCGCTAATCGAATTATATCGTGGCTCATAGAGTCGGCGATCTGAGTTGAGCTACAGCCGGTCTTGCTATAGGGATAGACCTCGTAATCCCAGGTGCCTCACATTTCAAAACTTTGATGTGATTAAAAACACGGTAGATTTTAAGTTTGAATACGAGTCTCAAAAGCATCAATGAGTGCGTGGGTTGCTCCAATTCAAACTTGCTGTATTGCTACAATGTTCTCGTCGGGGCGGCGGTCGTCCCTTGTTTCGGTCGTTCCACTCGCAGGGCAGACCCGAGGCACTAGAATCGATCCTGCATGCGTGCAGCTCACGGAACTAGAGGACTTTCAATTCAGAAAACAGCTCCACTAGAAGATTGACCTAGCTGAGACCAGGCGGTTTACAAACTGTACCACCACTGTTTGAGATGAGAATGAAACTGGCCGTGGCTATCTAAAATGTAATTCAAAACACAATTCAAGTCGACATGTAGCCGGTCAACTAGACTATTCTTATACTTTCTGTCCTTCACTATAAAATCGAAATGCCGCTTAAATGTGGAGCCACCGTATCCGTGCATCTATCTCTCTCTGGAAATTGACCACTTAACTTATCAGTTTCGCTCTGTAGCTTTTTATAAATTGCCATTTCCATGTGGAAACTTTTGTATTGAAGTAAAAGTATGAAAGTTTGCGGTTGGCTGTCCGCCATTGACTTTGAACAATGATGTACGTTTTTCAATACATTTTCCGGGGAAAAGTTATTATACGTCCACTTCATTGTTCTCAAGTAGGTAACACAGAACGCAGAGTAAGGCAGGGATTTCAAGCCGTAAGATGAATGTAATTTTAACGTACTACAGAAAGTCAACGGAACAACTGATTTTATTTTCAATTTTTTTTTTTAAGTCTGTCATTGTGGACGCTTGGTTTTGAAACGGGATCCACGCATACAATTCGTTTATTACGAGGTAATTTTGTGCTACAAAGATTGAATTAGAAGGTCCCTGACAGCGGATGCAGCACAATACAGGTACCATCACATAATGGTGATTCAACAGAAAAGGAGCATTTCTATTAAATGAGTGTGGAAGTAATTCAATCCCTCGCAGCCTTGTTCGAAACAACCGCAACATCTTTATCAGTCCATGTTGTAACAGAATTAGAAATCCCCTCGGGTACCGTCAACGTCTCAAAATCCTTCTCAAGGGAAGTAAAAACTTTTCTTCTCCATGGAGCAACAAAAAAGGGACTTTCAAAAAAACTTTTTTTTTTTTTATGAAATTTGAATGGAAAAAAGCATCGCACTTTCATATGCACGTTACTCAGTGTTAACTTTAAGGGTAGTTCGTAGTTTTGAGAGAAGTTGCTAGGGAAAGTTGGGTGGTTCTGCATATGGACGCAAGGTAGTTCCCGATTACATACGTTGCCTTGTTTGCCTTGAAGCTATACGCATGAACATCATATGCTGGCCTCCGTTCAACCTGTTGTTCACTCGTCTATGCTTGCTTCACGTCTCTCCATGTTGCCTCTTAGGAAATCTCCTCTACTTCGACATATATCCTTCCTTCATTCTTGTGTGGTATGTGGCCCCTATCCCTTACCCTTATTTTTATGTTCCGGGTGCGTTTATTGTGTTCCTCCCTCCAAGTTATTCAGCTATTCAAGTCGACTTGAGCAAGAAGTTGGTTGACTCTTGTTCGCCGCTAATGGCAGTTCGTTTAGCGTCGCGACGTCGACGTCGTCTAACGACGCCGCGTGCGTATATTGAGAGATATCGGCGATATGTGCCGATCGTGCGTCGCGGCGTCGGCTCATTCGGGTAGCCGACGTTTAATGGTAATCGCCGTCTGGATTATATTCCAGTAATCTACTCGTTTGTAGTCTTCTCCGATCTGAACTATAACACTGATTGCGGGCACCGTAATTTCTTTCAAAGCGTCAGATTCAGAACATGGTCGGCGAACTTTTATTTTCCAACACAATTTTTATTCTGTAGAGCATTGGGGTTTATTTTCGTTGTGAAACTTTTTAATTTGCAATGAATTTTGCTGTATTTCGTCCATTACTCTTGTTGTACATTACCCGGTTTTCTCCTGTTTCAATCTGCTTTTTTTTACTCAAATCCCAGGCCTCTTCATTTTTCTTCTTCTCTTGCGTTCTTGACGACGACAAACAGCCTCGCGAATGGTGACAGTTTTTTTAGCATCTGTCTTGCGTCACACTAATTCCACGAGGATTAATAATTCACTTAAAAATTTGGTCGTACACGAAAACGCGGGCAGCTCCAAATGAAAGTATGCCGCACAAGTTTCATGGCGCCTTTTCATTACACTTCTTGGTACTCGTCACTCCCGTGGTCTTCATCACCATTGAGTGTGTTGGATTATTAGTCCATTTTCAGTTGTGTTCTCTGTTCTGACACTACCACAATCACCCTACCTATGCCATCAAGTTAACATGCACTGAACCTAACGTCTGTTTTAGAAATAACAATGTGGTATAATAATATCATAGTAATATTTTGTTTGTTAGAAACACATAAAGTGAAATACATTGTCCGTTTTGGCGAAGGCCTCTGGCATGAACAGCATATAAATATATAGCAAGCGTATAATATTTAACTGTTAATAAGCAACATCAAAATTTAGCTGAGCATTCGACTACCTGATTAAATCTAACTCAAACATGAATGGCCACTTCCCTGTGTTAAAGCGAGTGAACAGGTAGTTTGATCATCATATTCGGTCCGGTTCGCTATAGGTAAACTATGCACATACATCTATGGCCGGTGAAGGCATTTGCATAACGAAATCATCGTCGTATATTAGCCGTGATAAGCGACCGGAATCACTTGATCCAGCGGACCAATAGCGCGCAGGAGCCTCAAGGATGGACAGAATTTACGGTCGTCCAGGACACTTGTCGAATAATTGGATGCAATCGGCTCGAGTCCTCGTGCAGGATTCTGCTTTGACAGTGTAGCGAGGTACTCGACTCTCGAAACTACTGCCAAAGCGGACAGCAGGAACACTAAAGGTATCCTAGAAATTCCACTGCTACCAGTAAGCCGACAGTTTCAGTCGGCGTCCTTGCGTGATCACCTGAAAATTTCATCAATTTCTTAAACCACCCATTTTTTTTTTTTGTAAGCAATTGGCACTTGGCACCAGATACGATAAAATTGCCTGATACACGGCGCATGGCGGCGTCAGTGTTGTTTTTTCTCCCCTATCTCGAATGAATTCGTGCTGAAAATAATTATCGGCACTCAGTTTAGACGTGTCGTTCTCGCGCGTTAATTGCACCAGATATGGCTGGCTTTATCCGGCGTTGCCGTGTGTGTGTGTTTATTGTGAATGGGCGGGAATGGTGGTCGCTTTAGGCCCCGGGGGCCCGAATGCGGCGGTGGAATTCGTCGCGCGTGACGGAATTTCCTGGCAAGGTGCCGCCATCATTCCCGCAAAAGAATGTGTGTGTGTGTGGGTGTGCGTGTGTGAGTGTGTGTGTTTTCTAATTTAAAGCAGAGACAAAAAAAAATCATTGAAGTTTTTATTCTCCAAACGGCGTTGTCGTTCTGATGGCTAGCTCTTCTTTAATCATCACAGCGCTATATTTCTCCTCTGATCTAGCCCGCCATCTCCATTTCCCCTCCGCATCTTCGCGGCTAGTCTCGGCAAAGTGTGGCCCACGGTGTCTTTTCATCGCTTGTCTTTTGTCTTTCAGCTGCAGATTCTTTTGTTTCTTGGCCTTTTCATCACGTTAACTTAGGCCTCTTGAGAAACAACACGCGGCTCTCTTTCACTTGCTCGCTATCTAAGAGAGCCCGCGTCAGTCTAGGCTTGAAAACATAAATTTCCTTGAGTAGCTATGTGAAAATGTTTCACCCAAAACAGTTCTCGCCCTAACAATTATCCCACTCAGCTCTTGAAAACTTTCAGAGGCACGAATTGGTGAGGTGGCCCATTAGCTCATAACGGTACCATTATAGGGATCAAAAATAAAAGCAATTTACATTTTGTAGGTGAGCAAAGTGAGTTTAAATTGCTGCTTGTTCACCCTCTGCTTATGAGTGGACAAAACATCACAACAGTCTTTTACATTTTCTCGAGTTTTGTACAAATATCTCTGAAGAAAAAAAATTGAAACATTTTTTACCAATGAGAGTAATAAAGACTAAAAATGACTGCTCGTGAAGAAGCTGTTGCCACAATCAACTTCTTTGGTGTGCTCCGCATTGCCCAACCTCGTTTCCAAAACATCTCAGATGTTTCCACATTCTGCCTCCTAAATGCAGCCCGCAGAGCAAACTCGGCTCCTCCACTTAACTAACCTTCATCAAACACTCTGTTTTTTCTTGGAGCGTGCAACGAGCGGAAGTCGAGGCTCATCTGTGTAACATCACAATGAGATCCGTTCAGAGATAATATTCCTTGTTTGAAAGCCCGGTTCACAACACCCCCAGCCGCCATATGCTCAAACAGTGCTGCATTGGCACGTGTATCGCTGCCAAAACACCGCTTTGAGGTCAGCAGGTGCATCCTCCAGGAAGACACTGTTTGTTATCCACGGGTTACGTAATCATATTTGCGCAATTAGCGCACTTAGCATAAGCACACAGTACAAATTGTGGTCCATTGAAATGTTAATTAAAGTTTTGCAGACAGCTAAATGCAAATCGGCTTAGGCGACGCCATGAATGCAATGTCTGGCGAAAGACAAAAGACATGCAAATGATTAACGGGTCAAAGATTATCCTTAAGGATTAAATTCGTGTCACCACTTCAAACGGCGATCCATCACGTACACAAAGGGCGAAGAAAAGTGTTTGTTTTAATGTTTTCACTTTGTACAAAATCGTCGATGTATAGCGTGGCAAACTTATGATGCTATTCTAAAACCGTTTCGCTTTTCTTCACCCAAGTTATTGCTTGTTTTGTCGATTACCTTCCATAAAAGTCGTCATTTCAATTGAACTCAGACCTGGGAAAATCGAGACCACAATTTTCCCGGACGGTATCCGCGTGGCACCTCCACCAGAGGCGATTCTAATTCCGCAGAAAGCCACTTCCACTGCCACTTCCACATTCAAACTCCGCTGGGAAATTCACCCGCTCCCGCGAGAGACAGAAAATCGCTCGTGAAAATCTCTATATAGTATCGGTTAAATTTTCACGATCTAAATTATTCTACTCAAGTAAATTATTTACGCTTCAGCGCCCGATGCATTTGGACTTGGTTTATTGAGGCGAACGTATATCGTCGTTGCACTGACTTGGAATGCATCGGTTGCGCTTACCATTGCTGCACGCCGACAGCTTGTTGCTGCTGAAATTGATTTTTATCGGACTCGGATTAAAAGATGATCATGTGGATTAGTATTGTAAACATGCGAGCCAAGTTTAACGTGCACTCTCAGACCTAACACGCTGGAGGCAAACTATAAAGAATTATAATATTAGCAGTTAACATAAACGTGTATGTTTTTTTTATCAATAACCCAGTTTTAAATCATCTGGTCGATTTTGTCATGTGACGTACCACTTTCAAAGCACAGGCGTTGAGCAGTTGTTCTATGAGAAATTGCAACAGTGATATTATTATGCACGATTTGTTTACCTTACCGTTTCATATATTTTAGAAATGTGAAAGACTTCATTAAACCAAAAGCGCATCATTGTAGACTAGGTATTTTTGGAAGATGCACAATATTTAAGAATAGTATACTGTCCTATTCCCCAACCTTCCGTTCAATTTAATGTTCGGCTTACAACTATCGTCTGGCATAACCATTCCATACCTTCAAATTGAACACGGAAAAAAAACATTTGCGTGATATTGTTCTTCGTGAACCTGTTCTAAAGGAGCTCACAGCATTATTATATTCACAAGAAATTTCGAATACCTACTTTTGCAAGCTTCAACTTAATGTACACATTTTGTCCGTATCCTTCGAAGAGAATTCGCTGTTTTTCCCCACGTTAGTACAAATTTCCTCTCTTAACGTCTCTCCACTGTCACCCGTTAACGTCAAAACACCCTCGTGTATTTTCAGGTGACTTGGATGCATAGAAAGGGCGACTCCATGCACCTGCTCACAGTCGGCCGTCAGGCTTACAGCACAGACCAGCGGTTCACTCTCAGCTACCGCTATCCCAGCAACTGGAGGTTGGAGATCCTCTACGTGACCCGGCGAGACGAGGGCCAATACGAATGCCAGGTGGCCACACATCCTCCGAGGTTCAAACACGTCTACCTGAAGATTACCGGTCAGTGGATGATGAAAGTCAGAAGTCTTATTGTTTCATCGTTGGTTAGGTATTTCACAGCTAGGTGCGAAGTGCCTGGCTGTTTTTTTTTTACTGAAATACACATAATTGGTTAGTTAGTAAAAAAACGCCAATGTGTTCGGGATTTTATTTCAGAAAATACAAAACACATTAGCTTTTGAGTTATTGACCTTGTTTATTTTATTAAGATGCATTTAGGATGCTTGAACTAGGTAATTGTTATAATTTTATGTGGTTATTTTGTTATCGGAAAATTGTCAGGACTGCTCTAACCCTTGAAGAAGTAACTAGTACATGTTACGAAACGTCGGGAAATTTTAGTTGTCCTTTACTTAGCATTCAAAACTCATTTCAAATAGTTTTTGTTAAAACTAGTGCTAAGGATAACTCAAGTAGACATGAGTCTAAAAACCATCATAAAGGTACAAAGTGCTTTATGCAATCAGATGATGTGGATAAATGGAATTGACTTGTTATGTCGGCAAAGGAGCAGCAGTCAGTTTCTAATAGCATATCGCAAACAGGCTTAACCAACGAAGAGTGATTTTTATCATGCCAAGATAAGCCTCAGTTATAGCAGTTGCTCATTGGATAAGACCATTGATCTTACAATTATCCAATTAATAGGACATTTTAAAAATAGCTCCAATAGTCAACTTGAAGCGCCGTGTAAACGTGAATCGTCTACTTAAATGATACCAAGGCGATATGTGTCAGTTCGTTGTCATTTCTTCGTAGCAAGTCTCCAGAGACGACGCTACGATGTTCCTAGTAAAGGTGTGGGTTAAGCAATTTAGTTGTGCCTTGTAGTTTTCACGCGAAAATTGTTCAGGTAGAATGTCTAAAATTGTTAAGCATTTGCCAAAATTTTGACACAACGTTCCCGCGTTCCAGCATCGCACAAGTTTTTTTATTACTAAAAAGCCTGTGTCACTTCTTAGCATCAACCCTGTTCGCTTCCGGTTGCACTAGGGAATCCTGTTTGTCAATCTGACAGTTAACGCTTCCGTAAACGTTTTCATATTTTGGAACTTATAAAAGATTGTTAGAGTTCATGTCCCACGCGCCATTCAAAGTGCTCACTCGGGTCACTTGCGTTTCGCGCGTGTCACCGGTACGCATGAGTTTTCTTGGCATAAAGAGGTGCGCAATCTTAAGCAGTCTTCGACGTGTGAAACGATTATCAGCTGCTGGCGCGTGCAATCTACTTTTGTCGAAGAGCACAAAGGGGGCCACCACGATCTAACGTTCCATCCCAAAGTTCTCGCACTAGCTACAATACTATTTTACAAACAGTGGTCCGGGCTGAACATGGAATTTCACTACGCTGCCCAATATCGTCGTCGAGAGACTTAAAGTTCCGCTTGTCGTTTCGCACCTTGGAGGAAAAAGAACAATCAAGGGTCTGCACTGCACGGAGCGTACTCGTTTTGAAACGCACAGATGGGACGATCCTGGGTAATGTCCCATCCCCAAGTGATTGCATGACATCAACCCTCTTGAAGCAAACTGGGGATTCACGTTAATGGTCAAAAATCAACCTGTCCGTACTGGCCGGGGCCCCATGTGTTGGAACGTAATTGAACGTTAACTAGATACATGCACAGTGCGTATAGAATTTGATCGTTTAGGTAGTTGAAAACCAAGCCCAAGGCGAACCCGTTCGCTTAAAGTAACTAGAAAGCATTCGCAGGTAACGTGAATAAAACATTCTGCTGTGTATATAGAACTGTTACAATTTTAATGCTAAGGACCTGATCCCCTGACTTATCCCTGTCTATGGTTGTCAGTTTTCGTGTAAATAAATAGATTGTAAAGAGTAATATAGATTATGTATGGATAGAGCTGGTTTATCTCACGCGTGCTGATAACTTCCAGAGACACAAGTTCAGATGTAAAAAATGTAAATTAGGGTTAAATAAAAGTTATAACTTTAGCCTGTTTGGTATATGTCGCTATTAATGGTTATTGCATATGGACGAAGGCCCATGTGACAAGTGATCAGTGATGAGTAATAAGTGATGGTGGTTTTTTTTTTTATTATTAACAACACTATAACCGTCTCAAAAATTGATGCCCAAACGCGGACCCGAACCCCGATCTCCACCTTTCGCGGGTGTAGCTCTGAACCATTGAGCTATCTGGACACTGGCTTTTTGAGACGATTTTAGTGTATTTGATGAGAATGACAGTTCTCCGAGGAGTAGAACCACGAGGCTGTGAATACTCACAGTCACTCTGATTCTAGTGACGCTATATCACGTCACAACCTGTCAAACTCGAATAACTCCAAATTGACGTTGGATTCGTTGCTGTATTAGGATGATATTAGGATGGTGGTCTTCAATTTGGCTTGTCCACGAGGGATCATCTGGTTTCCCAACTTCAACTCAATAAGCAAAATATTGTTACTTGATCAGCTATCTAGGTCAATGGGTACAGATACCTACCGGCCAAGCACTCCTGGAAAATTTGCCAGACAACTGTAAAAGAATAACACAGGCATCGCTAGAGAAAGACAATCATATCCTCGATACTTTGATCCGGCTTATAGCAAATCGATTTAGACAGATAATACGAAGGTATCATTTAGCCACCCTTGGTTTGACTTGATCCGAACTTGCTGCTTGGATCCTTCGCTTCTTTCTTGACATTGCCAGTACAAAAGGTTTTGTTCGTTTCGTTTTAAACAGAAATATGTTGGATATTGTTTGTTCGGAAAATTGAAGGTATCGTAATTTTTAAGTCACTTATCATTTATATAAAAATGCTTGTTGGAAGAGGTAACATCTGGACTATTTCACATCTGGAAGTCTGGACTATTTATTGGGTATTTCTTTTTGGATGAGTAATGCGAGAGAAGCGAAAAAGAAAGCCTACGAAATGGTCCGTGCAGAGCTGGATCATTTTCTTTGGTGTCGGTTCGTGGCTGCCATTCTTGTTGTTTCAGAATCAAGAGAGATCAATTGAATCCATCGAATCGTACTGTCACAATTTGCCCCACATACCAACGGAAAATTATCTGCGTGTTCAAAAGTGGCAACCATTAAAAATTGTAATTCGTATTTCCTTAATATGCACATAATATTTTCTTTTTTTATTTGAAATTTGGAACTGAATTTTCTGAAATTTCTAGTTATCATTTACAACTTTATATGGCATGATTTCCACCTCACTTTTATCCACAACGACACAAAAGCCAACTCCTTCATCAACGCAAATAAAAAATGCACACCACCCAAGTTTCAAAATACACAAAACAAATACTTCTAGCTTGAAACTTCGACAAATTTAATTCTCCCGGTGCTTGTGACAACAACTTTTCGGCAGCGAGTACCAAACTTCATGTCGCCAGCCGGCTGGCTGCTCGTCACCACCGGCTATCACTCACAGAAAAGTGGCTACCACTCATAGCGAGTACACAGCAAGTCTAATTGCACGTGATAAACAATTGCTCCTCACGCCAACGCCGTCAACGCTGCCAGCGCTGCCGCTAACGCAACGCCTTTTTCAATAGAGTAACGCAGGCTGTGCGTAACACCCCCCATGCGAATGTGTAATGCACGCATCGCAGACCACGCCTCGTGTCTGAGTGTGTGTGTGTACCTACGGTAAAAAACGGGTTCCCTAGAGGAAGGTGAATAGAATTATAATTTTCATTGAAAAATGATTTAGTGAGATCGCACTAAAAATGGAATGCTTTTTACTGAACTTGGCTGAAATGGTCGCTGAAAGATGTCCATGTATACCTAGGACAGATATTGGAAGCTATATCTTCCTACTCAATGCTCTGGAATGGTCTTGGAATGTCTGGAATGGCTATGAACATGCAATTAATAACGTGCAGTTTTCGGATTATCTTAAGTTACCCTTTGTAATCCATTTAAGATTAAACTGATGCACTCTATACACAAAAAAAGGGACCCACACACTTTTTTACCGATAACATCCTTCAGCAAGCAGTATTTGAAAAGACTCATCGCGTTAAATTTTTAATTAACCTTCGTATGCTAATCTGGAAGTTTCGTAGGTACAAGAAGCGGGTTGATTAGGCATTACACTCCACCCCTACCAAACTGTGAATCATTCATGTCCTTCTTTTCACCACAAAGTGTGGCTGAAAAAACCTGTTACAAACACGCCATACCTTAATATATACACTAATCCAAGAAATAGATCATCAGTAGGTACGGAACTGTGGCCATATTCATTATTTATGTGGGTATATTGGCGGAGATGCCCGATGTCATGGTGGTCACCGTATCCTAAATGCCAAGGGTTGCTTTCCTTCGGTCTTATTTAAGCAGAGAGAATGCTAGTGAAGATTTCGATGTTCGGGCATCGATCTCCTTGGCGTTTGTTTCAACATTTCAACGTGGCAGTAACGCAGTTGTCGGCACGGCTTAGAATTGACTGATGCTTTTCTTTGCTGGATTAAGAGGCATGGCTACGTCCGACAGTTAGAAGCCGAGTGCATTTGCGTTTAGCATAGCGTGACGCGTGAGATGAGGATAATAAGCAAAGTACGTGTCGAATTTTTGGAACAAAGCTCGTTGAATTTTTGACGTTTGTGATAGGTACTGACAACAGGTGAAATTTGAATGACAGAGCGGTAAACATAAGATGTTTGCATCGTAGCCGTTAGTTCTTTTTTCTTGTTTGGCATGGTGAAAATGCAAGACGAAACGCACGAAGAGATGTAGCATCTCTGATACCATGAACAATAAAATTAACAAAATGTTATCATCCATTTGAACTTCAAGTATACCAGGTAAAACTCCATTTAACACTAAACGCTTTGACCGTTTGAAGCAATGGGTACGTTATTGTTATTTTTCCTAGTTGAGTACGCTTTTCACATGGTTTTTCATGCGTAAACGCGATGCTTTAAAAACAAACAGTTCTCGTAAAATATGGGGCTAGTTATTTTTGCCACTTTGTTTTCAACTCACGCTTTTTTGCCGAAAACAAAGGTCACAATATTTATGTTAAGCGTGTTCCATCCTTAAACCAGAACACGTGTTGAAATCCTGCAAGGAAATATTAAATAGCCTGCATTTTTTTATTCACACTGCAGCATGGCGCGTTTGGTTCTGAACTTGAAATCTATTCCCCTGCACCGACCGTCCTTGTTCAAATAGCCAACCTCAAGCAACTTGGCGACATTTGCAAACGGCCTTTCTATATTGATTGAAAAACTTTGAATTTCAGCGCATCGCCAGCCAACAAATCAATTGACTATTCGCCCCGGAGTTTAAAAAAGTTTCGAAACACATTACAACTTGCAACTTAACCAATGAAACTTGTGCTGAAATATTGTAAATAGGTGCAAATATGTTAATTTTTTAATTAATGACCCTGATTTTTTAAGTTAGATGCCTTTAGTATGCTTGAATTAGGTAAATGTTATAATTTTTGTGGTTCCCTTATTATTGGAAAATTGTCAGGACTGCTTTTACCCTTGACAAAGTAACAGGTACAAGTTACAAAACGTTGGGGAATTTAGTTGTTCTTCACTTAGCACTCAAACCCCAGTTCAAATAGTTTTTTGTCAAAACTAGTGCTAAGGTCAAATAAAGTAGATATAAGTCTAAAAACCATCAAACTTTTGCGTAATTTGTACATCTCTGTATTTATATATTTTTTTCATCAAAGAAATGTATCTTAACTTATAAATTGTATCTTTCCTTTACCTGTCTGGCGCATTACTCTGATGGGTAAATAAATTTGTGCATCACTCATGCCAGTTTTATTCGATAATTTTCTGAAATTAACTAATTCTGAAGGTAGGGTTGAGGGGTCATTAATCTTCTACCTGTTAAACGTTAAAACTTTTACAAATTGCTACAATTTTGTTTCGGAGCGCGTGGCAATTTTCATCCTCATGCTCTCATCTATTTTTAAGACTGTTTAACAAATTAAAAGTATGAATATTTTTAACATCGACGTCTAATCAAACTGAAGTTCTTGATTGAACTATTTTTGATAAAATCTTCTGTCTCGTGACGCGCGAGCTGAATACCAAAATGCATATCGAAATCCCATGCAAACCTTCTGCAATAAGTGACAGAGAGAACATCTCTCAGATCCTTTTCATCTCACAGCATCCCGCCTCAGTGCACATGGCCCTTATTACTGCATAATACATCCCCTATGTCATTGAAACTTGAGAGGTGTCATTGAGACGTCTCTGAAGGTATTAAGGTGCACCGCAAAGCTTACCATTGATGATCATGATCAAATAGTGCAAGCTTGATTCGCATTGGCATGCACCAGATTATGGGATGGATAATTAGTGAGAGAGGTGACCGATGCAGCCGTAACTGCAGCAGCAGCACTGAACCATCAACAGCCCTGATCAGCGTGGCAACATCATCGGTCCTATCCAGTGATTGCTCTAGCAGAAACTTTCAACTTCGCCGCCTCAAGCTTCCGTAGGAATCCTACGTCCCTCATTAGAATACGGAAGCGTATAAACAACATCCAGCACAAACTCATTAACCAAACGGGCCCACCATTAATTAAAAACGAAGACGATAACATTGGCTAATCTCTCTCAGTAAGAAACAAGTCATTACGGGGAACAATTAGTGTTATACATTTTGGGTGGTTGAGAGCGATTTCCTATCGCAATTGCTGAAAATCTTCGGTGGATCTTGTCTTTGAGACAGAAATCACTGGTTCTTATTGTAACGGAATTAATTAATGTGATAAGATGCATGCAGATCTGTATCTTTGGACCACACACGTGCTGCTATCGAGTTTAATGAAGTATACCATCAAATTTTGAATAATTAATTATTGATGAAAGGGATTCATATCAAAGTTTCCAGCAAATTATCACTCTGAATTTGTCATAGAAGCATTAATTAATCTTAGCCAGGTAGGGTGTACATAAACCCAAGATGCTTAATAGCATACGTAATACGTTAATGTCGCGAGTGCTTTGCTTGCGGCTTCCTCTGCTTACCTATTCTACCTTGCTGCATAAGATTTAATTAGTGGAATTTATATGATTCATGATACGCATTACCTGATTCGTCAATAAGTAACCAAATGTTTGCATTACCTTGAAAACGATGCGAAAATCTTGCAAAAACCGATTTTTTGGTGTCCAATCTCTCACCGCCAGACATTCGGATCACAATACATTGTGTCTGCTCTGTCAGCGAATGATTTCACTGACGCTTCAGCGGGAAATCTATGGATCCGAATCAACAAAAGGGGGGAAATGATTGACGATTATCACAAACCATTTACATCCTAGCACTTATCGGCGTCGAGCGTGGAAAAACGCCGATCAAAATTTCATTAAATGATAACTATTCAATCAGCCTCTAGGTATGTGTGCACAGTCCCGGCTTGATTGCCCCGTCCGCTGCGGCCGCATCGATGCAGAGCAAGCAAAACAAATCTGTATTCCTGAATCAGTTAGCTGCGTCAAATTAACGAGACATAAAACACCCCGTTTTTACGGCCTCGCTCATTTGAGCGGTGCTATTTTACAAGTCCCTCCACTGTTCTACCGGCGTTTCGAACCGATTTTTTGATGTTTTAGGCTACTATTTCAAAGAATGGCTACCTTTTATTGCTGATTCCCTTACATGGTCGCTATTACCTGAGCTAGAGGCCCATGACTAGCACGTGGTTGTCTTCATGTTTCAACGAAAAAAGTAACTGTCTTGTGTAATTTACAACACCTGTCTACAAGAAATTTCACCACAAGCACAATGAAGATCTTACTCGGTCTACTTCCTCGCATCATTCACGTTCAGAAATGACTAACGAGGCTCAAACTTGAAACAGCGTTGTATGCATCAGTCCCTTCAGGTGTGGTTTGGTGTATAGTTCGAGTAGATGGTTGTTGTTGGCATAAATACTCTATGCCATTACAACGTTGTTCGAGGTACGTCATCCACATCCATGCACCAACAGAAATACGATGCATGGAACCAACGATGGAACGTAGGTGATAACGTAGATGTATGGGCGGTCTGTTTCTTGGGCGGAACCAATATTAATTCTCGTATTTTCCGTATCTCCATTAGCGCCACGCCTCGCTACCAGAGATTTTGACCATCAAAATGACCGTAGATGTTTATAGATGTAGAACAAAGCGAAATAAAAATAAGAATTTGAGGTTTACCGCAACGTAATTTGACAACACAATTGAAAAATCTTGTTCGTTTTTATGTTGGTCGGCAGCTCCTGTGGTGACGATCATGGACGAGAACAGCAACGAGGTTTCGGAGAGGTACTACAAAGCGGGCAGCGCCGTGGAGTTGACCTGCAACGCGTCGCAGGTTGAAGGGCCGACCGACTTTGTCACTTGGCGGCGAGGCAAAATGCCCATCAACAAAGGAATCAGGTAAGATTGATCGAGAATCCTGCACAAGGTATAAAATCCAGCCAACCGGTCGACGGTTGGTACAGCAGTCCTCTGATAAAATTGTTATCGTAAACTCTGTCATCTCAAAGGAGGTATTTTTTATATTATTTTTTATATACCCACACGCGTAGAAATACGGAGCATAGGAGATGGGAGTGACAAACTGACATTCCAATTTGAAAATCTTAAAAGGATTTTTAAGATGGAATCTTGACGTTTTTTTATGGGTATGTCTTGCTTGAGGCAATATCTTCTGCGGAGCTTATTTTTCAAGTAACTACCACACGCGGAGGTAAGAAGGGACACGTTGGATGGCCTCATATAAAGCAGTTCCAAATTGTCAACATTAAATTTCTTAAACTGCACACAAGACACACGCGTGCTTTTTAAAATTGCGTATTTCTCTTAACTTTCTGGTGAAATATCGTCCCTTGGAACAAGACGCCGCGTGGCCTTACCCCCGCACATTATCTTCGTAATTTGCTTCCAGTTTGTTTGTAAACTCATTCGTTCTTCTAAGACTTCCGCAACCAACTCGCTGGTTACACTGTCTGAAGTTTTGCTGCAATTTTTTTCTCACCACCTCCCTCACTTCATCGGTCTGAATGTCTCGAACACTGGCTCTTCAAATTGGGGAAGAAAGCCAGCCAACCGTGAGAATATATTGCGGATGGCAAGACACTTTGCTAAAAATGTTCTCCGACCGTCGGGATCGAAGAAGTCGCCCAAGGAGCACAAACTAAGAAACTATACGTATTGCACAAATTGTGACCTCTTAAATCGTGATCTCTGGTTTCTGAAACACACAAAACAATGTAAGACAACTGTTGGGACAAGCAATCTCTCTTATCTCAACTCTTGTCTTGAATCTCCTTGGAATTCGAATGACCACGTTTGTGGTAAGCTCTATTGGTCCCTCTTTTGAATATTCGCATTGCAATGCGGTCCACAAAACATTCTGACTTTAAGACACTGTCCACTGGCTCCACTAAAGCGCCTTCGATCCAAAGGAAAGTCAGCTTAGCGATGAATTCTGTCTCCAAACAAGTCTCGTGAGATCAGATCAGAGTATCCCATTGGGTAAAGCATGCCACAGAGATGGCTATTGTACTTGCACTTTCATTTTCTATATCCTAGTAGTAATAATCAAGTTGCTTTGTGAAACCTGGAGAAAATTTTGCGTCTCTCGTTATGTCTGTTGTTTTTTCTTCCTTCTCTTGTGATTTTTTTTTCTTTCATCCTTCGCCTCGTACCTTGAGTAATAAAAACAGAGAAAGTCTTTCTCTCCTTGCAATCTCTTTTGTGTTACGTAAGGCGGATGGGATTTATGTGTCGGTATTTTGAGCGCTTTCTTTTTTAAGTAATTTGATTCAGTTTAATTTATAAGAAATGTGAATTAATTAAGACATAACAAGAAAGAAAAAAACAGGTGATGAAGTTCACTTTACAAAAACGCAACCTTTGAGATCATTTTGCAAGAAACACTTGTTATTTTACTATAATAAAACAACGCGGCCACTTCACTATTTTATAAAGCATCGTTTTTTTTTTAAACAGGCTTCTTTCAGAAAACTACGTAGCTCGTCTACGCCGATATTTTCCACGGACTTTGTTTAGCCCCCCGCCGCGAGGAAATGTCTAGCAATTCTATTCTGTCTCTTCGTATAATATCGTATTTTTCATATTTTAGTGATTTAGAGCTCTTGCTTTTAAGTATGTTGAAGAACGATGTCACCACCCCCCACTTTGTTTTAAGCTTTCCCGCTGTGATCGTTATTACACCTCCTACCACGCACCAGCGTAGCCGATGCACACCCCCCCACCCACCCACCCACCCAACACTTGGCCTCACGGTGACACCAAGAATTAATATCTCTACACCGAGTCCTGCACGCTTAAAATTCCGTCTCATCAAGAGCCCGCGACCATGGCGCTCTCATCTAAACAGAAACCCCTCCCGTGAACGAAACGGGAATTTTCCACAACTAATTTATTCCCAGCGCTGTTGTTGTATAGGCCGTTTTGAAGTCGTTAAAATGAGAGAGACCTGATTAAAACGTTGACTTGTTTTACGACCAACGGGCCTCTAGGCACAATGGGGTATCTGCAAATGATTCATAGTTCGATATCCGTATAGTCGAAGCTGTAGCGCGGTACTCGCCCGCTCCGCGCTGGAGAGCTGAATACCATGGCGACGATCACAGCCATGGAATCGGAAAATTATTCGCAAGCTTCGTAGAAATAAACCACTTTGCGGGTGGGTGGGAAGTGGGGCTGGTGTATTGATTGCGGGCACTTGACATTCGCGGAACAGTTTTGTCAGCTTTGGATTTTGGAAGGGGGGGGGGGGGGGTGTACTTGAGACGTGGCGCTACTGTTTTGTGCCAAAGTGGTTTTCTGCGGTAATAATTTCAACGTGTTTTTTTTTCAACTAATTCACATAAAAAAAAAAAAATTTCGCGTAGGTAGCATTAATTTTCTTTCAAGCTAGATGTTTTCTCCTGATTTTAGTTTTCTTTCAATTAGAATTTTTAAGCCTTTCATTCAAACTCACTTCAAAATTGTTTAGAAAAAAAGATACTTCAGTAGCAAAGCATGTTATTTTTTGGGCAAAGATAAACAGCGATCGAGTTTGCCTTACTCTGAAAATAATAACAGTGTATCATGATTAAATTATTAGGTAAAGGAAACACGTCAGTTTTCAGAGTAATGCAGTCTGAAATCACTCCCCGGCTTCTATAATTTGATTCACGAGCAAATAAAAATCGTGGATTTTATTTGAAATTTATGACGTGAAGCGTGAAATTCTCTGAATTTACGATAACACTGATAACACGACACGGACGTAAACATGGCACGATGACGTTATTTCGATTCATTATCGTCATGATTTCCATGAAAATCGCACCACATTATATATCATTTTTCAACGTTTACTATTTGAACATTGTGGTGGAGGTGCCGGGTCTGTCGAGCACCCATAGATCAGCTGTTGCTGCCAAAATTACAGATCCATACAATGCCTGCTACATATACACTTGAGACAAGACCACAAATCAAATAAATGCTTCCATAATACAAAAATATTACTTTTTCAGCCCTAGCTTGTAAAATAATATAACCAGTGTTAGGAAAGAATAATACATCCTATTGCAGCCGTATGCCGTTACAACGTTAGCTTTTTAAATATAAAGCTTCCCTTACGTTAAAAGTGAAATATTTTCAAAACACACTGCCTACATTACCTCTACAGAATTAAAAAAAAAATCATTTTAAAATGGCTCAATAAAACCCAACATTACGCCATAACGCGATTTAGGTGTTAAAAAAAACAGCTTCAAATAATCATAAAACTGTAATAAAATATTATATACTTTAAGGTCAATACGCGGTTGCAGAGACCACGACCAACGTATTAGTCTCGTTAGTGACATGCAGAGCTCTAGGGGCGTTTAGGGAGTGATTTTTCATCCAGATATTAGCTAGCCGCTAATTCTAGAGGTCCAACCCAGTATACCACCACTAGCCGTAAGCAGTATTAAGCGTTTAAATGATGTGGCTAGCAGCCAGCGCTCTCTCTGTGCTATACACGGTCGCACAAGTTTGGTGGCTACCTTTAAAGCCTTTCAGGGGACGGTAATTGAATGCGGCTCTGTACGCACGACGCATGATACCCACAACAGCTATATGTGGGTGGCCACCCCGTTCCTACAGGCCTTTTAGGAAGATGTTGGTATTTGCACCCTGTCCTTGTTTCAATCAAGGTGTGCGCACATTTTTGGTTGCGTTTAATTACCATTAGAAATCTGTGACAATTAGTTGAGAGTTTTTTTTAATATTTAGGAACACTACTACTACTTGGTCCAAACGGGGACATCAATTTTTGAGAGAGTAGTGTTCCAAATTTAAAAAATACTTCAATCATTACTTAGATTGTAGAGTTGAGGATCTATTGTTTTTAAGAAAGCCTGTTACTGTATAATAATTAAGCACGTTATACCTCTTCTTTGCTATTTATAAGCGTGCATTTATGTCTGTATTGTGCCTAATCTTAGGCTGGACGCTACGAAAGTGTTAAAATACCTTCTTAATACAGAAAAGACTAGAATTGATAACGATACTTTTACACTTGAACGACTCAAAAATACACATATTGTATGATGAATTAGCAAGGTAAATATTGCTACTTTTTTTGCTACCTCTTATATTTTTACTTCAGACAAAACCCATATACTTATTTATTAACTCCATATAACTTCAGAAAGCCATTAAAAGATATTGAATTCACATCGAGAGCGCGATTTACGTTGTTCATACATAACGACACAATCTCCCCGTAATGAACAGTGGTTGAAAGTTCAGGCACAAACGCTCTCGGTTGAAACAGACGGTTGACAGCCGCAAAATCGAGTTAACACCAAAATTTGGCAAGTCCTTGTCCCGAGGCTGATGACACCACAACAAAGACGCGTGGAAAGTAAACATGTGCTGTCTCCTGATTGGTTGCAGTGTCAACGCCAGTGTGGCAGGAAGTGTGGTCTCGACCTTGACAGTGCATCACGCGCAGAAGCAGCATTCCGGAAACTACACATGCGCGGTTGGGAATCTGGCCTTGGCGACGGTAGCCGTGCACATACTTAACGGTAAGTTTAGAGGGTCGTACAGGTATTTACAGTTCGTTTGGCTATAAGAGTTAATCTGATTGCAAATTTGACCAAAAAGTTCACTCAAAAGCAGTAGGTTTTATAATCTACACAAGCTGTCTATGTAGCTTTAGAAGCATGGTCAGCAATAAAATTAAGGGCTGAATAAGAAATTCTGATTTCATTTGAAATTAATTTGATAAAATTTGATAAAATTTAATAAACCTGATAAAATAAATGATAATATTCTCTTTAAGTTGCAAACATTTGCAATGCACGGGGTATTTTTCATTGCACTCCATTTTTTAAATTAAATGCACTAAAATACTCTCAAAAATTATGTGTCCAAGTAGCTTAATGAGTGAGAGCAACACCCGTGATATGTGGAAACCGGGATTCGAGTCCCCGTTTGGGCAATAAAAAATATCTTAATTCATACCTTAGTTGGACCGGTATACAAAACTATTTTTTAAATTTTTACTCTTAGTTTTTGTGAGATTTATTTTGTTCATGTATTTTTTGAACTTATTACTGTTGGGAAACTGGGTGGGAGTATAGATAAGGTGCGCGATTGCTTTCTTATGAGAGATTTGCTCCTAATTGGTAAAAAGTATAGAAAAATATTTATTTTCCTAACCGTTCTAGTCATTATTTTCAAGTGTGCTTACAGCCTGGAACTTTTCAGATACAACATATTTGTCTCCGAACAATTTAACAAGATTATGTATAAAGGATTTCATAAGTGTACACTAGATTTTTTTTTTTCTAGCTCATTATCTACACTGTTAGAGCAGCTTAATGTTGTTTAGTAGGCATAAGCCGGTACCACACAACTTCAAGTAGATGTTGCTGTATTCAATTTGGATCACAGTTTAATCCGTTTACAAGTTTACGGGGCGATCAACTCATTTTTGGCGGCTTGCGCGAATTTATGCTCACGAAATTAGACCCTTATAAAGCCTGTGAATGCGTGCCACAGTGTTTGATGTCTACAATTTCCACTCTCGACTAATTGCAGTTTCCAATCTTATGTGTGACACATGCGAGTTTTACACGCGTCTATGTATTCAAAATTTCTAATAAGCTATTAAAATCATAATTGTAGCTACAATACGCGCACAACATCCAAGTTGCTTTGTAACATGTTCATATATCCCCAAGATAATCCCCAAGATAATACGCAATCGTATTAGTTCGCTGCTCGTTCGTCTAACGCTACTCTGGTACCATGTTGAGCAAAGATAAGGTGTTTGCAAAAGCGTCCTGCCTGGTGCACATACTACGCCAGGGAAGCCATCTAAGCAGTCGGCCTAAATTTCGTAAAGTATCAGCTCCAAGTTTCCATTATGTTCGCAGGCGTAGGATTTCATTGGCTGCGCTTGCCATAGCTTGGATATATACAGTTCATAATCTCAACAGACCATTATTATAATTTGAATGCGTTCCAACATTTCTAACATTGAATGCTTGAGGGAAACTAATGGCGGGGAGCTGGAAAGAAAAGCGGCATACATTTCCCCAATGTTTTGTTAGGTTATCAGATATAGCGGTCGGAAGGGAGCATAAGTAATTGGATTCGTTTCTAGCTTTCCTGTTTTTGGTGGGGGGCAAAAAATATGTGATGAATTGTAAGGTTTACTTCAGAGAGCATATTTAAATAAGTCAACAAATAATTCGTGTCGTAAGGGATGTTGTGGTTGAGGCTTTGCAACTTGTGATAACCTTATTTTTCCGCAGTTCAATAATCACTTTACCTACTCGTTACACTTTGGCCGTGCACCTAAAAAGTTTGTAAACTGGTATCCAACAGGTCAAGTTGGTGCGTCTGGTACTACCTACTCTTGCTAGTTGTAGAGTTGGTAAACATTCTGCATAATTAATGGTAAACTCGTTGCAAAGTAGTGGACGAACAAAGCATCGATCACGGCTAACCAAGTCCTTCACTGAGCACAACAAACGCTCGAGAAAAAAAACTCTAGGCGTTTTTGCATTTCGGCGGTCCCAATATCACCCTGTTTTTCTAACTTCTGTTTTTTGCTAATTTTGAACAGTTGAGTATTTACTCCCATATTCTTTCGGGAAAAAAATCTCTTTTCTAACTGCCATTTTGTGGAAATTCACGGACAATAAATGATACGCTTTGTTTTGTGATAGAAATATTCAAAAAATGGCAGCCATTCATCGTTAATTTCATGAATTATTGAAAGGATAGATCATTGCCTATGAAATGGCGATTATAGATTATGTAGACGCCATAAAAGTGTCCCGTTGATTTACATTTCAATTAATTAGCTGCTTGCGTTGAATTTAGAACTCACATTCTGACAAAGAGAAAGACTTCATTTGATTTGAATTGCGTGGATATACGATAGGTGTCACTTTAATTCAAGGTGTGTGAGAAGATAACAAAACAAAATCAACCATGACATGTTTTGCTGGGCAAATACCAGTTCACCTGATTGCCTCTATACAAATAACGGAACCTTTTTTAATCATACGTGACTGCTTTTCAACATGTCAAAGCACAGTCAACGCAACTAGAAAGTTGAAAACTATCAGCGAGGAAGTTTTCTGTTGGTTCACTCAAATCAAATTTCTCTGGCGTCCGCTCGGAACAGCGTAAGTAAACACGGGCCTGTTTTATTTTACACCAGGCGCTACACGATTTTATTCCGTTAATTTCGCTGAGCAGGTGAATTAGCGAGATTTGTCAAGCCCTTAGAGCAGCTGGCTCCATTAGTCGGAGCGTTTTGTCTCTATACGCACCGAACGCACAATGGACGGCGGTGACGTGTGCATAATGCAAGGAATTGTATGGTCTGCATCACAGGTTCCCACCGCAACAGATTGACTGCCTAGTGCCCGATGCATACGTAAAGTGGCGTGGATAGAATTCCATTTTCAATTACTTATTCCATGACAGTAGCCAAGGGATCTAATTGCCGACAATTTACAAACAATGCTTGTGTCGGTAATGGAGAGACTACAAATGCGTTGTCATGTTTGTTTGCTAGAGTTATCTGCGACACTTTTATTCAGAAGCGAGGCAAAAGTGTTCTTTTTGCCTGTGAGTGTGCGCCGAATCGCAATTGGAGCGAATTAATTTGAAAATGACGAATAACATTGCAGTCGGTTTTGCGCATCTCTTAAGGTTCCACTTTATGCCGCCGCGCGAAGCAGCGCGCGCAACGTGCTGGTCGGTTTTCGGCTGAATTTTCGTGCACATGATTTACGATTTGTTCCTTCCTGTTTTACAGCTAGAATTTCGAACCGCGTCCATTTGGCTGCGGCCAGTTTGCTTTTTACACGAATTTGTACTTGTCCGTTAGAATGCGACACATCTTTTAAAGCGGATAACTCTTTAAATATCGTGCCACGTGAAATTTCTTATCGTGCTCTAACATTTAGGAGGGAAGCGGACACAGAACTTTTTCTTTCGTTGTGGTTAGATCAACCTTTGAATTATCATATTCTTCATGGAACCTTGGGACAAGAAATTTTTCGCTAAGGATTTTTTAATTGCAGCATAATCATCATTAGAACAGTTTTATTCGTTTTCTTCCCAGTTCTTTTCTTTGAAACTGCCGATATTTCACATTCACGTACATTCATTATACTGACATTTGCGTTCAAGTCCTTTGTGGCTTAGTTTTTCCTCTTTTTTTTTTTTGCTGCGTGAATTTGCATGCTTATAAAAATCTACCGTCAAACTCTTTGAATCGTGTTCTGAATTGCTTTGAAGTTTGCAACAAAATCAACGAATCCTCTCCAACTATGACGTGATCATTAATTGATATTCTAACTAATACTTTAATAAGTACACCTATACAAACCAAAAACAAACACAGAGGATGAAAACTGTACGATTGATTCACTTCCCATCAACGTAAAAGAAATGGCTTGATGCTAGCAAACTTTGTCAACTCGATACGAATTTATGCAAACCATCGTCTATATAGGCATGTCAAGTCAAACAAAATACAAGCCGACCAGTTAAACGCAATTGAATGCTTACATATTGAATCGCCTACACTTCGTACTGCACTTTGCACAAACAAGCTTTCATGTTGCAGCCAAACACTACTCGACCAATAAAACGATGCGCTATATTCATCGACGCGTCTATATGTTCTTCAATAAGCAGCCAGAGGGTGCTCGGTGGATCCGCGTGCGTTATTTGCCTGCTGCAACGATGCAACCTGATGTGTAATAATGCACTGATGTATTTATTTTCCATGGCGGTCAGTGGCAAGCCGCGATTGTTTCGTTGTTTTGGTGTTCAAAGGCCAGTGCAACGTGTACTAGTCCGATGTCGTTGCAGAGAGCACCGCGTTGTGGGTGTTCGTTGGACTCAAATGAATGATAGCCTGTCCAAACGACCTCTTGTGTGACTGATCTCGAATAGACCGCGCTTGCAAATCACCGTTGAAACTCATTTGGGAAGTAGCGCTTGAAAAAATTGAATAGGTAATTTAAAAAATCTCGGAAATCGATGATTTAAATGGGTTTTTTAGCATACGGATAGGGGGTTACGTTATTAATTGTTAGTTCATTTTTTAAATAAACCTCATTAATCTCATTTATATGACAAGAGACCAATAGTTTTGATTTAACATAACGATGCTTACAGTTTTCGTTATGCAGATAGGTTGATATGAAAAAATAACAATGAATCGAGTTATGTGCCTAGGATCAAAAGCATAAACAACGCATAAATCAATTGTACGGCCGCCAGCTAAAGCTTCTTAACTCCAGTGAACATGATGGCAATCATCAGAGGACCGTTTGCCATTGTTTGTATGCAAGCGTTACTGTTGAACCAAGGGCACAAGCACTGGACCTGCATTAACATTCATGGAATGAAGGAAATAAGCTGGAATTTACTGCATTGTTCGGAATCTGCCAATCACTTGACACTAAACAGAGATTGACTTAATTATTGCAGCCTGTGAGCACGCAAATACTGTCCATAATGAACTAAAGAGACTGCTCTATTGCAGTGTGATCGACCGTTTTAGTAACTGTGTGCACATTTTTACAATTGACACACATGCTTTTGTTCGTACATCAATAGCGGTATTAACTGTCTTTTCAATTGGCTGTAATTTTTTTTTGTGAAGAGCCATTTTGTGTTTTTTTTTGTTTTTAGTGATATAGCTCTTCTATTTGTCTGAGTGGGTTTATTGTTGCGGATGGCCATATATTCACTTGTGCGTTGTTCACACATTTTCACGGTAAAACCGCCATCGCTTAGCCATAAAATATCTAATAATATTTTATAACCAGACTTTGAACAATACGACCACTTTCCAATAGCATTACCGCTCTCCGCTTCTCGGTTTACGCATACAGTAAATTTAAGTTAGGCACATTGAAAACTTTTTAACAGATATAATTAAATTACCTAATCTATCTTCCGCTGTTTGATATGGGCTCTTTTATGTTTCCCATTTTCATTAGCTTCTCATATTACAAATCAAATTGAAAACTTTGTCCATAATGCTCAACGCGAAAACTTGGAAACTCTTTTTGACGTTGGTCACTGTCTTGTTTCTTTTCTCTCCGGCGACTCGAAGCTTTTGACTCGCATTTCTAGCTAGACCTCAAATTACAGGCAAGCTCCATCGGCCACCTTTCCACCCAACCACCCTTGCCCGGCAGCCTTCGCGGAATTGAAAGGGTTTAATTAACTCAGATGAAACAAGAAAACAATACTTTCCAGTGTTATCCAAGCATCTCGGGTGTAGGTGTAGACGAAAAACTGTGGTATTCTTATTATTTAATACTATAATTTTCTTCGCTCCTTGTCTTCTTCTTAAGAATGGTTTTCACTCATTGATAGACACCAAAACGTTCAAACTTTCTCATTTAGCTAAAAAAAATTCTCGGTGTGAGAAACCAGAATGCTCACGTTTTACCCATTTCAAGACCATCGCAAAACAATAACACTCTGAAAATTGCTCCAGCGTTTTAATTAGCTAGCCTTCCCGCAAGAAACACGGCAAATAGAAAAGTTTTCTCCTTAAATATGATTTGTGAATGAAAAAAAAATCATTTAACGAACAATTAAACTCGAGAGCTCTCTGCTCCCATAAGTTTTGATAAACTTTCCATTGGCTCAACCAACGTAAAGTCATTTTCATTCCATTCCATGAATCCTCTTTAAATTTGAAAAAAAAAAATCTGGCTATTTTCGCTACGAGGTATCATGGCTCCAAGTCCATTAATATAGATTTAATCACGTTGAAATATATCATACAACCGAGGGCGCGCTTTGTGTTTGATTTAGTTCGCCCTCAACGCCACTCGTGCCAACATTGCACGGTTCGCACGCGTGACTCTCTAGTCTAGTGAAAAGCTTTAATGCCATTTTCGATAGGTTCTCTCTTTCACTGAGACTTGATAATGAGGCACGACGATGGAATCGTTGACGAAAGAGTGAACTGCTTATCTGATCACTATACTTCTTTGTGGAAGGCATACATGTGTGACAGTTTAAATGACGTTTTGTTGGAGATCCGTTTTCTGGGTGTACGCTTAAAAATACCTTTACATATGTTCATATGAGTCATAGTAAACAAAGAACAATTTAAATACACGTTGAACTAAAAAATTTTAGTATGTGGAAAAGTCTAATGATCTCATTGAGCCTGTGACTGCAAATTCTGTCGTTTATCATTAATCTCACTTTTCATGTCATCCTTCCGTATTTAGCCTTTAAAGCGGCCCTAGCTTATTGGGGGGAGGTCCAGGCTGCAGGTTTCTATAGATCCTGACATCTAAGGTCATAAACCTTGTCGTGATTATCCGTGATTACCGACGACTCCTTCAGGCTAATTCTATGACCACCAAAACTGCACAACCCTCTCCTTAGAGTTTGCACGATGGTTAGGTCTGGTTACATCTGGCTGTACATATTTTACCAAAATAAAAAGCCAAATAATTGTAAACGACAATTAAAAACATATAAACGAAAATACATACACAACCTCTACACAAAATTACCCTATATATTGTGAACCGCTTAATAACGCAGTACTGTGCTTGCACTTTTCGAAACGCGTTTGTTTAGAGATACAACTACCGACATTTTTTAATCGATATTTATACTATCCAATATTGGATATTAAGTAATTTACTAATTTAATATTTGGTAGGATGGCACCAAAGCTTCGCGCAAAAATAAATTAATAGGAGGAAAAATCCAAGGTCAATTATAATGTGTGGGCGAAATAGAACCTATTTTTATTTTCCAACCCCCTTTTTAGCTCCATCTTGCCATCACAGATAGTATTGCCTCTATAAAGATCCTATCTGCGTGACAGGTGAACTGCCCGCCGCCGTACACGACGGCAACTATGGAGCGCTTTCGCGACCGCTCTGGGGGTGCATGCTGCTTACTCTCGTGCTGCATTCTGCTATATGGAGGTGACACGTCCAGCTCTAAGACGGTGAGTTAATTGTGATGTTCAATCACTGTATGGCCGCATCGTGCGTTGCATCGTCTTGTTTAGTTTTTGCATTGATGTTTAATTCGTATGTATAGGTAGAAAAATGTGGCTGAAAAAAGTGGAGGTTTTGATCGAAAGTAAGTCCTTGGGTAATTATTAATTAATGCGGGGGTTAATTTTATTTTTAAATCGCATATCCGTGCGCGAGTCGTGGTATACGTTTGAACACTCAAACGATACTCATATCACATTGCATGTATTGCACAATTGAGACAATGCAGAGTATTGAGGTCATTCACGATAATAAAACGGTATAGTTTTGAAATTAATCAGATCGCTCCTCATCCCTTTTTCATCACAGTACAATACTGAACTTCTATTTTTCTTTTATCCGTAGATCAAGTCAACAGGTATAATTATGTTTCTCAGAAGGATATGATCCCTTTCCTCAGACCGTAATTTCTTGGCTTTTTGTTTGCTACGTGACGTTTTGCACTTTCTGAGGTGATTGTTCTTGGCACGAGCACTCTTGTATTAGAAGGACTCGTAGGTATCCGATGTCCTTCGCCTTCAGGACACGTGTGTTTGCAACTCGACTTGTATCTACGCCGAGAGGAAAGTGATCCTGAAAAGGCCAGTCCAGTTTGGTAGCTACTTTGGAACTGTCATGTACCGTTCGGGAATTCATTTAGCAAATTATTGTGTGTTTAGCTTTTTTAACACCGTTTCGCATAATTTTCTATTTCCCGTCCGAGAAATCTTATTAACTACAAGAATATTAACTAGCAGCTTTTTTTCTCGCCCTCTTTTCTAAAAGTAACAAACTTTAAAACGTAGTACCACTTAAAGTTTAATTAGACATTAAGATCAGACGCAGATTTTAATTTAGATTTCAATTTTCTTGTAGTAGAAAAACATTTTTAAACGAGCAAAACTATTTCGCGCAATTTTATAAGATTTCTTTGTTACTGAAGAAGAATATTATTTCTGATGACATTTTTTCCTCCTCATTTTCAAGTAAAGAAAGGCTAAAACACATTCCAAAATATAAGTCCATCGAACAAAATATAATACCTGACATCGTCAAGCTACCCACTGTTAAGCTTCTAGATTTAAATTAACAAAAGCAAGTTGAGTACATAATGCAAAGTAATCTGTTTCACCAAAGCTTCTCCAGTGGCTGATAGCCTTGAGCCGTGTTCCTCACCGAGTATTTCTGCATGTAGGTACAACCCTTTATCAACGTTCTAACCGTTTTTGTACAACGGCTTTTGCGTAACATCACTTTTTGCTTGTTTGAAAAAAAATTTCTCGTGCTGCGCAAATAGTTTTTTAAATATTTCCCGTCTCGTTAGATTAGACACAAGGACATAAGCGAAAAAGCGGAGAACGAAGGGATTTGAACGCGAGAAACTTCACCCAGGTAACTTTAACCGATGAAACGCGCACTAAATACCATATCTGTCGCCAGTGAATAATGGAACGCCGAATGCAATATTCGATTTTAGTCAGCCGGCACGGTGTACGCAAGATAAGTTAATGGTTTGTGGTTATGAAGGCAACTAATCCAAACAGTGGCCCATGCAATATGTGCGAACGTCATTTGGTAGCTCATTTGCGGGTGGGGCCATGTTTCATTGTGCCGGTTTCCCGTAAGCCGGCCCGGGGTTTTCAGGGGGAAAGGGGACGGCTATGCGACTACGCTGAAAACTTTTTGCTGATGCTGTCTGTTAAAACAGGAAACAGTCGCCTCGATGGCTAAAAGTTTTAATGGTTTTTTTAGTCATTATACTGGCGATTGTTGCTGATGATGTTGTTATACGTTCCATTAACATGATATTATACAAAAACGGCTGGTTAAGCTCACGTTAAATTTCTACGGCATGAAAACGAGCTTTGCATAAAAAAAAGAAATTCTGGTGAAGAGACGTGAGCTTAGAGCGAACAGGTTTCATTCTCAAGGTGTACCAACTGTTGAACCAGGTCACTTAGGGAAAACAGTAATTCGATTTTTATTTTTTTATTTTCGATTTGTTTCAAAGGGGGCTGGAATCTCGTTTTTCTGTTTTGTAGCAAAACGGAAAAAGAACTTTCCCCTCTTAGGGACTTGCTTATCAGGTGATTAACAACGGAGTGTACAAAATGCGCCTAAATGCAGCTCGCACAACAACTGTTTATTCTACGGTGATAGAAAATAAAGTAACCATTTTATGGGATTCTTACACACTTTAGTGATTTGATTGTGTAAAATCTTTAAATTTTGATTCCACCAATCTGCTAGTTATCGTGCGAAATCAATGGGCATTTAACCCCTGAACGCAGTCCGCAGAGCAAGGGTATCAAAAATGAAATAAATTGCATATGTGAACCTGAAATTAAATTACAGTTCTGATGACAAGTGGTAGGAATTGTTTATTGTTAGTTATCAAGTATTTTTTTTCCATTGGAAACAGCCACAAGTCAAGGAAATGATTACCAGTAAAAAGCCATGAAACCCGGAGTGTATCAAATAATTAATAGATCAAATACAAATAACATGGTTAGAACTAGTTATCCTACTCTTCGTTATCTCATTTGCCAATTTATTAAAACGACGCTAAACGTACCTCTGAACGCAGCCCGCAGAGCAATGACCTGAGAATTGACGATACCAGCGATGCTGTAATAAGTTCTCGCAAAACCTCAACATAGAATTTCGTTCACAAACTCAAATGATAAATCCAGATTTGAGTTTGGTGGCTAACGTGCTAAACCAACGGTCTGCCCCTAGACGCAACCCGCAGAGCAAATCAGACAATCAACTCGAATAAATCAAGACCTAGCCATTTTCACCAAATTAATTTTCATAAGGCGTGAACACCAAAATCATTCTGAAATCCTTGTTAATCGTTTAATTCAACAAGCTAACTGGCAAATCACCGGCTCCATACAAGCTGCCCGCTGCGTACACGCATGTTTCGCCAGACAGCGCGAGTACGAGCACACACTCTGGCGCTAAGACATCGCCGTCCGGCCCCCGCGGGGGCGGCGATGGGGACGGGAGAGGCGTCAGCGGACACAATGCATGTCATACAGGCCTTCCCGTCGCGACGCCGACCGCGGTATCGGCCTCCGTATTGTGGCGGCGTCGCTGATTTATGTGGCGGCGTCGCACGTGGGTCTTCCCCGTCCTGTGAGAGCCTGAAATGCATTTGGGAATGGGCTCACAGCTTCATGGAATCGTGTTCTACATGTTTTTCTAGCTATATCCTGCTGGAATTTCGATTGTTATCCGAATCATTGGTTTGTTATCAAAATAAGTGAAAATACTTTTTCTCTCATTCCAATATTTTATTTTTATAACCTTGTTTCCAGCGACAGTATAAGTGTTTTCGCTGTCTATTTTTGCTCTTTCTTTTGGGTTTGATAAAATGTTCTTTTCGCGTTTGTCTATTTTGCGAGTTTCTTCATTCTGAAGCAATACAACTTCTTTCGAGTCACGACTAAATCGCTAAACTCGCTTAATGCGGGTTTATTAAATGAGAAAGCGAATCCAATATCTAGCGCAATTTTTCAACAATGAAATCAACTGTTTTCCATGCATAGAACCACTCTTTGGAACGGGACATGGTTCGGCGAAAAAAAAACTTCTGAACACATCTTTGTCCCCCTGGGGAAGTATTAATTGAATGTTCAAAACGTATTTGGAAAGTCAAACCTGTTTTCGATTGAGAGATAGCTCGGGTCAACCATATTTAATTATTGGATTACATTTACATTGTGTTCATGATGCATTGTATGTAGGCTAGATTCGACGCGATCCGTCGGTGGGTCGTGGTGAGAGCCGGGGGGGTGGGGAGGGCGTGTCCCGGGCTGCTTACAAAAAGATGTTTCCAACAGAACGATCGCGACAAACGCATGCAACAATAATTCCCTCTGTGAAACCATGTCCCAAAGCCAGAGTCATGAAGCGATATTGTGCAATTACATTGCGATTCAATTACAAGAAGAATATTAAATTAGAATCTCGTTAAACGTCACATCGATCTTGCTTTCCCCTATTCTAAATCATAAGCCATAACAACGTGAATATCAAAGCAGCACCAGAGGCCCAATGCAGTCGGCCATAGCGTTTGTGTATTTGCCAATTTCCTTTTGATTTTAAAGAATTATTCATTTGAGAGTGGTAGGATAGGGGGAGAGACTAAAAAAACATATCACTAAACTTTTTTACTACAGTTCTTTGAAAGAAAAATGGGTTAAAAGTATCTTTCAGGAGTGCACCCTACAGGGTGGAGGTGCCGTTATCTCGACCGCATCGCCCTAGTCTAAAAATATATTATATAAACTAGTCAACTCTTTAATTAATTCATTGAACTCGACGTGTATGCTCTAGCATAAACGTTACGTTTAACTTTCGCGAGCACGGTAATAGGTAGCAGAATTTCCTTTTTTTATTTTCGTTTTTAACTGTCCCGACTCGTCTAGTGTTAGTTTAGTTAAAGCTCCCTCTTTTTCCCAGAATGCAATTTCCCACTGTCCTTGTGTCCAGCATGTGTCATTAAAAGATGCTATCTCCACTTTATTTCGGCTATACAGCGTATCATCTTTAATCTAGAACGTATCTAGTTAGGGGTGCTCTTTTCCAAAATACTACGCTGCTGTTGCGAGGAAACAAAATGCTTGCCAGCGATTGAGGAGCATGAATAGCTGTAGTTTATACCGCATGGGCATGTACGATAGTGAAAATGAATTGCTATCTCGCCAAGCCTGATAGGGAGATTTAACCCTATCAATGTGTGTTGATAATATTTTATGAAGATGATTTCGCATGTGATATTCACACTTTGGGCATGGAATGAAAATCTTGAAAGATAGAATAGAAACCTTATCGCCGGAAACACAGTAGGTGAGTACAAAACACTGAATATATCAGCATGCGTTTTGTATTGTATATCGTACCGCTATCTGTTTTATCTACGATTTTACACCTGCATTGTATGCACGATTACAACGGGTCGTGTACTTTGCAGATTGTGTGTGCTATATGCGTGAACCGATGAATGGCTCGGGGAGGTCTACGTCGACAACCCCCAACGACCCACGACGTCGTTGACTGCCATGACCAAGGACCCAGTGCTAAAGTGACGTCGATATCTCGCCAACTGGACGTCGGAATGTGTGTCGTCATTACTCATACATAGACATTCTTATCTACAAAGTTTTTACTCTTAAAAAATGGTGAGCACAGTATATAAAATAATGGATGAAAATATGGCAATAGAAAAGTGGAGGAAAAACTATTCTAAAAGATTTTTGTACGGATGTTGAAGATGTGTATTAGACGAGCCTCGGACTATGGGTGACGTCGACGAAGAGTGTGGATTGTGTTTTGAGAGTGACGAGATGGAATATCATGGTTTGTGCACGCTTGATGCTGGAGTTCGGTTAAAACAATAGAAACATGGACGTATATTTTTATAGTTGAATGAGATATTGCGAATGATGGAAATGTGAAGAAAGACTCAAATGTGTGCTGTAAAAGAATATGGAAAACTTTAATTTCTTGGATTTCCCTGGTGTGCTGTGTGATATTCTAAGGTGTCATATTATTGTTATTAAAACGATAACCGGTCAATATTTTAAATATTACAATTCCTTTTCCCTTGATTGGTATTACGTGTATTTTGTGAGTTTGGTTTAGTTGTTGTTTAAGAATATTTGTTGTTTGGTAAAAGAATGTGCTCCGTGGAATTGCAAGAGAATGCTAACTTCAAATTTAAAGTGAAATCTACAAAAACGAGTGTCAAACGACTGAAAATGAGACACTTGAGCTCTTTAACTAAAATGCAGCTAACTTGACAATGGAAAGGAAAGTGGTGAAATTTGCTGAGCCACTTAGAAAGCTCCTTGAATATAAAAACCTGTAACTCGTAAGCAAGACGTAATTAACCGAGAGAAAGAGCGTGGGACATTATCAGCCAGATTAAGCGTCCCGTTCCACTTTTTATCAGCGCTGGCACCAGGACTATGTTTGATCAATTAGGGAAACTTCAAAAGAATCGTAAAAGAAGTCTGGTGAGATCCTTTGCGTTACATCCTTCAGCACCATCCAAGCAACATCTCGCAAAAAACCACCCTTGAAAATAGAAAAGAAACCCTCTTCGGTAAACGAAAAATAAAAAATTTACGCTCCTTCCTATACCCGAGAAGCAATCGACAAATTAGCGTCAATTAATAATACCTCAATAGTAATAATTGATTTGCTACGGACGAGTGTGCGAAAATGAGACAACATTTCCCATTTGGAGTTCCCGGTGAAAGGTTCGAAAATAAATCAGTAGGGAATTTTTTAACCCTACCGACTCGAAAGTTTGCCTCTAAATTATAAGTGAGATTGTTCTATCCTCTCTTTCCGTACTCTTTTCAACGCGCGGCGAAGTAATGAATGGCCGTCCCTAAAGTTGCCACTTGCGCTTAATTCCGGGAGTTCGCGCCAATACTGCTACGTCAACAATCTGCTGATGGGTTAATTCTCTTGAATTTATCCGCGAGTCTTGGAAGTTCACGAAGAGGGTGATATAATAGGTCATAGGGGTGGATTAACTAGTCTGTCTCCTAGCCAAGACCTGACTTGCTCAGTTTCCCCACCGCCAATAATTTACCAAACAAGACTGAACGCGTTCTGTCAATGTACACGATCAATTATTTTTACTTACTTAGTGTAAATAGTTGTGCACCTGAGAAAACAATGATTTCTTACGATTGTTGCTAGTCACTTTCAGGAAGCAAAGTGTTCAGAGAGGAAAATAGAAAGCATTTGAGATTTGTTGTTTTGTAAGGTGAAGGGTGTAAACAGTAAGGCTACTTCTCCAACAAGATATAGCTTTCAAGTTTGCTGAGAAAATCAATAGGTTTACATAGGTTGCAGGCATCAATTGTCTTTGACAACACTCGTAACAAATACGTTGAAGACAGATGCTGATCTATAACAAATCGAATTGCACCATATTGTTTTAGTTTTTCCAGATGTTCCGATTGAAATAATATATAGTCCACTGCCAATATGGTCTGAAAGCAGGTAGATATTTGATCCGATATATTATTCCCTCGCTCTGTCCACTGTCTTCGTTCAACGAGACTTTTTTTTCTGACGTCTCACAAAGTACGTGTAGTGCTGGTCGTTTTGTCGCGCCACCCTTATACAATTGATCTTCAAAGTGATGTCCACCCGCCTCCGAGACGCCTTATCTGGACGCGTCTGCTCGTTCTTGAGGCCATCTCTTAAAGTCAGCATCAGGTCAACTGAAATGAGTGTCACTCGTTCGTAAGCCGGGCCGGACTTGGTCTGGTCATAGAAGCGTTCAGTGCAGAATGTATTCCGACCCTCAGAGATAAAAAGCAAAGGAAAGACAAGGAATATTCTACAGAATGCTTTTAAATCTCCCATTCTTCAAATTTACCGAGCTAACAAAAAAACCACGTAGCCCTCGTCCATTTAGCCAGACGGGTCGTATAATCGAGTAAGAAATATCAGGGAAGTTTATAATATATATTTTCTGAGAGTTTGAATTATTACTTTAGTAATTTCTAATGTATAAATCATAAACAAATACACATTAATCTCACCGTTATGTTCGACGGTGCAAAACGCGTCTCTGCCTGAGACCAGATTGTGTGACATTTCTCAAACTTATAATATTTTATGAAAAGTGTACCGTAATTTAATATAAGTCAGAATAGCTCGTACTACACCTACATTTTGCTGATTGCATAACTTTTCAGACTTCTTGTCGAAAGTAAAATATTGATTGCTACTATATAGGTACACACACAACGCTACTTTGCTACTACCGTAACTACCGACTAGGCTCTGAATACCATACGATCTACACTCAGTTTGAATACTGCTGACAGTTATGACAAATGAGAGTTTTCCTATGAAAAACCTTATCCAAGGCAAGTAACGCAGAGTCGTCATCTCTTGCTTCGAGATTATATATATTTCCACTCATTAATATGCGATCCGTCTCCAAAGCAGCGAGCAACGAGAGCCGGCGTCGCACCAAGACGCTCACTAATTGCCGCCGTCGCCTTAGGAAACTGCAGTGACTTTCAGCAAGACGACGCCGACCACGACGACGCTGAGTTTATAGTTGCTGAATGGCCAACTAATTATTACTGTAAGTTTCATTAAAATTGAATATCGCAAAGAGAGATTATTAATTGAAACATCTTCTCGAGCACGAGACATAACTTGCTTCAAATCTGTTTTAAAATAACGTTGACGTCAGCGTAGAGCATTCATGGTGCATTCAATTTTGAAAAGAGGTTTATCACGTCCGTGCGTTTCGAGGCGCGATCAATGTAAACCAACTGAAAACCCTTTTGCAACGTTCCGAAACGAGTACGCGTAACCCTCATGTGTATTTACCGTTTTAGTCCAACGCAACTGCGAGCACAATTCAACTAGCAGGATATAAAATTCGAACTGTTATGCCATCGAACTCTGGTGCCTGCTGTCTATAGTCTGAAGGGACCAGAACAACCGCCCCATTTTACAGAGTCGGATCGGTGGATTCTCTCAACCCCGACCATTTTAATTCGATTCTGCATTTCATTTTCTACTTTTGTTGCTCTGGGTAATAAATAACATGTAGTCTGCCTGTTTGCCGTGGTTTTGTACGTAAACACATATCTCCTAAATCCTACTCAGCTAGTCTCCATGAAAGCGTAGTAATTCTATAGCAGCTTCGGTGCAGAGAGGGAAAAATCTCATGGCATAAGATTGGAAAGCCTTTCGGATAAGGATTTGTGTAACACCACTCTGACATCTTCCTTCTTAAAGCTAGTCTGATATGGTGAAGGTTGTGTTAGCAAGGCCAGTGTTTTTTCATGAATAACGCCTCGGTGGTCACACTGCAGGCTCCATGCAGACTCCACCGTGCCTCCTCAACGCCACGCTCTTTTTACTTGGCAAAACATCAGTAGAAAGAAAAAAACGAGGTATCTTTTAAACATTTCTTTCCCGTTTTGGTGGCCATCCTGCTCTCACCCATTTTTGTGCACATTGTTTCCCTCTACCTTTCAGTTTCTTTTCTCTTAAAAGGCTTCTCTTCGAAAACATAAACTAGCGCGCGAATCACGACTTAGCTCACGAAGACGGTAGAAAGGGAAAAAGGGTGAAGAAGTGAAAAGAGGTCTTTTATATTTTCACCATAGTACCTTGGCAGATTTAAGAAAGAATTGTTACGAAAGGAAGGAAAGACTTAAAGACTTATACATTTAACAAACTAGTGGATTCTAACTAATTTTGTTTAAACCGCGTAGAAAGTAACTAATTCGCGAAATACCTTACAGTGACAAGGAGACTAACGCTTGGAGTTGAGTTAAGATTTCTACACCGCGACTCCACACGAAGATATTACACGATTGTTCCGAGCAAATAATTCGCTATCCCACCGCAAGCTTTCACTTTCAATGAGAAATTTCTTGAATTCTTTAAAAATAAGTTATATCTTTATAGTTGGCATTCCACGGGCCAAGCTGAATGCTGAGTTACCGTTCCCGGGGGCAACGCTTGTTTTGCCTAGCCCTTCACGCGCCGACTCTGTTGGTAGCATTTTACACATGTACACTGCAGTGAATACCAACGCAGCCAAGCCTGTAATTATTATATCATATATATATCTATATAGATGCGAAGAGGAAAGTTGGTTTTATTTTTGAGTCTGCTTATTACGTTACGGCGCGAGTAAAACTTCTCAGTGTCAGAAATGTGAAGCTGGTGTTTTGTGGAAGCTAGAAACTATGACTTCTGCGCTTTGCGCGGCGCTCTCTCAAACTCTCTCTCTGGGCGGCCATGTCACGCATTCTTTTTTAAACTTCTGAACAAAAGGGAGTCGAGAAATTTTGCACATTTCTTTTGCGTCCAGAAGCGCTGTCAGTTTTTCCGCCTTTCATCAATCATCCGTTTCATTCAAGTGAATGTGAAACAAAACAAAAAATACCTATATGTTCGCTTCCAAATATTTGCTACTTGTATGATTGTCTTAAACCTGACACACAATTGCGAGAACTCTTTCTGGTCTTTCTGGTATGGAGCTGAAAGTGGAACTGTATACAGAACGCAGGAAAATGCTACGCTATTTCTGGCCGAAGTGATCAATCATATTTTGCTATTATTTCCCATGTTACTCGCATGGAATGATATCAAATCATTCTGATACAGTATCAAAATCAGTCGTTCATAATATTTTAAGGTTAAATTACCAAAATAATTCAGAGTAAACGTAATACCAGCAATCAATAGATACCTACTGTAATTTAGTCTTGATCGCAGGCTTTCAACCGTTTTTTTTTAATCAGAGTTATACTTTCCCCCAGAATTGATACAACCTGGCCGTACACGCGGACGCCAAGTCGTAAAACAAGATGGAAACCGAAATAAAGTCGCATTTCAGAAGAAATCCTCGAGCCAATCTTACATTTTATAGTTCCCCGATCTAAGGCACTTCGAGTAGCAGAAAGGAGATCCATAAAAGTTGCAGGTGCGCCCCCGATATTTATCCAGCAGCTTTAACGTTTGCTGCGCCGCCCCAAACTTGCTTGTTTCTTGAGAGAAACTCCTTGCCTTCAGTCTAGGCCTCCCCGCGTCGTCTGCTCTAACTAGCGGCGCGGGCTGCGATTATAATAGTATTGACAGTAAACTCGTTCCTCGTTTCGTTATCGCCTCTAAACGTCGCCTCGTTTCATTCGCTCGGTTTTACGACTGCTTCCTGAGAGCACGACTAGCCCAGCCGCCCGTGTGGGAATCAGTCAACTTGTTAGTCGCCTTTAGCAAGCGCCTTGCCAGTAATTAACATCTTAGACAGTTTATTCGCCCAAGAAATGCATCTATTTAATGTGTAATCAATAGCAGGATGTAATAGAGAATTGTGGCCAAGAGATTTTATGATCTCTCAGAGTTGATGCATGTAGCCGATAAAATGATTGCCTCGTTAAAAGAGTTATTCGTCTCTCAAGTCGTTTCGCAGTGGAAATTGCGTCTTATTTAAAATAAACTTTGAGCGGAGCTGGAAAATAATGATGACAGGAGAATGTCACCAGCAATGATGGGCATGATTCCAAAATGGCGGAAATCCAACAAATCAGTCGATTTTTGCCTCGTTGGCACCCGTGGGTCGTACCACGAGTCTCGGAGCGGTGGTCCGGCAGCAGCAGCAATGGGTGTCGATTTGATTTGTTGGCGGTAGCAAATCATATCTCCTCCCGCCGCGATTCGATGCGACCGGACCGACAAAAAAAAACACTCGTATCCTTCCTCCACAAAACCCATAAAACCATAAAGTGCATTTTATAGCAGAGTCAGTATAGTTCAAAGTATAGCTATAATCACAAAACAAACTAGCCTTAATATCCGCAGATTAATCGCTGATATCTACTTTATTTCGCGGAAAAAAAACTCATCGTGTCCGCTTTTTATCTGTGCGATATGCTTTTGATACACGAGATTTATTATTTTTTAGAGTGAATATTAATGCGTAAATGCGTTTTACTCGTGCAACTAAAAGCAAAACACAATTAAAAAATCAAGAAAAAATGAAATACCGTCAACGGTTTGTCACCGAGCGCGAATAGCGTGCGCTCAGACAAAAGTAATGTGACAAAAAAAACTGTAAAACGAGGAATATGGTGGAAAGCCAAACCATGTCCAGCTCTTGATTTATATCCGGTGGGTGGGGTTGGTCAGGTTTCGTGACCCTCTGCCCGCCGCAGAATCACGTGGCTGCGTACAGGAGTGGTGAGCTTGAGGGGGTGTGTGGGGGGGAGATGCACCGCCCGGGGCACCCTCCGACGACGGGGTGAAATTCTGGCCCAAATTATCTACAACCCACGCGAAATTGCTTTCACCTTGACAATTAATCACTGGTTTTGGTCGGTGTCTATAAGGACGTTAAAGAAACTAAACTGTGGGAGTATCTATCTAGTTTTCACTTCCTTCGTTTACGCTTCATCTACTTCGAGGAATGCCTTCCAGTTGCCTTAAAAATAATCGACCCTCGAACGAAATTGAAACCACAAAGGGTTCAAAGCTGATTTTCTATTTAAAATCTATCCCTGAAAGTCCAGCAAATACTCGGAGAAAACTTAGTTTTAAAATAAAGTTCTAGGACGATTCGAAGGGCTAATCTTCTGTAACGGTCGCGTCCGATCTGGGGCACATCGCGAGTTGATCACATAATCTCTCGGAAAATGGATCCTATCTTGGCTGGACAATCCATGGCCGGTCTAGATGGCGGGGCTGACCAGGATAATGCTGCATGAGCGCATGTAGGTATAGAGCAAGATCCCCACGAAGACATGTAGCCCTGCGGATGTACACTGCACTCTAAAGACGATGCTGGAGGCATAACAAGCTACCTCGACCAATCGCAGACGAGCTCTCATTGCCAAGCAACCCATTCGCTTCACTTTTATAGGACATTTTGTTGAATCGATTATTGTTCACTTCAGTGAAATAATTCAATATAGAACGAGTTGTTAATAATTGCACTGCTCTGAAGAGCACGGTAGATTTTTTTTTTAAATGAGTGTTTTGTTAGGTTGCCTTGTGACCAAACATTTAGACATCAATTGATAGCTAATACATTGATAATTGATTGCCGTTATTTTGAGTCTTGGGAGCTTAAAGAAATACTTTTAATTCGATTTGCCGCTCTTCGATAAAGATATCAGTTTTTTTTCAGATATTACTGGTTTATCTGGACTTGAAAAAACACTGAAATACTTAAAATTCGTACCAAACGAAAATTTCAAACCTTTCAGGAAATAAAAGGTGTAATCTTGAGGTCGATCTGCTCGTGTAATTGATCCTGTTATTTGAGGTTAGTGATAAAATATGCTAAAACATTGTCTTGAGACCATTATGATATCTCCTTTATTTTAGCCAATAATAGTATTTTTATGAAAAATCACTCCTGAATAGGGCTGGGAAACATTGACATAGGTTGACTTTTATAGAACTCAGTGCGGTGTCCTTAATATTTCCTGAAAATTTCAGCATGACTATTTATGTCATAGATCACACCTTAAAATTCCTGGACCAAAAGGATATGACATCGAATCCGAAATATCATTTCACGTACAGCTAAGGATTGATATCGTCGCTAAGAGTAGATTGAAGTCAACTTCAGCTGAGTGAAAACTGCTTTCACCAGCACGTTTGTAATCTACTTCCGGGGGACGCCCGCCATCGAAGATGACGTAGCTGTCGGAGTTATAAAAGTGAGAAAAAAATGTGGCCTACGTGATGTGAATACACATTGTTGAACCTGGAGTCATTCCACATTTTCCAATACATATTATATAGGCGAATTGACACGAACCAATCCCACTGTAGTGCTCAATGTACATCGCCTACGCGGCGACCCTTTGTTGAGGCGAAATGGGAAATCATCGGTGCATACGCATTGAAGCCAATACCCAATATATCCCACCCAGTTCGCATTTTATTGCAAAAAAGAACGCACCTATAAAAGGTCGTACACGCGACGAATTATGATCCTCCGTGCCTCGATGTTACCTATAAGCTTATTCAGCTCCTGTTAATAAGCGAGGCCAAGCTATTAAAAGCGGGGACGTCGTATGGCCTGGTGCTTTGATGTCTATTGGATTCCAGTTCGGAATTTGCAATGAGGGTAGCGCACCCGCGGGGTTGGCGGCGCCTCTACGGAAGGGGCGCCGCGTGGAGTAACATCTTGAGGCGAACCAGCGAGAGCGTTTTCATTTCGCTCAATCTCGCTGCAATCACGGTGTGGGGGGAAGGGGGGCACGTGAAGCTCTTCATGGGGGGTGTGAGAGACAATCGGGCAAATAGCTATCGTTGCGAATTGAACGGAAGCATCTTAAGAGTGAACGAGTGGTTAACTGAATTTCTCAAAAAGTGTCTTTACTCTCATTGCTCTTAAAGTTTATCTAGTGGATTTTGAAGAAGTCCTCTTTTGCATGGAGTAGAAGAGGAATTAGCAAGTCTCTTCTTACTTCTTAACCCAGTTTATAAATTAATTTAGTGTTTTTATGAGATAAACTAATTCTTACATAATCAAGAAGTGTGTTTTTACCTTAGGGAAATAGAAGACGAAAGAACGTCACGTGCGCTGTGTAGCGATTTTCTTTATTAGTGTGTGCTTTCAAGGATACTCTCTCAAGGAACTGACTTGAGATCGGGTCTGTGATCGGGGTTTTCACCTCCAAATAGTTCCTTGGACGCGCACTCGACTGACGCCCCTTCCTTTCACCGAGTCGTGCCTTCCTGAGTCCAACGCGTTTTCCCGTTTTCAACAAAGAAACACGTCGGCACCGTGATTAATCAATGAGTGTCGCTCAAACAAATCCACGGTATAATATTTGAAAGAGTGCTGAATTCTGCCACAGTAAAACATCAAACAAAATGTCAAGTATACATTTATAATGTTCAAAATTTATTCAAGTGTGCTAGAATCTCGCTTACATTTTCCGCTGCTTGTGAGAGCGTTCAATTTGGAATTATTTTGTGGATGACCCGGTTCACATAAAGGACCCACACATGGATTTCGCAACGGCATCCATTTTCCGGGGCCAACTCGGAAAAGCGGCGCCAACGCCCGGTACATCGATACTTTAATGATTTACATTTTTAATATGGAATACAAAACGTTTAATTAATATTTCTCTCTTTCTCTCTCTGTCGATGTTTTGACACGCACACATACACGTGAACATATGTCCCCAAACGGAGAAATATATGTATGGAGATTAAATTATTTATTCTTCAATAACTTCCAATGCCCTAAGGTCGTAACATTTCAATAATAACCAAACTGTGTAGTACAATTCGGGTTCGTTATCTAATTTAGATATCTGTGGTTGATATGTAACTGCATTATCTGATGCATTTCAGCAATGGAAAAATAATCATCGCCCCTAGCGGCTGTGTATTTGCTAATTATGATAGCAATTCTTCTCACTCGTTGCATATATATCTATATGAATTGTCCACATGACAGAGAACTTGATAAAATATGCACGGTTGACGGACATGTCGTGGATTATTAGTCCGCGCGGCGATTGTCGCAAATAATAACGCATGTGATCAATAGCATAATGTTACGTAGCGCTAATGATATGCCATTATACCACTGCACATAGCCAGTCAGCCAGGCAATAATAATATGCTGTAGCCAAGGGTCGGCGGGTTCCATGCTGTGAGAGCACTCCACTTCTGCGAGTTATGACCGCGATGAAAATTTCGATGCACGAAAAACTTGGCAGTGAGGTGCCAACTTTTTGAATTCAAACCATGAGGTACGTGATCATTTTTCTAAATGCTACTCGTCTGGCGTTTACAAAGCTTTGCCTCATGTGTACGATACGCGAGTGCCGTGAATAGGTTCAAAGTTTCTTAACGTTTGCTTCATGTATGCCATTATTTTCAATATAAACCCTGGAGAGATAGATGTGCATTATTTTTTTTTTTGTTTTATCTCTTTTCGCAGGTGAAGTCAAGGTTTTTGATGACTCAGCAAAATTTGCAACAACTAAAGTTTGGTAGTTCAATTTTGGCCCCGATGGCGTTTGATCGTTACTGTTTTAGTGTCGTATTGGTTTGCACGCCCGACGTCGTTCAGAGATCAAAGTTTATCCTGTGTACCGTAACTTTCTGTCCACATTTTATGGATATTGTTGAGCCAATAGACGACATAGGCATGCTCGAGAGAGGGTACTGACGTAATGATGTAAGCCTATGTTTTGGAAGAATGATTTGTTTTAAGGGTTTCGGAACAACCGAGTTGTATCGTGTGGGGGAAGAAGGGCGGTCACGCTCAAAATGGCTGGAGCAAGGAGATTGAGAGTAACGTAATATACACCCACCACCTCCAACGAATTCTGCGTTAAATGAAAATCGAAGTGTTTTGCTCCTGTCGACAACATATTTTGGTTCTACTTCATAACCAAATTTGTTTAGTTAGTTTTTGTAATCAGTATATACATGTTTGTTTTGTAAATTTCGAAAGTAATTTTGAGTTTTGTGTCGGTTTTGTTCTTGAGCGTGTCTGCATAAGGTGTGGTGTGGGTTTTCCTCAGCCAATTAGATCCACGGCACACCATTTTTCACTTAAAAAAACAAAAAAATGTTTGCTTAACTATGTGCGCCACCGTTCGTCTCGAAAAGTTCCGACGGAGTGAAAACTGCTTTCAGCTTTCCTGTCATCTGTTGATTTGAAAGCGAGACTCCATTCAAAGTTTCCTTAATTTCATCTTTATGTACATTTTATTTTATTTTTCCCCGAAACTATTCAATTTAAAGTTGAAAGTTTGAAGAGTGTCTTAGTTCAGATTTTCTTTTCCTCACTTTTCTCACAAAACTTTATACATATTCTCATTCGTTTTATTTCCACCGAATTGCAAGCCTTACCTGAGATTAGTTTACTAAATTGAATGCGATGCCCTCGCATTTTTCAGTTGATTTGCATCTAAAGTTGTTTCTAAGCCAAGATACTTAACTCCTGTTCTGTGATAAGAGAACTACTTTAATATCTGCTAATACAATTAGTTCGCCCTCTTGAAAAACTTGCAATTACAACCTTTATTATGTTCTCGTCGTCAAGTCTCATCACGTCTTCCTATCCCTTAATGAATGTCAAAGAAAGAACCAAAAATATGTCTTAATTCCATGTCGAGTAAGCATTAAATATTTTTACACCATCTTTAAAACTTGTCCGACCTTCTCAACATACTGTAAAATTTTCCAGCATTTGCAGGCTGGAGCCTGCAATGAGTAAGTCTCAACATACAAACCTACGATTTCCACCCCTCCCAAAATAGCACGCAACGCACTAAAACTTGATTCAGGATCAGAGTCGTTCAACCTCTAACCGAGGAGTCTATTCTCTGGGGAAAGTAAACTGTATGACTAGGAGTCAGTTCTGTTATCGTTGTCAACTGTATGGCGTGCTGTCGTCACTTGCCCGCGTTTCACCGCAGCTGCCAGTAACAATTAGAGTGACATGTCGCCATATCAAACCTCCCCACGTTCACCGCGCTGCCCTTTGCTGACGGCGCTCTAAACCAACGACGATTCTCCAACGACGCTTCTTTATTTGGAATGGGATGAAATATTGAGTACACGATGAACACAAAAGTTTTCTTACTCTGTTGTGTGAGTCAACTGTACGAAAAGAAGATGGAAGATAGATATATATATTTTTTATTTTACGCTTAAATCACGAATGAATTTCTAGTCTGATTCGTCTGGCTTATTTTTCGCTTAATCCCTGTGAAAAACGTCAGCACGAGATATTTTAGGCACAGCTTGTGCCCGTGCAAATCAGGGTTAATGTTAAAGAACTTAAATAAAAATATCTTGGACTGAGCTTGACTTTGAAAGGTGTTCATGACTCCGTTAGCTCATGCGTATAAGCAAATTACACTTTAATATCACATGGATTGAACCATCTCATGCCAATCTAGAATAGCACCCTAGGATAGCATTAACTCCAAGTATCATGAAATTAGAGTTCAATTGTTCAGGCATAAACGTGACCGGTGACGCTTAGCAAACTTAGCTAAACAAAACACACAAGCACCGAGGAGTGAATTCACCAGCATCCAAGCGCATCTAGATCAGTTCCTTCTCAACGGCGTTATTATTCTAATTTTAATGATAATATTTGGGTCACCGAATAATAACCGCTGGAGAGTCAGCTGACAATAACACATGCGAAAGTAGGTAGCCTGTCGGACGGCGATATGAACAGTCAGGAACATGCATCGGTACAGCAGCGTCAGCAGCAGCAGCAGCAGCAGCAGTGGCAGTAGCACTGGACCGGTTGCACTATGGCAATAAACTGTGCATGCATTGTCAAAGGCAGGAGTGCACGCTATTCCGTGAAGCTAGCGATGTGAGGCATAAATTAATAAGCATGCTGATTATTACATCAGGGTAGCCCCAGCGGAATAGACACAGTTATTTGTCACATTATTGTGGCTGCTTCGCGAAAGGCAGTCTTGCCGTTTTTTTTTTTGTTTTTGTTTTTTTTTACCGTAGGATTTGGTTAGTTATGTAAAAGAGTATCAAGATAAGTGTGTCAATAATAGATTAAGGAAAGATAATTTTCCAGTAATCCGATATTTGTGTGTCGAGACTCTGGGGTCTATGATTCTGTGTTTCTCTTCACATTTTGCTGTCATGTCACGAAGAAGCGGTTGGATTTTTCCCTTCGGATTCCTCCCTGGACGTTGATTTGTGGCGTGTCCGTGCGGATCAAAGAGTTTGCCAGCATATTGTGACACAGCCGTCCCGACGCCGACGCCCGACGTCCGTCGGACGCCGGATTGAACACTATCATAATTGGACGCTACAGCGTCTGTGACGCGCGCTTATCAAATATAAATGGAATAAAATTTGAATTCGTTTAACCGATAGAATTCTGTTTGCATAACTTTTACGTGTGTGTGAGTTGTTGGTTTGTGTTTTAACTTTTTTTTTTTTGAAATTTCAAAAAGTCAGCAGTGGAGCGAACGACAAACAAATTTCCCAACTCTCGACCGGCATCAATCAAGAGCTCAACCCTTCGGCTCCAGCAGCCATTCGTCAGCTGTCAGACCACCAAAAAGAGGGGGTAGACACCCACCCCCTCCTTACTCCGCACACGCCTCCAAAACAGCAAAGATAATTACAATTTGGTGTTGAAATTTCCTGCTAAAAACTTTCTCGTGGCGATGAGAAAATGTGTGGAATGTTCAAGGATGTAAATGTTATTCAACCGTACAACTGCAAAGTAAGGGATGTTATTACTTTTTTCTTTCACATCACTTTTGTGGTATAAAAATAATTGACTTCAAATACCGCATATGCCGACGAGCACGCTCAGGAAAATGCATTCTGTCACTAATGTTCGTCTAGTTAATAGAACGCAGGCTAAGAAAACATATCAATATTGTTTCTACGTGCTGAAGATTTTCCCCCTCAAGCTAAGGTTATAATTTCCCTGCCAAAACAACGAGGAAAACACTTCTTCTCACATCTCTCGTCAGAAACAACATTTTGAGCACTTAATTTTCCGGCTTTTCTTAATCCAGCCTACCCATGTTTTGCATTTTGTTTACAAATGGGGAAATAGCCCCTTGGAATTACTTCTCATTGCTTCTTTGCCAATGTTTGCGGTGTTTTTGCCACCGTTTTCACCACGTTAGACGCAGCTACGACAGTACGGCTTTGTATATGGCAGCTGATATTCCCCGTTGATGTAGTAGCTTCTTGTTGATATTCGGAGATGCTAGCCGAGAGGCTTGAATCGCTGACGACCAGTAATGCTAGAAAGCCGCACGAATACAAATTTCAGCTATAAACGAGCTCTCCAAGGTTCCAAATCCTAGCACATCCCGTATCGCATATCCGCATTAGATATTGTGGCTTTTGGTTACTCTGGCTTAACAAGAGCTTGCCCGACAATTACTTAATAGGCTTCAGAACTTTGGCATCGTGTCGGAATATCAGGTTCGAAAAATAGTCCTCATACTGAGAAGAGAAAGTGACTAATAGCTTTAACCATGGCTTTAACCATTGTATTGGGTTTCTGTTCTATATCACAAGAGTCATCGTTACAGATTTGCACTTCTCTTTTCTTTACATTTTTCTCTTTGGCATTATTTTCTCTTTGGTATTCAAGTTTAATAGTGTTCATGTACTATTAGCTTCTTATTGCATTTGCTAATTTATTTCAGTCACTTAAAGTTAGCGCTGTCATGAAAAGTTGGTACACGGTAAAAAGTTGAACCGTTTGATCAGATGGCAAGTGGATTTTCTTTATTTAAAAAGCCAAGACTTGTGAGGAAAAACGATCTTAAATAAGAACAAAGTACTGGTGCAGATTACAAAAGCATACCTCTTCAAACAGTCTTCCGTAAAGTTAAATTCCTTCTTAATAGAAGTCACCGTGTGGAATAATATGAGCATAATTCGTTTCAAAATTGAAGCCACAGATAACAAACATGCTTAAACGTATAACACTTTTTTTACAACATTCTCTTGCTTGTAAATTTTGGTATTTTTGTACAAAATGAATTTAAGTTTTAGGTGAGTTGCTTGAGCAGACATCTAAAGAAGTAAATGCACAGTAGTTCGTTTTTTGATAAGGGTGAGTTTACTCCAAATCTATAAAGCATTTAAGGGTGACCTGAAAGGCGTATTCTTCATTTTTATATATAGTTCAAATTGCGTTAATTAAGATTTCAAAGCACTAGTTAGGTATACAACATTTCCTGTCAATCTGGCCTCTCTTGTCAAACTTGGAGCACTTTTCGCTGCTTGGTCGCCTTTGTTTCGGGGTACAAAGAGGTGAGATGTAATTACGTTCATTGTGACTAGAGTGAATAATTACGAAAAACGTCCTGGCTCATTATTCCGTCGCCGAAAAGGCTGTCGGGCTACGACGGAACCATGGAAGAACCGACGAGAACCGTGAACCATGTAGAACCGTAGATCTGACTAGAACCGTGCACCACGTATGGAACCATTGAATGAACCGTCGAATACCGTGTACCATAGAAGCTTTGAACCTCTCCAGCACCATGTACCATAAAGACCCAAAGTACCACCGAGGACCATTGAAGCATCTAGAACCATGCACATATGAAGAACAGTTGAACCACCGGGATTGGACTGGTATCAAGAATTATAAATAATTTCTTAAGCCTTACAGACCCATGAATAAACGTTGAGCTTTGCTAAGAACTTCTGAAAATAATACTTACGATTCATTTCCAGTTATAAACCTGCAAGTTCGAAATTTTTAAACGCGTTTAACCACGTGATGTAAGATGGTGCCATGTGATTAAACTCTTTAATATTTTTAAATACAAATAAATATATATACTCACAAAGTAAAAGCTTATTTCCGAAATACGTTTCTCTCACTTTCACGAGAGACTGTTGCTTCTAAAGTTAAACATCCGCTTAAATAAAACGAATAAATGTGACTTTACCGTGACAGCTAATTCACTAAATTCACTAGATCGTAGTCAATTAACACATTACTCAAAATAAGTTCTACTTCAAAATGCATTACTTCGACAATCCCACTGTCAGTGTCTTTTAGGTTGAGACACAAACATGCTTCTGGCATTCTTTTTCCTCCCTTTGTCTTTCGAGCGACGCCCCGAATCGTTTGGCATCGAGTCTATGTCTTCGGCTCTTTTGCTAGAGCGCCCACTTATCACATCTGTGGGTGCCACGCCAGGTTTCCAGGAATCTGATTGCCCAACGCAATCCTGGCCACGTCCTCTGCTCGTCGACGGCATAATTAGCTGGATGGGGTCGACCAGGAATGTGTTACTTGCATAAGCTGGTCCTGAACATTCTTTCGGCTCACAGAACTTGTGTGACTGCTTTGGCGCCTTATTTTGAGACAACGCTGAACCTAATAGTGCAGTTTCAGGGAGATCTCTAGTTTTGCCTTTGTGTTTCGATTGGACCACTTCCTGTTGCAACAGCATTTTATTTTTGTTATACTTCGCCAGCTGCTGTCCATCAGTGCTTGCACGAGAACTAGTCTTGCAGCAAATGTCACATGATTCAGGACTTTTTTGATGCTTTCTCCGCAGCGATGACATTCGTTTCCCTAATTTTTCCAAACCATCAGATTCCATCCTCGATGTTTTCTCCTCATGGTGTGGATCAAAATAGTCGGATGACTTATAACGTGTACTCGAATCTGAACTCTTCTGTCCTTTGCTTTTGGAATCTTGAGAAATTTTTCCTGATTTTTTTAGATATTCGTACTCCCTTTTTTGGTCAAAGTGTGGTGGTCTTACAGCATTCTGTTCTGAAAGCACCCGATTCGATCGCATTGTCTTAAGATCGTCACTGCTTTCACAACGAGAACAAGATTTTGGATTGCAATTATCGTTGCACCTTTCATGCTTTTTAAGTGTTTTTCTTTGAACGGCACGGGGGTCCATAATGTCTCTTCCTGACTCGTACTCCTGATCTCTTCCCGAGTGGTCCGGATGCATAACTTGCCTTTGCAGCAGGGCTTCTTTTCGATGTTCCGGTGATTCTGCCAGAGGCCTGTTGTTTGATAAGTCTCCAAGATTAGGGACCAAGTTCAAAATGCTTGGCTTGCAGCAAACGTCACAGGCGTTTGAAGTGTCATAGTAAGTGACTCTTCCCGTTCGATTATCCTGATTTCTGTTTTGAGTGTTTGGACACTTTCCATTATCTAGGTAGCCCTGCATTACCACTGGCCTTGTTGCGTTTGCCGAATGACTGCTTGCAGGGGTAGATCCCACAGCGTTTCCAAAAACGCTATTTTGAGGACTTAAGAATGGTTCATTTCCAAAATAAATGTTTTGGGTACTTGATGTAGTAACATTATTGCTTAAAATGACATTGTCTGAACAACTTGTTTCAGGAGAGCCGCTCATTCCCATTCTCAGGAATCCACGATCAGAATCTTGTCCCTGAACTGTGCTCCCCAAATAATCATATTCTCTCGGCTTTCCCATATGTTTCGGTCTGTAGACTTCCTGTTCAGCCAGCATTCGGTTTCTTCGCTCCTTGCCTTGGTTGCTGTTTCCCGGCTGATTTTTCACCGAGCTGCCACCCGAGTCGAGCCGAGCTTTATTCTCCTGTTTCTTGGGAATCACCGACACCTTTGCATTAATTGAACGAGGGTCGGCAATTACCACGGCCTCTTCATCAGCATAATACGCCATCCCCTTTTCACTTTTCTCAAACCAATAGTTTGGAGTGCGTTCTCGTTTCCCGCTTGCCGCTGATTTCGGTCTCTTCGATGACGACGTCATTTTCTTGTCTTCCTTCTCTGACTTCAGCGCTTTGAGCCTCGCGTCTTCTTCCTGCATCTGACAGGCATAGCAGCGACGCCGGTGCCTTGGTTCCAGGTCAGGGACACCAACTATGTACGTCGAATGAGACTTCTCGGAAGGCAACCGACGGCGACTACCTCTGTCCCGTCGACTCGGTGATTTGGGAACGTAGTAACTGGTCGCCTCCTCGATGTCCTGATCGGGCTCTTCGGCGTCCTTCGTGGCTCGTGTCTCGCTCGGAGTGCTCTCCCAAGCGTCTTGGAAATAGTTTATCCTGTCACCGTTTTCAATTTCGGTTGGAATCCCACTCACACTGAATGGTTCCGAGGTACCCACCCCGAGAATATTGTTGGAGCCTCCTTCCTCTGGCCATTGACGTTCGTAGCGACCATCCTCTGCGGCGAACGAGTTTTGTAACTCCTCGATTCTTTCCATGTGGGCTTGCAAGCCGCTCAGCACACTGGTGTTTGATTCCTGTGACGGCCTGCTTGAATTCGGCTGGAACTTTGAACTCGAATTTATCATCGGGCTCTCGCTTTCTTGGGACTTTACCTCGACTGGTGATTCAAAACAGTCAGTGTCCATCCTTTTAGAATATACTGAATGATTTGAGAGAGTATCATGTGACTCTGTCCTACGACTAAAGAAAGATTCTACGCTAGGTTCACTGGACAGGTTTTGTGTCAGAGGTTCGATGTCATCCAGATTAACGGCAGCTAACTGCACTTCCTCGTCCGTGTCATGCGTCACGCTGTCTGATTTACTAGAGGCGCCGGTTGCTGTGTTGAGTCGGGAGAGAAACGTTTCTGACGTGACTGACCCTGCCACGCTTGGCCTGGCAAAAGAAGACACATCTGATATGTTCCCGCTCGATGTCCTGATCGGTAGATGGCCGCCCGTTCTTCTCGAGTTCTTAGCATCGTCTTCGTCCGCGCTGAAGAATTCGTTGCCCTCGTTTTCAGGTAACGAAATTGACACTCTTTTGGTTGGTGCGTCGCTTTCGGGATAATCACAACTTGCTGACTTTAAAATACTTCCCATTCTTCCCCTTCGCCTCGGTGCATTAAACTCACCCCCGTCGTCAACGTTGTTTTCATCAAAGACGATCTGGTTAGGGTCGGCAAGTGAATTGCGTTCGCCGTGTGCGCTAAAGGAAGACAGGACCTCTTTCCTTTTCTCATAGTCCTTCCAGAGTTCTTCCAGTTTTCTCGTGTCTTTTTCAGCCAAGTTGGTTTTGCAAGTGGGACACTGTTGCTCATTCCAATTACTTGCTGGTTCGGCCTTTTCTTGGAGGTCGATGGGCTCAACTTCCACGACAGCTGTTTCTCCTTGTATGCATTTCAGGCTATCGCACTGGATGGCTGTGCTCTTGGTGGCTACCGACTCCACCTGTTCCTGCTGTTGCACGGGGCTATCGGTCATCTGCAAATAGCCAGTTTCTCTGGCCGTCCTGGTCTTCTCTGGTCGTTGCTTTGAGCAACTCCTAGAATCGTTACCACAACTTTTTTCTGGCGATGGCTTATTTTTTTTCGGGGTTAGGTAAGAATTCTCTTCTTGGAAGTCGCAAAAGTTTTCTACCATTGGACTTGGATCTTTTGGTAGATGCGTCAACGTCGACGCAGGCCATTCTCTACACTTTGGAGGAGGTGGTCTAGATGGGGGAGGTGGTTTTGGGGAAACCGCTTGTTGTGAGCAATCGCAAAACGTCCCGGGGTCGACTTCTGGACGGGTTGGCCGTAGAAGTGGGGGCGCTAACTGTGAACATCCACAGCTCTTCGCTGATACCTCACCAGCTGTAAGCATTTTAGGGTTGTTTTGTGGTAAATCTGAACAATCGCAAGACGCATCTGCAGTTGATTTAGCAGCTACTGGGGGTAGTTTTGGCTTTTCTGAACATTCGCAATACCTGCCTTTAGCTGGTTTAGCAACATTACGTACCAGCGGTGGTGGATTTTGCTTTTCTATGCATTTACAACCGTTTTCTGGAGATGGCATGACGATGGCAACTGGAGGAGGTGGTGCTAATTGTGTTGGTTTTTGCTTGCTCGGGCATGCACACGATTTGTTTGGAGACGGCTTAACAATATTTGGAGGTTTTTGTATTGGGTTTGGTCTTTCCAAGCAAGTGCACATCTTTCCCATTGCCGGTGACTTCATCGCCAAATCTAGTGGTGGTGGTGGTGGTGGTGGTGGTGGTTGAGGTGGTGGTTTTAACTTTTCCGAACATGTACAACTCTTTGCCGGCGACTGCTTCGTAATCACTGGCAGTGGTTTTGTCTTCGCCGGGCATCCACAAAAATTTTCTGGCGAGGGCATAGGAACAGCTGATGGTGGTGGCTTTTGTTTTTCTGAGCACCCACAGACATTTGCGACCACTGGCACCGTTGCTATATTTTCACGAAACTTCTCGTGTTTTAATGGCTGCTTAACTGCAGACGAGTGTTCTTGTGTAGGCTTGTGTTTTGGGCACTCACAAAACTTCGTTGCTGCTGGTTGTGACTGTGTCTTTAAGCACCCACAGTTCTTTGCCGCCAACGGCAGAATCTTTGGTTCTGTGAAGCCGCAACTCTTGCAAGGTTGGGACTCGTACTCCCACTGTGGTTCGTAAAAGAAGGGCTTTTCTTCATTCTGTGGTTGCTTCTGTTGACGTTTTTTCCACCAGCCGGACGAAGCTCCAGTTTTATTTACTTCTTTCTTTCTTTCTTTTATTTCTTTTCTTGCCTCCAAATTGTGTTCCTTTTTCTTTGACGTTTTCTCCGTTGGCATCTCGTTTGAGGTTCCACCTTGTGGCACATGATCGAGGTCCTTGACTTGAGACACAGGGTTTTCACACGGGTTCTCTAACAACGGCTTGGGTTCCAAACATGGACACTTGTTGTCACCACCATCAAGCCCGCTAAATTTCGGCCAAAACTCCCATGGGTTCGGTATCCCCTGAGTCAACCTAATCCCATGTTTCTTCCACACAGATTCGGTCAAATCCAGTTCCGAAGACCACAATTCCTTATCCTCTTCACTGACCTTGGTGATGTCTTGCGGCGTTCCCCGGAACGTCATATAGTCCGTCCACGGGTCTGGAATGCCCGTGCGAATGGCCGCGCATCTTCGTTCCGCTATCATTTCGGGAGACAAGAGTTTCCTTCGCGGGTGGCGAGTCCGAAAGTGTTTCGTCTCGACGAAGTAGAAAGGGGTGTCCTCGACAAGGGGTAGACTGTTTTTGAACGGCCCCGGTACGACCTGGTAGACTTTGGTGTTCGGTGGTGGACGACGCCACTCGTGACGCCATCCTGCTCGGATGCGCACAGAGACCTTGACATTGCCGTCATCAACACAGTCGGGCATCCTGAGAAGTTAAATATCAATGTACAAGTAATGACAAGTTTGTGCGAAAAGGTTTGACATCTATCTTGTTAAAGTATCTCGCCGAAAAGGTGAGAAAGTTCAATTATAAATGCAATGACGTTAAGAAACTCAGTTTTCTTCGGGGGTATTTGAGAAAAGCAAACGATTTCTTCGTCCTGTTACTTGATCTGTGAATGGACCACTGCTAATTTAGACAAGTCCTAAAACACCTGCATGTTGTTTACCATTCGAACAGTGTTTAAAAAGATCAAGTTGGCAGTGGCTGTGGACCATGAACAAGTGATTCATTCAATTTTGATATCATCGTGATGTCAAAATTATTTTAGAAACGCTTTAAGTACGCTACGTTTCATTGATAAGAACAACTTCAAAATTTTACAGTAACAATCATGGCTCACCATAGAGGAGCAGCTGGCCCCGTGATTGACCGCATTTTGGCCTCTGGGTCATCACCTAAGCAAAACAAGAGTGCTACCCAGCAGTCAACGTCTCAGATTGGAGAGGTACGGGTTCGTTTCACACCAAATTTGCTATAATCGTTGGCCAGAAGGTTCAAAGCGTATTTGATTAAAAAATAATAATTTGATGACCAGAGCGTTTGTTTTAGGGAGGCCCAGGGCGCGGCAAAAAGCCACAAGCTTATGAGAGCTACGTGGACAACTCGGTGGTAAGTGGTCACGAAAAAGCTAACCTTGAAAAAAAATTACGTTCGCCCGGCAAAGCAAACGACAATATCTCTTGCAGAATGCCGGCGGCCCTGATAAGAGGACAACCAAGACTCCAATCATATCATTCGACCAGTTTATGGAGAGCCATGTGAGTAAACATTTCCTTTTGTAGAGCTCGGTACTTTTACTTTTTGCTCTTAGGTTCCTCGCACTGGTTTGTTCTCCGCCGTGGTGATTCTTGAATTTTGAGAATATTCCACCTCTTTGAAGTATATTTCAGCACTTCCGTGTCCTTCCAGATAAACCGCGATCCTAAGGAACCTTCCGGGAGTCCCGGAGAGCGAATCTTCTCCCGCTCGATGACTAGTCGATTGCGATCACCCACCGCACCGGGTGATCAAACCTCTAGTACCCGTTGCCCCCCTTCGTGCGCCCAATCCTCCCCCTCAAACAAGGCTGGGGGCTCCTACGACACCCAAAATTGGCTTCAGGGCTCGCAACGGTCGCGCCCCAAAGAATCTGAGTACCAAGTCAATGTGGGCACGCACGTGGCAGTCACAGGAGGCCCTGCCGTGGATTTCCGCGGACGTTCGACTAAGTCGTCGCCCGTGGGCCTCGTCGAAAAAACCGTTGCCCCTAGTAGGTTTGCATCGCAGGGTAATGCGAGGAGACAGGACGGGGCACCATCTCAAGGGCAAGACTTGACTTCGATGGGCGGTGGAGGTGCACAAAAGGGGAGGACGAAACGACACATTGATTTCGATCTACCAGCTGTTTCGAAGAAGGACGGTAAGTTTTGTTATGTTCACTGACGTCGTTAGGAACTTACATTAACTGGGAAAATGAAAATGCCAAAGAGTCCTAGTCCGGTGACGGATTGAACTGATTAATGTGATACCATTGAGTTTAAAGGTATAGTTAGAGGGCAAGCGTTATTGTGAAACTTTCTGCCGACCGAACGAGTTGGCAACACGTGGTAACGGTCGCTTCCACCTGATGGCGCTTGAAGTCGTCCATTTTAACAAACCTGTACAAATAAATGATTACGACCTAAAATATCGATGAAGCATTATAGAATTAATACAAATTAATTGAGCGTAATTAAATCTCAAATTCGAGTAATCTGCAAGAAATAACAAAATGAAATGTCTTGACACTCGAAATGACGGTCGCTTACACCTAGTAGGATCCTCCATTTTTGTCTGTAAAGTAGTCATTTGGCGGTCATTTTTCGCGAAGACACTCGGTGCTACCTTAAACCAAAATTCTTGTAATATGAGTGACCTCGTATTGGCCTGGTGACCTTTTATCCTTAATGTAAGTAAAAGTACCATTTGCAACCACTGCCCAAACCACTTACAAACACTTATACTACACTTACACTTATACACACATAGGGTTTTTGCAAGATTTTTAAAAATATTAAAAATATATATGGATGTGTACCTATGCATAAATGCACAGAACGGTGACGAATTGATTCTTCAGAGGCTAGAAGTACGAACATGTGTTTGGCCATCGCAAGAAAGTTGGAAATCTTCTGTCCATAAGAAAAGCTTCTTGGTCTCTACTTTAGAATGAACCTGTATTTCAAGTTCCAATATGAATTTCCGCGTCTCCAGCGGCGTCTCCCTGTGCGTGTCCTCACAGGCGCGTCGTTGTCGCTGATCCAACGCTTCGACCGAGCCGTCACGAACGAGCTGAACAGCCGCCAGCTGGCGGCTACCCCGCAGGGCATCGCGACGCTCAACGAGACGCTGAACAGCAAAAACCGACGCCCACCCGTTGAGCCGAGCCTGGCGATGTCTCTGCGCAGCACGGTCAGCGGTGCAGAGATCGAGCACATCTTATACGGCGACCAGGACATGATGTTCCACGACGCAGTCGACAAATTGGTGCAGGTAGGTTTTGATATGGAGTAGAATGGGGTGATGGGCCGAGGAAAGGGGAAGGAAGAAGAGCTTTCGAATGATTTGCTTGAACGATGCATGGTTTTATATGTGATGGGTCTGATGGGTCTGATGGCACACTTATGGTGTCGCCGAGAACCAATTGCTCCAGGATAAAGAAAATGAGATCAAACTATGTTTAAGGGGACAACTTCGGAAGTTGTTTCTTGTTAACATTTTTAATTCTTCCTGTATCTTGCACTTGGAAACTCAGCCAGTAAGACACCAATATTCTTAGCTAAAAACATTTGTTTTACACCTGAATCAATCATTCGTTCTTTAAATAATAACAAATAGGACCTTAGTGACGATGGCAATCATATGTTGCGATTGCTTCGGCCGGTTTCATAAACCTATCCATCAACTCGACGAAATATAAAAATCATCAGCAATTTGGCATGCTTTATCGAATCGGAAACGACTCGGTTATAGCGACAGGAAATCAAGCGTCCCTTTTTGTGCACACACGGCGTCACAGGAGTTCACAGGAAGTCCCTAAGTGTCCTGAGTGAATAGCTAGAGTGTTCTATAGGCAGAGGAAACGTGCATGTACGCTGGGGCGGTGAAAGCAGCTGAGGAGGCGGCGGCTCGTGCACCCCCCGAGTTAGCAGAGGAGGCGGCCGCAGCAGGAGCTAGGACATATCGTGCCAAGCTGGTCCAGTCGGTCCACGAGTCGCTGCCAGCACCGATCAAGGGGTGCAAGCCCATCGAGGTTATCGGCTACATTGGTATTACGCGCCCCTATGACAAGACTGCGTGAACATACCTGTGTTGTTGGAATGATGGCTGTGTCGCTTCTTTTTGTACCGATCCGAAATTAAAGTTGTATTGTATGTGTGATATCTAATTCTTAGTGGCTTGAATATTCGATAAGTTGTAATAAAACTTTTTTTACACTGAACTTTAAATAAACTGATTACTTCGTGGAGTAATGGAGTTCACCCAATTCCAAGATTACTGGAAATTATTTTCTTATCGCCAACACGGGGCAGACGTGAACTGCCGAACTCAGATTTCCCGCAGTATAGAATCAGCTGTTGCTACACTTTTGTCGTAATGGCGGCGTCCATGGTAACCTCACGGTGCCTAACTAGGTAAGGTATTTATCGTTTACTTAATAATAATGTTCAGATATTTTAACTTCTTTATCATGAATGCAGAAATAAGTTTTTTTGTTTTTGTTTTTGGCGCTCTTAAAATTATATTCTTGCTTTTTCGGTGAACATAACCTCTGAAATGTGTGCAGCGATTCTTAAAGCGATTCTTGAATTTACAGCCAAGTTCCTTTTCTTTCCGTTTCAGTATTCGGAGTTATTTATTAAATGGTGTTCACTGGCCTATGTTCATTGCACCTAGTCAACAGAGACTCTACATTGCCCTGCGGCGACCATGCACGGCATTTCAATGTAGTTCTTTCCACCTATCTTCTGCGGTTTTCAAGAAACGAAAAACTGCCGAAGAAAGGGCAAGTGTGAAGTTAATAATGTATCTCTTAGTAAAATTTAAATTCAATGCTAGTGAATCAGATAGGGTTGTGTATTTCTTCATCAGATTGTAATTATCATTAATTGCAGAAAGCACCAAGACTTATTCAATATTCACCAAAAGCCAAGTCAAAAACTATTGAGATATGGAAGAACATTACAGTAGCCGATTTGGCTAAAAGTATGGAGAAAGATGTTGGTAAGTTTATAGCTGAGACAGTTTTAGCCAGAATTTATAAATGTAGATAGTACTAAAAAAAGTGGACAAGTACCTAGGTACTACTGTGGTTTTAACTACTAAGCCAGTACTGTCATGCAAATCAGTGCCTGGTTCTATCCTCTTCGCTTGACCTTTATTGCAGACCACGTATTCGAGGTCATGATGTATGTCGACAATTCAAGCGATTACGACAGAGAAGATTCGATCATTGACGATCCTCGAGTAGTCAATGAGATTGTGAAAAAGTCGGGGCTTCGTTTTCGCATTGTTGCTCCTCCTGACACTACTCGGCCAGAACAGAAAGACCGGGATGTGGTAAGACTTCGACTAGAGAATCCTAAAGGTGCTTCGTTGTTTAAATATTTTGTATTATTCATAGTTGCTGTCATAATAATTTCTTCCAACCATTCAATCCAATTGCCTACATTTGTTTGGTCTCAGGAATAAAATATCCAATAAGTTCAGCATTCAGTCCACCTACTTAGAAAGCCTGAGAACCTGAAAGGCTTTCATGAGAAATATATGAGAAACTTTGTTTACAAACAGTTAAGGACCACAGTGCCAATGTTGCCTCTGCTTCTGTAAAGGTTCATCGGCCACCTGCAGACCCTAGCATGATGGTTCCACGGCCTCCAGTAGTGACAGTTATGGGGCACGTTGACCACGGGAAAACCACGCTGCTGGATGCTCTTCGCCACACCTCCGTTGTCAGCACTGAGTTTGGCGGAATCACGCAACACATCGGAGCGTTCTCTGGTATGCTGCCACAGTGTGCTTCCAAATGATGATGGAATGTGATATTAAATGCAGAATGTGGATTCATCAGAGGTCCAGCTTGTGATACTTCTCTTGATATTCAATTGAGTTGAATCCTTAATATATCTACCTATCTGGAGTCTGGGCATGATTTTCTGGGGGAAATTCCCTGGAAGACAAAGACTGAGAACCAGTATTGAGTTCCTCCAATTAGAGCCATTCTGAAAAGCAATTAAGTACATCATTGTGCAAGTCACTGGGCGTAAAACTGTGCCTATTTTCAGTGCGACTTGCGACCGGCGAGCCGATCACATTCCTGGACACGCCAGGTCACGCGGCCTTCACAGCCATGCGTGCCCGCGGTGCAAATGTTACCGACCTTGTCGTGCTTGTCGTGGCTGCGGACGACGGCGTCATGGAGCAGACAGTCGAGTCGATTCGCATGGCACACGAAGCTAACGGTAAGCAAAGCACATTCAAATTATAGCAGTTGCCAATTATCAGGTATAGAAGCTCTGCGATTGATAGCCCAACTGTTAGTGCTATACTTTTGTGTACTTCTTACAATTTATTAGTTGCAATGTTTGTTACAAACCCTTGTATAGGCTAGTGTATTTAGATTTTTAACAATGAGGCAGGTCTGTTGCTTGTTGTTTTAACAATTATTTTTTTTCCAGTTCCAATCATTGTTGCCATAAACAAGATAGACAAACCAGAAGCCGACATTGTACGTACCTCCTTTTTTAATATTTGAGAGGTTATGAGTTGCTGTGGATGCATGTAAGCTGCATTGTAAGCTGTGGTTGAAAAATTAAAGTCAATTTGTGCAAAAAGGCTTCCGCAAATTTCACCCTGACCCAGAGCTAAATCCAAATGAACTTGAGCCCTGCAAGTCGTCAATGTGGCATGTTATCACGCTCACAGGAGCGAACGCAGCGTCTTCTCGCGCAGCACGCCGTGCAGGTAGAGGCGGAGGGAGGTGACGTTCAGGCCGTGCCGGTGTCGGCACTGCGCGGCACCAACCTTTCGGCACTTGCGGAAACAATCGTGCTCCAAGCCGAGCTCATGAACCTCACTGCAGACCCGCGCGGGCCAGTGGAAGCCGTTGTCGTTGAGTCTTCCACTGATCCTGGCCGCGGGTAAGTCACGCTGACTTTTGTGTTTGGATTGTATTCGTAGTGTACAAAAAGTCTGAAACATTTGCTCCAAATTCAAGTTTTTTCTTCAAAAAGCCAAAAATTAACTTTGAAAACCAATTAAAATTTTTCCCCACAATGGAAACCATCATTTGCATAAACAAAGGCTTCTTTAAGTACCCTGTCAGTGGCTTGGGACATGAACACCTTACAACCCTACAGATCATTACAAATATAACTTTACAAATCCCCAAATGCAACAAACAAAAGCTGTCCAGACAAATTTTACAAATCAATCAGTCTGAACGCATCTTTCTGCGTGTTTGTACTTTGTAGCCACATTAATTTGATTTATATTTTAAGTTCAGTATGTCATACAAACTTTTCAGTGTTTTTGTAAAAAGAACGTGAAAAAGAACTGATTGTAGGTAGTCACCAAAAAATCAAAGCACAGCGCTAAAAGGCTTTATTCTGCCTGCACAGAAAGCTCACAACCGTGATCGTGAAGCGTGGCACTTTGCGGAAGGGCGCGGTCGTTGTTGCGGGTACGGCATGGGCCAAGGTGCGCAGCATGTTCGACGAGACGGGTGCCAACATCGCTCAGGCGCCCCCGTCCACTCCCGTTGAGATCATCGGCTGGCGAAGCCTGCCTTCAGCTGGTGACGAGATGCTAGAAGTTGAATCAGAGGTGAGGAGTTAGTCTGGGAAGCAACTCGAGTTGGGGAATGGAATCGGTTGTCAGAGAATATGTAGACGGGGAATTTACTCAACCCTGGCAAACACAACCAAAGCCTCGTAGGTCTTATTGAGTAGCTTTATTCGGAGAGGATTTTGATAATTTTTTTAAGAAAAATCAGAGCTATCAGTTTAATGTTGTAAACTGCAAAGAAAGGTCAGGAAAGATTTTACTACTGCTGTACTTAGGAGTGGTGTGCTTAAATGCAAGGTGTTGTAAAATACCTACTGAAACAGACACTAATTGAAAACGCAAAGCAAGATATTGGAAATGTGGAGAGATATCACTCCATTCAAATATAACCATTCTTCATAAGTTGACATTCACAGTATTATCATTCTATGTTCCACCTAGGTAGTGAAAGTGTTTATGTGTACCTATCGGCTGTTGCTTAACATTTCAGAAACGAGCCAACGAGGTGATTCGCTGGCGAGAGTCCATAAAACTTGCGGAGAAGCAAGAAAGTGATCAGAGCGTAGTTGATTCCAAGCATCAAGAACATTTACTAGTAAGTTGAATGATTATCTTTGTTTGGCTATGTCATCGTTATATCATCTTTAACACTTTTCAACTGTTCTTGCTCAAACTCACTTCACCATAAAACTAGTACCTATAAAACTTTTGGTCACTCCACCTTCCAGGCTGGTAGGTAGGCACTTCCTAGACTTGTCGTAGGGTAGAATGCTTAGGCTGGAAAACGAGAACTATCATAGTAAGTGACCTGGATAGTGTTTTTTAAATTTTTCGTTACAAGATCCTGAATGTTATCTCGGTAGCTCCCAGGGTTAATGGACTTTATCTGCCGAAATAACGTGATCTGTTACGAAAAAGTTACACGATCACTACCCTGATTTATGTCTCACTCAAACGAACACAAACAGTGACCATGCTTTTGCGGTAAGTAGCAAAAGAACACTGCAAGAATAAGATCGAGCAAAGGAGTTGAACACATCAACACAATCAAACACATCTCATGTCTATTGAGAGTGAATGCCAATTATATATAGCACAGAAACTGGAAAGCACATTTAAACTGAAAAATAGTTTGTCAAATTGGATTTTGGGTAGCTATTTATCTTTGTTACACCTAAGAAGATGGTATCAAAGCTGATTTGAAGTCCACATTGGTTACGTTAATAAATCGTATAACCTAAGTGTTTTAAATTATCTGAATAGACATTGTACAAACTTTTTAAAAACTTTCTAAAAAACTTACAATCACTAAAAATGAAATGGTGCATTAGATAAAAAGGATAGAAAGCTTACTTAGAAGGGGAGCTAGACTGGAAAAATTAGTGACCAACCCGGGCTACGAACCCGGGACCCTAAAACTGGGTGCCGTCTTTCTCGGCCTCTGTTTAGTCAGCCTGAGCATAGTTGGTCTCTGTATTGTGAGCCTCAAATGCCGAAAGGTGCCAAAAGTGTAAACTCAGCCCCTAAACGACCACTCGCGCATAGTCGGTCTCTGTTTTGTCGGCCCCAATGAACTCGGTCCAAGATTAAACAGGCGTCACCTGTTCACACGGCAGTCATGCATCTAATAACCGAGGAACCACGAGGCAAAAAGTCGTCGAGTAGAGAAGTTTGTTACCACGGTGGTATACCAAGGTAACATTTTTACTTCTTGTTCAGAACACTTTAGGGGCACTGTGTAAAAATCCACCAAAATTACCCCAAAACCCCAAAAAATATAACCATAGCAAAAATTAAATGAAAAAAAAATCACAGTATTTTTTATTACTGCCAATGCAAATTTTTAAAAGGATTGAAAATGCCTCCCAGTTACACCACAACGTGTGGTCTGAAGAACTAACATTAAATGTCTCATCTTTTGTATTTTTAATAGTCAAAACACGAAAAAGACTTGGCTGCACGACAGTAGTGTGAATAGACGATACTTGGTGTTTCATCTCGGGCCAAACTTCTTGGGCTGACAAAACAGAGCCTGAGTTTACGCGAGTGGTCATTTAGAGGCCGAGTTTTTAGCTTTGAGACCTACAATACTCGGGCCAAGTTAACACTTTTTGAGGTCGAGAATACAGCGGCCCACAAAACGCGCTCGTCGTAAAACTGTGTCAAACTGTATTAAGCTGTGTCAACTGTGTTTAAAAAACAGTCTTTATTTCCCCAAAACCAACACAGGTCTACAAAGCAGAACTGCAGCGTAAAAGGCAGCTGGGCCGATACCGCATGCGGCGCGAGGGACCCCGTGAGAAGGAGAAGTCGAGCAGATTGACTGGCCCACGTCTCAGTGTCGTGGTAAAGGCAGATGTCGACGGCTCAGTGGAAGCCATCCTCGACGTCCTGGCCACATACGAAGATGACGTCTGTCCACTAAGCCTCGTATCATACGGAGTCGGCGATGTCTGTCTGTCAGACGTCGAGCTGGCAGAGACTTTCGATGCGATTGTGTATGCGTTCAACGTGAAGACACCACCGTCGGTGGCGCAGGAGGCGAAGGGACGCGGTGTACGGATCAGCGATCACAACGTTATCTATCGAATGGTGGACGAAATCAAGAAGGAGATCAGCGCAAAGTTGCCGTTGAAGGAAGTTGAGGAGGTATTAGGTGAGGGTTTGGTAATTTAATTGGTAATCATTAATCAGTCACTCAAGTTTTTTATTTATTTCACTTCTAAATTCTTAATTGTTTATTTTTTGTGGTACTTCTTTTATGTAAGGTAAATTTATTATCCCAGTTTTCTTTTTAAAAGTAAAAGGTAAAAGGCTAAGAATTTTCTTTCACAGAAGACTACTTAGTGATTGCTTATAAGATTCTGCTTTGGCTTAGCTTCCTACGCATGGGATAACAAATTAAAATGGATGGAAAATAAATAATTAAATCTATTACATCTATATTTATAGTCTCAAGAAAGAAGACACCAAAAGATCTAAATTTAAAACTAAGGTTAAAGACTTTCTAATCTTGCATTGTTTTTATAGCACAGACGAGTTTTTAAATAGGGATATATGCACTTGTAAATGTATATACTGCATAGAAGAATAGTTTAACTATAGTTTTTAATCTTTGACAAAATTCCATGCTTGCAAGATAATTTTTTACCTTTTGAAAAACATCACTTCCCATAAATAGTGTTTATATCATCATGTACAATCAATGTGAAAATAAATAGAAAAGTATATATATGTATGGGCACAAATGAAGAATTGGGAAGTTAAGTTTTCTTTTCAAGTAAAAGCCAGTAACCACAAACAGGCTTGCTCAAGATTTATTTTACACTATCATTCTCATATATTGAGTGAAATAACTGGCTCTTTCTAGAAGGAATTTCTATATGTCTTCTGTATAGAAGATACAAAAAATAAAACATAATTAAATAAAACATATTTGCATGGTTTTTGAGATGTCAACTCTTTGAGTACTATTGTTTTTGTTCCAGGTGAAGCTAACGTGCTGCAAGAGTTTGAGGTGACCGAGGGGAAACGGAAGGTCCAGGTAGCCGGATGCCGATGTACAAAAGGCATCCTCAAGAAGTCCGGGAATTTTCGCTTGAAACGAGGGCAGGACATTATTCACGAAGGTAAACTTTATCCTTGATAACTCCCTTCTTTTTAAGATGAGTAGAGGCAACTGATTTTATTTTTATTTTATGGAGCATTTGAGTTTGGCTCCAATCTGTGTTGTGTCCGAGTCAGAGTGTGTTTGGGGCACATCGAATGGATAAAATAGGCTCACAAGTTAAGGCCAACCAACATAGCCGTAAACATATCGTAATGCTGATGCTTAAATTACATAATACATCACGTAAGGTTTTTCCGTTCAGAAGATAGTGTCGTCCAGTAACCCAATCAAAAACGTTGGTGACCTCAATGACGCGGGAGACTCCTTGATTTACTAACCTATTTTTAACAAAATAATTGGCCAATCCAGATGGCTCCGGCTTAAGGGAAAAATGTAGCCTAAAAGAAAACATTTGGGCTGGTCATACTTTACGATAGGAAATAGATAGATAGGAAAATAGATAGGTAGATAGGAAACCCAAGTGGCTGAGCTTTTGGTTATAGCTATGTTGGTAATTAGCCGTTACGAGGCAGATGCCGCCAGTGTCAATCATTTGATCCCATTCAAGGTCCAAGGTCCAAGGGACCTTTTTTAGATGGAATTTTTCTTTTTAAAAATAATATCCTAAAGTATGTGTTACAATGACAAGGAAATTACAGATCTTGTCTTGTGGTATTGTGTGGTATGGTAGTCATCATGGCTATAGGGCAACAATTAAAATTAATTTTTCAACAATGCAAAAGGGTACACAACATTTTGACTACCCTGACTCCAAATATAAACAAATCTGTGGTGTAATTTTGAAGTTTTAACAAAATCTATTTGAAATGGGTTTTGAATCCTGCTCTAACCCTTGAAGAAGTAACTAGTACATGTTACGAAACGTCAGGAAATTTAGTAGCCCTTTACTAAGCATTCAAAACCCATTTCAAAAAGTTTTTGTTAAAACTAGTGCTAAGGCTAAATCAAGTAGACATGAGTCTAAAAACCATCATGATTTTGAAGTAAATCATAAAGGCTTTTTCAAATTGTTTGAGCGTGTCAATCTAGACTGAGGACACAGAGTATGAAAAAATGTTCCAGCTTGGTTTAGTTGGCAATAAAAATAATATCATAGATGATATGTAAGTCTTAATTAGATGGTTGGTCACAGGTACCTCATACTTGCATAATTGTCTACAATCTTTTTTCACCTAAAGGCACCCTGTCATCAATGAGACACTTGAAGAACGAAGTGGACAGTATCAAGACAGACGTCGAGTGTGGTCTTCGGTTGTCGGACCCTAGCATAACCTTCCTCGCCGGAGACACCTTAATCTGCTTCGAGTGCAAGAAAGTGGAACAGGAGACAGACTGGGATCCTGGATTTTAAAGTCACTGTTTGGTAACTTGTTCTACAAAGACTGTTTTTACGGTATATTAATTGTAATAAATTACACCCTGTTGTATTATGATATGTAACTTGTGTTCTGATTTGTTTTTAAATTGTAAGCATTAAAAAAATAGCTTGATATTTTAGCTATTTTTACTATTTATTTTATTATTTAGTGAACTGTGCAACCTTTGAGGGCCACTGGATAACGCCAACTGGATTCACATTAACTAAAGGTGACAACAGTGCAGTAGTTGCTGTCTCAGAAAAAGAGACCATATTATGTGCCCATGCTAACAGCCAAAACCCAGATGTGTAAACTGTGCATATTTTTTCTGTGTCAATATTCTAGAAATCAAACGTGAAACTCTGCCCATGCATTCTGTGCCTATGTTTACTCTGCCCCGTTTTCTCAGCAAGAATAGTGAGCCCCAAGTAATCTGTATTGAGATTTTTACATTTCACAAAAAGCGTATTCTGTGCTCGAGTATACTGTGCCCAAAATTTCGTTACACACTGTTGCAGTTGGTTGCGGTTCCTTTGAGTTGGGCTGGAAACATGAACGGCTACCAATCATTTCATTTTTACATGCTGTGATGCAGTGGTTTTGAAGCTAGGCTAGGTTTCCACAAAGTTATTTGTAACTGGTTAACACAATAAATATTCAAAACAGGAAACATTTTTGTGAAATTAAAGCATTTGCGATTCAAACTGTAGGTACATTTTGTCCACAATTTTCACAGCTTAGCATACTCCTAATAAATAGCCCCGCTCTCCAACAACGCAACTCAGTTTAGATTGCAATCCCCAGTTAGTGCTCTAGCTCTTGCATAGCCAAACAATATTTTCTTTCCCTACAAATACCTCCAAACGATTTACAAGATACTAGAAATCTTTAGGGGGGGAGGGAGTTGTTTCCCCACTGGTGTGGTCTACAGAGCGCCATCAAACCGTGTAGCGACGCTTGCCGACTTCATGACTGACGCCGACTCGAGGGCGTGAATGCGACAGTGCATCGTTGACTTTGTGCTTTACAAATAAAACTAAGTTTTGTCAAACTGTGTTTCATTGCTACTTTATGTATCCAAAGTCTGCAGAAAGGTTGATCTGCAAAAGATTGAAAGTAAGCCTTTATCTTTAGAGCCCTTTTGTATCCCTTTTGTTTCCGTCCGCCAGGAGTTGTTTTATAGCGGTCAGTGGTAAGAGAAATGATGCGGGAAACACGAAGTCATTGGACCCAGAATTGCATTTCAAATTACCCGTCAAAGGATTAGGCGTGAAATCAGTCTCATTTATATTATTTTTTGCTCATTATTGCTGCGGCATGTTGGACCGGTGCGAAGTAAATATATTCGATGCTTTGTCACGGCAGGAACATGTTCACACACGTGTTAAAATTGCCAGAAAACGATTTTGACACGTGTGTGAACATGTTCCTGCCGCGATTAAGCATCGAACAAATTGAGTTAGCTCTTATTCAATATGCCGCGGCAATAATGTGGCAAGAAATAATATGATACATTTACTCAACATACTGCAGCAAAAGGTTGCGGCCTGCTTAATAATTTGTATGAGCATGTTCCTGCTGCGACTAAGCATCGAATAAATTGATGTAGCACTTATTCAACAAACCTCAGCAGTAATTTAGTAATAGTAATATATAACAAATTGTCCATATACCTCAGAAATAACGTAGATGCAGGTACAACTAATAGTGAAGGGGAATAAATTCACGCACACAGAAACAGGAAAAAAACCATTTGGAATATAATACATCTTTATATTTATTTGATCCGAATAAAATATTACATTTGTCTTACCATTACAATTTAAAACAGTATAATTTAGCTAAGACACTTATGAGGTACATAATTTCCGTTAAATGAAGTATTTGTTATTGACTCCTTACACTGAGATTCAACTGAAATTCAACATGAAAATGCTGTTTTGACAACCAAGATGACATTAAACAATGCACACAGTTTATATTATCTTTGAAATGGCTTTTGAATGATTTAAAAACTATTTGGGCTATTTTACTGAAAAACGCAGGGGGTCTAAGTTGAGAACACAAAAATGTGCTCTGCAAATTCTGTTCCAATCGAAGGAGGCGTTTGGCATCTAAAGTTTGGCCGCTAAAAAATGTAACACACACATTAACAAACAATTAAACTATTTTGGGGTAGGTGAAATTGAAGATTTCGCTACGCTTATCAACAATTTTGTATGCCGGAACTAAAAAATTCACTAAAAGATCCGATTGAGTTAACATAAAGTCGACACCAAGGGGGGTGACATGACAATAAAAGGCATTGGCATTGCTAAAACCTGCTCTAGTTTCTGTTGCTGAGCACTTTGTTCGTTCATGAAATGAATTGTATTTTGTCGCAGTCACATCAACAAACGATTTTAGAATTTAGATTAAAATTAAAATTAAATATAAAACTTAGATTTAAATTAAAAGAATTTAGCAGTGTTTAACAAAAATTAAAGGAGTTATCAATGGGGCCACTTCAAGAGCAAGCCGATGATTTCCTCTTCGTGAAGGCTAACGCACGAAATCGTTGCCGGATTTCTTGTGGCAGGGTGAGCCCACAAATTTTATTTGTAGGTACCATTGTGCTGTCGACATTAGACCACTTATGCTTCGCTGTTTTGTTGTACATTCAATGGTTTCAGGTCCATAACGTTCTTGCCCTTTACCAGGACCTTGTGCATGTAAGACGGATAAGGAGTTCGAAGCACTCCCGAAGCAGTCAAGTCTTTCAATGTCTCGAAGACATTACTCCCGCTGAACTTCAACGTCACGTCAATCGGAGCGCTGCCCCATATCTTATTTGTTGGGACCAAGCTCTTTACCTGCAAAATAAAAATACTTTTTGTTAGAAAGGAAAATGTGTATTTGTGTTGGGTGTCACATATAATCTTTAAAGAAAATACTACCTAAAACTACTGTACTGACGAATATTTTGGCCTCCTAGAGTTGGAGTCACCGTCATTTCAAGTGTTAAGAATCTTTATTTATAATTCTTTTGCACAATTTACTCACATTTGAGACTGTTAATCTCTATCCAATTTTAGCTAACTTATTTGATATTTTGTGTCGTAATTATGTAATTATATAAAGATTTGTTAATAAGGACAGCCTCAAGTGCCATCAAGGCCACCACAAGTTAAAGACTCGTTTGCTTTGCAGTAAAATTAGATCTGTGACTCTTTAACTACAAACTCTATGATGATGACATTTAGTTAACCTAATTGTATTTCAAGAGGCCAAACTTTTGCTACAATGAAGTATACATAATTCTAATCTCATATCATAAAATTGATACGCTTATTCAACATACGTTAAACGTCAGTGTTTTTAGAGCTGGTGGTTCAGTTCCAAAAATGGATTCAGCATACTTGATTCTTGCATTCTTTTCTGACACGGTCACATTGCCGCATTCGGCACTGAAATCAGCTGTAGATAAAACAATGAAAAATATTAGGCAACTATATGTGTACCTGTTCTTTAAACTCAACATTGAAAACTGCTTATGGTGCTACAGGAAAGTAACAAATCGACATAGTGAATCATGGAATGTTACATTGGAGTGACTAAACAGTTTTTAGAGAACAGTTAAAAGAAATTTACTTATTATTAAGTTTTTATATACCATCTTAAAAACTTATTGATTTCTGACTTTGTTGGTGATGTATGTAATTTCTTATATTTTATAAAATTGTTTTTTTATGAAATTTGTATAAAAATTAATGAATAAAATTTACGTTTGTACTCATGGGCACTAGACCAATAAATGCAAGTAGTTGATTTGTAATGTGCCAAAGGGCTGGGATAACGAATAAGTTGATTGGGAAAGTGAAGGGAGAGTACGGAACTTACCAAGCAGGAGTGGCAGGCCGTGATAGTGGAAATTCTTCGTTAACGTTTCGGCTCTTGCCTGTATCACCTTTCTGCCTTCCGGTGATAAAGGCAACAGCAAAAACTATAACAAATAATTTCTACTATCGCCGCTTGCCACTCCCGCTTGGTAAGTTCCGTACTCTCCCTTTATTCTCCCAATCAACATTTTGGTCTGTTCAAGTTTGACAAAAAGGTTTGATCATCAGGAAATCTAGTTAACATAAAATCATCCCCTTGTCCATTGAAGAATGTTATATGAAGTAATATTTCTTACCTGACTCTAGTTCTGGTGGATCTAGTTGCATTGGAAGCAGCGAGGTGCCTCTGGATTGTTCGCTCTTGCATTTCAGCATCTGCAGGAGTCCTCTCAAATCGGGTCCTTCTAATGCCATGGGCTTCACTTTCGTGTAGCCCAGCGCAGATTTTATTGCCTAGGGCAACAAAGCAAATTATTTTAATAAACAATTTTAAAGTCAAGATAGTGACAGTAGGTTGGTTAATCAGTTGTTTTGATTGTAGTGGCTGTGGTGACTTGGGCTACTGTGGATTGGTGACTCAAAAAAAGCAATTTAAAAATAAAAAGTACTCTCCTTTCAGCCAATCATTTTAAATATTAACAATAAATAACAATTACAATGGTTTGGCAAACAACATCACAAAACAGCCATTTTAACAAGCAGGAATTGTACATTCTAGCACAGAAAAAAATAAGCTTCGAAGTACAGACTACTAAAAATGTATTTAGAAAAATATTTAGAAAACAAGCTCCTACCTCTAAATGCAGCATAAGGCTTCGCCCTCGTTTGTGTGGAGAGAACAGGTACGGGTATCCAGGTGTGTATGCAAAGAACGTTGGCGCTTGTAACTGAACGACGCGTGCCAGCTTGGTCTTTTTGGTTGGCAGGACCATGACCCAGAACATTCCGTCATGTATTGTGACCTGACGCATCCCTTTGATCTCCGCCAAACGCAGGGCACGGCCTAGTGCTTTGTCCAGCACTTCCTGGTCCATGTCCACTAGAAAGTTGGCTTCGTTCCCCTGCAGCTGAAACGTTGACCAAATGCGGCGCGACGGGTATGCTGAGACCTCTGAAAGGCACATGCGACAGAGATTGTTTGTCAGTAGGTACAAGATACTTTTCAAAATTACTTGTCAGCAAGTCATTTCTTGAGGAGTTCACAGCAATAGAGAAACATTTCCTTGCAGTATGTTCTTTTTTTTCAATTTTGAGAGATGAAAAAAAAATCATTTAAGATAGCAAAGTGCGTAGATAGCTGCGTAAAAAGAAGGAAGTAGATTTTGTTTAAATTCCCAAAAAGTATGGGTGAGGGTTCTAATGGGGTGTAACTACTTTTTATGAGAATCTTTAGATTTAGCCTCACTTACCTATTAATTTCAAAGAACTGACTCTCATCTTGATATCTACTTCTTCTGGTATCTGAAAAAAGACATTAAGTTAATAAATTGATTAAGAAGGTTTTTAGACCTTTTTGTAATCTAACATGGTGTAAAAAATAATAATAGTTTAGCTTTATTATTGGGAAAAATTGTCCTAAATCAAGAATAATGCAGTGCCTCTTATCAGCATCCCATTATTCCTGGCCTCTTTTTTCTATTAAGGGCAGAACTGAATGGTTTGGCTGGTTAAAAACACCGGTTCTCATGAGATCACCAAAGTTAAGTAACACTGTGCTGGGTCAGGTATTGGATGGGTGACCATCATACACATGCTTAATTCTGACATGATCAATACACATGAAATCCTGCTTTTTGCGTTGTACCATCCTTCAGAAAGGACGTTAAGTTGGTAATCCCCTTGATGATCTTTGACGGGAGTAGGCTACGTGCCGGCACCGGATTTCCCCTCCGCTCTTCTAGACTAGATTAGGTTCATCATTTTCCTCATTCTACACATTCACCAATGCCATTAGACCAGTAATTAAACTTGAAACTTATGAAACTTAATTGTGTCAAAAACCAGTTAATTAAATTCACTAATAAGAAAAAAATTAGTAATTATGACTATAAAATAAATGACGTTAAAATTAAGTATGAAAATACATGTAAATACTTAGGGGTAACTCTTAGGTCTAACCTTTATTGGGAAGACCATAGGTATAAAAAACATAGTCAAAAAAGGAAATAGGAAATTACGATTTGTAAGGAGAAATCTGAAGGGTACAGATACGAAGGTTAAGGAAAAGGCATATCTGGAAATGGTGCGACCCATGTTGGAATATGCAGCGGCGGCATGGGACCCGCAAACATCAAAGCTTAAACAAGCACTAGAAAAATGCAGAGGAGGGCGGTTAGGCATGTGTTTAATAAATTTCGTCAGCAGCACAGTCCAACAGAAACGTTGGAGGTAATAGGTTGGGTGTCCTTGGGCAAGAGGTATGGTGTAAATAAGTTTACGGCTGGAGAATGCACGGCGTCTGGGCAGGCTGGACCACTGTATGAAATTAATAGAGAAAGGCCATCGAACAAACGCTAAAAGGCACTCATTTGTGTCGGAGAGCGTTCGGAGATGGAATGGACTGCCGGTGAGCGCCGTGCATCCCTGGCCGTCAAATGTCCAAGTTTTCAAGGAAAATATTGTAAATAATGATGTAAACTACTGCAATGTATAATCTTAGTTATCTTAGTAATCTTAGTTAGGGTATAAAGCCCAAAACTAAGTAAACCCAATAAATTAAAAATAATAAAAATTTTCACTTTACCCGTGGTCAAAAACTTTCTTTGTTAAACCCCACCTAACCAATCTATCTAATTGAAGAGTGCCCCCAAGGTTAGTATGCCAAGGTTGCTAGCTGCAGCATGTTACTTCTAAAATTAACCTGTTGACAAACTTTATATACTAATTACCAACCCATCAAAGCACATCCTGACTATTTTCTAACGTTTAACTAATATTCCTGGTAGGTTATTAATGCACAATTTCTTTTAAGTTGTAAAACTACAGTAGAATGCATTATTATATAGTCTTTTATATTTAATTAGAAATATATCGATCTTCAGTTATTGATTCCCACAAATTCACAGTAGAACTACCTTTGAGAGAAAAAAAAACGACCTACCTATCTCACATGCAAATGTGTTGTTTTGAAAGCTGCATGCAGAGGATAAACACACTGAATAATTTCAAATAACATACCGTCTGGCCAAACATCTTTGTTAAAATCTTGGATATGGTGATCTTGTTAAGCGTCAGCTTTTCTTTCATGGCATGGTCTCGGACTTGCGACCATTTCAACTCGGGGAATACAGGCATTACATGAGCCTGCAAATCTTCAGTCTTGAACCGCTGTATTGCATTCTCGACATTCTTGAGAGCTAAAACCATTAAGATTTATTAACACAAAGCATTCCATAAGACTGCGGAAATATGCCAGCATTTGACTCTCAAAAGCTATTGACCTATGATGTAGTGGCTAATGATACTTTTCTAGGTTATGATAGCTACAAGCATTCATGCTATGCTTATATGAGCAGGAAGATTCTTCTGCAAAACGGTACTTCACTTACTGACTTTCTTTGTTGATGCCATGTTTGAAGGTGATTAAAACTTAGGTCATTGGTAAAAATCCGAATTGTAAATAAAAAATCGGAATCCCGCTCAGGTCCCGCTCATTTGATCAACGCATTTGATTTTTGGCACCGGCTAGTATGCACTCCAGTGTTGCCATCTGCTAAACAATCGAAAGTACCAACATCCTCTGCAAATTTTATAAAAGGAGCGCATTTTATTTAAATTCCCTTAATTTATTTTCATTAACGTGACCTTTAATTTCCGTTTACATTTTTTGGAATATCTGGTCCCGATGAAAGTAATTTATTCGACCTTTACCAGTAGAGTTTATGTCCCTAAACCCCAACTTGTCCTAATTGTCGATATTGGATATTAGTTTCTTTGTTTGCAAAATTATAAGAGGGTGTTTAACTAGTCGTTTACTTCGGCCGGCATTGTTGTGGACGAGACACAATAAAAAAATCGGTGTTAATCTGACATAGGCTTACTTTATATATATTCACGTATTTATATTTATTTATTATTAGTTAATTTTTTGGAATGACCCTACATTTTTTCAAAATTCTTCTTTCATGAAACGAATCTCACCCCTGAACCCAAATTTTAGCCCCCCTTCCTTCCTACAATAACTGCCCAAAAACGGTAAATTAACAACGTTTCTTAAATTTGAAAGAATGTTTTCTTCTTGCCAAAAAATGATAGCCAAATATTCCTCCTATTAGTGAAAGATACAAAATGGACTCACGATGATTTTACGGGTACTAGAATGACGCCGAGGGCTGTAGCCGTGTAATTTTGGGGACCTCAGTAAGAGAGGGAAGGCAAATGTTGGGGTAAAGTATTCAAAGGAGCTTTCTATGTCCAGCGTTTGGAAGAAAACATGTGAATCTGCTCCAAATCTAAGTGAGATACCTAGTACTAATTCATTCCCTATTGCGACTGGGCATATAAAGTGAATTTTAGAATATTGTCAAATATGTATATACTATATGATGGTTTTTAGACTCATGTCTACTTGCTTTATCCTTAGCACTAGTTTTAACAAAAACTATTTGAAATGGGTTTTGAATGCTAAGTAAAGGACAACTAAAATTTCCCGACTTTTCGTAACATGTACTAGTTACTTCTTCAAGGGTTAGAGCAGTCCTGACAATTTTCCAATAACAAAACAAAAGAACCACATAAAATTATAAAAATTACCTAGTTCAAGCTTCCTAAATGCATCTAAATAAAATAATCAGGGTCAATAACTTAAAAACTAATGTATTATGTATTTTCTGAAATAAATCCCGAACACATCGGTTTTGGGGGGAGGGGGGAGCAAAGCCGATAACATCTGAAATAATTCTGACTGTTGGATTAGCTACTAGGTGGCAGCAGCTGTACGATCTGAATCTGTCCTATAAGACCTCTCTGGGGTCTTTGGTCCACTCTATCTGTGGCCTACTTATAATGTAATTGTATTTTCATTAATTTTTTGAACGCATAGAAGAGAGATTAAAGTCACTTTAACTCGGAGAGATGAAAAAAGACTGGAATTTATCAGCCGAGTCAACGGCCGACTATTGCTAGGTTTGAACAAGTCTATTCGCTCAAGTGAGTTAGAATGTTTGAGAAAGTAGCAAACAGTGGCGGGAAAACGAGATTCTAAACCACAAATATATAAGTAGATAATCTACATAGGAAATTAGAAACTAAACCAAGATCAGAAACAAAAAATGTAAGGTGTCATGATGTGTAAATTTGTAACCCATTTGGGTGAAACCTTTCAACGACCACAAAACGACACTTACAATTACAAAAAAAAGCGAATGGGACAGTTGTACAATGCCCGTTTGAAAAGATAACTGCCAGTCAAAGACAACCAGCCAACCAGATCTATTTTCATCTCTACCTCCAATTATCTTTGTTTTTATTTTCAGAAGAGTTTTGTTACTTAAATCAATGCACTCGCACTAACTCATAATCTGCTACAGAGCGAGCATTTTCATTTTCCAACATTTCGAGCAAACTTTTCTCATGATGGCGGTGGTTTATGTGCCTTGTACACGGGTATGATACACCTACAATGAAACGAAACGAGCGTCAGGTCCTTCTTTCCTTCCCTCGCCATACATTTTCTCATCTCCTCGTCGCTTAATTAATAAACTTTATTAATATAACCCGTTCCTTGTTAACGAACCTTCCTCTTCTGGAATATATTCGAAACATTTTGTGATTACTAATTTATTATGCCCAGCGGTTGATGAAGTAAAGCGTGATCAACTTTGGTTCCAAACTTACCCTACTTCCATCCGGCTGCTCGAGATGAAGTAATAATGAACCGTGTTGATAGAACACCCGACGAGATTTCTGCACGAAATAATAATTAATATTTCCTTCTTCGCTATCATGGTCAGTCACATTTGAAAAACTAATCAAAAACAATTACAAACCAACGGAAAATCGCGAGATTTGATTTAATCAACTTTTAAGAGTTTTGAAAAGTATTTAAAAATGAGCTCAGATTTAAAAATCCTATTTACTTTGGTAATTTCAACGGTTCTGCCTGATTTTCGGTTGTCCATACAGTTTAATCATGTTAACAATGTTGTGATCGAAATATGATTAACAACTCAAAAGTCATGAGCGGCTGGTGACTGAATCCTAACAGAAAATGATCATAGCTATATCACATTATTTTCCCCTGACTGAATTCATAAAGTCTTTGTCGCAGATTGACGCCGTCGATGTCGGTGCGATGCGTCGCCGCAAGCGTCGTTTAGAAAAGTCAAACAAGCTCGCGTCGCCCGCAATTTGGGCTCCTGCCCTCCGCTCCAAGGCGCTCATCCACCCTCGACAAACGAGCGAAACAGCGCCTCTCATTTGCAGAGCTTTTCAAATTTCAACAAAAACTTTGTACCTTCAATGTTTTGTCATTCGAAATATTACGCTACATTATTTGATATTCAAATGGAGAAAGAGATAATATTTGTATTAAGTTTACTATGAACTTATATACGAGAGCGCGAGCAAATTTTAACGTGCTCCCTCAATGAGCCTATACCTATACACTCAATGATGGTACCTATGCTTCTGCAGTTTCTGTTACATTTTTCGATTTGAAGAATAATACAAATCATTTTGTTTGCCAAATTGGGTACCAAGCCTCCCGATCACGACGAGTGTAAGGTTGTTTCTGCTTGTGGGCTTCTAGTGAGTTTTTATACTTTTGGTTAATAATTGGTTATAATTGGTTATAATTGGTTATGGACACACATGGTTATAGACAGACGAGGGAGCATGAGAGAGCCGTGAAAGCACTGTCATTCTTGGTGCTCATTTCTTCAATACCATTATTTTTGGGTTATGTAAGACCATTGGGTATAGGTAGGTATACACCTGAATATTGGATTAACTCGTAGGTTTACTCCTAGAATCTTCAGGTTAAGTTAAACAACATCCAATAGTGCGACTCTATTTCGTGTATTAAAAAAAAACACGACTGCTTCCTATTTAATAGGAAGCAAAGATTTTTTATAAAAAATCTATAGAGCTTTCTTTAAAAACTTTATGAACTAACCGTTCTATGGTAGATGTTGATGCGTCTGAATTTAATAACCAACGAACAACAAAATCGAACATTAACGGCCATCAAATCGCCACCAATTTATAAGTCTGTCGGCGTTGTGGCACCCCTTTCCCTGAAGAGAAGAGATGGCATTGATGGGCGGACATGTGCACAATACGATCCCCTCGGCGTCGATTTGGACGTCACTAGCTGACGTCGCCCCGGCGTTGGCGTCAATCTATTATCGCGCGCCTCACCTGTGAATGCCAATCATGTACCCCATCCCACGCGGTGGACACCCAGTGGGCACCCGTCCCTCGCTGTCCGTCAATAACGGCGGGAGTATAGCGTGTAATTGTGCATTATCACGTTGAAGACATGTTTTCTTTTGTATATGTTTATGAAATAATGAGCTGGTGAGCCGGTTGATTTGTTGGTGACAGTTAAATGGAAGTGGAGGGTGATCTATGTTTACTAACATGGTGCAAAGAAATACTATTTAGATATTTGAATATTAGCATAATCCACAAATTATTATCAAAAACAGAAAACATAATCATTTTTTAAACTATTGTCATGGACTTCCAAGTTGCAAACTGCTCTTATTCAATTGGCCAATGCACTAATACCCGTAATTGTAAATTGAATTGTAATTGTAAATGTAATTGTATGTATTGTATGTATAGAATAACCTGGCGATACTGGTATCATGTGTTGTAGACCACGATCAGTTTATGGACAGTGAACGATTATTATTATTATTATTCCATTTGAATAGACATGTGTTACCTTCTGTCTGTAAAACACTGGACATAAATTCAATGATGATGTCAATGTACCAAATATAAAAGGTATGAGAAAGCTTAGATAACCACAACAAAAATGTTCAACTTCACGGTTCTGATTTCAACAGTTCTCCGTAGACACGGATATTTCGAAACATGCCTTGGTCATGAATAGCTCTTGACCACCATACAGAAAAATCAATCAAATCCATTCGTTCCCATGTGTCCCGCACAACAGTTTCAACTTAAAATACATGAATGAGCTCACCCCCTCTAACCAGGTGTATGCGATTGTGTTCGTTGACATTTCGCCAGCCCCTACTACACAAAGTAACCCTGCAACTCTGCACCGCTAAGACGCGAAATGATAGCCATGGCCGGAAGTTAGAAAGAGCCCGTGAGGTTAAGTCGGTCATTTGTCACCAGGAAATGACTGCAAGTCGTAGCCCTTTGTTGCAGGGGTGTTGCAGGGGTGTTGCAAGGGGATGGACGTCGTGCCCATGGTCTTTGTCCGACGCACAATTGACCGGGATTGTACGCATTATTACGCAACATCCGTGAGAGGAGCCGACCGAGACTAGACGTGTTATGTTAGCATGCATTTAGAGACGGAATGACAAGGATTCTTTGTCACTCGAATTTTGTAGGTTTGTAAGTATTTTGACTGCGATTTTAGAAGGTAAAATGACAATAGCATCAAAGTTATCGTAATGTTATCGCGATGTTATCGTAAGTTGTCATAAAGTGTAAAAGTTGTAAAATCAGTCCGATTACGCTCGTTTTTTAATGGCATGGCAATATGTGCTAACCCTTCTTTGAAGTACCCTTAATGCCATAGTTAGATCCCCCTAAGAAACGATTCTTAAAAAATTTCCTAAAACTAGATCCAATATCATGTTGGTTTTTAGACTCTGTCTACTTAATTGATCCTTAGCACTAGTTTTAAGAAAAACTATTTGAAATGGGTTTTGAATGCTAAGTAAAGGACAACTAAATTTCCCATTTAGGAAGTTTATTTTTTATTTAGGAAGTTAGGAGGGAAATTTAGTTGTCCTTCACTTAGCATTCAAAACCCATTTCAAATAGTTGTTCTTAGATCCAATATCGAAAATCATATCCAGAGCATTTGTAAACCTTTATCAGTCAGGTCGATTTTAGTCCCATAGCAAACACTCTTACCGCAATTGAATGCGTCAATGTTATCGCACAGAGTAATCAAAAGAACACACACAAACAGAAGAGGCCATTTAAATAAATAACAGTATTATTCTTTGCCATCCAAATTACTGGCACCAGAGTTGTGTTAATTATCTGTAGAACATGATCGAAACATAAGCTTAAGTAAGCTCGCGTATAAATCAACAAGCCATGGCTACAGTCGAGAGTTGCGAGTCGCATCGCCGCGACGCCGACGTTTGGGGAGGGTGGGGGGGTTGTTCGTACACCCACTGATTTCACAACGCTAGCCCGGGCGCAACGCCACTTGCTTTTCGACTAACAATTAAACAAATAGACATTTTGTTTCCGCAGCAAGAATAGCATGGGGAGCAGCACACAGGGTGGCTCAAGTGAGCTCAAGATATTAGACGAGGAATTGGTGTGCCGCATGGCTGGCGCAGAATACCGACCGAGCGCTCTGAGAGCGGTGAGCGGAGAGCGCTCCCCGATCGTCCGCGCTCGCGAGCGCTCGGCGCTCCGTTTCGGGACAAATATTGATGTTTGCCAAAGAAACAAATCACGAACGAGAGCGCTGTGTTGTTGGCAAGTCTTGTCTCTCTGGATGGCAAACTGTTACAAGTAGCACGAGTATTATAACAGATTTATTAGCGTTCTCGTAAAAATCAGTCACACTCCTATATGTTGTCATGGTAATTTGATGGCACACGGCTTAACTGGATTACCCGAATGAAAATAGAGATTCGTTTACCTAACTGACCTATCACCACTTGATAAATATGTGTATAAATGTATTTACATGGACGACAATGTCAAGAATAAAGTGTCGACTATGGACGATGTGCGCCGTACACATAATGCTGGATTATGCAAATGCGTCGTGGATAGTCACTGCTATATAAGTATCACTGAAATATAAAATGCGTCGTAAAACAGTATTAAATAGCAAGCAGGACTGAGATACGGCACGCATGAATGTCAGCAGAAAAAATGCAGCTGGTAGCAAGATGTCTGGATATATTGTTGGTATCCTGTAAGCTTATTGGATGCGGAATGATTGTGCTGAGTAAACTATAAAAATAATCAGAATTGATTAGAGCAAATTTAAATAAAGCAGGCTAAATCACTAAAGTAAAGCAAAAAAAATGTACATATAAAGATTAAAATAGTTTTATAACTTTACGGCGCGCGAGTTATTTCAGGTACCTATAAAAGCACCATTATGCACCATTATGCACTTTTATTGCACTTTTAAGCACAGGCATAACGATGTGATGCAATCGCAAATTACTGTTTAGTTGTTTGTTATATCAGAGGACCCGAATCATAATCAACGATCATTTTAAGAATAATGGCAATACAATTAAAAAAATATATTATCTTCCATAAACTTTTCCCCTATCAGACGATATACCATTGATTCTGACCACAGCTTGGCACAATTTGCACTAGAGGCCGACATGTTTGTTGTACGTCGGACCAATGGGCGTCGCTCGGGCGTCGCGGGCGTCGCTGCATCGACCGGCATCGCGATGCTCTCCCGGCGTCGGCGTCGGCCACGGTGGTGGCGTCGGCGTCAGCGACGTCGGCTTCATTACTAACGCAGTACTCAAACAAGCGGATTGTTCAATCTCGAAGAATCAACTTGTAAAATGAGTTTTGCACACAATCCACGCCGGGATGGGTTGCCATCAGTGGCAATTTAATGCGCTCTGGCGTGATTCGATGAGGAGGGCCGCCAAAGAGTGTGCCTTCAGACTATTTTGCCTTGTATACTGTGTTGACAGTGCGGCAGGTATACGTATGTGCTCAACTCGTCTGGTACAGCACGTTTATGCAAAGTTCGTAATGGAATATCCATAGTTAGAGAACTCAATCGTGGACGCGGGGTTTCAACCCACGTACTATTGGGGAATTTGGTCACGACACGACACGTCTAGAGGGTATATTATGCGATTTGGTATCATCGTATTCTTGAAAGTTTGATATCGTTTGCCAAGTTTGTGACGAATCGTTTGTCTTTCTATTGGAACGACTTTGGGCATAAGGGAAAGGGGTTCATCGTCATTTGGCACATAATTTCCTTTCTCCTCATTCGAGTTTGCAGTAAAAATATGAAGAAAAAATGTTTGCTACGAGTGACGTATAGTTCCTTTATATGATGTTTTACTGATCTGGCATTTTATAATTGTGCTGGAAAAAGAATTTCGGATATATTTGTGGTGATTAACGAATACTGTTTTGAGTTATGAATTGATTTCTTTTTTCAAAATATGATGTCGAAAAATTGACAAGGATAGCTCATTTTTCCACATGATCATTTCTGTATCCCTAAGAATTAATACTTTCAAATTGCTTTCTAGTTTCGAAAACCTTTTCATTTTAGTTTGTCCCGGAGAAAATAAAAAAGAAACTGCAAAGTGCCTTAATTTTCGCTTTTTTCAGAAACAATTAAAAAAAAAATAAGATACCTAATAACCAAAATTAATTCCGCAGCGACCTTTCAATACGATCTATTAGAAGAGAAAAAAACACGTTTGAATGAAACCAGAAAAGGGCAGTCCCATGTATTAGTTCGAGTTTTCAAATGCGTCGCAGAGAGTGCGGGGCCATTTTGGACCTGAGCTGATATTAATTAAAACTGCAAATAATTTCCAAAGAGAGTGTTTGCTCTGCGCAGCACGGCGGCCACTCCACTCCACTACAACACTCCGGCGCTACGGGGCGCCAACCGTCCCGTCAAGTAGCAAAACACACAATGCAAGCGGAGTTTTTAAAAAATCTTTGCGAATTATGTTTGCACTCTGTGATTAATTATTCGCTAATAACTAAATAATTTCGAGAGATTAATTAGGTCTGAAGTGGCGGGGCTTCGAACACGTAACACAATGGTACACTACACTGAACCCGTGGTCAAGGGAAGAAATCAAAACTTACAGAGGTGGCAAACGTTAAACAAAATATTGGATGTGATAAATATCAATAACTTACTGAATATTTGAAAGCTATAAAGCATACCATAAAACCCATAATTATTTATATCTTCGTTTGTCTGATGCAAAAATAATTAAAATGTGCTAGAAAGTGTGAATTTGATTGCGATTTTTTTAATGTATGATTGATTTTGATGTGATATATGTAATTTGCTTGCGAGTTAATTGTTTTCTTTGGCAACTCTTTAGGAAAAATGCCATCCCATTTTGAACCAGCTTTCACATTAGGGTTATGTTGCATATCATTTTGTATCTTTCGAAAGCTACCAACAGAACATAAATATCTGATACAAATCATTGTCGCATAATGTTGTCCGCAAAGCCAATTCCATTGAAGCCTCATGACCCGAGTGGCAAAGCATAGGAGCTGCTTGATTCCAAAGCGGACAGTAAATCAGCTGCCCTTTGCTCAGCCATGGCAGGCTCCATAATGCATCGGTATTGTTGTCAAGGCACATGGAATCGCACGGGCTCTATATTTGCTCTTGCAATCAACATAATTGCACCCAGCAACTGCATCCACGCCAATGAAACCAGGTACAGTGTGTACGTCATAATATGGGGTGTCCTGGAGAAGTGACTGGATTTACTGGTTTGGAGGAAACGTATGGAAAAGTTAGGAAAATATTTATATTTTTCACTTATGGGTTAAAAACCAAGCGAACAAACTCTTACCATTTTATGGAGAACTCTGCATGACAATTTCCAATCATACCTAAAGAAACCTCGACCTCATGTACTCCCTTCCTCCCAGTCCCAGCGCTAATATAGTTTAGACGTCCGCTCAAAGAGTGCTCCTTCGGGAAATCTGTCGACCTCCGATGCCAAACATCTTCCTCCACGTACCGTGGCGTTAGTTCCACCACCCAGCAAACAGAGTATAAAGCTTCTAGGCTGATGAGAGCTGCGCTCGCCGAGGTTTACCCATGGTGGTCCCTGGTGCATTGGCGCGCCGCCGGCCGCACGGTTCGCTTCGTCAGGCACACAAACACATTCTAATAATTGATACAGCCGGCTAATTGTGATTGGTGGGCGGCACAGGCCGGCTAGGCACAAATGCAAACAGTGCGCTCACCTTTGCAGGAGTACGATGGGCCATAGGACCTGGTTGAGCTATATGCGGGGATTGTTTGGCAGCAGAGCGCTCGGGGTGACAGCAATTATAACTAATCAATGGTGCAGAGCGCCGGATTAGTATGAAGCGGTGATTTGTTTGTGTTTCCGTTTTGGTTGTATTTCTGGGAAATGCATTTGATTGTTGATGATTTGTTATTCGAGGCAGCCATGCGATTGTCGATCTAGTTTGTCGACATTCGAATCGTGATTCGTTACGTTAATTGAGCTAAAATGGTGTTTATTGGGTGCAATTACGTATTAATTCGTTCTATGCTGTTGTTTGTAAAGCGCGATGTTCTTTAATTAACTGCAAATTGTAATCAATGTAAGCGACGTTTAGTTTTAAAAATATCCATTAGCGAAAAAAAGTACCTGCTAATAAAAGCCACTTCAGAACCAAATTTCCACGCAAAAGTTTGGGGTTTGGTTAAATATTGGGAGAGCAGCAATTCCAATGGCGTATAGGTACTTCATGACAAAACATAACATGGCAGTCGAGGAAAGTGGCTATACATTCGACATGCTCTAAAACAAAGAGGTTAAAAATATCAAAGATGGCGGCATTAATAGTCAATAATAAGCAAACACATTTAGTTTTCGTTGTGCTGCTTATAAATTTACTTGTAATCTTTCTAATATTACTCAAATATCTCCAAGAGAATAATGGGGCCTACTTATGAATTACGCACGCGGCTAGGAGCGTAGCATACGAATGGTGGGGTGAGCTGCTATACCACGAGAACTTAAAAAGCATATTGTTTGCGCTGTGTATGTTTGCACAAGCGAGTACAGTGTGGAGCGGAGAGATAGCCCCTCCATCGCTGCACGGCCAGCCGCCGTCGTCTCGCCGCCGCCACGACGCCGTTGTGGCAGGAACAGCAGAGTGAGTGGATCATCCGTAGCGGCCTAATCTTTACCGTGCCGCGCCTAACTCTGATCGATAGAAACGATAGAAACGCTCGACGACGGCATCGACCCCGTCCCTGCGTGGCCGCGGCGGCTTGCTGTGTAAACACACCGGTTCTAGTTATGGTCGCGCTGTCCTCGTCGCTTCATCGACGTCGTTGCCTTTCCCCTAATCTCGCGTTTCCTGCCCAACCTTTCAGACCCAATAACCATTCGAGGACATTGATAGACTTTAACATATACGCGATTATCCTTCGAGGATGATCCATCATCGCTATCGGCGATACACTAAGGTCGCTTTCGAATCCGAAAAACATAATCCAACTTCTATTCATTTATACACATTTATATTGAAAGTTTGAAAGCTAAAGTATTTTATGCTCCATTTTGTTCATACCCGGAACGTTGCTACAGCAGAATGGCGGATAATTTCTACCGTGGTTTGGCGCTAATCCAATTTGGTACATAGGAAGAATGCGGCTTACACGGTGGGGCTCGGCACCGCTACAGTGCTGCCCTGTGGTCGGTGCGGCAAGACCAGGCTACTTGTGCTCAAATCACCAAATCAGGGACTTGGGCCCCGGCTTTGGGCCCATTGTCTTAGCGATTAGGGTTTATGGTTTAGTGATTAGTGAGCTAGGGAATTGGGAGAAGAGACTATCCTTGCCATAAATGGATAATATAACTGTAATCCAGATTAAAATCGCTTATGGCACTTAATTTTAGAACCGACGGTTTGGTGGAAATACTTAATTTGTTTAAATTGTCAGGGAAAAAAGTGACTATGTGTTTTGTGTGAGATTCAACCGGAGGGACACCTGTTATAGAATTGATTAAGACATCAAAGAAAAAAGACATTGACTGCGGAGCCCTTCATAATGTATCTAGATTAAAGCCTATGTGTATTTGCTGATGCATTGTTGAATTGTCAAATGTTTACACATACTACCTAACTACTTATTCGTTAGTTACACACATAAGATACATATTATTAACAAACAAATGGGGTGCAGTGAAGCGAGAGAGAGAGAGAGAGAATGATAAAGACGTCCCTTGATAGGGTAGAAGCAAGACAAAACCAGAGGTGTCTTGAAATGACCATTCTATGTGGCACCTTCGGCTTATACCATTGAATACCATAGACCAACTGCACACCAACGTATGCAAAGAGGAAAGATCTGATGAATTATGGTGAAGACCATGTAGATCTACCACCTTTCAACTATATGCCTTGTACTTTACCGCATAAAAAACGGTATTTACGTTTTCATCATTTGAAACTTTGTGCCTGTAATTCAAGAAAAATGGCTTCCGCGCTTACCATCAATTTTAAGAGACGGCCACAGTGTTTTTTTTTTTTTTTTTTTTTGTTAACGAATCAATAAACATTCAATACGCATTACCATTTTACCAATGTACCATTCCATTCAAGCAATTATACAGATATTAAGCCGTTAACGTCTCTGTCAAAACTACCGTTTGTAAACCATTCGTTCCATTCCATCCATTACGTCGACAACGTTGACACACCGTTACTAAACTACTAACAAATCCTCCGCCGATATTTACTTTTCACTGTTCTGTAACTAAGCCAGTCCATCCCAACTCCATCTTGCGGCAAACTACATACAGAGTTGTAAAACACTGCAGTGGGTATATCATGTTATGTCAGATGATTTGCTGACGAGTGAACGGGCCAGAACATTGTCTATCTCTTTTGACAGACAGCCTGGGAGGTTCTGACAGCTTGCACGCAAGACAAACATTCATGGCTCATGTACAAATACTTCAACACAATAATATCATGGTGGGATCAGCTCGAAAGGTCCACGGGCATGAAATGTGCGATTGTCCGTGATCGTCTCTTGCATTGTGGTCGTGTTACCCATGCACCTGCAGAGAGGCCGCTATGCTTGCTCAGATAAATATAGGAGGAACATCTCCGGACATGAGATGGTGAACAGTGGAGGTTTGACCATATTGTTACCATTTCGCAATTCACTAAACGGTTCTATTCATATGCTAATAGATGTGTGTGCTTTCATGGGAATAGAAAATTCAAAGGCAAATATTATACGAGCGACTCGTGTAGGTATATGTTTTGGTATATACCTTCGTGGTTTTTGTCGTTAAGGCCATTGACGATTAGATTTTTGGTCGCGTTCATTGAAGAGTCGTTGGAGAGAGAGACTTTCCGTCAGAGATGTGATATGCGAGGTTCGTGGGAGAAGGAAAGGGAACGCACAGGAACAGGACATAGAAGGACAGTGTCCGCTCTTAGCGTCTTCCGTTGAAACTCAGAATACATCGAATGCTTACAAAAGCTGAGGGGTTTTAAAGAAACTGTGTTTTTTTTTTTATAGAAATTCTTGAGTATAGGAGCGTGCGGCAGGGAGAAAAGAAAAATGGGTCCGGAATCCACCTATACCATAAAGTTTCCAATTGTGATTTGTTCCAGCTCATCAATTTGGGGCAAAAGTAGTGAGTTTTACTGTCTGACCACTTGGCTCAAACAATAACAATTGAAAGAGAATCAGCCGCATCTCGTTCTGCTAGTAAACAAAAGCAAAATAAGTGTCTATTCAAGAACATTTTTAACACATCTAAAGTCAAGAAATTCGAACTCGAGCTTGCAGATAAAGATTGGGGAAAAATCAGAAATGAAGGCATGGGTGATGTGAATAAGATGACTGACCTTTTCATGACACAGTGTTGAAAGATTTTTCATGACTGCTTTCCCATGCGCAAGGTACGGATAGTTCGATCTGGGATAAAATGGATAGCCAGAGAGATAAGGGAACAGAAAAGGGATCTCGACCAAATATAAATTATCGAAGAAAGTGAGTGCGCTTACTAACCATGTGAGTTTTAAAGTTGCCAAGATGAGCTACAGAAAAAATTGTCATTATGCCAAAGAGTTGTCGATAGAATAGCAGATTAAAAAAGGGAAGAATCTGATTAAGGAAGCGTGGACAATCATTGCTGACAAAGCGAACTGGAGTAATGACATGGCCAGTGTAGGTAAATTGTTGATGAATGGTCAGGATATCAAGGACCACTAATTGCCATAATCAATAGCTTAAACGAGTACTTTTCAAACATCGCAGTAAAACTTAGTTCCCAAATTCAGTCACCACAAAACTTCCAGCCAAAGGATATTAGCAACTTTCGACCCTCGATATTTCTCAGACCAGCCACAGAAAATGAGCTGTAAGGCATAATTACGAAAATAAAGAAAAAACCCACTTTTGATATTTACGGTCTATCAACAAAGTTCATGTTAGACAACTTCTAGCCAATAGTTCCTATTCTAGTAGAAATATGCAATCTGTCATTTTTAACAGGGATATTTCCTGATAAACTCAAACTGCCCAAGGTAACACCTCTGCATAAGAGCGAATCAAACTATCGACCGATATGAATTTTACCGATTTTCTCCAAGGATTTTCTTCAAGGTCCTAGAGCAATGCATAATAGGCTGACACATTTTTTAATCAACACGCGGTGATCTCACAGAGTCAATTCGGGTTCCAAATGAAGTAGTCCACGACTCAGGTCGTAAACTACCTGGTGTATGAATTGCGCTGAAGTCATTTGATAAGGGCAAGCTAGTTCCAGGAATATCATGTGACTTATCATGTGACTATTAAGCGTTCGACTGCGTTGTCCAATCCATTTTGCTGGCAAAATTACAACGGTATGGAATAAGACGTGTGGTTATTAATTGGATAGCTTCTTATCTCTCACATCGAATTGTTGAAATCAATAACAAAAAAGGAGTGAAGATTAGATCTAGACCCATCAATCTTAATGTAGGAGTGCCGTAAGGGTAACCGCAGTACTCTCATTTCGGCAGCAACGCTCTCCAGAACAGCTGGTCGCAAGTTTATGTATAAAAAATGATGGAAATTAAGAAATGTTGACATTGGGCAAATATTTTGTACTCCATGGTGTGAGGTTATTGTGTTCATTTTGTCGCTTTTTAACGCTATTTCGGGACAGAATGATTGAGTGATTGAATATATTATTACCTGTTGGGGTAGTTGGACGAACCTACTTCGTACTATAGCAGGTGTTTATCTCGCACAACGTTATCAATTTCTAGCATTCCTCCCTTGTCCACAACAATGTCACCTTCGGAGCTATTTCCTATGTTTGGCTTCACTCTATGACAGACCTATGACGCGCTCGCAAGAACGTTTCTGATTGGTTGGTTTCAGAGGAGATTCTTGTTCAATTAAAACGTGCACCAATTAAAAAAATCTCTGCGGCAGATATCTGCTACGGCTCTTGTGCCGACTTGTGGTAGCCCATGTTTGACAATAGTTTTCGTTCACACTGGACTAGTTTTCTCGTGTGGTAGACTGCTGAGGCAGAGAGCTGAGAAAAATACTCCCGTGTAAACCGGGCTTAATGCCCTTGTGGAAGCCGAGAGCAGAGACCAGCTCATTATTAAATCGAAAGCAACTGTTATCAGTCTGCAGGAATGGTTCAGTGAGAATAAACTGATATGTAACTTAAGTAAAACTAGCATTATTGAATTCACAACAAAACCCCAAAATGCTGAGATTAAGCTCGATGTGAACAATTTATCCATCAGGTCAACGTCCTATGCTAAGTTCCTCGGAATAGTAATAGATCAACATCTACGTTGGGATACACACAATGAATACATTAGTGAATAAGGAAACTGTGAAATTTGTGTATTATTCTCATTTTAACTCGATTGCAACATATGGAATAACTATACAATAAGGCCCTGCACAGAATATTTGTGCTTCGGAAACGCCATAAGTACGTTTACCAAAGCTCGTAAGAGGTGTACATGCAAAAAAATATTTGTGAAAGAAAAAATGTTGACAGTTCCATGCAATTTTATATTAGAGTCTGTATGTTTTGTTTTTTCAAATAGGAATTTTTTTGAAGAGACCTATATGTACAATTTTTATAAAACAAGGCATGGTAATCAACTTTTAATCACTTAACACAAATAGTTAACTTATGAACGCAGTGTGTTTTATATAGGAATAAGCTTTTTAATCATTTGCCCCATGATTTAACAACAGGAACCAATTAAAAAAAATGCAGGACAAATGTAAAACAGGTTAATATTGACAATCCTCGAGTAGAGTAGAGAATCGAGTAGAGAAATTCTTTAAGATATCTTTGAAACATTAGTTGGTATGTTTTATCTTATTATTTTTTATTTTTTTGTTATGTATTATGCATTATTATTATTATTGCAATATGTATTTTAATGTGTTGAGCGTATTATCCAGTTATCAGTTTGTTATTTACAAGGCAATAAATAAATAAATCAAATAAATAAATCAAACAAAAAAATTGGCTTAGAATTCTTTGCAAGAAACCGCCTCACTTTCTTTCCCTTTTATGTTTTCGACTAAAGATACCAATCCTAAAATGCCACTGATTTGATTTTCAAAACTATCTTCATATTTTATGCAATCGCAGTTTCAACTTCCAGAGCACTACTGAAATATGCTGAACGTCATGGAACAAAATCATTTAAATCCGACAAAATGCAAATTGAAATATAATTGAATAACCACTTTGAAAAGTCAACTCCAAAAATCACTACCAAACAAAACGATACAAAACGTAGTTCAATTATGCCCTTGCAAAGTGGTCCAGCCATGGCGTGATTTCTGTTGCGTGCAATCAAACTCTGGGGCCAGAATGGAGTCTGCACAACGCAGCAGCGGCAGGAGTTCGTCTCTAGAGAAGGGACGCTAGCTCATCACGACGCCGAGGTCCCACCGTGTCCCACCAGTCAGGCAGGCGGCAGTGTTTGCTCTTGGGATCACAACTCCCCTTTTTGCACTCATTGAAGAATTGAACGGAACGCTGCCCCTCGATGCTGCGTACACCTCGACGTCAGGGGTGTACAAAGGGGATGCCTCACACATAGGGCGTTGTGACTATATGGGGATGCATTTTTGGAATACTAGATTGATCCAAGTGCTTCTTTTCAAAAAATTCTAGTTGGTTTTTAGAAGTATAAAAATAAGGTTATCATTTGTGAAATATCATTTAAATTGCAACTACTTGAAATGGGCAAAGTATTTTTGCATTAGGAACACTAGTAGTAAAAAAGAGTATAATTTAATAAAAATAAAATAGAATAAATAAAATTTAATTTAATTTTTTTAATTTAAATTTAAAATTTAATAAAATAGAAAATAAAATAGGAAAATCGTAGATGAATAAATAAATATATAAAAAATAGAAGAAGAGGTAAGTTTATCCTTTAAATCAGCATAAAACTTGAAAAAAAAAAATTGCATTTACAAATACAAAAGTGATTTGTTTGAATGTTAGAAAACTTGAACCTATTTTCGCACTGAAATTTATTTTCTGAGATTGTCTTATTTTATTGATATTTTTGTAAGAAATAGCGTTTCTGTACGTTCAACACATTTTTTGTTCGAAACTTTGGGAAGTGTCTATATAGAGATATTCTTCATCTTACTAGCAAAGTTTATTGGTTGGTATAACCTCCTCCAACATAGCTACAGAGAGCTGCGCATAGCTGTAAGCAGCCATTTCATAGAAAATATCAGCCAAAAGAAAATATTATACGAACACCAATACAAACGAACAAAAGATATGGGCATAACACATAATTTTTTATCGATATTTCCCTTTAGTCAAAAGCACGTCTTCATAAATTTTCATCCCCCATGATTATTAATGACAAAAACTCTTATTGGATGTGCTTTATAGTAATAGACGCTGTGCATCCCTTGGGCGTCCCGAGAGCAGAAGGCTGGTAGGATCACTTGAACCAAATGCAATGCACAAGGGTTGACGACGAACAGCCAGAGGTATCAACCAAAGCAACACATTTACAGCAAGCTTAAAGCAGGCTTGCGTTCAATTGTTATGTCTGCCTCGGGGTATGAATAATACGCCCATGGTAAACGCATGCTTAAAGCATCAAACCTTAGCTGGATTTAACGCAGGTTTGAATCCACAGGGCGATATGTTTGACATTTTCGATAATAAAATTATATTCTTGCCTGACGTAGAGTTGGATTAAGCCTATTAAGGCATTAGGGCACGAGGGATGATTTGTTATGTGATAGGATGTTTTCTTCTTAAATGTTTTGATGATATGATCAGGTGGACCGCGTTCTCGATTGAAATTGTGCTCATCCTCAAAGCAGTGAATCCTTTCCTCAGGCTGCGGTCTCCATGGCGATGTACAAAGATAAAAATAAGATGGAATTATACACAAAAAGAATCCGTCTGAATGTGTTTTTTAACTTGAAGGAACTCTAAAATCGTTTGATAATACGTAATCCAGTAAACAAACTTAAATCCAGTTCGCGACTTAAGACGTATAAGAATATCACTTTCATTTGTGACCAACGATTCGGTCACAAATGTCGTCATGAATGAATCATAAAGGTTTGTCAAAACTAATTGAATTCCCATCGACGACACAAAAAGCCCAGACCGCAGAAATGTTTGTTTTCATCACCAAAATTACTCGAAGTCCCCCCCGCCAGCCACTGCAGAGCTCGCGGTCCTTCGCAACAGTTTCGATTTCGCTATTGTTTTTGGGGTACGCGCCTATTTTCTCAGTGTACTCTGTGACTCAACGGAGGGCCCCAACGCCGCTCTTGAGGGCGCTAGGAAAACATGCAGCGATAGCAACGAAAGCACTCGATGGCCCCTGCCCCCCTCTGACGACATGTGTCGCGAGGCGTACGTGGACATTGCCGGCTCGATGGGATTCTTCCGTTGAGCTGCCGAGTGGTCAGTAGATCCTAGCTAAGCCGGCCACTTTCTCAATAGGAGGGGTAGTGGGTTCGATTCAATTTAATTGCAGCATCGATCACAGTTGGTATTCCCTAAAAGTATCCCTTGGGCAATGTTATATTTGTCAACTTTGCAGCGTTTACATTCAGCCGCCGGTCGGATTAGCTCATCTTTGATTTTAGACGGATCATAGATTTTTACTTGTGTTCATAGTCAAAAATGTCATGGCCTCTAAGAGTCGTAACTTTTAATGATTAATTAGCATTGGTACGGTAGAATCGTTATATTTATGCTGTCAATTATTAAGGAAAAACAGGCAAACTCGAAAACAGGAGGCAATTTTACTATGGCACATTTTCCGAACAACATTCAAGACCGAAGTTGTGGAAAGCGAAATGCTTACAGAAAAGTCTCCTTTTTATTGGTAGGACAGCCTCAAGTGTTTCTGCAAAATAAAGACGTGTCTTCATTTCATATTGAGCGTCGGATTGGGATTTGCTTGCCCAGTCGGTGAATATATTTATGGGTTGAAATGTCTTAGGACGCATCGGCATGGAAGAAAACAGCACTCCTTGAATTGAAAAAATCATCTCCTTTTCAATGTAAAACTAAGATAGGTCCACCCGAAGATGGCTACGTGAAATTAGTAACCAAACGTTCTCAAACAAGCTGCATGCTAGTCCACAACAATGAAAAAATAATGCATATGACCAACCAAACCACGACAGTCCCACAACCGTCCCTTTTACAAAAGTCTTTTTCATGACATCCACGCGTAGCCAGCTTGTTATCATCGGCGCGCAGATCGTGCTAACCACCGTCACCGATTTGATTCATGACGTTTTGATCGGCGACAGACACCGCTAATCGTGCTCCTGTGCAGTGTAATCGCCCTCCCCGTGGCTCGCAGCAGGGCGTCTGTGTTGTGGGGTGCTGGGGGTGGGGTGGGATGCATTATCCGCGAAACCGATGCCCCGCGTCGTCCCACAATGACCTCGCGGGGGGGTTGGGGGGGGGGGGACGCCTGCTCTGCGGTCCGCATTGCAGAGGGCGTCAAGTGTGCACTGGTCGGTGATAAAACGGGGGTGTTTAAAATTTAAACTTTAGAGTAGAAAAACAATGGGTGATCTTTATGGGCCGGTCACGACAAGTTTGAGTGAGGATTTGAACGAGGTCGCGTATATGGATTTTTGAATTAAAGCACAGTTAAAGATAGCACCTTTTCTCAAAAAACTTTTCTTGAATTCGTAATTCTTGGGGGCAACATGCTACGAGAGCTTGCCGCCTTGGAAAAGGTCGTCAATAGTTTTTCTTCGAAGAGCATTTCTCCAAAACTAAAGTCTTAACTTTCCTGTGAATGCAGCTAGCAACGGAACTTGCTAAGATTTTTAAATTGATTACGAAATCGTTTTTACGATATAGAAAGTTACAGGTACATACTCAGGGTAAATAATGTGAAATAAATTCGTATTTTTCCAACAAGTTAGTAATTAGAAAAGTAAATACGCAGAACGAGAGACTTGACTCGGTCGGCCGTTCTGTGATTTTTGAATCCACTCGACCGAAATGCACGCAAGAAATTGCATCAATGCGAATTCGTCAAAGGAATCAACCCGCGGAGAAAGATCGGGCCTCACGCTTGTTTACCTTCATCGACGAAACAAGCATAAGCTTACATCATTAGGCATGCACGATATTAACAAGCAGGCAGCTTTAACGTAGCCTTATTTAATCATCAGGCCAAATCCCGTGAGCATCGACTCGTGATGGGGTGTAAAAATAATAATTGCATGCTGTTGAGTGTACAACGGGGAAAATGAGGGGAGCATATCAATTGCTCACGCTCGATTTGCCATCTGGGTCCTCCAGGGGCCCGCTTTGCATGGTCGCAGGTAAACATCATGCAGAGAGCGCTTTGTCCGCTCGGCGGTTTACAAGCAGCGGGCACGCGCGGAATTCGGAATTGGGTGGAATTGCTGGTCTTTGATTGACAGCGACTCCGTATCGAAATGGCCACGTGACAGGGAAAAGTGGTGATGGGTACGATGACACGACTTGGTTTTTTTTCATTGCCGATCCGGAACTAGCTATTGATTTGGCTTCATATTTATTTTTTGTGTAGAACGTAAGTAGCATTGCTTTCTGGTTTTTTTTTGGATAGCTGTGTATATGTGATTAGTCTTGGTTTCTGCGTTCTCAATTCCATGTCCATGCTTTTAAGCTTGCACTTAATTGTTTTTTCTCTGGATGGAAGAACAGAGTTTCTTCTCTGATTTGTATAACGAAAAAAAATGTGCAAAGGTTGGACAATCTGGAAAATCTCACGATTCTTATAAGACATAAAAAAAGTTGTTGCTTTTGGCAAAAATATCCAAGATTCTCGGAACTGTAGCAGACTATTCTGCAGCAGAGTAAGTACAAAAAAAAGAGGAAAAGTAAAAAAAAAACTATCCTATATCTTAAAGTCCCCTTATCCAAGTTTTCTGAATTTTCCTCGAGTGCGGACAATATTCCACCCAAGCCGAGAAAATAATTTTCTCTCCGAGTACTAGAATCCATTACACCCTTTGCACGACGATCATCAGTTTATATGTCGCATTGTACCCTATTGGTGGTGGTTCAATCAATAAGCACACTACGAATTACAATTGCCACCACGTACTCGCATCACCCCTTGCATCACGATTCACGTACCATACGACACGGAATGGAGGAATGGGGGTCCAGTCAGTTTTCTCATCCCTGACGCCGATATATCTACCCATATACCATTCTATTCCTCCATAGTCTGACTACACACATTTCACGAGTGACAATATTCGAGCTGCCATTTTCCGCTCGACGGAGCGCACAGTTCGCTCGCTCGCTGCGTCGCCCGAGCGGTGAGCGGTGAGCGAATGTGAGCGGAGTTTGATGAAGTTGCTCTTCCCCGGGGAGCTTCGTGGCGCGCTTCCATCCCATCAGCACGGTACCAAGCGAGGGATGGAGTCACCCTCCCATCCAGATCGGTTGTCAGCGAATCCTTCCCCTCATGGCCTGGTTCATGCAACCACGAAACTAGGTCCGCCTCTCTATAGTTAATTACGAAGAACGGTGTGTCCGCCATTTTATTACAACTTTATGACTGCGTGTTTTTAAGTTATTCTGAAGTTTTTTGAGGGATGTGTATTTATGTTGGAAGTTTAAGTCCATCGTATCATAATCACTAGCAGTAAATATGAAAGTAGAATCTTGAAAGACAGAATGATAGTTGCACTTCCGCAAGTCGCTCAGGAATCGTGCGAACACAAAAATACTTTTTGGATTCACCGCCATAGTCTCATTGTAGGAGATTTCCTCTCATCTTAACAATAAGTGAGGTTATGTTAATCATAACTTACTGGTGAGGGGATTGTTTAAAACATCCGCTTGGTACTCTGACAGAGTTGCTGCGACCAAAGTCCATTTACATGAGCACCATGTTGGCATCAAAGTCAAATTTGGTTAAATAGTTGCAATCCCAATAGACCAATAATTTTGTAACCCTCCCTTAATCTAAATCGCAAATTTCCCATGGTTTCCGGCGAGCTATCGTTTCGTGGGAAAATTTTAATTGCTATTTTTTCAATAATCACATGACAGTTTCCCGTACCGATTCTGTTCTACAACCCCATCACGAGACAACTCAAGTCCTTGCCGCCCGCCGCACTCGCCGCACTGCACAGACAACTGCATTTGGCTTCGAGTGCAGCGGACCGATCTGCAAGTGGCAGTCCTCGGTGGTCGCCGACACAATGCTGAGATGGGCTTCAATGTTGCACTTGCGCCCAGCACTTGAAAGCGCGCACGGCAAGGGTGCGGATGAAGTATGGCCGATATTATATGTTATACGTGTACGTTATCGCTGATGATCTATATATGATATAAACTTTACAGTTTTTTTTTGTACATTTTTTTTTTGGCTTATGCTTGATAAAGCTAAAAATTGCAGTGTGATTCATTTAGCAAGAACTTAATCAAATGATAGAATTTACGTTACAGGATTCATTCATCGAATCTAAGTCAGCCCACAATGACTCACAATTGAATAGTATCTTTTATCAGTGATAGTAATAATATTATTTAACAGTAAACTATTCTTATCGGTTATATGTTTGATAATTCTTCATAAATCGTCGATAACTTCATTAAAGGTCAATGTTCTGGACATGAATTAAGTAATGCACCGCTGAACGAAGATTCATTCAAAAATTTCGCGAAACGCATTTCATTCATAACCTATTGACAATGCGCAAAGAAGCCACGCATATAACCTGAACGACGACCGAAGCTTGCACCTGTGGGCCGTACCACACCGCAAACAAATAAACAAACACGCAAACAAAGAAACAACCGCCACACAATTCAAGTCTTCAAAAAAAAAATCGTAAACGTGCCACTCGCTGCGCTGACCCAAATATCACGTGTCGCCTTCATAGTGCGTACGGATTAATAGTTCGCGCTGAGTGACGGACATCTTCAAGAGGACGCACGCATTGCGAACAGAAATGCGTGAATAATGCAGAATAAGCGGTGGAAGAAAGGCGACACAATACACGATACAATGTATTATGACATTGGTGTGGCCGCGTGAGGCGTTGGACAATGACAGTGCAGCACTGGAGTAGACTAAGAGACAATGGGTGGTCGCCAAGGCCTGTCACCGACAAGTGGACGGGGCTCCTCGAGGGGCTCAACGTGGACATGAACAGGCCAGCGTGTCACGACGATGTTCTGGTTGCAAAATATCGATTGGAGCCCTCAATGGTATCGATGACGTGGAATGGCTGTCAGGTATTTGATGCAGTTTGAGTGGTAAGAGGTTTTCGTAAGAGTTTTTAGTGAAAATTTTGTCGTACCTTCTATTTAACACTTTGATTGAAAACATCTTTAAGTTTCAAACGGATCAGAGACCCAAACAACAGAGCTAAATTTGAGTCTTGAAAATGTGTTCTAACAAAAGGTTATTTACAGTAAAAACGCCATTGATTAGTGGCTGAATCCTGTTATTTGCGTTGTACTGTCCTTCAGAAGGGACGTTAAGCCGGTGGTTCCCTTAGTGCTCTTCGTCAGGAGTAGGCTACGTGGCGACATCGAGGTTTCCCACCTCCCTTATAAACTACGGTAGGTTCGTCACTATTTTCATCATCATCGAGTCATTCACCGACGCCATCAGACCTATGCCTCAGAGCATGTTGTCAAAACAGTGCGTCGTTAAACACAAAAAAAAAATCAAGAATATACACAAACGTCATTCATAGCTCTAATACATGGTTCTATCCAATAGCAGGAAAATTCCAGAACTAAGAACTGTAGCTGAATACGAATCAGGAGAGAAATGCACACCAATGTCTAACGGAACGGATGGGTGTTGAAGACCCATTGTTAAAACACCCAACGTTTATTGCTGACATTCACAGAGAGGGTGAACTTTCCACGTGTTAATCGTGAATGAAAAATTCCTCTCACGCTCCGAGATTCTTTCCGAAGTTCGCTAATTCTTTCGGAAGCGTGCGACCACGACCGCGACCCCTTCGGCTAGACGCTGCCCACCGATAGCATTCGAAGAGAAAAGCGACCGCCAAATTTCACTTGTTGGCCAAGAGGTGACAAAGACATGGGAGGAAGAGCACACTTTAAATGAGAAAATTCCTATCGCCTTTTTGTTTCTCAGGCCAGGAGAAGTGTGGAAAGTGTCGATTCTCGAATAAATAGGAGTGGCACGAGGACTCTTGTTAGCGAGAGGCTCCACCCGAATCGAAACTATTTTCTCTGGATATAGAAAAAGTTTTGAGGAAAGAGTTACTTATTGGGGACAAAATACAGTGCGGAGAAACGGGGAACGGGTGGTAGGACTCTCAATCCGTGAAAAACATGCGTCTAGATTCAAGAATAAGGAAAATCAAGCCTGGAAAATGGAATCCTTTTCCTACCACCTCCCTTCACCATTACGTGATTTCCAAAACTTTCAGGACTAAAGCAAGCCTAAGCAAACTTACAGACTCCCTCCTACACCTACTCCCTTACATATATCCACGATAAACAAACACAACCTCTGGCATCCGACCACAAGGAAACAACGCTATAATCACTTAGTCAAATAATGCGTCGTTAAACGACCATACATGGCTTGTAATCACCGGTAAAAGTGTCTGATCCTAGCACCTAGTTGTGCCTGCTAGGACCTTGGAATGTGGGAGAGTCGCGTTATCTTCGTCGACTACTAAAGCAAACATTCGAAGCTTATACGTGAGGGCCGACGTCCCCAGAATCTCCTTCGAGCAGAGAGAACTGATAACGACGGGCTATGCAAATAGAGCGCGACACCGCGCCTGCTGATAGCGTGGTCTTCATACCTAGAATCAGGCGAGGTGAATGATACCTATGGCTGGCTCTCCTCAAGATGTGGCTTGACAAGATAGATGAGGAATGAAATTATTTTTTTGAGCAATAATGGATAGCCGGTTTGACTTTGAAATGTACCTAGACGATGCCAGTAAATTTTCAGTTTCAATTTTGGTAATTTTTTTAACTTTCAATAAATTGTTTGCTAATGGGATGCATTTTTTGCTGATGTTCTAACGATTTAATTTAAACGTATGTTTTCACAGCATTTTTTATCACAAACAAGGTAAAACATGTTCATAACATATTACGAACATGTAATGCTAGATGCTTTGATTTTGGAACAAGAGAAAATTTGAATAACAATACGGGTACAGACAAACTAAAAAAAAAAAAACATGAATCAAGGTCATTTTTGTCTAAACCTTTGCGTTTGGGCATTTAGTTAAAATTTGAGAATCACATCATTATGTGATTTTACATTGAATTTCCACATGCAGACTTTTCGTGGCTACTTTATGAGCTCATCAAAAAAAAAAAAAACCTCTTGCATCTTAAGCATAATTGTTTATTACATCATCCAAAAAAAACCACACCACAAATCACGTGATCCGTAAGCACCCATGCAACACAACCCAAAATGTCACTCATAAGAATCCACATCCTCTCCAATAAATTATAAAATCTAATATTTAGCCATAGGTCGGCTGCCGAAAACATATTTCATACGAAAACCATTACCATATCACGTTAGAGAATGCAGTGGATATTACGCTATTACCCTGCCGTGGAGCATTGCTGGCACGGCTGGGTCGACCATGAAAGAGATTGGAGTATAAGTGGAGAGCAAACATTTGCCAATATGATTATGGTCCGTCATTATTTTAAGATAGCAAACTTGGGCTTGCACTCGCTGCTATGCAGTACACACGGTGTATTAGTGTGTGTGTGTGGGGGGTTGGGGCGATGGAGCTAGGTGGAACAGGGGTGGACAAGTACACTGATAACTGATAAGCATGTGAAGATGATAAGCATGTTGAAAAGTTTTGTTAAAAAAATATGTCTATATCGTTTGGGGCAGGGCGAGAAATGGGTATGGAAAATTCCATGATTTTTTGCTTACTAGGATCGAACAATTTGTAATGGAACTTTGTATAAGATGTGTTAAGTTCTGAATTATTATTTTTCTGGAAATTTTTTAACTAAAAGAAATAACAATGTTTAAATGAGTTAACGAAATGAACCAAGTTCTCGTATCGGCAACGTCTGAAAATTAAAACTAGCTTGAATCAAGTAATTAACTCATATAAAGAAAAATTTTGCTAAGGATTGTGCTAACCTTGAAAATACTTCATCATTAACTACTCACTCGTACGACCTAATGATTACATTCTCTGTAGAGCTGTTTGCGTTTTTAGATATGTAATTTAAAACGACGCCGACGTCGACGTCGACGCCGACGCTGCAGACGTCTTAACTCAAATGGACGCCCCTGTTTTGAGGCAAGGCGTCTTAGGGCTTAGAGCAAACTGTAAAGTCCTAAGTCAAGCGTACAGAACAGTGTACTCACGAACTTACAATCGTAATTTATATATAAAAAAAGTAATATCTAACTGCTGGTGCACCGTAACTTTCCTCGACTGTTTCACTGTAGCCACTCTGTATGCGTAAGTCAAACTTAGTGGAATTAGAAGCACTTATGCCAACAATTGCTCGATGCAAATCCTCTTTTCCCTGTCGACAATAACTTTCAAGAGTAATTTCTTCACTGTAAAGATGTAAAGACCAAAGAACTCGTTGAAGATAAGCGATTCGCCGCCATTCTCTTTGATAACAGGCAAGACCATGGCTGTAAATAAAATTATAAGTCTCTAAAGTTAATGCCATGTTTCAAAAATGTCTACTATACCCGTGATAAAATGCGTACACCGAAGCTATAAACATAACCTCAATTTTATAAAAATATCAACGCAAACAACTATAACTAAAGCATAATTATGCTTTAAAATGCTCATCTAAATGCATAAAACACTCTATTTTGAGCTAACAATCCCCGCGTTGCCCATACTGTCGCACTTTCATGCAATTTATATAAAATTTAAGTGCTATCTAGTTTACAATTACTTTCCAGTTTCCGTATAAAATAAGATTTTTTTTTACGTTCAGCTAGGTTACACTACCATACGCGTTCATTCCCCGTGTTTATTCAATTATCATGTTATAGATGCTCCTAGATTTAGCATCGCGGAAAACCGGGAGACCCGTTCGTCTAATAAACCTTTTCTTAAATTCTATCACCCAATTAGTGGTCTTAGATCGTAAAAGGCTAAACACAAAGAGTATACGACTAGCTGGGTGGTCCCTGCTCAACTACTTCACACCTCGGACGAGAGCGTCATCTCAGAGACCCAAGAAGATACGGCGTGGGCGGGTGCAGTTTCAATTGCCACTACCAACACAAGTACCGGATGTCATCTTCGGTTTGACGACGCAGTGTCATCTCCATGTCAGTTGTGAACTGCAGAAGACGTTGTCAACGACTTCCATAGGTGAAGTGTGATGATAAGTTACTGGAGTCGTTACCTTGGGGTCTGAAGAATTCATGATTATAATTTTAATCATCGTCAGAAAAATAAATTTGTTACCAAAATATGATGTGTGAGCTGTGTCATTTGGAACCAAATTTAATACCACTCATTAATCCAATTTCCATTTAAATGCATGTAAAATGCATTTCATAGTAAGCACATTTGCATGATTTCGCCAACAGTTAGGTCATAAACTAACTCACATTAAGCAGAATAAGAGCTCTGAGACCATCAGTAGTTGAATGATGCAGCCGCCAAAATAGGGTCCATAGAACTCAGATGAGCATTTTCAAAATTAAACAGGGTTTATTTCAATTTGCTTTCTTTTGGTATTACTTGTATGGTATCGGCAATTGGTAATGGTTCGTTCGTTGCAGATATTGAAAACTGTTCCTGTTTCAAAAACTCAGTTGTTAAAATTGGCAATAGATGCAGATAAATTAAATCTAAGTCTATGTAACATCGACGAACAGGCGTATATGCCAAATTTATTTCCCTCGTAAATGCAAGCATCCTTTTGACTTTTATAGGCAGCTGGTTGTTACTGTCACAGTTTTGCGCAGCATGCAGAACGTGCGGGGTGGTCGGAACCAACTGTCACTAATTCAGCACTAATTTAGAGGTAATCAGATCTTACTGTCACTATTTCCGTATTATTTTTAGGGTAGTCGTAATTAATGTCACAAATGCAGCACTAATTTATGGTTATCGTAACTACTGTTACGAATTCAGCACTACTTTAGTGGTAATCGGATCTTACTGTCACTAATTTAGCACTAACTTGGGAGTAATCAGAACGAGCTGTCACTAATGCAGCTATAATTGCGGTAAATTATAGTACCAACTGTCACTTATTAAGCACCTACTCAACACGCTTTTTGATATTTGAATTATAGGTCGCCAGCTAAAATTCAAACAAATAAAATTCCTTCGGCTAATTTACCGTATCACAAACGTGTTAGACTAAACTTGATCCAACCTGTAGGTACTAACAAAGAGAAATCGCAGATTTATTTAGTTTCATTCTGCATTATTAACGAGTTCCTGGATCTAGGATTTTATTTTCTTTCTTGATAGTGCGATTGAAAGCGCACACATGCGATCAATTTAGTACATTCTGTCACAGGCGATTTTTATAGTTTCAGTGTTGGCACTAGTGATATTTCTTTCTCACATCCGCTGAAGATTGTCACACATTATTTGTTTGCTCAAGAAAGCGATAAAAATATTGTCGCAGCCAGGAAAATCGAGGCAGAGAACAAGGGAAGGGAGTGCTGTTGCCTAGCGCACCGGCAGTCTTTGTCGCCGAGCACAACGTTAGATCTTTGAAGCCCTGAGACATTGTCAAATACCTGTACTCGGGTCCTCGGTCAATTATATTTTAGTTGAAAGTTGTACTAAATGAACTTCGGTACAAAATAGATGCTTCTGGTTTTAATTATTCAAGAATATTTCGGCAGGATGCAAGGCTTTATGTTTTTTTTAACTTAATTTCTTCATTGCCCTTACTTAGCAATATTTTCCATAATGGTTAATGATTGCTACGTGAAATCGAACTATTTTATAAACAGTTTTAAACACAGTTGTTTTATATAACAAATGTGAACACTCGATGCTCATTTTGAAAAATAGCTGTTTTTGGGTTCCAGCTATCAGATTAAAAAAAAAAATCTGTGACGTTTAAAATAAATATTTGCCACTGAAACAAATGCATAATTAAGAACTATTGTCAAAAAAAACGAGCATAAACACAAAAATATTCAACCTCGTCAAAACCCGTTACAACCATATAAAGAAGCAACGCTCCCCCCAAAATTAAAGCTCCCCCATAATTTTCACAACTGTCACACCTGAATGACAGCTGTCAAGCTGTCCGAAAAATCCATCGTCTCTGTGTTGATCAACTAGTTACACACTTGTAAGCCATATAATTACATCTCCATGCATGGCTCAACAAGCACATGATAATAACTAATACATAAATGCGCTATGGTGTACGTGCAATGTTGATTCGGTCGAGACGACTAACGAGTTGTGCTAACTTTTAGGATGGTCGCGCATCGTTTACTCTTTTGGTTGACACTTCTATAGGTTCGATGTCGAACGCGTGCGGCCCGTGACGACACATCCGTGGATCGTGACACCTTTCCTTGAAAACGCCGTCTCGCTAAAGGCGGTCTATCGAGTGTCATGATGTTCACGTTAAAGAAAGATGGAAACTCGTGAAGATAGCATATGGTTGTGATAAAAAAAAAAATTTAAATTTCTTTTATTTGTGCAATTGATGGAAATTTCTTGGAGAAATATACCAATAATTTCCTGTTAATTATATATCCTCAAGCTTTTTATTTTGGTATGAAAGCACTTAAAGAGAAGGCAGGTTTTGAGGCTTCCATGGGGAGCTTTCTATGTTTGTCTTTAGAAGAAAATATTTAAATTTGCTTCAAATTTGAGTGAGAAACTCACAACTTAAGTTCTCCGATGAGTTTTATAACAATTATTTACCACATATTACAGAAAAAGGCCGTCTTTTTGTGAAATCTGATTTAAATTCCAAACGCTTGCAATGCGCGAGATATTTTATTATTAGAAACACTACTCTCTCAAAAATTGATGCCCAACACGAAAAGTAAAAAGCTTTTGTCGAAGTAGCTCAATTGGTTAGAGCAACACCCGCGATAATTGTAGATCGGAGTTCGAGTCCCCGTTTTGGCATCACTTTTCGAGAGGGTAGTGTTCCTAACAATAAAAATGTCTTGTTTTTGTTTGTCTTGATTGCGCTTTTCCTTCAACAAGACACTTGTCGCAAAGCGCTAAACAAGTAAAATAAAAAAAATAACTATCCGTTTATTATTATTATCAACACTATAAGAGTCTCAAAAATTGATGCCCAAACGGGGACTCGAATCCCGATCTCCACCTATCGCGGTTGTTGCTCTATTGAGCTACTTGGAGACTGGCTTTTAGAGACGATTTTTGATAAATTTTTGAGACGGTTATAGTGTTGATAATAATAAAATACCCCGCGCATTGCAAGCGTTTGCAATTTAAATAAACTTTCATCCTAATAACTATCCGTTTTACCACAAAATTAACAAGATCAATTTAAACCGATCACGTCACAAAAAACCAATCAAACACCAACCAAACTCACAAGTGATTCAGGTAAGTGCATCCCACAACAATGACCCATCGCCCCTCACGACTGTCCTGTGACGTCACAGGGATGACTGTGGGAACCAGGAACAGGTTGCAAACTGGCGGTGAGCATCTCCCTGCGACACGTGTCATCGTAGCCCGTCCACGTGATCGACACGTGTACGCTCTGGCTACTTGAAAAACAATTGCGTAGCGTACGCCGGTCTACGCGCAATGTATTCGCATGCGTTTGTGCGTGCTTTTGTGCGTGCGTGGTCGTAATGAATTGGGCTTATCGTCGCCCCGTTAAGGGGTTAGGTGTTTCTTGATTGATATCTCTCGTTCTTTTGTCTAGGTTTTGTTGGTAATTTCACGTTACGTTGAATTTTTGCAGTTTTTTTTGTGACAACATTTAGCTTAGAAAGTTTTTAAAGCTAAAACAACGCCTTAATTGTATAATAAAAAGTTGCAATTGATTCACATTTGTTGAAATGTAGTGCTCATTTGAAATTGATATAGACATTTCCAATGTATTTCCCATTTTTTAAGAAAAGTCTCTGTGTTTTCGGTGCCTTGCCAAACCAAGATAAATAAAATATGTCATAGAAACTGTATTTGGGACACCTATTTGTTGAAGTTTGCTTAAAATTACTCGTCTCACAGAATTGACGTCAAAATAGGTGTCTCTTTAATTGATGCAATGATAGATGATTGTATGAAAAACATGTTTTCAATTAACGTTCTTTCATTTGGCAAGGTAACACCAGACAGCCTATTTACTAAACATTGGTAATAAGACGGTGTATTTAATTACTCAGTTGATTGACGTCAATTCGATTCAAAACTATTGAATCTCTTTTGCTATTTTCATCCAAAGCGTATACGTCATAATAAAAAACAAGTGCTCTCGCACTTCGTATTTACCCTAACATTTCAAACCGAATTGCCGCGTGAAACACTAGGTGTTCAAATACACCACGCGAACAACACGGCTATGTACTAATATTTATAGGTAGACAAAGAATAATCAACTTTTTGCAACCTCTTTATAAAAGCAAACTGTAATACTGTAACCTATGGCAAACGATAATATTGAATCACTTATTTGCCCTCCGCTGTTAAAATATTGTTCTACAAACAGTGTTTATACCATTTTGGATATATTTTTTTGCATGTTGGCCAACTATGTTGTATACAGATGCGGTAAATCACCACTAGCTGCATTAGCGCTTAAGTCGCGAGTCACGTGTATACGTGGATGGTACTGTGAGCGGGTCGCTGTTAAGCGCGTTAAACACGCCGTTAAACCATGTTGAACATGTCACGGGGAAAGGGGATCAGTACACAATGGCTTGTTATGCTTGATCTGGTTTTTAAACGTATTTGTATGGCTGGCTGAATAAAAATTCACTGTTTGGTTTTTTATGAATTGGTTCTGTTTTGTGAAATTGTTACCATTAGGTGGGTAAAGTCTGAGATTTTGAGGGAACGCTGGATTTTATTTCCTTTACTTAATCTTTCCACGTAATGGAACGTGTGGGAAATATCAATTCTATTGACTTGTTGACGAATGAGATTAGGAAATGAAACTCTACTTAATTATAGTAAAAAAATTGTCAAATAATACAAAATAAATTGGAACGGTGATGAAAACGTTTCATTCAAACGTCTTCAATTTGGAAAGTTGGAGCATTTTTTAATGAGCTTGGAATATTTGTTAAATCTCTGCATATTTTAGTAAAGTTTGATTAGGAAAAATATTTCGATGAGATTTATGAAAAACTTATGTATGCGCACAAAGTATAAACATAAACAAACACAAAAAAAAAATTTTTTTTTGGGACAAGTGAATTTGAAGATTTTGTTCCGCTCGCTAAGCTTGATTGCTTGATTGCATGATGGTTTGATTGATCGATTGGTACTGATATTGATTGCCTGGTGACTGAAATGAAATGGCCAAGAAAGCAAAGCGTTGAAATAGTATATTTTCTCTTTTCGGGCAAAATACTCAAGAAAACAAGATGTTGATCCTTTTTTAGTAAGATCCAAAAAAAGGAAACAACTCCGCCTCCTCCCTTCTCCCACCAACTTCCCTTGGCGCGTAATCCTCTATGTGTGTTATTGGGAGGGTGCTGACGTGGGGGAAGGAAGAGGACCCATTTATTGGAACAAAGAGCTAATAATGTCTACTTTGAGCCCTTAAAATGTGCCTAGAGCTATAAAGATCTAATAAACTCCGCGGCTCTGCGCCGCCGCCGCTGTGATGGGGGTTGCACGGATTTGATTAATTGTATATCCATTGGGAAAACAAACCACCCCCGTGCCCCACCACTCCCTCCCTCCGGCGGCCCACAGCTTCAAGGGAACACCAGTTGGTAACCGGGACAAGTGAATAACATTAACCGGTTATTGTCTATGTACCCCATCGAGAAATTTGCCGCAACGTGGGATAGCGTGGGAAGTGTGTGGGGAGTGGGGTAGGGTGGCGATGTCGTCAGCAATCGGATGAGTATCTCAATCTGTAGTCGAACGTTTTGATTGGAGTCAGTGTGGAAATCCTTGGAATTACTTCACGGGTTTTCCAGTACATGTTCTGGATCGTTGAGAAATTAATTGAAATTATATATAACGTTAGCGTTACTTGATATGGGTGGAAACATTTACCACTTTGCTGATGAAGATGACGTCGAAACGTCGAGACTTTCGGCTCTTTTTAGGGCCGCAAACCTACTCAACACGGAGCAATACCGTAAAGCACATCTCAACATCATACCGCGGCTCTGAACACCACGCAACCATTTTCTACTTTTCTGTATATTATAGAAAATTCTGATTTTACGCAAAGCCTATTGACTTATCCATTGACTTATCCTACTAAAATGTGATGAAACCAGTAAAGACATGGAAATAACGTCTTATTTGGAATGTCTTCAAGCGGAATATCGTCATGGACAATTTCTTGTATTCTGGGAAATTGTCGCATGTCATTTTCTCGGTAGTATACATTTGTTTGCTGGAAAGTTGGTCGCACGCAATGTTCCTATTTTCGAGTCGGAGTACTGTCAAACTGTTTCAGGCCTCGCATCACTGGATTCGGCTGTAGGAGCCGGATTTTCAGGTTAAAAATAATCAGGAATAATGGTGGATCCCACAGCTTTCTTGTGAAGTTGCACAATGGCTGCATGTGATATCAGTCATATTTTCTGGTGGTTCTCGTCCTGTTTATACTGTACTGTGTATTCCGTGAGAGAAGACATTTTAAAGCGATCTAGAACCATTACCATTAAAAGCTGGTGGATAGAAATTCATACAAAGAGGTTTGATATGGTATGCTCTCTCACTGGCTCGACGGCGTAAGCCTTGAATATTCGAAAACCTGGAAAACAACTATAAAATGGCGTCTATACCGAGCCGAAAATCCCCATGGACCACACAAGGAAATGAAACAAACGAGGGCGCCTTTGAGCACGAATCACGGAGAAACCTGGGGTCCCAAAGCCCCGTGAGTGATTGGAGTTGCGAGGGTTGAGAGGGGAAGGAAATCACGGGGCTGCATTTCATCACCGATCAGACGTCGTCGTAAGTCGAGCAGAAATCGTGGGGCGCCTGGTAGACAGCACCTCCGCAATGCCGGTGGGTGCGCCCCTCCCCTTTACATCGCCCCCTCCCCCCACTCGCCCTGGATGCACTAGTAATTAATTGACAAGCTGCGAGCAACACTGGCACAATTGTCATTGAGTGGACGATGTTTGGAGGTGGACCCGTATGTGCAGTTTTTTTTTTTTTTAATTTAAGGGACTTGCATTTTGGGAGTTCCGTTGAATTTTATTTGCGGTTAGAATAATTTAAGAGAACTGAGAACTCTGTCAGGCAATCACAGCATCTTAATGGCTTTACCATGCGTTCAATCTACCTTTGAAAATCCTATGCTAGGTCGTATTTGATGGTCAGTTCGTACCGAAGTATATCATCTTGGAGAATTATCAGTTCAGTGTTTACGAAGTTGATCGGGTTTTTAAACAGTACGTGGTTAGGTTAGGTTATAATGAGAAAACTAAATTGAGAAAAACCTAATTCGGCTTTTTAGACAAACTATTTGAACTGGGTTTTGAATGCCAAGTGAACCCAATTCAAATAGTTTTTCTAAAAACTAGTGCTAAGGTTAAATAAAGTTGGAATGAGTCTGAAAACCTGTACAACCTAATTCGGCTGTTTATCAAAATAGCATTTTGACAAAACGTGACTAGCATCATGCCACTAACACCATGTGAACGGCACACACAAATCAACTTATGGCGTGGGCGTAAATAGAAAACTATACCGGCGCATTTCCCCGTAAAGAAAAGGTTCGGCGTTTTTCAGAATTATTACCTGGGTGTTCACAAAACGAACGACTAACAAACTGATTAGTTTTTTCCCAAAGCGCGGACGATCTGTAATTTCATTTCACCTACAGTGTGTGTATATCCTCACATCCTGAGTCACTTCCTGCAGCACGAACTTTTTTATTTATTTTTGCAGCGCAAATTTTCCGTTTAATTAGTTTCTTGTTGCTTGGTGCTGTTGACAGAGCGGAAGAGAGAGAGAGAGAGCGGATCTTCATGCTCGTAATTAAAATCGCTTGTAGCCATGGAAACTAGCAAGTCTTGTGTGGTGTGCATTGCATCATCAGGATCAGAATCAGGATCACCTAGTTTGGTGGCCCGTGTTTGCGATGCAACCAGCATCATGGTTCGCAGGTTTAAACGAACGGGGGGTCACCCTCCCTGGAAGTTAAGCCCCCCCCCCCAGCCTGACAAGCTTTTTTAAACTATCAGAACTCAAAAAAAAAATCATCCAGTGTAGATTTCCATATGTGAAACAGCGCAATGGCAAAAACAAATCATTAAATCAGCTCATTCAGTCAGTTCCGAAGATATCAAACCACAATCCCTTAAATTGTAGTTCAGTGTTACCTTAAATGAACTGCCACATCATTCAAGAGCAGGATTCAAGGACCCCTGTTTGAAATCGTTGTCATCTTCAGGATGCATTTTCCCGAAATCTTTTAATGTTTAAAAAAAATTGTCCCGTAATTAACGTATACCTAGATCTCCCTTCCTCGAAATCCCCCCCCCCCCCCCCCCCCCCCCACCTATTAAACTACCAGCGTCGATCCTGTCACAGTTTTGGGGCTTCGGGCAGGACCATGCAGTCGCTGGCGCGCGGGATAATCCACCCTTTGGCGTTTGCCGCATATGGATATCAAAGCCAGCCACTCGGCCATGGCTAACATCCCATTCCCCGTCGCCCCCGCGGACTGGCACAAAGCGGGCAATCAATGCTAAGCCGCCTTTATTGTGAGTTCATTACACGGTGCAAAACACGCGGCCGACATTTTCACGCCCCGCACCGAGGGGTTGGGGGGGGGGGGGGGGGGGGGGGCACGAAGGAGCGTGGCCGTGTTTTTGCAAGCCATGGACCCGATTGTCTTTGGATCGGTAGAAGGGCACGTGTGAAAATAGATCGAGTCGCGTGCTGGGCGGCAGAGGGATTATTATTTTAAAACGGGATCAATTCGTTTCAATTCTTGTTCGTTTCAATTCATGTGTGTTATCCCTGGTATTAAATGGTGTTGTACGGGGACGATTTGAAATCGTTGTGAACTCCGGGCACGTTTTAAGTTCATGAGAAGAAACTGGTGGGAATGCTTTCTTTATTTAATTCGCGGGAAGTCTTTTGCTATTATTTTACTGTTCAAAATTGGGCTTGAAATTAATCAAATGCTAGGATATACTGGTAGAACATTTTTGCAAGCGATAGGATGTATTTTTCGTGATAAAAAAACTCACATGATATGACATCCAGAGCATGACGATCACAGACAGAACGAAGGACCCAATAATTGTTTTAAATCCTTCTTGTTTGTTGAGAATAAATATTAAAACGCAGTCAGAGGTCATCACCAGAGTTCAAACTTGCAATCAAACCTATTTTCTAATAAATAATTCACACCTTTATATGTATTCCCAAGGGACACATATGTTACGTCAAGTGACTCAGGTATATAACTTGAAATAACATTAAATTATTAACGCCTGAGCCGATCATAAAACTGTTACCTCTCCTACTAACTACCCCCAACATACACTCACCTATAGACCAAATGCGAAACCCATCAGATTATACCTAAATGGATTCACCCTAGCTTAAAAAACACCCCCGCCTTCAAAAAAGCACCCTACCACACTTAATAACAGAGCTTACCTAGGAACCCATTACGAAATGCCTCGACGTCGTCGTAGCCCACTAATTGATAACAATATCGTACAAGTGGCGTCACGCACCGGCAGGCCAGACACACGCATGTCGCACGCAATGGGGACGTGTACTCCGTTAGTGCGTGCGTTTAACCCCTGCGTTCAACACGTGAAAGGTGATATAAGACAATGTCTTCTAATGGATGTCAGTTAGCGTTTCATCAGTTGACGTTGTGAGTTATAGGTGAGGGTTGGAGACAATGAAACGTGAAACTTGACACTGCATGGAAAATGTGGTTGGAAGGAAGTGGGTCCCGCCATGTTTCCTCTTCCTCTAGCTTGGTGACTTCAGGTCGTTTCATTAAATTAGGGAGAGTAGTATTGAGTTTAAACAAATATTATTTGGGGGAAATATGGATCGTTATTTCATAATGCACGTGCCACTTATTAAATTGCAAGCTGGTATAGCTAAGCGAAAGACAGTAGGTATGATAATACAAATGCATAACTTCTTACTTTCAATGAATAGCGACTACCTTAAATGATTGATTGGTCATTGATTATTGAGGTTCAACGACGCACTGTTTTGATTACAGGTCCTGCTGTGCTGGTCTTATGGCGTCGGTGAATGAGTGGACGATGATGCATCTATCCTAGTTAAGAAGAGAGAAAAGGAAATCTGCTGCCGGCACGCAGCCTACTCCTGCCGAAGAGCACTAAGGGTACCACCGGCGTAACGTCCCTTCCGAAGGACGGTACAACGTGAACAACGTGGGATTCCTCCACAAATCCATGCTATCCAGAGATTGATAAGCAAGGCAAATGAAGCTGCTATACTACATTCAGTCCCTCCAACCTCTCTCCCGAACAGAACTGGTCATGTGCATGATGGTCACACATCCAATACCTGACCCAGCGCAGTGTTGCTTAACATCTGTGATCTCACAAGAAACTGTTTCCACCCCAAATCATTCGGTTTCTACCTGAAATCAATTATATAAAACATAACTTCAAAGTTTGCCACTAAATTGCATTTTTTTTTATGAATTTTTAAAACTCTCCCGAAAATGTCTTTCTGTCAATTCAGTTAAAACCATAGGCAAGTATTACTTTCCGAAGCACGCATCGAGAATTTCCAAGTCAGTTTTTGCTCATGTTGTCTCTACGTCTAATCGTGATCTAATCCAAAGTGGGGTCGCCTATACATTATGCATCGAGTTCGCGTTGTATGTCAGTTACCTGCCGACCATAGCACTCGAGTCAACGTGAATAATTAATAACAAGAGAGTTCTGTGCAATGGCGTGCCTGTCAATCTTTCGTGAGATAGATAACTAGAGAAATAACCCACTCGCAATTCGCTTTACTCAAGCGTTTAGAGTCGCCATCTAATATTTTACAGAGAACAAGGAATGAAAGTATTATAACGTGTGTGTAATTCGTGAAATATTTATTTGGTTGTGTGTGTGGATGATTGTCAAAGGGAAATCGAGGAGAACGGTCATTTTTTCCCTGGACGTGTGTGCATGGACAGAAAGGCACGTGTCGAATATGGACTGGCCAATTATGGTCAGGATGAAGGTGATTATCTCGTTTAATGACGAACTGTCGTGCAATGATGAAGATTTTATCAACCTGGAAGGCGTCATGGTATTGCTGCACAGGGTTTGGTGGGAAACCGTGTGCACATTTTTTATTTAGCATATTTAGTTGTATATTTTTTGCAGTAGAAACCATACGATTACTTTGAGAATATTAAAACTTTATTAAAAGACAATTTATTATTATTATGGCTTAAATCCTTCTTCAATGCAGGCATTAAAATGAATGGTAAGCTGCACATGGAAATTAAAAAAAAATTAATTTCGGCAATTTCAAACAGAAATATATAATGTGAATATGAAATGTAAAAAGGGCAGTGGTGTACTTTGCATATTATGAAATTATGTAATGACACTTAAAAATGTGTTCCAAATTTGATTGGCTCATGACTGTAAAGCGAAATAAAACCCTCTTAATTATTATTATCTTGTCACCGAACAGTTTGGCGTGTTGGAAAACCCGGTTCTCGAGAGGTCACAGAATTTAATCAACACTGCGCTGAGTCAGGACCAGGGTAGCGATCATATCACTTTTTTGTCACAGATCGCGATCGTTATCTCGTTAAATAACTTATATTAACCTTGGAATTTACCAAGATAACGTTCGTGATCTTTAACGAAAAAGCGACACGATCCCTACCCAGTTCTGTTCGGGAGAAAAGCTTTATCAACCTCTCGACGTCATGGAAGGGACGTTAAGCCGGTGGTCCTATTTGTGCTCTTTTATAGGAGTATGCTACGTGCCGGCACCGGGTTTCAACTCCTACTACCAACTATTATTATTACTATTACTTTCTAGTTAGGTTCATCATCATCCATTCATTCACCGACGCCTTAAGAAGTTAAGACCAGTGCCACATGGCCGTTGTCAAAATAGTGCATCATTAAATCCCACAAATTAATCAGTATCTTTTCAAACTTAAATGGAAGATATAATTAATAATGGAATTTGCTTTGGTATGGGTACACAGAATAACTTATTTGCCTACGTTTGTCAAAACAAGAAATAACTGGGGAAAATGTATGCACCTAATTGCTATGCACTTCTTAAGCAAACGAACAAAAAAAACTGAAACTTATAACTTAAAGCATTCTATAGCTCGAAGCTGTCCTCCCCGCAACCACCCCATACCTAGAACTTGAAGTGTAAGTCTGATGATGCCAAACCAAATGATTACCTACTCAAAGGTACTGCAGGAGGTTACTTTGAGAGACAGCTCCATTAAAATGAGATGTGGCAGTAAACACAAAGTTCTTATCAAATTTGAGTAAGTCACCAACGGCAGTAGGTAACGAATGCAAGCTACTACGACATGAGTCATTGTGTAAGCATTCATCCATCCCCATCCCTATGCTTGTTTACACAGTTAACATTGTATGTTAGAATGATGGGGCACGCTCCTGGCAGGCTAACAGCGCAAGGGGGGGTGTGTACTTCAAGCCATGAAAATACCTTATAATAAATAGAATTTCAAGTAGGTTAGCATAAAGAGTGAAAGAATTGCTGGTGACACCAAGACTGACTGGGCGGTGTATGCATCAATATTTGCACAATATCACGCTTTCAAAATTCAAACATTTACATTTTAGCTGAAGAAGATGTTTTATTTAGCATGAAAATAACATTTCTTCGAGTTAATTGGGTTGTTTGCTGTGAATTGAAGAGTTACAAAATGTGATCGACGTAGATTATGTGTACCTTTTCTTTTTTTTTAATATTGATTCAAGAATTACATTTCGTAGTTTAGTTTAATATAAGATATGAACGTTGCGTTAAGTTGTGAATACCCGTCGAAATCAAAAATTAATTTTGACTTACAAATGCTAGATATTTATGCATTAGGAGTTTTGCTTAAGAAATTTGCGATCTAGCTCGTTGTTTATTTGCTAATCACACTGGGGAACATTACATTTTTTTTTTTTTTAATATTCTCGAGTACAAACAATTTGCTTTTAGACGAAACTAGGGCTATAATACTACAGTAATAAAAAAATAATCATTAAAGCCATACCTTCAAAGTTCAGTCCATTATTACCTAACAAATGAGTTTATTTTCAACTCGTTAAACAATGTCATGGCTGGCTATGACATGCATTTTTCTTTGGCATAATGCAAAATGCAGAACACCACAAATGAGTACAATGCAGAGGCTAATATCATACATTGCATTTCCATGGTTCACGCTAATATCATATACATATTGCATTTCCATGGTTTCGTGGTTTTCATTTTGTACACGTTGCATGATCGATGCATCAGATCCATATGCACAGTACGATATCTACAGTAAAACAGCACAGCTGGTTGTAATTACCTGGTGCAACTGTCACCCGGCCTCTAGCAGCAATGACGCAGGAAGAAGGGAAATCATAAACCCGGGACGCCATACTTTATTGTGTACGACGTGAGCTCGAGGCAAGTGTCCAGTGGTCAGCATGGAAATGCCTGCCAATCAATTATTCACACTTATTGCCAGTCATAAAGCTGCGGAAAGATGAATTATCAATGAGCGTTTTGATCGGGCTAGCGCGCGCTCGAGCCAACCCCCCACCCCAACCAACCCTGCGTACAATGCAGTTGTAGGACGCGTGGCGGTCATTTATACATTTTATAAATTATGCTATAATTATATGAAAACGTGCAGCTATGAAGTGTAGATGCTAAATTGATACACCGCGTGGTTTATTTATCTATTTTTTTATTTATTTCGGGAGGGGGATCGGATGCTCAAAGAAAGTTACTATACGGAAGTGCCCAGTATAGGCAATGGCATTTTGAAAAAAAAAAAACGATTTCTGCTGGAAAGCACGTCATCTTAATCTACTCTAAAATAATATTGGAATATTTCCAAATACTTGACACACTTTGCTGCGGTTTCTGGACGATATTGCTGATTTGCTGATTGTGTGTTCTTGGGTTAACGAATAGCATGCTAAAAATGATTTTGTTTTCAAGAAGTTCCAATTACTAGGTGGTAGGGGTCGAAAATGTCTCTGTGTTTTTCTTAAGGGATATTTTTTGCCTCAACACCCAGGCCAAAATGCATAATTTTTCTCTGTGTTATGGCGGCAGCATATTTTTTACAGTCTTTAAAATTCATATTTAGGAGGATATTAATAAGTAGTCACATTTCAATTTAAGAGGAAACTTTTGGAGCCGTTGGTCTTTAAGATAATTTTAAAAGAGGGAAGAAATGTTATCTTTGAAAGTACCTATGGTACGTGAAAAACATACTGACACTCTGAGAGCCCACAAAGTTTGATAACACATTTTATAATGTCGGCATTGGCACATGCTCTTTGTATGCTATCTGTACTGTAACAGCATCCTTTCAGTACATTTCTACTCGAGACTTGATGACCAATTATTTGAACATTTTTTTGCGTAGGTACACTTATCAATTTAGATTCAATTCTGAAGACAATTTACAAATTTTCAAAGGGAAATTCTAAATAAAAGTGTCTCGTCCAAGCGCCGACTTGGTCCAAGGGTTGGGAATAGTGATGCATTTGAAAAAGGCGGTCGTGGTATCGACTGAAAAGGGCTCTCTGATCTGTGGAACTAGTTATCATTTCTTTAAGGTTAAACTAGTTAAACATTCAGCAATGATTTTTCAACTTTGTGCATTCTGGTAAGTGGTGACTATTTTCGTAACCATGAAAACCAAAGATCATAGACAATGGAGATGAAGTTATACGTGGAAAGTTATTGATGGCTCTCCTCCTTACAATCTTCGCTATCACTTAACTCTCAGATAGTCACGCACAGAAAGAAATGTAGACATAGTAAAGAAAATACAAATAATTCTGTAATACAAAACTGGAATATGAAACGATATTATTTTCATTAAAAAACATTTTCGCTCCGCATATTTCTTTGCTATTTGATTATTACGTGTAGTACATAGCGGAATAACTTTGTTTGTTCTCTTGCTTGCTTGCTTTCTTGTTTGTTTGTTTGTTTGTTTTACTGCCAAATGTAAATGCACAAAGCAACGTTTAACGATTAGCCATGCATACATTTAATTACGTATAAACTTGCAATAATTGCGAGCGTCATATTTGCACACGCGTGTACACGTGCTGTGCATGAGAGTGGGTGGATACCTCCCACGACTCCACTTTCTGTACTCCGCTCTCTGTATCGTCACACGTCCTCTCCCACAATCACCGCATCTCTCTCGCATCCAACAAATTTCTGCTGATGGTAGTTGCCATGTAAACTCCCTGAATTTCTATAGTAGTTGTGACCGTACAGAGAGAATGAAGCATTTGACTTTGATGTCGATTACGGCATAGGTTTACCGGTAACGACGTTTAGCATGGCGAAGCCAGTTGGACTCCATTTCGTCCCTTTGTTAACTTTTACCTCATCTCATTTCACACTATGAACTGTTCTAGAGGACTCATACCTACATCGGATTCGTTCTGTATGGCCTTGAAATTGGTATATGGCATCAGTTTCATTCGAATACATTTTAATTATTAGTTGTTTTTACTCAGGATTAGTTAAGTTGCCCAAAAATCAGCAATAATTTTTAGGCGTGTGAATAGTTGCTTTCGGAAAAAAAATTGTCTGTTCACATGTTGATAGCAGTGGAAAATATATTGTTCCACGATAATCGCATGTGACAAGCTTATGTCGACTCGAACAAGCCATTGAAACTCGGAGCTAGGGTCAGTATTTGGTCAGTGATATTGACTCGGTGAGTCAAGAATAGAAGAGAAGGGACCCGAAGAGTCGAGACTTGGATCACGTGATTATATTTATTTCTTGAGACAATAATCTGTGTTTACTTAGAAATTCCGATAAAGCGATCGGAACACAGTGGAGTTTGCAAACATCAACGACACAAACAAGGTCAAAGAGACAGTAGGAAAGTTATTGATTGAAGATAATCTATGTTACACCACTGTTCATACTAATAACATGAGTCTGATCAATGCTTATAATACAATATGTATTTTCGGACAGATCGGATGCACTGTGGTACTTCGTCGCGCTGGAATCAAAGAAAGTGGTCTCCAAAGTAAACAAAATGGCAGCCAACAAAAACGACGATCGATGAATCCGTGTTAATTTAACCAATCAAATTTCGACCGGTTCTGGCGGCGAACGAGTCGCTTTACCATACTGACAAACTCCTCTGTCGTCGACTTGCTTTTTGAGTCGGTGCGCCAGTCAACTACGTTGGCAATTATTGAGTACACAGCTTCATCGTGGGATGTTCCGCAGGAATCCAGATTATGAATAAACCAATATCAATATTTATTTTTCCAGTAGAGTGTAGATCTAAACAATTTATACGAACTTGAAGCTGTAAAAATCATGTTTAAACGTTGTCATGATGAGCAATGGATGAAAAGTGGGATTTAATTTTGCAAACAACCCCCTTATTTTTCGTCGCCCCGTCATAGCCACACACTTTTTCCCCCTCGATGATAAATATGAAAAGAGCCCAATTAAACGGGAAATCTTTTATCAACACACCAAGTTGAGAGTGTTGCCTGTCGACAACTATCCATCGTGCGACATCGGGCACATACGATCGCTAGAGGTAGCCGCTTTTGCCGTCGACGTTGCCGTTGACAAAGGGAGGACGAGCATCTCTATCCCACCCCCGGTCCCCAACCCGCCCCCCCGTTCCCGGCGCCGCCATCCCGCTTGCCTCGACGCAACTCGTCCTGGATTTCCCCGCGCTCCCCCACCGCCACCCCAACGTCCCACCGCCCCCGTACCATCCCGCCCCCCGCCCCCCATCACGCTGCAGAGCAGGTTTTAATATTTTACTTGAAGCCCTGAGCAAACAGTGCCTACACGCTGGCTGGCGATATTACAATATTCCAATCTAGTGAGATTAGTACAGTCTCGTGCCCTCTCGCTCCACCCATCCCGTTCCCAGGTCTATCTCGCTCGCTTCCTCTCTCCTGCCAGCTCTTCTATGATTTATAACTCGCCCGAGGGGTGGGCCGCTGCGATAAGGGCGCATGGGGGGTGGCGCCGGCGGGGGCGGCAGTGGCGGGGGGCACGGGGATTGAAAACAACCAAAGATAGTGAGTATTCAATAAAATCTAGCTCTTGCTTTTATCGGGAGAGCTTTGCCGATGTAATAAACTATCCGGACATGAAACAAAACGGTGAAGTTCTCTCAGCGTAATAAACTGGGATGTTTTCTTTATTTGAGAGCGCACCCGCGCCTAGTATGAAGGGATGCATGGCGCTGGATTTGGCCCGGAGGTATGAGTTTTTCATATCCGGACCTCGTGTTCACTTGATGGGGGTGGCAAAGGGTTCGCCGTGCGTGGCGGGAACCCCCCCGGGGTGGAGACGGGAGACCGGGTATGTTCAATAGCTGTCAGCACATTTTATTTCGAGGAAACTTATTTATTTGTTTGCGTTGGTTCGTGGATAGGATTTATGACTGTACATGGGGTTTAAAATGGTGCTGGTAAATATAAGTACGCCGGGCTAATTGTAGACGGCGGTATGAGTAATTGTCGGAGCTGACTGGTGGCGATAGCGGCCAAGCGTTATCAGGATACGCGGCAGGACACGCGGCAGGACACCCGGTTTTTGGTGGAGCGGGACGCCAACGCGTAGCCGAAATATTTTGGTGCATAGCGACGTTGCTCTGGCTTTTTTATAATCCATGACTACAATTTTAGCGGCTTATTTTTTTTACATTCAAAAGAATATATTTAAAATCAATAAATATATTGTTAATTGTTATTTAATAAAAATCAGATTGTGTGTAACGTGTGGTAAGAAATCGACAATATACAGGTACTTATACTAGGAAAAAATTAAGGTTAAGTGAAAGAATATGAGCTCTTTTACTTTCCAAAATCGAACTAACCATTATATTCAAACATGGTATTCCAAAAATCAAGTATCATTTTCGTTTTGGGTTGCTCTAAACAGTGTATGGTCTCAGCGTTTATGGGGTAGGTTTTTACCATATTTATAGCCGACAAGAAATCCAAGTAGAAAAACAGCCGGATCTAGAAAAACACATTTTTCAAATTGTCACACACCTAGACTCCACACCCAACATGAATTTCTACAGTCGAGTTCTGATAAAATGGTGGAGTGTTGCGACTGCTAACGTCGACGAGCCGACATCGCGGGTTGCAGTCACCCGGGGTAACCGATCAATACGCGCCGCGGGCTGAGCGATCTTACACCTTCTGAAGGACACAATGCCCCAAGGAACGCTCCAGCTATATCTTGGAGGTGTCAGAATCATGTGTCCCTAGATCTTTGGACACATTTTGTGCTAGATCCTTAAGCCTTTACTCTGCATTCGTGACATATGGTCAAATTTTATCCTAAGGCATTTATGCCAAGCCTTGCCCGTGCCATATGGCATAGTCTTCCCTTGGGCAGGTTTTAGGCTAACAAGACAAAACTTTTGCTAATGCCCAGCTTTGCTGGCCCATCGTATAGAAACAGTTTGTGATTTTTGATGTGCAGTTGCTCTGGTTGGTTTTCATTGTCGCGAACTTGCTATAGACACATTTGTCTATGTGCTATTAGGACCACAAATTTCAAAACCATCTAAATCCGTTTTTGCTCCAAGAGCAACCAAATTCGTACAGCTGGCTTGGGGCCGGGTGGTTCTAGTAAAACATGGAGAATGAAGCTACCCAGCATCAAATTTCGATAGTTTAGTAGACACGCTTATATAAGAATATCAATTATCTCTTATTTTTGTATTCAAAATTTGAAAAGATTTCAATATAATTACAATGTAAAATGTATTTTCTGTCGCGCGCTTTTAGCCCCTTAATCAAATGAAAAACACTCAAACTTAAACATTCTAAAGGTACACACGGGGTAAAACACGTTCCAGCACAGGTAGGTACTAATTTCACCAGGTAAAGTGACTTTGTGTTTAAACTGCAAATGAATTGCAAGCCATTCCAGAAGACATTTTTGATAAACATCGAGCCGCCGGTGTTTGTTTTGTGTGTGTTCGTGTTTGTACAGTTGCTTGTACACTCCTGCCGGGCCAAACAACTCAACCGATCTTGATGAAATTAAATGCTGCTTGTTCTATCAGATAATAATTTGTTGCGTATACATCAAGTTACCAACACCGCTAGAGCTTATTTACGATACCGATGTGGCTAGCGTTTTATTAAGGTTACCGTTTCGGTTAATTTTCGTGAAGGTGGAAACGATTCGGCCATAGGGTCATAATCTTGAGTTGTATTTGTCGGTATTGACTGACTAATTTTCTAGCCAATATCCTTGGCCTTAATTTGATACATGTTCAAATTGTTTAATGAAGCGAACTGTTTATGTGTAGGTACAATAAACCATAATAATGAGTAACAAGAAGTTATTAAAAGCCCATGAGGCATACTTATTAATTATTATGTACCTAATTACTAGGTATAATTACATAGGTATACTAAATCCCAGGTCATGAGCGCAATTGGTCGTCCCTATGACGCATTGTCTTTTTCTGTGTGATTCAAAATAAATTGACACAATTATTAAATTTCTGTATTTATGCATCAACGGTTGTGTATTTTACTGCAAATGTCGTACTGCATTTTGCAGTTCTAGCCAATTTGCAAACAAAGATATCAAATAGGGCCCATTAGTTACTCCAACAATATCACAGATTCCAAAAATAAAAGATTGTCATTTTACACTAACGCAGCAAATGTTTGTACCCATAAAATATTTTTTTCAACCCACCCAGAACTTTTAACGAACTATTCAGTGTTTTGTCTGGTCGGGCCACTTTGATGACAGCCCGTATATTAACACACCACAACATCTAAGAAAATCAGATAATTAAACTCGTTAATAAATTAAAGATCAATCGTAACTTAAAAAATCCGGTACCTCGTTTAATTTGCGGTCGTCGCCGATGCCCAACATAAAACTGAATACACTACTGAGCACCGAGAGGCACCTGACATATCCCTGCTGTCACCAACATCTGGCGCAGCAAGTGCAGCGAATTCAGTGCAACCGACTGCGCTACGCATAGCCGGTGCATTATGTGCTCTATTGGATTATACCTTATTATACAAATGACCGCTGCTGGCAGCCGCCAATATAACGTATTGTTCAAAATAAACCCCAATACGTCAATCAGGATGATTGTTGTATTCATCCAGTTGATGCACGGCATGCCGCGTGATGTTTCATTCAATTATTCAGCAGTTTTGATCCGGATAAAATGTAAACTCATGGTGCATACGATTCAATTCAATTGTGTATGCCTATTGCCTGGACTTCCATGCTTAACCTAATTAGCATAGTGTGTTTACCTTTGGATCAATACTCGATATTTTATCGTGCTAAAAAAGTTTGCTGCACACACATCAGAAAAGTTTTTCAAGCTATTTCTACGGGATGGATTCTAATCGTCAGTCTATTTTATAAGCCAAGGTAAAAATGAGTCCAAACATAAATTATGAGTGATTTTTTAGATTAAAATGCAAGTGCTTCTCTGAGACCAAACCAATTGCCATAGGTTGCACTGTTGGCAAATCATGATACACAATTTTGAGAATAATAATAATATATACGACTACCTGATGTATAATGTTTGAGATGTATACGTTTAGTTGAAGTTTAGATTCAGTTTAACAGATAAATGAGAAAATATTCAACCAAAAATGTATTTTTTGTTGAAAATACTACACATCTTCTTTTAAATTTCAGTTCCTTTTTCTGAATTCCATATTAACCAATTCAAAAAAGAACGCAGCATGCGGAATTTAAACAACTTACGGAAAAGAAATCTGTAATCGTGCTCCAAAACCAAAACGCGTTCTCACTAACACACAAAAACACTAAAATTTAAATAGATTGATCAGTCTAACGATCCCCTTAAATCGCCCCCTCCTCACAACCCTCTAAAACACCCAAGAACCACCGAAACAAACCCCCATCACCCACCCCTTGACCATGGTACCTCTCAATCGGCATCAGCTATAAGCGACGGTGATCCACAACGACAAATGTGTTAACGTATAAAACCAGAAGCCAGCTGTCGCCACCCACCCACCCACCCCGGCATCAATTATTCTGTTATCCACCCCCTCGCATCTCCTCTCGCCCCGTACTACCCATGGCTTTGTGCTCAGCAAGGCGCATTTAACGAGTACAAAACGGTGTGTTTGCACATGACAATAGCTAGAGCTTTGTTAATACATAATAATGCATCAGATATAAACCGGGCAAAACAGTGCATCAAGTGCTCATGAAAAACTAAGCTGTGCTTTCGACGAGCTGAGCGAGAGTCTTCGGCTCTTGGCACCGAATTGGAAATGAGGGAAATTCATCAGAATGCGTTGATGTAAGGTGTTCTTATAGCTATAAATAGATGGAAATTGGGAGTGTGGAAATGGGCCAACGAGGATGGAAGTTGTGTTGAGATGAAAAATCATTTAGCTGGGAAGGAAATTCTTTTGAAATGAAGCATGCCATTGGTCTAAAATTATACGGTATGTGGCAATGTCCAATCGTTAAGGTCTGGTTCAAGAATGATAACACATATGACTCGTATGGTAAATATCGAAATGCTATGATATGAATATTATGTGTGGTGTGATATTAATTGCTTGTTTATGAATTCGAGGACTATGGTGCATTCCTATCATTCCAAACTCCATTACTGCCCTTAGACGTTAGCGAAACTAACTCAATCGCAAGTTTTGGATCGGTTTTTAGTCTCCTTTTCCCAACCTTCGGCTATATGTACAGTTCATTAACGTACACCGCAAGGTATACGTATGTGAATGTCGCGAACAGCTTTTTACCTTTTAGTGTTCTCCCAAGCGATCGTGTTGGATGCATTTTGAGAGATGAGTGTTGTTTTAGTACCTCACCTCACCAGTCACTTATCTAATACATGGTATAAAGATGGCGTCGTCGCCACAACGGCTCGCTCGACTCAACGCGCGTTCACCTGGCCAGAGTTTGCCTGAATCAACACTCCACCACGGATTCTTCGTGTTTTTAAAAGCAAACAGAACAAAAACCCACGGCAGACACTAAAATGTGCTTTCCTGTTTCCTCTGGCCAGTACCGAGTGCGGCTTGCTTGATGGTAATGCCTTCTGAGAATTCGTTGTCAGTAACGAGATACTCTAGAGGCGAGGCACAGGTATTTAGTTACGACTATGGGAATATTACATTTTTGAGGATGATTGTTTTTTGGTCGACCATGTTAGAAGGTTTGACGTCAAGGCCCGTGTCCCAGGACCTTAAAGAAATGAAAGATTGAAATGGTATTAACTAACAAGATGTAGAGTACTCTAAGTGCTGACTGCCCACTTTAATGCTAAGGCAGAAAAGAGTAGAAAAACACAATTAAAAATCGACAGGGTCTTTGCAGAAATGCTATGAGTAGAATTCTCCATTCTCATCCTGGAGATCTATGCTCATAATAATTTACGTCGAGCGTACAAATCAGTTTTAAATTATAAAAATAAACAACTTTCCTTCAAAATATCGCTGTTTAAACACGACTAACTTTTAACTTAAAGTCTTGGTTAAGAGGCGAAGGTACACAAACAGTATCGCAAACTTCTCAATGCGTTTATTATCATTAGAGCCAAAAGGTAGATAGTACCACCCAAGTAACCAACACCCGATATGTATGCTGCCGCACACGTTTAGGACATTGAAAGGATTGTTGTACTACTTCTCGGGCTCACATCGAAGAAAGAACCACCCCCGAAAGTCAAAATAAAGTCTATGTGCTGGTGTATAGTGTTCCTAAAGTGGCCGGCTCCATTGTGCCCGCCTCTCGATGGGTCTGCTGATGGAAGGGTCGAGTGGCCAGCCATTCTCTGCTAGACAAAGACTCGAGAGGCCGGCAAAGAAGAGTCAAGTGCTACGAGCTCGCATCTGTTCTGCCTCTAATATCGCGGTCCAAACTATCGAAGCATTATAAAGTGGGATTCTTTTTGAATTAGATTGATTTCATAGTTGATAAACGTTGGAAAACACTGTAGTTTTGTATCTTTTCAGAGTGTTTCCTTGCAATTTGTTACTTGGTAAATGGTCTGTGTGTCTTGTAGAAATGGCCGAAAGACAAGAAGTGTGGGCAACCAATACCAAACAAGGACAGACTTGCCTCCTGCGGCGAACGGATTTGCTCCTCCTCTTCTTGTCGAAAACGTAATCAATGGCCAGTTGTCTTGCTGTTAACGATTTATTAATGATAGTTCTTACTTTTTTATCAGTTTTTCTTCTCTAAATAGCTCCGTTGTATTGTGTATCGCTAATCAATATAGTAGGCACACTTTGATTGTCCTGTAATAACATATTCGGCATTCTTTGATAAGAATTGATGTTATTTTTTAAATAATGGCTTCATTATATTCGATATCAGAGATTAAAGCGAATGTTATATGATCGGACAAGAACAGAAAACAAACTTCCTTGTTGGGGAATTTAAATAGATTTACAATTATCTAGTACTTATCTGATTTCATGTGTTCCACAAGGAAGTATCACAAGGATCACAAGGAAGTATCACAAGGATCACAAGGAAGTATCACAAGGATCACAAGGAAGGATGTGTATAACAAGACAGTGAAAAAAGTAGATGTACTATTTCTGATATGAGGAAGAGGAAAATTATGAAAATGGGATATGGAATTGGGGATTTCAGATACGGACCAAAATTAATCAGGGATTTCAGCTTTTACTTGTTTTAGTACAATTTTACCTTAAAATGGTAATATGCGCAAATTATCAATCACAATTGCGCTCATGATGTTGTTAGTTTTAGATTGTACAACATTAGAAATTAAAAAACCACACACACAGCAAAACGTGTTCGTTTCCTACCTCTTATCCTCGTAAAACGACCTAATTGTACGCAATTGTCAGCGATAAACCATTATGTTTTTATCGAACTGCTCTGCGGATAGCCTAGCTATAGCCTCCACTTTGTGCGTGCCTTCTTTTGTCTGTTTAAATTATGCAATGGAACTCTGTGTAGACGCGCTATCGATTGAGCACACAAAGATTTGAAAAAGTCGTCACGTAATTTTATTCGCTATTAGACATTGTAAAGCCATCAGAACGCCATCAAGCCAGCTCGAATCGATCGAGAGTGTAAGTAGGAAAACAACGGATTAAAGCTGCTCAACACAAAAAAAAACTATATATTAACGAGACTCACAGTTTCATATGTTGGTAAAAATGATTCTGTATTAATATTGCATAAAGACGGTGTTCGAAATGTACAACGAGGTTTAGATGCAATGCGTTTAGAAGTATGTTCTCGTCACAATTGGTGGCATTGGTGGGATTTTCGGGAGAAATTTGCTGGACCATGTAAAATGATGTTTCAGCGTCAATATACATTAGAAACGTAGAAAGATAAATAGGCATTAGCCAATTATATATATATGTGTGGATAGAGATATTTATGTATATCCATGTATATAAATTATTTGTAAATAAATTATTTGTCGAATTAATTTTTAGCTTATAAAACGAGGTTCTTTTTGTACTCCAAAAGTTCACTTAAACTAAGCGATTAGGCCACTATCACAGGCTAAGCTGAGTCAAAATGTTTACCTCGAGCAAAGAATTCGATCACAGCACCGCTCAGCGGACGGATCGAGAAGCAATCCCGTTGAGAAAGAAAATACACCATACACTTGCACAGCTCCCACACGATGACACGCATACAAGTGCAAGTGCAACAATGCTTTCAATACTTCTTTAATAGAGAGATTTGTTTGTGCCCCGTTGTTTAACGATACATATTTATTCACTGGAGTGAAGTTGTATATACCGCACATGGCACACAGCAAGTAAACACATCCAACAATCACACGATTTTGTTAAACATACCAGTTTGCTCGACTGAATCAAGTTGTGTATTTGTTACGTGCAAATATAAATGGATCATGTTGACTGAATATATAGAACTTAGGATTCAATGAAGAAGGGGGGCGAATGTAAATGTTTAGCGTTCAAACTCAACGCTGTTAGCATTACCTACCCTTTTGCGCGCGCGGCCAAATATTGGCGGGGAATTAAATTAACTAATAGCATAATAGTAGAGTAACGATGGTTAACAACGTTGCTATAGGAAAACGGAAGCGTTTTTTATTTTTGGTTATTTTGCCCATCGACGTTCGCTTTTGTGAGTATTCAAATTGAAACAAATCAAACATGTTTTAGATCGTGGAGATTTATTAAAATATTTGAATAGCCAATCAAATAGTCATGGCGCAATCGAATCTATTAAATTGAATCTCACTAATGATTGGCTTGATCGTGAGAAACTAAATTGATGACATTTGTAATTGTGAACTTCAATTTTCGATTAGTTGCCTATTTGCTTACATATGTGTACCTATATGTGAGCAACACCGACAGATAAAGATTGTATAGCTTATACGTTTCCAGCAATCATAATTACAACAAAAACAAAGAAAACAAAGGGTTGTCGTACAATCAATCTTTTTAGTTCCATGCCAATTTCCAAATAATCACACAAAGTTTCACACAATGAAAATTACTAAAAAGTAAAAAATCTCTTTCTTTCTCAACCGCATAAATAACAAGCGAACAATCCTCCCGATTCTTCAATGTTATACGACCATATTACGTTCTCTGAACATTTATTTCCATGATATACCATCTTGCCGTGGAGCTTATTCTCTGAAGCTGTAGAGATAACGTCCCAAGATTCCCATACCATATATATACCTGTGCTGTTGAAGATAGTGGAGCTATTATTTACAATTTTCCTGGGCAGTAAATCTTCAGCAAGTCCCATAGTGCCTTTTATAGAAGACAGGATATGAGACGTGGTTATCTATAGTCTATGGGTTGCAGTTGATAACATAGCTCGCGCTGTTAAGAACACAACCGACCTAGGGGATAACTGACTGATAAGAGAGGTGAGACAGTCTACCAGTGTGATAACGCGCAATGAGAGCTAAAGCTTTACCTTAAGCATAGACTATGAGAAATTACTCTACCATCTAATGTAGTAGCCTAGACCCAAAAAATCTAAAATAATTTTTGATGTAAAATTTCCCGTTTCCAAAACTACCCCTCACAGCTCAAATTAAAGCAGTTGATTTTTTCACCGGTTGGTGCCACTTTGCAAAACACATGGTTTATCATTTGTATTATATTTTCAGTATGACAAAGATTGTTGATAAAAAAATTTACACACACCTGTGCTTCCTAAAAAAGCAAAATCATGGGGTTATAATTTTAATTTAAATCATAATTTCTCGGAACACTTCTGAAAACTTCACAAATACCACGGCACGGAGCCGTAATTTATGCCAGTTGATCTACACTCCAATTACTTCACAGTTCAAACACCGTCCAAAAACTAAAAAAACAGGCAGTCGACATTGATTTTGTGAGTTATCGCACCCCGAAAGTACAATATTTACAATCAAGACTCAAGCCATACATTACGAACGTTATATATATATATATATATATACCAAGTTATTACTGACCTAGTTGGAAACTTAAATCACGTTCAGCACCAATGCGCGATAGAAAACATTTTGGTTAATCACAACGAAAGCAAATTCAATAAAATGATAGATGGTTTCATATCATAGGCCTTTGGAACACACACAATTCGATCGGCACAAGTATGCATATTGTACACAAACAAGCACGTTAATGACTTATACTAATACACACAAAGCGAATTTCAATATTGACAATAATTCTGTTTCCTTTCCCGGCGTAGAGTGTGTTTTCCCATTCTATATGCACTGTGTACCTATATGCTCGTTTCTCGATTATTTGCACTCAAACCTAGCATGCGCCTTCCATCACAGACATCCTAGAAGAGCCACAAGAGGAATTACATTCTTTAGAATAGACGTTTTAACTTTTGAAAAAAAAAAGTCACATCTACCTTTCGAGGTATAAAGCCAACGGTGCGTTTGGCCGTATGGCAATTCGATTGTAACCGCTCAAAGATTTTGACAAATGCGGTGTGTTTTCTCTTACCAGGGGAGAGCCTCGTCGCGACTCTCACCATGGAAATAATATAATATCCATTGATGCAGCGGCTCATAAATGGAGAGTATTAGTAGAATTTGTCGGTGGTGACCTATAAGGGCTGAAAAGAGCATGCGGCAAATGCTTTTCGGAGGCCGTTTGTGTAATCCTGGCTGCTCATTCAGCCGCTGCTTTGTCCTGATTGTCCTGAAATCGGTGCGTGGGAGTGTGGAGGACGATGCCATTGTGAATTGAGGATCGAGTAGAGCGGTCGTTGGTTGATGACGCAGGTTTCTGGCCAATTTAGAGATGAAATGGCTTTAGTTTTAGATTTAAAATCGAGCTGATTGACTCTGATCTCGTTTGATGTTGTTAATTCCTAAACTCCATCTGAATTTGGTGACATTAAATTGGTTTTTAATTAATTTAGGTCCATGCATTTATACAAATAATACGCCACACAAATTTATAATTAAATGATACAGATCAGAATTATACGTTAAATTGTAATATAAAATACATGCATTTACATTTAATTATTTTGGCAGAAAACCACAAAAAAAAAACTTTTATTTTATTATCTTCATATATTGGCCTAGGATGAAATAGTGATCATATCAAAAGTCAATACCAATTTGTTCCAACGTGCATGAATGACATTAAAATTACACCAACTTAATTTTTATTTTGTCAATTGTAAATCCAGAAATCAAATTTTTTCCTTAAAAATCTTCCCGATAGTTGATATTGTTTGAAAATGCCGTAGTTTTATAACTATTATTACATGGCATACTAAATAGCCCATCGCAATCACTCAATTTGTCTCGCCTCTCCACACCCAATCCAAATCACTGCACACTTCTCACCGCCTACACATTTAACGTGCCAAGCGTGCCAACTCTAATTAGTTAGCTTATCTCTAATAGCGTTTAATATCGCGAACAATAGAAGCGTATAAGTCTCACTGAGGGGTCAACCCCACTGCAACGGTGTTTAGCGAGCCTTGTACGCGGCTTTGGGGGGCTGTTATTGCCCCGACGCTCATGTCTGGGGTGTGACAACAGCTGGTGGCCTCTACACGCCCCTAATCCAACCCGGGGTACAATGCCCCGTAGCATACTAGTCCGTAGTCGTATGTATCTCTATCAGGGGTAAATCACGGCATACGCTTCATATGAGCGCGAAGAGCGTATCTCTCACTACAATTTACGATATACGCGTATATGAAGCCTGCTTTTTGATTGATTTCTTAGTGCGTGTCTTACGTTATAACCTAAAGCTTACTTTTTAACCTCAAAGGAACATTGGCTCTTGTGAATTTTCTCTCCATAAGTCATCAACCATGCTAATATCATGTATTGTATAAGCTTAAAATCGTTTTTTTTTCTTCAAAATTCGCTTTAAATTGAAACGACGCTTTTCATGACGCTAAGACACAAAAATGTCTTGCGCCAACCTAGAATTAGATTAAACATAACAGAACGGACCGCTAAAAACTTAGAGTCACGCATTTTTAATAAGCTACCAGACAACTCAAGTCACAGAGTGGAAAAGATCAATTGTTAAAGAAATGACGAAAAAATTCCTTGTAAAACATGGATTTCATACCATAGATGAATTTAGCGTATGTAAAAGATTTCAAATGTAATTATTGTGATATGACTGTAGTAATAATATGGTATTGTAATAAGTGTGTGAGTTGTTGACTTTTTTCATGTTCATTGTTTTCCTTAAACATTACGAGTGTTCTGTAAACAGAAATGACAAATAAAAACATTGAATTTAATTTAATTGGATGTCAAAAAGTGTTCCTAATGATGGTTACCAAATGACTACTTTACAGACAAAAATTGAGGACCCAACTAGATGGAGTTACCGTCGTTTCGAGTGTTAAGAAATTTAATTTCGTTATTTTTCGCATATTATATGCATTTAAGACTGGCTTACTGTAAATGTATCGTTATTAGTAAACCTAACCTCAACAGTTATTGATAAATATGTATCGAGAAATTGAGTCATAATTATTTAATTTTAGATGTTTTTTATAAAGGACGGCCGCGAGCGCCACGTCTTGCCACGTCTTGCCGACTCGTTTGCTCAGCAAAACGATGAAAGTCACCGCTGGCTCTCTAACTATACCTACAAACTCAATTGTAGTTTGTTTAGATTATGACTGATAATCAAATCATTATTAAATTATTATTAAAAATCACTGTTAAATTATTATCAAATTTTATTACGTATTAGTGAAAGCACATCTGATTCTGAAATCGAGAAAAGTTTTTTTAGTGAGTGCTAAAGTTATTAATACGAACACGAGTCATAAGCAGAAATTACAGGGTTATTACCTTGTTTTCCAATCAAGCGAATACAGGTCAGTGAATGTACAGATCGCTGGTCTAAGTGGCAAAAACCGAGGGCAGACGCAAATACCGTTAATTACGAACGATATGAATACAAAGTGCGCACAGTTTGCTCGTTTGGCAAACGTGTTCGTGAGTTGAGGCAATTATTCGGTGTCACCCTCCTCGAATCGCCCGTTCCCCTAGATCACCCGCCAAGCTCTTCCACGCAATCCAAGCTATTGCAATCGCCCACGCTAATCACTATCCTCTCGCTAATTGTCAGCCTCCAACACTCCTTCAAAGGATTTTTTGATTAAATCGTTTAAACGCTTGTTAGAGAATTATTATTCACCGTCTCCACTCGAACGTTAAACGTGATAATTGTGTGAAACAAAATTGTCTGCTGCTCACGCGGGCTACTGTGCGCAGTATAAGGTATCACTTATAACACAGAGAGGTGTTTGAGAAAGATTCCAAGTTAGTTATATTATCTTTGAGGCTTTAGGGATACAGGGATGACCAGGCTGTAGCCTTGGTTACCACTTAACACATGCAGAACACTTTAATGGCTTGGTCGCCGCTTCGACTTGTTGAGTGACGAAAATACAGTACGTTACTTGTGGTGTGTCAGAACTCAGAAGCCAAACTCGTGTCTGGTAACTTAGGTAATTTTCCTTGTGCGTTCTTCGGAGATCGAATAGCAGTCATCATCAGCAGTATTGGACCGTTAGGTTACTTTATGGGCACGTGCTAGATGCTTTTAGAGACGACAGTGCTTTCTGAAGACGCTGACGTCTTTTTTTGGTGGACAGGATTCTATCTGGTATTTTCGTGTCATGAAATGTCTTAAATTCTATAGACATTCATAATGTTACACAGTTAGCTTAAATTGTGCTGGCGTTGCTAAAGAAATGCAACTGCGCTGAAGACATATTTGAAACGTATGTTAGACATGATATTTTCAGCTAAAAAAATTAGAGACCACTTTTAAAATATGCATAGTGCAAAATATTCACTTTAAAAATGCTGTTCCAAAGAGTTTTTTATGTTCCCAGTTATCCTCAAGTAGCCAGATTTACATTTTAGTATTGTTTTTCCCCAGTTCTCAAAGTCTTCCCTATTCTTCGAAAACTAGAGATAACCGTGAAAAATCCCACAGCTTCGCAGCGTTCAGTCCTAGTTTTCCAACGCCGCGACGTCGTGAGCGTCGCGACGCCGTCGCTTATCGACCGAGCGCGCAAGGGACGCCCAAGATTTCCGGGTTGACGAGCGAAGACGAGCCGGCATCTCTGCTTTGGTAGAACGAGGAAAACCCACGGTGCATGATGGTGTCTTGGTTAGAAATTTTTCTTGAAATGCTGCATGGCCAGATGTCAAAACAGTGCGTCGATAAACCCCAATAATCAATCAATGATATCCTTGTAATTATATCATTTTATTATGAATTATCTTCTTCGTGACAACACAGAGATGTTACTGGTGTTATTTTGTGACTTTTCTTTCGGAATTTTCCATTTCTTAGCGAAATCGATCCTTGAAACACCGAGCGAGAATCCCTTGATGTTTTCGCATAATTTACTGCAGGAAATTTCATAAATTTAGAAAGAAAATTGAAAACAGGGAGAAAGATAAAACAGCAAATAAAAAAATATGCTAATTTCATCTTCTTTGCCTTTGTTTTTCCCCTCTGTTCTCAAGAGAGTGAATTCAAATTGAAAAGAATCATTTATTTCATTTATTTTCAATGAGCAGGCTGCGTGGAGGAGACTAATTGTCTGTAGGCAAACATGAATTGTGAAAAAATTAACAAATTAACCAACCAACCATACATTTTATACCTCCAACTATGACGCTTAACTTGCAGAAAGCTAACAGAGATGGCATGTTGCATACTTGAAAAATGTAATAAAACTCAATGGAAACTATCACGATGTTGTTTTAAAGACAGCAAAAAAAAAACCTACAAATAAAACAAGCACAAGAAGCAAAAACAAATAAACCATTTGAATCCCGAATCACATCTGCTTTGTGTTATTCCCATTTAACATAACAATTGAAACTAAATCTCGTTTGCGGTCTGCAATTCAATTATTCTAACCTCCCATTCATCAGTTTGCGGTTGAGCTCCTGAATTCGCGCCTCACCTCCATCTGTACTGTAAATCCCATTTTTTTTTAGATACGGACCATCGAAATCGAAAAGATAACCAAAATCTTTTCACCAAATCTGTTAATTGCCTGGCGGATGCGGAACGGAAAATCTTGCTAATCAAATCTAAGGCGACAACGAGCGTTAATGAACTACTATCCGCAGTGTACGGCAGTAGCACTCAATCAAATGCTTCGCCTCATCTCACGATTGTAATTTGGTAAAAGATTAACCAATTTGCATCTAACTTTACTGAAACAAATTAGTGAACACTCTTTATCTTGGAAATTGTAATCAATTTCGGTTTTTTTACTTAAGTTCTGCTAGAACAGATCGAGTATTTCTCGGTTTGATTTGGCATGATATCTAATTTCTTTGATCCAAAATAGGTTTTATCTTGAATTTTGTTTATACAAAAAAAGAGTGAACTCTTTTTTTAATTGTAAATGCTTGCAAGGGCCAGAGTATTTACTTTTTATAGCAAGTTTAGTTAAGTGATTATATAGCATTGTTTAATAAAAATATAAAAAAGCATTTCGAAACAATTTGATGACTGCTTGACAGTGATATCATTTAGGAAAAGATTTAAAAAAAAGGGCTCAAGTAATGAAGTTTGCTTGATTAAAAGTACAATTTATTTCCAGTAAATTTCCATGTCCAGCCTAACTATTTGTCTGAAAATGATCAAGCATTGTCTAGGACTTCGCTGGAAGCGTCTAAGTGGAGAAGCCAGGTATATTGTTGCTTCTTCTACTGGAGATTGCAGCCAGCAAAGGCGTTGTCCTGTTTGTCGGTCCTTCTAAGGGACCACCCGGACTTACTGTGACGTGCCCATCGGACGTACTCTCCCGAAGTCCATGGAAGTTACACGGTTTCTTGGAAGAGACACATTCGCGAGGTTTTGTAGTTAAGAAACTTAAAAACTCGCAAAAATTGATGCCCAATCGGGGAATTAGCTCAATTGGTTGAAGCAACACCAATTATTGGAAGGTTAGTAAGTGTTCCTATAACAATACCCATTGCAATAATTTGAAATTTAAATCAGATTTAACTAAATTTGCTAGTTCTTGGGTAAATTGAAATGGCATATACGTATTCAGACCGTTTTCAAAGTTCACAACTTTGATTAGATATAAAAAGCTGAAACATCCCTTGAAATCGTCTCCAAGACGGTAAACCACTGTAAACCATCCCGTGGCATTAATGCATTTGAAACCAAAACAGCATATTTTCCCGAGCATCGCGGTCATGCAACGGGAGCAGACGGTCAAGTGTCCTTTCCACGCATACGTGACCGGCAACACAGTTGGCGGTTTAGTACACGCACTGCGTTGTCGCAGTCGCATGGCGTTTAAAAGAGATTCGTTTTGTGAATGGAACCATTTCTCTCATGGTTTGGGTGGAAGTTGTGAATGGACGTGGTCTTGGAGTGCGAAATAATGATTTTTTTTTGTAAGCTATTTTCGAATGTAACTTCTGTAGACTGCCTATTATCTTGTAGAATATCAGCGACAGCAAGAAGATGGAAATCAATCTAGCATTAATTATAAATTCTGAATTCCTCAAAAACGTGATTCTTTTTTACAATTGAATTCCTGTTGTTTCAATCCCCGAAAGCCATTTCAATAACTTTGTGTTGGCAGAGCAGCCCCGCGTTTTTAGTAAGAAATTAAATATAATATGACAAATCGAATTCTAAATATATAATACTGCACTGATGCTATTACTTTTGAGTGTATATATTGTGATTCCATTGGCGTCGAATGCGAAATGCGCTTGATGTAAGCAATTTAGTCAATGTTTCGGAACATCAATAGTGACAAAATCACTTATAGTGTAACGCCCCATGTAAAGTGTGTACCTTGCAATGCTAGAATGCAGGCGACAATTTGGAAACGTACACACGGAGTGATGAAGCTTGTACGTGACAGGGACACGAGATAGAACACAACGATGGCTATAGCAAATATCTGATTCCATTTCTCACTTCCAATTCCTTGCCTCCTTTGCTTCTTTTCCTTCCTTTTCTTATAATATATTTACATATTTTATAAAAATCAAATGAACAGTATCTTCATATTGGATATTTCCGTGTGAATTGTTTGAACTTAAAATTTACTGCAAATATTGAACCGTTCCGTCTGCGAATATTGAGAACTTTCTTTGAAGTAATACAGAGTTACGCGCCTTCGGCTGATGAGACGCCGATCTGAATTGTGGACTGAAACATTTTTCAATATTTAAACTGACACTTTTTTTCTCTCTCAGAATTGCTTATAAAATTAACCCCGTCTCTTCCAAAACCTCTCCCTCTCTTTCTCTCTTTCTTGTCCATAGCTATATGTCTTTATAATGTCTTTACCTTTTTAAAGTAAACACAACACAATCAGAAATATCAAGAGTTTCAAAAGGCGAAATTATACATTTTTAATAAGCTTTAATTATAAATTAACTGAGATCGATATTTGTAACTAATTCATCCTGCGTGCCCGAAGAAATTACTGCAAATCGTTAGACGATCAAACTTAAATACCAAACAGTAAAGATTCTTTAATATAAACTGATACCGCACATGTGACTTTATCTTGATAAGCAGTCGCCCATTTCCTTGTCATGTACTGAACTTAATTGCAGGTGTTTATATATACGCAGGAGTTTTAACACTCATTTGCCTCACAAGGTACTAAAATTACAGCCAACCATGACTTTATATACGATCGTAACTTCACAAACAGAGCGAAGACTTGACGTTTAAAAATACCCATAAACAGTCGTTCGTCTACGGCTAAAACGCGCCATCAAACTCCATGTAATTGAAAATAATTTCTGGAAATTGTCTAAATGTGCCCTCGATAAAGAGTATGGCAGAATAAATTGTGAGTGACATTCATTTTCCGTTTATAAACGAGCTGAAATGATGATGGGACGGCGGCGAGCATTGGCTGTGAGGATCGGGGAGGGTGGGTACTGCTATGGCAGCCCATATCGACTAGGCGTCGTGCGTCGGCGTCGGTGGCGTCGTCGTCAGGACGAGACGTCGCTCCTCTTCGGCGCCATCAAGGTAACGTGGCAACAGCGCATCACAAGCGTCCATTTCCTTCCAGAAATGTTCTATGAATTATAACAGTTTTCTTTGTTCGCTGATTTGTTTAACTTTTTTACTCGTTTAAATGTTTCATTTGAATGGCGTGATGGGTTGTTGACCGTTTCTTCAGTAAGAAGGGGTCTAATTTTCATAAAAAAATTGAGGTTTCTACAAAAATTATAGGTTTTTTCCTTTGTCTTCTTCTCATTTCCGTAGTTAACTCTTTAGGCTACGGCAAAGGCAAGTCTAGAACATGTCCCAATTATAAAATTTCATTAAAACAATAAAGTCTTTTACTAATACCTCAAATTTGTTGATGTTACTGGAAACCTCTTTACTTCCCATTCTATTGTCACAAAAAAAAAAGTAAACTCGCAAATATCAGCAACTAAACGCTAGCAAATTGTTAAACGAACTATACACGAATCATTAGTGACAAAATGCTTGTTTGACAATAATCGCACACCATATCAGGGATTCGCGGCGCTATAGATTTACACAAGCAAGCTTTGGAAAAAAAAAACGATAAAACCACAAAAAAAAAACCCAAGGGACACGTCCGTCGCGGCGGCGGGGATCTCTGTTTGTTTTTGGATTGTTTTTCACCCCGTCGACCTTGCGTGGTCCAATATCGCGCTAGCCACACAGCAGCGCGAGCGACGGACGGCCGTCACTGTAATATACGAACGTCATCAATCAATAAATCAACAGGCTCTGTCACGGCTTTGTCTTCGTTATTTTCAAACTTGCCGGCATCTTGGAGTGTTCCGAACGATTTCAAATGTTTTTTTTTTGAGAAACCACGTCACTGGGGTTTCCTGGCTTAATATTTGAGTTGATAATTACGTTTAAGTGCTGTGCATTATGTATAATTGGTGGTTAATCCTCGTGAATCTACTGCGGATTGGTTTAACAGCTTAGAAGCCCAGCTTAAGACATGAGTCTCCAGGTTTAAATACGATACCACGGTCGTATAAATTGGTAAGCCACAGAATAAAAGTGAAGCTGAAGGATATCAGAGTAATGTAATTGGTAAGAGATGTAAAGAAGGTGTTGAAAATTAATTTTTGCCATTTTGTCCGTAAGATTTGAAATAGTTTCTGCTGATCTAAGGGGTAAACGACGAAAGAGTGAAAGGGCAAAGGGCAAGCCATCCGCCCAAAATTCGACGATCAGCTCTTTCACCTTATCATAGGTATTTTTAATTTTCTCTGAAGATATCTAGAGATAAGCGATGAGATCTACGGTAAATCTGCTAATTGCGTTTATTCAGTAAGTAAATTAATTTAAATCAATCCAATTCTAGTCTCCTGATTATCTAGTTTTGAAAATACTAACATGTTATCGTCATTCCGATGGGCAGTTTAAAATCTAGAATAGGATATTTGCAAACCAGCCAATTCCAAAAGATGCAACTAACACACGGGTTAGGGACAGCTTTAATTCACAATTAGAGGTATAAATGGAATTGTTACCGAAAATATTAGTTTCACAAACTATGTCATTACTATAAACTGGCTCCATACCAAAAGACAACATTAAATCTTTGTTTAAAAGTTAAAACACAGCATATATCTGCGTCAAAATTCAAGATGGTATCCAGTGAAAGCTAATGGAACCTCCTCTAACCAACCTACCATATGATAGACTCATTCGAGCAGACCCATCTCGACGTCCTACGTTCTCAACATCCTGACATGATTGATGTGCCCCCAGCGAGCCATGACCACGTGACGCGACGTGAAACTTGACTCCTTCGTGATGGCCCTGTGGCACGCATGAAATCGATACGATAATTAAGTGCCTCCGCTAATGCACCCACATCAAGTAGAATAATAAAAGCGCTCAGTGAGCGAGCTAGCGATCGAGCGACTCATCCTCGGAGCCAGAAACAGCTTTCTCTGTAGAAGTCGCCGAAGAGGTTGTCGACGAGGTGAGATGGAAGGAGAAGAGCGCCGCGTGGTGGACGAGGGAAATTAGTGTATTTCTCGCTGTATTATCGCGAAGAATTTAATTTAGAGAGTAATTCGCTAAATCGGATTATGGAAATCATCGGGGTTCGCCGTGTGATTGGGTTAATTGGTAATGAGATAAGATTTTTGGTAATTGTCGATCCGGAGGAGTCGAATTCGATTTTGGAACTAATTACTGTACCTTTTATTAAATAAATTCCTTAATTTGAGTAACGCTGAAATTCTGAAATTATGGCAGACTTGATATGCATACTGAACGATTAAAAAAATAATACTTTACGGTAGAGATATTTTCTGATTTTAAACCAAATCAGGATGATTTCTATTCAGTTCTGTTCTCAAGAACTTCAGCGCCTCACATGCGGACATTCTTTGCAGGCGTTTAAACCTATTTTAATGACAACTGCATAACACATTGCATCTGGACACACTTGATTTTTGTTTTTGTTGTCATCCCTGCGTCACGATGAACAACAGAAAGCCATTTACCGTATTTACAATGAGTCATTGCAACCACTCAAAGAGCACTTGCCATGGACCCAGAGGCTGTAGTCTCGTGGTAGAGATCGGTACATGAGTACAACGTCTAGTGGTACGAACGAATAACAGTTTCTTATCACTCGCCGGAGATGCTACTGATAGCTACATAAGTCATCGAATTCTCATAGATGATTCGCTTTTCTTATCTCTCATGGACCAAATGACACATGTCTTAGGATGTTTCATAAAGTTAGAAATGAAGGCATAGCTGAGGCCTTCATGAGCTAAGTAAGACTGAAATAGTCATAGCTATGTGGAAATTTTAAAATAGTTGATACTGTAGAATTTGCAAAGAATTATTGTGCCTCCGTGCAAACAGCTTGATCGGTGACTCAAAAACTAAATTTAGCGTACGTAGGTGCATAATATCGTGGTACTTGAAGTTACAAGTGCTTGATAAAGTGCGTCGGAAATACTACAATGAATTGGATATGAGTCATATAGTTGCATTGAAATTCAGCAGAACCTTTTAAAATTTCGTGCAGTTATTTTTTAATTAATAATCTTTAGTTGTCTTTGTTCAAGCCGAGCTCTACTTAAAAAAAAAATATCGCCATGCCAAATTGAATAATGAAGTGGCAGTTAAAAGATTTAATATATTCAGGATTTGTAGATGACCACAATTCATGGCCAATAGTGGTAAAGAATAAGTAGGTGTAGGTAGCGTAAATAGGTTCGATTTTATGCATGTCAAATTAATTAAATACACTTCGAAACAAACATAGAGAGGACAGAAAAATGTGAGAGTGCAAATGATTTAGTGAAGGTTGCATGTAGAAATTTTCCGCAAGTAATTAGCTATTTGCTTATGCAAACCGATTGCTTCATTAAAGATACCTGTGCAGGTATTGATCGAGATATTGGAGAATATTTCCAGGCGATTAGAAATATCTTCTTATTAATTTCATATGTAGTTTCATGGTATATAATTAGGTGGATGTTTCTGAATGTCAATAATACGAATTAGTCAAAGTCACGCCTGCTGTAGCTTAATATTTCGTTGAGTTTAAACACAAGTATGGAAGCATTACTCACGTTTATAGAAACGATTTTGTCAGTAAGTACAGCAAAATACACGGAAAAAAGTTAATAAATATATTAAGTCTTATCTTAATTTAGAATGCTCGAAATGGGTAAAGTATTTTATAATTATGAACCCTACTAGACATCTTTTAACGGGGAGGGTAGAAGTTTTGAACACAAGTATAAATATCGGATATATACTATTTAGTATTGAAAACTATGTCATATTGAACCACTGTCTGTTACCCAAGACGACACAAGTGGCTTACAGAACTTGTAAATATTTGAAAGTATACATATTGGCACTCTCGACAACACCCCCCAATGATAACCGGGCTAGGAACCACAACGGTCACGCAATCCGCACACAAAATCCCAAACAATTATACCCTCAGAGCACCCACGGCAATGACCACTGAACGAGTACCTAAAATGTATCTGGTTTTGCTAAGGACGCTGAGCTGCGGCGACGGTCAGCTCGGAATCTGTGTCGTCCTCCTCCTGGACCACCGGGATTAGGCGTTAAACAAGCTCAATTAGCAAGTCTGTGCGGATAGCCAGCGCGTGTACCTTACATAGGGCCCGCTCACTGCTTCATTCAGTCTGCGCGGTTCACGAGAATATCTAAAAAAACTATCAATGAAGTGTTTAAAAAATGCATGGTGTAACCATCGTGAGGTGTCGTCTGGTGTACATATGGCACTGTATGGCTTTGGAAGATTTTGGTGTTGAATCTAAGAATTGACTGGCAATTAGATATTTTCGCTACGCATATGCTCACGCGTTTCCAACAAATATTCTTGTCTTCATGGTTTGGGAATGTGGAACATTTACAGACTGAATTCAGAAAGACACGTTTTCTTTGAAGGCCTAACTAAAGTTGTGTTGCAGAATTTCATTCCCAGCATGTCTACGAGTCATGTTCTTCGCTTCGAGTTTTTGGCTATGGTTTTTTATGATCGCGAGGAAGGGTGTCAAACATTAAATTATTTGTCATTCAAAGGAAATTTTTCAGCGTTATAACGTCGCCTGTTCTCAATGCGTAATTTTTGAACAGATAAAAAAGTAAATTTAGTTTGTTTCCGTGGAAAATTGAGAATATTGATATCTCATCTATATCGTCGTAGAAATATAAGTAATGCCTAGTTCATTTCACTGTGAGTACAAAATTCCAATTATTTAACTCTTAGGCCAATTGAGTCGCGTGCCAAAATGACTTGTCTTGACTATTTGCAACAATTAATATTATTTCTGCATTTTTCTATACTCAGAATATGTAATGTTTTGTATTGATAACGTTGTAATGTTCCTTAACATGATTACCGATTCAGTAGATTGATCCTTAGACATTTCTCCTCAATAATCTACGATAAAAATAACCGGATGTTGAAATAATGTTCAACATTAATCCTATCTCATGGCCATTTCAAATTCATTGCCAAATATATCTTATCTTGTACTGTTATCTCAAAAAGTGTAAAAATCAGCCAATCAGGGCTCGTTTTCCATCAGAGAGAACATTGATCGCGGTAGAATTGAGTATTTGCAAGAGATTATGTCAACGAAAAGTAGCTAGGAAGGAAAAGAGGGATATTTATAGCATGTAGCAATGGAGGCATTGTATGTTGACAATAATTATATATTCGAACTTGTATATAATGTACAGATCATGAATCCTCCCGTTAAAATAAACAATATACAATTGTGTATGGAGTACTTTTATGTCAATGGAGAATGTGGATTGATAATTATTCACATCTCTTTAACAATAATCCACAGAATCAATGCTCGCAACTTGCAAGAGAAATACAAAAGAACGAGAAACGAATTTTACACGAAAAAAAAACGAACAGCACTTTCAAGATTTGATCAGAGTCACAATTGAAGTCATTAATTGCATTTGCTTTGTTAACCAAACAAAAATAATTTGATTGCTGATATATTCTACTCCATTGTTTGCAGCATTTTTATATCAATTACTGGGCAAGTAAAATATATAAATGAGTCTTCGATTATAGAGTATGGCAGTATTTCCTTTTAATTTGCTACATTTTTTAGTCACGAAACTACTCGTTTCGTGTAGCAAAATTAAAATCGACAACAGGTAATTACAAGAAAATGTGACAATATTAACCATTTCAACTGATTCTGAACCGAAATAATTACGTCACCCAAAAATAGTCTTGAAAAAGTGTCTCGAAAAGTCAACGCCGAGGGCGTATGACCAATCAAGATGGAGATTTTATCGTGAATCGAGCGAATCGAATGAAAGCGATTCGACCCTGACACGTGAGAAATCGTGAGATTGCTGCATCTGAGAAGCTGCCCGCGTGAGAATGCTTATAATATTTATAAAATGACATTTTTTTTTACGCGTATTAGTAAAGTGACACATGAATGAAGAGGACAACGTACAGCCTAAAGCTATATTACACATTGCGACGATATTTCCCATCGACAGCGTGGACAACTGTATTTATGAATAGGCGCGTGCACACGCATTCTTTTCACGCAGCACAATTTGTGGGCGTGTTGATTGCGTAGACGACGACGACCACGATGTTTCGACACGCCACGACATGAGTGTCGAAAGACAGAAACTTAACCGATACCTTTTGCTTATATTCTGCATCCATTTCAGTTCCCAAAATTGTGGTTCGGTCAAAAAAGTCGATCGGCTTACACACCTAACAACGTTAACAATTTGCAAAAATATTCGCACATCATTCGACGTACGGTATTACAGTGCGAAGAACATGACTTCAAAGTGAATTAGATTGCTTCTGTCGAAGTCACCAATAAGTCGTATAGACTTTTAGAAAGTTCCTTCAAAAATCACTTTTCAAAACGTTTACAGTTCCATTGCATGAGCGAGCCATACATTATACTCGAACACATCACGACACTCCAGCAGACACTTTGCATGTCTTTCTTTCATAGAAGCCATTCCTTTCGCATTCCTAGGCATTGTTCACCGCTGGCCACCTCTCGAAACAGCCTAGGACCCAGCACGATGAAGCAGCGTTTATTCCAAGTCCCAACCATCAGCCACTAGTCTTGAATGGGACACACGTCACCGTTATCGAAAACTAGCCTGCCGAGTCAACTCGAGTGGGACACCCACCGCGCTTCTCAACACCCACGACGGCGTCCCTTCATCGACGGCATCGTCGTCGTCACGAACCCCACAGCGCCGTACGGCGCCGATATAAGACACACATAACACACTTGCTACTGCACCAAACTCTTCTCAAGCCGAATTCTCTCCCCTGAACGGCTATGACCGATCTAGGCGAGAGGATACTGATGTCACAATGACGTCGCGCCCGCTGAGGAGTGGTACAGAGGGCTCTGATAGTACGAGTCGTTCGTCAACGCCGAATGGGGATGCACGGGGTTCGAATAGCTGGCGTACTGGGCCGCCATGTCGTACATTTTGATGTCCGTCTTGCTTTCGGTGGGTAAAAGTCGATGAATCGAGAACGCATGGCTGGCTGGCGAGTAACCTGGCGGCTCTTGCTTGAGGTGTGCCTGCTGCAGCATGGCTTGGTGGTGTCCCATCATTGCAGCCAGCTCCTCGTTGTGTAGTTGCTGTTGCTGCTGATGGTGCTGCGCAGCGGCTGCTGAGTGATGATGTGGTTGCTGACCAAGATGCTGACTCGATGACAGCCCGCACAGGTCAGGCTGGTGCAGCAAGCTTGACATGTGGTCAGACTCAACTTTCGGCGGATGGAGGCCCAGCATCGAGCCGAGTTGCTCGTCGCTGCCGCCGCTCTTGTCGCTCGAAGTCAGGTGCTGATGGTGATGGTTGCTTTTATGGTGGACGTCGTCGTTTTGGTGGTGATGCGACGGTGATTTCTTGTCGTCGCCCGAGCCACTGTGCGACGGCGACGCCTTGTGCGTCTGTCGCACTGTCTCTTTCTTGTCGTCCTTGAATCGCTTTTGGCGTCGCAGATAGCAGCCGTTCTCGAACATGTTCCCGGAGTCGGGATGCAGGGTCCAAAAGGATCCCTTGCCCGGCTTGTCGGGCGTTCGCGGCACCTTGACAAAACAGTCGTTGAACGACAACGAATGCCGTATCGAGTTCTGCCAGCGCTGCTGGTTCTGCCGGTAGAACGGGAACAGGTCCATGATGAATTGGTAAATCTCGGATAGCGTCAACATCTTGGTCGGCGCGTTTTGAATTGCCATCGTGATTAGAGATATGTACGAGTATGGCGGTTTTGCGTGCGTGTAACTCCGCCTGTAGGTCTTGTCGGCTCGCGCCCGTTGCAGCGCCGCCGAGTTGGGCGATCCGCCGTCGCCCGCCAGCTCGGCGCGTCCGCCGGGCATCGTAGTGCCGGGCGCCGCGCCGTACGACCCCAGGCCGCCCATGCCGCCCATGCACGAACCGACGCCGCTCATGTTCCCGAGGGGCGAGCTCATGCCGCCGTAGCCCGTCATGCCACCAGACGACATGCAGCTCCCGTTCATTGGCATACCCATTCCCGCCGAACCCAACAAGTTCGAACTGTAACTCGCCGCGGTTTGCGGAGAGCAAGAGGTCATATTGGTCATCGACACGCAACTCGTCGAGTTGACACTGTAGGTCGGCGTCATCGGACTCATCGAGTGGACGGAGCTCATGCCGCCGCCGCCTCCACCACCGCCGCCGCCGCCGGCGCCGCCAGCATCGGCGTAGAGCTTCTGTGAGGAAAGCATCGCTTTGAAAGGGCCTGACCGCGTCACGACACCATCACACGCGGCAGAGACGCGATAGTCGATGTCGCTAATCACTCATTATCTCACCGATTATCACTGTTGTCGCCGCCGTGGCAGGACAACGAACTCGATTGTTTATTAGTTTAATACAGTCAATTGCCGCCGTGAGACGCGCTTAGCAAACGTGGGTCGAAGCGTGACTGTATTCTTATTGACCGCTCTCCTCCGAATTCAAGATTATTGTACCGACTGTTTGATGATCAAATGTTTAATTGAGGCACACACACATCCTCGCGAAGACACTGCACACAAACAAACATACATAAACACCCGCTGACGCGCACGCACGAGTCGAAAACGTTTGCACAGAAATTTGTTGTATCAACACGCGGCGTCGGTGGCCGTCGCGAGCGCCGCGACGTGGAGAGTGTACACAGGGTCTCCGTGCGACGACGTCGGGCAGGCCCCGCAGTGTTGGCAACAGGTCCTGGCGCGACCGGTCCGCGGTTCACCCGCGAGGGGTACAGTCCGAAGCGGGGTAGTTATTGGTCGGCGTCGCACATCCTAGCAAGCTGGTCGCACTGTTGCTCGCCACACGGACTATTTGCTCGTCGCACTAGAGATAACTAAACACAGAGTCACTATACAGTGATTGAAAGAACAAACATAATCGACGAGGACGACGACGCGGCGATCACGTGGGGGTGGCGGTTGTGTACCGTGTCTCTCAGACAATATTCCACGACGGTTGTTTGGCCAAGAGAGGGGACAGACAAACTATTTAGCTAGCGACGATCAAACTGAAGTGCCCCGAAGTTCGGGAAAACATGGCAGAGGAAAATGGATGTTTAGCTGTCGCAGAGGGGTTGACCCTCGACTTGTTCCCCCACTACACGCACTAGGCTTGGCAACAGCCAATAAGCGGTGCCGATGGCTCAGCCTTTGCCGACCAATGCGGGAGTAGCGGGTTGCTATAACAACGGTGACGGCCTTGGGGGGTTTTGGCTCCGCCCTGGCGACGCGGGACTGCGTGCAGAGCGTCCAGACGACGAGAGAGCGTCGCGGGGCTGGCTGAGCGCTGCGAGCGGCAGAAACGAGCAACTAGAGGGGACGTTAAGGGCAACGGTGCCCTATTTCTTTCGGATCGCTAGCGAGCTCTGGGTATGGATGCCGGGCGACGGGCGACGTCGTGGAGAGACGTCGCTTCTGGAGGAAATCGCTGCGTGAGTTTTTGTCTTAGGGCGGCTAGCCGATTTCCCCTCTTATCTCATGACGAATTTCGCAGGTAACATACAAAGTTATTTTATTATTTATGGGCGATAGTGGTCCTCAAATAGCAAACCCCCCTGCATGGTGTCAATTGTCAATGACAGTATATTATATGATCGAATTCGGTTACAGTATTAGTACATGGTTGTGGCAAAGATAAATATACCTGCTTTATGTGAACGAATGGGGTTGCAAATTTTAATTTTTTAATTGTCACAAAACAGAGGCGAAAGACGCGGTTATTTCTTCACGATGTGCATGGTGCGCAGCACAGTTCAATAGCCGGATACCGATCAACCCCCCCTGCTGTCAAATGCATCGCGAAATCGAATCGTATGTCTCTGGACGAATATTTGGTCCATGCAATTGAGATAAGCTGAGCAAATCTCACTCCAAGTATTTATTTGATCAAACAAATATTTGGGCAAATTCTAAAATAACAGACCAATAATTTTTTGGCGTGGCTAACAAACGCGCAAAAACCGCGATAATTTCTGTCAGCTATGTTTAAATTCACGTTTTTCTCCCACAGATCATGCTATAATCATATTCTCTAGCTAAAGAACTGTTATAGTGGAACTATTCTTAAGTAGGTACTTGCATTTATTTTTTTACAAGGAATTATTTGTTGCATTTACGATGCTTTTACAATGTTTGGTTTCTTCGGAAAATCACGTCTTTCTTCCATCCATACCAAGAAGGCTGGAACATCAGCAAAACAGATGAAGGATTTTCCAGCCTCCTTGATTTGATTCATACTGAATAGCTGTTTTCACTTTTTCAATTTTTTGACGTGACTCACGCCTTATCTTAGTGTATATATTCATGTGCAATGCATCATACGTCTTAAATAATGTGATCTCATTTCATTATTAAATGTAAGCTGCAATCTTTTGTCCACTTTTAAGTAATTTTCTTAATAATTATTAGATATTATAATAGCACATTAAAAACAGACATCCACACGAGTTTGACAGCGGGTCAGACCAAATTAAATGCAACCTTCAATCGCAACGACTAGCACCCAAGTCCACCACCTTCATTCACCCGTGGTGGTATATATTCTATTATTAATGTACCTATATCCGTCAAACAACATGTCCGACGGCATGCAATAAATTCGACGCGATGCTTCATTCTTTTCTCTTCACCGTCGACCGAGTTTCTGCATGGATCGAAAGTAACAATGCGAATGTACAGCGTTATTGTCAGCACCAACAGCACCGACAGCACTAACAGCGACTTGTGTACACACACGCTTTGTGTTGGTTGTGTGCTCGATTCGCATCCCCAATCAATGTCGTGGATAGAGGTGGGTCATCTAGGTTCGTACCCTTGCGGTGTGCCACCCTCCCCCCCCCCCCTTCCCGGGCACAAACTTCGGGTGAGTTCACGGGGATACATTGTTAATAAGATAAGAGCTATTAACATAAATCGAAATTCTCGGCCAGGGATCGTAATAATGGGATATAGCAAATGTATCTTTTAGAATCTAGTATTTAAAAATGATATCGAATTATTTGGGGTATGTGCACGTTGGAGGTGAAGCGAAAGCTCTGGGTTTGTACTCCCCGACCCCCCCCCCCCCCCTCCTCCAAAAAGTCTTGATCTATAGTTTTTTATGGTAAAAGGCATAGTCAAAGTCCTCTGTATGCGTTTATTTCATATAAAGCAAAAATATATCAAGATGGCTTTGAAATAGTTTCCAAGTGGCTGTACAAAAGCTAGGTTTTTTCTTCGATCTCTCACGTTCAAACTTCTGTTTTGATGGAATTTCCATGAAATTTTTGCGCAAATTATCTGTTTTTTTTTTGTTTTTTTTTTGTTAGTCTATAACGTTTTTGATTTAAAGACACCACTATACTAACATGAACTTTCAAATTGACAAATAAATGACCAATCAATTAGATGAATGATAGAATTTAAAAAAGAACCTCGTGTTAATATCGTGTTACATTTTGTTAATTGGTTCAGTATCACAGATATGATAAACGCGCTCATCCTAGTCTTTATATTCAAATTATAAACTCAGAAATCCTGAGATATCTTACCAAAAAATGCATTGACATAAAGGAAAAATATTCAATCAAAACTAGGGGTGCAACTGGTGCAACGAAAAACAATTGTCTTACAATACAGTTGATGAAAAAAATTGAAACCCCTGTCATTTATGATGGAGTAAAACTCAATGAACAAATTCCTAGAAAGTTAGGAATGTCAAACGAAAACTTTAGAATGGCTAAATAACCTGTGCAGGTAATAGTTTCTTTTTATCTGAAAATGTGCGTATTAAAAAATAGCTTTTAGCTAATAAAAATACTTACATTATTATTGTTACTATGAGCAGATAGAATTGCGGCCCGCGTATAAGAATTAGCTAGTCGAATCATGCGTCAGTATCGCGAAATACCGACTACGATCAAATCAGGCGTCTTCGACCTAATTATAAGCCGAAGTATAATGATAGCCAAACAACTTTTGTCCCAGTGCCTATACATACATTGCCAGAAACCTCCCCTTCCTTCGCGAAAGGAGTCCGAAAAGATTAAAAAATCTACTTTTCAGTAATCAGACATTAAGACCGTACATAATTTAGCATTTTACGAGAAGATTTGCTCTACATTTTAGCGTGGAATTATAATTGTTTTAGAAGTTGCGTCTCAGGTTGTTTGCTCGTTGCTATCCTTTTGAATTCATGAATTATCATCCATACAGTGTTAAGCGAGTCAGTGGAGGCAAGCTTAAAATATAATAGCAGAAACAGCAACTAGCAACCGCAGCAATAGCACCTACCTACCAGCAGCAGCAGCACTCCGAGGGTTTACCAACCCGTTAGTCAGAGAAGGTCAGAGGTTACAGGGATGAGCGCGTCCAACAAAGCTTGGAGCAATGTCGCTTTACGAGATGCGTTGGATTTAGGTCCATAGTTCTGACTTATTTAAGTTGCGTGTTAAATGTACTGATATCTATAAACTTGAGCTTTCAGCCTGAAACCATTCATGAAAACAATGTGACAATATTTGTTAGCTCCCATCACACGAAGCGATCTATGTAGAACTGCGAGATCGCCTTCCTCTGTGGAAGAAGCTGCAAATACTGCCAACTTCTGAAATACCACAAAGTATCCAAGAAATCAACAGCCTACTGTATAGGTAGAATCAAAGATAATAGGGGTTATAGGGTGACAAAGCATCTATATACTCAAATCAATAACATATAAAATAACGGTCTAGTTTTTATTTACATAGGTATTTGAAAAAAAAATTACATTATACTTCAAAACTAACTACAAAAAAAACAGTATAAAAAAAGGACAACAACAACAACAACAGTAAAAAAACAGTACAACCGTTGAGTACAACCGAACATTTCTGCCCCTTTAGTTTCTTCCCGCGACTGCAGTGGCGCAATGCTCTGTACTGGCAGCGTCCTCTGGCACTATCCGTTGGAACGAACACAAATTGCCGTTTTAAAAAAGCCCACCTAAAATGTGTAACCTGGAAGTAGAAACCACGAATGAGTACCGATCAGCTGCTAGAGTTGCTAGTATACTTTTTCTCGCGACGTGTTTTCACGGTATTTATTTGTAACTTAATTAACGCCACCACATATAGAAATAGTTTTAAACACTACCACAGAATAACCAACAGAATGCTGGCTTAATCCTTGTCAACGTGATGAATACAATTTTAAAAATAATTTGAAATTGCCTAGCAAGCAGTCCAAAACTCACAGAACAACCAGTCGCTGCATACTGTTTATAGGCTTAGAAGAGATGTTCACTATATTTGCAATCTATCTTCAAATCAGGTATACTATTATTATTTCCATTCCCTTTCTTTTTACAAAATCAACACTAAAGATAGTAGAATACTACACAATATAATCGTCCTTTTAACTCTGGCCGGCTATGGATCATTTCCTAGAGGAAAAAGGATACAAAACATGAAAACCATGTAATTATTTTTTGAGATTGTTATTTTAACTATGCACAACAAAGCAATGCTGTAATGCATTGAATACAATCATTGTTATATAAATAATTGGACACAGAATTTTTTATAACAACATGAATGAAAAAAAAACAAGTTGGTATTGGTACTATTATTATTTAGTATTGCTCCAATGGTGAACATTACCTATTATTGGCATAAGCACTCAGGCATATTTTGCTTCATCTATGTACAAGAAACAACAAGTAGCGATAGTTTAATACAACGACTACTGACAAAACTCTTTTTTTTAACATTTCTCCTCGGAGTATGAACACAGACATGTACCATCAGCTCAAAGCTCAAAGTTTATCAGTAAATTAACATGCAGTAAAATTCCAGGGCAACGGCTATTTGGCTACGTAAACGTAACTCCAATCCAGAGCCTGAGATAATATCCTATTCTGCTTGACTTGACCAATGACAAAGGCCCATGGGATGGGGTACTGAAAGCAAAAAGCACATACCTACCAAACAAATGCAACCCTATGCAGTGATGTATTGGTCAATGCACGCGGGTGTACGCAGTCCACCCACTATTAATTTTATTTTTGGCCGTACCCCCACTTTGAATTTTTGAGGGAACGCAGGTGAATGCACGGGAAAGCAGTATTAAATTATGATTATTCGAATATCCTGCACTTATTTTTTTAAAAGCCGAAAATATCCCAGTTAAGGGTTTTATTTCTAATAATCCACTTACTTAAAAATAGGCCTAGCAAGATTGCCACTGTATGCGAACGTACTAAGAGTAGGTAGGCTGGAACTATGTCGGCGTCGCGACTTGCAACAAAGGGGTTAGTTAGAACCATATTACTGTTATCACGTAGGGAAGTCGGTAGCCGCTTTCGCGGCGTCGCACGGCGGTGCAAGCTCTCAGAAGCAAGCCCGCTTCAAATAATAAGAATTCGCAGGAAAGACAAAAATACAAACAGTAACCAAAATGCCACATACGAGCCACACTGGACGAGTTAGTTCAATTCAAGATACAGAAGAGGAAGCAAGTGGATTTGCATTCCCTTTCGGGCCTTGCCCCTCCTAAAAAACCAAAATTTGGTTTGGGAGAAGTTGAAGACACCACCAACGTCGAACGAAGAAGAGTTCAATGAAAAAGAGTCATTGTGGAAACTGATGTAATCTCCTCAACGCGAAAGTACGCGCGTATCTATGGATAGTTTCAACAAAAATTTAAACCAGTATTCGATTAAAATGATTAGACTTTCTTTTACCAGATTCCCGAATCCCCACCAAATTTCAAGACTGCAACAATGTGGGAAGGTGTAGACATGAGAGGGCGGCATTAATTTAATTTTCTCAAAATCATTACGTAATTAAAAATGCAGTTCTGACCATGTCATTCCAAGCCCAATTTCATCGTAAACTCGTAGATTGGCTCCAAAAGAAACCTTAGAATAAAAATCCACTTGGAGCTGCGCCCGAAGCCCCCTATTTCCACTCTTTCGGTGCATTCGCCTTGGGTCTCCTCCCCCCCCCCCCCCCCCCCCGCCGACACAAAAAAATGGGTCATTTTTGCGTACCCCCACTAAAAATTTTACGAATACATCACTGACCCTATGCCTAGTAAAGTGGACAAAGGGTGATAAATAAGTACAGAGAATGTAAATATGTGCAGGTATTAGCTGTCCATTAAAAAATGTGCTCCTGTACGATCGAAGGGTAGGAAAAAGGTATCACAATAAAACGTAAAATCACAAGAGTCGAGTGTATTGACTGGTATATTCTAAGCTGGTCTTAAACTTCTTACTGCACACCGCCTCATTAATTTAAAACTGTGGAATCTTAAATACGAGTAATCCAAGATCTGAAGCAAAAACAAACTCTTTTAAACTCGATAGCAAAGGCTTGAAAATTATTTAGAATAAAATGAATCAAGGGAATGAAAAATGACTCGATGGAATCAGAGGTAGTATGAGAAACAATTGGGATTTCTGAGTACCTTAGGGCATTCCTGATTGGCAATTACTCTCGACTGTTTGTACTGCACAGGCAGTGCACAACACTTCTGTTCACAGCTTGGCACGTTCTTCCACGACCAGCCAGTTCTTCACGTCGAACGGGTCTATCCGACGCTTCTCTTGCGGCAGCGTAACAAGATTACCTGGAAACGCCGAGTCAGCACCATTAGCCTTTGGTGTGGGTGATTTTGTATGATGTCGAATGTTGTCATAGCAATGCAAAACATTTATAAAACGGTACGAGACGGTAGCATACATACTGATGAGCAGTAATTATTAAGTGCAATTAAAATTATTCACGATTGATAATAAATTACTAATTACTCTGTGATAAGATGTGTTTGTATGTGCATCCAGTAAATAATTCCAGAAACTTTTATCCATTGCAACCAATTAATAACTGCCAAAGTACTAACCCAGCTTTTGAGATATTTCTTCTAATAAGGTTCCAGATTTTCCATACACCACTTGTCCATTCCTGAAACAAACAAAAAATCAGTTTAGTGACCAGTGAAGGTTCACCAGGGCACATCAAATCAATTATTTTGACAGATTTGGTAAGGTCTACAATATATGGAGGACCACAAATAGGCTAAACCTGGGCACTCAACAACCAGCAAAAGAACACAACCAAGCAACAAACCCTTGGATAGAATCCATCACTTTTTTAATCTGTATCAAATTGGCATGGTTGTCTATAGAATGATTGGCCACACACCAGGGGCGCCGACTCCGTGGGTGCCCGGGTGCCAGAGCACCCCTCGGATTTTTGGTAATATTTTTTACTTTTTAGATTTTTTCATGTTTACTTGGCGCGGCTATTCGCAAATTACATTAAGAAATTATAATTACAAATTAATTACAAATTACATTGAGACACTGGTTCATTTCGGACTCTATATTGACATACTAACAATTGACATGTGTTGAAGCTACTAGTAGATATTTTAGCTATCAGGCAAAAATATATACGACACAATCTTCGTTACAGTGTTGATCTGCAAGCTTGATTGAATTTGCGATTGTGCAGAACTATTCGCCGCCATTATATATCTTAAAAATCAAGTCAAAACAAATGAAACGTTACTTGCAAACATTTAAAAATTACCTACATGTGTGTTTTAGTCTCTTAAGGGTTATTTCATATTAACCTTCACCACCTATCCAGTTCACACACAAACGTTACCTGACTGAACAGCCATGACTAAACATCATCGTGCCGTCACTTCAATCAAACACTCGAAAACGTCCGCGGCCAAACTTACACATTCTGCTTGGAGACAGCGCGCAGGGCAACAAACGATTGCAATGCAGCCGAGTACATGTCTAGCGAGAGGCTGGCAGGGTGCATTGCAGTGCTCAGCTGGCTTTCCACCAGCTGCTGGATCCGTGGCAACAGCTGTCTCTCAGTCCCCGGAGCCTGCCGCGAAACAGATGTCACATGTTACACATAGTCAATGGGTTCAATCAGGCCGATTCCAATCATGATTCTAGAACAGTGACATAGTATTATAGCCAAAAACTACTCCAACTAAGCCGAATCAGCATCCCATGTAGCCAATTAAACACTTGCATTAACTTACTTATTGCTCTAGAACTATATGAAGTTAGAACTGATGGACTGCTTTCTGTGATTTGCGACAACCAATGCAAGAAATGCTGGAATCGTTCTAGAAGAGTATGACCATCTCCGTTCTATAACTCTCCCTTACCCAATCCCAACCCTTCCAAACAATTGTATGAGTTAAAACAAAAATATACATTTAAAATCATCAATTGATGGCAAGTTAGTATCTACATTTGAAACCTGCTAATATTGTTTCAATTGTGTCCATATATATAATTTTCATTGTATTTATTTTGTTCACATCGATTGATTTTACACTTTGAAACATCTCATACAATAAATAATAAAGCTAACACAATTAATTATTGTAAACCTTCTTTTCCTAAATTATAAAATTTAATTAAATAAACAAACCATATTTTGGTTTTCTGGTGATTTCACATGGGAGCTGAACCCAGCAAACAAATGATGCTTCGTTTACATTATGGTATATGTTTTACTATACTTTCGTTTACCAGATTTATCAACTATTTCTCTGCTCATTGATATAGACTTCTTTCGGGGCTCCATTCTCTTCGTAGATCAACATTTGTTTAAAGGAAAGGAAAGCACACAAGATAAATAGTCTGGCTGGTTTGTGCAACGCCCTATCAATGGCCCTCACCTGTTGCAAGACATCGCTGACTGCCAGGTATCCATCTAGAAATGGGCGAAGCAGGTTGCACAGCAGCATTTGTAGCTTTCGGTGATTACCCAGCCCCAGCCGTCCACCTTCTGCGACCTCTACGATGTCCAGAAGGTCCAGTTGAGCCAGCGACTCTTCGAATTCCTGCACAACGCAAGACACGTTACACAACTGTTACGAGTATTGCGGTTAATCTAGGCTCCATTTCCGACACACTTAAAACGAAAGTGCCGGATTGGAACCAAAAACAGAACCGGCACCAAAATAAATAGTTATCGTACTGTTTTGCGTCTGAATGGATCTTTTCGGTTACCAAATGTCAAAATTCTATTATTATTTTCTGCACCAACACTTTTCAAAAAAAAATTTAGCATTCAAAACACCTGTTAGTTGATTCTCTTCTCTATTAAACTTTGGTATCTTTCTTATCGTATCTTTGATATACAGTGAAGCAACATTTTTATCATAGAATTCACTAATGTGGTGCACATTTCCACCTGAGATATTTTTTCATTACTTTTACTTAACTTATGTCTACAATCCAAATAACACGCTGAACGTTTCTTAAGTTTGTCTCTATCCACAACCACAAGCTTGAAGTAGCAGAATATTTAAAATACCACTATATTTCAGGAAAAACCTCTTGATATTAGGACTCCACTAGGTTCCATTGGCGTTCAAACCAAAATACCTCAAGAATCGGAACAAAAACGAGAACACTTTGAAAGCAACTTCATTGGACCAGACCCAGAAGAAAGGTGCCAATCCTAGCATAACATCAATCCCTCCTGCCTGCTTTGGTAGTGAAAAAGAAATATGAAAATAGCTTAACAGTAAATACTTAACAAACAAATTAAAAACACCATTACTTCAAGAGGTAAGAGGTTTAAAGGGGCATGTACCCTTCAAAATTATTTTTTACCATAGATTTGTAACTGTAGTATGAATTGAAATTGACCGATTTAAAAGAATTTTCTGAAAAAATGGCTCTGCAATTAATTATCTAAGATTTTTGGCTTTTCGAGCGGCGCGATCAGCGAGCTGAGTACGATTCTCTTGTAGAAAACTGTCTTTCCCTGCGGCCGCTCCGTTGGCCAAAGTCGCCAAAAGTCTATCCGCTCCCTACCGATTCTCCCATCTGAACGCTGTTGCTGCCGCTCAGAGCGGTACTGCACGAAAATATGCAACATGCTAATTACATACCAGCGATAATTCGCTTACTGTGGCTAAACGAATAATTGTATCATAAAGCCAAATTATTTTAACACAGAGAAAGGATTGAGGACTATGCTCAAATTATTTGAAATTTATCTGATCAGAGGTTTGTCTAGGTGCTAGGGGTCGAAAAAGCACTACGGGTTATTTCTTATGGGAGTATTTTTTCTAAGCACCCAAGCCAAAAAACGCGGACTTTGGCAATTTCTGCACGGACAGCCGTGGACACAGGAGTTTTTTTTTATTGTCCAAATACCATTATTAAATCTTCCAAATCGATGGTAAAAAATAATTTTAAAGGGTAAATGCCCCTTTAAAAGTATCCATAAATTCAACACTTGTACCATAGTTTTTAAAGATCGTGTTAAACTAATTTGGATCCCATTTGCATTTCAAAGTTAAAGTAAGCTAAGGAAATAAAAGCAGCACAAGCAGTTCAAGACCTTCTCTTAATTTGGGACCTGGACCATGCGTAGACAAGTACAAAATGCAACAGTGGCCAATGCCGTACACTGTTGAATACCAATCAAATAACGATATTCATATTCTGCAACAAAATGTGGTATTGTATGTAACTTAATTGACCAAGCAAGATTTAGTTACAAATTAGAAAGTTAATGAATTAGTTAATGATGATTAGTTAATTAATCTTTGAGACCCAGCCTCAGGAACACTGCAATGTATATGCAAATCCTCAGATACTACTACATAAGATTATAACCAATTTACTTATAACTAAAAACTATTTGTTAAAAAATTAATTCTACTTCGTTGATCACTAAAAATATTAGTTCCATATTGGACTTGATATCCATTTCATGCATTTTAATTCCAACAGAGAATCGACGTCAGAAAATTCTCGCTCAAATTTGCTTGAAACCCATATATCTTTTGTCATACTTTACCAAAATATCCCCCCACCATCTCACCTCGATTCCCTTTGGCAATGGAAGGTTACCTAGATTAATGGTAATCACCACACCAAATTATACTGAACCCACAAAGTAAATCAACATCTTACATTAACAATTAGATAATTGAAAATGAGTAGTACCTGGTTTTCTCGTGCACTGTATAAGACAAATTCGTGCGACAAAACTGAGCGCACAAAATGGTATTGGTTGAACAGATCATCTGGAGAAGAAGACAAGACATGTAACCACTGCAAGAAAGAATTTGAAGACATGCTCTGACTAACAGAGTTGTAGAATTTTCTACCCAATCTAGGAGTTAGAATCAAGAAGCTTATTTGTAGACCACTTTAATTCATTGACAAGTGCTATCAAATATTCAAGCATTATTTATACCTCGTCCAAGTCACTGACAATGTTTAGTGATTCATATTATTTCATTATGTAGAATAATTAATTTTAGTTAAATGTTGATTATTCTACATTAACAATCAAATAAGCACCATTAAAGAACATGTAAGTAAGTGACCACATCATTACAAAACCCATACATTCAGTGCAATTAAGTTCCTTATGCTAACTCGAGCAATATTTACAAAGACATTTTCATACTATCGAAAATTAAAATTAATGGAGTCATATGGGAAAACAGCAACAGAGATCATTATACCATGTGCTTTATGAATTACATAAATAAAAATAAACAGCTCTGTACAGTTTGAATCTAGAAATGTTTTTACTAATTCCTCTAGAAACAGTATTCCAAGATGATTGTTCCCAAAATGAGCCCCATGCTAATCCCAAACTGATTTAGCCACATCAACTCCAACTAAGCCTCCTGAACGACCACAAAGTAGACAACGTCCGGGCAAAGAGGGGACAGTCGAGCGAAGGACGTTAGTCGGTTAGCGAGCATACGTTACCTCTGTCGATCTGTCGCGAGCTATCCAAATGTTGCATGATGACAGTGATGATGGCTGGGCCGATGAAATAGTGCATGCACGGGTTCACGTAGTGCTGCAGCATCATCAAAGGCGTGGCCACCTCCATCGTTTGGCTGGACAGATTGTGTCCTGAATGGCAGAGATAAGGCTTCAAAGTTACTTCCTTGCGCTAAAGTCGGGTACATTGGGTCAGATTAGTTGTGTTTAACGACTCTGTGGCATCGGAAAATGCCACATCAGTGGATGATGAAAAAGATGATAAGCCTAACCTAGCTTAGAAGGTACAAGGACCCAGTGCCAACTTGTAGCCTACCACCGGAGTAACGTCCCTTCTGAAGCATGGAACTACTGGAACAACAGGATTCCTCTACAAATCCATGCTGTCGAGAAGTTTATAAGCAAGGCTTACAAAGTTGTTAATCTACCTGCAATCCCTCTCCCAAACAACTGTTTAAATGTACTGTATTATGGTCACTTTTTCAATGCCTGGCCAAGCTCAGAGTTGCTTGACTTTGGTGATCTCACAAAAACTGGCGTTTCCAAATTCCAAAATGCCAAACCATTTGGTAGATCATTTGGTTGGTTTGCATTGTATATTGACGCAAGGTAAGAGTAGAAGTTTTGGTGGTTGGCACTAAGGCCTGGTTTTTCAGTAGTTCATTAAGTATCTAACATTCCTTTAATTTGTTATTGACCCAGCAACAGCCAATCAGAAGATGTTTTTGGTTTGTTAACGCTGTTAATTACATGAAGTGCCACTGAAAAACTGATACTAAGCATAAATGTAATGCATTATTTTTTTACTAAATTACTAATTAGCGGAAAAGAAACACGGAAAGCATGTCATTATTGCCTACCCCTGAGCCGATCCGGGTCTAGCTGCTTGCTAGAGGTGTGGACGCGCGCGAGTCGCAGTTCCCCAGACGGGCCGACGTTCACCAGCGACTTGTGCACGAGTAGCGCATCGTTCACCGCAGTCTCCACACCACCAGCTAGGCCTGGGGAATAGAAAGGGAATATTGACATTTTTGATATCAGGTAGTACTTGTTGTTTATTAATCAGGACTTTGCTAACGAACTTTGATATCATTGTACATTTTTTTTTATTAGTTGCAGAGAGGGGGGGGGGGGGTGCTACACACCCAGAGCCCCCTCACTCTTGTGAACATCTTTCAGCACTTCTGGTTCACAGAAAATTTTCCTCAATGTTGTGCTGTAAACATTTCAACCTAACAATATTAAATTAAAAACATTAGCACTAAAAAAAAACATACCTCTCCCCCCCCCCCCCCCCCCCCCCTTACCGGGATAAAAATGAAGAAAGAAAGAAATTACATCTGCACTCATCTATGACACAACTAAAATTGTGTTTGAAAAGTGAAAGTTACAACACACTTGATGAAGAAATATAATCTTAAAATCTAAATAATTGTTTGTATTTGTGTTAAAAATTCGAAAAAACACAAACTCAAATTTTGGGAAATGTTTTCCTTTTTCATATAGGAAAAAAAAGGAGCTATCCAACAAAATAACTCCCACAGTGGTACCTATTTAAACAAAATCTCTAAAAAGATTTTAGCATTGCAAACGTTGAGGGTCATTATTTCCTGTTCCATTTGGTATATAAGAGATCACTTTTGCCACATCAAATGTGTTGTATGAAAGGAGAGACGGTTAGCACTCCCCTAGACAAGGATGGAATACACACATATTGGTTAGGCACTGCTGTACTTGTACAGCACTAACCACATTTTTTTAACAATTTTCACTTCAAATAATAAATTCTTTCCTTAAATCCTTCATTCTATGCACTCAATATTTCTAGTTCATTCTAAATTAAGCAAATCCAACAGATTTAATCCTGTCCAGGATCTATTCCAATTTTCAGTATCAACTATCAATTTCATTTCTCTTTCCCTACGCAATTTACTATTTTAAGATTGTAACCAAGTGTTTGTTAAGTGTGTTTTTTTAGCTGTTTTTCGTGTAATTGGACATCAATTTCTTAAATGAATTTCTTTATCACTTTAAAAAAAATACAAAAACACTATAACCGTCTCAAAAATTGATGCAAAAATAGTCCGTTTCAAATTGTCAAAATTGTTTGAAATTGTCCCCGTGTGAGGATCAATTTTTAAAAATGTATGTTTGTCACATTTTTAAAATACAGTCCCATATCTCACGACTTCAATGACATAACAATTTCAAAACAAATGGACATGGCATTCTGTCACTCCACCTTGAGTAATGCTAGCTCGGTCACCTTCCACGTGACTTGTAAAAACCACCTTATTTGCATTATGTCAATAAAATATAGATGTCACACATCCTGTCCATTTTTGTCGCAAATACAATGGATATTGATATTTGTAAAACATAGCTTTTCAAAAGCAGACACATGCCCACAACTATGCACAGTTTGTGTATCTGTGCGTTATTTATTAGCACGTTATTTATTCCCAGTGGTGTTGACGTCCGTAGAGAACCTTGTTCGCATACCTTTGACGGCAAAGTATCGACTAGCTTGTTATGTTGTAGGTCATGGTAACGCCTCTACCTTTATAATGCAATGCACGGTGACGCATATCTCCATTCAGAGGCTGACGGCACTGACCAAATATTAGCAATTCTCGTGACGATTTTTCACCAACACATTGCAATGTTTTTTTTAACTTTCCGGTCTCAACCGCATGTTTGTGGGCATGCAAGATTTCCACACATTCACCAGTGACAATATTGAATGCCAAATGTCCACTTTGGAATTGGTGAAAAAAATATTTTGAAGCAAGAGAAACAATTTCTCCTTTACTGCTATATTGAAAGTGACATCAGGTGCAAAAGGCTGTCTACATATTGTTACTTTTAAAACATTCCAACAAAATACACGATCATGTGAAACTTTTACCTGCACATTACTAAATACTCAAAATTCACAAACCAGGAGTTTAAAACGTTGCATACTTGTCTTGTGATATCTTGTCAGGGCAACCATTAGTTTCAACTGGGCCGTGTCATTGATAAAGTGTGGCTACTTAAACAATCTATACACAATCGACCCCCAAGTGTACCTAGCAACTTAAGAAAAAAATCTGATTAAAAAATTGATTAACAGTGTGGGAAGTAGCCAAAACAGGAGGTATTAAATGTACACGAAGGTTGTCTATTTGAGACACCGCAGTGTTGTCAGTGAGAAATGGAATACCACAATCGTTGCAAACGGGATATCACGCAACACCATTTCTTAAACTTTTTACTAGTTGACTGCTTTCCTTTATTAACAGCTTCCTAAATAACACAACAACACAGAACCAGTATTTTTTATATCCTTTTATGGGCAATGCCCATCCACTTTTTGCAGGGAAAACCACGAAAAAAACGTTAAAACACATCAAGTGCTATCTCCGTGCTCCATCGACTCACCGGGTAGATTAACAAGCGCTCCAAGTGTCTCGATGACTGACTTAAGCCAGGAGATCTCCTTGACGAGTCGTGGGACAGTGAGAGGAGGACCTCCGAGCGCAAGGCTGTCACCAAGCAACACTGCCACCAGGTTGAAAGTGGTCACTACAGCTAACTGCTGCTGCCGGTGCACCTGGATGGAAGGAAAAAAAGGATAACAATGCTGGTGCCACCAATTCAGGAGCAATTACAGCCCCACATAAAATGGACTGCTAGTTTATTGCTCTGAAATAATGACGTTCCGTTATTTGTTGTATTTCTATGTTGCAATTAAATTTTAGTAATGCACTTGTATCCACTCACAAAGTGATTTTTGTCAGAGTGCAGTGCTGGTTAAATTGTCAAACTGATTAGATATTACATAAAAGTCATTTGCAGTCAGTTTAAAGACCCTTTCTAGGCTTACTCTCCCAATCTCTAATCGCCTTCAAACACTGCAAGCAAATCCTGCTCAACTCACCACGTCGTGCGCCAGCTCTGCGACTAGTGAAGCCTCGTGCGCGGTGTGCTGTGTGCGGCCGGCGGGCTCAAGGGCGTGTACAGAACGGTCCAAACGCGCACCAAAGAACTCCTTGGCCGAGACTGGCTCACCTATATCCACGTAGATGTTGCCGTAGCGCTCATCCAGTATCTTCAGCGCTTTGATCAGGCCCTGCAGACAGCAAGAGTGGGTTAGTAGCTGCAGCTTACAAGGAACCAAGGTTACCATTACAAGGTTTGTAATGTATGAAAAATTGGCTTCTAAGCTATCAAATAAATATTATTTATTTATATTATTATAAGTAACATCAAAATAGCCCAAAGTAACCCAAATATCAAATAGCTTTAAAAGTTTAAACCCTCATTGGCTGGCAAAGCTTCCATAAAGTACAGCTTAAAGCACAATACAACAAATTCAATGAGATCACTTGTCGACAACACTATGAAATGTAAAGAGACAAGATTGAACAGACCAAGTAGACGTTTTTTAACGGTAAAATAATATGCTATAGGTGTCAATAGTCTTTCACCCACCGGTCTACGATAGAGAAAAGTACACAAGCTGGCTAGAAATCATTGAAAATACCACCGATGAGAATTTGCCATTAGAAAACTATTTATGTTGTTTAGAAACTCACGGAGGTAGACTCCTTGGGCTTGGGCACGCCGAGTAATTCATAAGCGAAGAGAGCCTCCTCGGGCGTACGGTCGTAGCTGATGGTCCATGGCACGATCGTCACATCGGGCACATAGCCAGCGAAGAACGGCGACAGCGCCATAGACAGGAACCCTGGGACGAAAAACACAAGGCAGTCAGAAGGATTTCACTACATTACCGCCAACACCAAACCTTCTCTTTGGCCTCACCTAGTCTCTACACAACCATCTCCGATTCTTTAGCAAAATACATCATATTCATCAAATTTTTCATTCAGAAATAAAGACTTTGTTATAAATATTGAGATCTGTCGTGATACAGTCCACCGTCACTCAAAGTAACATAGGTATCATAAAACGTAATAAACTACAAACCCAGGGCAATCGGGGCACAGAAACAGATAAAAAAAATGTTAATTACCTGTTAAACATTTTTATTTCATACAAATTGGAAACTGGTCTAAGCAATGGAAAGCACTATGATATTTATGTAACATTAATCAGTTACTTATCAGCCAGGAGATTGTTATGCAACAATTGATTATCAACACAAACTTCAGAAAAAAATAGCAAGGAATAAAATAGACAGCAGGTTTGTGTCTGGACTGGAATGTACCTGCTTTAAATTAAACAAGTTATTAACTAAGTGCGTTATGAAACGATGGTATTTTTTAGGTGTTAAATTGGGTAATTTTTCCTCGAGGCATTTTGTTATAAATTTCTCATTTCCAACGACACATGCAATAAAATTCAGAGCTTTGTCCTTGACATAAACTCTGCATGAAATGTGTGGTCAGAACTCATTAGATGTGCTAGTTTTTAGTATTTATTGTCGTAGCGTCAATAGATGCTTTACTACCCAAGGCTAAATTATATTCTCGCCGTGTTCCGTGTTTCTATTCCGCTTGAGATCTTACATGTGTGTACACACATAATTCAGAAATCTTGCGAACTGGTGACATCAAAATGCATTGAATTTTATCTTTAAAAACTGAACAGTAAAGCACTGATAAAAAAAATATGCCTCCTTATGAGCTAAATTACAAAAAAAATAGATGCATATAAAAATTATAATTCTATATGAAGTCCCATGAAATACCAAAAATGCAGTACAAGATAAAAGAAAATTCAATTGTTTATGTTATCTATTTCAATGGGTTCCAAACAAGCCATTTCAGCTATTGAATATAATTTCTATGCAGACCAGAATTGTGTATGACAATGACACAGAAATTGAGATTAAAAACAATTACGAGGAAAAGAGCTCTCAAAAATTGAATTCCAACCAAAATCTAGAATAAAGATAGTGTTTCAGTGTAGAAAAACATAGAAGTACATAGGTAATTTATGACCATAGTTTTAGATGGATAGACAATTGGACAATTTTAGTTTGAAAGTAAATTTGCCTGTTTACACTAGTCAAGTTGTAACTTGGATGCCTGGAGCTAGAAAGTTCTGAACATGCATACACTCAATAACCTTGGATAACTTCATAATTGTTACCTCTGGCTTCACTACATTCCAAATTTCCTATCACAAGATTGTTGTTAAATCAAAGGTACAATTGTGTAAGACTGACAAGACTGAAAAGTAGGTTGTCATCATAAAGCTGCATTCACAGCAAAGAAATAGACGACGAAATCAATTTAACTTATAAAACCCCAAACTATGATTTTCTACTGACTGCTTCTACTAGTTTTTACTAAACTGACTGCTTGCTGGCTCTGTTGAATTTTTTGTCATATTAACTTCGTGCTGCACAACCCAATACGACTGTTGTGAACGGTCTTTGAGATAGCACGAAATTTTGGACTTGCATGAGCTTGCAGAAAAGTTTGCACCAAAATGTGATATGATGTACCAGGATTGGAGGCAAAAAAGTACTTGCTATAACCACAGAAAGTATGTTCATACTAAAAAAAACACTCTTTAAACAAACATCATGAAAATAGTTTCATCTTTTCTCACAAATTCTTGCAAAATTACCTTGCAACAGAAGTTCGAAAAGAACGACAAGTGAAGCTGTTAATTAAAAGCACAAAACAATCAAAAGACTCACCAAACTTGGGCATTAGCGACTTTGCCGAGCGGCTGCGGGTGCCTTCTATGTAGAACTCGAGGGCTGATTCGCCGTGCGTCACTAGCTTACTGACGTACTCCTTGAATGTAGCCGCATAGAGGCGATCGGCATTGAACGATCGACGCATAAAAAACGCACATGCTTCACGCATCAGCTGGCCCACCAGCCACATGGAATGGAAATCTGATGGAAGAAAGCGTTTATTGTTTGGTTAACATGTGTACACCATAACAGCAAGGTAGAGAGATGGGATACAGGTAAAATCCACCGGACAAAAACATGATAGTTCTCACTCAAGCTGCATATTCTTCCCTCGAACACTAGTCATACCGGTCCAGTCTATTGTCCCATTTTTGCTCGCTTCTAGCAAAGCTCCCTTACACATCATGCTATCAACCTTACACGGATCTATCAAAAGATGAATACGTTTTTTTCTACAAGAGTTGTAGGTAAGGGTGTCAAAAGGCTTATTATCTACCCGTTTCAAAAAATGTAAGTACATTCGGTTATTAACTGGATCAGATCTGCTGATCAAATCAATCGAGGTAGACAACCGCTGCAGCTAAGATATGTGAAATGCAATAAAAATGACATAACAACATCATTCTTGGAAAATTATCTTGGCTAAGATTTTACCCAGTTATCTAAAAAAAATATATATATATGTATATATATATGCACTACATAAATCTGTCTCACCCTCACTCTCTTCTTTTCTCCAAAAACACCTAAATTTTGTAAAAAGAAAAGATTACACGAAGTGATCAAGCCGCGAGATTATTCTTGCGCACCTAGGTCATTACAGGCTCTTTGTAGTTGGATAAGTGGGTAAACAGATGTCATGCAATACTCAATTGAATAGTGCCTTAATATAATGCTCCAATGATAAGAGAGATTTAGTTACATAATAGTAGTAAAAATTAGAATATGAAAAATTGCGACGCCTTTAGAATCAATAGTTAATGAAAAGCAAGAGGAAATACCTTATTTTTTACTGCCTTCTTGGCAGAAATGCTAAGATGGTTAAATTAAAGAGAAGACAGATTTATGAGGGTTTCTGGCTAAATCATACAGGATAAAACGAATCAATTTCTTAAAATCTCAAGAAATTATAAGACAATTTTAGAATTAGGTGCATTAAACTAGTTATTAGGAAGGTCTGAGAAGTAATAAGACTGGTCATTATATTAAGATGTAACAATAGATAAATATCATCATTTTGAATCTTGCTACTGGCATTGACAGTAAGTGCTAGGTAGTAGAATTCAACTACAAGGACGCACAGGCTGCACAAGGTAAAACTGGACATTACGCCGCTGAATAATGATAAGCAAATATTTTCAAATTAGCAAAAAGCAACCAGAAAGCAAAGTCAATATGTACAATAAGCTTAGTTGGAACTGCAATGCAGCCAGTTAATTACCTACTAGAAGGTATTACATAACAACTACTATTGTATACAAAGCAATAATATCAGTGATCGGATCGTGATCGTTTCACATTTCAACCAAAACAAATAAATATCTCGCACGAACGCTAAGTTGCACGATCTCTTCAATTCTACAACTCTTTTTCTACCATAACGGGGACAAATTTAGGAGCAAATCAATGAACGCAAGTGAAAATTAAATTACCTAATCCGTTGTGCAAGATTAATACTTGAAGTGAATTGGGAAGAGTTTTCCAAACATTTTACACTCATTGCAAGACATGATCTAAGCTTAAGAATGGGTTTCAAGAGCTTTCAAGAAGTTTTTTTTTAATCATTGGGTCAGTGAACAAGGATATAGAACATATATGTAGATGTAAGCACAGCTAAGATCTAGGCTAACATCAAAAAGTAATGCTTACCCATCCCAGCAGCAATGGCTGGTATCTGGATGTCATAATGGTAACAAATATATGACATAAGCATGAAGTCTATGTAGCTTCGATGGCTCGGGGCAAAGATCACTGGGTTGCTGCCCATCAGTGATTTTATCTAAACAAACAAAAACAAAACTTATTTTGGTATTCCACAAGGATAAGATCACAACAAAGCAGAGGATTTTGGAACTGAAACTTAAAATTGGAAAGCTGAAAATTCAGTAGGACTCAATTCCTTATCTTATCCAAGGTGATAGATTTTATGTGCCACAATTTCCTGGTTTCTTAACATGTTCAAGACTTGAAAGATGCCACCCTATGAGCCAAGTACAGAAAGCATAACTTTGATAAAAATTAAATGATATCAGTCTCCTTTTCTTATTATAATGCGAGTTCAGAGAGCCACTATGAACAGTTGTATCTCCTTGGCCATTTAAATTTAGAAGAGATTATTTTCTCTCTTGCTTAAGACTCGTCCCAAACCAGAATGTTACAGACGTACCTTGCTGATTTGTTTTTCGTTGACAAAGATACCCGCACAACTTCGCTTCACCATCGTTACAAAAAAGAGGCCAAGCCACCTAATCACGGCAATCTCCCTCTTCTGGCCAACTTCATCCAAGATTGCAGACACATTCTTATACAATAACTCTTTCGGTATATTTTGTTCCTTGCTCAACTGCAAGAAAAAATAACAATATAGAAGCCGATGGATTAATATAAAAAAAATTTACCTAACATCCTAATTAAAACAAGGTTAGTATTTAAAAGGATTTTTTGTTAAACATGAAAAAGAAGAATATTCTAAACAAGAATATTTTGCAACAATGTACAGTTATGAATCTTATCTTTAAGATTGTCCAGCTGCAAAGAGCAATACCACATTACATAATAACATAACAATGAAATTGGCACATGCATGATAAACCGTAGACTTTAATTAGCAATAACTGTTACTGTACTGTTTTCCAAATAAATAAAGAAAATCGGATAGATTACATATTTCAGTAAATTTGAATCATAGTAGGAAGTAATTCAAAGAGGCAAGATGGTAGGACTCTTAGTTTGACAGCACATAATGGTTTTGCTACCAAATTAGCTTATCATTCCAAATTGTGAGCTACTCAATTACTGTAAAGTTAAATTGAAACCGCCATTAAATGACAAGAAGTTTTTGTTCGGTAATACATACTTCTTCTATGACTAGTTGTATCCGAGGACTATCCAACACGAAATGTTTCATCTGTGCCGGGTTGGTTTTGCACACTTGATCGTACGCAGCTAACGGATGCCATGCTCTGGTCATCCATTGCAAGTCGCTGGTTCCTCGTCGCGCAGCCAAAATATCCTCGAATGAGCCAAAGTTCCGTGAGCTCATGACTGCCATTGCAAATTTTTTACAGCCAAAATTTCACAACCAAACAGTTCCAACTCCCCTAGAAACCAAAAGAACTTGCATAAGACCATGGTTGAAATTGCCAAAATAAAAGCTGGACCTTGTTGTGGAGCTGTCCTGAAGCCTGATATTGTCATGGAATTAAAAAATGTAGATCAAATAACCCCTGCAGGTATTTGGATTGCAATCACAGGTAGATGATAGGTTAAGTCCTTAGCTTATTGATTTCGATAGCTAAATACATACCTGAGACTCGTGTCTCAGCAGACACCGGGCAAAAAAAAGTGGCGAGAATGTGCTAGTAAAACTACCGACCAGGCGTAGGATGACTTGTTTGATCTATCCTCCAGCGGCCACCCATTATGTAATAATTACAGAAGCCATCCTCTGCGTGCCAGACCGCGATATCAAATAAACGTCCACCAAGCTTGCGTTTCGCTTTCATCACTCACGCAACATTCTACACCAACCTACCGAGCCGAGCCCAGACACACAGTCACTCCGTACCCGTACGCGCCCCGCCCCACCCCTAAGGAGGAGGATCCATTAAATGTCGCCTATATTTTCAGCACGATGAACGACACAATCTAAGAGCGGGAGACTTGGTCACGGAATCAAGTAAAGTCTTATTTTGTCAGTTTTGTTAGTGATCCATATTTTTGGTAGAAGTATAATATGGACGAAATCAACATAAGTAGTGATTCTGATGACGACGATTTTGATTCATTATTTACAGTATCCAAAACAAATATTACAGGTAGTTTTAAAGTTACAAATTTTTAGGTTATAATATAAATTAGGATTTTAGAGCTGACAAAACTAGATTTCTATTCGGTTATGGAACTTGTGAAATTATTAAAGAACCCTATTACAGTATGTTTAGTTTCAAGACATCGAGCCATTCTCGCTGTGATTTGCACAAAAGGCAGGAAAGGTATTGTTTGGCTGAACCGTGGCCAAAGGACAAAACCCTAACCCATAACAAAACTGAAAGGAAACAGAATTTCTTACCTAATTTCGTTCCAATATTATTCAGTAAATAATAATGGAGTTACCTAGTTACCTACTATGGGTACCTAGTACATACATACCTAGGGTATGTATTTAGGCACCAGGGTACCTAGTTCTACCTACAGGCAGACTGCTCGTCCTGCACACCTACATTTTTTTCCTTGGTTTTTTTAAATGTAATATTTGTCTTTTTCCTATGGTATTTTTAGAAGTAATTATTATATTAAGGTATTTTTAGGAGTAATTATCTTATTTCCATCTTGAACCTAAATGTTACTCCTTATTTAAATGGCCCAAAGTAATTAATTAAAAAACAAAACTGAAAATGTCCTCTGGAAGTGTCAATCAGAAATGTTGAGAGAGATAATACGAAAAGAGAAAATCTACATTAGAGCAAATCCGTTTGCATGGCTTTATTCTCATGTTTTGCTGAGTCACTAATAAAATACTTGAAAAATTAATCTGCCGGAAATTTGTGGGAAACTCGGAAAAACAAACGTTTTGTTGTCACCTTCGGTTTCCCAAGTAGTAGTAGAGTTGAGTAATTTTCAATTGTTTATTACATCTACAATACTAATCTTGAAATAATAACAAGTTTGCAGACATCTTACCTATCTAATTCCAAGTAAAATTATTATTTTTAATGGTGTTAAAATGTGCTAAAAACTCCGTTTGTGTTTCAACCCCGAAACCTAACCAGTAAATGCATTTTGACGAATGCATTATACTCTATAGCATGACTCACTCGGATCAGAGTAATAGTTTCAATGAAACCTATGTCCACTAAGTCCAAACAGCAGAGTGGGGAGACCAATAAATTGGCTTAAAAGTTTATTTTTCTGCATATATCGAACATGCCCACATTTAGGTCAAACAGTGTTCAGACCTCAATCATATAGACATCATTTTTATTTGAAAAACTATTCCTTTATGGTGAAATATTTATTGTTCTGCTCATCCTCCATACACAGTGATAGGGAGATTTGTCAAGAAAGCAAGATAAAAACCTAATCAAGGTCTTATCTGAGACATATTCCTACCCTTTTATGTGTCAATCAAATTGCCAAATGCTTCCTCCAAAATCTTGTTTGATTTTAGTGACTTTTCAAATGAATTACTAGTTTATACTTTTCCTGTGGATGCCATTCAATAGAAAGATCAAGTGTTACTGCTAATTGTAATTGCCAGCTCAAGATAATTTTTGCCAGCTTACATCCAATGCATGCTTTGGCTTTTGAGACATCTTTTGAGTCACCAATACTCAGACAGTTTTTCTGCCGAGTATTTAGCCCTTGAACTGAACTCGGGAACTAAAAAAGTACTGACGCTAGAGCCTCCCTAAAAATATTATCTTCTCAAGATAAGACTAGAATAAGAATAAACCTACATCTAAAATATTGGTTAGGTCTTTGACTTTTGTTTCTATTTAAGGAGCTAAGATTTGCTGAGCTTAATTCTTATCGTGTTTGTACCTTTTTTTCTTTATAGAGCAACTAGCACGGAAAGAGAAACATGATTGTCTAATTGGAGAAACATCAGACAAACTTGCATGTCCTGAAATTGACCTTTTAAAGAGAAGCCCTACAAAAAAAAGCAGAGTAGTCAAACCTAGTCTTGTACCAGAGATCTCGCCAATTGTGTGAGTACATGTTGTGCAATGTCAAGGTGCACGGCAGTGATGTTGTACATAATTGTTTTAACTCTAAACTCTAACTAATTGTTTAACTTTTAATTGTTTTTTGTACATAACTGTTTTAACTCAGTGATTATTTTGAGTTTATCCTAAAAAAGTGATTAATTATGTAATTATGTGATTAATTAATTAACAAATGATGGGGCCCAATTGAGACCTCTTACATTTCGTAACTTATCAAAATCTGGGTCCCCTTGGTGCTACCGGTCGTGGGCAGACCGGTCGTCACGAAAAAGTTTTAGATTACGGCTATAGTAACGTAACCAGCTTCTAGCCTAACTTTCTTATCACATGTCACAATTAAAAATATTCATTTAAAAATATTAAATATTTACGATGCTTCTCTAAATAAATTGCACTTTTTCAGAATTCTCGATGATGAGATTGAACAGCCAACTCGTGGTTGCGGCAGAGGAAGGGGGAGGGGGCGATGGCCAGTCAGGGCTACCAGGCGCAGGAATCAGGGTGTCTCTGCGTCCGTTGACCTCGAAATTCCATCTCCGGTAGAGTAAAAGTTATTGTTATAATTTTACGAGTTATCTTGATAAAGTCAACTTTCATTCACTGATACGTTCAATGACTTTGAGAATTAGAGAGCAAAATATCACTTGAAAACACTTACACCAGACGGTTTCTTTTTACCTGGTGATCATATTTAGTGTTTTCTTTGTTCATCCAGTGAATGGAGAGTACCTCATTTTGCTTTGATGTTGTGTTGTTGATCTGTTGAATTGCAATCAAGCCTACATTTTATTTTTCTAGGAGTTTGTTACAAGTATCTCAAGGGGACTGAACTGGAGTTTAGATGATTCGATTAAAGACGTCTCAATTGACCTTGAAGAAGATAACTACGAGATTTCTGTGAAAGTTTGTTGGAAATCAAAAACCGTTACACCATTCATGATAAGAAAGGTAAAAGAAAATTTCTTTTTGATTCTGTGTGTTGCTTATAATTGGACCAGATTTTGTTCTACAATAGATTGAACCACAGATATAGTTTACCCAGATGTTTCACGCTTATGGAATCCCCGTCTCACAAAAGAATTTGCTGCCAGACGTGTAGACCTATTTCCCTAGAATGCGTTGCCATCGCAACGAGCGACTCCAGATGATCAAGAGAGAGCATGATGAGAACGGCAGACGATAGCTCGACTACGACAACGGAGGAAAGAATATCTGTGTAAATTATATCTGTGATTGAATTGAAGGATATTTTTTGTTCACAATTTCCTACTTCATCTATTACCTATGGTCATGGATCATACTGTGCTTTTTAGATTTGACCTCTCAATTGCACACATTTTTAGTAACCTACAATCTAATTGCAAGATTTTATTAGTAGCGCAATGCGTACTAGGTGATCTGTATGAGGCCAAAAATGTGTCTTAAGATTCATTAAAATGAGTGCAATTCACAAAAAAACAGTCTGAAATTAAACTTATTTCATTGTAAGGTACTGTCTAGCACGAGTTACACGTCTTGTAGCAATGCCAAAATAAACAAATTTAACCAGAGTACTTGATGACTTGGAATTATTTTAGTACCAGAAGTTGTCGTCAATCTTCGAGTTCTACGCCAAACAGGAGGGTGTGACGCTCAACCAGCTGCAGCTGACATTGGGAGATCGAATTGTTTCTCCTGACGACTCTCCTGACTCGTTGTCTCTCACAGTCATCAATATTCTTGAAGGGGGTATCTTAACCTCTGCTGCTAGCACCATGGCCACCACTGCTACCACTCGTGCCCCTTCTCCCGTCGACGAGGGCTCGATTCAGTTAAAGGTACAAGGAGATTGTTATATTGCATTAAACATACCTGCTTGATCAATTCAGTTGGTTTAGACTCGAGAGCCCTGAACATGAGAGGATAAATGAATTTAATGAAACGACAAAAAATTATGAATTTCCAACAGAAATCAAATTATGTATACGAACACAAAGAGTACCATGCTAGTATTCTTATTCCTTTAACATCTAACCACAATTGACAAAGCAGATCCACATGCGTATCGTACGAAAACTGCACATAACTGTCAGGTTAGCCAAACATGGATATTTAGTGTGTAAACACAGTGGACACTCATGCTATACTTTTCTATTAGCCATTCAGCAAATCTAGAATAGGCTAAAAACAGGTTTCTCTTTGAACAAGGCTGCAGCCAAAACATTAAAGCTCCACATCTCTTGCAACCGGCTTTTTGCTTCGTTATGTTATGTTATTTACGTTATGTTTCCTCCTTTTATTTTCTCCAGTTCAAATGCATCACCATTAAAAATAAATCCCCCAGAATTCTTCTCTTCACTCACTATGTGTGTATACTTTACACAGACATAACCGGGTATTTCTGTCTTTTCCTCTTGTAGGTGCGTGCCAAAGATAGCAAACAGCCCGTTCTGATCCGCATCAAGAAAACTCAGAAAATGTTGGTGTTAATGACAAAATATTCAGAACAATGTGAAATCCCCATTGAAAAGTTAAAGTTCTCATTCGATGGAGAGCTCATAAATCCCACCGAAACTCCTGAAGACTTGGATTTGGAAGGAGGAGAAATTATTGACTTGTTCATAAAAACCTGAGAGCGGTTTTCATTTATAATGATGATTATTGTGGTTTCACTGCGTCTTCTTTTTATGAAGAGTTTGCAGTCCTAAAAAGGATGTCGCAAGTACTTTACCGTGGAAAACAAAGTTCATTGAAGTGGGCAACCAAATCCCTTTTAGGTCTGCAAACCCTTCATTAAAGATCAGACACCAGAAACAACAAGAATCATCAAAAACCGCAGAAAAACCATTTATAATTAATTTTATATTATAAAAATAGCGAGAAATGGATTATATAGTAGATTATTATAGATTAAATTGATTATTATGTGTTTTTACTTGCAAGACACTATTAATTAGACGAAAAATAAAAATTAATTAAGGAGAATGTGCAGTATTACTAAATTTTTCTTAGTTCTGTAACTTGGTGTGACTTAGTGTGTAGTTCTTTCGTATATTTTAACCCTCAACCATTCAACATTATTTCATAAGTAAGCAATTATACCATTGTCACCATTGAAATGACTAGTTCACATGTGATGGCTTACTTAAAAACTGACATCACTTTGTTCTGCACATTCCAACTTACTATTGACCAAAAGTAAAAATGACCTATTATTACTAATATTGATAGCACAACATGGTATGCAAATGTAGGGACAGGAACTATGAGTGTACATTATTGTTGGGGGGCCAACGGTCATGTGTGGTTGACACTAGGCATTCCCCAAGATAGTGGAGGGGGTTTTGGAAGAGGATGCATCTCGGGTTGCTGTCAAATGTGCTGCCATCGCAGATTTCCGACCACAAGTAGGGCAGTATGATGAGGTAGTGAACAACTCTTTCTGGTTTCATGTGTGACAGTCGAGTCGAAAGAGGTAGGCATGGGATCTGATCTGTCGAGAAACGGTGCATGGAGGTTTTTCGGCATAAAATGTCGGCGGTGATCCCACCACCCTGCTTTCCAGCTATGAAGAGTTCACTAAAATACAAAAATCTATCTTGTAGACAAAAATAACTACCACAAATAATTTAAATATCGAGAAAAAGATTCGCATTTCACTCTCCCACCTAAAATCTTCGAGGGAGGAAGGAGTGACAAAGGATATTCGAAGGGCAATACAGAAAAACACATAATTATCGGAGATTCTGTTTATAAGGGCAAGAACATAATTTAAGAATGACAAACTTACAGAAGATTCAACTGACCAACACATTAAAACCACTGGTGTCACAATCTAAGTCGCATCAGTTCTCGAATCACTTTAATCAGCAAAACCCTACAGCTCTAGCTTATCGGCGATTGTCTGGGCAGTCGCGAGATATGTGGCCAGACTGGCCGCACTTGTAGCAATTGCCACCTCCGCCGCCCCCTCCACCTCCTCGACGTGGCTCCGTGCATTCACGAGACATATGCCCCGGTTGCTGGCAGTTGTAGCAGTTATTTCCGCCACCTCCGTAGCCACCCCCTCCTCCGCCGCTGCTGTAGCTACTACTTCCGTAGCCGCCGCCGCTGCCGCCAGAGCGAGGCTCCGTGCAGTCACGGGACATGTGCCCTGGCTGGTTGCAGTTATAGCAACTGCTGCTGCCACCACCACCGCCTCCGCCCCCTCCTCGGCGTGGCTCAGGGCAGTCACGGGACATATGTCCAGACTGGCTGCAATTGTAGCAGTTTCCGCCGCCACCTCCACCGCCCCCACGTCCACCACCACCGCCGCCGCCACTCGCTGAAAATAATACAGTTTGGTAATTCACTTAAATTTGGTTGAAAATGAATGGTTGGTCTATTCAAAACAATTACATAAACCATAAAGGTTCCTCACAATGGGCATGGGATGATATAAGTTTGAAGACTCTATTGAAGACTCTATTTAAGACTCTATTTAACCCTCTCTCTACCCCCCTCCCAGACTCGGAACATAGCCCATTAAAAAGCCATGGTTTCATTTACTAACGATATCATAGTAATTTATTAATTATTACCATATATTTCTATTCATATTTAACAGATCCCTACTATTTGATTAGAATAGCCTGAAAGGGTAATAACACACAGCATTGCACTAAAATGAGTACAATGTCTGCATGCATCACAAGAACACCCTCTACAACACGACAAAAAGTCGTGGATGGGTGGTTACACATTTTTACATTAAAGATCATCGGAAAATAAACACCAAATTAATGAAAGGCCGTCTAACACGAGCAAATATGACTCCAAAAGCCAGTCCATTAAGTACATTATATTTCAACTACGAAATTGAAGCTCGGGTGAAGCGTGCACATGACGGACGTAGCAATTAGCTTTTAAATACATTCATACGCGCATTGCAAGTTCGATCGTAAACTCAATTGCGGGGATTGACACCCCAGTCTAAAGATGTTACCCCGGCAGAATGGCGGCAACCGAACGAGAGAAGTTAAAAATAAAACTGAAAATTAACGTATTACACTTACGATCATCGGGGCATTCTCGGGCAAAATGACCAGACCTATTGCATTTGTAGCAATTTCCTCCTCCAGAACTCATCTTCTCCAAATCTCAAAACTTCTAAACTGTTATCTTCAGAAGCGTCTTTGCACCAGACAGTCGAAACAGCTTACAGTCCTCTGGGCACGCTTCAAGTGAGTGATCGAACGAGTGACGGGGATGTAAACGCACATCCGAGGACCTCCGCTCACCACCGATCTATTGCGATGACGTGGGGAGGAAAAGAGAACAAATATTCATTAGTCAGTCAATATGACTTTTTTAAGGACTCAGATACTATTAAAAAAATCAGAGAAATTTGCAAAAATAAAATAAAATTATTTTTCTTTATTTGAGTTTCAAAAAAACGATATTCAGAAAGATACAATTGATAACTAGTTAGAAAAACAAAGAGAGCAATATATTACTTCTTTTGAAGTTCAGCTACGCAAATACGTCATCAAAACTTTTTCCATTGCTTAGATAGGCTGAAGGACGATTTGCAAAATCACGTAGCCAAAATTCAGAGCGGACTTGTTTGTTTGGAGAATTGTCAAGTGGGTGTTATTGTAAAGTTAGTGCCGACCAAAGTGCCGACATATAATTCCGAGGGTCATAATTTCACACTATGCTAGGTTAGTTCAGATAAATTTTAATCTTTAAGTTATATCAAATACATGTCGAGTAACATTTTAAAACGCCAGTTCCGATCAATTGTTAGAGTCCGGTTTTAATAGAAGAACCATATCAAAGTCCTCGTAGGGAAATAAATGTATTTGGCGACAGTAGTTCTTATGGCAAAAATGCCCCAAGAGCTTTTAAGCGGGTTTTTCTTAACATGGTCCATTTCTTGAACATGCAGCTATGGTACAATAGTGCTTGTTACATTTTTTGTCTTATGATGCGAAATTACCTATCTGTATGTCGATTTTATTGTTGAATTTGTTGATCAGCATGACCTATGGATGCTGCTTTTATTAGTAATATAGGACTTGCTTTGTGATAGGTACTTTACAGGTTCAGTTGGTGAATTCTTTTCTTTGAATTAGGCATGGCTTCGAAGAAGATACCAAAAAAAAAAGAGGTAGTCCCAATCCCCGAAGAAGATGATGATCATGATGAACATGATTGTATATGCCTTCGTCCGACCCGGTCCGTTTTCTGCCAGAATTGTGGGGCGATTTTCAAGGGCCGATGCCGAAAACAATGTTTGAAGCATCCAAGGGTATGTGTGGGATATATTATTGCTAATAATTTTGTTGGATGATTCATCAAGTAATTCATATTGATAGGATTTATCTTTATATTAACAATGCATTATGAAACAAGGACACTAATCATTTAAAAATCCCACTGGAAATAATGTCTTTTGGCAACTTTCACCCAAGAAATATGTTACAACTTTGTGCCACATTTTATAGATATTTTTCAAATAAGTTTTCAATTTGTCGGTGTTAACACTTAGTTTGGATGAGCATAGTGAGTGAAGCAAATACTCAATTTTACTTCTGGAGAAAAAATACAGAACGTAATTTTAGGTGTCTTTGTAACCTTCAAAGTCTCTGAACTTGGTTTGCTGTATTTAAAAAAAATTTGCTTGTTGGTTTTAAATCAAGATTCGCAAAAAGGTTCTCATGTTTTTACGGAAGTTATTAATAAAAAAATCATGTAGCAGCCTATTTCTATTAAATCTAGAGGACAACTTTCAAATCTTTAAATGTTAATCTTTGCATTTTGATGGTTAAAATTTTCATTGAAAAATGCAGACTCTTAGTAAGGTTGAAATTTGCAGATATAGTTTCCATTGCAAATTATTTAAGTACCAGTTTGAAAAAGCCTTTGTAGAACTGATAGTAGGTACCAAAATAAGCATGAGACCCCAGAGAGAGATGTTGGTACACCAAATTTACTCCCCTTGCTTATCAACCTCTCAACAGCATGGATTTGTGGAGGAATCCTAATGTTCAAGCTGTATCAACCCAATGAATGCTGGTGGTCCCTTAGCGTCGAGATTCTTCTTCTAGGCTGCCCTTACACTTGTCATCATCCACCTATTCACCAACCATGAGACACCACAAGTCAATCAATCAACAAACTAAACTAAACATCAAAAGTATCCAACAATAAAGACTAGAAAAGGATCTCACTGTTTTTACACTATTGACGAGTTCACCAAAAGACAGCAGTGGGATTGTAGGTATTACTTATTAACAACTTTTATTACACTGACATATTTTTATTTTTATTTATGTATCATGACGTTCCTTATATAATCTATGTATTATTAACAGGAAATAAAAAGAAACTATAAACTATGCTCCAAAGTGTATTTAAGTATTATTTTATTGTGCTATTGGAGCCTGTACGTAATTCTAAAACATATGTACAATGAAATAAAAAACATTTGAACTTCAAAAATTACGAAAAGGTGCAGCTGGACTGACGAAAATGCAGATTCCGAGGATATTTTTTTTAGATATTGTTTTTAGATATTGTTCTGTACTCGTCTTGAAGACTAAAAATGGTTGTTATTGCTCTTCCAATCTCTTATCGAGACCATTTAATATTAACAAGTTCCATCTAACTTATAAAAGATATTTTAATGTTTTTCTGTTTGTACATTACATATGTATGCATTCTAATCATAAATTGATAGCCTTGTTTTGCATTCTCTTGCCAATGGTCTTGCCTTATGGTTTGTTAGAGGCCCATCAATGTATAGTTGTGGGTCGCTCATCAGCAGCACCGAGCGTTTGTAAAGATAATAGTAAAAAGGAGAAGCTGAAAAAAAATAGATGGATAGTCTATGACACCTGAAGTATACAAAATAATGATAATGTTGAAATGGAGTTGTTCCCCGACCACACCACTGAAAAATCTGATTTTAATACATAAATACCTGAGAACAAACAAACTTGAAAATGTTACAGGTAGTGTGCTAAAAAGCTGGTAAATTAATTGGATGAATGGAAAGTGAGAAATAATTTACTAAGGTAGAAACTGTCGGATGTGACCAATAAAGCGAACTACCACTTTTTGGCTTCTACTTTGTTCTCGTAACTCACTAAAGAATCGGGCAGAAGCAAAGACGTAGCATTGCTCTTAATTTTTTGAAAATCAACCACTTCTATCTCGGTTCATTACAATTGCCTTCTTTAAACTTTCTCAATTGATTTTTCAGTCTTTTTAGTTAATCTGTTTCTCTCTTTTTCAACAATTTTTATGATTTTTTTTATGTCGAGTATGAACTGGTCATTATCAGCATATTAAATAACTTTTCATATAAGTTCTTCAGGCATAATCTTAAACTTTTTGCAGACTGCACTATTTTGGTCTTGAAGTCAATTCAAAAACCTGAAAACCTCTAAGTTAGCATTTGTTGGCTGATGAAGAATGGAATTTTCTTTTGAGACTTTTTTGTCTTTAGAATGTGCTACCCATTGCAAGAAAATAGGGTTGGGAATATTTGATACCATTATATATTGGAAGCCTCAACATTTATCAAGCACTGACGTAAATTCATACTTCATACCTGATCGCTGAAAACTGTAAATAACGCTCATTCCATATGGCCAGCTGTAAACGATTGGTTGGTCCCACCGTACAGTTAACATCCAGTATTGCAAAGCGATTGTTAAAAATAGATAGATGACAATCGTAAATATTGTGGCGAAATCTCGACTTAACAGCAGAACACTCATTCCTGCCTGAAAATTTAAATTAATATTAAAACTAGTACATATTTTTTTTCTTTGTTGAAGTATAGTATCAACTAGTTCTTTAATTTTCTCTCCTTGAGCCAATGGTTACTTACCTGGAAGGCATAGGTTGTGAAGAAACTTAAAACCAATGTCATCAAGGCAAATATAATGCACACATCCTGAAATCTAAAGAAATCATAGGCGTTATTCACTGCCATAATTCGTAGGCATAATTTGTAATAAAGACTACATGGGTCTGCCTATAAGTAGGTGAATTACAAGATCTTTTACAGAAAATATAGTTGTGTCCTCTAAGCTATGTGTTGATTCATATATTTTTTAGCAGGTTTGTGAGTAATGAGAGATAAATTAATAGGTAAATTGCCTTGGAACCTAATAGCTTTTGCCTAAACTATCTAGGTAAATACAATGCTGACTGCATGCCTAACTACTGATGTTTCAATCACATATAAATGATAACAAAGTTAATAATGAATATAGCTTGTACTTACAAATAAATCGCTAACAGTATAACGCTGTAGTGCTCTGTATCGATGTAAAACCAAGCGAATGAGTTAATGATCAAGTCAATGATCAAGACACTCATTTGTGTAACCATCATCAACGAATACCGCGTGGTTGAAAGAGTCATTCTGTGCACAAATATTTCTCCTCAATTTATCTACGAAAATAAGATGTGCTGCAAATTGAAATTCAATGCTTGTTGCGCTTTATAAATTGTAACCAAGCATGTGGATATGTGGATCATCTGCTGTGAATGTTTTCAATTTGATATTTTGTTTGTTGATGTGGTTGCTATGGTTACCAGCATGCTGCCAGGTGCAATTTGCCATGCATCGTTGGTCATACAAGGAGAGACTCATATCATTTGAATATGCACTCCCACAGTTATGTAGAAAATATTTTTCTGTTGTACATTTTTGTTGCATAGGTTTTTATCCCAATATGTCTAAACTAGGGCTTCAGGAACGCTATGTGCCTTGTGATGTGCCTTGAAGATGAGCGTAGTGATATTTTAGGATGATAAAATGTGAAGTCAATCTAGGTAATTTATTTAAGTATTTTATTATTATCAACACTATAACCGTCTCAAAAATTGATGCCCAAACGGGGACTCTAACCTCGATCTCCACCTATCGCCTATCCACCTATCCACCTACCGATCGAGGTTCGAGTCCCTGTTTGGGCATCAATTTTTGAGACGGTTATAGTGTTGATAATAATAAAATACCCCGCGCATTGCAAGCGTTTGCAATTTAAACAAGATTTCATCCTAATAATTTATTTTGATGTTTTCAGTTCTTAACATTTTTGATTAAATTCAAATTGTAAAAATTTTTCCTTGGAAACTATATTTGCAAATTTCAACCTAACAATGTGTGGGTTTTATACGCATTTCGGAGTTCTGAACATTTTCGTAAATTTTGAATTGCCACAGCTATTTCACAAATTTTTCTGAAACATGCAGGGGGTCTAAGGTGAGAACACAAAAACGTGCTCTGTAAATTTGGTTCAAATCAGAGCAGGTGTTTGACCGCTAGCACAGACAAACGCGTCTGTTTGTCGAGACAAAGAAAAAAAATCCTTCGGTATGTGAAATTGAAGATCTTGCTCTGCTCATCAATGAATATGTTTGTAGTTGGAAATCAACCCTGTGTGAAATTGCATTCCTTAATCTTTCAGCTACTGCATCAGCCACTGAGAGATTAGAAGTTCTTTAACTTAAATTGTTTTATAGCAGCTTATCGATTGTGATTACTGATTATCAAGCTAGAATATATGTGTACAGATTTTTTATCGTGATCAGCTTTTACATCCCAACTAGGATTTGCCTTAACATAGAAAAAAAATAATTGATCAGTAACCTACTAGGTAACTAGACCTGCTAGCCTCTTAGGCACTACATTCTAATTTATCCTCCATTTTTATTTGCTTTTGTCGAGTTGATTCATGCAAAAGTAAATCGCCCAAAAGGCCTACCAACAACAAGGAGAGTGGAAGACAAAAGCTATTCAGTCCAATTTGAGCCTGCAATTGCAGGAACCAAGACTGAAGAGTGAACTAACACCTATATGAATTGTTTCAGACTATCTACCTCATGGACAATGATTTTTGCGCCAAATGCAAAATAGCTGCTCTGGTGGAGGTCTGATTCTCGCCATGGGTTGCTCAAGCGTCAACTGGTTGTGTTAAAATTGTACATTAATTCCACTCGTGACTAGAAAATTGTGCATAAGCACATACTATTTGCGATAGTCATGACTTATGATATAGGTAGCAGAAGCTAGAATAGAATCTCAATTATGATAATGATAACAATAAACTTTTTTTTTGGTTTGCAATAAGACACACATGTTGTTCACTTAAAATTATTCCACAAATCCCGTAAAGCGCATCTGTCTGTTGATGATTTAAAACTAAAATTTTGACAGCATTTGCCATGGCAGACAGAATTGCATCATTTGAAAAATAAAGAATTTAAAAACAAATTATAACTTGATTTACTGATCGACTAATCTTGCAGACTATTGCTTGATAAAAATAAAAATAATACCTAGAAACAATACCATATCATTTTCCCATAGTTCTTGATCTAGGGTTTAGATCATTGATATTGCAGAAGAGATTGGTTAGAATTAGCTTCTTTTACGCACCAAAAAAGTGTAGGGGTTTAAGTATATTTCTGTTTTCGATCTGATGTTTTGTCATCAGTGACTTATTTATATTGTCTGTACCCTATTGTGTCTAAAGTAAATGTAGCTAATCAAGCAAGCTGGTAGCTTAGTATTTCACCATATCTGTAGAGCAGCCTGATCCATCCTGTAATTTTTTTTATATTTCATATGATCCTTGGAAGCATATGATGCTTACATTAAATTTTTTGATTTTTGTCCTGGAGATTTTCAGATCCAAACAGCCCGTTACCTCGGATGTTGAATGGCCGATCAAGTAGGAAACGAGCCTGTCTTAGGCATTTCTTAAGCAAACTGTACCCTGCTAAAAGGTAGCTGCTACGCTAGCCGCTGTGTGGTCAAGAGACCGCTTGAAAATTGTGTAGCTTGATGATTTCAATGTTTGCTTCGGTTTCTCTAGTAACTAGTTGATCGGCTTTGAATATTTTCAAATGATCTATTCCAAAAAGACTAAATTTTCCTGCATGCATTACTTTCCTGATAAGAGACCTACCCAACAGATCTTCCTTTTCATGGAGAATTCAGGTTCAAGGAAGAAATTGCAATAAATAACGGCTTTGTTTGCCAGCCATGAACCAAGTGTTCGAATTCTTTCGGCTGTTTTTCAGTGTGACACCGGGTCTCTCTACCTCCCGGTGTATGGTTGTAAGTGTGGGAATTTTTGTAACTGGCAAGGCTGGCGATTTTTTATGTAGTCTATTCTATGTTCGAATATTAAACGGTGATGAGGGCAGAGAGTAAATAGTGATGGCTTCAAAATCAATGCTGACGAGACAAAACATTACCAAATTTAAATTTAAATGGTGAAATTAAGTTTGCTGTTAAACCTTTTAAACAATGATTTAGCTAAGTTTAAACGGTGTTTGTTAAATGGATTAATTGGAACAAAGGATTAAATCGTTAATTTGGAAATAGAAATATTTTATGTTTGGTTAGGCTACTGTTGTTCATTATAACCGTGTATAACTTCTGTTGTAAAAACTGGGTGCATTTCCTGTAAACATGTAAACGTGCTTCCAAAATTGTGTTTGCTTCCTCACATGAAGACGTGTCTCCGTAACATTTAGTATTAAAACTCTAATGTCAAAAGGTATTGCATAATGTTCAAAGGTTTTTTATTTAAACAGGTAAAAAAGGCGGTATGTTGTGACATTAATGAAATAACTTTACATTTATACACTAAACAATTATAAACAACAAAAATAAACAACTTTATTTTATAGAAAATAAATATCAGATATCTCAATCGATTGAAATTAACTGGTACAGATCCCCCAAATGAAGGCATATTTTAACAAAGTCTCTCCCCTGCCACAGACACATGATCATTTCAAGTATTTTTGGGTGAATTGTAAGTAAAGGAATGAGTAGTTCATGTGAGAAATTTAAAGGAAGTCGATTAAGACCATTAGGGTATCCAGCATCCAACTAGTACATATGCGTATTAGATTCAGTTAACAGTTGAGCTTTGTCTTGGGAGGAACTACGCCAGTTCGTGAGACAGTCCAATAATTTCTTTGCTTGTTCAGTTTATGTAGACTTTAAATATAGGCAGGCATCGATGAATTTTCTAATATCGTGGAAATTGAAAGTGATGATAGAAAGAAAAGTGTGCTCCTTGATAGGAACACACTTTTCCCTTCCCCTAGCCAATTAACCTTATAAATGCAAATTTATTTGTATTAAAAAGTATCTTATATCTTTATCTAAGGTACTTTTTTTATTATATTGCCCATCCCTGGCCGTAGTGATGGTGATAGTCTGGACTACTGCCGTAGTATACGTCTGGATTATTGCTATAATGTTGGTGATGGTCTGGGACGCTGCCATAGTAATCGTCCGGATTGTTGCCATAATGATGGTGATGGTCTGGGATGCTGCCATAGTAATTGTCCGGATTGTTGCCATAATGATGGTGATGGTCTGGGACGCTGCCATAGTAATTGCCCAGATTGTTGCCATAATGATGGTCTGGAATACTCCCGTAGTACTGGTGGTTGTCCGGAGTGCCGCCATAATGATGATGATGGTCCGGGCTACTGGTGTGGTGATGGTAGTTATTGTCCAAATAGTACTCCAACCCGCTACCCAAGTTAGGTCTTGAAATGTGCTCGTTAGTCGGTCTGTTCGAAGATCCCATGAGCCATGGTCCGAGAGAAAACGGGGTCTTGGATCGTGTCTCCACGTGCACTACTCCGCGCGCCCTGGAAGATAACCACAACCACCACGAACGGTTCAGATGAGCATATCGAGTGTTATGCTGATCTTTTTTAAAGAGTGTAATGGACCTTAATTACTTCTGTTTCCGTACATGTGGTGGAGATGTGTAATAAAATGTGTCTCTCGTTGAGTCCATATGCAGTGAATAGGGCAAAATCACTCATAATGTGCCATAAAAATACATTTACAAGCTGTCTTGTGCCACTAAAATTTTCAGCATATCACAATGAATTATAATGATGGAAATTATTGGAAAGTTTGACATTAATCAATTATTGAATTTGACTTTCAGCTTGGGGCCAAATGGCTTTCCTTAAAATTTAATGTTCATCCCCACTTTTCTGGAATATTCTTAATGGAACATTTTCAAATTCATTTCAACAATTTAGAATGTGGCTATCGTAAATCTGGTCAACGGAAAAATTTGCATGTTGCAAAAATCTGAAAAAAAATATTCATTTCGACTCCAATGGTAAATGCCAAAATGGCTCAACTTGTAAGTATACTTGTCTTTTATTCCATTCCTAAACAAATGAACTCTATGTGGTCCATTATCTCTGGTCCTACCAATGTGAAACAGGCTCTCCCATGACGATGGCTGGGGAGTTGGGTGTGCATGAGCCAGAGATGGCTGAGCTGAGTGTGGGGCAGCTCCATCCCCAAAAGCCCATCGGAGACTTGATGGACTCGATGAAGTAGTTAGCTGCCCGAATGTGGCTGCACACCACATTGCCAAACACTGTGAAGGAATGTGAAAGATATCGTTACATTTGGATAGTTTTTAGCTTTTGACTTCAAATGTGGGAGACACAAAAATACAAATAAATGTGTAATAGTTGATGTAAGCCTTTTGCAGCACTAAATCTCATCTAAGTTACCTCAGATGTCTGGGCAAGAGAAGTGACATAGCACGAATTTTCTTTGGAGCTCTCTTGAATTGTAACTTTGCATGAATATGCAGATGTGTTACTTCACTACTGCTTGTAAGAAGTTAAATAACTTTATTTAAAACTTCGTATGGCAGTCGAAAATGATGGCCAACAATTTCGAACATGCTATTCGACTACTTGTATTTGGAACGAAACTAATGGCATCAAGAAAGACAACATTCTTAACTGCAAGCGCTTACGCCTGGCTTTTTTGTCGCTCGAGCAACCGGGCTGGAAGATACCGCCGTTGACGTAGAAGTCCACGTGCCCAGCAGTCTCCACCTTGCCCTTGTTGAGTACATTGGTGTGGATGATGTCGACAAAAGATGCGTCAGTTGAGTCCAGCTTGTGAAGAAGGTCATTTTTACCGAACATCGGCTTTGCAGGATCTAGGCCTGTGGAATTAGGCAGTGGTTAGAATCATTCGACGATGGGCCAAAAATTAGGTGGTTTTCTTTTGTTTGTGGTGGTTGTGCTTACAATGGAATTGACTATTTTCAAGATTTGTGAGCATTGAAACCTTAAGGTTTGTTATGTAACATGTTTTGCCAAGCTCAAAATATATATATATATATATTTTTTTTTTTACTGAAAGTAAACAGCTTGGAAATAGAAATATTTTATGGATCTCAATTGGTACATATTCACTATCTTGCATTTAATGCCTGTTTAAAATAATCTTGTAAAACATTCCATAGAACAAGATTTGGTTTTCTTATCCCAGTGGGCTAGGTGCCATTGGAACTCTGACCACTGGTTTGATAGGTGGTAATGGTAACCCCTCTCACCTGTGATCCTCGGCAAGAGGAACGGCTTGAGAATGTTAGCCGCGTACCCTGCTACTCGCGCCCCCAGACTTTGCCCAATGATGTGGATGTCTCGAGTCTTATTCTGCAGTCGAGAGATAAGATCGGCAACGCACTGTCCAACGAACTCGGTGTTCTTCGAGGCAAGCATGCTACAGAAATCGGGTCCTGTTCCGAGGGCACTCCAGTCCGCAGTGATGACGTTGTGTGGGCCCATCTCCAAGTAGGCTGCACAGAGAGTAGTCAATTAGCATAGAATTTGGGGACTACAAAATTGCAATTGGTGTTTAGATGTTGATAAATTTTTTTTTTGTGAAAACAGGGGGGGGGGGGGGGGTGGCAGAAATGTGAGAATTCAAGGCCATTGCAAAATTTTGCGGATGTGGGTTCCAGTTGCAGAATCCAAAAATCGAGCTAATGCATTTGCCCCACAGTTCACTAATGATATGTTGCAATTTCGTAAGGCAATCAATGTCACAGAGAAATATGATTCTATTAATCAGCAATAGCAAGAGTAAACTAGCAAATACATAACAGGCATTGCAATGTCCTTTAGCCAATGTTGCACACCTGGCCCTGTGACAAGGCCCTGTGAACACATGGTGTTAAAGGCTAAGCTGGGTTACGATTTTGAAAGTGTCCAAGCAAAGATTACCCTGCTTCATGTCCATTATTGAAGATGCCTTGGAGTCGAGGTTAAATCCGTGGATCAGAATCTTGGTCGGATTAGATGAGTTGAAAATTGACAGTGTCCTCGGGTCCAAAAAGTTCAGTTGGTGTCCGGTAGAATTCTCCCTGTCAGAACAAATATGTCTTTTAAATGCTTTAAGACGCACATGCCTACTTTATCTAACGTCAAAACACTAAATGACAAAAATAAAAAAATACATTTTTTTATTTATTTTTATTTTGCACACACGAAAGAAGAACCGAAAACGAAAATAAAGACGCAGATCTTCAGTTTTGACAAGTCTTTAGCAACGCAATACAGTGCAGTGCAATATGTAGTGAAATGAGAAGTTGTCCGGTGTTAACCATCGTGATTTTAGACTTTTTTATTTCCGTTTTCACTTCAATTGCACATTTCTTTGGTTCGTACTTGCAAGTGCGTGTGTTTTAGCAATTGTCACTCACTTTGTGAACAGGTTGAACTTGACATGCGTGTCGCTAGGGCAAGTTATCTGTTTCACTCCCAGACAGGGGCCTTGCTTGAATGTGATGGTGGTAGCCGTCAGCCCTCCGGCGCCTGCAGAGGAAATCAAGGTGAAGGTGATAAATTGAGCTGGTCTGGGGTAGGTGATTAATCCCATGGCATTTGAATTTAAAGTTGTAACTGACGACAACCCCCCCCCCCCCCCCCCCTCCCCCGCAAGTAAATGCGTTTAGTTTAAATAACAGCTTACTTCATAGTACTAGATTGTTCCTGTTCTAGAGTGTGTTCTAGGTTCTATATTGTTCCTGTTCTACCTGGAAATTTAATATTGTGTAAAAAGAAGCAAAATCAATTTCCTTTGGCTTTCGCTGTATGTGATGGTACTAAAGAAGTTGTTCTTGGAAATACCCAAATATGTCTAATAAAATTGCAAATTTCTAATTAAAACTACTTTTTATGGAAATATTTGTTAATTAGACACCGAAATCGAACTGGATAGGTTACTCTGCAGATAAATTCTTCGAAACAATTTCGAGGAGGTAAGTGTAAGTACTTACCAAGCACGAGCATCAGAGCCCAAAACCAGATCTTAAACGAAAACTGGAATATCTTCATCGTGGTAATTTTATGAATGGTTAGAGCCAAAACAAATAAGAAATATAAAACCAGCAATATAATTCGTCAAATGGGAAATTCAACGAAGAAGCAACCTTAAAGAAGAGAACCAGACTGACGAGCTGGTGACCCAACCACGATAAGTTTCACACTACAAGTTTGCACGGTCAGTTTCAGGGCTCATCGTAGTAAGCTAGCCAAATCATTTTTCACGACAGCAAAACTAGTTATTTTATTGGTCTTCCTTGACCAGAGGCTGACTCAGAAACGGGACTCGAAAATTGGGGGAAACTACTCTTAATTGGGCAAGAGGTGGCTAGAATGAACAGATGAACACTTAATTTGCATTCCATACGCGTTTTTTGCGTAAATTTTTTTTTGCGTTCAAATTATTCTGCTTTTTTTCGCCGATGAGTCTTGATTTTAATACTTCTAGTTATATGACGGCCATCATATAAAATTCAATTGGTGTGGACCAAAATTAACCGTTTTCATGGTTGCTAACGCAAGGGTTACCCATGAACCTCATTTCTTCAGATCACAGTTTTTAAAATGCAAGATTTTAGATCAGTATTTTTTGTGAGGATTTTGTTTGTTTAACAGGCACTTATATTGTTGAGGTAGTTGCGAGACTTCCATTCCTATTGCATGTGTAGTTTGTTAGCGATTAGGGAATTTGGTTTACCTAACGTCTCTCGGTAGTTGACCTTCGACACCAGTCATAACAAGCCAAGATACCGCGGGGAGGGGAGTGGAGCAGTTTGAAATTTCGAATAAACAACAAACATAACAACAAATTCGTTCTTCCTGGTGGCTGTTTGGCTTGTTTTTTGCTAATTTTTTATGTGTGCACGTTTAGCGAATTTTAAAGTCAGTAGATTAATTTCTAATCAAGTTGCTTCTGGCCAGTCAAGCGCAGTTTTTGTGAGGTCTGTAATTATACCGGTTGATCTAACCATGGTCTAACGATGGCTGGGCAGAAAAAAAGATGCTGGCAACGGATGTCTGATAGTGTTTGAATATAGTTCGGGTGAGTGAACTTATTTACTTTGATTTATTGTCAGATTCGCAGATCCGGAACTCGGGATTTCAGGTGAACTCATTTCAATGTGAACTTTACAGTTTTACGATACTCATACCTAACCTTTACGAGCGTTGGTTTGGTGTATCCCAAAAACTCAACTTTATCGAGATCGAACAATGGGTTTTAACAAAATTCACGCATTCGTATTCAATATTTACCGCTGAAACATATCAACTGTAATAATTTATTCATTATACTTCGTTGTCGAATGTATTGCCATGGTGCAGTTATATTTCTGGCTTTTTTCTAATGAGTAAGAGGAGGATAGGTGAAGGTAGGGTAGTGACATCACATCGTAGATGGTCAAGTCCAGATGGGCTTAAATGTTGGCACCTAATTGTGTTTTTGAGACGTACCATCCCCTACCCGTGGATTACTTCTTTAGGTAACAGTGTAGAACCAATACTAAAACCAACACTCCAAGGCTCATTCATGTCTGTGAGTACACATTATTTTCTGGAATTTTGTGGAATAGGACACTAGGTGATTATATCACTCAGATTCATTTTTAATGTGTTATCTCCCACCTAGTGTAATTTGAAATCATTCGTGCTTCTGTATCTGCAGGCCACCAACACATTTTATTTTAATACAGTAAATCTAGATAAAAACTAATAAGTAAGGTATTTGGTAATCTTAATACACGTCAAAGCATCCCTGTCATTGATTTCTTTGGTTTTAAGAAGTCGTATCATTCTGTTTGTAAAAGATGTTGTCAGACGACTTTGGTGATAATTCGGAGTAATAGAGTAAAATTACGGCGAAATGGGTTGAAAGACATAATTTGCGATAGATAAGTTTAGGAACAGTATAGAATACGAAATAATTCCCTCTTCAAAAGACTAAAATCTAAAAATAAATTATTAGTATCATGTGAACCATTGGTAACTGAATCTACATAGTATACCCACAAGTCCTCAAACTGGTACCTCAATGTAATTTCATATCAACAAATCAGTATCAAGATTGTGTCCACGCAGCTGAGACAAATACGTGCGTATGCGGTTCCAGGGAACCGGCACAGGCACAGGCACAGGAAGAGGTGCTGGCAGTGAAAATAATGCTGGTACCACTTGTACTGGAAATGATGCTGGCACTTGTACTGGAAATGATGCTGGCACTTGTACTGGAAATGATGCTGGCACTTGTACTGGAAATGATGCTGGAACTTGTACTGGAAATGATGCTGGCACTTGTACTGGAAACGATGCCTGCAGCACGAGAAAAGCTTGGCCTGGAAAGTGTTCAATCAGTTGGTCGGAACCTGGCAGTCGGTCTTGCTTTGTATGCCAAGGTCCCATTGCGAATGGCGGTTCTCCATTTGTTGGCACGATCACGAATCCTCGGGAGCTGAAGAAGTAAAAAATAGCTGTTTTGGGCATCAGCATTCAAATGGTAGATTGCATCCTTATGCCTAAAGACTTCATTTGAATTATTTTGAACGGTCGGGTGATATGAACCTATTAGTTACCATGATTCTAACGTTAATGCTTGATATAAACACAAAATATAAGTAAGAATAGGTACTGTGCCTTTAAAACAAAAATGAAATTGGAAGTTATAGCGAGATTTAAAACCGTGGGTTTAAACAGCCGTTCTTGTTTAGAAAATATAATTGTTTTAGCTTTGAACGCCTGTTTTGCTTCTAGCAATACGTTTTAATTGTTCACGGTTAAGCGATTAACCAAATTCAAGAGAAAAAAAGTGCAGGCTATATTTTGTAAGAAAAATATTGGAAAAATGAAAATTTCTACCGAGAATGGTCGTCCAACAGAAAATTAATACCTATGCGAAGCATGCTCTCCCATGAGCACGGTCGGTGGGACGGGTGGACACCTGCCCAAAATGGCGAACAAGTGTCCCGAGCACTCCCAGCCCCAAAAACCGACCGAGCTGTTGATGGTCTCGGCAAAATACAGCGCCGCTCGGTTGTGGTGACACCCACTCCAAAAACCTATACCAGCCAGAAAAATGCAAATTGTTTACCTTCGTAGAATTTCTTTTTTGGTTTTTAGAAACGACATTGCATTTTAAAGTTACTCACAAAGTATAGGCATAGCTAATCTTAAAGGATGATTTCTAAACTTGTCTCATGAAATGAGACCAAAAATATAGCTACCTACACTTTAATTATTTATGAAATATTCTCTGTTCGGCGAGAGGACATACTATTCCAGACGAGGCGCCACCGGTCGTTTTGGGTCGTTTTGGGATAACATGCGAGCTAACTGTCGTTTTTAAAAACACCACAAATCATCTCCAATTAAATCGATATTGTGAATTGTGAATTGTGTGCTTAAAAGACTCGTAGTTATAAAAAGATCTCCCGAGTTTTTGGAATTTAAAATCTAGCACGTCACGGGCTACACTGGAAGAGGGTCGCACCTTCAATAAAGCTGCCACAACCCGGCTGATACGAGCCCCCGTTGACGTAGAAGTCCACGTGACCCGATTGCTCGACCACTCCCTGGAACGCGGCGTTAGTGTGGATTACGTCGACAAAGATGGCGTCGCTGGCGTCTAGCTTGTTGTCGTTCAGGACCGTGATGAAGAACGGCTTGGCGGGGTCCAGTCCTGCATAGTGCAGATACAATAAGAACATGGCACATCATTTGGGGTGATATTTGCAGTTCAGTGAGGGCGTTTTCTAATTTCTACACTAAGAATAATGCTATATGACAAATTTGGCGGGTGTTTGATCGGAATGGAAACATACCACAGCGATAATGATAAACTTCTTGTAAAAAAATATCCGCCAAACGACTATTTAACAGACACAAATTTAGGATTCTTCTAGGTGGAGTCCCCGTCGTTACAAGCCTTAAGAATTTTTGTTTTGTTATTTCTCACAGATCAATTGCATTTTAGACTGGTTTGCGCTCAACTAATAAGCTAACCTCAACGATTGGTTGATTTGTCGATATTTTGGCCGTAAGTATTTGAATGTAGAGTTTTGTTCAAAAGGACGGCCGTAAGCGCCATCGCGTTGCACATACCGTTGCCATGCTTTACTTGTATTCTTTTCCATTACCACGTGTTGCCAGCTAATTTGCTCAGTAAAAATTTTAACATAAACGCTTACCCTCTAACTTTACCAATAAACTCAATACTCGTTTGAATTGGCAATCTCACCGTAAAAATGTCTACGATCTCGGAACAGTCTAAACCGAAGGTTGATTGATTTGTGGTGTTTAACGACCCACTGATTTGACAACTGGCCCCACGGTACTGGTCTAATGGCGTGGATGAATGAGTGGATGATTAACCTAACCTAGCCGAGAAGGGAGGAGGGGAAACCCGGTGCCGGCACGTAGCCTACTCCTGTCGAAGAGCACGAAGGGGACCACCGGCTTAACGTCCCTTCCGAAGGACGGTAAAACTCGGACAGCAGGATTCCTCGACAAATCCATGCCATTGAGAGGTTGATAAGCAAGGCGAATGAAGTTGCTGAACTAGCTTTCATCCCTCCAACCTCTCTCCCAAACAGAACTGGTCAAGTCTATGATGGCCACCCATTCAATATCTGACTCTGCGCAGTGCTGCTTAACTTCGGTGATCTCATGAGAACCGGTGTTTCCAACACGCCAAACCGTTCGGTTAAAGCGAAGAATATGTGCTCGTATCTTGACGACCTGACTCGTTTCTGGGTGCGGGGCGTGCACCAGCTTACAAGACCGAACGGCTGCATACAACACATCCGGCGATAAAAAAATCTTTGCGTTTGCTGTGTGTAACATTGAGCGTATGATATGGATGGTAAGTGGTAACACAAATAAGCTCACGCTACCAGAAATCTGTAAACCGACTTTGCATCTGTCTTACCCGTGATCCGCGGCAGAACATACGGTCGCAGGTGATTGGCCGCAAATCCCGACACGTGTGCGCCCAAACTGAAGCCGACCACGTGTATGTCGCGCACCGCAGCCACGCGCAGCCATTGGATGAACTGCGCAAGGCACTGACCCGCGTGAGGCGTGTTGTAGACGGCGAACGGGTAGCAAAACTCGGGCCCAGGGCTGAGACGAGCATAGTCCATTGCTATCACGTTGTACGCGCCGGCAGCTAGGTACGCTGTAAGGGGTGAAATTGAGTTCTGTCAGGGTTGTGATGATGTATTTTTTCAATTAAACATCAGCGGCAGTTAAGGATGGAGCTTGGGGGACAATTTCGAGGTTACAATTCAGCGAGATTTCAAAACACGACTTGTTTCACCCCAAGCCGCAAGATTTTCCGATAAATTGTTGTTTTGAAACTTATCAAAAATAACTAAATCAAAACTCCAAGAAGAACGAGTTTTCCCCAAGCTAAGCAACCAGTTATATGTATTAAAAAGTATAAATTTATGCTGCATACATATTTTACCAAGAAGCGGTATTTGCCTCATATACTTTACATTTAAGTTTCAAGTTTATATGTACATTCCTCAGCAGTTTTCTCCTAAACGGATGTGTTGATTGAAAAACCACATTTTCCCTGAAATTGAAAAAGGACACTGAAGTTAAGGGTCCTTTGATATAACTCAAGATCCTATGGAATACATCTCAACTTCATCTGGCAAGTGAAAATGGGGATTTTATCAAGTTTTTGCGAAAATTAATCTCGGCTGCGGGTTTTGGAAATGGAGCATTACAGCTCAGCCAATACCGTACTTAAAACTCAAATGGCCTTGATGCTCTAGACCAATCAGCGCGCAAGGTCCCCGTTGTTACGAGACCGTGCGGGAAATTTTACCCATGCAAAGCAGATGACATCATATTAATTTAAAATGTATGAATCAGTGAAAATTTAAGTGTGAAATTTTAAAAATTTTAAACTTAAGTAATTAAGTAAAGAGAAATGCTGCCATTTTGTAGATTTTTCACATAAAGGTATCTTGCTTCTTGCACACGATGTTTCGAGAGTTCTTTTCGATATTGAGAAGCATGATTTTGCAATCGAATGTCAACTGCTGCCACACCAAGCGTTAAGCGATGGCAAAGTGCTTTAGTAGTAACAGCTTCCGGTTATCGTTCTTCGGTCAATGTATTTAAGAAACAGACCCCCTTTCATTCAAACCACCTCTTTACAAGAAATGGAGAGGAGTATAAAACGAACGGCGGTACCTTCTCTAAGCTTAATGAAATTGGTAGAGTTGTAGCCAACAAAGTAGCCGTGAACGAGGATCTTCGTCGGAACGGAAACGTTAAACTTGGTTTTGGAAATGTCCATCTCGATGTCCACAAGCTCTCCATCTCGAGAAGTATCTCTGCAACAGTAAAAAAGAGCAGATGATGCCACAACTTTTTGTCCGTCATTGCTCGCATTATTAATCTGGGTTTCGAGAAGTTGCAAACACAAGTGCAACTGTAAATATGCTGCCGTTTGCAACTGTACGATGGTTAGAGTTAGAGGTTTCAAATGTAATTTTCTCAGCTGTTCTTATGCAACTGAACAAGCTTTTTAGAGCCGAGCGCGTGCTTAGAAGACGCGTGCAGCCTCATTCAATGCATAGTTCGCAAAGTCCGGAGAATGCGTGTCGTTCAACGGTGCCGATCAGATCAGCAACCAAAATTTCATGACTTTAACCTGAGCAGCCACAAGGCAAAGAAAATTGGTTTTCGATGGTTATTTCAACTATAAAACAAATTGCTTCAGGCTTCCGGTATCATATAATCAAGAAAAAATAACCACGCATAAACTAGCCTAGTGCTTGTTTCACTTCTCTATCTCTAAGCATCAGAGCTTAAATTGATTACTGTCAGTTTAATCACAATCGGACAATATCTGAAATTGTTTTCGGTTTCCGTTGAAAAAAAACGAGAAATCTTGATTTTTTGACAACTCCAATTGAATTGTCCGTCGCAAAAAAAAAGCGGCGCCGCCATAAAAAAGTTCACTGACCCTTGGTCATCGTAAATCAATTCACCTGCTCTAGCCGTGCATTCTCCATCTCGCTCGGACTTACCTTGTGAAGAGGAAGAACTTGACGTTATCCTTGTCAGGGCACGATGCTCGTTTGACGAATGGGCAAGGCCCGATGCGATAAATTGATGTTGTCGATTGAACACCGGAGCCAAGCTTGTCTATCACGGCTTAAACGGACACACAGTAGTCATTAAATTTTGTTGCCAATTATTTGTAGGCATCTTACCTTGTTCCTCTAATAAACTTGCTTTGCTTTATCTCCACTCATCTCAGCTAATCTCCGCTCTGACTAGTACAAACCAAATTTTTTGTGCCCATTTAAACGGTCCCAACACTAAAAAAATGTCTCGGCTTTACAAATCCCAAGCACTCACGATATTGTGAAACACAGCCCTTTGACACTTGCTAACGATAGTAATTAAAAAACTGAAAAAAATACGAACCGAATTTGAGAAGCAGGACAAGAAGTCCGTACCTAGCCATGGTCGTCTTGCAAAATGATGTGGCCCTTTTATTGTACGGAGAAGTAGATCTATCTTTTGCCGATTCGCACATTCACTGCTCCACAGTTGCCGCCTCAGGGCAATATTAGGAAGTCATTAGCTTCAAAATACCACTAAATAGCGATTTGTTGTACAGCTGGAGTGAACAATCTGATGCCAAAAAAATGTATAGAATACAATAATGACTCGTCTAGAAAGAACCCCAACCGGTCACGTTTGCCTAAACATTATAAAAAAAGCTTGAGAGTCGGAACTATTCGATGTATTCCCCACTTGTGCAAGACTTAACGAACAACCAATTTCTCACAATAGACGCATTACATTTCTACATGTTGTCAATAATATTGATTTTGGTTCTTTGTGATTGTATGTGTGTATGTGTTTTTTCACGTGTATCGTAAAGTGGGATTGGGCACCGGCACACGAGTACACACATTGATCTAAACAATGATGATATGAGTTATGGCTTCGGGTGCTGTGATGGCTTAGCTGTAAATAGGTTGTAATGAGTGTCCGGCGCATGGCCTGTTTGATGAGGAAGGTGTGTGGCCCACTGCCAAATCCCTACCGGTCAATGACTGCTTTCATATGACCAATATGTGTAAAGATTGACTGGACGAAGGACCATGCGTGGACGAAGGCGTGTTCATGTAAGATGCTTCTTGGTTTCATATGAGGTTTAACGGGTTTCTGATTCTGGTGATTGTAAAGAAGATATCGGAAGGTTCTGTAAGATTGATACATAATATTGTGAAGACGTGGGAAGTTTCTGGATGAAATACGGTTTAATCGACTCGTGTATGAATAATATTAGATAATATTTTTACATTGTTTTGTTAAACAGTTCACGATGAAATACCCTGCGTAAAAAGTTGTTTGTTTACATATATGAAAGGGATATCAAATTGGTATAACCAGCAAATAATTAAAAGGTGGTCAGTATTATTTTAAGCAATAATGCTGGGAATAATTAAGTGGATGGGTGACCACTTAAAGGTGAAATAACATTTCTGGGAATAATTTGGTGGATGGGCGACCACTAAAATGTTAAGCAACATTGCTGGGAATAATTTGGTGGGTGGACGACCACTTAAATTTGAAGCAATATTGCTGGGAATAATTTGGTGGGTGGACGACCACTTAAATTTTAAGCAATATTGCTGGGAATAATTTGGTGGATAGGTGACCACTAAAAGGTGAAGCAACATTCTGGGATTAAATCGTTTGATAGGTGACCACTAAAGTGCTAAGCAAATTGCAATTTTTTTGGACTTGTGGAGCGACATGTGAAGAAGCCACATTTTTGTGACTTAATTCGAATAATGCTTGGCACTTGAACAGATCTTGAAGACACTCTGAAAACAGGTTGCTCAATCATGTTTGAGCATAAAAAAAACTCACCATTTTCTTTATACCGGCTCATTTTTGCCTCAATTCGCAAACTATCAAATTATTTACACTCTTTAAACACAACTAACTCCCGCTCTCATTTATTTCTACAAATAAATATTAAATAAAAACAACTGGCTCGCGATTCGCAGGCGGTTATGACGTTTCTCGGCGGTGGTCATCGATCTTTCGACAACGATCGATAAGAGCGTAGCGACCCAGGAATCCAGGGGCCCAAAGCGTAGGGAGATACACTGTCAGTATCGCACTGGGCCATGCCCCGGGCTCTGAAATCATCCACAATCACAATCACTCAAAACACTTTTCCAACTATCATTACATTTTCGGAGGGCTGAAAAGTAAAAAATTGTTGCCCATGCAAGTTTCCGATCAGCATTTCTGAAATTGTGACATATAGCTTGCAGACATGGTAGCAAATGGGAAGCCATCGAACCAGATTCCAGGTAGAAATATTTGGCGTTTGGTTTTCAGCGTCTCTCACTTAAATGTAAATATTTTGATAATATGTCATTAGTTTTATTGACTCTAAATTCTTGTTTGGAGATGGTCTAATTAGTACCGCGTTTCCGTTAACTTGCCCTTTGCTTCGAAACGACCAATTACCAGCCACAATTTTTTACTGCTAATACTTTTGATAGAATGTTAATTTTTGGCGCTCTACTGAGAAACAAGCAACAAAGGAGATAACAAGAAAACACATTATGTTGATTTAAATAAAATCAAAATGGGATATCATGTAATCTTAGTGATTTGTGTAGCAGTACGGTCCTACAACCACATCCATATGAACAACGTTGTAAAATTTGTTATCAGAAAAATGCAATACCCATGGATACCAAACATTCTAATGCGAGATTAAAAATTGCAACTTTTGAATATAAAGATATCTAATGAGTAAATTAGAAATGTCAATAATCGCCTATTTGAATGTACATGTTTGACTAAAAGAAAAAAACATGCAATAAACACATTACCCATCTTTCTATATCTGCAGATAGTTTAGTCTCTCTGACTAGTACGTACGTGTAGGGAACGTGTTCGCCCATCAAGATCGCGGGCAGTTTGGGGTAGCACTGCCCCGTGACAGCCTCATAGTGACCCGCACACTGCCAGCCCCAGAAACCCTTCGTGGATTTTATGTCAATGGACTCAGCAAAGTACTTCAGCGCCCGTTTGTGGTTGCACGCTTCGAGGTAGGCTATTCAAAGGGATACAGGGCGACGATTAGTGGTATTTTACGATGCACTGCAAGCCCGAGATCTAAGAATATCAGTTGGTTTTGTGTAAAGACATACCAACCCCATAAGCTTATTTTGGTGGAAATTATCTTCGCAAAGAACAGCTCTTATTAATAGATCTCTCACGAAGATTTTACCATGACGAAAGATATGGTTTGATTGATTGATTTGTTGTGTTTAACGACGCACTGTTTTTACAACTGTTACGGTAGCGCTCGTCTAATGGCGTCGATGAATGAGATGGGTAGAGCTGAGAAAGATACAAACCACCGAACGGTTTGGCGTACTGGAAACACCGGTTCTCATGAGATAACCGAAGTTAAGAAACACTGCGCTGGGTCTGGTATTGGATGGGTGACCACCGAACACATGACCAGTTCTGTTCGGGAGAGAGTTTGGAGGGATGAAAGTTAGTGCAGCAACTTCACTCACCTTGCTTATCAACCTCTCGAAGGCATGGATGTGTGGAGGAATCCTGCTGTTCGAGTTGTACCGTCCTTCGGAAGGGACGTTAAGCCGGTGGTTCCTTTGGTGCTCTTCGACAGGAGTAGGCTACGTGCCGGCACCGGGGTTCCCCTCCTCCCTTCTAGGCTAGGTTAGGTTCATCATCATCCTCATCATCATCCACTCATTCACCGACGCCATTAGACTAGTGCCGCATGGCCAGATGTCAAAACAGTGCGTCGTTAAACACCACAAATAATAATAATAGATACAAACCTAACCTATCTTAAGTCTAAAGGTATATAACCTATCTAAAGAGGAGACTAGCCGACGTGAGAGCCACTTTCTTGACGCTCACCCATGAGAATGTTACCGCACCCCGGCTGCAACGACCCTCCGTTGACGTAGAAGTCCACGTGACCTGTCTGCTCGACCACGCCCTGGTAGCCAGCCGAGGTGTGGATCACGTCGACGAAGATGGCGTCGCTGGCGTCGAGCTTGTTGTCGTTCTGCATCGTGATGAAGAACGGCTTCGCGGGGTCTAGGCCTGCAAAATCAACATCGTGGAGAGAGTCAACCCTCAGTAATCTCTGGATACACTGGTTGAGTAAATGGCCTCCTGCCATTTCCGTCAACGAGGAACATTTTGCAACTACATCACTAGGAATCAAAACCCACCAAACGAATTTAGATGGAGCGCACCATGGCATTGAAAAGAAGTGCTTTAATTTGAATTATTTGTTCTTTAAATTTTCGTAGCCTTGTGTTTTTATAAACGGGGGGGCAAAAGTACTTTCATTTGGGAAACGGTCCCCGATCTCCAATCGGTTTGCAAATTTTGCCTATATTACGATCATAAGATTTTTGATCGAGTTCGACAACAACTTCTCAATCGATATCTGCTTTGTTGCCAATGGTTGCAATGGAACTAATGCAAGTGTGTCGATCGACAACCATAAAAAAACTCAAAATCGCCCCACGGGTCCAGACCTCTAGCAACCAAAAAGTCTTAGTATCTCCATGGTAAAGCAGATGTCAACAAGATAAATTTTACATTTTTTATCTGCAATATTTCAGTCCCCATTCAGTACGGAGTTAATCTACGTCGCCCCCGTCTGTCATGCTTGACAGAATTACGGTAAAATATTACATAATAAATACCAAACTCTCGTTTCGTACTTCGTTCCCCTGGAAAAGCGTCAAAAACAAACATTTTCGTCAACTTTTCACCTAATACCTGTGATTCTCGGCAACAGATACGGACGCAACTCGTTTGCCGCAAACCCAGCGACATGAGCCCCCAGACTGAATCCGATCACATGGATGTCGCGAGCACCAGTCATTCGCAGCCTCTGCACGAGCTGGGCAATGCAGCGCCCAACGTGGGGCGCGTTATGGATGACCACGGGGTAGCAGAATGCAGGGCCGGGGCTCAGCACGCTGTAGTCCACCACGATCACGTTGTACCAGTCCGCGATCATGTACGCTGCAGAGATCATATTGATTAAAAAAAACGCTTTGCAGAACTCCACGGTTTTTGATTGGTTAGGAAAATAAAAGTTTGTTGTAAGTGATTGCCTGTACGTGTTTAGCATTGAGTTTCCAATATGTTGGAAACTCAACGGCTGGATTAAGGAAACGTTATTCACAGTATGTCAAAACTGAAGGAGTGTGGGTACCAAGTTGTGGTAACCCAGCACAGGTATCGTTATATTGTCATATTAGGTTAAAATAGTAAAGAAAAGTAGTGCATAAATCAGGAACAGAAGAGGAAGTAACCATAAGTTGCTATGATCTTTCCTGTGACAATGATGATACGTTTTTAACAATAACTAATTCATTGGATGATGTGAAACCGAGAATCTATAGACGAGTATTATGCAGGAAAACAAATTAGTTTGGCAATGTTTATCAATGTTTAATTACAACGAGAATTCTTGACTTTTAGTACTTTAAAGGGCAAAAGCATGCTTTGTTTGGCATAAGGCGATCGTTATGTCCTTTGCAATCAAACCACCAACTTCCAGATTTTCCTGGAAGTGTTAATCCAACGATGGGCATATTAGTCCATTATGAATCTTAGCATACCGTTCTTGATTATCTCAACGTCATGCGCAGCGTCGCGCCATCCGTGTATCACTATCTTAGTAGGATGCTCGGGGTTGAACGGGGTGTGTCCAAGATTGTCGGCGTCCAGTCTGATTGTCAACCCCGCTGGGAACGTCCTGAAATCAGGAGACGGAAAGCTCTGTTGTATTAACCCTGTATTATACACCCTGAAATCTGGCGATGCTGACTTGCGTACAGCGGTATCTAGCTAAGGATTTCAATGCGCGGCAGCAGAATGATTCACGTTTTTTTTTTCATTATGAGCACTAATAACCTTTCAAAAATTAGTACCCAAACGGGGACTCCGATCCCAGTCTCTTTTGAGAGGTTATTAGGTCCGGTTTTACTAAAATCTCGCCTCCTAGTTGAATTTTTAGTTGAAACTATTGCGTTGAAACAATCACGTGTAGTGATATTCAGAAGTTTTTGTGAGTTAGAGGTCAAACTCTTTGTTGAACATTTTGGTAAAACCCGACCTAAGTGTTCCTGATAATAAAATACTTTGCGCATTGCAAGCATTTGTAATTTAAAATAGATATCATAGCTCGCTTCGTTTGTTGTTTTATTTATTTGATACTCAAAGAAATACAGTCTGGCTCTTGACAAACCAAACCATATAGTGGTAGTTAGGCAGTGGCAAATTTAAACTCGATATTCGTTGAAGAAATAGATAAAATTCAACAAAACACAATTAATGGACAGTTAATTGACCCTTTTTTAAACGATCAAAATCACTGACATGTAATTAAGTCTACCAATGCTCGTAAATAAACAATCGAAGGTGTACGTTTTATTCTATCCTAATCAAATACATATGTAGCAGGTCCTGACCCAATTCCTTGTGTGCAAGCCCACATGCACTATCTTGTCCTTTTAACTTCTGGGTAGACCGCTTCTTTGTTAAAAATCCACGTGTTACTTTCATCTCCCCGGCCCGCTCCCGACATGCAAAAACCTCACGCAAACAATTTCCACGATCACAGTTCCTCGCTCTCTCTCTGTAGGCCAGCGTTGCTCTTGCACCTTACCTTGTAAACAGGTAAAACAGGACGTTTTCGGAATCCGGACAGACGCCTAGTGTGACCAACGGGCATGGGCCAATGTTGGTCACCCGGGTCACTTGGGTTGTTGAAGGCACGAAGCACTCTGAAGCCACCAGCACTAGACATTGGGTTTAGCGATCAGATGATTAGCACACTCGCTCAAAAGCAGGAAGTGCAGTTAGTTTGCTCGAAACTTATTTCGAAAATTAATTGATTGAAATTGTTATTATAACTTTAGGCTAGCGTGTTGATGTATTGCATCGCATGGAAAATAAAAATTGTTAAAAAAACGGAGTAACTGTAATTTAAAACAAAATGGGCGTGTTCTTTTTATGCAAAAACGACTACTCTTTTGAAAGTTAAGTTATTAAATAGCAAATAGAGAATGAGAAATGGTTTAACATCTAGTATACCTATACCAGTAATTTTTCGAGTGGGACTTACCGGAGAGCAGAATGCAGACAGCACTCCTCGGCATGGTGTAGCTGGTCAACTCACTGCTCGTCAATGGGCCGTCGCGGGCCAAAAGCAGTTTAGCCAAACTGGGGGAACCATCATAAGGACGTGTTCGCCAGCCTTGCAGCGTCTCTAGCTGTACATACCGTGGTTTTGCGGAGACCAGTGGTATAATTATCTTGTGAGAAGATATCTTGAGATTGTAGTATTTAATTATGACGTTGGCCGATGGTGTGTGTGGATAATGTACAGGTTTTTTTAAATTCTTCTTAATAAGTAGGTACTACTGTTTTACATTATGGTTTGAAAATATTCATTTCTGTAGATGACCGCTGGGCAAATGAAGCAAAAGAAGATACCGGATTTTTCTCGACGAAGATAATTTTATTGAAAAAGCATGGGTCCAGTGTAGGGCATCAGTCGTTGAGACGATGTATCACGACAAAGTAAACATATATTTACCAATATCCTATAATTAAATGGTAATTCCCAGTCATCAGTATAATTATTGAACAATATTATCAGTCAGCGTACCCAAAGTCAGTTAGTTCACTATCGTACAATAAAAAAAAAAAGTAGTAAATAATTAGTAATAAATTCGGTAAATTAGCAGCCATGCAATTAATCGTCACGTGACCACAAATCAATAATTGGTAACAAAATATGGTGCTAAGACTAAGTCAAGTAGACATGAGTCTAAAAACCATCATAAATATGGAGACAGCTAATAATAAATAATCAAATAAATCGAAACAGTTTGACGACTGTTTGACGACTGTTTCACTTTCAGTGCACACTAAATGCAAACATTTAAACATGTTTCTAAAAACTTTTTATAGCATCCAAAATCACACAGTTTACAGTGGGCTGCGAGACACCGATATTCGAAGTGGATTTTGACTCGCGTGTTTTCGTGACATCGACACTGAGGTAACAGTACGCGTTCAGGAAAACAGCTACATTAGAACAAAAAACACATGCTGGCCATGCTTCTAAATTATATGCGCTTAAATGGGCTTGAAAATGATTGATTTCATAATATTCCTGGGTTGCTCACACGCCCCCATCATTACACGTTTGAAGATAATAAAAGACTTTCTAGTATTGCGTTAATTTAGGCAACATTAATCTCAATTCTAGTCAAATATCGACTGGCTTTATTGACAAACCTTTATTTTACGTTGAAACCGAAGCAAAAAATAATTAAGAGAGTATCTCCGTTCCTTTCATCACAAAATATTTTTAGTTTTGACTTTTTACCCATTATTATTGCTGGAAAAACATGTTGCAGACCAGTCAACTTCATGGCACCGTCTCCCAACGAACTGGTACGAACTGGTACTCATTCTTTTTTTATAGAGAAAACAGTTAAAGGATAAAATTCTTTGAACATTGACGACCGGTGCCACAAGCACAACAGGAAAATAGGATCCTCAACGAAAGAAAATGCAGCCAGGGCTGACAAAGAGCAGGCCCTGCAAGGATGAATGAAAGGAATTCTATAAGATTCTTAATAAAGTTCCAGGTCAGCCTAAGTCGACTGGGCAGTTCAGCGACCCCATCACAGGAAAACAGGGTTCTGAACAAAGTTCCAGGGCAGCCTAAGCCGACTGGGCAGTTCAGCGACCCCATCACAGGAAAACAGGGTTCTGAACAAAGTTCCAGGGCAGCCTGAGCCGGCTGGGAAGGCCGTACCAGGGGCGCCGGTAGCTGGGCACTGGCCAGGTATCCGTGAATCCAGAATCTGTGAGCCAGGGTCGCGTTGATATAGGGTCGTTCACAGGCATCACCCAGGGTCCCAGGGCATACGGAGCGTCATTGGCGGTGTTCACACGCACTATCCCCCGGGCACTGGTGACACATGAAAATAGTAACAACACAGGAACATGAACAGCGTTTTACGAATTCACGTTTTCATCTCATTTTCGACTGGGCTATGATGAACGTCTTCATTATATGGAATATATGCTCTCACCATCCTTGCAGGAACCATTTTGCTTTAATAACTGTCGTACTTTGGTTTAAACACTCACAATTTGGTCAGTGCATTTTGGGAACATTGAGTCAGTTAAGAAAAATGTCTTATATTGTGAATGTTTTTCGCCGTTTTGAAAACCCATCGTACAGGAGGAATAGGACGAGAAAGGAAGAAGGTAGGAATTGCATTGCATTTGACGCGTCGTGTGCTCATGAAGAGTCACAGAGGAGAGGGTTTAGCTAATCTGGAAGGTAGATTGAGGAGAAGGGTCGGAGAGAGATTGGCAGTGACATCCAAATCAAGACCCAATATGTAGGAGGATGACTCACGCTGTTGATACATGCTCGCCCATGAGGATGGCGGGCGAGGTGGCCGGGCACGTGTCCATCACAACAGCGCGAAGCTCCTCGCAGTTCCAGCCCCAGAACCCCTTGCTCGACGTGATCGTCTCGGTGAATAGATCCAGAGCGCGCAGGTGGTTGCAGAACGCTGCGTCAAGTGGAAATCAAGGTCACACTAGATCTCAGGGGTTGTTGACATTTTCTCTGAATTAAAGTACGTTTATCGAACAATTTAATCAGCTTAAGAAGTTGTAAGTTCTGACATTATAGGCCGATATGTCCACTCATAGCAAAAAGGTCCCTCTGATTCTCATCATGGAATAGAGGGAACTTTAAGAGAACATGAAGACTCATTTATACAAAATATTAAAAGCCCAGTGAAATTAACGTCTCGTTATATAACGATGTTCCAAGGATTTAAAATTATTAATATACAATTATATTTTAATATTTTTGAGAAGAGGTAGCATTCTGACTACAAGGAACACTCTGAATATTATGTGAATCTGAATATTCACAGTCACTCTGATTTTAGTGACGCTAAACCACGTCACAACCATTCAATCTCGAGTAACTCCAATTTGAGGTTGGATGCGTTTTATGTATTTAAAATATTATTTTAATTGCAAATGCTTGCAATGCGCGGGATATTTTATTATTATGAACACTACTACACTGAGGCTGTAAGTACTCACAGTCTCTTGGTTCTACTCCGTGGAAATCCGTCATTCTCATCAAATACACTAAATTCGTCTCAAAAAGCATGTGTCCAAGTAGCTCAATGGATTAGAGCAACACCCGCGATAGTTGAAGATCGGGGTTCGAGTTCCCGTAGGGCATCAATTTTCGAGACGGTAGTATTGTTCATAATAATAAAATAATAAATAATAAAAAGCGTTTGCTATTTAAAAAAAGATTTCAAACAAACAAACAAAAAATTCTTTCTCTTTTCACCACGATAGAACAAACTTTCCGGTGTACATCACACCCGAACGCTAATTACTAAACTTATTGAGTAATCCCCTATATTTGCAGGATAAGTACATAAGGGCATCAAGCTAGTTCAGATTGTAACACCCACGACTCACTGGAGACATCAAACATCGAGCACCCAGGCTGCCTGATCCCACCGTTGACATAGAAATCAACATGGCCGCTCTGCTCCATCTTGCCCATGAACAGCCCGTTCGTATGAATTATGTCAACGAACGCGGCGTCGGCGGCGTCCAGCTTGTGATCCAAGTTAGCAGTTTCGTACCAGGGTTTGGCGGGGTCCAGTCCTGGGGAAGTACCGAGACAGGAGGATCAGCAATGTGCATTGAAACAAAAAACTTGCAAAAGGAGCATAAGACAGTGCCGCGAATACCGAGAGGGAGGCCATTTAGAATTAGCGACGTTGTACTCATATTTCAAAAGTTATCACCTTTCAAGCCAGGCTGTCACTCTGTTTGTGATTCTCTTTATTCACATTGGAATTGGACATATTGCTTGGCCAGTGGTTAATTTCTAAAAAAAAATGGTGGGTTGATGCTTGGCGACCTTATTTTTAGTGTGGGGAGGGGGGGGGGGGGGGGGGAAGATTTTCTTGTTTTCTGTAAGTAAATAGTGGAATCATTGGTTGATAGTTGTGGTCGATAGTTTTGGTGATAGTTGATAGTTGTCGGCAAAAAGACATTGTGTAACACAAATGAGACTTACCCGGAGAGGACGTAACCATCCTAACCATTGCACTCTGAGCAAATGAGAACAACGCATTGACAAGGCAAAATTGAAATAAAAGGCATTTCGAAAATAATTGGTGGGTGGACGGCATCCACCCTGAAAAAAGGGTGGGTGGACGCCGTCCACTCGCGTCCACCTCAAAATTAACCACTGTGCTTGGCTCTAAATCCCTTGTACGGATTTCAGTCGCCAATTCACGGGACACAACGGCTTGGCTAGCCTCCAAGGTCGTATAAGTTAAACGACAATGCTCTGCGTCGGGCTTTGGATGGGTGACCAGTCACATGTTTCTGGAACTTATTGGCAATATGGATTGGATTAAAATTCTGCAAAGGTTGCTCCTTGAATTATATTACTTTTCTGTGTATTTTTTAAGGATTGGAGTACATAAATTTAAATTCAATGGAATTTACCGATACTTTTGACTTTTGAGGACAATTGACACAGACAATTTTGAATTAACAGCCGAGATTCGACGTTATTCGACACTTCCGAATTAAGCTAACTTATTGCACTCGTTGCAGTGTATTGTCTCAGGCACTTGCAGGTTGAGTGCACATCGCATTGTCATCAAAAACTCGCGTCACGGCCCAATGCATACACCTGCAATATTGCAAGCGCTTCACTTCATTTAGCTAAACTTTCTAGTAAACAACGTCCTCATCTTACAAGATGCGTTGGTGGTGTAATGGTCAGCATAGTTGCCTTCCAAGCAGTTGATCCGGGTTCGATTCCCGGCCATCGCACATTTTTTGGATTTAGATTACTGCTAAACACCTCCACTCTCAGAAAATAATGTCAAAGCTGCTAGAGTTTCATTCTTTTAAAGTCGCGTTTATATTTTAGCTGCAAAGGCAATTAAGTGTTTTCTTTTCTTTGCTTTACCTGATCTAAATTTTTGCATTAATCGAGTAATCCCTCTTGTTGTAACGTCCGAGCTCTATCCATATTGCCGTTTGTCAGTCTTTAAGTACTTTTGCAGCTTGGTGCTCCAGATTCTGTTACGTCAGTACAATATCATACTACTATAGCGCTAATGTTAAACTGCCAGTGTGAAAAATACCCCCCCAAGTGACCACTTTACTGATAAAAATGGATGATGCTGCTAAATGGAGTCACCTAGTTTTGTGTGTTAAGAAATTTTATTTTGTTATTGCTCGCAGATTACCCGCATTTAAAACTGGTTTAGGTTAAATTAATATTTATCAACGCTAATCTCAACGATTGATAAATGTATATATTTCATTGTAAATGTTTGTTAAATAGAACGGCCGCAAGCGCCATCAGGTAGACTACTATTACCACGTATTGCCGGCTCGCTTGCCTATAGCAAAAAGCTCAGCATTTTCGATGGTATATGACTTATACCCTAAACCCAAAACCCTGACCGAAACCTACCTGTGATTCTTGGCAGCAAATATGGATGCAACGCGTTGGCTGCGAACCCTGCGATGTGCGCCCCCATGCTCATGCCCACCACATGCAAGTCAGTGGCGTTGACCGCGCGCAGCCGCTGCACGAGCTGCGCAAGGCACAGACCCACGTGACGACTGTTGGACTGCGCAGCCTGGTAGCAGATGAACTGCGGGCCGCGCGCCAGCACGCTCCAGTCCACCATGATGACATTCACGTCGGCGGTGTTTAGGTAATCTGTGGACAGCCCTAAGACATTAGGTGAAATGGGTAGGTTTTTTTTTTAAATTCTTAGCTTGTGATATTATCGGTGGCCAACTATGGCTTAGGTGTGGTAACTGGCAATTATTCGAACCAAATTTGTTTCAATGCAGGGTTTTGGAACCACCGATTCTCGTGAGATCACCGAAGTTAAGCAACGCTGCGCTGGGTCAGGTATTGGACGGGTGATGATTATGAACATGTCCAGTTCTTAACGGGAGAGAGGTCTGAGAGATGGGAGTTAGTAGAACAACTTCACTCGCCTTGCTAATCAACCTCTCGAAAGCATGGATTTGTGGAGAAATCCTGAGTTGAGCCGTTTATCAGAAGGGACTTTAAGCCGGTGGTCCCCTTGGTGCTCTTTGACGGGAGTAGGCTATGCGTTCCAGTACCGGATTTCCTATTCTCCCTTCTAGGCTAGCCTGTGGTCGTCATGACCAACACCCACTCATTCACCGCAACTTCATTATAAAAGTGCCACCACGCCATTTGTCAAAACGGTGCGTCTTAAAATAGCACAAATCAATCAAAATAAACGAATAAGCTGTACACCCTAGTAAGGGCACTCTTGCTACTGCGTAAGTTCTCCTGATTAAAATTAAACTAATTATTAACACGCATACAAATTAAGCAGACTGATTCCAAATTCTCTTACGCACAATATTAAACGCTGCTTAGTGCCTTTTGCAAGCATTCAGCCCCACTCAAGATATAACGCTCCCGTGATACTCACCTCCACGCATTGTTGTGTAGTGCACCCCGTTCATGTTCGACGAGTATCCGTGGATGAGGATTTTGGTGGGTAGCGTGGGGTTCAGACTGGACGCCGATATGTCGTTCACGTTCAGCAGTTCGCCAACGCTGGGGTTCTGTCTGAGGTTCAAGCAGGTTAAAGTAGGGGCATGGGGTTTATAGGTTAGGTGCATATACCCAATGTGAGGGGCTGTCATTGGGATGTCACTGGGCTGTCACTGTTCACGAACTAAGTCGGAGTTTCAGCGCTAAAGTAAAACTGTCTTCGTGAGAGTTGCCGATCGATGACTTCTATACCGTTAAACATGGTGGTCGCCCAGAGATGGTGTCACCGTCATTTTGAGTGTTTTTTTTTTAACACATTTTGGTCATTTCTCACAGATTGTTCGTATTTGAGATTGGTTTACGCTCAATTAAACTTGTTAATGTTAACGTACATTTGCATACATTTATCGGTATTTTGAGTCGTTTTTATATCATTTCAGAGGTTTTTTAAACAGGAAAACCGCAAGCGCTTTCGGTGGTCACCTACGTTACCACTTATAGTTAAACGTGTTATAGTTTAACAAAAGCGCTGTGACTCTGACTTTGAACTGTAAAACCAATGGTAGTCTACAGAGAGCGCGGCCACCTTCCCACTCTCGTTAAAATTCTGGTATTCTCTGCAGGTCTGCAGACTTTTGACGTTATATAGTGATATTTTGATATCAAGTTAATTGATTGAAAGCTTTAACTGTAATTTCTAATTTGTTTTAATGTAAATATTCGCTGTCAATCACTTTGGCTGGATAAGCCAGGAATTTTTAAAGGCTCAGCATTTGGGTAAAACTGACTACGGTTTGGCGTGATGTAAATAACGGTTCACGTGAGATCACCGAAGTTAAGCAACACTGCGCTGGGTCATGTATTTGGTGCGTGGCCACAGAACGGTTTGGCGTGTTGGTAACACCGGTTCACGTGAGATCACCGAAGTTAAGCAACACTGCGCTGGGTCAGGTATTGGATGGGTGACCATCGTACACATGGTCAGTTCTGTTCGTGTGATAGGTTGGTGGGGTTAAAGTTAGTACAACAACTTAATTTCGTTGCTTGTCAATCTCTCGAAAGGATGAATACATTTTTGTTCGAGTTTCGATGTCCTTTCAAATACTTCAACCCGTGTGTAGGTGTCATCACATAAATCGTGTTATGGTCTGTCTTTATTGCAACAGGGGTCACCGTTCCTTTAGGAGCTTTGGGTGGGTCAATTCTTTCTCGTTCATTCCATCACAACTTGGTCAATGTGCTGCTTTGCATACCCAGTTTTTAGGTCAAGGAAGGGAGATTTTGTAATCATGCAAATTGAATTGGATGTGCCCGCACTTGCAGGGAGTTTACCTAGTGTAGAGGAAGAAGTGCACGTAGACGTTGTCCGGACAGGTTCTTCCCGAGACAATGAGGCAAGGGCCAAGCTGGTAGTCTGCTGCCCCTTGCTGCGCAATGCAGCTCAGCACGGCTGCGACAGAAAGACGCTTTAGAGCATTCAGTAGGGGAGAAATGTGGCACGATGTGGAGGAATTTTGGAAACGGGACAGAAGTGATCGTCAGGGCTGTGAGGGTGAGCTGGGGAGAGACCGAGGAGCGGGGTTTCATTTTTTTATGGTGAAAACCAAGAAATTTTAGCCTTGGAGAGAAATATATGTTGGTAGAGCGTTTCCCTAAGAATACAATATAAATGTTATGGCCGATTGAATTTAAGCAGCATTGCACTGGACTGTCAAATAGCTGGGTGGTAATAGCCATTCATATTAGAAATTTTCTGTGGAGTGTGGAGACTTGCAGGCTATACAAAATTAAAAATGTGCATTCCTGCAGAGCTTCATAGCAAAATCACCAATTATAATTAATTATTCTTATCAATTGGTCTTTGTGAGAATATTGAATATGAATTTGAATGAAAAGCAACAAAAATTAATATATATATATATGCAAAAATTAATTAGCGAAGGTGTGAAGCTAATTCAATGTAAAAATGTATTTGAATAATATCGAGAGCCTGACCAGATAGATTTATGCAAAAACGAGTTCTTTAATCAATCAATTTTCACATTTTGCCATTTTGCCTTGCTTCAGCCACAAAGTAGACACATTAAATCGAAACAAGAACCTCGGAAAAAACTCCAAACCAAATTCCATCGCTAACCACCATCCGCAATAATTTAAAAATAAAAATACCTGTTTCGTATACTCACCCACAAAAATCAGGATGCCTACAAGCCCACTCATGGTCGCGCCGCCTTATCGCCCAGTTCGCAGAGACGTTTCCTCCAGCTGCTCCCGATGACCAAGTCCTACCACGGTGCACTACCAAGAACCAATGTCGCCACGCCAGTACGCTACTGAACCAGCTCACGTCGTCATCGTGGGCTCCATGGTAGTCATCGGAAATCAACGTTACCTACCAAAACACTCTTGAAAAGCCCACTAGTCGGAATTTCGAAACAATATTGGCTCCCAAGGAGTTACCCCACCAGAGCACACAACACATCGCACGAGGGACACTCAGAATTGGTCGAGGGGTCAACGTACCATGCGGATAATACTTAATGACCGGTTATTCTTTTTCTATCCAGTCGCACAATACGAAGGTTTGTTTGTGTTTAGATCTTTTGCATCTTGGGAATACTTAATTGCGCATCTTCGTGTGAATCATACCGAAAAAGGAAGTTACAATTAGGATGGACATATAATATGTGGCGAAGAGTCAATGACATATGAAAGGAGCCTCCGTTCAAGACGAAGCTTTTTTATTTGTGTTGTTTTCGTGAGTAAGTAAAGGCTCGTCAAATTTCGAATTCCACTACAAAGGTGGTTTTTTTAATTGCGTACATATGATTCTGTCTCTTCTTATACAGAGAGAAAACCATAGACACCAATCATTTTCGTTTGTTTCGTTTTATTTGACAGAACCACGAAGCTGTCACGTAGTGAATGTGCAAACATTACCCGTTAAGTATTAAAAACAAAGAATCAATATCAATATTCGGGAGTTAATTGGCAAAGTGGTGAGTAAAGAAACTCTATTCTTTTGATTTTTATTCCTTATCCTTGCCGTCGTTAGGTATTTGCAAAGAAGTGACAAATGGCCACTGTTCATAAATGGGTGGACAGCTGGCTTTTCTTTTGTAGATGCCGTAATGATATAAACATGTTTGGTAAAATTGCGAGCAGTTCCGCATGTAATGCTACCAGATGCTTGCACTAAAATGACATCGTGAATGCAGCGCAATGATTAAAGACGTTCGTTTATGGTTTATGGTGGTTATCGTTTATTTTCTATCATTTATTTCTCATTTGCAATATGTCAAATAAACTTCGCGAAAAATGTGAATACATAGGTTGAGACTATGGTTCCACACAAAACTGCAAAGTTGGCATCCAGAAAAAAGTCTCCTCTGTTGGTCATTGGCCATCGCGACGACAAAAAGACTTTGCACACCATTAAACTGACTTTTACTCTAAAAATTCTCACAATGTCAAAGGTTGTTCGTTAAAGTTTTGCTCACACAGGTTCCCACAACACTATAGTTGTATATTCATTGCGAAAAAAAAACCAACATTATTACAGTAAAAATAAACAGAAAACCATTTTAAATTCTAAAATTTCAACCATTAAAATACTAACTGTACCAATTGGGCGTGAAAATATTCTTCACCGTCGCCCCATGCGTTTTTAGCCGAGTCAAAGTCTCCCATTTCCAGGCTATCTTCGATATCGTTCCATATGTCACCATGATATTTCAGCATGTCCTCTGCAGACGGATGAACGTCGAACCTGCCAGGAGTTACCCAAGTGCCCAGCGCAAAGGGCAATTCATGAGCAGTGGGCACGACAACCATCCCGCGGGAACTGCAAAGACACGAGAAAACGAAACTAGATTCACGACCTTTGCGTGATACCTCCATATAATGCGATACCATTTGGTTATTTATAATCAGTCACAGCGCTAATGTTAATCCTTTTACAGCCTCCTACGCGTGGTAACGGTTGTGACCACCGATGGCGTTTTTTTTAACAAACCAGCATAACTATTACCATAATTATGACTCAAAAAATCGACACATGTATTTCAATCGTTGAGGTTAGCATTAATAAAGATTAATTGAGTGAAAACCAGTCTCAAACACCACAAGTAATCTGAGAGAAAAAACGAAATTAAACTTCTTAATCTTAACACTCGAACGTTGACTCCATCTTTGGGTGACCACCATTTTCGTAGAAAGAGTAGTCATTGTTCGGCAATTCCTTCCCCCAAAACAGTTTAACATTGGCGCTGAGACTGTGAATATACACATAAATCTTATGTATAAGATGGACAAGGTAAGGTACGGGTGTTCTAATTATAATGCCTCAGATGGAGATAAATGGGTAATTATAATTAATACCTGGTGAAGGAGTCGTAATATGCATGGATAACATCGAGAGTTGATTTAATCATTTAGCGGTCGTTCGTAAACACATATAATTATTTTTCATTATAACTTGCAGGCTCGCAAAAACACGAAACGTGAGCTGATTTAAACATCGGTACTTCGTATAGGTTGTCCCGGATGTGGTGTTTGTATTAAGTGATTATATACAACAACCACTCGAGGAAAATGCTGGGAAATAAAGGCATTTTACGCCTCCTCCCCTACTGATTTCCGGCTCTCAGACAATTTTCGTGCAAGCATTTCATATGAATTATTTTCAGAACTAGAATTGCCTCTTCGACAGGAGTAGGCTAGCTACATATCGGCATCGGGTTTTCCCTCCTCCCTTCTAGGCTAGGGTAGATTCGTCATCATCCTCGTCCTCATCCACTCATTCACCGACTCCATTAGACCAATGCTGCATGACCAGATGTCAAAACAGTGCGTTGTTAAACACCACAAATCAATCACTCAAACTATTGCCTACAACTACAGACTTTGACATCACAGCTTCGTAATGTTCTTCCAGGGATCTAACCAAGCGACATGCTTGGTCTCACCTGATTGGGGTGTGCGCTCCCATCAGCTGGGTCGGTTGGGCAGGTGGGCAGCGTCCAAACAGGAGGGCAGGTACGTCACGGCAGTCCCAGCCCCAGAAGCCGGCGTCCGAGTTGATGGACTCGGCAAAGTAGATGATAGCGCGCCCGTGGCTGCACCCTAGAAAGTCTGAGACCGAAAAAATTATTCACACTCATTCATAAATTCACTTATTCCAAATTTTGTATAATTTGTTTACTCTATTTTTGTTCAACAAATGAACTCGAATTGCGTTCAGCAATAATTAAAAGATAAAACGAAATTTTGTGGAGGCAGAACCGCAACACAACACAGAAAACATGAATTATCAAATTCAAATCACGTATTTCTCGCAGATTTTCGACCTCCCAATAGCTCCAGGCACTAATTATTTTTATTTAAATGTGTGCTCTACAGTACATAATTATCTTGTCCCTTGATAATCGAAGTCCAACCATTAAACGAGCTTACGGAAATCCAATTTACTACGCTATATCGGACAGTGACCGTTGACGCCCTAGGCATATGCAACGCGCGCTACATTTGTGTACTGCGGGCTGCCAACCACTTTAGAATTAAATGTCGATCTCTTATTTTCTATAAAGTTAATTCTGTCATAATTTATTCGTGTCTTCGCTCATTTTTATCTTACAATAAAATTCTTCTTGCACAGTGTAACGGTTACAGTTTGAGATTTGCTGCTAATCTTGAAATTTGTAAATATTGAGGCTGATTTCAACGGGACCTGTGGCGCAACGGATAACGCGTCTGCCTACGGAGCAGAAGATTCCAGGTTCGAATCCTGGCAGGTTCGCATCTTTTTGTTTTTCAAATATTACTTTATCATGAAACGTTAGGACAAGATTGTTATACCAAAGTTATTTTTAACAGTATTTGAACAGAAATTTGTTTTTTTTAGGTTCCTTGCAACCAAATCTGAGATCTTTTGTTAGGTGTTACTAACCGGGACTGGCCAGGGTGCACCCTGGCTGACTCGATCCTCCGTTCACGTAGAAATCCACGTGACCTGTCTGCTCTCCCTGACCCTTGAAAAATGCGTTCGTGTGGATGACGTCGACGAATCGAGCGTCACCGGCGTCCAATTTGGCCTCCCTGTTCCTCGACGTGAACAGTGGCAGAGCGGGGTCCAACGCTGAAACCGAACATCTGTTTAACGACGCACTACCTCTACAAGAAAGTATTTTAATATTAACGACATCGCCAAACAATGTGCTGTCAGTAAACAGCTTGCCCTGCCTTGTGTCAACTGTTAGTTGAGATCACTATCACAGTTTAACGACGCACTGCATGGCAAAGAGACCTGTGTTACTTTGACCTAGCACCTTGTGTTTGTTAGGATGTTGACTGCACATCTCATGTAGTCGTATTTTATTGATCTCACTCAACGGGTCCCCCAGAGGCCAAATGACTACTCCATTGTTGTGGTGGACTACTCGTTGTTATTTGAAACATTGCAAACAAATAGGTTCTACTATGAATCAAATCAGTGCCGTTTTCTAGCTCCCTAGGAAATATAACTAGTTTAGTCAAAGGTACCCAATTGGGGTAGCTAGGATGAATTATAACTGATAAAACGCCCAATAATGCCACGCTACGTCACAATCTGGGGCAACCTATAAGATTCAGTTCTCTCTACGACCAACCTAACCTGTAATCCTCGACAGCTTAAAAGGGCGCAGCTTATTAGCTGCAAAGCCGGCAATCTGTGCGCCCAAACTGAAGCCAATCAAGTGGAAGTCCTGCGCACCGGTGACATCGCGCAGCCGCTGCACCATGTGGCCGATGCAACGGCCAACGTGAGGGGTGGTGCGCGCAGCTCGGAGATAGCAGAACTCGGGGGCCCGGGCCAAATCCTTCCAGTCGACAGCAATCACATTGAACTCCCCATGCACAAGGTACTCTGTAAGGGTGAGAGCAACGTAAGGAAACCATCTATGTCTTTTTTGTATTAAATGTTCTAAGATGACCTTTCTCGACTGACAGAGCTTCTGAATCCTGTTTTTTTTTTTATGTTACCACGGGTATAGTTAGCACTATGTTTTTACTCTTCTGCGTTCTCTCCACTTCAAGAAGGAATTCAACAAATCTGTGCACTACACCTGCATAAAATTTGATTCGGAAAATGATTGCCGATCAGTTTCTTGTCTGGACATGAGACAAAGGTTTTAAACATATCAGCCAGATCCAATCCGTTATAGGTAATCCATGAGCTCGGCTGTTTGGTTGAGATATGGGATGTTATTGGGGAAAACAAATAATTTTCTCCGAATTTGAGAGCGATATTGAATTGAAACTGAATGAACATGAAAATGCAGCCATGATATCGTGCAGACAAGAGGTTCTTCCATCGTGCTCTCCTGCAAAATCAACGCCCCCTCATTACCATTTAATTCTATATCAAGTGGGTACTCACCCTTTGAAGATAATATCATTACCCTCTGACACATTTTCAAATGTTCTATTGACAATAGATCCTTACTAAACACCATATCCCCTTTGCACGTGTTCTTTCTACGAAATCTTTATGATCTTACACAACAGTGACCTTTAGAAAATGCCCTTTTTTGTATTTTATTATTATGAACACTACTTCCGTCTCAAAAATGGATGCCCGTTGATGTCCCCGTTGGGGCATCAATTTTTGAGACGGTAGAAGTGTTCATAATAATAAAATAACCCACGCATTTCAAGCGTTTGCAATTTAAATACGATTTCAACCCTTAATTGTAATTTACCTTTTCATTAACGAAGACGAAGTTTGTCCCTGAGTGTTTTCTCTTTCGAAACTCATGGAGAATTTAAAAAAAAATCTACTTTTTAGAGCTGTTGATGAAGTTTTAGATATGTGGTATCTTTGTTACCTTGCCTGACGGCTCCCAGCCCTGACGAGTTCATGTCCGAGTTGTACCCGTGGATCACTATCTTGGTGGGGTGCGCCGGGTTGTAATGGGACTTTGAGATGTTGTCCGTAGTGACGGTCAAAAGTTGACCGACTATGGGGTTTTTTCTGGTGGAAGGGAAGCAAAACAACCTTTGGTTAACGCAATATATTTTCCTCGAGTTGGACAATTCACTTTTTTCTATGCAAAGATAGGTTTTCAACAAAATGTATTGTTTGACACAACTTTTCTTCGACTTATTGACTTTTGATATGGTTCAGCCAAACGAGATAAATTTATCAAAACAATTTTGTTACCAGTGCAGGTGCAATTTAAAAAGTGAAAACTGCAGTTCCAGGTATAGAATCTAAACCAAACTAGAGCCCTTTTTAATTTAAAAATTCTGATTAATTGACACAATTTTAATATAGCGTGCTTTTGCAAGGATTTCCACAATTGTACTATCTGAAACTGCAAACAAGTGATAAAGATATGTTCTTGAGATGAAGTTTGATGAAGTTATGTCCACGTACCTTGTGAAGAGTAAGAATTGAACGTCCTTGTCTGGACAGTAGTCGGACGCCTGCGATGTCATACATCGAATCAGATTCAAAGTCCTGCTGCTCCCGTTCCCGCTGGTTTCGACCGGGACGTTCGACAGAACACGTTCGGCAACCGTTTGACAGATAACGAGCATAGCTGGAGAAGAAGAAAGCAGGAATGAAATTGGTGTAAGCTTAGAGAAAATATCGTTGTTTTCTCTAAGGTGTACGCTTTGGTATATGGTCAAGGCTCTTGATATAAGAACACGTCTGAGCAGTGGGTCTATAATTCAGGTAACGCTTGCTGGTATGTAAGTACCTGTCCAGCGAGTAGCAATTAGCATTTAGTTTCAAGTTCACAGCTGAGTTTATTTATAAAATGTGTGGAAATGTTCGCTTACCGATGTAAAATTCCATTTTTCAACGTGAGTCGAGATTCAACACTACTTGCATTTTGATTCGAGGCTGTTTGAATGGACAATTAACTGCCGCACACCTGATCTATGTCTATGATCTGGGAGGCTACTAGGAGATTTGGAAAGGAAAGATACATGCTAAGGAAGTGGCACATCGTTCTTTTTTGTAGCGATAAACGGAATGCCATGTATGCGTTTAGTGTCATCATATTCTAACGAAGACTCGATAGAAATTTGTAACAGCGAAATAGCAAAGGTAAATAGATTTCGGTAAGGCTGACAGGCAATGCTATTTATAATTAATAGGTGATAAATATTGACATAAAGGAAAAATCATGTTCTTGCGATGGTTATTTCTCGATGGCTGTAGACTGTATTGATGGCAGAAGGCTTGACAAAGAATTCGAAAGTGCGTTGACCCATGCGTGGTGGATGCAATATGTTGCAAGTAATTTTATGAAGCAACGCTGACTGGGAAAAAAAAAACACTTCACACCTTATTATAATTTTACGCACAATACTCTGGGCAAGTCAAGAATGGTCAAAGTAATTTGAGTCATAGTGGAAGTCTTGTGTTGTATCGACTTTTATCTCCTGGACATAAACCGTAATGTCAGTGTGTAATCATTATTTTGCTCAAAATAATGTGTCTGTCGCAGGCGAGCAGCAAATAATATAACACCAATTTTGCAGCATTACTTTAGGTTCGTAATTAGCAACTGTCTTATAATTATATTTTATGTTTGCATAATTTGTTTGGACTGCGTTTTAGTAATATAATAATCAAGAACTGTTTCAACAATGATAATAAAATTCGTTTAAATACCGTTTAAAAATCTCCGCTCTGTTTGAACTCGCGGAAAATTGGCGATGCAACGCCATCTAGTTGCCAACGGTTAAACCAAAATGGCCATTCACCTTCTAACGTACTAAATTACAGCTTTTCGAGCCTTTTTCAAGATTTTCACGGCTAATACAGAGACAAAAAAAAGAATTTGCTTTGTAGCCAGTAAAAAATTGTACAAGTAAAACATAATTTTATGTGCTTTACATCCTGAAACAACCTGCAATAAAATTTCAAACGTCCGGATTTCTGAGTACCATTATTTCATTGGACAGTTCATACATATAGAAAGCTTCTACTAACACCTTTCGGAAGTGAGTGTCTATGGTGACACAGCTGGACATTGATCGTCAGTCAGGCAGATCTGCTCAGTAGTGTTATCATGCGGTTGTCTAGGGACCCGGTGGACTCTCCCGATGCCTCGAGTCGCACGGTCGAGGATCCATCTCGTTCATCGGGCGCCGCGCTTTCCAAATTGGGGGTGTATTCAGACGTGTTAAATTAGTCACTTCCATATAACGGCACTGCGGAATGCAGTCTGCCATTCTTTTGCCCAATTTTCCCGTTCGCTTTGTTAGTTCGCCTAGTCCTCATAGAAAGTGTAATTTTATTCATCTGTGATCATTCATTCAGTGATCTGCCTTGTTTTCCATGTTGGAGCTCAGACAAAAAACGAGGTTATGTATGTGTGAAGTGTATGCGTAAAGTTATGTATGGGGAAGAAAGGTTGTTAAAATAAATCAATAAAACTTCTTGAATGCTAACATTTTATTATAATTTCTTACAGTATCTTTAAAATCTTGCTTACATCAAAATAAATATCATAAACACAGTAGACAATGCAAATACCATCTCATACGATCTCGCAACAAATTCTATCCTGTGGAATGTCCGAAGCCTCAATCGCCAATGGTGCATCGCTCACAGCGAGAGACCGTACTTGTTGTTCATTTGCAAGCTCTGCGAGACTTGCTGTGGCGTCGTCGGATAGATCTTGATGGGAAGGTTCCAGATCATCGTCTCAATGTCCAGCTTTGCCGGGGCTTGCCAGACATTGCCACTGAGAAGGTCATTCGTGGGCTCTTGTTTCGTCAGGGGCGCTTGGCTCGTTACAAATTCAAAATGCAGCTTCCATTTCAGCGACACTGAAAGTACAGTGTGTATTTTAGTTTCTCTTACATTTTCAAATTCTTTATTTATCATTGTTTGATATTTGAAAGATTTTGTTGGATGGAATTTCCAAGATTCAAAGGCCAGCACTTGTTTAAATGATTTGTTTTTAAATTAAATCACTAATATATCAAATTGAACTAGGCTTAAACTGTCCAGCAAAAATGTATTGTTTGTAAATAAATCTCACAAGTTTTAAATTGTGTGCATTCTTAAAATACAATGCAGCAAATGTAAGCTAACTAATTACTAGAGCCAAGATTTTATGGTGTTATGATTTTGTTAATTTCGTGGTAAGCTTTTTGGATTTCGGTGTTATGGCGGTGTTATGGAAAAAGTACAGAATTTCATGTCTATAGCAGATTTCGGACATAGGTGACGAAAAAAAGAAGAATAGTTAAACATAGTGTTTCTGTTCAATAAGTTCCTTTAAAATGTAGCTAATACCTTTGTTTCATAAAATACATTGTTACGCCACAAGAAAACTACAAAACAAATAAGACACAAGAAAAATTTATCCGTATAAGCTCTATGTTTTTATTATTATTGATGCAAAATTTAATTAATTTCAATTAGTTCCTATTTGTAACACTAATTTTCCAAAAAGAGTTTAAAACTAAAAAGTTTGTCAGTGAGGGGTTTGAGATTTTTATGTCCATGATAATTTGAATTAGACCCACTGCCTGGCACTAACAACATACTTTGCAAGATTGTCTTTTTTTCTCCCAGACAAGTCTGGTGTTTTAGATTCCACACATCAAAATATATCCATCACTCACAAAGAGTTGCTTTGTTTGATCCTCAAAAGTCAAAAATGTAATACACGCCATTGAAATTTGAAATCCCTGCTAATCTCTATATAGACTGAATGCATGTGATGCTGGTGCTCACATGGCAAGGAGGGGAAGATTCAGCCAACCAATGGCAATAACCTACAGCAAACATTTTGCCCCACTACTTCTACCCCCTAAGCTTAGGAATGTTGACAGTATTTGATGAGAAACAGACCTGACAACAAGACTGGGGGAAATAATCTGACAAATTCATGGAAATGTGTGTTTAGAGAGATAAAATAAACATTTAAAATTTTTTGAATGGAAATTAGTGGCTATTTCGCAAAATACACACATTTTAGTGAAATGGGTTATTTTGTTTATTTATTTATTTTTCGTGATATGTGGCTTGATAAAAATGAAAAAAGAACAGATTATCTGAAATTTAAGATAATTGGATGGGAAAAGGCTTATTTCGCGATGATTTCGCTGGAAATGGTTGATTTCGGTGTTATGGATGTTGTCGCGATGAGCTTCTTACATATTTGAGATGGGAATTCAATGAATTGCACTCATTTGTAAGAAAAACAAGAGATAAGAACAATTCGCGATTTCGCGCATCACCATATAATCGTGGCTCTACTAATTACTAGTAGGCTCTGAAGGAAATTATATTTGATTCAATAAACAAGATGGTACAAGACTTGGGCTTCGTTGGTTGCGTTTACCGAGCTCGGTTTCGAAGGCTGGCGTAACGTGCAGGGGAATCGGTAGGATGAGCTGCGAGTGTTTCAATCCGATGCACACGTCGTGATGCTTTGAGTAAGAGACGATGGCAGGGCCTTGTCGTCGCCAACGCTTGCACCCCTCCGTGATTTCTTCCTCGCTTTGCAACATCACAGAAAACTGAAACAGCAAAATGTGGTTTTGATTAATGAAATTCTAGCTTTCTAATATTTTTCAGCACTTCAGACTATAGCACTTACTCTTAAATATAGCCTACTATTTCCGCACTACGCTTAGAAAGAATTTAAAAACCTCAATAATATGACCAAATTTTGAGCAAATTTCAAGAGATATTCTAGCCATCTGAAATCAATGGTTGCATTAAAGTTAGCAATTCTAGGAAACCAAAATCTGCCATTCAGTTGCTTTTATTTTTAAAAAATAGTTCTGGGTCAAGAAGGATACGGACAATAAATATGACGAATAGAGTAAGTGAACTGAGCAATGCCATAAAATACGAATTAAAAACTCTATGGTACAACAAATATGATGAAAAGAAAATAGGTACTCAATAATAAATTAATAAAGATAATGGACAGGAACTTGCTATTGGTACCAAATAGCCTTAATTTTGAAATAGCTTCTTTGGAATTGCACTGTTACAGAATGGTCTCCAAACTCAAAAGCAACCTAACGTACCTGTAGGCACGGCACGGTGCTGTCAGAGAAGTCAAATACCCCAACGATGTCTTCGCCCAGTCGATATGCTTGCTTGAACAAACAAAACCTGACAACTTTCCCTCGGGTGTTGGTGATGTTGTAGAAGTTTGGACTTCTGCGAGCAGTAATATTCTGAAAGAAACACCAAAAAAAAATGAAGACAAAAAACATACATGTTGAAAAATGTGTTCTTAGACAGTTCTTAAGTTACTTTTGAAACTAAGTACTCTTAAAAACCATAGCACCAAAAAGATGCATTTTTATTAATTACCTACCTGTAACAGCTGCAAAGCATTTTCAAGCGGTGATGTCTCTGGTGGCTCAGTCTCCAAAAACGGGTTGCTGGGTGCTAGATCTTCAGATCCACCAAATGGTGGCATATCTGGAAACCCAGCCACCAGCACACGAAACGGAACACGTAGCAGTTTTATAGGACTGTTGACTCGCTGCATGCCGATAGTGATCTTGAAGGAGTATTTGACTGCCTGACCACGGTACGATGGTGGAGCTTCACTAGGGATAATTTCTGTGTAGAAATCTGTGGATAAGAATGATTGTCAATTTTCAAGAATCTCATCTTAGCAACCAATTTGTCAAACTATTCAAATTCCTACGTACAAGACTTGCTTTCACCGGATGATAGCCGGAGATCACAGAAAAGGATTCTCGGTTTGGTAGACAGTACGATCCTACCTCTATCCCCCCGACATGGTGCAAAAGATGTATCTAAAAAAATTAAAAACATACAATTATTGAAAGGTCCGAAACAGGTCTGAGGAGAAGTGATGTGATTCATATGGACTTTTTCAAACCATTATTCAAAGTTGAAAGTTCCTCAGCATTAGGTGATGTCTGGTCAGGGTACTGCACCTTACTGTTGGTAGAACATTGGCAATGGATCTGAGCACTTGCCCAGGCTAAACTTTCAAGAACATCGCTGTAATTAAAGAAAAAAGCGAATATGCATTATACGTAGATATAGATAGGTACTCAGAAAATATGGACATTTCTTATAAAATCGCTGACCTGTTACTCTGAGATCTCTTGTGCAACGGTACTTGTGGGTTAGAAAATACTATATAGCATTCTACTGATTCTCCGGAAAAATACACTGGTCCCTTAACAAGTTTAGCAGACACTTCGATCATATTTATTCCAATTTTCAACTTAAATCTATAGTACAAAGCAAATATGTTATTACTGGCTTCTCGTCTGCTCGATAGTGACACCTGACAGTGACAGTTCTGTCAGAGTCAATGGATAATTTTGATCAAAGATGGATTTTCAATACACGTTCAACGGTTGGTAACAATGCCAACAACTGCCAGTGCCACCTTCAAGTGCCACTTTACATTTTCCAACATGGGTCGGCTGGCGACTGATCTTGTAAGTTCACCATATTTTGAATTGAATAATCATTTCACCATACCCTATAAGATTATTTGACATCTATTCTTGTTAACAGTTCTTGGCCGAGCTCGCCTCCATGTACAAACGATCTAAAATTACCGGATCAGTGACAATTACGATGAAAAGATGTGAGTACACTAACCTAAAACCATTCAACATTTATAGGCATGCGAAAACAATCAAAATATGTTACTCCCTCACAATAAAAAGCCAAAGTTTAATTAGATCTTAAAAATTGAGTGAAATATGTTCTTTTTTGTTTGCTTTGTCACAAGCTTTCATTAAGTAGTAATAATTGGGGTAAGCTACTTTCAGATGACGGGCGAACAAAGCCTCGTCCCCGGAAAGGAAATCCGCCGTTGCCCGAGCCAAAAGAATACACTTGCTTGATACGTGCCACCTTAAAGTCGAGGAAAATAAGCACTGTTGTAAGTCTTATCTCTATCTTTCTACAGTGGTAAAATTGTTTGTATTTGCCATACCTTTTCAACCTGCTTTTTATTACAATTCAGCTGTGGCTTGTGATATTAAGGAGCCAGTAGGTGACCTGCACGTCAACCTTAATAACTTATCTTTCCGTGGGTACAGATTGCATACCTACCTAGTGCAAGGATTCTACAGGACATACAAAACTAAATTAATTGGGAATTATTGATAGGTATTAACGAGAGTATATTAAGTTTACACAGTCAACAACTGATCTCTGAATACTTGTTTAAAGCACCCAAGGCTAATATTGGTTGTTATTGATTAGCTTGGTAGGTCACTGGCATTGCAATTGGTAAATATTTTGACTACTGATACTTAAAATTGTTTGCACTAATTTAGGTCCACCAACCTGAACTCGACAAGTTTCAGCAGGCTTACAGCAATCTCCTAAGAGACAACATTGATGGCCTTAAAAAGAAAAAGGTGAAAAAATCAAAAAGCAAAGCGAAGGCAACACAGTAGCGTTTATTTAACAAAATGCAACAAGAGGCGACACTCGTCAGTGAATGACCGTGACCGTTTGTTATTTAAACTAGTCGTGGAGTGGTCTCAGCATCACCTGATGTAAGAACTTACCTTCCTTTGTGGTGTTTAAATCACAATCAAACACCCCGTATCTGTTATTTGTTACGGGATGTTAAATGGACAAATTAACAGTGATTTGGTTGGGTTCAGCAATATTTTTCATTGCACTGACCATGCTTCAAGGAAATTTTGATGTGAGGAATAGGATTCCGGAAAAATTGCACTGTGATGCAAACACGGATGATTTTTTTATAATTCTATGTTTTCTAAGAACTATAGCACTTTATTTGAGGGTGCAAAAGATGGATTTTCACAGTGGTGGTGTATGGAAAATAAATTCTGATGTTTATTATATTTTTGTATAATTTGGTTTTGACATAATAATGTGCAGTAAAAATTAAGTGTCTTTTTTTATGTAGATTCAGCTATTGAAAATTATCAGTAAACCTCAAATTTTGCTCAGTTATCAACTTTTAAATTTGAGTGTCTCGGAAGAAACGGTAGAAAGGGCAACGTTACTTAAATACATGTATGTGTTTTATTACGGTTTCTCTTTTTATCTCAACAGACTAGAGTGTAGTTTGTTCAATTTCATTGCTATTTTATTTGTAGATTTTTCAGATTCTTGGTACCTTTTTTTTACTTTTTAATTACTTTTCCAAATTTGGTTTCAAGCTCAGTTCATACAGCAGTACATTTTTTATGTCAGCAATGGAGAAAGAAATGGAAAACATGGAATTGATTAATGACATTTTGGCAGACTTTGAGAACAACTACAAGCGCTAGTCAAAGTAAAGTGGTTTTCCAAAAACGGGACATGTTTCAAGCCAGGCATGGCCCATTTCACCGCCGCGGCTTAGGCATTCGTTCGCGCAACGCAGTAGGGTTTCTCCCTGGAAAACCACAAAACCATAGGAGATGACAGAGAAATCAGAGGTACTTGTTCATCACTATTGGTTTTTAAATATATGCAATATATGTAATACTGATATGATGTATAGCATTTGCTAGAACTGGAACTTTTGCTTATGTCACACAAATCAAATAATCGATTATGCTTTTTGAAAAATCAAATTATATGCGTGATTCTGAAAAGAGAGTAGAACAATGTATTCATATGGGTACACATTTGTGAGACGGTATTAAATATAATACTCAGACTGATGTAAGTAGTTCAAATGTAAAGAAGATATCACATGTATTGCAAAGAATTTCAAGAACCCTGGATTCTAATGAGGAGTAGTCCCAGATTTTTTTTTTTATTGTACAATTTTGTTTGTTCAAGTCATTAGTTACAACATGAATCTAATGGGAAAAAAGTCAAAGTAAACAGCTCGGTATAAATGCAAACATTTTATGATACGTTGAAAAGACATGAGCGCTCTTTTGTTCCATTTGCGACTTTGTCAAAAGTGAGTTCTTTTGTCGAGAAAGAATTTGCTCAAAGATGAGGAAGCCCGTAAAAACACAATTTTTTTTCACGGACAGTGTGCTTGGCAAATACCATGGCTCAATTAAATTCCATTCAAAAAATTTAAACAACTGAAAAAACTTCCTTTTACAGTAAATTAGGTCTTGACCACAGCCCAGTCATAGTAGATGTCTTTCCTTGATGTTGAAGCTAAGACGCTAGATTGAGTAAAGTATTACGGCATTGGGCTAAGGAGTTAGATGGTGTTACCTTGAAGCAGTAGTCGCAGGTGAAGAGGCAGGTGTCGACGGCATCAAGGGGTTTCGAAGGCCTACCCTTCGCCAATGACACCGCAACCAAAAGGAACACGCACACCTTGAGAATGCTGCGACAAACTGTCAACAAGAACATTTCAAGAACACAAATGTTTAATTCGCGAAATTAGAAAAGAGATAGCGTTATGAATTGTAATTGATTTTGATTGAGACTGAGATTACGAGGTTGATTTTGTGATTTCTAGAGAGAAGAGACGTTAGATTTAGGGGCTTAGATTTAAAAAAAAAAATTCAAAGGTTTGTTTTTTGAGTTGCTCTTACGAACTCTTACGAACTTATAAGCGCAGTGGTGAACTGGTAGGGAATTGAGGCTCAGTAGGGATATTTTTTAAACTAAAAACAATTAAACAATCTGTTTTTCAAACAAATACGATCCTAGCAGTGGTTAATTTCAGGGTAGAAGAAGGTAGACAAGTTAGACCACTCTTCTTTTCAGGGCAGACGCCGCCTACTGACTTATTTTTGATAAACGTCTAGACTTAAAGTCAGTGCTATGTAAAAATGCTGACTGCAGAGTGCCCATTTTTATTTAACAAGTATGAAATTTAGTTCCGTTGTTTTGGCCCTTTATTGTGGGCGCAAGTTGCTAGACTGTTGTTGGATTCTAATGCTTAGGTTGGTCGTTGTGGAATTGTAATCCCCCAAACCCTCGAGAGCAGAAAAGCAACTTCGATAGATTGTGATAAGAATTGATTTCAAGAAGGGACTATAAGAGCGAATTTAAGACTGGCCGTAAAGCCTGTGTAGAGGAAAAATAGTGTAAACCGCCATCGGTATAATTGAGCCTCGCCCCCCCACATTACCATTCAGCGTCAAGCGCCCAACCATGTACGTTTTTAGAAATTAACCACTGGATCCTAATCTCCTCTGATATGTATACTATGGACTTATTTTACTCCTATAACATCTGCAAGAAAATGAGTATGGTTTTACTGTAGTATTGGGCCCCTTATTATTCTTAGTATTCACGATCTTTCGAATTAATGAGCGAATCTGAAGATATCATAATGTTCGCTGACGACACGACTGCCTTTATAAAAGAGTATAAAGAGTCCGACCTTAAGAATAGGGGAGAGTCGGTGTTAAAAAGACTTTTAAATTGGTTCTCAATCAATAAGCTTCTCTTAAATGTTGACAAGTCAAGTATCAATTTCGACTTCGTCTTCGTCAATTTAAAAGTAAGAAAGTACCAACTAAAATTGATATATCACTAGAAATTGACGAAGTCAAGATTGAGACTGTGCCCCATGCTAAATTTCTTGGGATTGTCATTGATGAACATCTTAAATGGAACCAGCATGAAGAGTTCCTATGCAATAAACTTCGCACATCATGTAGTGCTCTATGTAGAGTGCTCTAAAGAGTCCTGCGGGTTTTTAAATCTTTGCTGGATTCCGTGACGGGGTACGGTACCCGGCCGACAGGTTTGAAGTATTTCGATGTTTATGGCCACAATTTAAAGATATCAGACAAAGCATAAATATCACCAAAAAATAAAAATAGATTTGAACTTTTTTTAAACTACGTTCATATAATTTTAATGCCTGACAACCAAAAGTACATCGCACAGGAGGGTAAAAAACTGCATGTTAGTTTATCCAGTGCAGGACAATCTATTTGAGTGTGTGAATGAGTGAGGGAGAGAGAAGGAACATTAGTCCAAGTGTAATCCGACTTGGAGGAAGAATAAGAATGTAGAACATCTCAGAATGAGGCCAGGCTTTTAAAAACGTGATATCATTATCGCAATCGATTAAAAATATGTTAACACCGCGCAATCTAGATGATTGCTTTGCTAGGAGTGTACCAATGAGGCAAACTCTCACGGAATTACGTAAAGGCAGTGTCCGAATCACTCTGTTCCTGACAGCCACGGAAAATCCCTCTGATGGATGAAAATATGGCATCTATCACTCAAGATGGTATTAACGGGTGCATATTGCTGATATCATGATGTGAGAACTCGATGGTTCTGCAACATCTGTGGTAAAGCCAGCAATAAACATCGCTGTCTTCTAACACATTGTTACCTAAACAAGCAAAAACTTAAACTATTTGAAAAACTATTAGTTCAAAAACTATTTGAACTGGGTTTTGGATGCTTCAACTAGTTCAAATAGTTTGTGTCAAAACTAGTGCTAAGGTAACATCAAGTAGACATGAGTCTAAAAACACTCGTAATTTTGGCTCGTCTCTGCAAATTTGGTATCCAAGTTACCCAAGCATGCATCCGGTTGCAAGGGTCAAAATTTGCTCCTAATGGTGTTTGGGGGGGGGGGGGGGAGGGGGCATGATAAGGGCTACACGTATCTTTGGACAATGCCATAACAAATTCTCAAAATTAACCGAAATATCTATAGCCATTAAGTCGGAAAACATTAAATTACATGATTTGTGATCTGATTACAATGTGTTATAAATATAACAAAAATATTTTTTCGAATCAGACGTTTATAGCTACCCTCTACTTGCTGTCCATGGAGCAATCTGCTCCACTTCTTTTTTTTTTCTTTTTTTTCTTTGCAATGTATGCTCAATTTAAGAGCATTCCTGTCGTGGGTTTTGGATCCAACAGCGCGAAAAAGGAAGATATCATAAGTAATACATTTTCCTGTTATATTAAACGATTTTCTCTCGTAAACACTTACAGTCTGGTAACGACACTAACGTGATAATTACAAACGGGTACTTAACTTGTCACCCTTCAAGTGCAAATTAACTTCCCAAACTAGTAATTCCCCGCTTTCAATCTTGAATTTAAGACCTTCATAAACCACTAGTTTATGTCAGTTCCGCGATATTGAATACCAGACTAACAAAGCCGACAAGCACACACACAGTAGATTGAGGATCCTAGTTCAGCTTGACACCTTAGATACTTACCCATCTTAATGCTGATAGCGACGACTGAGTTGATAGCTAAACAAGTTGAGGATGTTTGAGCGCTCTGCCAGTGACCAGAGGGTTTATATGCGAGGGCATCGCACCGCCCCCGGGGGTGGACGAGGTGCACAGGCGCCCTAACATCCCTCGTCTCCCTCCACTAGATCTTCCTACAACCCACGTGCAAAAACAGCACAAAACAATAACACCACTTCTAGCTCATGCTTGGGTCTATTGTAAATCAAATCGCATTTGTAATTAGAGCTAAACGATGCAGTAAGCAATCATCTGTGGCTTTACGACGAGCATCATGTGCTGTCACCTGTCTTACCTACATGTCGTACTTTGATGGATGGAGATTAGTTGCGATTTGGGTATCAGTGCGTAGTTGGCGAGGGGGTGAATTGCGGTCGTCAGCACCGTGGGTTTTTACAGATATAGAGCTATTTTCGGACTGTTTGTTCCGGTGAGAATGATAAGTTGTAAGTTGCTAATTGTGGAAAAAAACACTCCTCATTGTCGAAAATGAATCCGTTGAATAGATTTAATTATACGTTGAGCTCGGTCGTTTTTTTTTTTAATGATTAACCAAGAGATTGTATGTTGCGTAAAGAAAAAAAAGTAGCATGTTGTAAATTCCAATTTAGGAAATAATAGGGAGAGATGCGTGCTTTAAGGAGATATGGGTGTGGAACATGTAGAGGCTGACCCCTATACAACGCATATTTTACATAAAAAAGAGAAAACGCTATACAATTTTGATTATTTCTAAGATTCTCATCTAAACTGCACTTGAATGCACCAAAGATATTTGAATTATTTGCTTGCATATGAAATTAACATATTTCCACGCGCAGAATTCACATTCCACAGTCGACGATGTCCAAGAAAGGATGCAATCAACTCAGCTGAACGCTGCAACAGCAATATGACATTTTAAATAAAAAGAAACTCGTGGCCAACTCCATCCCCTATTCTCAACGACGAAGAGCATTGATACCTTAGAAGATAGTACGCTATTGCAATGCGGTTTCGCCTACAGGAAAAGAGAACCCCCTTTTTAAATTCTCCCACTGAATACAGCAAACAGGATTTCTAAATCTCGTGTCGTTGGTGATCGAATCAGGGTGCTCCTCATGACTATCCCTGATTTTATTTGCATGGCCAACTGCGTCACCTTTAAAATCCTATCATGCTTAACATAAAAACCTGTCCGCGACGCATCGACTCCGACTAGACGACACGACGCCTTCCGCTATTACGTTACCTGTAGTTAATGAGTTGAGTAATGTAGAGGTAAATTTTGTCCAGCGCTAATATGCATATATATGCGATGTAATTTACCATCACTGAATGCTAACCGTGGGAATGTAATTGGTTTTTGAAATGTATTTTGTGCACTGCATGGTGATTGCAGAGTCGTCATCAAAACGTCGTATGTGATAAAAGAACGAACTAGATCGGCTATAAATCGCTCCCCTAATGAAAACGTTTTAATCGTGGTGATCACCTCTAGTATGTAGTGTAATTAATGGACACATAAGCATTGCAGGTGGTAAGCAGTAAAGTCATGGATTGATTTTAAGTGCTATCGATCGGATGTTGTAATATAAGTACTCTGTCACGGACTGTGTCATTTCGGGCAGAAAAAGAAAGCCCATGCAAGTAGATATATGACCACAGATACTTTGTGTGTATATATTCTTCGGTTGTGGCTAGCCACCCTCTTGTTCAGGTTCACTATAAACACAAAACATACACTTTACAATTGTTTTATAGATCTCATGATAACTCCATTAAAGGCAATTTATAAGCACACACCACCAACACATGTGTGGTCTGCACGGGACAAAATTTCGAAATAATTTTGTAGTTTGTAGTATTTTGTAGTATTGTGATCGAACAGTAGGCAGAGAAACGAGACTAAACCCTTGGTTCATCTTGGTTACTGAACAGTGTCCGTACTGGGCAGCTAGCTAGAAAAACACAAAACATTTTTTGACTCCTCTAAATATTATAGAATATCGTCATTTTCCACACATTTAAGTTGTATTGATTAAATAAGAAGATAAATCTGAATTTTTATGAACATTTTGACCAGTACGAATACGATTTATATACCGAACAGCATCGTAAACTGCCCTACATTTGGCCATATCTCAATTAATTTGTCCTTATCTCTCCCAGAAGTGTGCTTAGTGTCAACCACTCTGTGTAATTATCAATTCACTTGCGTTTACTTTGGACATCATATATTTACTTTCGTTTTTGAAATGTTCTTAGCGGGCACCGTTCACTGTAAGCCCAGGTACGTAGCCTGGGAGTAGACGATCGCCTCCGCAAACCTGGCGTCCATTAATAGATTGAACGATGATAACGGTCTGTCCCTATATCTAGGGATGAGTGTTGACTGTCACATCGACGATCGAGCTCATTGCAAATACGCGAAAATGGAACATGCGGAGATCTTTCCATTCTTCCCACGCTTGTTGGAGTGGTACTTAATTATCGCGCGGTGAAGCGGACTGATTGAAAAAAAAAAAATAGGTATCCAATTTCACTAACAATTTTATTTGATCTCTGCAAAAAATTCATTCCAGTCTAATAGCGGTTGTTGTGGGAATGGCAACGGTCCCTCAATAAACACATTCCTTTTGTTTGTAAATCGACAATATTCTGCTACTTCAATCGCAAAGGATTGAATTTCAGTATTCAAAAGCTTTGTTTGCCTTGTGGAGGAATGATTTTATTTCGGTTTGCGTTACGGTATCGATGGCTGAAAGCACGTGTCTGTGCATAGAAGTGAAGGCTTTGAGAGAGGGAAGATTTTCCAAATGATATATTTAAAATGTGCAAAACAGGCCGATTTACACAGTGGACACAGTATTTATAGAACAAATGGGGAACTTCTATTCTGTTCCATCTTTTAGAATACTAGTTAACATAGTTCGTAAATCGCAAGGCCACTGGTCACGTACATAGATAAAATCCTCTGTGGTGTAATAACCAGTGATGTATTCGTAAAATTTTTAGTGGGGGTACGCAAAAATGACCCATTTTTTTTGTGTCGGCGGGCGGGGTGGTGGGGGGGGGGGGGAGGAGGAGGAGGAGGAGGAGACCCAAGGCGAATGCACCGAAAGAGTGGAAATATTCGGGCGCAGCTCCAAGTGAATTTTTATTCTAAGGTTTCTTTTGGAGTCAATCTACGAGTTTACGATGAAATTGGGCTTGGAATGACATGGTCAGAACTGCATTTTTAATTACGTAATGATTTTGAGAAAATTAAATTAATGCCGCCCTCTCATGTCTCCACCTTCCCACATTGTTGCAGTCTTTAAATTTGGTGGGGATTCGGGAATCTGGTAAAAGAAAGTCAATCATTTTAATCGGATACTGGTTTTAATTTTTGTTGAAACTACCCATAGATACGCGCGTACTTTCGCGTTGACGAGATTACATCAGTTTCCACAATGACTCTTTTTCATTAAGCTCCTTGCTGCTGCGTGATGCGACGTTGGTGGTGTCTTCAACTTCTCCCAAACCAAATTTTGGTTTTTTAGGAGGAGCAAGGCCCCAAAGGGAATGCAAATCCACTTGCTTCCTCTTCTGTATCTTGAATTGAACTAACTCGTCCAGTGTGGCTCGTATGTGGCATTTTGGTTATTGTTTGTATTTTTGTCTTTCCTGCGAATTCTTATTATTTGAAGCGGGCTTGCTTCTGAGAGCTTGCACCGCCGTGCGACGCCGCGAAAGCGGCTACCGACTTCCCTACGTGATAACAGTAATATGGTTCCAACTAACCCCTTTGTTGCAAGTCACGACGCCGACATAATTCCTGTCTACCTACTCTTAGCACGTTCGCATACAGTGGCATTCTTGCTAGGTCTATTTTTAAGTAAGTGGATTATTAGAAATAAAACCCGTAACTGGGATATTTTCGCCTTGAAAATAAAGAAGTGCAGGATATTCCGAATAATCATAATTTAATACTGCTTTCCCGTGCGTTCACCTGCGTTCCCTCAAAAATTCAAAGTGGGGGTACGGCCAAAAATAAAATTAATAGTGGGTGGACTGGGTACACCCGCGTGCATTGACCAATACATCACTGGTAATAACCAAGTGTAAGCGTTTGTGTAGTGTTGGAGAGATTATTATAATTAGAACGTAATTTACTCTTCAGCTGGAGTCAATTTATGTGAAACAATTCAGCTGGAATCATCAGCGCTGTCCATTTGTTTTTCATTCTGGCAGTTTCTGGCCATGAAAAATGTTGTATGTAGTCATATTTTTGAGATAATGCAATTTAGGGAAGATCCTTCGATTTCTGGCGCCATGTGACAGCTGATGGCAAGAGTTCAGGGCAAGGTCGCTCGCAAGTCGCTCGTCAACAAAGTTAGGCAGGATTTGGGCAGGATCTTTGGGCAGGATGGTTATCGGAGTGTTTCCAATCGCCAAATTAGGTGCCCTGCTAATTAAGCAAGTTAGTAAACCACTCTCAAACTTCGTAAAGAACAGAGCAAAAAACAATCACTTTTTTAGAACGTACATATGTATGCCCCCTGCTCAATGTAAGTACTAGAACAGACTTTTCTACGAAGTTATAGGTTATGTCGGTGTCTTTTCAAGTCGATAATTCTTGTTATTTTGTTATTACAGTTTACAATTGGTGGGAGGTAAAAGCAAAAATGTGGGTTATGAACCTTGGCAAGCCGGTGTCAATCCCAAGTCTGAATGAAGCTATGGCCATAGAGCTTGGAGCAAATTTACTAGGAGAGACAATCGTTTTTGGTGTCGCTGCTGGCATACTATACCTGGAGTATGCCCGGCAGGTCAGAAAAGAAGCTGCTAAGGAAGAAGCACGGCTAGAAGAAATCTTGACTCTAACTCATACCATCCAAGAGCTCTACTTTCAAGCCGAAAGACAAGATACTCAGTTACGAGAGTTGGCGAGAACTGTGACTGACCTAGAAAGCCAAGTTGTCACTCTACCTTGGAAGGGAGGGCGCAAAACACCATCCTCAGATCCCGGTGACCCGTCAAAACCCGACAAACCTCCTCCATCACCACCCTCATCGTCTTCACCTTCATCATCCACTGATTTCAACAATCTAATGTCAAGTCACCGAGGTGGCGGGATCATTACCAATGCCATAGCATACCTTCAAGCAAGTAACATTGTTGGCCTTACTAATGGGTACTCATCTATTTCCTTTCCTGTATCATAGGAGTTTTCTCTGGTTTAATTATATAGGTTGGCATCTCCAAAACCTAGCATTTGCAGTAGGCCACAGAAAACACAGGAATGTTTGGTCTTAAAATTAAATTTAAATAAAGGTCAGCTTATTAACAGGCTGAGTGTTATTGCTAGTCTAAAATTTTTGATCATTTAAGCCTGTGTGAATGATCTTCCTCAAAATTGACCTAGGTACCTAAATAAATTATGTAGATAGTTGGATGGGTACAATGTAGTTCGTTATATTGGTCGGCAATTACCTCCTTGGTATGGTCAACGGTATGGTTAAAGAATGCACCAGAAGTATAATAATATTAATAATAATTTTCTTATTACCTATTATGTTTTCTGAAGATGCCATACACCAAGGTATATTATGTAAGATAAAAAAGTTATTTGATATGTTGGTTGTTTCTGCAGTATGTAAATATGTACAATTTTCTTTTGTTTCATTAAAATCTGCTGTTAATATTCTGTTGAACTTTTTTTATAATCTTCAATCTGTCATAAACTGCATGGAAAATGTTTATTATAAACTGATATAAAATGTTATCAATACATCCGAAGTAAGAAAAGTTTTCTCATGTCTACGATAACGACTTGTAATGGAATTGCCGTTTTAATCTACAATGGTGTTTACAGTGCGATTCATATGTTTGGAAATTCTTAAGCCAGTTTGCTTGAAGTTGGTTTACTTTCTTCTAGTAGTTTTTGGAGTTTCTTGATTCTTAATTCCAAATCATTCACAGTCTTCACTGAAACATTAAAAGTACAATTTATTTTGACATGACAAAAGTACAAAGTAACAAAGTACAGTTGTTTGCTGAAGACATTTCCAGTCTTATCTAATTGTTAGGTATTGCCCTTCTGCAATTACCACCTTTGAGCTACATGCTTACCAAAATCAAGGTTGCACCTTAATTGATTATAATGACCATTAACAATTTGCTTACTCACTTTTCGCATTTCCGCACTTCCTATGCGCCTTTCTAGTGCAGTGAGGTTCCGCATTGTCACCAGCCTTTGTGTTTGATCGCACAGAATTGGCTGAACGAGCCGACACGCCAGAACTTACTGAACCATTCCGAGAACACATGGCTTGGGAACAGGCTGACGCCCCCGAACTGGCAGAGCTGGTGCGCCGAGTTCGTGAACGACCCCTAGCCTTTGAGGCTTTGTGGCTCGCAGAGTTGGCCATGGGGGAGGAACAACAGGCCCGAACTAGTGATTTCTTGCTACTGCTCCTGCTGGAGGCTGGAGGAGTTTGAAATGTGACAAATGATTAATTTCAAGTGATATTACCTCTGGTTGTTTTGATTTGCAATTAGTTACTACTTTTAATACTGCCCGGTTGCCAGCCTGTAGCTGTACAAATAGTATTTCTTGCAACTTTTCTTGGATACAACTTGCTTCCCAAACATTGGAAACTAGAGAACATAAGTATTAACTGTGGTCAGGCAACAATTCTTACTGTAGTACCTGTGAGAATTTGCAGCTACGGGTTTTTTATTCAAAAGCTTAAGTAAAAAACTTCTGATTCAAACCTTCCTAGAAAATAAATCCCGTACCTTCATGCCAATTCCAATGCCTGCGTAAAATCTTGTCGGTTAAAAAGTAAATATTACCAGAGCAACTTCTGCTACGAATGCCAGAGGCACATTTGGCAGCAGCAACAAGAGAATCGTCGCTACGACAGTTAGAAGGCGGTTGGCCATTACTGCTCATTTTCTTCGAATATTTCCGTAAACTTGTTCTCATTTCCTCAAGTCTGAAACAATGTTTGAAAATAAATTAAGTACAATATGTGACAAAATAACCACTAGTAGGTACTTAAGAAAAGTGAATTTATTCTGACAAACATGAATGAAATATTAATATTGCATCAAAAGTCAAGAAATCAATGCATACTAAGCAGTAAATTTACATAAGATGTCAATATGGCAATGTCTGGACATGACATTGAACACAAAATCATTTCCTCACCGAGCCTGCTCGGGAACAATTTTGTTCGTACTCAGCTTGCCCTCAGACTCCGGTTCCTGACAGCTTTGATACCTCGACGACTTAAGACGAGCACATTCCGTTTCCTTTGCTGCTGACTTTCTCGAACTTGTCACTTTAGCTGATCCCTCAAGCGAGTGCAATCGTCGTATTAAAGCCGTCTTTTCCTCGCGAAGTTTCCCAACAAGCCGAAAGTGGTCTCTGCGTTCATTGCTCCAGGTCTCCTCGATGGAGCATAATTTCTTCTCCAACTCTTCTGCCTTGCGTTCTGAGGTAGCTAACTTCGTTTTGGCTCGATTGATTAATTGCACGTCACAAGTTAGCCTTTGGTTCTCAGCCATGAGCTGCTCGACTCTGAAAAACGACGGAGAGTAGGTCTCTCAACTATTCATCTTTTTTTTACATTTCTATTTTATTTTTCATTGAAAAAAAGTCATGTAGGTAGCTTGTATAGGCTCCATAGTTTAATGGAGCCAGCCTAAATATAATTTAATTTTCTCTAAATTCATAACCAATAAATGTACACTCGTGTATTTTTTTATTCTTCTCATTCTCATTGCATATAGTGTTAAAAATTATGTCATTTTTCCTGAAGTCTGCACTGATTAATTTAAAAAGTCTGATTTCTGGAATCAATAGGTAGTCTGCCATTGAAAGACGGGTCTTCAAAAGGTCTTTGGGGTACAGAGTACTCTAATTACAGGTTAATTTTGCAACTTATTGTAATTAGAGCCAAATATCATCTTATTATAAAAATGTTGGCAAAGAAAATGGCCATGACACATTTAAACTGTGAATGAGGTTGCAACAAGAAAAATGTGCAGAGATTGTCCTACTAACTTGTGCTCGAGAAACTTGATCTTGTCATTTGTGCCAACATTGCGAGGGCCGGCCGCTAGCTGCTCACGCAGCTTTGCCACTTCTGCTTCCAGGCGACGAATAATTGACTGGAGCACTTGTGGATCTGGTGGACCGCAGTATTCCAGCGGCAGGGGATAGTGGACCCTACAAGATAATATTGTGTTAAGATTCATAAAAACACCAGTGCTTCTATGACCTACAAGTTGTCTTTAGCTGACACAAACAGAAAAAAAAAAATTATTTCGTGGAATGGATGTAATCTTGAATTAGCTCTTTGTTCAATTAGATGCGTAAAATATTCTTAAATTAAAAAAAAAATTATACAGTGAAGGCTTACCTGTCAAATTCAACTATGTACGTCAGAATGAGGTATCGTCTGTTTATATTTTGTGCAATACTGTGTGCGCTTGCAGAACGAGATGCATTTTCAGAAGAATGTCCCACAAATCGCCTACTACGCAACAGTTCAAGGTCTTCCAAAGTCAAAAGATCCACGCTCACGCAATCACTTGACTGGAAAAGATTTAATTTGATTTCTGTGATTTTAATTAACCATAATTTCTAGACCCCACAATCTGTGCAGCTCAAATATTCCAACTTTTTAAATTAAATGTGCACCCACCTTAAGAAGTCCAGACCTAAGCATAGTAACAAAAACCTCAAAGTGTTTGAAGTTTCCTGTTTTCCGAGTTTGGTTTTCGACATCTATAATGAGAAGCAATTTGATTAGTCATAATAAGTAGAAGTGGTCTAATGGTTTGAACAGTATATGACTATCTAACAGACTCATGAAAATAGACTTACATGTTGCATCAAAGCAACAGTTCCATTCTTCTGCAGAAAATTTATCTGTGGCACTCACTTCTAAGGAGTTACCATTTGAAACATTCATCTTCACTACAAATTCCCTTCCTTTGAATGTACATGTTGTTACCAAATGTGTTAGATCTCCCATGGTATGTTTAATACTAAGATCAATAAAACATCGATAATAAATTTAATAAAATTGGCTAAAAGAAAATTTGTTTATCAAGGTAGGAAGTATGTTAACGACATGGTATCTTTGAAGTCACAATGCAGTGTTTTCCTACATTTTAAAAATGTTACTACGGTGAATTTGAAGTTTAGCGCTCAACTCATTTGTTCTAGAAAAAGTCGAGTGGCGGTGGAATTTGAAGTCGGGGGTCGGGGTTTGAGTCCTCGGTCAGATAGCATGTGACAATGCCCGCGCAATGTATTTTTGCTCTACTCTAAATAGAACACAAAATATTTGTAACTACCTCTAAAATGTTCTTCAAACTATTAAGACACACGTTTTCTTCAATACCAAATAATAATGGCATTCGGTTGTTATCGTGGAAAGAAATAAAGCGATTTACAAGACACCCTAACAAGTATCTCCTGTCCGTGCCATCATCAAGATGTCAAAGTTCTTTAACAAGTGTAGTGAAACCTGAAACAAACGTTAAAAGTAAACCTCCAAAAACTTCAAGCTCAGTGAAAAAATCCAGAGCCCTTTCTCAAGCCAAAGAACTGTCGGACTATTTCGAAGAGAAGGGTAATGTTGAGGTTATGAAATCCTTGCCCGCTAAGATACTTCGGAAGAAAAGAACACCGCCTGAGGCTTTATACTTAGTAGACAAAGATGTTGCTAGTAAGTAAGATAGTTAAACATTTTCAATAGCTCTGGTAACATATTAAAAATATATATATTGGAATGAACTGGTTGTATTGCTGCTAATATAGACTTATCCAAAACATGTTTACAGAATTCATCGTAAATCGAATCCAGAGTTCTGTAATTAAAGGAGGCCAGCACATATTGGAAGCCAATCCTGGATTGGGCTACATTTCTGAGGAGCTCTTAGCTGCAGGTGTATCAAATCTGAGACTTTTTGAGACCGCTACTTCATTTTTTCCGCAAATACAGGTACTTGAAAAAAAAGTTTCCATTTGTACCTATAATTGTTGACTTGTTCGTTATTACCATTAAATAATAAATGCAAAATATTCTCTAGGCGTTACAAGCCAAGCATCCAGATCGCATTGAAGTCCAAGGAAGTGATTTACTAACATTGTACAGGCAAGCATTTCAAGATAAACTTGATAATGGCACCAGAGTTGACGACGCGCTCAGAGGGATCCCGAAACGAAATTGGTCTGATGGTAAGCGTTCTGTTACCAGAGAACTGAATCTTTGAAAATTGTGAAATCTTAACATCTGTTACAACAACCCATAACTGATATTATAAAACTCAGAAGAATTAATATTTGCAGATCCATCTATGAAAATCATCGCAACCTTGCCAACTGTAAATTTCATAAAACATCTAATAATCAGTTTTACCTTCCAAAATGGCATTATGATGCGTGGAAGACCAGAGCTCTACCTGATAATATCGCCTCCTCTCTACATCGTGAGTCTTATAATCTCTTACTACTTTATAACATCGTTGGAGTCATCATACCATATCGCCATCGGTAATTGTTATCCCACTTGCTTGCAGCACTTGACTTGTGATAGCAGTGCAGGATATTTGCAGTATCGATCGACAACAGTTCTCTTCCAGCTTATCTTCCAGATTAAGTTGCTTGATAAATTACCAAGAAAAGCTTTTCTTCCATGGGAATTTGCATACTCAGTTTCTAAGAAAAGTAAATTGACCAAGGTAAGAATTTTCAATGGTTTCAATCTAATAATTAGAAGCGCTTGTTTCTCTATGTTTTTAAAAATGATGAGGGAATTTAGACCTAGTTGCTGAGTACCAAACTTAAATAAAACTCCATAGTAAGAAAACGTTTGATTTAGGTGCGCGAAGTTGATCCAGACTCTATGTACCTGGTCAAGATTGAGCCGCGACGCAATTTCCTCGAAGACTTTGCATCGGCTGAAAAACTGCAACCGCTCTCATATTTTATCCGGCATAACATGCTCAGTAGGAAAAACAGGGTGATTCCAAACCTCGAGTAAGCAAAATAATATCACAATGTTAAATTTGTTAAGTTTGATAATGTCTACACTCTTTCGTTCATTCGAGGAATTCTCCGTTACACTTAAATATATTTCCCAGAGAATTCAGAATTAAAGAGTACCTGATTTAAAAATTCTGCTAGAACTATCTAATCAAGAAAGCCACCAACCAAAATCATACTTGATATCTCTGAATCATAAGACGCTCTCACTATGCCTCTGCACCAAAGTAATTTAATTTCGAACCTTAAAGGCAATATTGTCGATTTCGAACCATCCAGCAATGTACGTTGCATATACTCCATCATAACAAGTGGTAATACTTTCAGGAGATGGATTCCTGGTTGTGGCCCTCGCTTGATTGCCGGTGGCATGAATATCTTCACGCAGTTTGGCGACCTGACTCCTCTAGAGATGTTGGCTGTCTTCAACGAGTTTGTTAGCTGGCCAGAGTATGCGGACTGTCCGTTCTTGCCGTCTATGGAGCACAACTTCATGAAAATGGAAAGCTCTGCTGAGAGCTTAGACAAGGAGCTCCAAGAGGAGCAAGCTGATGATGACGAGGGAACGATAGCTGGTTGAATTGGAGTGCTGGAGAGATTTTATGATGAAGTTGGATGCAGATCTGTCAATATTTTAATAAAATCTTGCAATTTACTTTTATAATAATGTACCTTTGTTTTTATATATGTAATAATAATATTGATTTTCTGGCAAGTTTGATATAGATCTGCATCACATTTATAATGTACACAAATCTGTGTAAAAACGACAGATAATTGAGTTGTAAGTCTGTTTTTTTAGCAGCTGCGTAGTAGATGACATCTACAACATTCTTCTTGGGTTTCCTTCTTTCATGCTGCATCTTACATAGCCAGTGTCACCTTGCAGTCTTTATCCGTGGACAAAATATTTTTTGTTCAAAGCAAGCCACTAATAAAATATCTTTTACTTTGGTTTTAGTTCTGTGAAAAAAAGGCTCTAAAAAAAAGAAGGTTCTGTCATTAAATTTGGAATAACGATTCTGTTATTTCCTCGACACTCAATGCTATATTCTCCATTTGAAAATACCTCGCCGAAACGGCACTGGGGCTCCTCTAAAATCCACATTCCCCCTCCCCCCATTATTCAATATAGGTCGAATTTTTGTCGACTATTTCCTATTTTTGTCGGCAAGGTCAAGTTTTTAAGGGTCAACGAAACTTAACAGGTGTTCATATATCCTCTATGCATGTGATTGTGGGTTTACCAGCTATGGTACCAGTCTACACGCACAGATAGCTCAACATAACCGCGCAACGCAACTTTGCCTTGACTTGCAAGAAATTCGACTAACCCCGCCAACTTTCCCTCCCCTAAACGCATGCGCCCGAGTCTGCAGCGTCGCCCGCGGACGTCGCGACGCCAGTGTCAAGCTGACCCCTGACTTTGCAGCAATGGTTACCTTCGCAGCCGTTAAACGGTTCAAGTTCAAATCTTAGTTCCGATCGTACCCGGCGGTCATCCAGGATTTCGAATTGTCAGTGGTGTGACAGTTGACCTGCTTCTGTGAGCGATGGCCGTTGTAATGTTAGAATTGCCAGCTCAGGTGTTACTGTGAACAATGCACCCCGCAATGCTTGTATCTTTGACGAATATTGTGATCGGTCCTAGGAAATATTTCGACTTTTGGTAAATAACAATGGGCTAAACTAGTAGTGGTGGACGCGTGTCGTGTTATATTCTTTTTATTGGGTCCAATCTACTGATATAAACAATGATGATTGCTGGATCGGAAACTGCTGTGAATGGTAAGTTGTTACATATAGGTATAGATACGTTGTGCCTACCATAAAGCTCTGGTTTGTTTGGTGTCGTGACTCGATGGAGTATACCAAAAAAAAATGCGTGATTCTTCAGCTAGATTGTTTTGATACATACACATATTAATTTTGTTGAAGTAAAACACGTATCATGCAACGGTTTTGACCTTTAAATGTTCCGAATTGTACATTTTTATGCTTATAATTCATACAACGAAAAGCATACAAAATTCCGTAACATGATTTACAGAAAAATCGCAGTGAAATAATTGCAATATTGATTTGTACTTAGTATTTAACAAATATTTCGTAGCCGTAAACAACACGGTACAAAAATGTAGTTCGCATCCTAGAATCCGAATAGAACCAGTGTTACAAACGTGTAGCTTAGGTGTAGTAGGCACTTGGTTTCAGGATACGATGTTGTTATTTGTACCTATCCCAGACCAGCGAAACCACAATAAAACATTGCGAATGGCGCATTGGCGATGTCGCTGTCATAGTGGATTGGTTTTAAAACGGGACTCTGTTTTATTTCGAGCAGGGAATATGAAATCGATGCCAGTCGTCGAATACATGTTTCTCATCAATTTCCCAACGAGCTTCCCCTGTTACGCTATACAACGAACGTCGATAATGACAGTATTCAACACGCACGTGTTCCCTGCGGCGACTAGATTGGTGCACGATTCGATCCGAAGGGCGATAAGACGGATAGTTGACATTGATCAAGTCGCGGCTCTTTTTTTTATCTAAACAAAGACAGTTATGGAAGCAAAACAATTCGTTATACGATAACCCAATTACTGTTTCTAATTTACAACTGAGTTATCCTTGATCTCATCCTCATACTTCGAAAAATTGCTAAATAATTTATCGTTTTCTTCGGCCTAGTTTTATTAACCAATTATGACTTCTGTAATTTACGTTTCATCCCCAGAGCGTAATTTATTTACCGTGTCAGGCAGCTATCAACGGAGCAACCCTTAAATACGAATGAGCTGCTCCGACATTCGTATTACTGTAACATATTACAGAAATATATAGCGAGCTTAAATGATTATTACTGTATAACAACATCTTACGCAATTAAAGTGCCTCTCTATCTCTGGTTAGAAAGACTATTTCACAAGGTCCTGACAATAGGATGACATGGTACTGCAAACGAGGTTGGAACAAGGGTGTAATTTTGACATAAAAAGTCAGCGCGAACGAGACGGGGTCGACAAAATACCTTAATAGTTAACCATTGGCACAAATCGCAGCTTTATGTTCACCGATAGGCAAAGTATATCTGGGACCAAAATGAAGCATTTGGCTTGACTCCGGGAATTTCTCGAGTAGTCAACGAGAGTCTGCTAATTAGTACGACAAGTTTGTGGGGTCTGTAGGGGGAGGCGGCGTAAGGATTTTAACCGTGAACACGGGGGTACACACGCAATGATGCTTGTCACTACTCATTGCTTAAATGTTGTATCTAGGGTGGAAACGATATTGTACAATATAAATTGAGTAAACTATTGTGTGTTTTTTTCATTGATTTCATACGTCCGAATTCAATTTAACTGGTACTCCAAATCTCTGTAAAAAAAACTTTATTTTTCATCCAAATATTCTACTTGTGGCGGTGGTTTGAAAAGATATCCTGGTCTATTATACTTCATGCTTTGTGAGGAAATCGGTTGAAAATTTTATGAAGTTTATAAGGTAAAATAAGCTCAATTCTAGTTCAGGAACTAGATAGTTTATTCTATTCGATATTTTTCAAAGAGCAGTGAGCAACTCGATTTGAACATCTTTCTTCTTTTTCAAACGCAATGTTGTACTATTCAAAGTTCAAACTATACCAACAAACTCAAACTAATAAAAGGGAACAAATGCTGGCTTTAAATTTCGCAAAAAATATAATTTCGAATAATTCAGTCGTTTGCCATCTACGGATTGAACCGTCAAAAATGTTGGTGTGAAACTGACAGAACTGCCAACGTAAACAAATTGCAGCTCAATTGCAACACCTGTAAAAAGCTGTAGGTGCAATTTTTAAACGGATTCCATTGTGAAAAATGATGGAGTGAAATCAATTAAAAAAAGTATAACTTGAAATACCAAATTGTGTTTGACTTTGGGAGAAATTGTTTTTATAGTGCGTTCTTTATGATATCTATTGTCAAAAATAGAGAATGGCTGTCACAAGCATCAAGTATTTTGAGTAAAAAATAACGATTTAAATTGAAAGTCGACCCAGAAAAAAAAAGGACCCATGGCCTCGCCAGTGTCAGTGGACGTCGAGTGGAGTAACGTGGTGTTGTTGGACGACGGCGGCGTCGACGTCGGCAAGGCCGGTATCGATCGCGGTTCCGGAGTGCAGGCCATGCTCATCTGCGTGGGTGCAGGGGTGTCGCGTGGATCGCATCTACAGGTAGCTCTCATGCTGTCAGTGCCGTCCGCGCAACAACATGACCTAAACAACATGATCAAAACATGTCTAAAACAACATCAAAGCATTGCGCGTTCACACCAATATTTAGAAGTGATGGGACAAAAGGAACAACTAGTTTGTCACTGTTTAAATATGAGGTTGAAGCTTTTAAAGATTACCTCACCGTGAGGTTAGAGGCTGTTTAACAAAAACTCGTTTCAATTTTGAACTTTCGACAAAAAAACTCGACCAGTCCATGATTTGAATCTGGAATCTTTTGCTCCGTTGGCAGACGCGTTATCCGTTGCGACACAGGGCCTCATAGTAGTGGGGTTGATAGTTAAAAACAGGAAATACGGTCAAATAACTGAAAGCGGTTATTCCTCTTGGAATTACATTTTAGCACTTATTTTTGTTCCCTAATAATGAAATTCCAGATTACTGAAGAAAATCCACAACCCCATCTCAACCACCCCTCGTAACAGTGATCAAAGTGTACATCTATTGGCTTCTAGGTGTTTAAAAAAAAAAAATTAAGAGTAAGATACAATTGTGGACCTTGGCGCACCTAGAACTGTTCGAAAAAAAATACAGTTATCTCAAGATATCATTTTTTGATCAGGATTTGCAGTGCCTGCTGACACGTTTTTACCCGGGTCTTGGACCACCGAAAGAAAACTATTTAATGAGAAAAAATTAATTTTAATTGACTTTCTGGGTGTTTTTACTCTGGTACGACGGTAACCCATCCAAACACAGACCCAGCACAGCATTTCTTAACTTCGTGATCTCACAAACATGTTTTGTCATTTTTTGTCTTTAGTATTATTATCATCGGTATTATTTAAGACCAAATAAATAAGTAAAGTGGTATTTTTGCGGAAAACCAATGTGAAAGGAATTATGGGTTACCGTTTTTTAATGAGATTTTTGACGTTTATACATATGTCATCCCATACTGCCATCCCTTTAGGATCCAAGACGGACATTGCCGAATCACCAAAATACTGGCAAATACCAATCGAATTTATGATTTGCCTATTGAATATGGCTTTTTGTTTTTTAATTTGCCTATTGATTTTTGCCTATTGAATGGGTGAGCTGCTGAAAGCGCCAAAAAACTGACGGTTCGATACCAGCTGTTCTCGACTTCGAAGTAAATTATTAATTCAAACTAACAGGTTCTCTTTCCGCCTCAAAGGCTACGAAGGAAATAAAATGACAATATTCTGCAATTTCTTCTAGTCTTTCCACTAAAGCGTCTAGGCTGGAACCGCATTCGATGTTACCAAAGTAGAGGTAACTTTCAGATCAATATTTAGAGATGATGGGACAAGAGGGACAACTAGTTTGCCACTGTTTAAAGATGAGGATGAAGCTTTTAAGTTAAAGATTAGCCTACCTCACCGTGAGGTTAGAGACTCTTCAAAAACACATTTCAATTTTGAACTTTCGACAAAATAATTCGACCCTGCCAGGATTCGAACCTGGAATCTTCTGCTCCGTAGGCAGACGCGTTATCCATTGCGCCACAGGGCCCATGAGTATCGGTCGGTTTTACAAAAATAGATTGACACCACTTACACCCTAAAATATCCAACCAACAGATATTACAAAAAGAAATACCCAACCATACAACTTCGTTTATCAACCGAAGAGAGGGCAACAACCAAGGGAGGGTGAGGTGGGCGACCACCCACCTCGCCCTCCCTTGGTTACGCCACTATTGGTGAATTAATCACTAAAAATTCTGGGTATGGAAACGAGTTATCTCAACCATGGAAAGTCGATATCGACATCGGTAGACGATATACTAGTCGATGATATCGTTAGTGGAATTAGTCGATACTCTTACCAATTCTCTAATATCCAGCGTCGAATGATAGAGTAAACTGGAAAACAGAATTAGGTCGTGTGGCGTCCTGATTATCTCGCTTTTAAGGTAATTGGCGAGGGTGGAATTGAATTGTTTCTGGCAATTGCCGTTTTGCGGGTAATCATCCAATTTCCTTTTCATTATTTCTCTCGGGCAATTACAAAGTTGTCTCTGACAGAATTACTTGATTACTGTGTTTGTCGTGTTGATGCTGATGTTGATGTTGCAGTGACAGAGTATTAACTGTGTAAGTTGCTGCACTGGAATTGAAACGACAGTTCTGGAGATGATTATAGAGCAGTCATAGAGCTAAAACTGCAACAGCAGAAAGAAAAATACAACATATTTGTTGGATAATTCTGACGACGCTTTAAGTTTGATCTTGACCTATAGGCCACCCTTTTTAACAACCCACTACAATTAAATGAGAAAGACTCACAATATCAAGACATATATATCAGTCGTTGAGGTTAGCATTTACAAAGATCACTTGAGCTAAAACTAGACGCAAATTCAAGTAATCTGCGAGAAATGACGAAATAAAATTGCCTAGAAGCATCCTCCATTTTTGTCGGGGTAGTAGTTATTATCCCCCAATTTTTTTAGCGCTACGTAATGTAATACGCCGACACTGTAGGTATATATATTACAACCACTGCGTTTATGGGTTTAGTCAGGGTTATAGCGCCAGAACGTTTACCACATGTCGGAGGCTGTAAAAAATTCAACATTAGCGCTGTGCAAACCAACCCCTGCATGCTTTGGTTGCCTTGGGCAACTTTCAATATGAGGTCAATCAAGGTCAGACTCAGGTTTGTGGTTTGCTGGAATTACTGGCCTTTGAGTCTTATTGCGCCGAAGGAGGTTTGGGGTGCAGCCCCATTTTTTTGTGTTTAAGTTTATTTTCGAAGCAAATCGATATGTTTTAGTAAGAATAGCATACGATACTTAAGATAGCATCCTCGTGTGTTACATTTTTAAACACATAGCTTACTTATTAAATTTTAATTGTGTTCAAATCGGGTTTGCGAAATTTGGCGTATTTTTGTTGGTGTTTAAGTTTATTTTCGAAGCAAATCGATATGTTTTAGTAAGAATAGCATACGATACTTAAGATAGCATCCTCGTGTGTTACATTTTTAAACACATAGCTTACTTATTAAATTTTAATTGTGTTCAAATCGGGTTTGCGAAATTTGGCGTTGTTAAACACTAAAACCGAATTGCCAGAGCCGGTGCAATTATGTAACTCTGCGCACAAACACCTTCTACATCTTGATCCACATCTTCAAGACCAGCACTTCAACCTGCCTGCGACATTGGCTACAAAAGCAATGACCCAGAACCTTACCCTGCACTCGATGCATTTCACAGTATTGGTGTTGTCGTTACTGTTGCAGTGCCCGTTGAGGCGACGGTCTTCATCGGCGCCGTCGCTGCGTTTGTCGTACTGCTGATGGTATTCTTCCTGTACATCAACAAGAAGTGGTGCTTCTATGGCCTCGGCGGGTTCCCCTGTTGTGGAGAGCTGCTTCGTTCCAGCGGCAAGTCTGGACGGGACAAGAACTCTGGTGAGTCGAGGTTCATGGTCAGGACTAGAGATGCTACTGGAGAATATTCTCGAGAATATGAGCATATTTTTCCCATTGGCTTTAAATGTCAAAAAAAATGTTAACAAAACCAATGGAAATTACCAATATTGTAATTTCTTGTGTAGAAATATTCTTTAAACTAAAGATAAAAGTAAAAAGACTTGAAACAAAACAAAAAGCTCCGTTGGGCTAAAAGGAAAAAAAGTTTCTTACAACCTTGGTCTTAACTCACTCTTTATTCTCTCATTCATTAGCACTTTTTCACGCTTTCACGGTTTTTTGTGCAGAATGGATGTTTCCTACAGTTAAATAAATACCTTCATCAGAGGGGAATTGTGAAAAAGAAAAAAATCCTCGTTCTCGGGAATTTGCTCGAGAATATTCTCCACAAGAAATTGTTCGAGCATTTTGAATCCCTCGTTAGGAATTTAGGATATCCAATCATAATTTATTAACTTTATTCGTTTTACAAAGCACTGCTCTCCGTTTGAAGAGAACATAAAATGTAACATGTAATGTTTTATGGATTGATTCCCGAAGGGCACGTTTTGTCAACAGCTAATCTGAACAGCACAGGTCACATTGTGCCAATACATTCGCAAAAGAGAAAGAGAATGATACCTATTCCTATGTTACATCAATCATTCATCTCTTGTCCCAAAGGTACAATTTATATGTTGATAATCTCTTCACATACCATTATATCATGATATCACGTATATCACGATTCATCAATATAACATCATTTTGGGATCATATGGCTCAAAACCAAATTTCTCCAGCGGTCACCCATCCAGTAACTGTTCCAGTCCTGTGTTGCTTAACCTGTTACTTATCATTAAACCGGCTGTCTCTGCAGGTAACTCGTACTCTTACTCTGACCCGGAGTCGAGCTCTGACAGCGAAGAGGACGTGGTGCGCCGGCTGCAGCAGACTGCACGTGCTGCACGCGCCGCGCAGGCCGCGCAGGCCGCGCAGGCCGCGCAGGGGATGCCCGATCCTGGAGTGGACCCAGGACCCTCCACCTCGACCGCCTACTACCAGCACACCACGCAAGCGCATATACGTGAGTGACAGAACCACTTACCGTATAGTAAAACCTTTATGCGAGTGCTAAAGAGAATTTAAATGGATTTTTCATGGCCAGATTTTCGGTCTAGGAGGTCAGCATCCGAAGGGGCACCAAAAATCGATGTTTGAGTTACCCGCATATGAAAGTATGTCTAACAGACTATCAGTCCCTGTAAGTCCGTCAATAATGAGTTCAAGATTTCGGCAATTTTTTGTTGTTGTTTTATTGACACAAAACTTGTAAATGGAAAATGTAGTTAAGATATATCTACGTTTTGAGCCAAAATGGGTGGGGGGTTTGTACCCTTTTATGCGGGGTATGCACCCAAAGCACAAGCCGCCCCCAGTGAAAATGGTCGATGGGACACAGCCTTTTGCGACATTTACCCTAATATATAGCTATAATGTTCATATATTTAGGAAAGAATTTCTGAATGTAACCTTACATTTGTATACCTTATACTTCATCGTTAATTCTGAGCCTGCAAAGAGCGCGCCTTAGACGATTTACCTAGATCAATTCAACAATTCAGTAAAACCATGATCGTGTCATTTTTATCTAATTTTTTATTTTTTGCTGAGTTTTCGTATTTACCTTTAAACCCGACTGAAGTTTGAAGCTTTCACATCCCCTCTCACAAATGTCTCAAATATTGTGATCAAAATTATCCTTCCTTAGCTTTCAATTTAATCTATTATTAAAATAAAATTATTACAGACATCTCATAATCTTTTTAAACTGTTACTCAAAAACGTGCAATCGCTCCTTCCGTAATCGGTTCAATAATTTATGGTATGATAATATCATACTTAGGTAATCGCGTGCTCGCCGGCCATAATCGAAGCACTTACTGTAATTACAGTATGAAAATTGCAGTGCACCCTGCAGTTTAACCAAATCATATCAAATTGCCCTTCAACTGGTGCGCGTGGACTTGTAGGTGGGTTCCATATGTTGTGTAATTGAGTTTATAGGCACGTCAGAAAGAGGGCTAGTATTAATCTGTCTTAGCGAAAAATGGCCGCCAAACGTTTACTTTATTTTAAAAAATGGAGGGCGTTACTAGGTGGTTTCCCTGTCGTAGATATCTCGCAGATTACTCGCAGCTCTGATTGGTTTAAGCTGAATTAATCATTATAAATCAACGATCAATTCAACGATTGAGACACAATCGAGTTATGAGTTATGAGTTAAAAGGGACGGCCACAAGCGCAATCGGGTGGCACCTACCGTTACCACGTATTGCCGGCTCGTTTTCTCAGCAGAAAGTGTAACATTACCGCTTGGTCGCTAACTATCAATGGTAGAATTCATTAGTATGACATTATTGTACCTACCTAAGAAGATACTGAAAACCTGAGAACTTCCTCACAAACAAAGTTGGGCGAGTTCGGGGAGTTCATAAACCGAGTATGTCAAATTATTTTGCGTTTGATTCCATTCAGACGCGACTCATTTTAGTAGCGACGACGGATATGTGGGGGCAAGAACGTGCGCGTTTCCCGGCCATAATAAAATATTGAAAAATACATCAAACACTGGCCGTCCAACGGACAACATACCCCTTCGCCCTTCCCCCCTCCAACCAACCACCAATGACAAAACACCTGGTCGCTTCTCATAAATCTGATACTTGACAAATCAGATAGATGGCAAACAACAAAATTTTCCACGCGGCCTATAAATATCCCAGTCCACATGACGTTTGATTTAAGTTTTATCAAATTGCTTTTCGAACTCCAGGAATAGCTTCAGTCGAGTCCAATGTCAAACAATGTATTCGGCTATGTCAACAACAGGTTTGAATAATGGTGACCTTCTTTGACGCTTTACAAACACCAAACTTGCACCAAACGATCAAACGTAGATCGCACGTAGGAGTTACTGGATTGTGTGGGAGTATCACCAAATATTGCCGTCTACTTATTGCATCGACATTAAAATTACTCGAAATAATGCCTTTGAAGAAACTGAAAGACTGATTACGGGCTACAAGGAAAGTTTTAAGAAATTTCCAAAATGTAGACAGGATCAAATTACTTCACGTTGTTTTTGACAAGAAACAAAATCATGAGGGGGCAACCGGGTTTGAACCGGTGACCTCTCGATCTGCAGTCGAATGCTCTACCACTGAGCTATACCCCCACCTGTGCGATTATAAAGCAATAAGCTTACTAAGCAACTAAGCAATGAGTAACTTAGTTACTTAATAAACTTTTCTTAAAGCGTATTGATTTGTCTTTCAGTGTTTCCCAAATTGTTTAAGAGTTTATTCGGGGTACGCGATGCACTTTTCTGGAGATCATCAAATAACTACTAGAAACACTTCAGAAATGTATATTTTATTTTTATTTTAAGCAACCTCATGAATTGTATTTCTACGTTTTCATGCACTTTCGTCACCTTAAACATACCAAATATTCCCAGCATTCCGATAGCTTGATTTCAGACGGCTGCTGCGCATGAACAAAGCGAGATCAAATGTTCGAAAAAAAAATCCCTTGGCATCCATCGTTTATTTGCTTACAGTTCTTAAATTTAAATTTGGTTAGACTCACATTTTTTTGTGTTGATTGGACATAAAACGACCCATCTGAAATATTTTTCGACGAGGGGTACTCGATGTGACGGAAATTACTGGAAAGAATACATATTAACTGGGGGTATAGCTCAGTGGTAGAGCATTCGACTGCAGATCGAGAGGTCACCGGTTCAAACCCGGTTGCCCCCTAATGATTTTGTTTCTTGTCAAAAAAGTATCAATTAATTTGATTCTGTCGATAGTTTGGATTTTTTTACTGTCGTTGTGGCGAGTAATAAGACTTTCTGTTTCTACAGATAAATTATTTCGTGTAATTATTTCGTGTACCTACCTATACGTACCTGCCGAACCAGTCTTCAGTAACCTCTCATGAGCCACTTTTTGTGCAAAATACAGTCAACAAATAAATTGTATTCTAGCAAAATTTACCTTTTTTTATTTAAAAAAATCTCAGATATTTTGGAGTTAATTAAAAGATTTTAAAATAATTCTAATTGCGCCTAACAGCAAAATCATAAGGGGGCAACCGGGTTTGAACCGGTGACCTCTCGATCTGCAGTCGAATGCTCTACCACTGAGCTATACCCCCAGATGAAATTTCTGCTGTAAAATTAAGTCCAAATGCATCTGAACTCCAAGTCACTTTTCCTAAAAGCAATAATCCTTCTGACAGCTGAGCCGCCAATAAAGCTGTCACGAGCCGAGCTACCCCCAAGAACGTGATCTACGAGAGGATAAAAAGAAGAAGACCTAGCGACACAGTGTCCTACATCTAATGAGAACTATAAAATAATGTTGACACACCAAATTGGTATCCATGGACGGAGCGGGAAAACCATATGACAGGAAAATCTAAAAACAGGATAATCCTAGAGCGTGGTGGTGTAAGACAGGTAGGCGAGGGGGATGATGAAAAAATCATTAGGAAGGTTTGTTTCTTTTTACTTTTTCTTTTGTTAGTGGACTGCCAGATTCAGTGAGTGTTCAATGTCTTATGCCTGGATAAGCTCCAATTTAATCAAGCCATTAAGAAAGTCATTTTCTACCAGATAAGAATTTGTTTGCAATTTTATGAATATTTATGTGTGCCCAAATGGATCCCGAACAAACCGAACGAGTTAAGAAAATTTCCTCTCAAAAAGGTCGTACTCGGCTAGCCCACATTTCAGAATTTGGCGTCCACACCCCACGAGTTCAGGAGCGCGTTTCGTGGGATGGGGGGGGGGGGGGGGGGGGGGCAACAGACGTTGGTAAAACCCATAAAATTCCATTGCATTTCTGGGTAAAAGAAATGTTACTTGTCTTTTGCAAGATATATTATGTCGTTATTTTATTGCATTTTATTGTTTTATACCGACATATCAAACATATATCACGGGCTACCCGGACCCTTGTAGCCTCAGGTGTGGATAAACTGAAAAATCTTACCTTTTCAGCTCTAAGTTAGAGCAACAGCCGAGATGACTGACGACTGCGGCTCGATTTCGCGCGTTTTCTTCATATTTTTGAGAGTCATAGAAGTGATCCTCACTATAGGAAATTGCTTTGCTCTGAAACAAGGCAATACTTTGCATATCAATTGAATCTAATTATGATGAAATTACTGCAATAAGATCCTAAAGTTTATTTCAACATAAGGTTGAGAGGAAATTGAGCGCCCTTGCTGGTAACCAAAATTAGCAAAAAGGTTCAGTACATTAGCCCCATAAAGGATGCGTCAAGTAGTAAGTAAGCCTAAATATCCAGAAAATTTGATATTTCTTAAATGGTATTTTAGCAGGTGTAAAAAATTCATTCAGTCGATATACATTTTATCCATTTATATGATCTTTAGTTGCCTTTCTTTTTTAGATATTCCAGACTTTCTAAAAATATTCACGGACCGCACTTCTTCTCTGCCAGTTTTTATTACCATTGGAAACAATCCGTCTCCCTTCCCCCTTCCCACCAATAGCAATACAATATGGTAAGCTAGTTCCAGATTTTGCACTAAAATTTGGAGCAAATTCATATTTTCTCTATAAGACAAACCCCTTGGATCCCTTGAAACCCTTTGCTTGGATCTCTAGCTGATTCCTATGACAACATCTGATCATGCTCTCCACCTTATTTAACAGAAGTGGAGCCGCGCTCGACGACGTCCCGTTCCGGTGCTGCTCGTACCCCTGCCGACCTGGCTTCCCTGGCTGAGAAGGGCAAAGTGAACGGCGGTACAAGCGAGTCATCAAGCTGCTCCACGACCAGTGGTGACGACGACCAGGCCCTACGCCACCGGGACCGGAAGCTGCACACACTGCACGCACAGCCGAGCGACGAAGAACGTGTGCAGAGCTTGGCACAAAACGGGACGCACTACGGCCAGCGAGATGACAACCAGGATGTGAGTTGTTGGGAGGGTGATTGATACGTGTTTGTTGGAATGTCAGTTATGGTGTCCAGTAATATAGTGAGAGTGTTCTGTCTTGCATTTAGGAAGTCACAGGTTCGATTCTGGAGATGGGCTATCCTGGTTGCAGTTGTTCAGGGTAAATGCTGCGATAGCTTATTTGCCAAAGAACGTGACTGTTGTCTTGTCCCTTTTCCATACTTATTTCAGTCCCTGCTGAAATGCCAGGAGTGGCTTGGAGCTAACGGATCTTCTTCGAACAAAAAAACAAAATATGTATGGGATGGAATACAGTGCAAGGACCTTAATTTAGTAGGTATTGTGTTGGGAAGCTGAGATTCAGTTTTCACGCCACAAAATATATGTGTACCTGCAGGATCAGCAGCCCTGGAATGTGCCTATGCTCTAAATATCAACACTTTTTCTTTCAACAAATTTTTTTTTTAATCTTTATTTTTTATTTTTGTTGATTTTAAATTGCTTCGATCACAGTAACGTGTTGATGCTCTGGCTAGATGATGAATTCAATAATACCAAAATTTCCAAAGTGTCATATCAATCAAATATGCCAGGAGAAAGTAAATCCTTTGCATTCATTATACCTTTCACTAATTGCTTATTATTCCTCTTGCAGTGCATTGTAGTGCTGCCCCAAGAGCAGCTGTACGACGTGACCGACCTTCAAAGCGCGTGCAGCGACCAGGAGAGCCAGGCAACCGCGCGGTGTGGACATTTGGAGGTTGCTTTCGCGTACGATGCACCCACTCGTAAGATGACGGTTCGCGTGTTGCAAGCCAGAGACATACCTACCAAGGATCGCGGGGGATCCAGCAACTCACAGGTAAAGAACTCAATAAGAATGCGGCTTGTCACCCAATTATTGCCAAATAAATGCCAGAAATGCTTCTTAAGATGCTGTTGTATGATTGTTGACGAAACTTGTTAATTTGTTACGTAACACAGATATAAACGAACAGAAACATTTTACATAAGGTTGTATATTTTATTTTGTCATTTTGTCATTTAACAGGTGTCTAATACAATGATAATGTTTTAAAATTTAACATCTTTGTCCTAAAGAGTAAGCAAGTTGTATTTTCTCTGATTCAGGTGCGTCTTCTGTTGCTTCCGTCGAAGAAGCAAAAGCTGAAGACGAAGATTAGACAGGGAGACAACCCACAGTTTATGGAGAGCTTCTTGTTGCATCGAGTCAACCCAGGTAATTTAAATCATATCATTTTTGCTTAATTTTTGTTGGTCACTTTTCATTTTTGACTAAGCCAAGTTTCAGTAACACAAGTAGACTTTTTCAGGCTCAGATTAAAGATTTGATTAGGTATTCATACTCAAAATTTAGAAATTGAGTAAGTAAAATAAAAAGGCTTGATTCTCTATTCATCAGCTGATATCGTTGTAAAAGCCAACAGCAAAAGCACTGCATTAAAAAGGGTTGAAACTGGAATGTAAAAAAATTGGCTTGAGAGAGTGAACCAATTTAGAAAGTGGCAATTTGAGCAGCTCTCAAAATTTCTTGACCATCCTTTTTATTGCGCAGAGGACGTGAACAGCATGGGAGTTCGCCTACGTCTCTACGGCTGCACTCGAATGCGACGGGAGAGGCTCATTGGAGAGACAGTCGTTGGGTTCAGCGGGATCAACCTCGAACTGGAGACGACCACTTGGTTGCCGTTGGAACCCCGCGCCAACATGGCGGTAAGTAGCATGGTGTTGTGTGAACTTGAAGATCATTTTTAGCTAGATGGTACACGGAGGAGGAATTTGTCTGTGTAATTAGACTTCGAGTATGTAACTGGTCCATGTATCCCATAAGGTGTGACACAAGTAAAAGTAGCATCTATTGAGTTGTTGCTCAACTCTGGTATGAATTGCAGTTTTGGTAGAAATTTCGAGCACGAATTAAAGTTTTTGACCAATGGCCGATGGTTACCTATAAAAATTAATTAGTTTATTAACATATCCAACTAAACAGATATAAAATCAACACAAAAAACAGCACATGGCCAATTTAAATTCTTATACTCTATTTTCTTGAAATTTAATTCTGTTTTTATTAATTTCCACTGTGTTTTGTTGGCCATGGTCTAGCTAAACGGGTCGGCATCAGACCTGCTGAGCCTTGCGCGAAGCGACAGCACCGGCTCTACGCACTCTATGCAACACGGAGGTGTACCCGAGCTGCTTCTGGGTCTGGCATTCAATGCCACCACAGGTCGCCTATCTGTCGAGGTCGCCAAGGGCAGCCACTTCAGGTAAACCCTCTAAATCTATCTCAGCCTTGCGATCAGTGATGCAGCGGTCAACGTAAGAATGTGGCCAGAGCCCAACCACTGTTCATTTATATTCTGGCTATACTCTTACCTCACAACTTAGGGAGGCGTTGCAAATTCGGAGTCTTAGAGGAAATTTACCAATTTTACTACTTTTATTTGATCTGTAAATGAAACCTACACAAGGAGATTACAGCACCAAGAGAAAAGATATGCTAAGTCAGTAATAACATTTTTTGAGGATAAAACAAGAATTCAATAATGCTGAAAAAAACATTCTATGTCCCTCCCCTCCCTCCAGCCTCTCACAGGGTTAAGTAAATCTCAGGGAACTTTCCTTTTTGTCAAAGACAGCGGCTAACTGACAAAAAAACAACATACAAAATTTTAGTAATTTCTAGAGAAAAATTAACGCATGAAGTTTTAGGAAAAGATTTTTTTGTACATTTTCTATTGACTGGCTTTGTTGCATACTGTTCTGTTGTTATGTAATCAAAAAGTACTGAAAACGATGAGTTTCATAAGGAATTGTTTGAGACTAACTATTAATGTGCCATGTTCCAGCCGCAATCTGGCGATGTCCAGGGCGCCTGACACGTACGTCAAGCTGTGCCTGGCGAGTAGCACGGGTCTGGAGATGGCTCGAAGTAAAACCTCGGTTCGTCGCGGCCAGCCAAGCCCACTTTTCAAGGAGACCTTCATGTTTCAGGTTAGCCTGGCTTCATGTATTGCACTTGTTGTGTCTATTACCTGACAGGTAGCAGAAGTTGTAGTAATTAACTTACATGAGTTAGTTGTCGAGAGGAGCAGGACTAGGTAAAAAGTATTGGAAGCATCTAAATTCAAACAGCATTTCATCTTTGATCATCCTTATCCACTTCTAGCATATAGCAGCACTCTAATTTATTTTTCTTCCTTAAAATAAGTAGCTTTTTTAAAATGTCAATGACGTGGAATTAAAGAGACTTCTTAAATATATCGAACGACTTCTGCAATACTACAAGTTTGGCTACCAAACTATCAAGACAGGTAACCCATAACGACAGGTAGAATTAATTAAGCCCAATGCATCTCCGTTACAGGTGGCATTGTTCCAATTGCCAGACGTTACGCTTATGGTGTCTGTGTACAGCAAACGCAGCATGAAGCGCAAGGAAATGATCGGGTGGTTCTCGCTCGGACAGAACAGCTCGGGCGAGGAAGAACTGGCGCACTGGAACGACATGAGAGATGTTCACGGGGAACAAGTGTCTCGTTGGCATGTTCTCGTAGAGGCGTAGACCAATGGATGGTTCAGTCCCTCCGGAGCCATTCGAGCATAAACACTTGTTATCTCTTTAACGCACTATTGCGCACAATCTGTTTACAATCTCGAGTGTTCAAAGAGGTAACGTCCAAATGTTTCGACACTGCTACGGGTTTCTTTATCTTGTGTCACATTCGAGTGGGTTTAGAGAGACTGAACTACTTTTTAATGCCAAATCATTGAAAATGTTTCCTCATTGTCATTCTCTATTTAACTCTATTTATCTTGAGCTCTGCACTCTAAAATAGAAGTTGAGAGATGATACCCGTTGTCTTGGGTCTTGTTGTCTTGGTGGTTGTTTTGGAAGACACATCCTTGAAGGTCGCTCAGTATTTGTTAGCACCAAGATTGAGATGGAGGGTTTCAGTCGCTATTGACTTGGGAGCGTTTTGGGTCCTTTAGTGTTGGTAATAATCTAAGGATCTTGAGTGAAGATAAACTAAGTCTTTAAATCCACTTACCACTCATTGAAAGGATTGTAAAGAATTTTGGGCTGTGCCAATGAGCAACATGGCTTTTGCATAGGTTATTGCAATTACGGTTAATTTTTAAAATTTGAATGTTGATTGATTTGTTAAATTTAAGGTGGAGGTAATTTTATCGTATATTGATGTTAAGGGGTAGATGTTCAAATTTGGGATCTCTCACATGATAGACGAAAGTTGTGAGCTACATTATAAGTTAGAGCAATGTTATAAGGGCATATCGTTTGGTACGACTTTGAAAGAAACAAATTTTTTTTCAGTGGGACTTATGATCAGATTGTGTACTCCTGTAATTTTACAACATCAAGCTGTAATAATTGCTCTTTTTACAAACATTGTACTTTTTAAGATGGGAATGGAACTTTTTCTAGCTTAATGGTTTTGTGGTACGTTCGAAGGACTACCAAGCTGTCACAACAATTTTAAGACTGTTTATGCGGATGCTGGTCAGAAATGCCAGAAGCACACTTTCCTGTCACTTGCACAGCACAATGCAAAAACTTGCACTTTATTATTAATATATTGACTGTTAGAACTCTTAAGCTAGATTGAAAAAGCCACATAGATATTTATAAATTATTGCGGCAGTAAATGCTCGCATTTACAATTTAGGTGTGATATTGTAAGGAGATCGCGTTTCCCTTAAGTTTGATGGAAAATTAAAAAATCATGATCCGTTTCTGAAAATGTAACGTAGATCTATTTTCCAAAGCATTGAATTCGCAGAGATTACATTATAAACCACTTAAGCATTTTGATAGCTGTACAAGAGTATCTTGATTCTTAATTAGACTAAGGTATGAAATGCAGACCTGGTCAGCTTCATTGATACTGATCCTATCTCGTGATAATAAATTCTTAATATGAGGATACCGTAAATGATCATTAAAACCAAATTAAATGTGATTTCATGGATTTACTCAAACAACTTGTAAATTACATGCTATCAGCTGCTACCCAGCTATACTTATTTATTTCAAAATTTCATAAAATTGTGTAGTTCTATAATTGGCCTGTTTAACACATCTCAATTTTATGTTTTGTACACTGATCGAGTTATCATCAGATTGTGTGTATTGTATCAACACTTTAAATGTCGAAAAATAATTTTTTTATCATATGATCACTCACTCCAGATGTGTCTTCTTGCAGCAGAGACTAGAGATTTGCAGCGATTCAATTGTAATGATGTGTACTTATATTATAAAAACTCGTAATCCGTTATTGGAACTCTGAATGTTTGATGAGCAAGGAATTATAATTACTTATTATAAAAATTGCTAGCTCTAATTACTAAGTCGATGGCCGTTGGACTTTTCCTGAAATAACTATGAGTATTAGATTTTGTACTTAAGCTGATTGCATATGAGCTGTTAACTGTGTTGGAAGTAATAATTGATTTAATTTTATATGGTACAAAAATTATACAATTATAAAACTTTTTCCTATTAGAAATCTAAATTAGATTAAATTACACCTATTGTAAAAAACGTACAATAGCATGTGTAGAAAATTTAAATAGAATTATGGCATTGAAGCATATAAAAATGCATAAAGCATCACATGCAGAGTACGGAGCAAAACGTAAACGGTTGATATTGTCCGAAAAAGTCTCTTTGTGTGAATTTCATTCAAAATAAATGCTGTCTACCTACTGTTTTAAAAGTGTTATGAATTCATTACCAGGGTGGGCAATGCAGGAGTTAACCAATCATTTGCAAAATTTGAATATCTGAGCACGAGAAAACTACTATATTTCAGAAAAGTATGTAAAGATGTACCTGCGAGAGTGGCAGAATAATAAGCAATCACCTTGTCAAGGTTTGTGATGATGGAGTTTTAATCATATTAGTTAGCCACCTGTTTGTCTGCACCCTACTTAAAAGATATTTGGTCTGCATTTGCTAAATAGCCCCAATTATAATATTCTTGTATGATACAACTGTAAATATCAACTGTTTCATCACTGTTATGATACAACTTTAAATATCAACTGTTTCATCACTGTAGTATTGTGGTGCAATCAATTAGGTGCAATCAATGAGGTGGACTAACCCCATAGTTGTCATTTCCCATTGGATTGGGTGAACCTTTGGGGCAAAGCTTTGGGGTGAACCCACTTGTAATACAAATTTCATACTCATCATGAGTTGTAAGCGTCAAGTGTCTTTGCATTAAGTACTTGTTGATATATAAGGAAGGTTAATACCAATCAGCTGACAGCTGTTGCATAGATAAGGTTATCTCCTCTGTGTGTTATATCAAATAACTATAAAGTTAAAGTAAAACAAACACTGAAGCCAGTGCTTGCCATTTCAGCCTGCTAGTAACTACAATTTGAACCAACAGTGATGGCTGGAAAACTGAAAGAAATTGTCTACAAAAATGGCGATAAGATGCCGATTGTTGGTCTGGGAACATGGCAGGTATATCCAGCTGATTTTCACAGAATATTTAGCATCAACTTATTAACTTTATTGTTGAATATTTTTATTTGTGGATTGTGATACCCCCTCAAAAAGTGATCAGAACTTAAGAAATTAATTTTTCTTGTAATTTTTCGTCTCTAGGCAAGCGAGGAAGAAGTTGGTGCCGCAATAGATGCTGCATTAGAAGCGGGGTACCGACACATTGATACTGCGTTTCACTACTTGAACGAGGGTGCAATAGGCAAGGCTCTTGCAAGGTGGTTTGCTTCAGGCAAAATTAAGAGAGAAGATCTTTACATTGTTACTAAGGTACCTCGTTTTTGTTGATTGAAGATTTGTAAGTAGAAAATGTAATTAAATTTGCTCAGATAGCTTTGAAGAAAAGAATTACTTAAAAATAAGTTTCTTTCTCTAGAGAAGATGGTACGTACCATCTTCTGAAACTGAACCATCATCTAATTGAAACAGATATAGGGTATACAATTATTCCTTCAAAAACTTTCAAAACCACATTGCTTTAGTAGAAGTGCTTCAATGGATGAGCTGATCCTGCTGATGGATGTCATGCTGATGATTTTTAAATTATAAAACCAATCCTCATTACTCATTTCAGTAAAATATGGTAGTAACCAAGTTTTGTGGAAATTGGTGCCTGCTGAATCACATCTATAAAAACCAAGAAAAAAACCTCCAAAATTCTATTTAAAAATTAAAAATGTTCACCCAAATACGCCTTACAATAATTTTCGTAGAGAGAATACGGACTTATTTGCAACATGACTCTGCTTACCTTTCAGTTACCATTATGTGGCATGAGGGCCGAGCGCGTTGAAAAGTACATCAACAAGTCGCTCGCTGCACTACAGCTGTCCTACATTGATTTGTACCTTGTCCATCACCCATGCGGACTTCAGGAAATAGAAGGGAAGTTGTTCCCTGCCGATGAGAACGGAAAACTCCTTCTTGAACCTGACACAGAGCACATCTCCTTGTGGAAGGTAAATTACTCATCCGTCTTAATTGGCTGGGCCCTAGGACTTTCATTGAAGAATTTCAGATACATGCTATTTATAAGATGAAAACTCCTGGAAAAGGTCCAAACTATGAGTGGAATTATGTACCACAGTTTGAGAAGAAATCCTCTGATTTTTTATAGAGGGTGGAGAGGGAAAGTGTTGTAAGACCTGAAGATAAATAACAAAAATTTCTCTATCTCTCACCTATAAATACACAAACAGTTTCAATCAGAGGTTAAGTATTTACTTAATGGCATATTAAAAATTACCTCAAGTGCTTGCTATCTGATAAGCGATTGCATAATTCTAAGTCACCCAGGTAAATGTTTCATAACAGTTGATGAAACTGGTGTTAGAAAATATGAATTAAAATAGCTAGAAACTACCGTAAGGCCTACTACATCAACTGACTGCTTTTACAATGTTAGCTACTGATGTTTCACAGGCGATGGAAGCGCAGGTGGATGCGGGCAAGGCACGCTCCATCGGGCTGTCCAATTTCAACTCTCGCCAGATCGAGCGCATCGCAGGCAGTGCACGAATTTTGCCTGCCAACCTGCAAGTGGAGCTGCACGTTTACTTCCAGCAGCGGCCACTGCGAGCAGTGTGCGAACGCCTCGGCATAACCATCTGCGCATATGGCCCTCTTGGATCACCAGGACTCATCAACGTCGTCAAAGCACGCGGTGGAGACGTTTCCCAGTGCGTGCTGTTCCTGTTTTGTGACAAGCTACATTTTTAAATTTTTGGTGTGGTTTTTCAAAGCCATTGGGATTTAATCCTCCTCTGATCTGCTTCAAATGTGTAGCAACGTGAATGCGTGGGTTGCACTGCAATGCACGATCTGCTTGTGCTTAATTTAATGGGGCTTCTACGTAAAACTGTATCAAAAGCGATAGCAGAAAGTTTATTTTGAAATGCGTTGCATTTTTACAGAATAAAACCCAGTTTAAAAGAGATTGCAGGTTTTGGAGCCATGTGTCTCACTTTATCTAAAGTGAAAGTCAAAACTTATTCAAGTTATGAAATATTTGGTTCAATGAGAGTACTTCAAAAGAGCAATTGTAAATATTTACTTCAGTAAAAACAATTGGGGTACAATTATAAATTTGCAACAAACATAAATTCACTGAATATCTGCCAGAAAATTCACCACTTTTGCCGTATTCTTAGTTATGGTAGTCCTTATATTCCCAGGATTCCTGCGCTGACCCCATTAAGCGATCCCACTGTTACCCGTCTTGCCAAGAAGCACGGAAAGACGACAGCGCAGATCCTCCTTCGACACATCATGCAAAAAGGGATCGCTGTCATTCCCAAAAGTGCAAACCCTGACCGAATCATTCAAAACTTTAACGTAAGTTCCATTTTCTTAATCACTTACGGAGAATGTTTTGTCAGTTATTTGACAGAATATTTTGACATGATAAGACAGCAATTGCATTCTTCAATGTCCGGCAGGTTTTTGACTTTGAGCTTAGTGATGCCGACATGAAGGAACTTGACGAGCTCGACAAAGGAGAAAAAGGACGATTATTTGCTGCTTCAATAAAAGGGTAAGTCTAGATATCTTTTAAAGATTGTTGTACAATTATTTTGTGCTTCACTCTAAAATGTATAGATTCTAATTTTTTGTACTAATTTTCAGCATGGAGGCCCATCCAGAGTACCCTCTGAACGAACCTTTCTAAAGATCAGAACTTAATATGGCCTAGGCCATATACCAGGTCACAGACGCTTGTTTGGCAGATTTTTTTTCCAATTTGATTGCTGATTGTGGTTGTGGAAACACTTTAACTACAGATAAAGATTTAACAAGTCATTGTCTTTGAATATGCCACCAAGCATATCAATTTAATTATAAACCTCAAGCCAGGTTTTCCTTGCATCTCCTATATTTCTGATTTCCAAAAGCTAACTTGAAGAATTTTCTTGGTGTTTGCTGATTTGTTGTTCACTCTCTTTCTTGTTGTACTTTTAATACAAATTTTAAATAAACCCCACGACAACATCCCTCGTCTTCTTTTTACTTTTATCTTGCTGACTGTTTAGCTGTTTTCACTGTTTAACAACTGTTTGACTGTTTGTAAAACATATACCCAGAGCCCAGATACTCAATCTTATTTCATTCCAGGCCTATTCACAGGATTGTGTCTCATTGGGTCGACGAAGGATAATAACTGTTTGTAAACGTGCATTTGTGTGACGAGTTTCATTCCTTCGACTGCTCCTCTAATAGGTCTTGCTAAGTTCTAACAAAACAGGTTCTACAGGAATTTCAGCTAGTTTTATTTTTCATATAAAAATGTATGTTAACTAAGATACCTTTTAGAAAAGTAAAGCTACCATGGGACCTCCAAATTTCCATAACAAATTTCAACAACGATGTCACGAGTCTTTTTACGACTTATCTTGGAGCAAAAGGTCGCCATCATACCTAAAAACACTAAACCTAACCGAATCGCACAAACCTGCAACGTAGTTTTTTTCTATCAGGATATAAAACGAAAAACTAGATCCAATTCTGTGTTGTCTACATGGTACTTTGCACTTTCTGGATGGTATTGAGCTAGATTACACTCTTTTATTATATTTTGTTTTCCAATTACAGGCTAGACCAAATTTAGGAATCTCCAGCAGTTAGTGACTTTTAGAGTTAGCTAGAGAAGTTAGTGAGCTGTAACTTCATTGCATGAAAAATAACTTTAACCCACAAGGTTAAATGTAAAATTGTTTTAGTATGGTTTGAAGTTTTTGGTAGCTTACTCAAGTAATCTAGAACTTGCATCGATAAAATCAGATGATTTGTGTGAAATCATTCAAATTAAAGATGTATTCTTATTACATCTAAGAAGTATTTTGTAACATCATCATCACTCAATGTTTAGATCACTTTTAAATCATTCCCGCTGTTTGCACACATGTGACAAATCTGACGTTTATGAACAAGTTGTTGCCCATGTGCGTTTCAGTTCAGTTTAAACTTTTCATATTTAGTTAATTAATCACATTTTGTGAGACTTTACGGTTCACACCAGCACGCAATTTTTCAATCCACTTTCATCACTTAAATAAAAATAAAACGAGAATACTTGGTTAGGTAACATGCGCATTATGTGACCAGCCTTGAATAACTTGAAGTCATCTTATACAAAACGACCAGATTTTTTTTTGTAACCGGTATAAAACGAGCCTAAGCCGTGATCTGCCGCTTTGTTCCTCATCTGATATCAGCTTCCAAAATATGGCTGGAAAACCGAAAGAACTTGTCTTCAAGAATGGCGAGAAAATGCCTATAGTTGGTCTCGGTACATGGCAGGTTAGTTTAACTTTATAGAAGACAGGAATCAATCATTTTTTGTTTTGCCAATGATTTTAATTTGGAGATGTTTGCAAGCTTGCTACGTTGTGAACATTTAGTGGTAATTGGAACCATAGCAGAAAGATTAGGTTACCTTTACGATATCCTAATCTTTCTTCTACAGGTAATAAGGCACACAACCCCTAGGTAGCTGGTATCATCGGAACAAAATAAAATGAATATCATTTTCCCAAGAAGTGTGGCTAATACAGTTGGTTCTAAGTGTATTAGATAATAAAGAAGAAATTACAGTAAAACATAATTTAAAATTTTCCCAGGCCAGTGACAAAGAGGTTGACGATGTTGTGGACGCTGCTCTAGAAGCTGGGTACCGTCACTTTGACACAGCATTTGTCTATCTAAATGAGGCAGCAATCGGCAAGGCACTAGCTCGGTGGTTTACATCAGGCAAGATAAAGAGAGAAGATGTCTTCATCGTCACAAAGGTCATAAAAGCTCTCATTTTTATTCTTATAAGTTACTTAATATTTTATTTTTTAATACCAACCAGTTCTTTTGATAATTTGCTGTTTTATTACTTAGTTTTATGCAGTGTTTTAAAGTAGGCTGTAAATATTTTAAACAGGCAATAATTTAATTAGATACCTGCAGCAACCTACAGTTTATTCAATTGCAAAGCTATAAAAAAGTACCAACTGTAAGGTGCATTAAATTCACCCAGAACCAGGTACATAAATGTACGTTATACTTCAATTTGTTCATAATTTACTAATGACATGTCTGCCCCAACAGTTGCCGATGTGCGGCCTCCACGCTGACCGCGTAGAAAAGTACATCAATCTCTCACTGGCAGCGCTGCAGTTGACTTACATTGACTTGTACCTCGTGCATTACCCCGCGGGGCTTCAAGAAGTGGAGGGCAATCTCTTCCCGATGGACAAGGATGGCAATATGCTCATTGACATCACCACCGACCATATTTCCCTTTGGAAGGTATTTATTCCATAGGCTCCATATTCATATATAGGCTGCATTTGTAAATAAGCTAGTGGCCATGGACATAATTTGCCAAAATGTAAACACATTCTCTAAGCCTTGATATTTAACCAGTTACCGTTAGAAAAAATATAAAAAATAGCATTCCAAGTAAGAAAGTCTCTTCACAGTTCCACCAAATGAGCACTATCCCCTACACGATTGCATCGAGCTAATTTCCTGTGACTCTCGCTCTTGCCACAGGCAATGGAAGCGCAGGTGGATGCAGGCAAGGCACGCTCCATCGGGCTGTCAAACTTCAACGCACGGCAGGTCGAACGCATCGTCGCCAATGCACGCATCCCGCCCACCAACTTGCAAGTGGAGATGCACGTGTACTTCCAGCAGCAGCCGTTGCGTGCTGTTTGCGACCGTCTGGGCATCACCATCTGTGCATATGGGCCTCTTGGATCGCCGGGATTGCCTGCGTTCCTCACCGCAATGGGAGGGGATGCCTCAAAGTAAGTCACCACTTCATAATTTTAATCTGTCATCTGATCTAGCATAGTATTGGTCGACCATAGATTCGATTTTAGCATAGTCATACATAGCAAGTCTACCCAGAGATGTAGTGCTGGAAAAAAAGGTGGGTATTTGGTGATCTCCCCTAGGACAACACCACTGCCTCTACTCCAAATCTAACTGTGGTATAGTCTAGAAACCTACCTCCTAGTCTGCTTTAACTGGTCAGGATCAAACAAATTATCACACTGTTGAAATGTAATTGATTAACCTATTCCTTCAATAAATGTTGCTAAAAATCTATTCTGGTGCAGGATTGTAAAAATCACTTTGATTCTCATCCGATTCTCATCGATAGCAAGATAACATTCTGGGTGTGCGTTCAGGATTCCAGCACTGAGCCCGATGAGTGACCCAACCGTTGTGCGACTGGCCGAGAAGCACGGCAAGACGCCAGCACAGGTCCTGCTTCGGTTTATCATTCAGCTTGGAGCCGCTGTCATACCTAAAAGCGCTAATTCCGTACGCATCGCGCAAAACATCGACGTAAGACCCCTGGATGACTTATGAGAATGATGGTTTTTAGACTCATGTCTACTTGATTTATGAGTCTAAGACTTATGACCAATTTATTGACCTGTAGAGACGGTATTATTGGTAACAGCCAGAATGCCAAAAAGTGTAGACTATGAAATTTGCAGTTTCAAAAGTCAAAATTGAATCAAAGAATTGTTAGATTAATAAAAATCTGCTGGACGCTAAAAAAATAGCAAGCAGGTTATTTACGATCATAAAAAAAAAGCACAACTTTAAATCTTTGAATCAATTTGCTGTCATTCTGGCTCTTACAAGCTATGCTTTTACCAAAACTTTCTACCTGCTACCGTTCTGCTACAGTTCTGCCAACAATTTTGGCTTGACGCCTTGTTGTCTTTTTTACCCGGCAGGTGTTTGACTTTGAGCTGAGTGATGCTGAAATGCAAGAACTTGGTCAACTGGACAAGGGTGCAGAGGGCCGATTATTTGGTGCAGGGATGCTCAAGGGGTGAGTACTACTGCTTGCTAATTAAACTATATTTATTTATCAAATTCTCATCAAGAACTAGGAAATTGTAGCTTTAGGCATAGTTCATAGTTTAACACTGTTTGTTAGCTACTCTTTTTCTGTTTGCATGAATTTCTTTATTCATTTTTGTCTTGGTATTAGATTGGGGAAGAGGAACGAAGAAAGCACAACTTACCGAAGTTAAAGAGTATGTTTGCAAAAGATGGAGGTGTAAGAAAGATGTAGATAGATGTAAAATTTTGGCTGCTGACTTGTTCATTTGCTCTTTACAAACAAGACGGCACCCAAAACATTGATTCTCTGCTTCCTGTGAAATCGGGAATTTCAAATTCAGTAGGTTAAGTTTTCTTCTTTCTCTTTCCTCAGTTCATGTACCACCCTTTAGGCACTCTTTAACTTTCTTGATATTTTTCAGTTATTACACTTTATTGTACTTAATTAATTTAATGCTCTTTCAATTTAGAATGGAAAAGCATCCTGAAGATCCTTTGGCAGAACCGTTTTAACACGTCAGCGTAAAAACTGAAAACTCAACAAACTCTCAAACTGCGAACGACGAACGGGGAAACTCAACAAACTGAATACTCAAACTCAACGGCAGCTGTAGTTTTTGAAGTTCTGTATCTATACTTATTTTTACACCTAATGTTGTGTGCAATCACATTTTCAACATTTGTACTGCACATTGTTTTTTTTTTTTTTGGATAACTCAGCAAAAGCTTCAACATCAATCCAATTGAGATTAAAAAAAAAAAAATTGTTCATGTACCAGCAAATGACTTCACCAATAATAAAATAATTTGAAGGAAACCTTTTAAAATATTTCTAATAAATTTGCCATATTTTTTTAAATGGTAAGTCCGATAGTTTTAAAGTGATAAAATAAGTTTTCAAGGGTTCTTTCAAGGATGTAATTTTCTTACTATGACCGGTCATGTAAGTTGTATTGTGGAAGGAGCCTAGAATGCCTAGAATCTCTCTTGATTATCAGAGAGCCCACATAAGAATTTGATTGCATATCTCAGCCGAAACAAACTGGAGTATTCACTCCAGTATCGAGTATTTTATATAACAGAAGAAACAAAACAACCGAAAAAAAAACAACCTAACCACCTAATTGCAAACCTGCGACCATAGAAAAAAGACTTAAGTCTTTTTTGTATGCTGCGACTCTAACCACTCCCCACCCCTAAGCAACCGATTGTAAGAGTCGTTGGTTATTTGATATGTATAAATTGCTGTCATGAACTGCTTTGCTACCCGCTGCATGCTAAATCTGCTGAAGCTTAAGACAGATTTGATCCTGGGTAACCTTAATTACCATCCAAATAATTTCACGACGTGCCATTTCATTTGGGAGATATAAAGTTATTACAGAATGAAGTGGCTAGTACATTGATCGATAAGTCCTACCGAGCATGTCACCCAAGACTGTCACACATTTTTTATTCGAAGGGATAGCCACCAGGCTTACAACTCATCGGCATCAAACATTTTCTTTCGGAATCTATCAAATCCAAAGTCTGTGCTCATCACTCCACAACTTGACATCCCAATGTACCAGGCCATTTTCCCAGTTAAGTAGTACCAGCCATGGCAACAATGCACACCCAAAAGTTCTGAGCATTTAGAAAGGAGCAAGACGCAGCCAAAGTCCATGACTCCATGGAGACAAAAGAATGTTAAAGAGAGTCTACTTCCTCCTTTCTTAGCTAGTATTTACACTGCGTGCAAATGGGTAAAGTATTATCTGGATATTGCTTCCTTTCAAAATAACTCGCATTGTGCTCATTACAGATGCAAATTTGGGTCGAATTTTTAAAAATTGGAAACAAATTATCACTTCAGATTGCAATATCTTGGGCGTCCCTCAAGCGATTTTTATGATTGTGATACCACAATCATCTCATCATATCACAGATTATTCATTATCACAGATCATTACATTTGCAATGTAATGATCTACAAAATTGCCACCAGCACATTTTTTGGTATCTCTCTAAAGCTTTGCCAATAATCGTGTTTTTGTTAAAAACAACCTCTAAATAGGGTTGAAAAAAGATGATGCCCCATGGGTTACCTGTAAAAACTATAAGACCAGTGGCCAACACATCTGCAACGCATCTGCACAGCTTGATACTATTTTTGTCTAGCCTAAAAATCGCTAATTCTCCTGAGCTAAACGTCCTACCTCTTTTAAAAACAGCACCCGTGTAAAAATATCTCCCATCTTTTCCACGCAGGCGCGCAGAAATGCATCAGGCACGAAAATTGCATTCTGCCACACAGAGGCAGCTTTTAGCAAGATTGGTAGAATGATTAGTGGTGCTTAACGACGCACTGTTATGATGATGAGTCCAGTAGCACTGGCCTAATGCGATGGTTTATGAGAACGTACAAAAATTGTCCAAGAAAATCGAATAAACGAATGTCAAATTTTCAAAGAAAAACGAACTAACACATAAATTAGGTTCTAGGACAAACAGGTTCTAAGAAGTTTGATGAATAATTAGTTGGGCTAAATTGCGCATAGTTTCGAAAACGGGCTCAGTGACACTGATCTATTCCTGTCGAAGAGCACCAAGGGGCAGTGATGTATTCGTAAAATTTTTAGTGGGGGTACGCAAAAATGACCCATTTTTTTGTGTCGGTGGGGGGGGGGGGGGGGGGGGGGGGGGGAGGAGGAGACCCAAGGCGAATGCACCGAAAGAGTGGAAATAGGGGGCTTCGGGCGCAGCTCCAAGTGAATTTTTATTCTAAGGTTTCTTTTGGAGCCAATCTACGAGTTTACGATGAAATTGGGCTTGGAATGACATGGTCAGAACTGCATTTTTAATTACGTAATGATTTTGAGAAAATTAAATTAATGCCGCCATCTCATGTCTACACCTTCCCACATTGTTGCAGTCTTGAAATTTGGTGGGGATTCGGGAATCTGGTAAAAGAAAGTCTAATCATTTTAATCGAATACTGGTTTAAATTTTTGTTGAAACTATCCATAGATACGCGCGTACTTTCGCGTTGAGGAGATTACATCAGTTTCCACAATGACTCTTTTTCATTGAACTCTTCTTCATTCGACGTTGGTGGTGTCTTCAACTTCTCCCAAACCAAATTTTGGTTTTTTAGGAGGGGCAAGGCCCGAAAGGGAATGCAAATCCACTTTCTTCCTCTTCTGTATCTTGAATTGAACTAACTCGTCCAGTGTGGCTCGTATGTGGCAATTTGGTTATTGTTTGTATTTTTGTCTTTCCTGCGAATTCTTATTATTTGAAGCGGGCTTGCTTCTGAGAGCTTGCACCGCCGTGCGACGCCGCGAAAGCGGCTACCGACTTCCCTACGTGATAACAGTAATATGGTTCTAACTAACCCCTTTGTTGCAAGTCGCGACGCCGACATAGTTCCAGCCTACCTACTCTTAGTACGTTCGCATACAGTGGCAATCTTGCTAGGTCTATTTTTAAGTAAGTGAATTATTAGGAATGAAACCCTTAACTGGGATATTTTCGGCTTTTAAAAAAAGAAGTGCAGGATATTCCGAATAATCATAATTTAATACTGCTTTCCCGTGCATTCACCTGCGTTCCCTCAAAAATTCAAAGTGGGGGTACGGCCAAAAATAAAATTAATAGTGGGTGGACTGCGTACACCCGCGTGCATTGACCAATACATCACTGCCAAGGGGACAATCTACGTAAAGTTCATGCCGAATGACGGTACAACTCGAACGAGAGGATTCCTTCACAATCCATGCTTTTGAGAGGTTGATGAGCATGGCGAGTGAAGTTGCTCTACTGAAATTCATCCCTACATATTTTCTCCCAAAGAGAACTTTTTGTCTTATTAAGAAGAAGGACGTCGGATATAGGTTCATATTTAGGTTCATGATTAAGTTTAGTAAACTACCTGTCTTTAATGTTATTATTATTTTTAGACACACCGCTCTCAAGTCGATCGGGCACTTCGGTTTCTTACCAACTAAGATTACTCGTAGCTAAAAATTAAAATTAAAACATCATCAGTTTTAACTGCAAGGTAATTTTATATTATAATCGATTTGGTAGGTTTCTATTGACCCACTGCAAATACGCAAATGTTTTCTAAGAAAGTCTTAATCAGGAATATCATTGCGTTCATTGTTATTTTTCAATGTTTCGGATGGCTGTGCATTTAAATGAATCTAGTAAATAAACAAAACGATAATTTATGATTGATGTTAGACCCATGTCTACCTGATGTAACCTTAGCACTAGTTTTGACAACAACTATTTGAATTGGATTTTGAATGCTAAGTGAAGAACAACTAAATTTTCCAACGTTTCGTAACAGGTACAAGTTACGAAACGTTGGGAAATTTAGTTGTTCTTCACTTAGCATTCAAAACCCAGTTCAAAGAGTTTTTGTCAAAACGATACTTTTGTCGAGAGAATTAATTATTGTCGATAAATTGCCTCACGTGTTTAGTAATAAATCTTAATCAGAGTGACACTGATTCTTCGGAAAACGATCTAACCAAGGTCTTCTAAACTTCTCAATTTTGAAGCACTTAAATCAGATTCGGTTCTTAATTACACGATTCGATTCCACGTTCGATTTCGTATAAGAATAAACCATAAGAAAAATTCCAATAGACGCAGGTAAGGTGCCGGATTTTCAGCACAGCCTTGAAAAGTGCCAAAGTTATGGTTAATTTTTTATTTGGTATTTGATAGTGGTTTTCCAATTATTTTAAAAATGAACTTCCACTTACCGTCAAGACAAATGGATTCAACCGTGTCACAGTATGGACCGTGAAACGGATTTAAAACGCGCGGTTGTTTTCGATTCGGCCGCTTGGATCATGAAGCGAGTAAGTACACCATAGTTACCGACCGATCACTGATTTACCGACATTTGATCAATTGCTCAATTACTACTCGATGTCCAAACAGAGTTCGCTGTCGACATGCCGTACACACTATAAGGTCCCGTTCAAACATACTTGGTTAAAGACTAGACCCTGGGTGTAGCTTCTTGAAGTATCGCAGAGAGACCGGTCATCCCGGTTGGTCGAACTGCGACGGGTACGGATCTTCGCGTTTGACCCTGACATCCGTAATGGAAGGCTGAGTGCGGTATGCACCTCTGTTGGTGTGGGTAGCCGAAGCGTAGCTCGTAGGGCGATTTTTTGAAGGTGCTGGGGGATGTTCGGTGGTGGTGGTGGTGGTGTAGGCTGTCTACGCTAAAGTAAACTGTAGAAGTTGTTGGATTTGGATTTGTGCGATTGGTTACTGTCACTACATAAGGCACTGTTCCTATCTATGACAGATCGTATAACGCCCCCGGCGGTACGCGGCACCTAGAGGCAAATTTTGAACTGTACCGCAAGGCTTATAAAGTTTGAATAATGGTGTTGGCAAGGCGGACAGCTTCATCTCTCGGCCTCGCAGACCTTATAGAGCTTTGCAGACATATGTAGATATATAACTTGATTGGCTAAGATATATCAAAGTAACATCGACATCGAAAATGTACAAGTCCAGAGTATAGTTCCAATTTCCGCCAACAGGTGACGCTAATGTCGGTTTTGTACTTAACACTAAGTCCCGTTTCTCTATACTTGTTGCTAGACTTAGGAGCTGCACACGGGGTATAGGTGGGGTTTGGGGTCGTGGGAACGGCCCGCAAAATTGGCGGGCGCGACTGGCGCGAAGCGCCAGGAGCGCCCGGCAATTTTGCTAGTGTCTTAACCGTACGCCCAAAAAATGTGTAAAAGTCGACTCGGCGAACAGATTTCGAAGACTCGATAGACAGAGCCTTCAGAGCTTTCTAAAAAGCCGCACGGGATTCGATCGCGGTACCTTACGAATTCGGATTGAGTACGCTAACCAGACGACCAACCGAGCTTGTGCACGTATCAAGTTATATTGTACATATTATGATACACCTGGTTGCTAATCTAGGCACTTTATATACTGTCATCTCCATTCGCCTTCATACCTCATTAATTCATATGTCCAAAATAATCTGCGCTAGTGTGCAAGCTTGGTTAGCCGTTTGGTTCGCGTACACAATCCGTATTCCTGAGGTACCGCGATCGAATCCCGTGCAGGTTTTTTAGAATGCTCTGCATGCTATGATATTTCTGTCACTCTTCGAAGTTGATCGCATCTTCTAGATCCGCGGAGTCGATTTTTACACATTTTTTGGGCGTACGGTTAAGACACTAGCAAAATTGCCGGGCGCTCCTGGCGCTTCGCGCCAGTCGCGCCCGCCAATTTTGCGGGCCGTTCCCACGACCCCAAACCCCACCTATACCCCGTGTGCAGCTCCTAAGTCTAGCAACAAGTATAGAGAAACGGGACTTAGTGTTAAGCACAAAACCGACGCTACCGCCACCTGTTGTCAGAAATCGCAACTACACCTTGGACTTAATAAAAAGTCTGAGATATGTTCCATTATGCTCTCGTTCGATTATTTGATGCCTCGGAGACTTGCGGTCAAAGCTGACAAAAGCTCCTTGGCCGGGAACCGAACCCATCACCCTCACCGCACGAAGCAAGCACGCGAACCACAGAGCTATCCTCGACAGGTTAGTAATACGGAATATAAACAACTAAATACTAACGATAGGATTTTCTATGCCTACTCGCGTTTTGGTTTAGCTATGCATTTAATACCAAAAAATTAAATTTGTCGCGTTGTTTCGTGATTGAGTTGTTACACCAAGAAGTTCCGATGCGTGATCGATACGATCCGACACCCACGCCATGCGGTGCTAGGGTTCTCGGCCACTCCAAAAAACGGGGTTCAACCACTTGCCACAATCAAACGCGAAAGGCAAGCACTGGTGGTTCGCCCGTTGATCTCTGTTGCAGTCGGATGGATTCCCTTTGTCTTGTCTTTCACTAAGTATGTACGAACACGCAGTCGAGCTAAGTCAGGTAAGGCTTGGTAAGTAAATAGGCAACGAACTCTGTTGGATATCAACTGTACATGATCAATTAAAATGTCGATAAGTCACTTCCATAGGTCGGTAAATCGTAAGCCTACTCCTAGCAAGGCTGTTGCAGGTATTACACATGCAATTTATATTTTCAAAAACTGCGCTGCTGCTGAGTTGGACTTGTGTTCAAGTGTTTAAGCTGCCCGAAGCGAGTTCTTTGAGGTCCGCGTTCAATACCCGTCCGCGCAACGTTTTTTCTGTTTTAAACATCAGTACGTCTAAAGATTTCAACGTCATTGGATGTTTCTAAGAAATGTGGCATACATCAATATTAAGTAGTTTCGAAATTGTAAACATAATAATCAGACGTCAAGAGACTATACATGGAATGAAAGTGAGTTTTTATTTTCATTCACTCTTGTGATCCCGTTTGAAATGTGTCAAAATCTTTCATTGCCAGACACTTTTAGATAACGTTCTATATTAAAACCCAATTGAATCGCCGTGTGAGTGTCACATTTAGTTATGCTCCCAAATAGTGTACAAATAAAAACCATTTTCGGCCGATTTTAGTCGATTTACACAATTTCTATACGGGGTATAAATTCGCATGTGCAAAGTGCAACATACCGAAAACCCCTCAACCCCACAACTAATGTGACATGAAAATGATATCACGCAAACAACGGCTTTTAAATCGGGTTAATTAATTCCCCCCCCCCCCCCCCCCCCACGCACCCACCCACCCGGCCGACCCAAATAAATTGCTTCCACAACTCATTGTCAGTTTTCCCCTAGACATCTATCAATCACGTTCTTGGTCTCCTTTTCTGAAATTAAATGATATAAACTTTTCTTGGTGTTCTTTCTTTGGAAAGGCTCTTAATTTTCCATACAATTTCACTCTTTCCTTCTCTGAGAATACTCGCCTAATTGGAATGCTAGGATAATCCTAGCATCCGTAAACAATACTTTTTTGTTTAATCCAAAAATTAACTAGCCGCCCCCCCCCCCCCCCGCACCAATTTTGTTTACATCTCAGCCCAGTAGTCTTCGTTGTCAAAAGGTTTGCCTGAGACCGCCTACTTACCAGAAAAACTCACCGCACGCCACTGGATTGCATCAGATTACGTATCTAGAGTGAAGCGCCGGAGTTGCCTGATAAACTTCAAATTGATACGGTCAGGGTCGAGATCAGTAGAGTTTTAAGTGCAGCTAAGTGACTGCTAATTTTATTCGCTCTAAGCAAGGAAAAAGGTGAGTGTTATGTGTAATTCTTAACGAATCCTTCCATACAAGTTTGGAAATCGCGTACTACGCGTACGTGCTAACCGAAAAGAGGGCAATAGCAAATGAGGAATGTGAACTCCAGATGAATACTAATGTTTGATCTCAATTATTGGCAATTTCGCGTTGTAGCTCTCTTTGTTATGAATTGTGATCAAATAAAAACTAAAACTATGGTGTATTTAAATCCGGGGACTTAAATTAAGGAACGGGTAGGGGTCAAGACATGGAAGGACATCAGAGATAGATTCGAAACATCTCATTCCTCATACTATCATAAAAAGAAAAGTTTTGGAAGGCGGATAAAGAATAGAAACACATTGGTGGATAGAGGAATTGATGAGTGGAACGGGTTACCTCAGGAAGTATTTGACAGCTGGCCATCAATTTAACTGTTAAGGACAAGAGTGTTAGAAATAATTTAGACTCTAGGATAATATTTCGATTCAAACAAAGATTAAGTTAAATGAGAACTAACAAAATAGAGAGTGTTAAAAATATTTTGTAAAATGTTTAGCTAAAATAGTTGATATGTTAATATAAGTTGTCTAACTTTAAGATTATTGCAATGTGCTATGTGCCACGGAATTTGTAACCAAAAAATGCATAGCATAAATTTGACTTACATAACATTACACACTTGTGTCCATTTCTAGGATGATTCCTGTGTGGGTACTCGTCTCCGTCGGACTTATCGTCTTCGCGTATTTGTGGGGAACATCGACCCACAAACATTTCGAAAAACTCAACGTGCCCTTTGACAAGCCGATCGCATTTTTGGGAAGCATGGGTCCATTTGTTTTTAAAAAAAAATCGTTTGTCGATTTGATGGGCGACATCTACGACGCTCACAAAGGAAGCGGCCTGATTGGTTACTTTCGCGCCAGAAAGCCAACAATCCTGATGTGTGATCCTGAATTGATCAAGATAGTCACAGTCAAAGAGTTTGATCATTTCACCGACCACTTTGCTCCGCTTGGTGAAGATGACGACCCTTTGTTTGGGAAAATGCTGTTTGCAATGAAGGGTATGCGTTCATTAATTATATGGCATTTATAATTGATCTTGCCAGACATGTGTAAGATTTTAAGTGTCGCAAATGAGGCATGTCTTAGATCTAATCGCAATAACGTTATCTCTAATTCAAATCACAGGTGACAGATGGAGACAGATGCGGAACACACTAAGTCCGGCGTACACATCCAGTAAAATGAAAAATATGTTTAGCATGATAGCATATTGTGGAAAACAACTCGGGGATTACCTTGAGAATAAATGTCGAGGTAGGTGTTGAGGGGTGTCGGAAAGAGACCGCAATTCTGAAGTTAAGAGCATAAACGTTGAAATTTCCTCCAACTCTGCTCTAGATAACGGAGGCATCTTCACGGTCGAGATGAAAGACTTGTACACGCGATTTGCAAATGACGTGATTGCTACATCTGCGTTCGGAATTCAGTGCGACTCTCTGAAGGAACCGGAAAACCAATTCTATTTGATTGGCAAGCGTGCTGTTAATTTTAGCGGCATTCAGATATTAAAAATAACTGGATTCCGCTTGTTTGCAAGCGTAATGAGGGTAAGAAAATTAGCAACTATCCGATTGAAAAATTTGTACAATTATTTAACAAATGTCTAAATTTGTCTTTAGTTCTTGAACATAAAACTGATGCCAAAACATGTCAATGATTTTTTCCAAAATCTCGTAAGAGATACGATTTCTGAACGGGAAGAGAAAAATATTTATCGACCTGATATGATCCAATTGCTGATGGAAGCACGGAAAGGGTCTCTCACATATGATAAATCCGACGAGGCTACCGACGCAGTTAAACTACACTCCAAGAAATTTGGTAAAATACCTCAGACTTCGACCTGAAGAATACAAAAACACTGTTAACATTGAAATCAATCCACATTTTTAATGATTAACAGATTTCACGGACGAGGATATCACAGCCCAGGCGTTCGTCTTCTTCCTGGCAGGATTCGACACATCCTCTACGAACCTCTGCTTCATCAGCCACCTCCTGGCCACTCATCCTGATATACTTCGGCGGGTACAGGAAGAAATAGACAGCATCCTCAAGGAGGATAATGGAAAGCTGACTTACGAAAGCTTGCAAAGAATGAAGTACACTGACATGGTCATCAGTGAAACTCTAAGACTTTGGCCTCCCTCTGTCACCGTAGATCGAGTCTGCGTGAAGCCGTACATTATTCCTGCCACAGACACCAATCCTAGTTATCGAATGGAGATCGGAGATTCCATTACCATTCCTATCGTCGCCATCCAAAGAGATCCTGATCATTTTGAAGATCCGCTCATGTTTAATCCCGATAGATTCAGCGAAGACAATAAACATACAATCAAACCCTACACTTATCTTCCTTTCGGAGCTGGACCACGCGTGTGCATTGGCAAGTCACTAAAGATTACACGTTCTTGATAAGTATTTAACTATGTTTATTTAACAATCTTAAACTTGTGTTTATTTACAGGTATGAGGTTCGCGTTGATGGAGACGAAGGTAGCACTAGTCAACATCTTATCTCGGTTTGACTTGAAAGTAGTGGCGAAGACCTCTGTGCCCTTGGTACTAGGGAAGAAAACTCCGTTGTTGACCGTGGAGGGAGGCTTCTGGTTGGGAATTACACCTAGGACGAAAACTTGAGTCTGGTTATCCGTATACAACACGATATGGTAACCTTTGACCGTTGACGGAACAAGACTAGACCCTAACATAGTTGTTTCCCTTTTGAAAATATATATTTTAGAGAGTTTTGTTAGAAATGCAGATCAGTTTTGTTAAAATTTGCCTGTGACCTCGAGTTAGTTGGTTAACCACAAAAATATAACAATATCGAAAAAAAAACGTACATGAAACTTGAATTAAAACACGTGAAACAACATTGCTACTTGTACGTTTATTTGTTTATCTAGAATTACTTTACTTATGTGCCGATAATGCATCAATTTTGTGAATAATTTAATACTACTAACTACGGTAGATACAACTGGTACAACCCTGGAGGAATTTGCAGAATTCTGGCCAACTCTATTATATTGGGTCCAGACTGGACTGGCCTCTACTCATTAGTGACCCAGAAATCGGTAAAGATTTCGGGGGGGTGGGGGGGGGGGGGGGATAATTTACGGTAACTTTTGCGTAGAAATCTATTCGTTTGAGCATTGGGACCTGGGCCTCGGTAATTGTAGGAGGACGTAAATTCCATATAATTTAGTAACTCAATTCTTTTAAGTGCACTCCTTCAAACCCCTTTAAAGACTCAATAAAGACCCCAATAAAGACCCCCAATAAAGGCCCCTCAATAAAGACTTAATATATTTAATAAAGAACCACCTACACTATTGATGCTAGTTCCTAATCATTACTTTGAAGTATATTATTATTATTATTATTATTATTATTATTATTATTATTATTATTACAACCACTTCTATACCATTAGGTACCATTATACAATGGTAGGAAGCTTCAGGTCTTTAATAAAATGAACTGGCAGTGCACTTGCTGGGTACGCAGCTGCCGTGTGTGAAGTGAGTGATAAGAGTGATGTGATTAATTTGAGCTGATATCAGCAATTTCAGTACCTAAGAAAAGATCTTATCGAGGGTTACTCTGCAGAAAAATGTTTACTTTCTTTCTTAGTTTTAAGGCTTGGACTCAATGTCCAGGTTCAATCTCACCCAAATCCAAATCCAACTCCTATACTGCTTAATTTGGACCCCCTTTTGCTTGCTTCAAGGTCAAGACTCTATGTCCATATTAGTGTGAGATTAGTGTATTGAGTGACAAGAATTGCCGTAGTGATATTGATCCCTGGGAAAACGATCTAATTGAGGTGTACGCCCAAAAAATTAAAATAATAATGCTCAAAAAATGTACAAAAATAGATTCGCAACTGTGTTTTCTCGAGATGTTTTGAATATTTAAATACGAAGAAAGTGTCATGTTGCATTTGACTTAAAATTCCGCAATTCCTCGTTCAATTTCGAATAAGAATCAACCGGGACCCAATCTATAATGGCAGAAAACTTTTTAATGCTCTACCAAGGTCAATCAAAGAACTACCACATACCAAAATAAAAATTGTATTAAAGACATACCTAATCAATAACTGTTTTTATTCTGTCGATGAATTTTACAATTGTTAAATGTGCCAATATGTAAAATTAAAATTGTATCACTTGAATGTCATATAACAATATGTAATTGTTCCTAATGACAATAAACATTATTATTATTATTATTATTATTATTATTGAAACTTTGCCAAAATTTGCGCAAATTGGCTATAATTATCATAGACACCCTTTTGTGTGTAAGTTTTCCACCGACTGACCGACTGACCGACTGACCGACTGACTGAGTGACCGACCCAAGTGGTAACCACGGAAACCACGTTTAGGGATTTTCTTAAATTTTAATAATCCCCCGCTCACCCCGGCCGACCCAAAATAAATTGCGTCCACAACTCATCGCCAGTTATCCCCTAGATATCTATCAATCACGTTCTTGATGTCCTTTTTTAAAATTAAACGACATACACTTTTCTTGGTATTCTTTCTTTGGAAAGGCTCTTTATTTTCCATACAATTACACTCTTTCCTTCTCTGAGAATACTCGTCCAATAGGAATGCTAGGATAATCGCTTTACTCTTTGGTGCAAACGGCGCCCTTGTTAAGGGGGAAGGGGCGGGGGGTTAGTGACTCATGGTTTTAGAATGGGTTTGTGTGGTAGTATAGGTATATTCAAAAATAAATCAACTTTATTTGTAATTCACATTTTATACTACTTACTGATATGGCAAATTTGCAGGTAAATGTGCAAGTAATCGTGTTGATCAGCGATTGCTGAATAAGCCACTCACGCAGATTGCATTAGACTGTGTATTTATACCAAAGCGGCCAGAGTTGACTGATAAACTTCAAATTGTTACGGTCTGAGTCGAGATCAGTAAAGTTTCAAGAGAAGCTAACTGCCTGCTTATTTTATTCGCTCTGAGCAAGGAAAAAGGTGGGTGTTATGTATAATTCTTAACGCATTCTTACATACAAGTTTGGAAGTCACGTACAGGGGCTAACCGGAAAGGGGGCAGTGGCAAACAAAACTTTGAAGGCGGATGTCACGATCCGCCTTCAGCTCTACAACTTTTTTTGGAAATTTGTCAACGCTATTCAAAAAAAAATTCAAAAATTACAATTTTCATGCGAAGCGAGAACAAAATATCGTAGAATAGGGCAAAATATGGTCGGTAAAGCTTGAATATTTTACTGTCATCTTGACAATTCTAAATGTAATATACAAGGCTACTGCAAGCCAGCCATGACCAAAAGTTGACACTTTCATTTTTACGATTATTTGGCCCCATGGGAACTGGGGAGCGTGAACTACAGAAGATAACTAATTTTAGATCCCAATTATTGGCTGTTTCGCGTGGTAGCTCTCTTTGGTATAAATTGTGATCAAATAAATACTGGATCAATAAGGTATTTTAATCCGGAAACATAAATTAAGGAACGGGTCTTATAACACTTATGTCTATTTCCAGGATGATTCCTGTGTGGGTACTCGTCTCCGTCGGACTTATCGTCTTCGCGTATTTGTGGGGAACATCGACCCACAAACATTTCGAAAAACTCAACGTGCCCTTTGACAAGCCGATCGCATTTTTGGGAAGCTTGGGTCCATTTGTGTTTAAAAAGAAATCGTTTGTCGATTTGATGGGCGACATCTACGACGCTCACAAAGGAAGCGGCCTGATTGGTTACTTTCGCGCCAGAAAGCCAACAATCCTGATGTGTGATCCTGAATTGATCAAGATAGTCACAGTCAAAGAGTTTGATCATTTCACCGACCACTTTGCACCGCTTGGTGAAGATGACGACCCTTTGTTTGGGAAAATGCTGTTTGCAATGAAGGGTATTCGTTCATTAATTACATGGCATTTATAATTGATCTTGTCTGACATGTGTAAGATTTAAGTGTCGCAAATGAGACATGTCTTTGATCTAATCGCAATAACGTTATCTCTAATTAAAATCACAGGTGACAGATGGAGACAGATGCGGAACACACTTAGTCCGGCGTACACATCCAGTAAAATGAAAAATATGTTTAGCTTGATAGCAGATTGTGGAAAACAACTCGGGGATTACCTTGAGAATAAATGTCGAGGTAGGTGTTGAGGGGTGTCGGAAAGAGACCGCAATTCTGAAGTTAAGAGCATAAACGTTGAAATTTCCTCCAACTCTGCTCCAGATAACGGAGGCATCTTCACGGTCGAGATGAAAGACTTGTACACGCGATTTGCAAATGACGTGATTGCTACATCTGCGTTCGGAATTCAGTGCGACTCTCTGAAGGAACCGGAAAACCAATTCTATTTGATTGGCAAGCGTGCTGTAGATTTTAGCGGCATTCAGCTTTTCAAAGTTGCCGGGTTCCGCTTGTTTGCAAGCGTGATGAGGGTAAGAAAATTAGCAACTATCCGATCGAAAAATTTGTAAAAATATCTTACAAATGTCTTAATTTGTCTTTAGTTCTTGAACATAAAACTGATGCCAAAACATATCAATGATTTTTTTCAAAATCTCGTAAGAGATACGATTTCTGAACGGGAAGAGAAAAATATTTATCGACCTGATATGATCCAATTGCTGATGGAAGCACGGAAAGGGTCTCTCACATATGATAAATCCGACGAGGCTACCGACGCAGTTAAACTACACTCCAAGAAATTTGGTAAAATACCTCAGACTTCGACCTGAAGAATACAAAAACACTGTTAACATTGAAATCAATCCACATTTTTAATGTTTAACAGATTTCACGGACGAGGATATCACAGCCCAGGCGTTCGTCTTCTTCCTGGCAGGATTCGACACATCCTCTACGAACCTCTGCTTCATCAGCCACCTCCTGGCCACTCATCCTGATATACTTCGGCGGGTACAGGAAGAAATAGACAGCGTCCTCAAGGAGGATAATGGAAAGCTAACCTACGAAAGCTTGCAAAGAATGAAATACACTGACATGGTCATCAATGAAACGCTACGACTTTGGCCTCCCACTGTCACCGTAGATCGAGTCTGTGTGAAGCCGTACACTATTCCTGCCACAGACACCAATCCTAGTTATCGAATGGAGATCGGAGATTCCATTACCATTCCTATCGTCGCCATCCAAAGAGATCCCGATCATTTTGAAGATCCGCTCATGTTTAATCCTGATAGATTCAGCGAAGACAACAAACACACAATCAAACCCTACACTTATCTTCCTTTCGGAGCTGGACCACGCGTGTGCATTGGCAAGTCACTAAAGATTACACGTTCCTGATAAGTATTTAACCATGTTTATTTGACAATCTTAAACTTGTGTTTATTTACAGGTATGAGGTTCGCGTTGATGGAGACGAAGGTAGCACTAGTGAACATCTTATCTCGGTTTGACTTGAAAGTAGTGGCGAAGACCTCTGTGCCCTTGGTACTAGAGAAGAAAACTCCGTTTTTGACCGTGGAGGGAGGCTTCTGGTTGGGAATTACACCTAGGACGAAAACTTGAGTCTGGGTATCCGGTTACAACACGATTTTGTAACCTTTGACCGTTGACGGAACAAGACTCAACCCTAACATAGTTGTTTCCCTTTTAAAAAGATTTTAGAGTTTTATTAGAAATGCAGATAACTTTTGTTAAAATTTGCCTGTGACCTCGAGTTAGTTGGTTGACCACAAAAATAAAACAATATCGGAAAAAAAAACGGACATGAAACTTGAATTAAAACACAAAAACAACATTGACACTTGTAAGTTTATTTGTGTGCCTAAAATTACTTTACCTACGTGTCGATAATGTATTAATTTTGTGAATAATTTAATACCACAAACCACGGTATAAACAACTGGTAGAACCCTCGCGGAATTTGCGGAATTCTGGCCAAGACTAATGAATTGGGTCCAGACTGGACTGGTAGGCCATGTAAAAACTACCAAAGCTGAGTAAATAAAATAATAAAAAATAATAAATATCTCGCGTGAAGGCCCTAGGCGTTGGAAAAATGTGGGTCTCTACTCATTAGGGACCTATAAATAGGTAAAGACTGTGGTTGGGGTGGTGTGGGGGGGGGGGGGGGGGGGGAGGGGGAAATAGCACGGTAACTTTTCGGCAGCAATCTATTCGTTTGAGCATTGGGACCTAGACCTCAGTAATTTTTGGAGAATATACATTCTATTTGATGGTTTTTAGACTCATGTCTACTTGATTTATTTTATATATAGTTTTTATTTAGTAACTCAATTATTTTAAGTGCGCTCCTTCAAACCCCTTTTACAACCTTGAGGAATATATCGCCACCTTAACGCACTATGTCCCCCTGAAGACTAATTATATTTAATAACGAACCAGCTACACTATTGATGCTAGTTCCCAATTGTTACTTCGAAGTATATTAGTATTATTATTAAATTTACTACCACTATTATACCATTGTCCTACCAAACATAATACTAAATCAAATCACACTTAATCATATTACACACTTTTGGTATAATTTTAATATTATAACTATATATATATAATTTATATGTAATTTATATATTTTTATATTTTTTATTAACCTTATATCTTTGTGGCAGTGCATTCAGGATATTCAAACGTCAATGTCAATATCAACGTCAATGTCAAATTCTTTTCAAAATCCCTAGAACTGAAGGGAAATAAATGACAGAACTGAAATATTGTTGGTGTCTTGGCTAGCAAGATTGGGTAGCCCAGATTGTAAAAGGTATTTCACAAGTTTCACTCTCTAAGAAATATTTCAAGAAATCATGCACGAAAATCTTTTGACAGCCAACGTCGTTTGTTTTCGAAATTGTCATCGTGGTCACTTTGGAATTCACAGAGTTTATATACAAAGAATATTTTAAATAGTTTTTAAAAAATAAAAATAAAAAATTATTTCATGAAATTTTCAATTTTTTTTTTTAGGTAAGGTTAGGTTAGGTTAGGTTGGGTTAGGTTAGGTTCGGTTAGGTAAGGTTAGGTTAGGTTTGGCTAGGTTAGGTTGGGTTAGGTTAGGTTAGGTTAGGTTAGGTTAGGTTAGGTTAGGTTAGGTTAGGTTAGGTTAGGTTAGGTTAGGTTACGTTAAGTTAGGTTAGGTTAGGTTAGGTTAGGTTAGGTTAGGTTAGGTTAGGTTAGGTTAGGTTAGGTTAGGTTAAGTTAATATATAAAAAAAAAAAAAAAAAATTTTGGAATTTTTTATTTTGAAAAAAATAATAATTTTTTTTTTTTATTTTTTTTTTTTTCAAAAAGTTTTTTAAATGGTTTTTAAAAAATAATAATAAAAAAAATCATTTCATGAATTTTTCATTTTTTTTTTTTTTAGGTTAGGTCAGGTTAGGTTCGGTTAGATTAGGTTAGGTTGGGTTTGGTTGGGTTAGGTTAGGTTCGGTTAGGTTCGGTTAGGTTCGGTTAGGTTCGGTTAGGTTCGGTTAGGTTCGGTTAGGTTCGGTTAGGTTCGGTTAGGTTCGGTTAGGTTCGGTTAGGTTCGGTTAGGTTCGGTAAGGTTCGGTTAGGTTCAGTTAGGTTCGGTTAAGTTCGGTTAGGTTCGGTTAGGTTAGGTTCGGTTCGGTTAGGTTCGGTTAGGTTCGGTTAGGTTCGGTTAGGTTCGGTTAGGTTCGGTTAGGTTCGGTTAGGTTCGGTTAGGTTCGGTTAGGTTTGTGTTAGGTTCGGTTAGGTTCGGTTAGGTTCGGTTAGGTTCGGTTAGGTTCGGTAAGGTTCGGTTAGGTTCGGTTAGGTTCGGTTAGGTTCGGTTAGGTTAGGTTGGGTTAGGTTAGGTTCGGTTAGGTTAGGTTAGGTTGGGTTTGGTTGGGTTAGGTTAGGTTCGGTTAGGTTCGGTTAGGTTCGGTTAGGTTCGGTTAGGTTCGGTTAGGTTCGGTTAGGTTCGGTTAGGTTCGGTTAGGTTCGGTTAGGTTCGGTTAGGTTCGGTAAGGTTCGGTTAGGTTCAGTTAGGTTCGGTTAAGTTCGGTTAGGTTCGGTTAGGTTAGGTTCGGTTCGGTTAGGTTCGGTTAGGTTCGGTTAGGTTCGGTTAGGTTCGGTTAGGTTCGGTTAGGTTCGGTTAGGTTCGGTTAGGTTCGGTTAGGTTCGGTTAGGTTCGGTTAGGTTCGGTTAGGTTCGGTTAGGTTCGGTTAGGTTTGTGTTAGGTTCGGTTAGGTTCGGTTAGGTTCGGTTAGGTTCGGTTAGGTTCGGTAAGGTTCGGTTAGGTTCGGTTAGGTTCGGTTAGGTTCGGTTAGGTTAGGTTGGGTTAGGTTAGGTTCGGTTAGGTTAGGTTAGGTTAGGTTAGGTTAGGTTAGGTTAGGTTAGGTTAGGTTAGGTTAGGTAAGGTTAGGTTAGGTTAGGTGAGGTTAGGTTAGGTTAGGTTAGGTTAGGTTAGGTAAGGTTAGGTTAGGTTACGTTAGGTTACGTTAGGTTAGGTTAGGTTAGGTTAGGTAAGGTTAGGTTAGGTTAGGTTAGGTTAGGTTAGGTTAGGTTAGGTTCGGTTAGGTTCGGTTAGGTTCGGTTAGGTTCGGTTAGGTTCGGTTAGGTTCGGTAAGGTTCGGTTAGGTTCGGTTATGTTCGGTTAGGTTCGGTTAGGTTCGGTTAGGTTAGGTTAAGTTCGGTTAGGTTAGGTTAGGTTAGGTTAGGTTAGGTGAGGTTAGGAACAATAACTCCTCAAAAATGCATAGCAGATAAACTTAAAAAGCAATTTCCAACAGCGTAAACCATCTGTAGCAATATTTATTTGGAACAGTTTGAACTTTGCAAGGTAATATTCGATTATGAGTCTCTCTAAACTTGCTTGCTAATAAATCGATTTGTACGTTGGATATGCTGAGACTTTCTCTGGCAACTATCGGGTGGTAGTTTGGTAAAAGAGGTTAATGGCTGACAGTTATTGCTCCAATAACTCGGCGTGGATGATTCCTGGTTTGCCCAGAACTGCCATGCCTTACAGTTGGTTAGCTATTGACTAGCTTTGTTAGCTCTGAGATTGAAGGAATGAAACTTTATTACATGCTGAGAATTTGTACAAATCCTAGAGTGATTAATAATAATACTTTGGTCGCGCGCTGGTGTGGTACACAGGTTATACAGGTTAATACAAGGTTTTATTCGTTTGGATCGTTAGACATACAATAGATGCACAAGGATAATCTTTACGATGGACACGATGATCGATGATCTTCACCGGTGCGCTGTCGGATGTAGACTGTCAGGTAGCTAGCTACCTGCCCCGAATTACCGCTGGTACCCTCTCGCGTATTGCCCCCTGGTCCCCCGGCCCTCTGTTCAATTTCGGCGCGGGAACCAGGCCGCCACAGTACCCCCTTCCCAGTGTTCCAGTTTCTGGTACACGATGTTATGACGCCAGTCTTGCGGGGAACCGGACGCGTCGTCCGGATCTGGTGGTGACTGGTGGAGGTGGTAGTGGGGTGTTTGCGGTGCCATCGCTCGGAATTCTTACGCGAATAGTTGAGCGCAACTCGGGTTCCGGTGTTGGTGGCGCGGTGTGCATCGTTGGGTCCGCCCGGGTGTGTGACATGTCGTCGACCATGATGTAGGCTGGTTTTAGCCTGTCGATCGAGACCGTGATTTTACGGCCGTTTCGACTGATGGTGTAGTGTTTGTCATTGCGGGCTATTACCTCGAATGGCCCGTCGTATGGTTGCTGTAAGGGAGTGCGGACAGCATCGTGGCGCACGAACACGTGTGTGCACGTCGCTAAACGTTTGAACACGAAAATTGCGTGGTGTCCGTGGTGAACCGGCTGCACGGGGCGCAACTCGCTGAGACGGCGTCTCAGGTGACCAACGTAGGCCGATGTCGAGTCTGTTGGCGCGGATGGTGCTTCGAGGTACTCGCCAGGGAGACGCAAGGTGGTGCCGTATACGAGCTCGGCCGGAGTGGCTTTCAGGTCTTCTTTCCAGGCCGATCGTATACCTAGCATCACCCATGGTAACACCTCCGTCCACCTTTCGGTGCCGTGGCATTTGATGGCGGCCTTTAGCTGCCGGTGCAGGCGTTCGACCATCCCGTTGGCTTGGGGGTGGTACGCCGTCGTTCGGAGGTGAGTCGTGCCGGTCATTTGATTGAGTGACCGGAACAGACTTGACTCAAACTGGCGTCCCTGGTCAGTTGTTATTCTGAGCGGGGTGCCGAAACGGGCAATCCACCCGTTCACGAGGGCGTCCGCCACGTTGGCTGCAGTGATGTCGGGGATGGGTATTGCTTCCGGCCAACGCGTAAAACGGTCCACGCACGTGACTAGGTAGCGGAACCCGTCGGACACCGGTAGTGGTCCTACGATGTCGATGTGGAGGTGCTGAAACCTGGACTCCGGGGTGTTGAAACACCCAATCTGTGCTTTGATGTGGCGCGTGACCTTCGTGCGCTGGCACTCCAGGCATGTTCGGGCCCAATTTCGGCAATCCTTGTTGATCGATGGCCACACGAAACGCTGTGTGACGAGCTTTGTTGTCGCCCTGATGCCGGGATGGGCCAAACCGTGCATGTGGTCAAACACCTGTCGTCGGAATGGACCTGGTATGAACGGGCGTGGTGTTGCCAGCGATGTATCGCACTGGAGGTCAACATCGGTGCCGGGGAGACGTCGGCCGCGAAATCGAAGAGTCGTGCTTGTTGTTTGCAGTAACCCTCGGAGCTCGGCGTCGTCGACTTGTGCTCGCGCGATCGCAGCGTAGTCGATCGGTCCGGAGAGTGCCTCGACGCGCGATAGGGCGTCGGCGACAACGTTCTCCTCGCCGGGAATGTGGCGGATGTCGGTTGTGAATTGTCCGATGTAGTCCAGGTGTCTGAACTGTCTTGGCGAGCATTTCTCGGGTTTTTGTTGAAACGCGAATGTCAGTGGTTTGTGATCCGTGTACACTGCAAATTCCCGCGCTTCCACCATGTGGCGGAAATGTTTGATGGCGTCGTACACCGCTAGTTAAACTAGCGGTTAAACTAGTAGTTAAACTAACTTATTTCTAACACCCTATTACTAAATATTTTACATGATTTCATATTCACAAATGCATTCTGAGGCAGCCGTAACTCTGTCCACCAATGAGTCGATATTTTTAACCTTTTTTCCAAGCCTTTTCCTCTTAACCTTATGACAGTGGACAAAAACTATTTCAACTGGGTTTTGAATGCTAAGTGAAGAACAACTAAATTTCAAACATTCAAAACTGTATGTAATACCATTCAGTTCAGATTACTGAACTACTACTGATAGTAATGAATACTGTCAGTTCAGAGTAATTCACTCTGATTAGGGGAAATGAGTCAGGGGGTTAGTTTTAGCCTGGAAATTGATGAGGGAGAATCTGGTTGGTTGTAGTGCTAGAAGATTGTTTTGGCAATAGTTTGAGATTATTGAGGTTTGGGAGTTGGCAATTTGCAAATGGGTGGTAACTGTCTGGGATTTAGGGTTGGTAATAAGTTGGTTAGTGTCATTAGCAAATTGGAAGAGTTATTATTTTAGTTGAGGAAGGTTGTTTACGTATCGGAGGAAGAGTATGATGAGTGAAAAACAAGGGTTCTTACGGCACCCTAGGTAAGATTTTTGCTGACAAACGAACCTGGAACGTATTTGTGTGAATTTTAACTTTTAGGAAAAGGTACTAGCACCGAAAGAGCTCCTTCGTCGATACTACTAGCGTAGAATAATTATTAGGTACTATTATCTAACCTTGTATTTGCGAGGCTCTTCCACAGTCGACAAACTGACCATCCACCAAGGCAAGAAATTGTAAAGAAACAGTTGGTCGTGTTAGTACCAGCTCATTCGAAATTTGTAAAGATTTTTCTGACTGGTTTCTGTTCTATTTTACATTAAATAGTGTAAGAAAGTGGTAGGTATGAAAGGAAGTATGTTGTCAAATTCTAGCTCAATGACATTGAATGACCCATAAAATGACAAAACATGGCGCTAAATCATATTTATGATCGGTATCACCACCTACTTGTCTGCCCAGAAGGCAAACTAACATAACACTTTCAATTCGATCAATTTGTTTGTCTGAAAACAAAGTTTTACTCATTCGATCCCAGACATAGTGGAGTAGCTGTGTCTTAGGATCTAGTCGAATTAACTTGAGTGTTTCAATTTAAAGCTCAGGGAGCCAGTAAATCAAGAGACACTACCCTCCCAAATTTCTATACAATCTAGTGGTGGCAGCAAATTACATTTACCAGTTGCGGGTATATAAATATAAATAAGAATATAAGAAGAATATACGAAACCTGACAAACTATGTATGGTCTTTTGTTCAGACAATACTTACAGCCAAATAACTCTCCAGTATATATCACAAGCAGCTTTTTCAATTTCGGTAAGTTATGTTCCTTTCTTGCAGTGCGCATTCCAGCATTTTGGCACTCTCAACCTTTCTCTAAGAAAAGAACATCTAGGTTATAGCTTTTTTAGGTTTTTGAAACATAAGAATGGGTGCTACAATGCATAATAATTCAGAAACAGATTATTTTGTTCATGTTTATTATGAATATGTAATATTTACATATATACAGGAAACAAATTTAATGTTTTCAAGAAACAGTACATCTAAGAAAGCTTCTTCAACATTCAGAGTATGTAGGAAGGTTTCTCTCAATAAATCAGGCTTGCGGTATCTACACATAACATAAAGAATCATGAAAAGCAAAAAAAAATGTTCTCTTTCTTTAATTTGAAGGTGGTGGTTTAGAATTTAGTTTTTGTTTCTTCTTTTTTTCGAGTTTCTTATGCTGTTCTTGAAGTGATTTTTCCCTGGAATTGTGGCAGTTTTACCCGAGTGCTCAACCTTGTCATCAGCTTTAACTAATTGCTTATTCTTGTCATCAGCTTTGACTGAGTGCTCAACCTTGTCATCAGCTTTTCTCATAGCTTTTGGCCTTGCATTAAACCACTCTGGTGGCCTGCTAACTCGCTTGGGCACGCCACTTGCCACCTTGGCTATATACGCCGTCGCGCACGCAGTGAACTCTTCCGACGATGTTCCCCCGTGGCTTCTCAACAGGCTGATAACGGTAGAGTGGTGCTTTTCCCTCCCCATCATCATCAACACCTCTAGCACAGGCTCATTGATCTCTGGTTTACCTGAAAAATTAAGGACAGGTTGTCAGTTTACAATTGAACAAAAGGAAACAGGTTGGTGATTTTTCTTTTCATGTGCAAGGACCTGACTTCTCGTGTTTTTGCGAGTTTGTTTTCTTTCTACTGGCCAAACAAATGGTTTGGCGTGAAAAATACCGAAAACCTGAAAATACTAAGATTTGCTAATGAGAAAGGTGTCCACAAATTACGTCACTTCTAGCTATATTCATTTCATATCGCAACAAAAGTTGCCGTGTCAAGATAACAAGACTAGTGGTTACTTCACATAACCAAATTGACCGTTCTCTTGTGCTTACCGCAATGCAGCAGGGCAGAGATGCGGTCAAACAGTGTGTCTGCGAGGTCACACTCGTTCTTGGGAACTGTGCGAACGATGTACGCAATGACGCGTAAAGCCACTACAGCACAGCTGAGCGGCGTGCTGCCGAACTGCCATCGCTCCACCACGAGTCGCATCGGCACGACAATCAAAGTGCTGGCACAACTCCAGCCAAGCCGCTTAGAGAGCAGCACGAGGCATGCTTCCACAAAGTCCGGATTGCCACCTAAAAATTGGATAAATATTCAACAGTGGTCATGGTCTGGTAAACAGGGATCAAATCAACTATACAGCAACTTCGTCTTCCATGAAAAAAGTATCAACCTAGCAGTGATATCACAAGATTGCACAGGATTGTAGTAATTTGGCTCCTCATAGAACCAGTATCCAAGGGAAGTTCCAAAAAGAGTATCTGGAATTCTCCACTCAACACATAAAACGAACCTAAAATTCTAGAATGCATACAAACTTGAGACCTCAACATGTTGATGTCTTTGTTATAAATTGTTTACAAAGAAATCAGCTGTCATCCATAATAATTATCAATTAAGGTCATACCTTGGCCCCTGTAAGAAAAATTCGTAACGCTTTTAGAGAAACTACCTTCGAGCAATCGCACCATCCGCTCCACGAGCTGAGCCGCGCTAGGCAGCCTTTCCTCGTTGTACTTGTAGCGCTGTGAGACGAGATGCACTAGAGTTTGGTCCTCATGTGGGTATTCGTTCTTGCCAAACTGCAGCGTGTACGCGACGGTCAGGCTGACTATGTCGTCTGTAAGAGAAAGGGGAGCATCTCGGTAATCGTATACCTCATCGGGTGGCTGCTTCGTGAAAGGATGTGCAATTTAGACAGACTTTATTGAGGCTACACTTCCAGAGGGAAAGACTGTTTTTTAATTTACTTAAATCAGATTTTAAATTTCATATAGACCCTGAAAATTCAAATTTACTATCAACTTTTGTGGTTTAAGCCTTGTATAGCAAAGCAAATCTTTTAAATTAACTAAAAAAATAGGAAAAGAAGACCAAAGAAGAAGACTAATAACTATAAAAACTGGATGCCTAGCAGGGTTACATTCGCCGAATTTATTTTTAAAATAAAATCGAAATACACATCACATACAGAATGCAGTGAAAAAATTATTGCAATTAATTCAAGGTTACCAATTCAAGCGAAAGGTTAAGCGAGACGTTGCATACCTTGTCCTACGAAGCCGTGCTTGAGTGAGAAAGGAGCCGTCTTCAGAATGTTCAGGCAGACAGGGAACATCGATTGGCCTGCGTAGCAGTAAAGTATGTCGTAGAGGAATGTGCGCATGCGTTCAGACATCTGCAGTCGCAGGCAGATCCCAAGATGCAGTGAAATGAACCGCTTCAGCACTTCCACCTATTCGAAGCAAGCAAAGAAACACGGCTATAGCGATTTTGATGGCAAGCCATCTTTTGAAGTGTTGGGGTAGTATATGGGGTTCAAAATAAAAGTGAGGCTGAACTCTTTTGTAGCTGAGGAGATTTGGTTGGAGTGACAGTGAAAATAAGTTGGTAATTAACTGATCAAATTGCTTTAGCCTCAGTTAGCCTGAGTTATATTTTAAAGTGCACGTTAGTGTTTCCAAGACCCTCAGCACCTGGTTTTTTTTATTTATACTTCTTGTTTTTCATTTAGCATTTTGTACATTCTATAAAGAATAGTAAAAAGCATATTTATATTTTTAGATTTATTTGAATGTATTGTGTTTTGTAAATAAATAAATTAGTACCGGTGGGTAATTGACTTATGACAAACAAAACTTCACAAGTTTCTTAAGAGAGCTATTTCCAGCTGTTATTGCTACATAAATATGCACTATTTCAAAACCTCAGAGCATTTCTAGGTAAATAGTGTTTCATTTATCTTACCACTGGCTTTATTGACAGATTGCAGAGTTTCTGCTCAATCTCCGTAAGCAATTGATCAGCCACTGTTGGCTTTTGCTTGTGCATAGTGACAATCAGTTGGATGAGTTTCCGAACTTTCTCCGTTGTTTCCAATTCGTCCGATTCATTTGGCTCCATTCGGCCCTTGTCGTTAGTCACCTCCTTTACAACCTCCCTGTTAAAAATCAAGACAATCATAAAAAAACTGCTACAAGCTAGGAACCTATTTATAAATGTTATTTATGTTTGACCCAAAGCTAGTTACGTACTTGGCGATGAAGATTTCAGATATAGCTAATATATTATTGACTGTCATCGTCAGTGCTTCCTCTAGTGGATTACGGGAAGAAAGGAACTTCTGAAGCATTAATCGCAGGTAGCGCACCTGAAAAAAGGGAACAACAACAACAGTTAACCTAAGCTCATTGGTCATTATCTTTTTATTAATTTCTTTGAAGAAAGCCTTACCATTATAAGATCTTCTGGGGAGATCTTGGCTTCATGTGCTACTTGCTGAATATTGAAAGCCTCATTGTGGGCAAGCCTAGCATAGACACGTCTGTTCCAAACACCCGTTTCGTCTTTCAGTATCTTGGGTGGCGGCGGCAATGGCGGCAGACTAGGCTCTTCAGGTTCGACTTTCTCAACCGAGCTGCTGAGGTCTAGCGTTACTGGTGGACACGCATCTTCGGCCAACTCCTGTGGCTTGTAGAAGAATGGCTGCTTGATTTTGCTTATTGGCGGTGGGGATGGAATGCAAATTGACGGTTTACTGGTGATGAGATTCGTCTTTAATGCGGTCGCTGCCCGTTTTATAGGTGACTTTCGCAATAAAGTGGGGGAACTGGTTATTGGAGTCCTGTTAAGGAGAGTGCTTAAAGGTTCGTCATCTGAATCGTATTCAGATGATTCGTCTTTGACTGTTAGCTCAGTCTGAACCGAAACCGATAGTCGCGGGGGTATGTCGTTATCATCAGACGAATCATCATTCTTCGTGGTAATTTGAAGAGGTTCATCAACGAGATCAGCTATTACTAACTCACAGTCAGATAAGTCGTCATCTACCAACTGATGAGCTAGAAGTGATTTGATTTCTTCCGAGTTAATGGCATCTACAGTCGATGTTTTCATGGCTGGTGGTAAGTCCGCAGTACTTGAATCCATGATACAAGAATTGTCTTGAGATAGTCCCCCAGATGCATCCTTGTCTTCAGTGTTCATGGTTTCCATTTTACACACCATATTTTTGGCTTCCAGTTGCGGATCGGATGTCTCGATCTTACAGGGACTGTTCTTGGCTTTTGGTTCCAGTTCTGAACTTCCAAGAACTTGATCATCAATTTTAGAATCTAGGGGCATTACCTCACTTTGAACATTATTGTCACTCTTAGGATTTGGCACTGGCATTTCACAATTCTTTTTGGATTCAGGGACTGGAAATTTAGGAACAGGTTCTGCTGTCTTTGGTGAACTTTCGCTGCTTGCATCTTGGGTACTGACATCGTTAGACAATGGTACTTCAAGCAAAATTGTGTTCATATCTGATGGCGTTACAGATTTTAGAACAGGGGGACTTTTCGGTTGGCTGCTTTTGACAGGAGATATTCGAGATGCATTACGCAAAGAATAGTGAGGTGGTTTATCTTCGCTTTGTAACGACTGCACAGTAACTGGCTCACTACTCAAAACAGGACCAATGCTGATTTCGTCATCAATATACACCATAGACATATCGTCAGCACATTGCTTTTTCTTTGCGCTAGGTGGGTCGTCGTCAGAGCCAAACAAATGATCTACTATTGCCTTCCGTTTTTTCTTTCCCTTGGGTACCTTGACCTCAGATTTTGCGGCCGTCACTGATATCGCAGAAGTACAATGAAATGTTTTACTGGCAGAAGTTGCACTCTCCGTTACAATCGTCTCTTTCTTTGCATAATTCAATTCGATGGGGGAATTATAATTTGGCGCAAGCATACCTCGAACAAAACTCTTTGAAATCGGAGGTATCTTCTTAGCCTTTACAGCACTGCCCGCACTTGGCCCTTTTGTCCTATTGAGCACTTGAGAGCGCGTAGTTCGTTTATTTGTGCTAGATCCGGTTGAATTGCCATCGACACCAGCAACTGAAAACATTGACGGCACTGGCACATCTAAATTTGCACACAAAGAGTCCATTGTTGGTGCTTTACCCACTACAAAAAGGTCTGTCATGTTGGCCATGGCCACCGAATTCCTGACCCGTTTCAAATCCGACGCGTATGGACTCCTTGGCACGGAGACACTCTTTAACTGCCTGGTTAACGCGACAACTTCCTGCGGTACAAGCGTGATTCCCGCACCACCCGGTGCACGCCTTCCAGAGAATGCTGACGACATCTCGCGCGATGTTCCACCCGCTCTCATTTGCCTGTCTGGAAGGATCGATTTCTGCACAATGTTCACCTCGCGCACCGATTCTTTTGAGCTGCTTGCCCAACCCGATCTGTCGCTGGACGACCGCTGATCCGCTCCTATTTCGGGGCTGACGTTCTTGATCCACTCGTTGACGACCTTGAACGACGACACCACATTTCCACTTGGCTTCGCACAGCCAGCAAATGATTCAGGCGGTGGTCGCGACGGGGTTGGAACCGCAATGGTAGTGCCATAGAGCTTCTCGTAGCTCTCGGTGGCAGATCGTACCGACTCTACGAGTGCTAACAGCATCTTCTCTTGCATGGTGCGCTCAGGGGGCTGGTCATAGCGACGGGTGGCTGCTAGCGGCAACAGTGGGAGAGGCGGGCTGGCGCTGAAACAAACATAACTTTTCTTAACAATGTTTCACTACGAGTTTTAATTTTAAGATCTCTTCAGCAAAGTGTTTATTTTTTATTTTTTTTATGAGGTTTAGAATTAAATTGATCTTTAGATGGGTTTAGGTTTTAGGTTCCAGGTATTGTTTGTCATCCCAAAACTCACTGGACAGGTGGTACAGCTGCATCTATTGGAGACAGCAGTGTTGGCATTGTGGCCATGCTGCGCAGGATCTCGCTGACATCTGGGTCAAGATCCAGGTCCACCAACATTGCTGAATCTTCCAGATCTGACGTTCCGCAAGAGCCGCGGCCTGAGCTTGCGCTGTCTGCACCGATAGGTTTGCGGGGCTCGAGGCGCGTACACGAGAGCAAGCCTGCACAACACACAAAAGTCAGCACAGTACAATAAAGTTTTTTTTTTTCAAAACAATTGCTTAGCTTAGATAAAGTAGACACGAGTATAAAAATCATAGCATAGGTATGCTCGAGAGTTGAGAAGTCGCTGACCACAGACATTATTTTGACTGATGCATTAATTAGCAATTGTTTAGTTGAAAAAATAAATGAGCAAGGTCGTAAAAAATGAAAATGACTCAAAATGCAACTTGATGGAACTATAAAGACACAAAGATATAGTGTGCTGAATGCTGATTCCATTTTGCAGGAGAATTTTGAGAGGCATTTTGAAGATATTTTAATTGGAAAAGTTTATTTGCAAAAATAAATTCAAATGTTGATTCAAGACCACAGTGTAGGTAAGATACTAAAAGAAGATGTATTTTCATTTTAAATTGCAACTTCTTGCCTCATAAAGGAAAAACATTAATATTAGAAGAATAAAATCAAGCAGAAATTGGCACAGGCATAATCAACCAAAATATCCAGTTTTGTAGATGATATCTTGCCTACCTTTGAGCTCAGTTCTAAGTTGGGTGATCTGCAAGTCGCGCAAAGAGAGCATCTTTTCGAGCTGAATGCACTTTTGCGAAACTGAGTTTGTTCCTTTGTCTCGAACTTTCAATTGAGCCAGTTCCGCGACCAGCTCAAACGCTCGTTCCTCCGTCAGCCTTCCCTTCTGTAACGACAAGTAAGCGGCATGTTGGAGCAGATACGTAGGATTTTGCGGCAGTGTAGTCTAGATAAAGGGTGAGCCTAATGTCAACTTTACAGCACATTTAATTTGCAAATGGGGTCCCAACTGTTAGGCTAAATTGTGGTTCTATAATCTATATCATTATGGTATGATCAATTCTCAATCACTTGTTTTTGTATTTACTTTTTCTTAAAGAGAAAATAGATCATTAACTGTTGCTTTGGGCTCAATACAGTCTTTCGTGGAAAGGGAAATTCAACAACGTCCTAATGATATAAAACTACCAGTTAGACAAGAGTAATTTGTAAATTAAAAGTAACAGCATTTCGTTGTGATCCAACTCAATTGAAGTAGTTTGACACTTTTTTGGTTATCCATTAAGTTCAATGAAGAACTGGCTACTTTGGCAAGCTCGAGCTATTCCAAAACAGATCAAAATTACTATGAAAGATTTATATCGTTGAGCGTGTAATAACAGGATGTAATATAGAAACACTCCAAAAAAATTAAAAAGTGGTAAATTCACAGTAATCTATTTCTGCTAAGAGCACACCAAACCTGTTTTGGTTGGGCCCTAATAGCTATGACTAGCAGAGTATCTCAAAAGGTAAAACTATCCCAATCAATGGGTACGTCTTTTGGTACATACCTCCTTCAAGTCTTCATAACTTTTAACATTCTTGATCTCTTTTTCTCTCATATGTTCAATTTCCTTGGCTTTCAAGTCTACTTCTCTTTGCAAATTTGACAGTTGCAATCTCATCTCTCCATGAATTGCGCTATCATTGGTAGTGGAAACAGACCCACTGTTACTTTCAGAAAATTTGTCTGATTTACACAGGAGCTTATTAGCAACATTTAACTTCTCGATTTCCTTGGTCTTCAAATCTACTTCTCTTTCCAATGCCGACATTTTTAGCTTCAGTTCAGCGACTTCCTCATCACTTTGTCTAAGTGCAGCGCTAGCGACAGATGCAGCATTATTTTCTGAAATATGTTCAGAATCGCATGCAGTTGCATTTGCTACTTTAATTTGTACCATTGCCTCTGCCGTTAAGTTCGCTTTGGATTGCAATGTTAAAATTTCTAATTTCAGTGCAGCTATCTCCTCGGCTTTTGACACCTCTTCATTGTTGAAAGCTATGGAGGCACTATTTTCCTGAGACCGATCTGTCCTCAGCAAAACATCCTTTTCGTGAGCCTCTAGTTTTTCCTTTGCAACTTCTAAATCATGTCTCTGCATTTCCAGTTCATTTTTTAACGACAATGTTTCACTTTCTCTTTCAGCCAGTTGGGTCTTAAGCTGTTCAGTGTCGTTTTTATCCAACTCAAATTTCATAGTTTCTATTTGTTTACGAAGATTTTGCAACTCTGTATCCAGCATGACCCGTTGACTATCTTGCTCAGGGAAGTTAGCCTGCGCATTTTCCAAGCTACATATTGTATTCTCTCCTTTTTCTTCTGTAGCGTTATTAAAATTATCTTTTTTGTTTAACCGTTGCCTAAGAAAATTTATTTCATTCTCTCGAGCTTTTAGCTCTAATCTTAAATTTTCATCATCTTTCGTGGCTGTCTGTCTCAACAATTCTATCTCTTCATGCTGATTTGTTATCATATCTCTGAGTAGCGAACACTCCAACACTTGCCTCCCTAACTTTTCGACCAAACTTTCCACCTGTTTGTTTGCCTCTTTTGCTCCTGATAGTGACTCTTTCAAAGTTTTTATCTCTGCACGCTTATCGCAAAACTGTACTTGGAGACGGTTCAATTCTATTTCTTGCTGTCGAAACTTGTCCTTGAGGGTTTCATCAATGTTACTTTTACAAAAATCAAGTTCTTTTTTCAATGTCACACAATTAGCTCGCTGGCTCTCTAATTCTTGTTTGAGCAGCGTTAGTTCAAGCCCCTGAGCGACAAACTGTTCGGTTACTTTTTCAAGAGGTTTTTTATCAGCACTTTTAAGTTTTGACTCGAGTTTCTTAATTTTCTCAGCAGATGCCAACTGGGCCTGAAATTGTATTCAAATTAGATAACATAAAAAGACACCGCCTAGCAACAACTAAAATTTCCGAACATTAAGTTCAACGGTGGGCAAATGCTGCTCTTGACTGAGTCTTGGCCGAGACAGTTTAACTTTAGCGGTGAGACTAGGCATATAAAGCCAATGTCTTTGAGTACTGCACATTTATCACCTATACTAGAAGGGTAATTGAAAGAAAGTTCACGATTAATGCCATGAGTTTGCTGCTCACATTTAGGTGCCCTCGAGAGGTGGTCTTGAGTTTATCCTCTAGAGCTGCCTTCTGCTGTTTCATGGTAAGAAGATCGCAGAGTTCCTTGTCCCTCTCTGCAGTAACATTTGCAAGCTGTTGCTCCAGGCTTTTGCATTTCTGAAATAACATGAATGTTAGAGAGAATTTTGCTTTACGAAAAAAATATATAATTTACACTGCTTGGGTAACCTGAAACCTGAATCATACAAATTTGAAGATTTATTTCAGGTCTTATTCTTTGGAAATAATAGTGAACTGGCACTTCCAGTTGAAAGTTTTCAAGGTCCATGTAACTACATGACATTTTTTCTATTCAATGTCTTTTTGTTTGGGAAAAGTTACAGACAATTTCCTGCTCACTCAAGGTGCTATTTTCACACTGGCGATATTTTACCGACCAGGCTAGTAAACCCTAAATTACTACAGTATGAATCAGAAACCATTCCTTCCAGTGGTTTGGTGAAGTGGTTTAGAGCCGTGGGTGAATGATGTGGAGGGTATCGGACTTGCTCTGTTGAGATTGACTTGTGGTCCTAAAAAGGACCTAACACATCCTGTTTTTGGTAAATGGCAGCGACAGCCATGGGATATCATCTGCATTTTATAGAGCTAAATTTATCAGCTAAATTTTATTTTATATACAGCAACCAACTAAATAGACTCCAACAGTTGGTAAAATTCAGGGGCGTGTGGTCAGGGTTTGCGGGGCATGCGCTGCATGCCCTGAGATAATCACCAAGTGGGTTATTTTTATGTTGTTCTATCATTTACGATTATTATTTACAAATTTGGCGGGGAAAAAAATTGGACCGAAGTTTTCAGTTTTTACATCGTTAAAAGCGCGCTTGCAGCAAGTTGGTCTTAAAAATTGCAGAATTAATAGCAAGTTGTCTTATAAGTATAAGGAAGTTGGTCAGTAAGTTGATTTTTTAAGAGCATACCTAAGTTCTAGCCCCACCACACGCCACTGGTAGAATAAGGATAGGGTTAAGCATAAATGTATTGTATATGGAAGCAATGAAACATTTGTCGATTTCATCTATCGATATTTACTGAGTAAAAGTAAAATACTTACTTCTGCAGTGAGTTTATGGCTGATTAACGTTGATTTGAATTGTTCCTGTGCTTGGGTCAGGGTATTGTTGGCTTCCTTGAGTTTCCCTTCAACCCTTGCAACCTGTGAGCGTTTAGCTGTAAGCTGCTTGAACAATTTACTGTTCAAATGATAAAAAAAAAATCATTAGGAATAATGCACATAAAATAGTGTCAATAACCTACTCAAATACCTAGAGAAAGTATCGCACTTAGAAACACTCAGTCTTGTGGCGCTACTTGTAAGTTTGTTAGTTATAAGTTAGTTGTAAGTTGTGGCGCTAGTAGCTTTTGCAGAACTACGAAATAAGGTTGAACAGTCTGAGTGACATGCAGTCTGAGATTGAGCAAGCGCAGTTGAGGATGGCACTGTCTCGGTGGAACACACAAATATCAACTATAGTCCTGACTTGACTAGAAAAAATTGTTTTCTCAGAGCCATGGCATGGATAAATGATGAATCCATCCTGTACATGTTCACATGTAGCACATGTTCAAGTGCTAATTCTTAATGTGGTATGGTAGGTACCATCTTCTTTAAGATGGTTCATCATTTGAGAGTAAAGTGATTTTATAAAATTTAAACAACCCTGTGATTCAAAACTGTGTTGCTATGTTAAAATCTGTTAAATATAAAAATCTTGTCAAAAATTACTTACTCAGTGCAGATTACCCTTTTCTTATATTCCACAAAACTCGTCCGCAGTAGAAGCAAGTCATTGTTGTATGTCTGCAATCAACCAAGAATGTTCAGTCTATATCTTTCACAGCTTAAATATCAAAAAAGGCTAGAGCAGTTTTTACGAAGAGTGCCGCTTTGAATTTTCTCCTTGGTGCACAGAAGCGAAAATATAATATCAAGAATCAGTTACATATTAGTGCATCACTTAGTTTATTACCTGGATCAACTACATAATTTATTTTTGAGGAATTGTCTAAGAAGCAGCAAAAACTCGCCCCGGAAACGTACATTTGAATCACAAATAACAACAAATAATGCAACAAATTTAGGTTATGTGGAGCAGAAACTTCCCTACAGAACAGCCGTACGGCGTCACAAAACTCACCTGTTTGATTGTTTCACAGTTATTACAAACAAAATTAGTCTCCATATTCAGTTTACCACATCAAAATGACGTAAATAGTTTGAAAGGGAACGTTAAACGAAAAATGCACTCCATGCTTTAGCGTTTTCGCCGGCCAAACGTAGCTAAACGTTCAGTAAGTTTATTGAGATTCGTGTACGTCCGTCAGCTTTCGTGACGACCTTCAAAAAAAGCGCGTGCTTCAAATGGAATGTTCAAATGTGTCATCAGCAAACATATTTCGTCCTTCTTTAAAACAGGCGTTGAGCTAAAACTTAATAAGAACAGAGTTCAAATATTCTTTAGTTCTAACAGAAGAAATTGACAAAAGTTTTAACGTTATTCTCATATCAAACCCTATCACTTTAATATTACTGTTCTGCCATTAGGCCAAGTTACCACACTAATATAATTTAACTTAAATTTTTGGTTGGGCATGAACTTCCCATACATGTAGAAGGGCAATGCAAGGTAAGAAGTGCCATGCTGATGTACATTTAAATAAGAAGTCCTTACACATTAGCTTTGGCTGTCGGAAGTTTCCTAGATTAGAGTAGATCAGAGATATTTCGATGAGAGTGGGATAGTTCAGAGGAGAAAAGATCATCTTTAAAACTTTTTGTTTGTTTTACACCCAACTCACACCACCTTCTATATTAGCGTAGAAAATGTTCAACTATTCTGTAAATGGAAAACAAACAAATGCAAAACGGACGCCGTGTTTTTGCACTGAAAAACACTGAAAGAGCAGGAATAAGCAAAAGAATTTCAACAGAAACACAACCATTATAAAGTTGAAATAGCCTTTTCCAAAGAAAATTAAAGAAATACGGGACTAAAGGAACATGCTCATCTACAACATAGCTCAAATTGGGTTTGCTAAGCCATCGTTTTTGCAAAAAATCAATGTAAGATAGTATAAAAATTATTATTCAAGAAAGTTTCATATAATTACAGCAAGTCTTCGTACATAATTTACAGTAGTTTCAAATTTAATGAATCATACCAACTAATTTTCAGCTCTCTATAACATGTTTTTTTTTACTGCTTCCTTTTAAGACACAATTTACTCTCTTGGTAACTTCTGCCATTCTTTCCTTTTCTTCAAATATAAATGTGAAGCATTTGCATTCACTCATCTTCTTGCAGAAACTCGTCGAGAACAGCAAAATCTTGAGACGTGTCTAGTGCAACCTCCTCGAGTGAAGGCCCACGACTCGAGAGCTTTTTTGCTGTGAAAGCCCGAAAATGAATCAAAACATCAAACCACGTTTGGTGGTAGCGTTGAGTAGGTATAGATGCATTGCGTTTGGGAGGTTACTCATGACAATTTATTGACCTCTCATGCTGGTTACCATTTTGTTAAATTTCTCAGCGCTATTCTGAGGGAAACTGAGCCTAAAATGTTAGCTATTGTGATTAACCCCCACAAAACCTGCCTAAGAAGATGGTAGATTTTGATCTCGCCTAAGCTGCAAATAAACTTTAGCAATCCCTGCTTTCTCCACCTCAATGATAGTGTGCAATAATTACTAATTTACTTATTAATTAGTAATTACTAATTAACTTACGAGGGACTTTGCCTGACTCCTTGTACTGTTGCACATCTTGCTCAAATGCTTCGCCGAACGTGTTTTGCCGCTCGCGCAGCAGCTGCTGTTGCCGTTGCTCATGAGCTATCGTCTTGCTCGAGTGTGCTGCGACTAGGCCAGCTACAAGTCAGATTGTCATTGAAAGGAACCAATAACTATACCAGAAGAAGGCAAGGAGGTAAGGAGGTTGTGAGCATTTCAAGCCAAGATAGGTAGTCACCAAGAAAATGATTCGAGATATTGTTGATGAGCATAGCTAGGAAAGAAATAGGTAGCCGTAATATTGCCAGTCCCCAAGGATTATTATTATTTTTTTTTGGGTAAATCATTTTTTTGAATGTGTTTTATTTTACAGTCTACCGCCCAAGCGTTTGCTTCAGTTTTGATTAAATTTGCAGGATAGTTTAAAGGGTTGATTTTGAGTTATCAACTCATTTTTTAAAGAAAATGTCAAAATGTTTGCAAATCTATAATTTACATAAATTTTATCTTAACTTTTATCAATTTTCCCACTCTGTTCTTTAATATTTTTGCAACTTTATCTAGCAAACTTTATTTAGCAAAATTGCAAAAGCTTGAAAACTTTATCAATTTGAAGAGCAAACTAAATTGAAGTGTGCCCTAAGGTTTTAGCTTTGCAGCTACCTTAGCGCTTTTCAGATCTAGATACCATAGGTAAGTAGGTATGTACCTATACAAAGAAAAAATAACATTTACTCACATCGAAGAGCTTCAAGTCCTGCGAGCTTCTTTTCTTTGTACATAGCTAGCTGGAATCTGTGTTCTAATTGCCGCTCCTGAAGTTCTTGAGTCTCCACAGTGTTCTCCAGACAAGCCAAAGCTGCTTCGACATTATCGCAACTCTCTTGCACCAAAACTGCAATTTACCAACTATTTTAGGCCATTGTTTGTTTATAAATGGTCAACAGCTGAAGATAAGTTTTTTAATGACTGTAGATATCTACCAAATTAATAAATGAAGTTCATACCGATTTGGCCTATCAGCTCCTGAACAGTATTTAGGAGCTTCGGTAGAGCTGCCAAAGTCGTGCTCATCTGCCCGACAGCTGTCAACTGGCTTGCAACCTCTTTATCTAGTACACCTATGAGTTCGTCAAGTTGCTGTGACAGATGCAGTGGTAACAATATAAAATTAACTCTTACATTTGAAAAAATTTGGCTTCAAACTTTTTTGGCTCCGATTGACAGTCACTGACCTGAGCTTGCAACGCGTTCGCTTCCGACATGTTATGTGATTCACTCCATTCTGACTGATATTTGTGCAATAGGTTTGCTCCAGCATTGTAATCCACTTTTCTCATAAACATTACTCTATAGTCGACACAATCGTTATGGCCTCGTAAACTGTAATGATATATTCATATTTTTAAAATGACCATTTGAGGTTAATTAAGTAAGCATGTAAAGAAATAAAGCGTAACTACACATAAAATTTAGACGAATTACTTATTTTCTTGTAAGCAAATACCCTTCAAGTCATACCTCGAAGAAATTTCTTCCTGAGCGTTGTTTAGCTTATCTCGCAGGGTACTAAATCCAAACATTTTGATCTTTTGACAGAGCACACTATATAGATGGCCACTGCTAGCTATGCTGCTAGCCAAAGTACACACGGTTGGTACACACCAGACCAGTACTCAACTAACCTTTGATGCAAAGACCATAGATAGGCTTTGATGGCAATACTTTAGAATCCAGGATATGTTTAGTGTGTTAAATGTCAATACTGAAGCAGATACAGGGACTCTCACTGAATTTAGTTTATTCCATAATCAATTTTTATAAATAAGTTAAGCACATGGAGGAACCCCATTTGACCACTTAGCTAACGCTGATCACAAGTATGTTTTTCCCCAAAATTGTTTAACTTCACAGACACTTAAAATAAAGTTAATGAATTTGTTACTTACCTTCTAGTAGTAGCTTCTTGTACTGAGACTCTTTGGAGTTTTTATTTGCAAAATTCAACAGGTTAACTCAAATAACTACTTATACCACAGCATTAAATTTTTCATTGAAATTATAAAAAAAAAAAAAATGCATTCAAAGGCAGTCTACTCACAAAACTAAAGTGATATGTATAGCCAGTCAAAAAACAAAGAAAATAACACCATTAAAAATAACAAATTACAGGCACAGGATAGGGCTTGTAAACAAGAGGACTTGTAAACATTTACAAAAAATTATAGAAATACAATTATGGTTCAAAAAGACAAATCATTTATTGGGAAATAAGATGCACATCGCTGTGTCAAACAGACACTCACTCAAAAACAAATCTCATGCAGAATCTTCCCCCAAAAAAAAAATATGCATGTGGTTATACGATTGTCTTACCTAATGTGTGTTATAAACATGAATTATCAAGCAGGATTAGATGAACCCAATCAGTTCGTATCACTATTTGTACCGGGGCAGCTGGTAAGTACGAGCACTCGAGCGCTATCCCATAATGTTGGTCGGCAGAACTAAAAATCGATCAACACCCACAGACTGATGGTGCTGAAGTGAGAAAATATGAATAAAGGGAACATATGCTAGCACATTAGACGCTGTCGGATGCTGACTCTTCTGCATCAGCATGGATCTCTTCCTTGTTAGAGGGTGGCTCTTCCACGGACAAATCTGCCTCGACGCCAGAAATTACACCATTGGTTGCTTCTAGTTGCTTGGCTTTGAGTTTCGTTTTTTTTTCCCTTGGATAGTCTGCTTCTAAGAAGAAATTGCAAAATTGTTGTTATTTTTCAATGAAAGCTTGGCCCATTTGAAAGTGATTGACATGTAGGTATCAGACTAACAGCATCTACTGTTCTATAACAGAAGTTAAAAAACATTTGATCAATAGTAGCAAGTAACAAGTCAAACACAAAAATAAAAAAATAAAACATTTATTTCTGGCAAATGCTGTTACCATGCAACTAGGTACCACAGGGCTCAACTTCTTCCAAATGGCACATACTTTTAATTGCATTGAAGGATGAGACATGTTGACCATCGAGTTTAAACTTTTTCTGAAGTGGCACTTTACATGACAACCCCCTAGTGACATTGTCATTTTGCCTTTATATACCATTCATGCATCAAAGTTGCTACCAGAGTGTGGTTTGTCATTCGAGAAGACAACCAAGTCTGCCTAACCAAAATTACACTAAATCTACTAACACTAACTAAGAAATAAAAATAGATAGCAAGATACAACAAGAAAAGCCACCAACTACCTGTAGGTTCGTGGGTGAGCTGGTACATCGATTCGCGGTCCCAATCCTTTGTAAATTTGGTGAACTCTTCAACGTGTCCAGAAAAGACTTGCCAAAAGGTTTCATGTTGCGGAACAACAAACAGGGTCTGTAATGAAATTAAACGTTGTAGTTTCCTGCTTTAATTGCATATTTGCCTACCGAGCTTGACTACCTAGTGTTAGATTAATAATCGAAATGACTAAAGATAGGATAGTTATGCAATTGGATTGCATATTTTGATTTAAATGCATTATTTTACTTCCCAATCAAAAACGTGGATAGATCCATTTCATAACTCCCTGGTTCTAAAAATTCAATTTTTAATTTGCATGTTTTGCATATTTGGGCACTTTTCTTGGAAATTGCATATTTTGGATTTTTTTTTGCATGTTTTGCATGTTTTGGCCTCTTTGCCAAATCTTCTGAATATTCTCTTGTTTTTTTAAATTATGTGGACAAAAAATGATATCAAACTAAATTAACCCGTACAAATTTAACACGAAAAAGATCAACGACTTATTGAACATTTCAAATCTTCAAAATTAAAATATTTTCAGACAATTTCTCTTCATGACATTCTATGTAATTTTTTGTTTTCAAATCTATTTGTTATGGGCATTGGGAATGAGGGGGGGGGGGGGGGACTTTTCAAGTATAGCACCTGGTAATATCCTGGGGATATCTAGTTCCCAACCCTCTCAACCCCTTCTATGAATGAAATGTTATCTTATCTCCTTAAATCTGTTCATTTAGAGGAATGTTGTTAGAGCAGAAGTTGAGTCTTATGTGGAAGGGAAGTGGGTGGGTCTTTCCAAAATTACTAGAGAAAATTGAAGAACCATTAACGACATAGCTTCAGTTTATAAAAGATCTGCACTCGGAACTTTCTAAAGCCAGAACTTCTTTTCGGAACTTCTTTGGCCATGCCAAAGTAGCAATTGCAATTGTAGCAATTGTGTAGAGTGCAGAGTATTATGGCAGGAGGCACATATGATTTTGGAGAAGATGATATTTTGTTCCCCACTCAAATTTGCAATTTAAAATATGCCCCAGTGTCGTCGTGTGATGTTGAAAGATCGTTCTCCTCATATAAAAACATTCTATCAGATAGGCGGCATTGGTTAACGCCGCTGAATATTGAAATGATTTTAGTAAGCCATTGTTCATCTAGGTTTAAGTGAACAGTTACATGTATTGACGTATAGTTAATAAAACCAAATACATAACGGTAAAAATATAGACATTTTACCCGCTAATCCACCCTTTACATTATTTTTATGGATTCTGCATGTTTTGCATATTTTTACATTTGTTTTTGCACGTTTTGCCATCAATTCTTGCATGCTTTGAGGTTTTATTTTGCATAACTATCCTATCTGTAGTAATGACAATTTAGTGGTTGGTTGGCCCAACGTACCTGCATCCTGTTATAGACGTACTGGGCCTTGTTACGTATCTGCTCGGACTGTTTTGAGAAGTCGAGCTGAAAACAAGGTTATCAAATAGAGCAAATGGTAACTACAGTTTTGTACAACTATATTTATAAAATGTACTTAATGGTAGTGACTTCACAATTTATCAAAGGGTTTAGTAAAATATATTTACTGGTATTAAGGCCATAAGTTCCACCAATCAATCAGCTTTTTAAAAACATGATTAATTAATGTCATTATTTCTTTTTAGTGCTAACCAGTCACACAAGTACCAAGCACCTGATAATGTAACTTCTTGGGGCCTTATAGTGGTAATTTTGTAACCCTGCTATGATTACAGTAGCACTGTGCTAACTAGTATAATCATAGCAACTAGCATTAATCTCGACCCAGAGCGGTAGTATTAATTATTACCCAGTATGCCTTCTTGACAATGCTACCTAGAAACTGTAACCATAATACAGGTTCCTGAAGACTCAGCATTTAAACATTCAAAAGTGCCATCCCAGATCATGTTTAAATAATAAAAACAGTCATATTATGTGCCACTATGTGGTAGCACTGCCAAATGACCCCAAAGTTGTGCCATAATAACGCACCTCCTCTTCTTCGGAAAGATTCCAGCACGATGAGTTGCCAACGTAGCTTCGCAGCTTCTTCACTGTCTCAACAATCTGCGGATGCTTCTTGAGCATCAACGGGTCGAAAATCATTGTTCCAAGCTCGTCTAGGCCGGAGAGGGCTTTTTCAAGGTCGTGTGCATTTAAGCCCAGGCTCTTGCGGATCAGTATGTCTAGATCAATGATGCGCTTCTCGATTCGGAACCAACTGCCAAAGGAAAGTGAAAAAAATCAACCAACACCAAACACATCTGGCTAAGAAAGAACCCAGGCTCGGTCCCGAACATCAGCTATCATGGATTTCGTTGCACCATTACAGATTAATTGAGATAGCTTTGCTGCCAAAACGACAAGTATCCTGCCTCATACCAAACATTACACATTTTGACTCTATCTAGACTCAGTAGCTTCCTAAAACTAAAGTAGTTGAGCTTTTTGCAGAAACAAATAAAAAAATGCACAGCTGTTTTTTTTTAAACACGGCCCTATACTCTACGGGTTGCCTCTGCTTGGAACTCAAAACCTTTTTCGATATCGTGTCTACTAGTTATAGATGTTACAGATTGGGTTACAGATGTCAACGCAAATAAATGCTGAACATCTGTTATGTAGTGACCGATGGCCCTTATTCTGTAACCTTTTCCCAGTGAAATGAAATAAAACACGATGAAATAAGAAATTTTTTCCAATGGAAAAAATAAGGCTTTTTCTCTCTGCTACCGCTTTGAATACAATCGCATTGCCCAAATAATTATTTTTTCTATTTGTTTTACATTCTGGCTGGTTTTCTCAGCAGCTTGGTTCAAATCAGCATTGGGACCCAAAAATGCGCCACCAACGATGATACACCCAATGGATATGACAATGCTCATGAGCAGTGATTGGTGTTTGCCTAAAATTTTTGAAGTGTTTTAACATTGGTTCACGAGTTTTTTTCTTGTTTTCACAATAGATTCAGGAGATTGATTTCTATGACATTTGTCTGCAACTTTGAAAGAAACAGACGTTTTGCTTTCTTTTAAACCAACATGTTTCTCTTGCTGTCAGCAATTTCAAAATTGAACAAGTTTCAGGCTGTGTGCATTAAAATTAATCGGTTTTGGATTAGTGCCTAACTTGGCTTTCAGATGGTGACAGCCATTGTCCTAAAGATTCCAGAGCAGGTCTAAGGCTCTCCTTTGGGAAGAACAAAAGAAAGAAGTTGAGCCTTTTAAACCATGGGACGAACGATAAATTATGGTTGACATTACTTGACTAACATCAGCTTTCCTCGCCTTCTCTCGTTAATTTCTTCTTCGTGTGCCTTGTTCTTCACCCCACGTGCAAGTTTCTTCGCAGGGGTGAACAAGCCAGTCGGGGCATTTTCGGAGGCAGCCTCGAATTCGAGAGATTGAGCCTTAGCGGAATCAGAGGGGGCAAGTTCAGCCACCGCTTCCTCTGCCTCTTCTGCTTTGTCTGGGACAGCAGCCGTCACCTGATCATTTTAAGTGCAGGGTAGATTTTACAATCTTTATAGAAAAATGGCAGTTACACAAATGGCATACACCAATACAGAACGAGACCTGTTTTAGGTACAAGTTTAATTTTTTTTAATTCACTACTTGGGTGGTGAAATCTGTAGCACTTGAATTCAAAACTTAACTTTGCTTGGACTAAGGAAAGGGACAAAACAAAGGAAACCTGCAATCTTTATAGGAGTCTACTGAACTCCTCCCCCTAATGCCAATCTGGTAACGAAAATAAAATTTAAATGCTACCTTTGTGGAAGGTTCTTCGTCAGAAGAGCCACCCTGAGGAAGGTGATCATCTTCGTCAAATTCATCGGAGAACTTCTTTGGCCGAATCTTTCGCCCTGATCGCGAAGTAGGGGTCGGCTCAAGGGAAGTTCTGGGGCGCTTTTCCAGTGGCTCTGAAAGCCTTTTCAACGCTGGACGCTTCTGGGTTGTTTTTTGTACTTTAGGTTTTTCGGAGCCTGGAGTATCGACGTCGGATATCAGGATCTCTGCAGGCGTATTGTCTAGCTCTGTAACAAAGCTCCAGGTTTGCCTACGCGACTTACGTTGCTTTCCCTTCATCTTTGTAGCCAGGAGTAACAACCATATAATCAATATGCAAGGAACTGATTTCAGAAAGAGGACTATTAATGACTAGGATTGGGGATTACATACTGATTAAAAATGTAAAACAGCAAAAAGCTAAAGTGAAACAGTTTTTCCAAAAATGTAATGGGCTGTGACTTCTTTCCTGACAGTCATTTGTCATTTGCAAAGCTTTTGTTAACATTAGGTACTATGATAGTCGTTTGAACCAAATCTGTTTCAGTCAAAAACGCAGATATTTTGAATAATAGGGAAATCTCTTTAAATTTAAAACTATTTTTTTTTTTTTTTTTTTTTGTGAGAAAATATTGAACACGTATTTTTTTATTTTCTTCTAAATCCAATTTTCAATAAAATATACCTGCTTAAAATGTTTGCGTTTCAATCTCATACGAAAATGAGGGTCGCCATTTTTTATGACGTATAATGAGAACTGACGTCAGTATGACGTCAAAAAACAGTAGCGAACTCAAAGGATACCAGAAAATGATGTCAGAACTACCTGTAGTTAATCACAGCCTGTTTTCATCCCGCCACGAGAATTTTTATTTTAGTCATTGTTAAAACAAATATAAATAGAAAAGTTATGATCGGGTTATAAAAAGAAAAAATTCGTCAGATTTTATTTTAAATGCGTATTTGAACACAATGATAATAGGGTCATTCCATGTGTAATCACTCACTTTTAATTAAATTTCACTTTGACCGACCCAGATTTTGATGAAAATTGGTATACTTGTTAAGTTTGTTGACTTAGGGGCTATTTTTTTTTTTTTTTTTTTTTGGTCCAACCGTTCGGATATTACAAGGGGGGGAAGTTGGGGTCATTTTGCCCCCCGGGCGTGTAGTGACCACCCTTTCTACGCAATATCTAGGGTTCTATGGGAGCTACAGAGCTGGGAAAAAAATCATCTGAAAGGTAATTTCATACCCTACCTGAATATGGAAACAAAAATGACGATATGTTAATACGAATTTAATTGTGATTTTACACATCTGCATTTTCCAAAATGACCATATCGCTGATGAGTCATTTTTGATTTGCCTGATTTTTTTTCTATATATACAGAACATACATATGATCATGTGTTCCAAAAATCAAGATGGGTGTTTTACCACTTTCCAAGAAAAAAAATTTTTTCTATAAAAAAGTGCCTTTTTGCCAGTAGAACAGCATTTTGATCACAATTATTGTGATCAGAGCACTGGCATATATTTTATATTAAAGTTGATTTTTGTTTGCACAGTTGCATGTTCTTGAAATGTTATTCTCTACAATACAAATCGATTGTTTGCCATATTCCTGTAAATCATGGATCAAGTTGAAACAGTTCATAGAAGTCAAAAGTTTGTTCATTTCTTGTCTGGACTTGCATCTACAAGAATCTTAAAATGGTATTCCCTAGAATACAACTATAGATTGTTTGTCATGCTCCTGAATCATGGATCAAGTTGTAACAGGTTACAAGTAAAAAGTTTGGTAATTTCTTGTCTGGACTAAAGCAATCAGTCTCTGGCCTCATGTTGATGAGGATAGAAGCTAATTTGCTCTCAAGCACCTTTTATTTAGAGATTCATAATGTGCTCAATTGGACTGTTCTTTGAAGAAGAATGTGGACCCATCGAAGATCTAGCGATTAAAAGCATTGAAAGTTTCAATAGTGACCAGCAGTTATCATTAGCTCTGCGTACTAAGTGTGATAATGTGAAGACCGTGTGTCATTTACATGAAAAGAAATTCCTTCGTCTGTATAGCTGTCACCACAAGTTATGCTGCGATCCGTTTCAGGCTCACTGTGGAATAGTGAAAGTTAATGGGTTAAGAGAAATTAATGCAGCATCCAGGACGAAATACTTGGAGATTGCCGACCTCATCCCTGGAAAGAAATTATGCTCAACTTGCCGTAAGCTGCTCTCGCTCAGGCTGAAGGAACTAACAACCGTTTCTGTTCTAACGCCAACTAAATCCACTGAACTTGACCTACCTTTCGTGGACATACCCTGTGAAGCAGATGCCGTGAATCAGTCTTTAGCTGCATTTGGTGTGTCACCTATTAATACCACCAAACTAAAGGGTAAATCTATGTTTTATTCGAAAAGAAAGTTCAGCGAAATAACACAAGGTGTAAAGAAGAGATTGGAACTAGTATCTCCCAGTAATGAAGAAATCAGCAAAGAAGATTTGACATCTTCAGAGGAGTGCAAGGACAGCATCCGTGATGGGTCAGAGATAATAGCACAACTGAAAGAAAAGTTTAAGACGAGTACCAGAAGCGAGAAAATAACAATTTTATCTGTGCTTCCAAAAAGTTGGAGCATTAAGAGAATAATGCAAGAGTTCAATGCATCTAACCATTTGGTACGTAAAACCAAACAACTAGTAAAGGCCCAAGGGATACTGCCATCTGCAAATCAAAAAGCAGGAAAAACTCTTTCCCCTGATTGCATTCAACTGATTGAAGAGTTTTATGAAAATGATGATGTAAGCCGTGTCATGCCGGGTAAAAAAGATTTTGTCTCGGTTAAAGTGGGTGACAATCGAGTTCACCGCCAGAAGAGACTAGTGTTAAGCAACTTAAGTGAAGTGTATCGCAGCTTCAAAGATAAATATCCTGACATCAAGGTTGGATTCTCGAAGTTTGCAGAGCTCAGACCCAAACATTGTGTTCTGGCAGGAGCAGCTGGGACACATTCTGTCTGTGTCTGTACGATACACCAAAACGTTAAGTTGATGGCTTTGGGAGCAAAGCTGCCTTTGCTTTCAGACGGTACCATCAAATCATACCAACACTGCCTTGCCAGCCTCATGTGCAACCCCCCGCTTCTCAACTGCTTTGTAGGAAAGTGTGGCAATTGTCCGGGAACCGATGAACTTCGTGAATGGCTAGAAATCTCATTCAGTGAAAATTTCATAGACTCTGTGACTTATAAACAGTGGCTGTCAACAGACAGATGTACCCTAGAGACAATTACGAAACCTACAGATGAGTTTGTTGACTGTTTTATTGAAAAATGCATTTTATTAAGAAATCATGATTTTATTGCACGGCAGCAAGCGGCATTCATGCAGGAGAAGAAAGCCAACCTTAAACCAGGGGAAGTTTTAGTAGTGGGCGACTTCGCTGAGAATTATTCTTTTGTGCTCCAGGATGCTGCACAAGGTTACCATTGGAATAACAGCCAATGCACCCTTCACCCATTTGTGTGTTACTTTAAGCCTGAAGATCGAGACATACAACATTTAAGTTACGTTGTCATTTCTGACTCGCTAACTCATGACACCGTTACTGTGCACACTTTCCAAAAGCACCTGATAAGACACCTGAAACAAAACATTTCGGATGTATCCCATTTAATTTACTTTTCTGATGGAGCGGCAGCCCAATATAAGAATAAGAAGAATTTTTCCAACTTGTGCCATCATGAAGTTGACTTCGAACTAACTGCTGAGTGGCATTTTTTTGCCACATCCCACGGTAAAGGACCATGCGATGGAGTTGGTGGGACTGTAAAACGAAATGCAGCACGGGCAAGTTTACAGAAACCATATGCCGACCAAATAATGACGCCGATAGACTTTTACCGGTGGGCAACAGAAAATGTGTGGACTGTAAATTTTGTGTTTGTAGCCAATGAAGAGATTACAGCAAATGGCATCAAACTTAAAGAACGATTCAAAGAATTAAAAACTATCGTAGGCACAAGAAGCTTTCATGCGTTCTACCCAAAATCGCTAACTTCCTTACATGTGAAACACTTTTCTCTTTCTGAAGAAATCAACATTGTGAAGATTGTTGAGAAAAATGAAGAAGGAGAAGAAGAAGAAGAAGAAGAAGAGGAGGAAGCAACAGCAGCAGAAATACCCGAGTTTGAGTTCAAAGACGTGGGCAGTTTCATCACTGTAGCATACAACGAAGACTGGTGGCTAGCGTGTGTTCTTGAAAAATCATCACAGTCTCTTGAACTTCAAGTCAACTTTCTACACCCTCATGGACCAGCTCCATCATATTTTTATCCCAGTGTACAAGACAAACTAATTGTAGCTTTTGCTGATGTTTTAACACTGGCCGACCCCAACACGGCAACTGGTCGAACATACTTTTTGTCGGCTACAGACACCAACAGGGCAACAGCAGGGCTTATAAAATATGTACCTCAATAAGGTAAACTACATCTCTCTTAAGATATGCAAATTTGTACTTCATAGTAGCTATGATTGTAAGTAATGATCATTTTCTTGAATGTTGTCTTAAATTCAGTTCATATTAATTTATATTATGAATGAATTTGCAGAAAACATTTTTTTTTCTTGGAAAGTAGTAGAACACCCATCTTGATTTTTGGAACACATGATCATATGTATGTTCTGTACATATAGAAAAAAAATCAGGCAAATCAAAAATGACTCATCAGCGATATGGTCATTTTGGAAAATGCAGATGTGTAAAATCACAATTAAATTCGTATTAACATATCGTCATTTTTGTTTCCATATTCAGGTAGGGTATGAAATTACCTTTCAGATGATTTTTTTCCCAGCTCTGTAGCTCCCATAGAACCCTAGATATTGCGTAGAAAGGGTGGTCACTACACGCGCGGGGGGCAAAATGACCCCAACTTCCCCCCCTTGTAATATCCGAACGGTTGGACCAAAAAAAAAAAAATTAAAAAATAGCCCCTAAGTCAACAAACTTAACAAGTATACCAATTTTCATCAAAATCTGGGTCGGTCAAAGTTTGAGGTGAGTGATTACACATGGAATGACCCAATAATAATTAAATAACAATCTTAAGGAGATTTCCCTATTCAAACAAAAAAATGGTATATGAAGAATGACATAGAAATATGAACCAAGTATCAATGGGGATCTATGGCTTCCACTGCACAAATTTTCATTTTATTTAATGTAAAAATTTGATATTATAAAGTTTTGTCCCACCAGAAAATATAACTTTGTTTTGTCTACACACAATGGCTGTTTAAACACCCAATTCTAGTTTTAACTGCGGCCTTTTAAGTCTGTGTGTGTACATCTCAAATTTCTCATTCAAATTTCAAATCATTTTTAAGTCAGTTAATGAAGCTACCTTCTAAAATACAATAGTAGAATCCTATCTCAGCGTTTTTAGAAATGATTTATTTATATATTTTCAGACGTCAAACCATCATTGAAGAATGGTTATAAAACTTCAATTTTCTTTGATTTGAATTATTCATTCTTCCCTATACCTAGGTATTTTTTCTTTTTCCGTAAATTGGAAAAAATAAGAAATTGAAAATAAGATAACTTATTGTAAGATTACCTGAAGATTAAATAGGAAATTAAGATGAAATATTACATAAGAAATAAAATAAGATATTCTAACCGTGATTCTATCTTTGATAAAGAGTAAAATGATAAAAAATAAGTTACCTCCTTCAGTAGGGGTGAGATTGTTTTCCAAAATATATTGCTCAATTTCCTCAAGTCCTGCCTGGAATCCTTTGCGCTTGACATTTTTTGTAAATTTTATTTTGTTGGCGAAGTATGAGTGCATCTCATCTGCCTTCAGAAGACCACTGTAATAAAAATAAAGTTAACAATGAATAATGATTTTACCAAAGATTTACAGAGCCCACATTAGATCAGAGTTATTTTGTTACAGTAATAGCTTTTGTTTGATGGGTTAACCCATCATAGAAGCTCTTTTAAAAAGAAAAAAAATATACATCATTTGACAACAGCTTTCTCAAAAAAAAACACATATCTTCAAAGAATGTATAGTCATCGCTGTTTGGGTTATCATTCAGCTAACCAGAGACAAAGTAATTACTAAAATGAGCAAGGGAGTGTGTGAGAACATCGTTGCAGAACGGTAATCTTATTGCCCATCTGATCGGTCTTTCTCATCTTTATTTAGGACTCCGAACTCCGATTCGCTATAGTTAGCGATCCAGGTTTTGGTTTCTGCTAGCAGATTGGCTAAGCTATTGCCAATCTGTACTTGCCATAGTCCACATTTCCAGTACGTTGGGTCTTTTTGTATTTCTATGGTTTTTGGATCATAGTTGGTCGGAAATTCTTTACGGCAAGTGGGGGAATATTTTCAAATGAAATATCGTGTATTATCTCTTAGCTGTCTATGGTTTTAAATTACATGCGACAGATACATGTCATCGAAAACATACAACAACTCACTGTAAAAGTATACTCAATCTTCCACCCCTGGTCTAACATTCAACAGGTTAAAACTTACCTTTCTCCTGTTCCAAAGAAGGAAACATGGTATTTGCATGGTTTAACAGAACTTTCTTCGGCCAAAGCAACAACTCGAGCCGGCCAGGCTGGAAATCCACGAACCTTGCCAAAACAAACGTCTCCAGGCGAGAATGTTAACAAATCCTTCATAGCTGCAACAAGAAAATCAGAGATTTAGGATTTTATTCACGGGTACCACACAGTTTGAACCATCCCATCCCGATTTTTACAAGTTTCTTCGGTTTAGCATTGTGGTTTAATGCAATGATGGAGGTCGCAGCATTGACTTTGGCCGAACCGTTCTGCCACGCCAAAATCACTGATAACGAAATAGTTGGTTGAGGTAAAGTGAGATTCTAGCATTAATCAAATGTAACAAAAAGCACTTACTTGAAATTATAAAAAAGCGCAATATATTTGTATTCTTATCTAGTTGTTAACAAATGTAAACGAACAAGCGCGTCATTCACAGACACCTTTTATCTTGTTTTATCTTATGCAAACCACCGGTGATTTCTGGAGCTGATGTTAGAGATCGATTGGTGCTATTTGGTTGGTACCACACGTAATGCGCGGGAAATAATTTTCGCGGGTATCTTTGAATCCACATACATCAGAACCACTGACGGGTACTATAAATTAAATTTCATTTTGGAATAAACGAATGCCAATATAATATAAACAAGTTTTTATTAATTAAAAAAAGTACCCTTCCCTAGAAATCGGAAGGAACCAGGACAAGTTATTAAGTAAATGATTCAATAGGTTCGATTGGAGAAGTAGACAACTTGCTCAGCTGTATAATGGCACAAGCTTAGAGAAAATAATACCCGTATTATTTTCTCTAAGGCACAAGTAGTGAATGCTGAAAGCTACACATTTCGATTAATACATCTTATTTTCTAGCAGGAACAAGTTGCAAATATGATACACCTATCCAGTCTTGTGAAATTCTTACCTACAGCAAATTCATGCAAGTTTTGCTAGGTAACATAAAATGAAATTGAATGAATCATTTGGATAAAGTCATAATGATTCATGCTTAAAGGTAAGCTTGCCAGCCTGAAAAAAGCTGACTAAGATTTCCTGGATCTCGAGCTTGTTGAATAAGCCGACCCACTTGGCCAGCGATAGATGCTGATATGCCTTCTTCGGTTCCTTGAAGTTTCTGCTGCAAGCGTAATAGTGCTCGCTCTGCCAGCTTGTTCACCTCTGTTTGCGAGGCTGGGGCTAGAAATAAAAAAATACATGAAAAAGAAAATCAGTTACCCATGGTCATGTAGTTATGAATTTAGAGACAGAATAAAAAAGTATGGAAAAAAATGTAGTGTGATAATATCCCATGAGATTTTTACGATCCTAAGAATTTGCATCTTGGTGAAAAAAATCTAGTCTGGGTTTGACATTTGTCAATCATCGGGGTGTGTCAATCGGAAGCGCCTGGAGTTGCATACCAATTTGGTCGCACATTTTTCTAGTAATTTAAAACTCTGATTAAGTAGTGCTTCATTAGAACTTAATTCCTTGAAATTACAAAGATTGTTAGGCACCCTTTTTTTTTGAAAAGTAAGCTTTGACTACCTTGTGGATCTAAATCCACACAAAAATGTAATATTAAAAGATATTGCTTTTTTTAGTCGTTCTTGAATTCCTTATAACTAAGTTATAAGTTACCCCCCTCTTTATTTTGAAAGTTTCCAGTGAAGAGAAAGGTTGTTGAATTTCTTATTACATGTAGGCACAGGCACAGTATCGAGATAAAATCTTATATATCAACAACAACAACAACAAACAAAACAACTACAACAAAAATACAACAAACAACACAACAACAACAAAAATTTGACCAAGTTCGTGGCTAACGATTCAGTTTTAAACTATAGAAGAGTTTGCAGAAAGTTTGGTCCACAGCACTTTGAAAGTTAACTGGATTAATCCCATTTTGCCAAGCCTACAAATCGTACAATTTGATATGAAAATTTACCTTCCACACTCTCGGCTACTTGTCGCCTATTTTGCTGTTGTAGGTTGAACGCCTTTGTGGGAGTGATAGTCCATGCATACAGAGGATCATACAACAGAACTTCCAATATTGTCAAGATGCTCTCTCGATTCTTCCGCAGTACTGCCATAGTTTTCTCGCAGGATCTAATGAAAGATTTTTATCATCAACAAGGTTGTAGACAATGAATCGATCCAAATATTGCAAAAGAAATAGTAACACACCGTCTGAAGACTCCTTCCACACCAGCCACTCCCATTCCGTCTTCGATGTCCCTCGTCAAGCGAAACGGGACATTTTCAGGCATTGGCAACACTTTGCCTTGCTCAAAAGCAATACCTAAAATGCAAGCAAAACATAAGTATTCATGAAGTGAACCAGTACGTACTAGCTGCAGTGCTAGAGTTAAACACAGGGCATGCAATTTGACAAATTACTGGATAAATTGTAAGTATTTAAGAAATGTAAGTTAATTGTAATGTACAAAATCAATTATTGTGCAAAAGACCATTCAGAAAAAATCTGTACCCAGAAGTATGGAAAATAAGGTTATTATTTTCTTTTGTCGTATGCGGGCAGCTTTTTTTGTGTGCAGTTATAGTAGGAGCGGTTAAAAGATCACCGAGCTCTGTGCAAAAACCAGTTGTGTAAGTTGTGTAATAAGCAAACATTGGAATTGAAATTTGTAAGTGGGAAAAGGACATGGCAGTTGGCCAGTTTGTTATTTTCTTGAATGCAAAAATAAAAGAGTTTGTTTTAAGAATAAATGTATTGTAATTGAGTGTGTAGGTTACTGAGAGAAAACGCTAATGCTTCAGTTTTGGCGCGAAAGATGGTCGCCAAATGACTACTTTACCCAAAAATGAAGGGTACCAGAAGACGCCGTTAAGTAGAGTCACCGATGTTCGAAATTTCAGTTCGTTATTTCTCGCAGGCTAATTCTCATCCGGTACAATCAGTTTGAATTATTTCATTTTTTGTGTAATAGGCAGTGTTCCGAAAGGCTGCATATTAGTATGGGGAAGAGAAAGATAAAACGGTTTACGAAACTTACCGAGAGAAGCGATCGTAGGACGTGAGGGTCCTACTACCAGGTCTACCACCGCTTCTCTCGATACGTTTTATAACACCATTCCACCTTTCTCTTCTCCATAAGAACTATTTTGAATTGCATGTGGCCTTTTATTGCATTGATAATGCCACCAACAAAGAGCATTTTTTGCTAGTATATCTCTATAATTTTGCACACAATTTATCAATAAGATCACCTGAAGTTTTTGTAAAACTGTTACAACTCTACAAAATAACACTTACCAAAATCTATATGGATAACTTCAGCCGTTATCTGATCAATCAAAATATTTTGTACGTGGCGATCTCCTAAGCCAAGAATGTAGCCAACCATCGACGTAGTCGCCACACTGAAAGAGAAGATAAACTCTGATCCTTTTGGCAAAATAGTAAATCCTTGTAAACGTATGTATTTTGAAGGAAAGTAGAGCTTGAATGGTCACCCCTTTTTGTAACTATAACGTAACAATTTATAATCCTAAAAGATAATTAAATTGTATTGGTAAGAAGCTGCAACATTACATACTGTACGTGTTTCTTTGTACCTGTGAATGTATGCTTGTCTGCGCTCAAACCATATGCCAGGTGTGGGGAAATTTTCCAGGAAGAAGTGGTGGAAAACAGGATGGAGTCTTGATGTCACTTCCAGGTAAGCCTGAAGACGATCGTCGTTTGACTTTTCTTTTACTTCCTATAGATCAGAAATCAAGGTCGATCCTAGTATCGCTAGTATCATAGAGGTACATTTCTTGTAATGGCGAGACCACCGGAATAATATATTTAATTATGTCCTACTAGCAAACCGACTTATCGATCTCTTTCATTTCATAGCCTCCTGTAGTAAAATTGTTTTCCCATTTAATTGAAATTTCAGATAAATGGTTAATATCTAATGGTTAGTTAAAGCACAGAGCCTATATTCAGAGCATATCTATTAATATTATCATAGCAACTGGCTTTTAGTCCTCACTACAGCCTCACAAGGCCAGCCTCTGCCTATGAAAGATACCGTGTAGGTGTAGAGCTGGAGAGATTGCAGGCGACTGGACATTTAAACCAAACTTCAAACCACTGGGTAAGAACAGAAGAAGCAAAAACACAATGAGCATTAACAACAGTACTTTTAGAATCTAAAATTTAAGACTTTGAGGGAAGTTAAGCTAAGCTGGCCATTGAATGCATTCCTGCCAATGAAACGAGTCTAAGTATTGCTACGTACGTGCATCTTGGCGCGGCATTTTGACACGGAGAGGTCCTTGGGATGGTACTTGGCATGAGCTCCATTATCTGCGTTGGCCAAGTAATATCCGATCGGCTCCGTGTGTTCACACCATTCCAGAATGCCACTCCTCTGGGACAGGGGCACCACCTTGACAAAACCCACTCACTAGGCTTACGATCAACGTTATTAAAAAGTAGTGTGTTGGGGTAGAATAAAATATTTTAAGATTTGGAAGTTCAATGGAAACAATAAGTGTTAAATGTTTGTTTGCCATTAGTCTAGACACAGTGGCTAGAGGGCAATGATACAGATTTCACAGCTTCTTTGACAAAATGTGCTGTTTGGCTTTAAAGTCCAGATTAATCACAGACCACAGATAAAGCTAACACAAATTTACGAATGATAATGACAATAATAACTACACAAAATAAAATTCAGTTAGTAGATTGGAAATGTGCCATAGGCGAGGGTTATGTCGTAAAACTCTGTGCGGCTACCCGGGTTTCCCCCCGTTTCACATAGCAATCTGTGTAAGCCACTTCTGTTCTTCAACTAAATTTAAAACACAAATAGTTAATTTTTTTACTGTTCAGGATGCTTGAACTTGACACTTCTGACAAAGTTATCTTTGCCTGACTGTATAAATTAGAGACTGACCATGTCAGGCATGTGGTCAGCTAGAAGTTACCTTGTAAGTTCTTATGACCAGCTTGTCCTTTCGTGTTTCAAGGTTTGTTTTTAGCAACGAGTTCATGAACGTGAACACTTGCTGCATCACTGCATCTTGGCGCAAGTCATCTGTTCCCTGGTGGAAACAAAATATATTTTTCATTATGGTTACCGTTGGACCAAACGGATGTTTTTATACTCTCAAATTGATTAAAAAATAATGACATTCAAGAGATACAACTGATACAACCTTAGAGTAGACCATATCATAATGCAAATGATTAACTGTCTTTGCAAAAAATGGCCACCGAATGACTACTTTTCTGGCAAAAATAGTGGATAGCGGAATATTATTCCTGCCTTAGCAGATAATACACATTTCTAATCAGTATTTAAATCTTCAAATCTTGTCTTCTATGCACACCAGGATGACTAGGAAGCAAACATTCAAAAACATGACAAAGCAAAAAATGTCACAACTAAAGGCAGATAATCCACTTGCCTTGAGAAGTTGTGGCCTTCTGATTCCATCTGACCCAAGGCACTTGATTTTCTTTGGGGCATTAACCCCCCCAACCAAGCTAAAGCTTTCTTCAAATGAATGAATTCCTGAAAATAACAAGTCATCAACATCAACAAAACGAAAAGCTAGTCAGGCGACGCAAGTCATCAAAGAAACAATGCCCCAAGTGAGACGTGATTTCCATCGCTTGGTGTTTGTCACTGTAGTCAAAACAGCAGTAATGAACCTACCGATGATATGCGGATACTGAGTATTGTTTCGTACGGGGATTGTGACCGTAGGCACAAGCACGCATTCCAAGTTTTTCAGCTTCAGCAACTTCATTGGCTTGGGTATTGGGAAAGCTGAAATACAGATTATTTTAGACTAATAAACTTATAGAAAAGAAGAGCCAATTATGAGTCTTAAGGCATTGTTCAGTCACGATTAGCATTCTTGTTTTTTTAGCTCTTATTTTCTTTGCTTTTACTTATTTTCATTGCATTAATTTAAGTGTTAACCAAAAGTTCAGCACAAACAATTCTCTGTGCTCTAAAATGTCAACTGGGTATGGTAAGTTCTGCAAAGTTTATGTAGGGCAGTTGGAAAGAAAAATACTTACTGTTGTTTCTATTCTTTCCAGTTTCATAGTAGGCCAGCTCAATGAGTGCATCAGAAAGTTGTTCCATTCGCTGTACCAACGAGCCAATTTTGGCGTTTTTCCTCAGGCTTGCGACCAATTGCTTAGCCCCAGCAACGCGCTGCAATGAATATACTTAAAACATCCATTGATACTAACACCTTAGAAAAAAGGAATCTATCAACATTTCCAAACCTTGTTGGCACTATGTAGCTCAAGAAACAGAAATGGCTTAAGAGGCTGTAAGTGCAGTAAAAAACAACACCAATCTTCAAATTAGAATATTCAATTGGCTTAAAGATGCAGTGACCCATAACTATTATAAAATAAAATTTGTTTCTGATACTACAGCTCAAATGGAATGGCAGACCACTCAAAAAACAATCAATGGGTGAATGGTTATCTTTTCTTTACTTCTGACACTTCCTAAATTTGTGAGAATGTATGATTTTTGTGCACTTTAAGACTAATTATTTCAGGAAGCATGATTAATACCTCTGTGGGTTTCTTGGTCTTATCGTTTTTGTAATCCATATCTCGGAACGCCAGTGCCAATGCCAGTATCAAAGGTAGGGTGTGATGTGGATGGTCCAACGCACATCTCTCTGCAAGCCACAGAAATTGTAAGAAAAAATTAAGAAAACTTGCCAAGCTGGGCCTGCTGTCATCAGCTGCTTTTGGATTTGTAATGGTTGTAAGGTCGGTGGACCAACAAACAATCGTAAACAGTATTCATGCTCAAAAACTGTTGACCGTAAATAGAATACAAAATTAATTAATTTTAAACTGTGACTCTTACCCACAAGATGGTTGATCTTGCCAACAAATGGGTCGTCCTGGTTGCTTCCAATCCTTGGAGCCAGTTGAGGTAACAGTGGCAGGAACTTAAAGCTCGGTATCTTTTTCAGCGACGATGACAGCATGCAATTGAGCTCCGGTTGCAATGTGTTTTCAAGCCACAAAGATACAAAGCGGAACACTACGTGATTGTTCTTGTCTTCGGTACCTAACTCCAAGCTGAGCATGTAGTACCTGGAACACAAAAGATGGCAAACACATGACTTGAAGGAGATGGCTTCAAATCAAATAAATTATTTTACTGTGTTGTACATGTGTACATGTGTTGTTAACATGTGTTAACATGTTAGTTGCTATGATTACAAACTCAATGATGTTCAGCTGCATTATGAAAAAAATTGTAAATACCTAGGAGTTATACTCAAGTATAATCTCCACTGGGATGACCATGTCGAGAACATTGTAAAAAAGGGAAATAGAACACTTAGGTTTGTTATGAGAAACCTCAAAGGCACAGACATGCGAGTGAAAGAAAAGGCATATATGGAAATGGTGCGGCCCATGCTTGAACATGCAGCCCCAGCATGGGACCCGTACACAAAAAAGCTGAAAGAAGCGCTGGAAAGAGTTCAGAGAAGGGTGGTTAGGCACATTCTGTGCAAACACGGCCGGAAATACAGTCCAACTGAAATGTTGAAGAACCTACAGTGGCCAACCTTGGAAAAGAGAAGAAGGGTGGCAAAACTATGTACTATGTACAAGTCATTGGAAGGGCATACTGCGTGGACTGAAATTGGTGCAAGGCTAGAGGGTGCACAGCGTCTTGGGAGGTCGGACCACTGCTTGAAGTTCATGGCCAAAAACTGCCGAACTAATGTGTGGAAGTACTCTTTTGTGGCAGGTGGAATTCAGCAGTGGAACAGCCCGCCGGGAAGCGCAGTGCACCCTCTTCCAAGTGACGTGAGAGCGTTAAAAAAAATAGCAAATAAAGTACTAACTAATTATTTAATTATTGCTAGTATAAAGAATAGTAATATAGTAATAGTAAACAATACCAGTGTCATATTGTATTGTACTGTAAAAACTTACTGTTGTATTGTACAGTTTTTTTTACTTGTAAAAACTTTGTCCACAGGCTAAAGTGCCAAATCAAAGTAATAAATAAAAAAAAAAAAAAATAATAATAATAATATGAGAGTAAAGGCATTGTCTTTTTAGTTATTTCAAACCATGAAGCAAAAGCAAGTCTCTAATAGAAGTCCCCTGCTAAAAAGGCAAAAATGCAAGAATTGTTTCCAACAAAATCAGCTAATCCAAACAAAACACACATTTTGGATTGGAACCCCCTCTTCTTCTATCATGGTTCCCCTACATGGCACAACCAGCCTACAAAAACAAAAAATAATCGTTGCTTACCTCATGGCTAGCTTCAAATACCTATCTTGCGTCTTCTCCGTGTTCTCAATCTCATGCTCATCATTGTCACTCTGCTTGGTATTCAAAATTATGGCATGCTTCACTTCTTGCTCCCCGGTCTTGTTTTCCTTCCCGAGTGTCTTCGCGTCCTGCCTTGCCTTCTCCAAACACTCTCTCTTCTTCACGATCTCCGACGACTTCAAGTACCGAGTCACACGTTGATATTCTTCGTCGGCAAAACTCGCCAACGAAGCGTATGCCTCCAGCTTGTCCTCCTCTCGAAATCCACCGTTCGTCAAAACACTCAACGACTTCTCAAAATACTGCTCGATTATCACATGTGGGTTCTCGGATTTTGTCTCGACCAGCCAGTTCCCGAACAGGAGTAACGATTTCGAGTTTATTTTCACATCGGCTTCCGATCGCGGAGGATCCAACGCAAACTTTCCAAGCAACGATTGCAAGATCAGTTTACCGACTTCCTGGTCACCGCGAGCCCAGCACAGCTCCGCTTCCTCCAGCATAAGTTTTCCAATGAGACCAGCCGGAAAATCTGTCGATATCCGATGCAGCTTCCCAAAGCAGCGCATGGCTACTTGGAACGAACCCTCGTGCCGCGCGATCGATGCAGTAGTCAGCTCCGTGTCGACCAAAACGCGGCGCATCTCTTCCGCCGCCACCGCCTCGCGGTCCACGACAATGCTCAACATCGCCGAGCGCTGCGCCAGAATCGGCTCAATGTACGAAAATTCATTGCAATTGACCCGTACGTTACTCCCCCACTTCTCCAGTACCATTTCGAAGCTACCGCTCTTCACGGCAGCCGCAAAATCTTCGACTTCCTGTAATGTTTGAAGCTTGGAGAGTGCGGGATAAAGACTCTTGCTGCTCTCGAGGCTGGCATGGGCCAACGACTCAATGACGCACTGCCTAGCGTTTGACAGGGCGGTTTCGAGACCTGTCTCATCTCGGTTCTTGAGCGCCTTGAGTGCAGCGTAGTGCTGCCTTTGGTAGTCGTTGACATTCTGTTCGATGGAGGGCTTTCGAGTGGTTGCTGGGCTTATGGGGTCATCTTCAGGCGAGACTTGCCACTGACCGAGCCGCCAGAGGCAGTCAAAGTAGATGGGGTCACGGTCTGCAGCAGGCGCAGCTGCCTGATAGGTGTGCAGAACGTGGTGGAGCCCAAACTTATGCAACGCCGACAGCATGCCTGCAAAATGATACAGTGATGACTTAAGGGTCATAACTACAGGGATCCAAGCAATGGAAACCCACTAAGATGCTAACTAGGGCAGCTTTGCCCAAGGTATCACCTTTGCTGGCACTCTGGCTTCCGGAAGACAGCTCCACATCGTACTGCAGCATCGCGTCCCCCCATTGCTCGCGCAGCTCGTAGTGGCGCACCCGCGTGTGTGGGTCAAGTAGGTGGGCGGAGCCACAACCTGAGACCGCGTCCACGTCGCCCAGTTTCATGTATGCCTGCGTCGAACAAACGGGACCACGATTGGCTACTTTCGAGATTAAGGGTGAGCGATTAGTACTGATGTTATGCCTCGTTTATTACTAGTTTAATTACGAATGTTTGTAAACGGGACCACGATTGGCTACTTTCGAGATTAAGGGTGAGCGATTAGTACTGATGTTATGCCTCGTTTATTACTAGTTTAATTACGAATGTTTGTAATTGGCAGGAAAACATATTATAATGTATTAAGAATGCAGATATGGCTGAGTTTAATTTGTGACTTGTATTTGTGTACTTGTATTAATGGCATTTTTGAACCTAGTGATTGGCCATTCTCAAACCTAATTACTAATTAGGAATCAGTACTAGCGTAATGAATAAAAAGTATCATTTGCTTTGTTGTGTTTAGCTACGTACTGTTTGACAACTGGCCCTGTGGCACTGGTTAGATGGTGTCAGTGAATAAGTGGGTGATGAAGTTGAACGCAGCTCAACTTGAACAACGGGATTCTTCAACAACTAATCCAAGCTGTCGAGAGACTGATATCAAGGCGAATTAATGAAATTATTGTATCAACTTTCATTCATCCAATCCAACCTTTTTCTCAAACAGAACTAGTCACATTCATTGCGGCCACCCATTCAATACCTGAGCCACGCAGTGTTACTTAATTTCCAGCACGCCAACCTGTTCTCAAATTGTTTTTTCATTCATTGCATTTGGCTTACCTCTCTGAAGAGTTTCTGAACAATCTTCCCTCCCTCTGCGTCTTTACCGATAATATGGTCGAACATCGAAACATTCTGTAGTTGTGCTCGGTCCTTGTCAATTTTTCGGCTAAAAGAATAAAAAGAAAATATATGAGCGCATTTGAGTCTTTAGCTAAAAAAAGATTTCACATAGGAACGAAGAATATATGTATTCAAGACTTATATGAGCAATTTTAAAATTGCATGTTTAACCTTAATGTAACTCAAGAGATATATGACCAAACTCCAGGAATGATGGAATTTGCTTACTTAGCGTTGACGTCGCGGCACCACAGCTCCGCGTAGAGTACTGACGTGAAGTAAGCCGAGCAGAACTGAGCGGCCAGTGCAACGTGGAGATAGTTCAAGTCCAGGCCACAGCGGCTTGCCCTGTGCCAAACGGAACACATTGGGGGTAACAATGCTGGCACACCAGTCTTTCAATCATTCGCTTGTTCTATTTGACAATTAGATGTCCCTGTATTTAGGGAGACAAACGCCAGTTCTCTGGATTTTGTGTCCCCGTTTGCTTGGGAAAAGCAGTTCGTTAACAAGATCTTAGTTTAAGGTACCACCATTGTCATTTTTTTTACTTGCACATAGTTGATTTCAAAATTGGACCTAAGTAACAATACTCGATTCCTTTTCCACAAATGAGTGCTTAGAAAACCTGGACTCTCTCCTTTAATGATGACTGCTTAACTGATCAATTCTCTTTGTTCAAGAATTCATTTAGACAATTAAGACTTGAAACTTGAGAAAGTTAAGACCGAAAGTTGTAAGTAAATCTAGATGGAGTGTAATTTATTGCAAGAATAAGAGTCACGTGAAACACTTATCTCGTGAGACTTTGTTTTAAGCTGGGAATAGAAGTTTTCAAACGTTACACACTCCTTAATATTTCCGGCAATCTATACAGACTTGAGGTTATATTATTGATATTTACTTACATTTGTGAGGAGCTTCGCTGCATTCGAACAAACTGGACGACGTTGAGCATGCACTGAACAGACGCTTTGTTGAAGCACACTTCATCTTTGGAATCTAGGAACAAACGACAAACAATAATAACAGTGTGACGGGCAGCCTATTTATTATTTTGAACACAGGCAATTGAGAAAGAAATTGAAGACTTTAGGTCAACTAGTTTAGAAAATTCCATAGATCCAGAAAACTCAAAGAAGCACTGAATACAGATGTACTTAAGCAGTATTTATCAGTAATTGTTTTCCTAACTCACATTTGAACTCAAGTACTGGTGAGACTGAGTACTGGTCGGTCTGCAACCGTTCATAGCGTTTACTAAAGAACATGCCCATGTGCCGGCTGACCAAATCGGTGCAGTGCCCAGTTCCGTGGCAGATGACAAGCTCGACCAGCAGGGGCAGGATCTCTTCAGCAAAGGAGACCTTCACTTGGCAGATTGGAACCAACTTGCTCAAGTATGAGGCCTGCCAGAAACGGAACATTTAAATGTAAAAAAGCTGACCTAAAGCACACTGAGAATAAAGAACTATTATGAATTGTTACCATGCAACTACACAATTCAACCACTAAAACAACATTCTCCACACAACTCAAGTATTCAAGCATTGATTTATTATTCATAGGATTCATTTAAAGTACTCATGAATTCATAAATTTAGCAAAAAAGGGGGAGAGAACTCTTACAAGTTCTGAAGACTCAAGGCCTTGGGCCGTTGTTGTGAGGCCGACCACCAACCACTTAGCGGCGATTGATGATCAACTTAAAGTTTCCAAATAAAGCTGTAAGAAAGTAAAGAAAGTGAAGGTTTTCCTAGGTAGCTTATAAAACGTAATAAGGTACCTGCGGAAACGCTTTCAGCATGGCAGTCACCAGGCGGGTGATCCACACGTTGTGAGAACATTCTTCTGTTGGACACCAAAGCTGCGACTGATCTAACACCGAGACAAAAGTGGGCTCATCGATGGCCAGTTTGCTTCGGTACGAACCCTTAGGCCGCTTGTCAGATACAAAAGGCACGATTATCTTCGTGTGTTTCTTCTCGAGAACTGAAAATGATAATTGATATTTTGGGTCTGTTGGTACAACGATACCTTTCCCCAAAATACTTAAATGGAGTTGATGAAAAAAAAATTTATAAAAATAAAGTTTTGAGATAACTACTGTGCTTTTGCTTAAACTTACAAAGCGAAATTCCAAATACCAAAACCTTAGTATCGACAAGCATGTCAGAGTCTCAGCCGAAATATTTAACTATCTTTGCAAAAAATACCATCCGATAACAAATATACCGACGAAAATTGTGGTCACCAAAAAAGCCGCCGTCAGATTAAAGTTTATTTAATTTTTTTATTTCTCACAGTTAAAATGCATGTCCTACTCTCAATTAATTGTTATTGGCTAATTTCAATGATTGATGTACATGTACTGATATTTTTAGTTGTAATAGTTTATTTTAGAGGTTTATTAAAAAGAACAGTCACAAGCACCACAACCATTACCTCAGCAGTTTCCCTGCAGTTTCCTGGGCGTTTCCTCAGCAGAAATACCATTAGCGCCGTAACTCTGACTAACTATAAGCCCAGCGGCAAAACAAAGCTTACTTGCGGCACGCATGCCTTCCTCGGATGCCAGTAGCACATATAGTGTTTCGCTAGCGGCTGTGACAACGCCGATGTCCTCATCGACTAGGAACCCGACTAGAAGGTCGGTAGCGAGCGCCGCAAGTGAAAGCAGCGGGCAGTCTGCCTTGCCTAGCCTGGCCTCTGGCTTGAGCACCATTGTTGTGAGGTCTGCTGGACCGAGTTCTCCCAAACAGCATGCAGCCTCCATGCTCACCTGCATAGGACGGAACAACATGAGTTGGATTCGGCTTTGTTCGGCATTCTCAAGCATTGCTCTCATCAACATCGTGAGATCCACGAAACCCAAACAACTAGAAGCCTTCATGCTAATAGAAATCCAGGCACTATTTTGAAACTTTCTTCAAAGTTTATTTCTGAAGTTTTTTCAATATTTGGCACTATTGTGTTATTGACCTGACCTGCTGCACAAATATACCATCATGGTATTTTTGGTCCTTATATAGGTTTAAGCAATTTTGCCAACATTTTCCCTTGCCCAGAAAAAATCTGGCATTTTATTTTAATCCATATGATAATCTGCTCTTTGCAGGGTGTGCAAGAGTGTGCTGCCAATGCAGCCAAACAAATTGCACAATATAAATAAAAAATATACATTAAATGGCTCACCCTAGCATCTGAGTCGGCCGTGAGCTGAACAAGCTTGCAGCACAGCTGGTGCAGCAAGCTGTTCTCACAGTCTTCTGAGAAGCCTCGCATCTCCTCAAGCTCCTTGTACAACATCTCCAGCTCCGTCTTCTTCTCTGACAGCTGCAAGGCACATGGACATACTCCGTTAAAATAACAGTTTTGATTCACAACCGCTAAGCCGACCAGAATATTGTATATAATATAAATGTTTTATTAGTAAATCCCTCTGCTTTCTCTTAGTTTTTATTAATTAGGGAACCTGAGGAAATATGTAAATGCACATTACCTAGATAGAAACAGTGGTTTGCTATAGATGAAAAGCTGTTTGCAATGTTTCAGATTCTATCATGTTCATGTTAAAATTGACAAATGAATATAGCGAATAGATAGATGAGTATGATAGATGAAGAGATGAGTCATCTATTCTCACTTTAAAAACTTGAACACATTGTATGCTTATCCTTAAACTTATATGTCATAGAACACTGCTGCCTATATTATAAATCAGAGTAGCTTAAATCGTAAGTAACACTTTCTTAGCAAACAATTACTTTTTTTTTCGAAATTCTACATAATAAATGTCTAAATGTCTTCTACAAATTAGTGCCAATTACAGAAAGACTCTCATCTGACTTTTTTTAAACCAGCCAACTGCTCATCAATAAGATTTTTGTATTTTCTAAATAATTAAATGTACTTCCAATTGAGAGCAGTATAAATTGATCTAGAATTGCCATTGCTATGCAACATATTCTTTAATTCTATTGTTTTAAAGCAGTTTCATTTTTCCAAAATTAGCAGTTAGCTTTAACTGACCTTAGATCGAATGAGCAGCAAGCCATCCGCCTTACAACCAGTCTTGAGAAATTGCCGAATGTCATCATCGAGCATAGACCGGCTGTCCCGGGCATTCACTTTTTTGTACACTTCCTGCACTTCCTTAAAAACTGGGTGACTCGGAAACTGGTCCAGCCCCTTAACTGCGTCCATAAACACTTCCGTATTCGTCACGACCAAAAATTGAATAAGTGCCACTGACTCTCTTCCAACGTCCCCTAGCAACATCGCCAGTGGAATCAGGACACCAACAATATTACCGACAAAGTTGACTAGAATCTCTGCGTGTTTCGGTATGCACGCCTCGCAAAACAGGCGAAGAAAATGGCACGTGGCGGCCGCCAGCGAATGCTCTTCGTTTTTCATGCTGCGTTTGATCAAGTGGACGAGACAGTGGGTTACGTCTCGGATGACAAAGTCAGCAAGTCGTTGTAGGTTGGCGTTGATAAGGTATTCGCAGAAAGTGCAGTAGCGGTGTAGGGAGGTGAGACGATCAGCTTCGGTGGGCGCTTCTTGGATGTCCGTGCAAAGGCGGAGGAGGATCACTTGAATGTACGATGGGCTTTCACTCTCCAGGAATTCAACTAGCAGGAGATCAGGCGTAGGCGAGTTCTCCTGTACAGTAAGCGACAACAAGGGATGTTGTAAATGAAGGTAAAAATAAAACAGACATTTTCTTACAAATGTAATTCTCATAGCCTTGTGAGCTGGGTAACTTGCAAATGAAATATTATTAGTTAATACTTAATAATTAAAAAAAAGAAACATTATCATCTACAACTCAATACCGTGCTAAGTTCTTGTTGAAAAAAAAGCCCTGCTATACTCATCTTAAAGAATAAATATCAAAATTTGTAAGAAATGTATTAAAGCATCTCCATTTTCCTACAGTTAACGGATTGCCAAAAACTGGTTGCAATTAGTCCGTCACAACTGCATGAGAGCTAGTTATTCGTACTGGTTTCTGCTCAACACATTGTGTTTATTAGCAAAGTAGAGATTGGGTGAGAAAGGGTGTGAGAGCATGTTGAAAAGCACAGCCTGTACCAAACACATGACAGAGAACAAATTATTGAGCCCCAAGTTACAAACACAAAACTTCCCACATTACCACTGTCATCCTTGCCCAGCAACACATACCTGCAAGTATTCGAACGTCTTGAAGATGACTTGGGCGGAGAAGAAGGGTGGGTCAGGGTCAGGCAGCGCGAGTCGACACCCGCAGAGGTGCTCGAAGTGCGCGGGATCGCGGAGCAGTCGAGCGATTCCCACAACCACGAAGCAAAGGTGCTCTGTTAGCAGCGAGTCAACCACCTGCCATTGGAAATTATTTACTTTTTTGTCTAAAATATGAAAGTTGGTGTGAAAAATTAAAGTCAAAATTTGTTTATTTTAGAAGCACTGCAAGCAAGTGTTTATTGAGCTTAAACTTTCATAAGATCTTCACATAACCTCCAAATCTAGCACGAGACTTGTTTGGAATGATTATGGAATTTACAAGGGATTGTTGTGGCCCTTTGCAAGTGTAACTGACCATACTAGCAAATACAAATGGCTGCATGGAATCACAGAAAATCACATTTAGAATTTCTGGTTTCCAGAATAGAATCGCGGAGCTTAATTACTTATTTCATATCCCACAGTAATTAAAAACGAGCGATAAAGCTTTTAAAATTGCACTGTGAATGTGAACTTTACGACGCAGTGTATCGAAAGAGGAAAGTACCGGCTTTGTGAGTGCTTGCTCCATGAACCCGTGGGCCCATTTGGCCACGTCGCGCGCTGCATCTGTCACCTCGTCGCCACCGCCCCCGCCGTCGGTCGCATAGCACGGCAGGAAGCTCGCCATCACACTTGGGTAGCAGGCCTGCGCAAAGTGACACTTGCATTGTATTTTTTATCTTTGAGACAGTTTAGGGTTAATACACACAAGAAAAAGATTAACGAGAAGAATTGAGGAAGATGAAAGACGGATGAAAAAATACCAAAGAAAAGAAAAGACCAATTTATTATTGCACCACGACAATCAAGTCCAAATGCAGCATCTTACCATTCTCAACAACAAAATTGGTGGCATGCAAGACTATGAAATATTTACGTCCATAACAGTGGGAGTCGGAGTTCAGGTCCTTTCTGTCACCAGGGAAGATTTACAGCAATCGAGAAATGTTGAGTTTAATAAAAGTTATGATTATGATTCTGTCAGTTTCAAAATAAAAATGCAGATTCCATTGCCATCAGTTTTAAAAATAAAAATTCCAGTTCCAATTCCTATTCCTATTTCAATTCCAATTCCAATTCCAAAAAAAAATCCTTTCAATATGCCCTAATCTGGCAATAACAGTAATAGTTCTAAAGCTTTGCTAAAGACAGTCAACATATAAAGCAAGTGCATGGTGAAACAGATATTAAAATATCTAAAGGTAAGTACTAGAAGTAGGTAAGCAGGTTCTAGCTAAGGTTGGAAGCTAGTAGGTACTATTAAGTAACACTTCTTATCACCAGTAAGCAGAAAATGCCTAGATGCTTCAGGAAGCGTTCCAAAATGTAACAAGCAAATTTGGAGTAATGATCCTACCGCAAGAGTTTCCGGTAAATTTTCTCCGAGTTTCTGACAGAGTTGTTCGAGCCCAGCAGTGTCCTTTTTCTTCAGCAGGATTGGCACGATCACATCTTTGTACTGCGCACAGAAATTCTTCTCTGACAAACAACCGATCAGCCTCCATGGAAAAAGCTGCAAAATTGAAAGCTCTATCAATTTCAAGTCTCCTTTATTCAGGTTATCTGAGTAAAAATGGATTTTCAGAACGTACCGGAAGGTCATAAAGAGCAAGCCAGTGGTCTAGTAAGTAGTTGAGGTTCTTCTCCATAAAGATGATGATGTTAGGCAGCTTTAAACTCTTGCCAACAACCTTCAGAACTTTGTGGATCAACTCTGAAACATTCAGCCAATGGAGATAATAGATTAGTGGAATGGTTCAGTTCCAAGACAAACCTCTTGGCCATCGCTCATTATTTAAAAATTATATTCATATCACTAAAATAAAATCTTTTGATATTGATTTTTAGATAAATGGTTTAAGGAAAATAAATTGATCAAATTGCAGTTAGAGGGTTTGTTAATTGACAAGTTAATTTCCAATTACTTTGAGTAACAAACTGTGAAATGAGACCGATCGACAGAGATGAAAATAAAAATTATCGTTCTAATGTAGGTCTTTAGATATTCACCCCAGACCAAACGGTTTAGCACGCTGGAAACACAAGTTCTCGTCAGATCACCAAAGGTAAGCAACACTGCGCTGAGTAGGTATTGCATGGGTGACGATCATGCACATGACCAGTTCTGTTTGGGAGAGAGGTTGTAGGGATGAAAGTTATTACAGCAACTTTATTCGCCTTGCCCATCAACCTCTCGACAGCATGGATTTGTGGTAGGATCCTGCTGTTTGAGTTTTACAGTCCTTTGGAAAGGACGTTAAGCTGGTGGTCCCCTTCGTGCTATTCGACAAGAGTAGGCTACATGCCAGCACCAGGTTTCTGCTCCATCCATCTAGGCTAATTTAGGTTCATCATCATCCTCATCATCATCCACTCATTCACCGATGCCAATAGACCAGTGCCACATGGCCAGATGTCAAAACAGTGCGTCGTTAAACACAACCAATCAATCGTATTCACCCAAAACTTTTAATACCAACAAGACATGAAAATGGCACATAGTAAAATTCAAACAAAAAATGCAACGTGATTGTGTTGCTCACCCACGCAGACATTTTTCTCTTTGACGAGCTGGAGGATGAAGAAAAGTGCGCGCCTGCGACATCGAGGATTCACGACGATAAGTGCAGCTAGAGTGTGTAAGACGCTTGCAGTTCGGTTGGCGCTTTCGTCCGCCGTCTCCATCACCGAAAGCTCTCCCTGGAGGCAGGAGAACGAAGTCAGGCTATGCATGACTCGGAAATTGCCATTTTGTACTACACAAACATTGATCCCAAAACTAATATGCATCATAATACCTACTTCTTAATACGATCATGGTGTGGGCAATGATGTGCTTATGAAATTGAACTTCAAACTTGATATTAAAGATGAAAATAGAAAAATAATGGTACTAGATAATTACCACAATTGGACATAAGAAGGACTTAAGGTGCTGACAGCAAATAATTTTATATTAGTTAAATTTGAGCTTAAATTTGGTTTTTAGTTATATTTGGAAAATTTGATTTGATTTGAGAATGTTAATTGCCAAAAAAATCACCCATTAATAAAGTAAAAATGTGCTAGAAAAACATGTGTATCTTCTTTTTTTAAATCAATCTGTCTAAGACAAATTCTCAAGCAGGTGAAATTAAATTGTCAACCAGAGAGAATGAAATCCGAGTAACGCGGTTGACACACACCTCGACAACAAATGAAGCAGAAGAGACAAGGAAAAGCTTGTCGTAGAGGCGAGCTTCCCACTGGAGATTTGCTTCGAGCGTCCGCTGAGAAGAACCACCGAACAGGGTTGCAACCACAGCGGCTGCATTCATCCGCACCTGACCATTTCAACAGTTTATTAGTTTTATATTAATATGATTTTTTCTTGGTTTTAGGTTTCTTTTTCCCCTGGGACCAAGATGCTACATCCATTTCACATATAACCCATTTAATTTATTACATACAATTATGGAACAAAAAGAGAGAAAAAAAAAGAAAAACTATTTTTATTTTTTATGTTAAGAACATTTCAATGATGCCCTCTTTAAACACTTGTACATTTCCTGGCTAGGGATGCACAGCGCTCTCTGGCAGTACAAATTGGAAACGAGTATTTCCCAGCGTTCGTTCTACTGCCTTTGCAGTGCGTCTTCATGCAGTGGTCCAGCGTTGTGCATCCTCCAGTAATTAATCTATTTACCACCATGCCTCTTGCCCTGACATTGTTTTGTATATGATGCACAGTTTGGACACTTTCCTGCTAACTTTGGCAATTCATGCTGCAGATCATCGCTAAACAGTTCTCTGCCTTAACCTGAAGATCAGTCATTGCAACACTCAAGCACTGTGTCAACAGATTGTAAACCTCTATTTAAAAAAATACCTGCCAACATTTTTAAGTAATGTTCACCAATTTCTTCTAAGAAACAAAAATGCTAAAAACCCGACTCCCTAATTTAGCACATACATTACAAGTGGGCTACTAAGAAATAAATAAAAAAAATAAAATTTGGTGAAACCCTGGCCAAGCCAGAAAAAGCTGACCTCATGGTAAGGACTGGAGAGGTGAATAAGGGCTTCCTCGCAGATTGGAGTCTCCCGCGGATCTACTGCCGCATTGGGAACCTTGCTTCCGTGACACCAGCGAGCCCACGTAAAGGATGGATCCACCTGCCAACACATGATTTTGCTTCAGAGAATCTCAAATTATGAGTGGTTTGATTATATTCACATAAGACCTGAGTTTGAACTTTTCTTTGTAAATATATTATATATGTGCACATCTATATTTATTTCACACAGATTTGCATACAAATCTATATACTTAAACTATAAATTATATAGTAATTTATATATTTATATCTTTATTTCCATTGCTGAAAAATCTGTAAAGATTTTTCCAAAAGCGTTAGCCTTAAAATGTAAGTTTTATAATCTGTGGTGGTCGGTCAGTGTTACAAGGAAGTGATTGCTTTGTCAATTCTGATCTTGATCGTGAACGTACCTTTGCTAGTTCCTTCAAGCATTTCAGGTATTGAATGCAAACTTTTGGTCCGTATTTCTTATCGGCAAAGAACTTTCTGAATGATGTGAGAACTATAATGACATTTGATCTGTCTTCATCATCCACTCCTGGAGATGAAATGTGCTTGAGAAGATCTGAGAACAAAATTTATTTGTGTAGCTGAAGATAGATTATAATAAGACAAAACTATGACTATTAAGTTATGATCTAACAAATAAGCAGTAATAAATGTGCGGTGGAAAGGGTATTCAGATCGATACTTCCGATTCAGTTAGGACTTGAAGAACTAACTTGAGTATTATGAAATAGTTGGCCAGTGAAAGCTTCAATAGCTGTATTTCTCTTGACCTTGAATTAACCAAGTCTGATGAGCTAGTATTGACCAGTCGAAAAAGAATGTATTTTGAACACCCTAACTGTTTGGACAACTGATCAGCAAAAGCCCAGTCAAAAATGGACCCTTTGATGCCTCGAGGTAGGCTTGAAATCAACACTTCCAAGTCATTATCAATCTTTGAAGGAGAATTTGGAATGAATATTCATTTGTACCTGTAGTGACACTAAGTATGAGAGAAGCCGCATCTCCATCTTTATGCAGAGTCTTGCACATCTTCTTTATCAGATCCATAATCTGCTCAACCGGCAGAGTTTCGTCTATAGACACGGTCGACACACAGCGCAGAAAGTGAATGGTCTTCTGAAAGTTGGCCACGCTTCTCATGTCGAAACTGCCACCGTGGGTTGCAAAACGGTTGACTATTTGTTTTTCATGTTGACCAAATATCCTCCCTGAAATAAGTACAGTATGGATTTGAAGATGGAGGATGTGGAATAATTTGTAATTTTTCATACATTTACTAAAAATGGTTCTACATTTGTACCATATAAATGAAATATTCAATATTTATTTTACAGAATAAATGTAGCACGAGTTTCAGCATTGGGTTTTTAGTAAGTCGCTGAGTTTATGTTAAGTCTTCACGAATATTACCGATTAATAACTACTACAGCAACAAAAACAGTATTCACCTTTAGATCGAATTAGTGCCAATTTGAGTTTAAGTCAGTTATTTCATGCAGATTACTTGCATTTGAAACTGGTTTATCCTTAATTAATCTTCTTTAATGTTAACGTACAAAACTGATATACAGGTAAGTAACTATAAAATTGTGGAGATTAGGTAAAAAGGACAGCTGCAAGCGCCATCGGATGGTCACATTTGTTTCCACGAGTTAGCTTGAAGGTTTTCTTTGGCAAAAACCCATAAGTTTTAAGTTTGAAAAGTCACGCAGGTCTTGACATGGAATGCAAGATTTCCATTTATTGATCATGCCAAGAAAAAGAGAAGAAATTGAGTGTAACTAACCTGGCTGGCAGCTGAAACTGGCTAAGAATGCAGAGCTCTCAAACTGCAGTTTTTCTTGCAAAGAGAGCAGAGAGTTGCTCATCAGGGGATTGATCTCTGTCGTCATGTAGGTATCATCACTGTCGCATATATCGTCAGTCTCATCCAAATCGAAGTCGCTCTTTGACCTTGCTGTTAGACATACAGTTTTATGAATTTAAAGAGTTTTGTTATAAAATTGTGTCTACACATTTGTACTAATTAGAAAGTAACTAAAAATAGCACTAATTGCACTAAAATATTATGTGAAAATTGTTTCTTTTATTATATCTCAGTGAAAGGAGCTGGTTAATTACCATTGTCCAGTGCTGCATCTGCTGTTTTGGCCAAATTAAAAGTAGTTACCAAAAACGATTTAGGCATACTTTTACGAACATATGCAGCAAGTTCGTTTTGAAATGGAGATTGAAAGAAATGTGCGAACTTGTTTAGCAAAAGTCTGTTGCTGGGAAAAGCCTTGTGTTCTGAAATGGCATCTTTCAGTCGATCATTTGCAGCAAATGCAAGTTTTTCTGTCAGTTTTGTAAGCAAGACGGACAAACTGCAAAAAATATACAAATTAGCAAAATCCCAGCTGACTAAAAGAGTTTAAATAAAATTAAAATGGCAACAGCTTACTTAGACGCTTGGATTCTTGTCCACGTTTCCACTTCCATCAGTAGCATTCTGTCCAAAATGTGTATTAGCAATCCTATGCATGCCAACAGCCGCAAAATAGCTTGTAAATCAGCACTGGCAATGTCAGTTTCAAGAAGCGACTCGTACAGCCTGTTTAACACCTCAAGCAGTTTATCTTTCCAGTTTTTGTCACACAAGATCTTCGACGCAACACTTTTCTCTTCAATCTTACAAAAATCATTAACCAACAAATTGGATTCAAAAGCGCTTAGCAGGTAAGCATCTTCGATGTCATTTGACACGTCAATTTCACCGTCAGACAAAAAGTCATGTTTTTGAGAACCAAGCTTTCTCTTTAAAGTCAGTTCCACCAGGACTCTAGCCCACAAGGGAGCAGGAATCTCAGTCCAAATCTTCATTGTCAAGTTTAATCCTTGAGGTAAAAGCCAATCTAATAGCAACTCTCGAGTGCATTCGTGGTTGGTTTCTTCTGGAATGTTACAGTTATGGAATACAGCCTCTAATGTTCCAAGACTGGATTCTGAGATTTTGATGGTTCCTGATAGGAACATTTTTAGCAGGCTGGCTGGCTGTGTGATTGTTCCACAAAACAGCAGCGCTTGTAGAAGTTTGTGACTGTTCTCAGCACTTTGGTTTAAACCGACAGTTCTGTAAAAAATAGGTATGTTTGTGCAGATATGGAAAGAATGGGATAGTTATATTTGGTCAGCTACACTGTAGTTATTTAAATCTATTTGTTGTGTACTAATGGTGTAATGCTACAATGACCTATGCTACAGACAATTAGCGTACGCTATGTCGAATTTACCTCAATGCTGTGTCCCAAATTCGTCTCCAAACAGTCTGTATAGAAACCTTGTCAAGGTTGTTTTCGATCTTTACATGATGGTGTTCAACCTTCAGCAGAGAAACAAGGCACCTGAAAGAAGACAAAGTTACTGTAATTTGTGATTAACGTCTAATATCTTAGCTTGCACAAGCAATAGGGACAAGCTACCATTTCTCAAGTCCCTACCCACTTAATGCACACAATCTCTCACAATCCAGAGTTTGGACATTTTTGGTTTCTTAAATTTTATAGTGCTTTGAATTAAGCATTCGAAATTCTAACCTGAGATTACAGACCAGCTTTAACTAATTTCCTTTTCTTCTAACTCAATAAAATCAAGACCCTGCACTTACAGACACACGTAGTTTACGATGGCTGCGTTTGTGCACGAGCTCTGCAGTTTGCTCATGAGTTCGAGCAGCGGCAGAAAGTCTGAATGCGGCACCATGTCAGGATAACGATCAGCAATGGCCGTGAGCACGACCACCCATGCCCAGTTATCATCAAGCCTGCTGGCGTCACTGAGGACGTCCATGATGCTGACCAGTCCGCATACCACTATGCGACGTCGCTTTGTCACAGGTTCTGTCCACGTTGATGTTGATGCTGTCGCTGTGCAGTTGAGTTGTGTCACATCGAGTTTGTTACTGCGTCCAGTGAACACCTGAAGCGGAGGAGAGTTATTAATTCGAGAGCATTAGAGGCCATATGTTTTTTGGGACAGTTCTGTTAATTGCACAATTTGCTATCTTTATTGCATCTAAGTAACAAACCCCACGCAGACCACTACCAACCATATTAAATGGTTAAAAGTTAATACATACATACAAACATATATGCACCGTATTAGGTTAGCAGATGTGAGAAGGAAATTTTTTTACTTAATGAAACAGAATGTACAGATTAACTTTCAGTACATGAGCATTTTGCTACAGCATGCTGATTTGAGTGGCTAACTGAACCCCAAAATTAAGAAACAATTGAGCCAAATCCACTTACCTGTCTGCAAACAGCTACCACCAGCTGAAGTAGATTTTCAGAGAGGCTGACCACCAACATGCGCCTCTCTAGCGAATTGTGTCGTAGTTTGTTGGTAAGCCTTTCGGTGTTTTGAATCTCCGTCTCGGTGAGGGTGTAAATCTGCTTGAGCAAACGGCGCCAGGTCTCCCAGTTGTCAGCAAATGCTGCCCCTTCGCCCTCGCGTGCTCCCAGAGGGTGATGTGCTTTTAGTTGGAGCAGCAGGAATGAAAACCACACATCCTGCAAAACGTCAAGGTGAGATTAGAATCCGTAGGACACCGTGCATCAGAATCTTAATAAAAGTATGAACTAATTCCCGTAGTAAACATGTTAAATGCTGATGAATTGCAAACTTCAACACAGACCTATCAGCTAGCTCATTCATAAGATATGATCCTACTTCAACGAGATATTTATGGAAGTAGTTTATCTATCCTGATGTCTATAATGACTGCCACTAAAATAGATTTTGGCAAAACATGTTCCACATAACTGGCAAATGTTATAACTTTTCAATACAAATGTCAAATTAACTATGTCACTACTTTCCAAAACATTTTAAAGAAAGCCATACATTTTTTGGAACATTTAAATAAAAACAGGATGAGCTTAATAACAAAGTTACCTTGTCTGGTTGATGCTCCAAGGCCATCACCACTGGGATGACACTCTCACCCAAGTGGCAGATCTCTGTTCGGCTCTCATATGCCAACTGTTAAGAAAAGAAAAATGCAATTTAAATTTGAATACTAATGTCTAACTTTTACAAGAGGGATAATAAAGTAATGAGTTTTTACCTGAGAGCAGAATAGAGAAGCAAGCTTGAGCAATTCAGTTGTCAATTTCTTTTGAAGGCCTTTTGATTTGAAGGCATCGTCCACGAAAGAGAATCTAGTTTTGAAACATAATGAGAATTGTTTGCCACTGGACTGATATACAAGTCCACACCAAGATTAAAAAATAAACTGGAGAAAACTGCATATCAAAACTCTGGCTGCCTCTCGATACTGATTTTTACTACAAAGCTTGAAAGATGTTTGCAAAGTTCGAATGTCCTTCGCAAGAGGCGCAGCACTCTCCAGAGGGCACTTTTTTTTTTAATTTATAAATCTTTTTTCATCTTTTCCAATTTTCTTAACAGGTAAAAGTTTATTCCACACCATAACACCATAACACCATAACATACATAAGCCAGAGTATATAACATCTCTATCTGGCTAACACTCATTAGCTCTTCATTCTTTTGAAACATTATTGAACTGTGGTTTTTTTAATCTTTTTCTATCCCACAAAAGTAAACTTAATCGGTCATTTAATGGTATTTTAGACTGGCCAGCACCAGGGCAGGTTTGATTCGAGAGAAAATCTTACAAGCGAGTCGGGGACACGCTTTAAGCTGGATTTATCTACGGATTGAAAGTTGATGAGCTATTAGTATATTCCTCTGAATGGAACATGATGAATAAATCACATCTTAATATGAAATAATCCAGTTATGAAAACTGTCTGGTGGCTCTGCCATGCAAGAAGCTTACGTTTTCTTTGCGGTCAGTCCGAGATTCGATTGATTACCACCGTGCAGCACAATGGAGTGGAGTATTTGAAGAATTGTTTCCTTCTGAGATCGATCTGGTGTCAGTTTGTATAGCTTTATGCACAATGCAAATAATTCTGCAAAGGGCAAAGGTTCTTAATACCATGAAATTAAAGGGGGTGCATGTTTTAAGTTCAATACTATTTGAACCTATTGATACTATTTGATACTATTTACTACTACTTTTTTCAATACTATTGTGTATTACAACAGAGACATACAACTACAATAAATATACAACCTAGCAACCCATTAAGGAAGCCCTCCCTATTTGTAGAACACAGACACAACACACTTGAGGTAACAAGAGAAAGCAGGTATTACACATAAGGTTCATATAAATGCATAGTTAGTTGGGCACTTTGTGGGACCATATAACAGCCAATTAATATATTGGGACAGGCAAACCGTTTGTTCCATTGTTAATTAAAGGAAATGTTTCAAATGTTTCAAACACTATTGATTGAAGTCTGACAACAATAAAATTAATTTATAATTACCCATCCAGTGGTCAGGAGTGAGATCGGTCCAATATTTACGTTCCCTAACTACTTGGCTCAAAAGTACATCAAGATACAAATGACCAACACAGTTCCTGTATGTTTCATCATTGAGAACCAGCATTATTTTAGACGTTAGATTTATTCCTTTCAGCATGGGAAAACCTAAAAAGAAACAAGTATGGAATAAATAAGATTAGTACCCAGACTCCAGCACTTTTAGTTTTTTTTTTTTTTTTTGTGGGGCAGAATTGGAAGGCAGTACTTATGAACATACTGAGAGAAGAATTAGCTCTCTTGACAGCTGAGGAGAACAGAGACGATGCTGCTGGTAAAAGTGACGAGCCAAGTGCTGCAGATTTAGCTCCAACTTTTTTCTTCGTTTCCTGTAACAGTCCAGATCAATGGGCATGATTTACTGATAATTTAAGAAGTAACCTTTGATTGACAGCTACAGATGATATTACCGAAAGTAGCGCATCATGGCAAATATCCACAAGACACTCCCAGGAAAACCGCTTTGTCAAGTAATTTTTATTTAATGCATCTATCGTTTCGCTTTCGTTCAGCAAGAGAAGGAGCTGCTCTATCAGTTGCTGAAAAAAATACAACATGTGAAAATGGGCTACCAAAATTTTTGTATCCTTACTGTCATGTGGTGTATCCATACGTATCATATGGTATTAAGCCTCACAACGAGATAGATTATTCGAAAACGTAAAAAACCCTACAACTGCTGCAAGTAGGGTTATGAAAGGTTATGTTTTTTACTAACTTTCTTCTCCGTAACTTTTGAGGCAATCGAAAGGTTTTGGCAACATCTTTGGATTAAATCAGTCATCTTTTCTTCTCTGCTTAATATGAAACTTAATGGTACGGAATAACTACATAGGAATGAATTAAACTAAACCCCCCGGCTTAGCACGCCAGCTTCCAACCACTTGGTTGACGTCTGCCAATGACCACCACGCGCCAAATACACGACAGTTCGCGGCAAATTTATATATCTAAGGATCTTTTTTTGTTAGACGGAGTTCAGGGAAGTCGTCGAAATCACTTTGTGATCTCCACTTCTATAATTTCTTCTATCATCCCTGGTTAATTTAATCAATTGTATAGTTCATCATTTGGCAATTTATTACAGGAATGATAACGTTCAAAATATTGCCAAATTTCGTTTAAATCGCCAGAAGACGATTCAATTGCCTCCTTATTCTTTGATCTACACCCACTGTATAAACGCAGACTACTCACAGCAAGTACCTCAAAGATCTTTCCGGCAGTATTAAATCAATATCAATGTGACTAGTAACGGCCGTGCCCATTGGTAAAAAGAACTATCCTACGAATGTTACTAGACTAGTACTTTCTACAAAAATAATTCGATCTACAGAATTATTCGAACAGAATGTACACAAACAAAAACATCTCAGTGGTTTCCCACGATGGCTTTGACTTCTACCTATCTTTATGACCACCCATACACAAGTAACTACGTGTGTAATTATATAGACTGGGGAATAACCCAAAGTTGAGGGACATCATGATACTGCACTTCGCAGAGTGCTCGCGTTTACCTATGAGCAGGATCCATTTGTTCTTTTCCTGAAACCGACAGGAAGAAAGATTGCAAAGATTTCAAAGTCAAGAACACCAAAACACCAATTACATTGAAATAATAATGTTGTTGTGCAAGATAGCATAACTCTTAATTAGGAAGTGAAATTAATTCAAATTTAGGTTCGTCGTTAATCATTGGGCATGAAATTATTGGTCCGGACGGATGCGAGGGTCATTTTGCCCTTGGACAAGAGTTACCTGTGGTGTTTTTTTTTTTAATCTGAAATCAGTGTGAAATTGTAGAAAAACATATTCGGAAACCTGTTTCGTGTTCCCAAGCGCAAGGTTTTTAGTAACTTATACAAGTGCTCAAGACCTAGCTTAGCTTGCTAGCGGAAAGATAATTGCAGGTGTGTACCTCGCATGTTGGAACATGGAGTTCGATTCATATTAAAAACTGAACCAAGGGAACTTGCTATACATGCCGAAAGATACGTTTTTCAACGCCGAATGGTTTCATCGTATATTTTGAATGTTTTTGTATTTAATTTTAATTTTTTATTCCAGAGAGCTTATATGAGCAATAAGAATAGTCAGGTATTAATGATATAGATATCGGTACAGCAAACGATTCGGTGTATACAACGTGCATTTATGGAGAAACGGGAATTAGTTATACAGGTTATCACTACACTCGCAAGACAGCCTAGGGGATTTTAATTTTACAGCACAGATCATTGAGGTGCTTACTTTTCAGAACTGATCCTAGCGTCCCATGCTTGTCAATTACCAAATATCCCTACCAAATTAATTACGTGTTTGGTGTTGTTGAATGAATTAATGAGGAAGACGCTATCTTTCGAATTTTACCAACCGTCCTCGAGTAGCTAAAGTCAGCAAGTGTTAATATCGCTTGTCTCAAGGCCACAAATGAAGTTTTCCCGAAACACGACAAGGTGTAATGTAAAAAAAACGCTGAGCAAGTGGCGTTCTTGGTGCAAACAGTGAGTATATAAAAGAGTGCGGATCAAGATCGAGTGTCATTTAACGATGAATCCTCGCACTCAACTGATCTTTCTGGTAGCTCTCGCCGTCGTGGGATTGGCGGCGACCAAGACAATTCGTGAGTACCTGCAGGGCAGAGTAACGACGCTTATGGTCTTGTCTTTTCTTCTTTATTAAAAAGCAATCAGTCCTAATAATTACTTGGGTCAATGTCACACAGAGCATTCTGCACCAACAGCCAAGAAGACGTTTTTTTATTACTACATTCATTGACAATATATACATCAGTACATTTAATGATTGAACATTAAAGTTTGTCTAAAAATTAGAAAACAACGGGTAAACATATAGAATACCTTTTAATTAATTAATAATGCAATTGATCTTGCAAATCCATACTCTTCACGAGATTTATCTTGTATTTTATTTCAATTTTTCAGCGAACTACATTCACGTGTGCAAATCGAGCGATCCAGAATACAGCAAGTGTTTGCTCAAGACACTTGATTCGGTCAGGCCGAAGCTGGCTAATGGTAAGTCAATTTTATTTAAAAAAAAAGCATAGGAAAGTGTATCGTGCATTTTGTGCCATACTGGAAAATACGCTTACAAGTATCGGACGCATTCTTGGTACCTTATTTTATGTGGACCAAGCTGCGTTTAAAATTTGCGAAACAAACTAGAATAAAACTAAAGTAAACACAATAAAGGGAGAAAAATATATGTGTTTGAACTCTTAGAGTTGCACTACTGAGAAACTGTTTATAACAACCAAATAATCATAAAAAGTTTGAAAAATCCAACCCCTTTCATCTTCTCTTCCAGGTATCCCCAAGCTCCGCATTCCCGCCCTGGAGCCCCTTGTGATCCCCATTCTGGAGTTGAGCACTGACCTGGAGGGAGCCAGGGGCAAACTCAGAGTCACCGATGTTAACGTTCATGGAGGCAGCAACTTCGTCATCAACTATCTCAAGTAAGTCGGGGAGTCGTACAAATGCGAATTAGAATTTAGGAACAAATAGTATTTACGACTGCAACAATTTCTGCCAGTGGAAACATTCGATTGCTTGAGCAAGTATTGAAAATATTTTGGTTAAAAAAACAAGAAAGAGTCGCTCATTTTGGGATAGAAGATATAGGCAAGTGGAAAAACAGCGCTGTTTATGAAGGAGTGTAATTGTTGACAAAAACTGCTGGTGATTCGAATTGGAGAAAAAAACCATTTGTACAATTTCTTTTTTAAATTAAAACATACATTCGAAATTAAGTTGCTTGTAAGCAGTCTACCAACCTCATCTAGCAAAATTTTCACAATTTTCACGTATTTGATATAAATTAATTTGAATCCAATGGGAGCTCACAACTAATAGCGGAAAAAAAAGGCCATTGCCAATATTCAAATCCGGATTTTTTTGTGAAATATGAATTGTAAACAAGCCCTGAACTCTTGTAAAGTTGTGATGTCATTATCACCAAACACAGAGAAAACATGGCTATACCTGTATCACCATCAAACTGTGATCGTATGAGTTATTCACTGAGAATGTGGTCAAGATCAACACCGTGTTGCATGTTCCAGCGTCGATCCGAAGACGATGACGGCAAACATCTCACTCACCTTGCCCCAGCTTTCTGGACATGGCCGATACGACGTCGACGGCAGGCTCGCCGGCTTCGGGCTCAAGAGCCAAGGGTTCGCCAAAGGAAACTTCAGTGAGTAGAACGTGGACAGTTATTTCAGGATAAGAACCATCAGTGAACAAGGACGATCTTACAATATTAACCCATCCGAGGGTATAGGATTATATTGCACACAGCTGAGATTTTGGCTATTTTCACTACCGGCATTGAGTTTATAGATTTAGATAAAGAGCCGGCGTTAATTTTAAGCTTTCTGCCAAGCTAACGAGCCGGCAACACGTGGTAACGGCAGGTGCCACCCGATGGCACTTGCGGCCGTACTTTCTAACAAACCTCTACAATTAAATAGTCATGAATCAAAATATCTATACAAGTATATCAACCGTTAAGGTTGACATCAATAAATATTAATTAAGTGCAAATCAGTTATAAATGGGAGATATTTGCGAGATATAATTAAATGAAATCTCTAACTTTCGGAAAGACGGTGACTGAAAAGGACCTAAAAAGTCGAAGTTTGGTCGGCGTTGGCGCCGACATCTTCAGTTTGGTTTTATGTTTTTGTGCTGTGCTGGTACCCCATATACTTTTTAGATATTCATACTAACCCACTGATGTTCCAAATCCATTATGAATTCAGCTTTGAGTTTTGACAGCTGATAGACAGAAAAATTTGGCTTAACGCAATCATATTTGTTTCTATAATACGCTGTGGATAATGGCCCATAACACTTCGACATGGCAAGTTAAAAAAAAAAAACGTACTAACGAGTACATTCTGATAACCGTCTTTAATTGGATCTTGCTTCACTCCCAAGTAAAGTCTTTGCTAATTCAGTTTACTTGTTACTCATCCACCGCATTTTATAGTTATTTTTACCTTTGAGGTTGCTTTTTTCCTGAATAGCACCACAATCCACCTCCAAAACCTGACAAAATTCACACTGTATTGCAGCTAACATCCAAGCCAACGTGTACGGCTCGGCGAAGATCAAGACAACGAACGGAATTCGACACTTCACCATCGACAAGGTGTCCTCAAAAATCCGATTCCTGGGAGAAGCCAAGCTGAAGCTGACTAGTTCCAGTGCACAAGACTCTGCTCTAGGTACGTTTCAACAACACATTTCTTATTCTGAAGCAGACTGGAGATCCTCACAAGCTACCAGAATCTGTTTTATGATATCCATATCTGAAAATAGTGCCGTAAAAATTATTCTAACAGCGTTTGAGTGTTTTTAATTAGCTGGTTAGTTTCTTCACCGAACTTTTTTTATACTATTCATTTAAAAAAAAAAATGCTGTAAGCATTAAGTTTATGGTGTCTGCGTGCTCAGTGTTCTAGATAAATCTAGATTTAAAACAACCATTAGGCAGATTAATTTATAAAACGTCGCAATCTACGTTTATAATTTTTTAAAGTGTTCTGAAAATGTTATCCAACCCTGGAGGTAATACTATAGTGTAGCCCAAAAACTCAGTTACATTGTGTTTTCAAGTTTTCAAGTGGCAATGAGAAAAGTTTTTGATTGACGAGTGTTCATCTTGTCAAATGTCAAAATTGCAATCCTCCTCGGCTTCACCATCTTTACTGTGTTGCCAACTCACATACAAATACCCTCACCATTTTCTATCGGCTAAACACCAGAAATTGATATGTAATGCATTGCAATACATTAATATCAAGGCACAATCATAAAATGTTTCAGATGTAAATATTGACTTCTATTAGTCCAGAACAAAGACTAATTATTGAACGCAATGCATCGATGTGTTTAGGATTCACTATGCATACTTTATCGACAAAAAAATCTTCCTTTCCAGTTTTTTTTTTTTAAACTTTATATTTATTTCCTTTTCCTACAGTAAACGCGTTCAACGTGTTCTTCCAAGAGAACCGCAAAGACATCTACGACGTCCTGACGCCCATCATCAACGAGACAACCGACGACGTCATCCGCCAGGTGTTCGACAGCCTCTTCTCGAACTTGCCCCTCGAGGAGATCTTCCCGGCATAACTGACCCTGCCTGCGACCACCATAGACTGCACTAGCATATTGCATTGCACTTTGATAAGCATCAACTTCAGTTAGTTTAAGACGCAGTTTGCTTATTTAGAAGAGGGCATCATATTAGAAACCAAATTAAACAACAATTACTATAATTTGTTTCATACTTAGTTCTTTTGCGCTCCGAACCTTGTTTCCCTTTCCCTTTCCTTTTTTAAATATTTCAGACATTCATATATGTTTTTGTTACCTACTTAGCAATGATTACCTCCACCTTGCCTAACGACCAAACATGCTGAGTGTATGTTTTCAAACTAAAATCAACAGGGAGTCAGCAATAACGCAGAAGGTAATAATAGCAGAAACTCGCCGTAACATACAACTCATTGCATTGTCGAGAATGCAGCTGCCTGCATTGCTGCTTTTGTTATTCCTGCGACTTGTCGTAGCAAGGCTAGAAGATGACCTCCGTAAGTTACGTTGTATTACGACTGATTGCTGCATAATGAATAATTTTAATACATATTTAAAGAATTACTTTTTTTTTTGTATAACTTTCACGTTTTTAATTACTTGTCTTACATATATTATAATATGATTGGACTGAGATGACTAGATTGTCTTTCGTTTCGATATCTAGCAGCAGAGAGGCAAGGTAAATAGCGTCAGTGGTGTCAGGCACCTTAATGTCTACGTCTTGAGTGAAGATATTATTTTCAAAACCTTTTAAAACCATTTTTGAAACAAACTAACTGAAACAAACTCAGAGTGCTCCAATATTCTTTCTAGGGTTAGATAATACTCAAACTTAACGTCTATGGCCGTATCCACAGAGAAGAGTTAAAACACAAATTGGCCCGGCAATCACAGGCGATGTTCCCAGATTTTCATGGGTTGTTTCTATGGTATTAACACCTTAACCTCTAAATGTTTCAGAGTTTATCTTAAACTTTGCTAGGGGCTCCTAGATTCTGTAAAATTCAAATTGAAATGTTGACTCTAAAATGTTTCATCTCTGGATAACGGAATCAATAAATACGCGGTGACCGATTTGTTCGGTCATAAAATACCATTACCCCATGGATACACAGTACACCCACCATCTACAACAACTCTTCTCCTTATAAATACAAAGTGGGTCATAAAATCCAACAGGTAGCGCACAAACAGTAAATTTCCCGTTGCTTTCGAAAAGCAATTTCCTTTTTTTCTAAAGCACGACGCTTCCGTAGACTGGCACGGTAATATGGTGGAAAATCACGGAAAATCGCTATACATGCGTATCCACTTTCAGTAACGGGTTCGGTTTCAATTTCGAATTTTGTTGCTAAAGAAAATGGCACGCGCAACTTGACACGAATCTGAAATTGATTTTTGTTAATGTATGCTGTAATTTGACCGTTTGGGTTTGTGAAATGAAATTCTTTTAACTCATGTGTAGTTTTTGTAGCATCAATGCTTTATTATATGTACTACTCACAAAATAGGCAAATCTTTTTAGTTGAAAACACTAAATATTTCCGTGTAACTGCCTACATTACAAGAACTTCTCTCCACATTTCCTTCTGGTCAGACTAGGATCGGATCGAATCAGTCATATTTTTGGGCCAATGATCAAATCGATGCATTCGCTTTAAAAAAACTGTTTCTCCAGCCTTCAGTCATAAAGCTTACACATAAAAGCTTGATAGTAAAGCTAAGAGTGCAGCTTCCAACTAATTATACCGACATTGTATTGCTTCTCAGCTGATTTCCTCACCGTGTGCCATCGCAGTGATCCCGAGCTTGAGAAGTGCATCACTCGGTCGATCGAAACCCTACGGCCGTATCTAAAGACAGGTCACTCATTTTCAAATACTTGTTCAACTCTACAAAATAATGTTACAAATGTTTTTCAAAATAATAATTTAAGAAAACCTTCAAGCCATGGTGTCATCACCTTACACATATACATGTAATATCATTTATTTTTGTCCATTTATTTGTACAGTTTATTGTGTGTTTTTTTTAACTCAATGCAAATATTTGTTTTCTTGCTTTTATTAGTATTTTAAATAATTCATAACTTGCTAAATACGTATTTAATACATTTAAATTATTGTTAAAACAAGGTAATATTAATCTAAATGGCGGTCCGGACTCGTAGGCATTCCCGAACTGAAAATACCACGGTGTGAGCCACTTATCATCCCCGAGTTCATCCTGACCCAAGGAAAGGGTCCGATCAGCATGACCTCGACCTATCGTAACATCGTCGTCACTGGCGCTTCTGGATTCAGACTGGACAAAATCCGGTAAAACGATTGGACTATCTATTTTGAGTCGATCGTGACATAACAATTGATGAAAATATATGGTTTGACGTTTCCTTATAGTGTGGATTTGGAGAACAACAGAGTGCAGATTAAATTATTCATACCTGAGATGCATACGAAAAGCAACTACACCATGACTGGGCGAATCATGATACTCCCGCTCTCCGGGCAGGGTATCAGTCACAGCAACTATAGTGAGTGACTATTATGGTTTTTTTACTCATCTCTACTTTATCTAACAAATAATCACCATAGGTTAAGAAAAAAATCAAACAGGATGTTTAATGCTAACTAAAATTGAATGCTTAGAGCCGGTTTTACAACATTTCATTGTTTCATATATTATTTCATATGATTTGCAACGTGCAAATCCTGTGTATCCAGATGTGAAATGAAGTGTTATTGTCATCAGACAAAAGTTGCTCAGTGCCCAAAGCCACAAAAAAAAAATGTGTTTCGTTTTTTTAATTTGTTCAATGTGGCGCACTCTGATGGAACCCCGTTTGGTTTCAGGTGAGATAACAGCTACATGCAGTTTGCAAAGCAAGGAGGTGCTTAAAAAGGGACACATCCATTGGCAGATAGAAGACGTCTTCCTGGCTCTAGACATTGGGAACGCCACCATCCATGTGGACGGGATGTTCCCCAAGGACCGCGAATTGGGCACGACCTTGAACCGCTTCCTTAACGAAAACTGGAGGAGCGTGGCTGAAGAGATCAAGCCATCGCTGGAAGCGAAACTTGCAGAAAAGTTTAAAGAAATTGCAAACCACATTTTTGGAAAGTTTCCCATGGATGTGTTGATGCCACCATAAACATGAATGTCTAGATTTTTTTATCGCGTTCTCAATAGTTAGGTCGAAAATTTAAATTATTTTACATAATTTTCCTTTTTTCACTTCATGTTTTTATTTTTTCAGGTTTAATTATGTTGCCTAAATTTCTCCTACAGTTCAAGTACAATAACAGTATTTCTACAATTTGAATGTCTCCCATTTTTCCTGCATAATCTACTTCTTTCACACGATAACAACACTTTTTGATCCTTTTGACATTTTCAGTAAAGCGAAGATCCAATGGTCAACGGAGACAATAATTAATCTTGCCAGAAAATATTCAGATAAAATGTAAGTTGACCACCCCCACACGACGTTACGCAATAACGAACTCAAAACTCTCTGTTTGTAAAACGTATGGTGGTTATAACCTGGAAATCGATACACTATCACAGGATTTAAGAAAAAGGAAACAGGAAAATGTTTTTTGGGCTAATACTGCCCAATAAAAGTCAGTGGTGTTACCAATGACGTAACAGTAACAACAATGGTCAAGGCATTTATTTGCTCTCATGATGCAAGGCAGTGGTGGCCACTTCTTCACGTACGTCACTCACATCTTTGCATAGGTACGTCACTAGTATAGATAGCTGTCCGAATGCTCAAATACTTGTGTGTCAATCCTCGACCTCAGAGATGGCTTCTGCATGTACACAACCGTCAGACACCACTCACAAATTTATGATATTCGCGCAATGCAAATAATAATCGTCGGATTGTGATAATTGACAATTAAAATCAAGTAGCTATCAGATATAATTTCTGAAACAGGAAATTATACATAGTTTGGGGTGTGGTGCAAGTAAGCGAAAACCTAGAAGTGCTGTGGTTAAAGTATTTCATCTTTCAAAACGGAAACTCTAATTGTTTCCATTAAAATTATCTAAATCTAGAGAAAGTTTGAGAAAAATAAGCAACCGTAAATTGACTGCTTCATTTGGAACCGCTATGGCAAATAAACTGCCAATGAAATTACTCAACGTGCTAATCGTTGGAAGCTGAAACAAGCTCTCAGATTTCACGTAAGCATGTAAGATTTAAAATTCAAATTGTTTTACCAGCTGTTCCAAATGTGTCGTTCACTAATCGTTATTTCAGAATGTTAACTTTTTTTTTCATTCGCATTGCCCGTACCCTGATTCGAACCAAAGTTTATAGAACCAGAACAAGAAGACACACCAGAAGCAAATTGCTTTTACGCATCATTTAAAATTTAACCTAATGCTGTTTTTTACGCGGATTGGAGTAAAGTGATTTGAAAGAGCATTCATGTCTGCAGTACTAGAGGTATCTCTACAAAGACTGAATCCCATATGGGAGAGATTCTTTCAAAGCTTGATCTGGCAATGTATCTGTGTTAGTGCTTTACACCTTCAGGGTGCTTCGTGGGACGTTACTACACGATTTAGTAAGATAAGTGCGGAATGGTCAATTAAAACTAATTACTAAAATACTTAATAATAATTACTTTAGCACCTGACATATTTTTTTTGCACTCTTGATTCAAATTTTCTAAATTTGCATCACATCAATCGAACACTGCGTTGATGTTATACCGTTCTTGATTTATCAATATGTCTCAGAATTAATAATATATGTGAGAGATTATAGATTTTATCAATAAAATTAGTATTATTTTTTTTTAACTCTTCTAAAAGAGTTTGATATTTCAAATGGAAGGCTGTCTTTGCAAAGGTAATGTTTAAGGTGCAAACTCGCCCGAAAGTGTGAATTTCTTCTATGAATCTTATGTTGAACCGAATCTACAATCATTGTTTCACCGGAAATTCAAAGCAAATTATTACACCCTAACAAAACGCAAAGTGTGTGAGTTATTTAACAAGAAACTGCACTTGACAAACTGCACTGCAGTTTTTTCCAAGCAGGAGTGAAATGCAGAATAGAATTTACTCATAAAATCTCTTTCTGTTGAGAATTTTGAATGATCTATGTTACTCAATATGATGGAGTTCTCTTTTTTTGCGTTTTTTTTTTAGTCAACAAAAAAAACTGTGTGATGCGTTTACAAATCTTTGCCAATAGCATAATAGAACTATAATTTAAAAAGAAATTCTTGGATTAATTGAAATGCTACCTCTGTAAATCATCAATTCAAAGTAAACAGAAATGAAACAAGATCAAATTTTCTCCATGTTCGATTTCAATTCCGTACGATTGCGTGGCATATCGACTGTCAGATTTAAAGGAAACACCGGCAATTATCCAAGTGTTCAACGGTCGGGAAATGCCAGATATCCAGGAGGACTAGAAGCTGGAAAAGTGCACCTACACAGCTACAACGATCAACTACAAGGCTTCATATTTGTATACCTAATTCTTACAGTAAATAACATGTCATCCGTTTTCCTTGTGCCGTTACGACTCATCCGGGGTTCGAATTTAAATTTCGAGATAGCGTTAAGAAATGTCTATACAGATGCCAAATTAAAAATTAAAAAATTTTATCCAACATTTGTTCAGTAATTTTTCATAGGATATTTTTGTCGAAATTCCAAAAAATGCTTAATTTTCTTCCCTTTTGCCATATAGGTACAGCACACAATACACTGTATGTAATTCAAATTCTTATTCGGAATGCTCCTTTAAAAACTCTGGTAATTTACATCTAGTGAATTATTTTGTAACTTGGTATTATTTCTTTCTGAATAATCCTCAAGAAACACCTCCACTTTAAAAGATGCGTATTTCTTAACGCACGGTTGTCAGGCGTGAGTTAATTCATAGTAAGAAGTCTTTGTAATCTCTTAGTTACGATGAAGGCCCAATTCCACAGTGTTACACATTTTTTAAGATATTCACTTACACATCCAAAAGTTAAAAACTTTCCTACCTAATTAATTGAGGGTATTTCGATCAATCATGTGGGTTGGGGGTGGTACTTGATCACTTCAAATTGACAAAGTGAACGCTTCAAAATTTTGAGTTAGGGATTCCTTATGGATCTATTTTAATGGTAATATATTTATGAATTTTATTCAAATAAATCAAGTATAAGGAACTTGACATTTCTTTTCATAATTCATTTTCAACCGTTTGGAATTACAATACTTAATGCATTCAAAAGTCAATTTGAAAATGACCCACAATCACCCTTTCAAAAACAAATTAAAGAAAATAATTATGTATTTTCTAATAATACAAACTATATCGGGGGGAGGGGGGAGCGTACATACTCTTAATAATAAATAGATAAATAGATATCACAGATAAGCAGACGATTCTTGCTCTTGAGACTAGTAAAGTAGAGAATGATTTCCTTTCATTTATTAAATTACCAGAGTTTTCCTCCCTTAGGCTACCTTAGACTACGATAATTAATTATATATAAATGTAACTTATACATAAATTACAATGCTTAGAAATGCGAATAAAAATAATACATCAACAATAATTGATAATCAGTATTAAAGTACCACACATGGTGGGTACTTTCTAAGCGTAGTTTTACTGATCATCACCTAATCATCACCTATGAAATGAACAATGAATTAATCAGCCAGCATTAATGGAAGCGAGAGAAATCATGGTGGAGGGGTAAATTACTTTCAAACATTTTGACTAGATCTGCGACGTGAGCCTTGACTGACCGATGGACACGTGACTGCACCCTCATTCCGGCACTTGAATACAGCGGTGGCTTAAACATGTAAAACTCTGCACCCCATAATGTACACTAGTGTAGGATACGCCTATCATATTAATAACTTACATCAATTTGAACAAACATTTACATATTTACATGATTTTGATACCTGGACATATCGGGATCGTTTGAGATCCCATATAACTTTGACGCTTTCTGTGCCAGACCTTCTCCCCCGAAGCCATCCTTTCTCTTAATTGGTCCATTGACATTTCCACCCCCCAAATAGATAAATAGTGATAAATTTTAGTTACTTACGCCGTTTATCGCGTCACCGAAAATAGGAAGTTTTATAGCTAGCGTTCATTTCTTGCATTATCTTTTAAAACTATCTAAGAATTTGTATAAATATGTATGAATATGCAATATACTAGCGTGAAAACTCACTGAAAAGCAATTTCATGTCGTTGGCTTATCATGGCATAGACCAAAGATAGCAAAGCATGACCTTTGTTCAAGGTTGAAAAACATAAATTAACCACTTTACAAGACGAGTCGGGAGTTCATCTCAACTGAACAAATGCCAAAAGTAAAATGAAAAGTAAAATGCAAACTTTCATATAAAATAACCCCGTTATTGTACTGAATCTAAAGAGCGATGACGCAAAAACCAGCCCTACAAACCAGAATTTCAAACAACTAACTCAACAACCTACTCCATCCTCCTCCTCGCACATCAAAACCAACGAACAGCAACCCTTTGGCATCCAGTCTCCGTCGCAACCAATCAAAGCTCACTCGCTAGGTCATTAAAATACATAACAATCGACATCCGTTCACTCAACAACTACATCGGCGTCATCTTCATCAACGACGTCTTCTTCGACGTCGCCACCACCATCACCACCACCAGGCGCGTCGTTAGCGTCTTCATATCCATGTGGCCTCAGAATAGCCCGAATCGCCGCATATTGTCTCTTAAATCCAAGCTTGGTGTACAAACTAAGCGACGCATCGTTCTCTGGGCGTATCACAACGAATGGTATGTAGCCTCGGGAGGTTACTACTTTCGTAAGGTATTGAGCCAAATGGATCCCGTACCCTTTGCGCCGATACTCTGGACGAGTCTGCATCGAGAACATTGCTCCGTAGTATGACTGAACCATCCACGCTGCAAGCTCTCCCGATGAGAAGATACCATAGGCGGGCAAAGCGCTGATTAGCTTCTCGAAAATCTCGACGCACTCCATGTCGTTGGCGGGGTATAGGTCGTGGATTTGATGAGCGTGTTCGGACTGCAATTGACGCATCTCAGCTTCCTCGGCTGGCAAGCTGAAAGCAAGAAAGAAAGCACGGGGTAAGACACGGGGGGATGCTTTCTCGTGTTTGTCGGATGTCCACAGAACACCGCTGCCGCAATACCGAAATACTTGTATTATACACTTATTCATTCATGCTGAAAGTCAAAGTGAACGTTAATTTCTTGAAAATTAGTGAAATATAGAAACAGTAGAAGGATACTGGGGATTCTCGGCCCAGAGCTTTGTTTTGTCACGTAAACCCTCATAATTGGAATCCTCAAAAGCAGCCAAGAAGAAATTGCAGTGCAATCCAGTTGTCCCACAAGAAATTGTTCGAGCCAAATTTAAAAAATGTAAGGTGAATTGTGCTTGGAGTAAGGACTCCTAAGACATGGATACCTATGACTCGGTTCTCCTATTGTATTTTTAGGCGAGGCCCCGTCAGTGAAAATGGCCGACTCACAGCCCTCTGGCTCATTCACCTATAAGAATAAATAGGCTAGAAGTCTGTGTGTAGGCCTATTTTTATTGCGGTTCTTATTCTAGGGCGGTTCCACAAAGGAGAGTTTATTTAACATCAGTGTTTAAAGATGATAAACCAATCAAATTCGATACTTCCAGATGTTCAGGGGTTGCTCCCTTGGTGATGTCAGCTTTCTGGACCTGGCTCCTTAAAATACCTTAACTTATAGTGTTCCATTAGGTAAAACCGCATTGCAAATCAATTTGAAAGTACTCACTCGTCGAGCTGCACAGCTTCCGGAGGATCGGAACAAACGTAGACATCTCCGCACACCTTCTCCATGCTGCCAAGCAGCGCGACGTAGAACTTCTCGACATGCTCGATGATGGCCCCATGCGTGAAGTTGAGGAACAGAGGCCTCGTCCAGTCGATCAGCTGATCCTCGCTCTCCAAGAGATGTAAATTCTCGAGCTTGTCGCATGGGCAGAACACGCTGAAGCTCTCGTACAGCCGGCCATTGGGCTGAGGAAGACAAAGAAGCGTAACGATGTTTAGCTGCGTCTCGACGGTTCAAATGAGTTGTTTTGTGTTTTGTGTTAAATAAATTACACGTGTTACATTCAATGTGCCAATCTCATCACTCTGAAGAAACTCATTTTGCGATATTTGCATAGAGTTTTTGCTTTTTTTAAAACCCGTCACAACGTTTCACATTCTCTAATGGCATAGGATTGCATGAAATTAACATTTGATTATGTTTCTCTGCTGCAAATGGCGTATGACGAAGCACTCCTTTGTGTGAATCAATTAAATGAATATGGAAATCCTTGATGTGCACTAGATGAAAGTAATATTCCAGACATTTTCCGAGTGTGAGCTGAACTATACGGTATCTTCCAAAAGAAGAACTAACAGTTAATTGGATTGCGCTTCGTCAAAAAAGAATGGGCTACAGAAATTGATGAATATTATGACAGGTGAACTTGTCTGCGTTGACGCAACACTAACTTGAGTCATGACAAAAATACATCCCACAATAAACCGATAACTTCTATTTTGAATAGTATTCACCAATATTTTTATTTCGGGACTTGTGTTCTCAAGGACGTAGGTCCTGCTGCTGTAACCAGTGCTTGCCAAAGTCGCAAGCCTGCGAGTTCTTTTGAATCAAAATTTGAATGATAATTGTGCTCTTCCAATTCTTTTCTACACTTCTTGCACCAAGACTACCACTATATATGTAATAACCAACTAACCATCTCGCAATAATGTGCGAAACAAAATATCACTTATCACAGCTCCTGAACGCAGCCCGCAGAGCAGTGGTGATCAAACATGCAAAATTCAACCTGAATAAAGCAACCACAAAGCGCTATTAATATCAATTCTAAAATCGATTGCTTCAGGATGTCGTAAAATTCTTTTATCCACACACACTGGCCCATTTTCTAGCCGTTCACGACCCCCCTGCATGAATTTGATTGGGGGGGGGGGGGGGGGGGGGGGGTTCGTGCTGCCATGTGTTGATATAGAGGGTGATACGTTTGCGTGACAAGCACTGGTTTCATCGACTCCGTCCGTAGGAACCAGGTCATTGGGGACTCCCCCTACGACGTCGACGATGGGTCAATCATTCGAAACATGCCCGCAGTCTAAGGGGGTGCGGCGCAGGAGGTGAAGGGTGCCACCGCCAGATTTTTTTGGGTTATTGAAATCGTTTAGTGAGCCAAGAATAGATCTGGAATTTTGCGTGGGGCTTGGCCTCGCTGGGTGTTAAAATCGAAATTGAAAAAATAATTTAATTTTAATTTAAAAATAAAGTATATGAATTGTAAGTTCCCAATTGGAAAACTTCTACTTCGAATTAAAAACTTTCTTTATTGCCACTGTTATTATAAGATCTCTTTGCCGATCTGATTTTAAATTCTGAGCTATTTTCTTCAGGAAAAATAAACTTAATTATTACATGCCTATATATACCGTGAATGCTGTATTGCATTTTGAAGTTAGCGTCTTCTAAAGAGCATTGCAGTAATTTGAAAACTAAAAGGCATAAAAAAGTTTGTTGATAAATTGAGTTTATTACCCCGCATAGTTTAGTAGACTTGGTACGTTTTCCTTATTATCGCTAATGGCCAGCTTTTTGTCCGACTGAAAATACAATTTGGGATAGAATTATTTAGCTCACGGAGAATTCTCAAAGTTTGTTCTAACATAGCTCTTCCCTGCGATACAAAATATAATGCATCGCGTTTGAGTTAAAATGACCTCAACTCGCGGGCAAAGTAAATATTTTCAGATTGTAGGTAAATATGGTACTTTGAATGTAATAATAGAAGATATTTTACAATATCTTCAATGTACGTACTGTTCTCGATCAAAATGATTATATTTGGTGAAAAGGGAGTTATCATCTTTACATCAATCTCATTCAAAATTCAGAGATAAATGTATGCTTTTCCCATTGAGTTTGAGCAACTGCCATTAGATTTAACGACGCATAGCACAGAAACATTGGAATTACTGGAATAAGGGCGACTGTGAGTATTGTATGTATGCATGGTTTAGTAACAATGTTACATTATATTTTTCTCATAATCCTTTTAAATTTATCACACAATTTAGTCTTAAATTTACTCACAGTTTTTGTATTCCTAATTTTCTTTGATAATTTATTATAATCACTAGTTCCTTTCGTTAATACTGTGATTAATTTAGAAGACTTAACAAATATATTATTCCTATTCCAAGTATTATGATTATGGATGCTATCTACTAACTTCATCTTCTCACTTAAATACTGAGGTGCTAACCCGAACATAATATGGATAGTATTCACAGCCTCGAGGTTTTACTTCTGAAATTTCTGTCATTCTGATGAAATGCACTAAAATCACTGATCTCACTAAAATGCCATGTCCAATTTGCTCAAACCGTTAGCGCATCACTCACGACAGTTGGATCGGGGTTTGTGTCCCCGTTTGGCCACCAATTTTTGAGCGGCTATCAGTGTTATAATGTTTCATATATATACGAAGTGAAGTTTTAATGGCTCTTCATATGAATACATTTTGCTTTCAGAGGACGCTGAAAGTCGCACATACTCAACAAATAATCCAAATACTACTCATGAAAGAAAAACAAAAATTGCATGATTCCAAAAGCTAGGTCAGAAGGTCACAGTATGTCACGTTAATGCGATTCCCGACGTAGGTCCCAATTGTTACGTGCTTATTCAAAGTCGCTAGAACCTTTTGATTGATATACGAATTGAAAATGTGTTGTAGGAGCTGGTTTAATTTATTATGAGATTTAAATGATCAAAAAGTTATCCCCCTTGCTTCTGCTTCTTTAAGTCTTTGCATAATGTTTCATGAGTTGATCATGGCTTCCATGTTAGCCAACTACTGCAGAGTGTGAATGTGCTCAGTTTGGTAGGTTAGCAATACTGCATTCAATTGCCTTGACAGGGCGCCAACTGGGTCACGTGATCTTAAAAGAAACGTCAACCAGAGTTCACGAAATAATTCAAACTCTAACGTCTGAATAGTAAAGGTAGTATCTACCTTGATGTCCATCTCAGCTGAATTGCATGCTGAATGTTTAATTTTTTGCGCAGAAAACAGTATAAATATTGTATTGTCAAACGTCTGCTTTGTAATTTTTATCTGAAAGTGCAATGTAAGTGTGTCGTTTCAGTTTCCTCTTTTTAGAATATCTACACATTGTAGGGTTGTTTTAGTTATAGGCGCTAATTATCGTGATTGGATTGAATTATTCATGTAGTAAATCGTGGAAGATTCCAGGCATGGTTCCTAATTCGTGATTCATGGAAATAACTATTTTTATTATTCATGACTGACCATCAATTTCGAGGTTCATCTTTATTTCCCCATGCCAAATCCGAAATATTATCATGGAGAACGAAATGGAAGGTAAATAAAACCCCTCGAATCCCGTATTTTACATGGATTTCATCTGATGGATCGTGAACCACCCAATATTTACTTAGGCACCAATAAAACCCAAAGAAAGAAACCCGGAAAAAAAACTGCAGGCTGATGTTCGTTACCCATGGGGTTTACGCCGACTTCCATTTGTACATAGCCTCAAATCTTTTGTTTTCGAATACCAGAGGTTGATTTAAATAATTCAAAGCATCGTAAATTTTAAATCTCAAAAAATTAAAAAAAAATCTCCACGAAGAATATCACTATAGCATGTAAAATATATCTTGCCTTTGCGTTGTTTTATTGTATTTATTGCAGGGAAACAAAGATTAAGTCCTACTTTCCACATATCACGGTTTGATAACAGAAGACTTAAAGCTACAGCGTAATCCTCGGCGCTATTAAAGCGTAACATAAGCTTTACTAGGCTTTGGTAGTGCTGTACTTTTATGTTACTTTTCCTAAAGCACAATGCACATACCCCCAAGTTCTACTGTTTGAAGTATGTACAAATGATTTAAGCGGGATGTCGGCTGCTTTACCAAACGCTTTGAAATTTTGCGCACAAAATTAAAGAAAATAAACGAGCGGCAGCAAATTGATTGATTTGTGTGGTTTGACGACGCACTGTTTTGGTAACTGGCCCTGTGGTACTAATCTTATGGCATCGGTGAATGAGAGGATGATGATGAACCTAACCTAACCTAGAAGGGAAGAAGGGAAACCCAGTGCTGGCTCGTAGCCTACTCGTGTTGAAGAGCACTAAGGAGCCAGCTAGCTCAGCGTCCCTTCCGAAGGACGGGTTAACTCGAACAACAGGATTCCCCACAAATCCATGGTGAGAGGTTGCTAAGCATGATCCTACTAATTCTCTTCTAAACAGAACTAGTCGCCCATCCGATACCTGACCCAGCGCAGTGTAATCTACCGAACCGGTATTTCCTATACTCCAAACCGTTCGGTAACGTCAGTTAATGGATCTGGCAAGTTGACCTATATAATTTTAATGTTCTAACATTGCCTTGCAAGGAAACAATATAATACATTTTTTGCTATTTGGAAATATCTACATAAAAGTTAAAAATGAATCTTAAAAGGTAAAGTGAACATTTTGCAGCTTTAAACTGAGTAAAAATAACATCTTATTGATAAAAACACATAATTTTCTTAAGCGTTCACCGAGCGTCTTGAGTCAAGAGTATGCTTTAGTATTCACGAGAAGAGGACCATAAGGAATCAAATTGCGACCACTCCCATAGTGAGTACATACATGTAATGTATTAAAACAAGACGCTAGTCACTGAGTGCTCATGGTAAGACTGGCAACTTGTGAAAAAAAACACAAAGAGACAAAACTTTACAACTTTACACTTATCCTGACATGTCTAGCGATGCCAACCTTCCGGACAACAGGATCATTACAAGCTACAACGTTGCACCTCTTTTTCACTCTTCCGCCGGAATAGACGAAAGCAACGTAGAACACTTGCTAAAAGGGTAACCCAGCTCGGTACAAAATCGTTTTTTTCCGTTCGATTTCTAGCCCAATAGCTTCTTCAGAAGATACGCGTTGAGTTTTCACTTGCAAATATTATAATTTTGTTGCTATAAGGACCCATTTCTACACCTTTTTTTAGAAAATATTTACAATTTACAAATGTTTTACCATAGTCTGTTTACCGATCGTTTGGTTACCTAGTACATGTTAATTGATGAAACATCGAAACATTAGCTTTTTCCATTCTCTCTCAGAATTTAATGCCTACTTTTGAAAACGTATTCCCGTTGAATATCGTCATATTACTTCGATATTTAAAAGAACGACCTATTTGGTTTGAATGAATGGTGTTTTTTTTTTAACCGGAAGCCGCCATTTGGACACGTTTCATCATGGCAGACCAAATAATTTTTTGTCCATTTGATCTTTCATAGTTTATGTGTACACCTAACTGGACGTATAATACACTCTGCTCATGCATCCCTATGGATATCATGCACGTCAGAAATGACCTTTCACCTTTAGTAACTGTCTAGCTGCACCCGAGAGACTAATAAAATACTCTATGCAAGTATCTAGCTCAAAGTTCTACCAACGCCAACAGGGATCTGAACATCAGCGATGGCGACGGGAAATATGAAAAGTTAACTGTATATAAGAAACTTTCGGCAGTTACGGTGTGAAATGTCTTGTTATTAGTGTCGTGAAACGGGTGCCCGAAACTGACCCAGACTTCCCTTGACCTTAGTTTGGGAAGGGTGAGTTGGGTTGGGTGCCTGGAACGAGCAACAAGAGTTTGGTAAGAGAAAGAAGCGGGCAGTTCGTGAACTTTATCTTAACTTCGTCAGTTTCGGTGAAAGAGAGAAGAGATAAAAATAAATAACGGTTTTGATAATAAGTCATGATATCCATGAATTGGGTGTAACAGTTGAAATAGTAAGTAACCTTTTGTATGTGTTATATGTTCTTGGAAATATTGGCGAAAAAATAGAAGAAGGTGATCTACATTGAATAAAAAAGTTTTTCTCGTCTTAAGCGTGATGAAAATTGTCTTTTTGTTTGAGTTTTTCAAAAGAGACATTGCTACTTAAAGGAGCAAATGCAAGAACGGATGAAATTGTCCTTTTCAAATCTCATGCAGTTATCATTACATCGCTGGTGTGTATTTGAACGTAGAGGCACACAAAAATGATCAACTCACTCGTGGGTCTTCTGATCTGCAAGACGGTAAAGAAAAATCGTCAGCATTTTCCGCATTTCCCGAGCGCGATGGCATTTAGTCAAGTGCCGTGCGCTAGAGTTAAGATGACTCGCTCAAGCATTGGTATAAGAAGAAAATTAAACACTCCTGCAATATCTTTAACACTTTTTTTTTGTCAACTTAAAGCATTTTTTTTTAACTTCTTGACAGAATTCCTTGACGTTTTTTATTTTATTACCGACGCTTGCAAGCGACGTTTGTTTAACTTTATTAGCATAACATACAAGAAAGCTGATTTATGCTTTAAGATGGCTAAGCGTGGTGTAGAATATATGTACGGACACAGCTCCAGCTCTCAGAGCTCTAAATGTCCACAACACCGTGTTCTGCATAGACAGCTAAGATCGTGCACTATACCCCTGCGTGTTTTCGTTGCAAAACTCCACTCAGTTCTGAGATCTAGATATGAATATGATTTTAGATTTCAACTTTTTTTGCAAGTACGCCATAGCATACACACACCAGGATCCTTTTTCCCCTGGCGAAGGAAACAAGGTTAAAGTGCCTGCAAGAGTATTTTTGCACGATGTGCCTGGGACTTGGGACCTCTTACTTGGCGCTGTGCCAAGAAACCTAGGCGCCTAGATGCACCCCGCAAAGCACTGGAAAGGGTGCAGCTCATAGAGTACTTTAAGTTCGGCTGGGCAATGAACATTTCTCTCTTCAGCAGCTGATGTTGATGCTTTATGTGATTACTTCAACCACTTTATGTAAATGCAGTCGAACACGAAGGGTTGCCCTAGGTAATAGTAAAAAACATAATATGTTGGTGGGAGATTAGCTAACGTAAAAAATGAATTAGTGTATTAAATTCGTGATAAACTTTTACCCCACGGTATTAGTTTTACTGGCGCTCATAAATTTAAAATCGATAATGTGGATTCGTTCAATTCTCTTACAGAGAGAGGTCACGTGTTTATTCTGGCGTATACCTGCCGCCGCTAATCCCGTTAGGCACGGAAGAGATGGAAATCGGGAAAATACTGACTTTTCAAAATATTCGCGTTTTAATCAAATATTTCTTTTTCCTGGCGACTGATTCAAACAGCTGGCATGGAATAAAAATATTTAGTATTCTTGAAATCTGTGCACGTTCTTGTCCAGCGTGTTTTGTAATTTGTTTTTACACCCAGCATAAACTCAAAAAATTAATTACCATACAAAAAGTGCAAACAGAGGAAAAAGCCTAGAGGTACACAATAATTCTTTAGAGCCCGCGAAACGAGCTTTCGACAAATTTCTCGGAAAAACCACTCGTCCAGTAAATTCTAGCATTCCTTCCAGCCTGTAAATTCCTGGATTCTGAATAGTTTACACAAATTAACCCTCCGATAATTGAAGCGCGATTTCAGGAATCCTTTGACAAATCAGCATACATTGCGCACCCAGCTTTTGGAGATCATTTCGCTCCATGACGTCATGTTGATTCATCATCAAAAGCGTTCCACTAATTCCTCGAAATCCCCCAGACCGTTGGCACGAACAACACAGATCGTCACTGAACCGACGCCGCGACGCCGTCGATAAGCGTCGCGGCATCGACGTGAAAGCCAGCGTCGATGGCAGATAAATTGCTGTTTACGGGAAAACATCTCAAGTCGCTGCCAAAAATGAAACTGGGCTGTCACCCAAAGAAAATCAAATATTTGAAACGTCAGAAACGCACGTTTTACAACGATTTTTTTAGGCGGATTCCTGTTACAAAAAAAATATAGCTATGACAAAGTTATAAGCAAATTATGGTTTCCTACGAAAAACGTTATTTTATAGCTGCTGAACGTTGCAGACGCTTCAAAAATGTAACGACAAGTTTTGTGTGTGTTCATCACAATCAATCACGTTTTGGAAAGCCATTCGTTTACTTTTTGTGTGTCGAGCAGCCGATACAAAAATTCGCTAGCCATCAAGGGAGATATTTCCATCGAAAACTGCGCATTCCATGTTGAGTTTCCGATCATCTATTACGAAAAGTCAAAACCACGCTAGAAAAACGAATGCCATTTATATTTTAAATAATAAATCATGAAATACTCATTTCCAGGATGGTTATTTTAGTATACACCCACGAAATAGCAATCTCGAACAAGTTAAGATGAAATGAAAAAAACCGCAGGTTTTCAGGTCGTCCGAGATCAATTTAGTTTTCAGTTCAGTGTCATTAGGAACTAAAAACAAATGAAGAAAATTTTTTTTTCACGAGCCATCTAGCGGCAAAAGTATTTACGAACAAAATATTTTCCCCGCGAAGTAACCCATATGTCATGTTCCAGCCATATCACAGGAAGAATTTAAGTGAGTGAATATTTTATGTTAAATGCACGACAATCATATTTCTCTTTTCAACTGTGCTTCATTTCTACAAAATAAAATCTCACCGTGTAGCGTGTGACCTTGAAACCGTTACAAAATTGAACAAAATTGTGCACGAGCCACAAATTACAAAGTTGGCCGGCGTGGAACGGGAGAAAAACGATTGCATTATTCACAATAAAAAATTACCCTCCCGTTTTACGATTAACTTTTCGTGGCTCGAAAGTGACCTTGTCCTTTTCTTTTCAGTAGACGGCGCCGTTGAAAGGCGACGGTAATATTTCAACGGAATACAATGTGATTTACAAAATGTCGTTGTCGATTAGAACTTTGAAAATATAACCATAATGGCGAAAGGGATTTGTTAAACGAGCAGTCAGTACAGTTTTTCAGTTTTCACAGCGAAAAAACGCTCAGAAATGTTAGATAGATAAACACTTTTGTATTTTTGAATTTTGGGTGAAGATACAATTCCCCCATTCGGTACAGCTGCCACCTCCATGAAATAATTTTAAAATTCTGGAATCTTAAACCTCTGGAACCTGAAATTCCGTTCATAGAATCATTCCAGTTGATGTCTGACCAGAACATACCATGTGGAGATTGCACAACTTCAAACAACCGCCTCAGACATTGAAATTCGTTACAAACCATCAAAAAAACCGTTAAACTATTCAAACAAAGTGCCCAGCTTTGCCGTAAATCCCACCACCTTGCCTCGATACAACTATCCTATGCGATTTCTCCATCCCTGAGGCCCTATATGGCGACGCCGGTTAGACCAGGTAAGTTTTGCACGTGGTTGATACTATGACCGGTGGGGGTTAGACGGTGGGGGTGCATCGATCTGGTGCCGCATCGCCGGGTACCACGTGACGTCGGCGTCGCGACGCTCGCTCGATAGCGTCGCCCACCACGTGATCCGGTAGCCCGACGATGCGTGCGCACTGCAAGCACCGGCGTCGCGACGTGTTTCACCGGTTGCCTAATTGCCGGTCAGTGGACTCGGCGCTCGGAAGGAGACGATCTTGGTGATACTGTTGCCCGCTTGATTTCTGCTTGTCTATTTTATTTCCTAGCAGATTAATTAGATGGCAAACGTTGTCGTCATTTCCGTTGCTAGTATATTTTAAGATCTGGGAGAATGTCACTGAGACTTCATTGTACGCCAAATAATGATTGCAATTAGAAGCCAAGAAAAGCATAAAAATACCGTATACATCTTTTAAAAAGATACATTTTTACTTATCAGAACCAACTCCTTGTGAACCGACTATAAAATTGTTGTGTACGCTGGAAAATGATCGTAATTAGGCGATCTATAAATATCCTTGCGTAAAAACTCTAAAAAATCTGCAAAAATCTAAAGTGACTTCCGTGGTGTCAGTGATCGCTTTTCTGTCGTGGCAGGAAATAATGCTTTTCAGGAAATTGAAAAATTTCATTGACTGTAGATTCGAGCGCTTGGAAATAACACTCTCGCATTATCAACTCCAGATGGAACCGACTTTCTATGGAATATAATTGCCAATATAATTTCATCTAAAGTTTAATTCGTACCCACATACTGCTAAAACTTGGAGCAAATAATTAGATATATTGATCGTTCAAGCGGAATTAGAACCCGCATGGGCGCTTCAAAACCTACCAGACTCAGTTAACACCAGCTTTATATTGAGGGGGTGGCTGGGACGAATGCTTGAAAAGGCCTACACTCGCTTGTTTATTCATGCCGCCGACGCCATCCCCCGCCGCACCCCGCCGGCTTCATTCACCTAGCCGGCAGACGCTATACGACCACGCCCTCGTGGCCACGTCTCAACCATCGCAGCCTCCCTGCAAATCTCCTGCTCGGCTTGGGATAAACTTCAGACATCGTATCGGCAAAATCCTCACCAGACCAACGAGCGAACGGAATCCCAAACCGATAATGCTTTATGGAAATAACGTTCATCACTGCCTCTCAAGGGTTGTGAAGCTGGCAACGATAATGCAACGAATTGAATTAGTGGTAGTTAAGTCATTAATGAATTGAACCTGCCGCCTTGGGTATTGATCTCGGACTACTATAGTTTGCATACTATAACTTTGCATGTTGCAACCTGTTTAGCTCCTTGAATTCCTGCTTGTGTCTGCAGCGACCCATATGGTCTCTCCGCTTGAATCTAGTCTAGACCCCAGCTAGACACTTCTGCTCTCTGGGGCTGGTCGAGCCCCCAAGATATGTCTTAGAAACCCAGAAGCGTACGTTGTATACTTAAGCCCCCGAAATTAATCGTGTTCACTGCCAGAAACCGTTAAATGTAATTAGGAATATTTTGAAATGTAACTTTTAACAGTAGATTTTTTCATTTAAAAGCTCAGAAAAGTGAAGCAACGAGCAGCGCTTTTATCGGACGTTCGTGCTCAATAAAATACCACATAGACAACAGAATAATTTTCTTGCTGTGATTAACTGGATCTTCTTTGACGGCTAAATTTGATTCATCCACCCATCGAAATGTCTGATAATAGTGATAAGTGTTCGCGTTGGCTCCTACCCTTCCAATCAACCGCTTTCCCCGTGACTCACTACCGAAGTTGGGATGTCAATAACTCTTCCCCGACCATTACCTCCATGCCCTTCCCAAGACTCCTCGAAGCAACAGACACCGGCAGCGAAGTGGAAGTAAAACCCACTCATTGCAGGAAGAAATTGAAAAGGAGATCGCATATACTTATGCCTTTGTGTGCATGAAAAGGTTGTTCGTTCTGCAAGGATGTTTTACTTTATTTTCATATCTCAAGTTATGTGTTATTCACATTTTCATGGGGCTGGAAAAACTTGAAGTGACGATCCTGCGTCTTGACACTTTAATGCTGTTATTTACTTCGTGTGTTCCGTCTTGAACGAGCCTTAAATTCCCCGGAAATTCTTTGAAGTAGTTTATCAAGCACTAGATCTTGCTTAAACACGTCTGGAGACGGAGAGATTTTACAATTAAAATGAATTACTCTTGGAAATGTTGTCCTCTGTGAAAGAAACCAATATATTTGAATTTTTGCAGGTCCCTTTAAACCCGGCAATATCATTGATATGTATTTTGTTACCAATATTGATGTAACCAATAACAAATCTGGCAATATAAATCATTTTCCGTTAAAAAAAACTCCCCGTCCGGAACAAAATACGTATAATACGTATAATATTTTCAAACAAAAGCGTATGGATGCATTCAAATTCTAGCTGTAGCATTATCTCGATATAAAATCATCTACATTTTGGTATCCTTCCATCTCATTTGTTATTTATTTCACTCCAAAACAGCAATCGGCCGTCTACGATCGGAAATTTACCCAGAATACCAAATTGTCGATCGTCGTTTTTGTGACATCTGTCAGCTGTCAGGCCTGTCCGATCATATGTGTACAGGTATTGAAATTGTGTGGTGAGAGGCTTTCGCTTCTGTAACAATGGGGTGTCATTGTACCAGCGACAAACAATCATTCGCAGAGATTTAGCTCCTGAAAAGACTGGTGTTATCGACCCATCGTGTGGACAATTCACTACATTGCGTTCTATTCAATCACATAATTACCTAACTAAAGGGCTTCGTGAACGCGTCGGACAGGATTCGCGTTGTAGAATGAGCGTGATTTAATGACCGGACCGTTTTAGATCGACTTTTCTTCTCTTGTCACTTGTTATTGATATTTTTAAACGGCTTCCTTATCTAATTTTCTGACATTTTGATTTTTACTCATTAAAAAAAGAGAAAACTTTCATGAAATAACCTAAAAAGAAACTGAACAGATTTGTCAGATGGTTTCGAATAATCTCTGATTTTTAGGCCTGGGTGAGTATAAACATATACATGTTTATCTTTGTGGTATTGTAACCTTCGCGGTGGTTCCGTTTGCTTTCGCTTCTTCATACTTGACCTCTTGGAACATCCATGGAATTGATTGTAACATCCGATTGAAATCTCTCTTTCTATACATCCACACAATGCAGGTGGCAGCAAAAAAAAAACGCACCGGTATTTTGCCTCAATTCGATAACTTTTTGAGACTGGTCGAAAGGTCGTTGTTTTTTTTACAAAATACATTTCAGTTGGTCATTGAACCAAAAGAAAATTCCGTCTACCTTCGATTAAAAAAAAAATACGAATTGCAAAATCTGGATTCCAGTGTAAATCAGAACGAGATTTTGCTCCTCGTGGTTCACTGACTCGCCGCCATTAATTTAGATTTGCTGGTGACATTTGACATTTCGGATCGTTCCCGTTTTGTTTGTTGGCGTCTTTCACCATGTTATTACACCTCATCAAACTGCAGGGGAAATTATTCTCGAGTTCGCTACCTAATATGACATGAAATGAATCCAATTAGCGTCTAGTACCATATTCACCATTTCCCTGCGTGCCAGGAAAATCTTAGCGCGTAAAGGTTCATTCAAATTGCGTTAACGTACAGAATTGTGAATGTAAGAGCTACTCAGTTTAAAATGAAGAAGGTTGTCGTAGATAGGCTGTTCAGAACGTTACAACCAGAAACCCTCGAAATGCTCTCGTGCAATTTCCGTTAGAAGCAAAAAAAGATCGAGGGGCTCTCTTAGTCCATTATTAATACGTGCAAAATTATGAGTATTGTTTACTAAAATTTGACCACACATATTTATAAATAGGATTTTCTTTGAGAAAAAGAGAGATAAATGACGCAAAATCATTAAACCATTTGGACATTCAGAGTGGTTTTTGCTCTCATTTGTAAATACCATGTTTAATCATCTTCCAGCTCATGTTTGACATCAGCACTTGCCAAGGATGAATATAACGCGCGTGTGTATCACACACGAAATTAGAAATATCGCTGCAAATGTTTATTCCGAAAAGTCCTTGTGCAAATTGTAATTACCACCGAATTACACCCACAAAATTAAAACGCACCGTCCCCACGCTCAAAAATTAATGTTTTATGACTTTAACCCACCTATTTGATTATTTTAACGTTCCCATGCGGCTCTATCATTGCGTTAGGATCACGACGATGAAATAATTGATTGATGACCGGCGTTTAACAAACGCATTGTTTACCATTTTGGCACACGGATGATCTGCCGTACCGCGACGTTGACAGAGAGGTAGATAATGAGAAATATGATTAACCGCCCCCTTTGGGTGGTGACCCTAGCCTAAAAGGGAGGGGCGCCAGGCACCATATGGCAGCATTCCGAAGGGTGATCTGACTGAACAGAGGGGTTTTTCCATCCGTGTCAATCAGTGATGTCCTAAGTGTGTTAAACGAATTTTTAGACCCAATACTGAAGCTATATCTCCTAAAGTGTTTGAACTATTCATTGCATTTTTTACCATTTTGATCACTCGCTTTATCAACCTCATGCCAGAATGGATTTGTGTAAGAATCCTGTTTTTAGAGTTGTTTTGTCCTTAGGAAGGGATGTTAAGCTGGTGGTCCCCTTGGTGCTGTTCGACAGGAATGGTCACAGTTCAGCACCTGGTTCCCCCTCCTTTCCTCTATATTTGGTTTAGTTTATCATCATCCTCACCAGCACCCACTCATTCGTCGACGCGTTTACCAATGCTACAGGGCTCGTTGTCAAACGAGTGCGTCGTTAAACACCATAAATCAATCAATTAGATTTGCATCCACCTGATACCATGATTAACCCTGAGGTGATTAACCTAGTTGAGTCATAACGAGGAAGAGGGATTTATCAATTGCATAGCGCGTCGGCGTCGGTCTCGGCGTAGGCGTGAATTTCAGCGTCGCGACGCGTTTGTCGTAAAATTACACCCTGGTATCGGCACTTACCGTCAAGGTCATTCCCGGAAAGTGCAGACATACTGGTTCCTCTGGCCAGTTCTTGGTCACGTAGAAGAAAAAGTCCCATACGCGATCGTTGAGAAATGTCTGCAGTGTCTGATGAAACTGCGGAAAGAGAAATGAACACACGATTAGCGACATGGTCGCGTGTGATGACAAAATGATACGATGATAGCGTGATATCCTATTTATTGGCATGCATAATATAGTGCACCAGCCAACGATAGTGCAATGCAGTTACTGCCGCATCAGTTCAATATTGTCATAGTTACAAGATTAAAAAATAACTTTAAAAATTACAAAATACAGCTACGAATCCAACGTCAAATTAGAGTTATTCGAGTTTGACAGGTTGTGACGTGATATAGCGTCATTGGAATCAGAGTGACTGTGAGTATTCACAGCCTCGTGGTTTTACTCCTTTGGAGAACTGTCATTCTCATCAAATACACTAAAATCGTCTCAAAAAGCCAGTGTCCTCAATGGCCTCAATGGTTTAGAGCAACACCCGCGATAGGTGGAGATCGAGGTTCGAGTCCCCGTTTGGGCATCATTTTTTAAGACGGTTAAAGTGTTGAAAATAATAAAAACTTACAGAATTAGATGAGCGTCCCGGTAGGATAAGAAGGTAATTTGTATAAGCTCTGTCAGACGATCTCAGCATCTCTATGGCTACCAAAAGTTGAATCTACCATTGGATCTCATACGCTTGGAAGTATTTTTTTTTTTCAGTTTTCGCAACGAAAATAACATTTTTAGAAAAATTGGGCTATATTAATTCGTTGAGAGAGGAAATTTTAAATAATTTGTATTTTCCGTTATTTTTTATACGCGTAGTATTCAAATTGTATTGAAGAAAGCAGAGGGCCGTAGATGCATATACCTGGTGGAAAGCTTACACTATATAGCCCTAATACAATTTTACACATAGCATCATTTGTGTTCTTATCTTAAATTATTTATTGCTGTGGGGGAGCACGAAGGAAACAAATATGGTTGCTTGTCAATGGCAGGTTCGAAAATAAAATTTTAGTTCGAAGAGTTGTGCAGTTCAGTGTTGCTTGAAAATCCATCAAGGCTTTTTCCGTGTAACTGTCAAAATGGTTTCTTTTCCTCTAGTCTCCTAAACGAGGTTTATATGCTCAATGCTAAATTTGTCTAAAATATTGAATGGTGCTTGTCTTAATGTCTCGCCCGTGAATTGCTAAAAAAATAAAAGCAGATTTTGCAACAACAATAATCAGTGCTATACACCATCAAGGGAAGAGGAAGTCGTTATCAGTTGATTTGTTGGTGTTGTTGCTGAAGGGTGAAGGGTGGGACAGGGAGATGGCGGGAAAGGGGAATGGCTAACTAGATGTGTGTCTGCACAAACAACCCCTGGAGCAGAGAATTAAATCATGGCGCCAAGTTTCGCAGGCCTACGTTCATTGAATCCGGGAAATGATTTTCCCGAGTTTTCTGCAGATCTGTGTTGTTTAAGAAGGGCGTACGTTTTTGTCTGTATTATTTCTTTTTTTTTGTGTGAAAGGAATTGAACTGCCGTCGTAATTTTTTTACATTGGCGCACCAAACAGAATATTTTTTGAAGTATTTTCTTTTTACCCGTTGAAGAAACCTTTAAGTTTCTTAAATGATAAAAGCAAGATATTGGATATTCCCACCCAAAAAAGAAGCAATGCAAAAACGATATAAAGCTGCTCGTCTATTTCATTAAAACATGCATTTTTTAGCTCCAGGCATTTGCTTCTGTTACCAGATTATCATCAAGAGAATAATTCTCACAGAAAGAATCTTCCCGGGCAATGGACGTTATTGAATTCAGATCGTAACATCGCAGAGCTGGGTTTCCACTCTGATTCACCAAAAAGAAAATAAATATTTTATATCTCTTTGCGAAAGACATCGGCGGAGAATTTCCCGATGGTACAGTTCTTGAAATTTGAGTCACTTGTAGAGAAGCACCAGAGCTACGCTCACGGCAGAATCTTGGACGAAAGAAACTGAACTCGTGTCTCTAGCATGAGTGTCCCTTGTATTAGCGGTAAAACCAACAAGAAACTGAATAAATAATCTGCCCTTCAAGTCTCAATGTGAATATGAATTATTTAGCTGGAAGCTATAACTATGGGTAGCTCAATAAAATGTCATCGCTCTAACAAATAATTTACATTAACATCGTTCGGTTCGTTTTTTTTTTTCGTGGACTCGTGACCCATTTACTACTACAAAAACACCCACCCTCAAACTCAACTTACAAACCTGTTCCATTAAAGGTAATAACCAACTTGATAAACCATGTTTCAAATATAAAATGTAATTTTTGATTTCGACTCGGCTCTTGAAATTGCTTTCAAAAACTGATTTCCCCAACTGTCGTCGAGCGAGTCGAGGTCAGATTTTTTTTGGGGGGGAAATGTCCCGGGAGTTTTGGGTATGTGACGTTAACTCAGATGCCATGTCTGCACCCTGCGTGACCCGTTCTCCTGACAGCCTCTTATCGTCGCTTCGAGCGAAGACATGCAAATGGGGCATTACTAGCTTTACGTGGTGCGAGCTCAGAAAACGGGAAATATAACCGAACGTGAAATCTTCAACTGGGTTTGCAGGGAAATATGTTAATTCCGTGGACATGGTAAGGAAACGTGTTTGCCCTCAATAACTCGGCAAGATCAATAAACTGAATTATTATTATTATTATTATTTTGTGAAAGCGAGTACCTACTTAAGTAAATTATAGCTTCTTGTATTCAAAAAGCATGAAATTACTCATTATAGTGTCCAGCGGTGTAAAATGTTTCTAAATACAAAATAACGTGTCAAACACACGTTAACAACTAAATCAATTACGGATTTTTTAGTTTTTACTGCCAGTTAACTTTTTTAACTATACGTGTGTGGCGATTACTAGTTTCCTTAGAGGGCAATATTTTTCAGCTAGAAAGCCGTTAATTTGAAAATATGGAACTCCGCAAACTGATTATACGGTGGTGCCCTTCGCGTTGGTATCCCTGAATGGTAAGCCCAAAAGATGCATTATTCTACTTTTTGCTTGCACAAAAAGGCATACAAGCTGAAATGTTGAGCAGATTTGACAAGCATTGTGAGTATCTATCTTCTAAGGTCGCCGGGCAGCGTTGTCGGTGAAATAGTAACGGCTTTTCCGATAGTATAAAAATCTAAATGTCCCAGGCATCCTATCTTTGAGATACGGCAATTTCATTAATAATTTACAGACATATAAATGGATATTGTTGCTTCGGGGACTTCTTCCTTGTCTCAGTTTCACGCTCGCATTTAATTCATCTAGCAATTCGCAATTATCTTTCTGTATGCAATTCCGCATTATCACCAAATAATGCAAATTGCAGGTGGTTCAAATGTAATTCAATCTACCACATTCATCACTACTTGCATCACATTGGAATACGGTGATTGCGATTCAAAAAGCAAAAACAAAAATCGAAGGAAGCACATAATCAGCGCCAACCAACGGCGCCAACTCTAACTATCTTTATTATGAATGCCGATCACGGATGCTTCACAAAAACTGCGCCCAAGATTTCACTGCAGTGCACCGTCATTGTGTACATCACCATACTTAACTTGAATGCAGAAAGGAATTGAAAAGCAGTTTGCCCGTCGATTTGCACAAAATTTGGGTCAAGTCTATTCCAGTCTCGATCTCAACACGCGACATTCACGTCCCTGGAAAACAACGGCCAAAGAATCGTGAACTATTCGCGTATTTTTAGAGTGTTTTGAGGACCGCTTCGAAAATCATAAGGTGCGCATTGAGGGAGTCTCTAAAATTGGCTATTATTTGGTTTAAAATAGCTCTGACTTCGTGGCTATTTCGGTCGAGTGTTACTTGACTGGTTGCCTCACCCTTATATTGATTATTGATAATGAGATTCATATCAAAAGCCATTAGAACGTTGTATCGAGGAAACTGAACATGAAATAGATAGCTGCATAAGATAATAGCTTATAAAACATAACCCAGCTCAGATTTTCCTTACTGCAAGTATATGTATTGTATTGTACGTACTGTATTGTACGTGTTATTTTAGTAGAGAAAGAGCCGAGTATGAATACTGGACCATTCATACCAAAAAATAATAATTTTTCATTTACTTTGAAAAGCCCTTAAAAGCTGACAAAGGAAAGAAAAACAAACGAAAAAAAAAACATAACTCATGCTTTTAAAATTGTAGTTTTCTAATTTTTCGTATTTCCTGTCTCACGCTTCCACGCCGTTCTGATTGGCTACTTCAAATGTACGGCGGAGTGGGTAGGTAATGTGTGCCATACGATCCGTCAGTCGGCTAAAGATTTATTAGAGTAGATAATTTCAAAAACACCCTTTACATAGCAGCAGTTGCCATACCGAACGTCACACTGCAGCTGAAACTCACCTCTGCGCTAGATTTTATAACACATAGGGCATAGCGTGCTTATCTGTAGCTTCGTTGGAGAGAGAATTATGGTGATACACAGAAGTGAAATGCAATTCACTTTGCACATATTATTTACATGCATAGCGAGTGTACAAAAACAACGCACAAAACTGGATAGGTTTACCAGTGGCTAGCACGAACTGTCCAGCCAGATAAACACAGCGTGATTAAACACTAATGCAATTGATTGGGCAATATTACTGCATTGCGCTGTCTTGCAAAAGTAATTCAAATGATTAACTCGATTGAATATTGCGCGTACCTAGACGATGTGCGTTGTAGATAGTCGACGGGTCTCTAAGTTTTAATCGAAATGTCAAAAGTGTTGTAAATTTAATTAAAAAATGTCATGTGTTTGTGCTAACTGCGAAGCCATCCTGTGAATTTGTGTGTCAAAATGACGAAATTCTGTGAAACGCAATTTATTTTGCATGAATCTAATAAGTGAGTATATGTATTTTGAAAGCCAATTTTGGATCAAGCATTGATCGACTATGGTGCACCCCAAAAACTCTAGTGTATCGAGTTTTGTACTTTCCAATAGGCAATCAGGAGTGTCTTTGTTCGATTCGTGTTCATCTTGTCAAGTGGTAACATATTAACCCGTCTCTACTCGACCATCTAAGCTGTGTTGCCATCTCACATACCGGGTAAACCGGTGATCTTTGCAAAAACCCAAAACGCACTGGGGTTACCTTCGGTTGGAAAAACATTCGACAACGCAGCCAACTCAATCAATTGTGAAAGCTTTCAGGTTTCGGAGGTAAACATAAAATCCTACAAATATGTTAATAAATGTGAATTGATACTCCAGAGACATTGGGATAAACTATACCACAAACCATACATACAATTTTGAAAGCGTAAGGTACTTTTTGGTTTTTAATTTTATAAAGCAGTTATAAATAAATATTTTTGAAAGCAATACGTCAATGACCATATCAATTGCATGTCATCAGCCAATAAATTAATTACTTATCGACTGTTCCTCATTCCCAACATCATCCACAAATCGGGCACGCCGATGAAAAAAGTAAGCGTTACGGACGACTTGAGTGTCTCCAGGATTTGATTGATGATTGAATGATTTGATGTGGACGTCGCGACGTCGCTGTGGCGTCTAGGGAATCATCTGGATCCTGGAAGAGGCTGGGTCCCGTGAGAATCGCCAGAGCAATAAACGGTCACATGGTCGTACAGCGCTGAAGCAATCGCAAATCGCAAGTGAAACAGGTCAATTATAGAAGAACATGTTTCCAATTTCATACAAGATGTTGCCTATGCTGATTGTCCATAAGTTTAACGTTGCTGGCCTTTGAGAATTTAGCTAGTATTTTGCAGTGTGATATAGTTGGAGAATTCGGGATGGTCAAATATTTGAAACTGGCATGCGGTCGAAAAGCAATCTAGTGGACTGACGACCCAAGTTGCACTAGGGGCTTTCTGCTGCGGGGCGCTTTTTTTCGCAATAAAATGACCTAGCACACCCTATCCCTTTCTGGTCCTTCCGTTTTCACAGAGGTCAACCCACGATCATCTATGTAATCATTGAGTTTATATGAGTATTCAGAGGGCCACGTTAATGTAACCTTCTGCTGAGCAAACGAGCCTGCAACACGTGATAACAGTAGGTGCCACCCGATGGCGCGCGCTACCGTTCTTTTTAACAAATCTCCACAATTATGACTCAAAATATTGAAACATTAATTTCAATTTATGAGGTTAACGTAAATCAGTCTCAAATGCGAGTAGTCTGCGAGAAATAACGAAATGGAATTTCTTATCACTCGAAAAGACGGTGACTGCATCTAGTGCCATCTTCATTTTTTCAGTAAATTTGTCACATGGCAGCCATTTTTCCCGAACGTTAGTGCTGGGCCTCTCACTAACCCTACAAACTTAATGCCATTATGTTTGCAAAAATAATGTTTTTTGAGAAAACCCTTGTGAAAATAATCAGGGTTAAAAGCAATTAAAGCATCCCTCTGCAGAAAGATTAACTTAGCTAAATCCCATCATGTTCTTATTCCTGGTTAAGCCTCTCGTTAATAATTAATTCAATCATTCCGACACCACCCGTGGTGATCATTCATAAAAAAATCATTTTCATAAAAAGTATCACCCGAAGCAACATTGATTAGTTTCCAACTAAAATGTTAAACATTTTTCTGAAATCGCGCGAACGCTGGCCGCTATTTTAGCTGGCACCCACAATGCGCCCAAATGAGGGTCCTCTCTGCACGGTGATCACTTACTTCTACGAGCGGAGGTTTGGCCGGCCAGGAGTAAATGACATGCATTTTTTATAACCTTGGCGGGTATTAGATTGCAAACTACGTGAAACTTTTCTTGCAACCACCCGAACGTTTGCTCGCTTTCTGAAATTGCTTTTAACTTTGAGTTAACATTGCATCTGAAATTCAGTCCAGTTCGCTTAGCTGTCAGATAGTTTATGTGAAACTATTTAATATAATGTGGTCAGTGTTTATGATGGTGCACTATTTCAATAAAACACCGTTATACAGACAGAGTTATTCATTTTGACGCATAATATAGACTAAAATCTATTCAGTGAACACAATTAGTTGGAACTACTATTTCAGTATAATTTTAATACATCAAAACTATCGTCCAGTATCCAAATAACGTTCAAATTACTTTGCCAATGGAAGAAAAATATCAAAACGTAGTAGCTCAGTCGTGAGCTCATCACATTCAATTGCATTTCACTCCAAGTAATACACAATCTACAATCAGGAGTCATGGGCCAATCTTTTTCCGAAAATGACGAAGTGGTTTTTCCATTCCCTCTTCGACGTGACTGGAAACCATCTATGACCAAGTCGCACTCAATCCGCACTCCCGGTGAGTGAACTCCCATTTCCCTCCACTTTTTTTTAGGTCATATCGTCCAGCAAATTGAGCTTATTAGTTATAGACCATGAAACCCGCCTCGGGTATGGCACAGAGTTCATCCATTACGACGCCTTCAGAAGTTAATCACAACCCTGCGACGCCGAAAACCCCGTAGCGTCAAAGAGAGGATGTCATCAATGTTTTTTAGTGTCGCAATCATGGGATTTGAGGGGAGAGAAAATAAAGTGATGACGTCACTTCTAAGGGATAATCACAAGTCGAGGTCCTAACTGTTTTCTATGTTTCGTTTTCACTACGTTCAAATTGACGAGATGAAGCCGATCTATTAAATTTTTGATGGTACTGTCAAAGTTTTATTAGAAACGTGCACTGTTTTTTAGAAAATCATAGCTTTCGTTTTCATAATAATTTTAACCTGCCGATGTAAAATCGATTTTAAATTGCAAACTCTTATAATGTGTGAAGTATTTTAATAAATTAGAAACACGAATACCCTCTCAAAAATTGATGCCCAATTGTTTGGTCCCCGTTTCGACATACATTTTTGAGAGGATTTTAGTGTTTCTAATAATAAATTTCACTATTTTGAATTCATTGAAATTTGAATTTTATAAGAGTGTCCCTAACTTAAGGAAAACGAAAGATCTAAGGCAGAACTTTCAACTATCACGGCCAAACAGTTGAAAGCTGTAAGACCAAATAGTGTATCGATTCGGCCTGTGGTCGGTGGTCGGCAGTGATCCTGCGGACTACCCGTGGTAAAGTGCTGCATGCATCACACATGCACCACATGAGAACACCATCAAGACAATCGATCTCCTTACCCCCTTCTCTCCTGTCATGGGACCCGGGATTCGGTATTCAGACCATGGTCAGGCTATACCCGCAACACGGATATGTCATCGATATATATTGGGGGAGATTGATTTTGCTTGGAGTTTCTCTACGGATACAAATCAAAAGTTTTGAAGTTATTTTTATTTTAGGCATGCTTAGGAACACATATTAGGTGGATTGGGAGAGAAACACGGGAGAAAATTTTGAGATACGCATGTTGTGACCTTATAGAATCTGATTCACCGTTCAATGGAATTAACATGTTTCTGATTAATACGCCAGGTCGGCAGTCAGCATTTGGGCCATGTTCTGTTATGTATGATGGTTTTTAGACTCAAGTCTACTTGATTTATCCTTAGCACTAGTTTTAACAAAAACTATTTGAAATGGGTTTTGAATGCTAAGTAAAGGACAACTAAATTTCCCGACGTTACATGTACAAGTTACTTCTTCAAGGGGCTGCTCTCTAACCCTTGAAGAAGTAACTAGTACATGTTACGAAACGTCAGGAAATTATAGTTGTCCTGTACTTAGCATTCAAAACCCATTTCAAATAGTTTTTGTTAGTTCTGTTATGTATTTCTCTGGGTTTTGTTAGATTGGGTAGTCAATTATTAATGATGGTTGTCCAGTTGTTATTTAAAAACGAAAAACAAGGAATAAAATTCAATGAACAGAAAGTACCGAAAGAAGCATGCGGGGTACCTTAAGATCGGCTTCACATTTTATCATAACATAATATCACTACGCTCATCCTACAACGCAACTCAAATTATGTTCGCAAAGCCCTAGTTACTTAATGTGTCACTGGAAAAACGGCTCATGGACTGATTTTTTCTACTGAAATTTCCAGGCATCCCACTAAAAAATAAAGAAATAAAGAAAGCAATACGCTGAATATCTGATCAGAGTGGTGAAATAGCTATAACCAAAATTGGAAATACCTTCCTAACTAGCCATGCAAACCGAAATTCCCTTTACAGTGCAATAGTGAAGACTATAACACCTGGTACAAGGATACTCGTACCAGGTTTCATAGTCTTGAAGGTTCTAGAGCATATGCTCAAGCTCTCCTTGTCCACCCCAATGACTGTGGTTTCGTTTCATTCGACCGTGATAACAAAGAATTAACTCCACACTTTGCATGTCGTCGGGAACAACCATTGCCCCACAATCGATGGTTTGTACTTAGCATGCAGCGCCAATGTACGATAAGGCCATAACCTCGCCAACTCAACTTTTCGCGAGCCATTGCACGACGAGTGTGCCAACTTTTCTTTCGTGCAGCGTTCCGCCTCAGCCTCTATGGGACTAACAAGTAATATTACCTGGATGTATGCGTTATAAATTGCATAGCTTCCAGTTATCGAGGAATAAGATACTTGATTGATTCTTAGGTCACCTGGGTATAAAGATTAGAGAAGGAAAAAAGGATTCCGAATTGGTTACATTTCATGCCATACCTGAAAACGTTACTTTTTAGAGTGAATATGCTGTCAGAAAACTGTGCTAAGTGAATTCTTTGGAAATCATGTAGGATCCATTCTCAATGATTATGTGAATAAAATGAAAATATATTTCTGCTAGTGACTGGACCAAATAATCGTAAGGCATGATGAAACATGTCGCAAATAGCTGCAACTCTCATCGTTCCCTCGTTTCAAATAACCTTGGATCTATATTGGTAGCGTGGAGGCGTTGCCGGGATACGATCAGAATTCAGGATGGATACCGCATCCTGCAGACCCCACGGGCTCTTCCTCTCTTTTATCCTTCGAACACCAGGGCAGGTCATTTGGGTGAGACAGAAGGCATAAGTACTCACAGAACCAAAGAAAGCAACAAAAGCTTCTCTCGACAGAATGATAAAACTCGAAAGTAATTTTCCACGTCCTGACGTCACTATTGGAGTTGCGCCACGAGAGCCACGTGGTTAGGTCGCCGGGCAACAAAGGAAAACCAGGAGAAGGCTCACGAGAGATCCATGCTTGCGAAAGGTATTGTATGACTGACTAGAAAATAATTGAGCGTACCTTCAGAGATTCAGGCAAATGTTGCGAAAGAAAGTCTAATATTTCTGGTAATTCGTCCCTTTGAGCCAATCGAAAGTTCTTGCCTTCGGGGACTAATTCCATTTCTGAAACAAAAGATGGAAACATGTTAGACGGGATTTTCTTAGCAATTAAATGCCTTTCATCAATTTCGCAATCCCGAGCGTAATTGCGCTATGAGATCAATGTTTAATTTGTCTTTGAGAATACAAATTTAAAAACTTACCCCTAAAGTTAAAAACGTGGATATCCAAAACACAATAAAAAATTTAGCTTCTAACAGTATTCTCATGTAAACCACGAGTCCTCCTAAGTTATCAACACCGCTAAACTGAATGATTGATAGAAATAAATGTGAAAATTATTACAACCTAGCAAACACAACGACAACACGTGTCGATACGTTTCGATACGGATCTCGATTAGATCGATCCCTTATCACGATGCAACAGGTCGATTATAGGTAAGTTATCACATGATAAGAGAACTGATGAGGCCTTCAATCGAGTCGATCGCATGGCCTGCCCTTGCATTTGGCGGCACGACCGATTCGCCGGCCGGCTTCATGCGGTTTATCTTCCAGCCCAATCACAAAATCATCTCACACATCAAATCATTACCTTTGCACCAGAAGCGATGCAAACACGTGCTTTTCCCGTCTCTCTTTAATGAACCCCCTTCAGTCGTATTGAGCAATTTTACCAGGGTGTCCTTTTTCAACTTTATCAAATTTACCGTCGGTTTTTATTTTGAGCAGATTTCGAATGAAAAATCGGACCGCTCTCGCGACAAGAGAACACGAAAATCGTAGGCCTAATTTAATTCGTTTTTTTTTTTACGTCGGGGGGCCTCTATGTAATCAGTTGGTAGGCTGTAGCCCCCCCGCAAAAAAACAACACACTTCTAAGAAACTCGCACACTGAAGGGGGTTTATTGAGCTACGCGCGACGATGTGCAATCGGTGAGCTCTGCCCCTACACTGTAGGCTACCCGCGCGGCACATTACGACGACGGCGGCGTCCGTGCTCTAGCCGGTCGAGGGGAGTGGGATGAAGGGGGCGATTGTTGGCGTGCAGGAGTGAGAGTGCATGGGAAGGGGATGAAACTACCCCTGTTCCACCCACTCAACGTAATCGGCTGCCGGCGAGAATATTATACTGTAGGCACATTGAAAGGCTAACAGCCGGTCTGTCTACCTATGCAGTCTGGCATCTGGTAGTTGTAAAAACACGTCGATAATAATTACTCTCTATCTCTTTCTCTCTCCCCATGACAATTTTAACGTTTTGTGGTGAGATATATAGTAAGTCTAACTTGCTTTTGACATGAACAGTTGTTTTAAATAATGGGGTGGTTGATTAAACCGCTCCTGGCTACACCTACCTGCTAAATGATATTACGTCCCTGTGATGTCTAGGGAATGAGTTCCCTTTCGGAAAGGATACTCTCCTAGAATTTTCAGTTACCTTAAGTTACAATTTTCCTCGCAATTATTTGACTTACCAAAAATACCGTTATCGAGATTTCCCCACAGTAACTCATAACGAGAAAACTGAAGAATTGTTCCAAAAGTTAATTTGTATCGGTGCTACCACTCAACGGTACTACTTACCAAAGTCCTGCTACAATCTTGAGTTTGAACTGATAAATTATATTTTATTTATTCAATGAGTAGATATAGCTTCTTGGGAGACTCATAGTTTTATAATGGGAAAAGGTAAAAATTTTAGATTTTTTAAAAAGGTGACATAAAGTTTGATTTGGACAGGTTTGTTGAGATATCCTAATTTTGCCACCAATTAATGTGACATTTGATTTCCATGCACACCTACATAAAAACACACCCATAATTTTGGAATTTTTTGATAACCAATGGTTTGTTTAATCATCTGGTTCTGATCCTGATAAAAAAAGCATAAAATGACAGTAGAAATAAACTCAAAGTAAACCATGCATGCTAATAATTTTATTTCATTATGTGATTTATAGCCAGGTATTGGTGATTGATGACTCATGCCGTGTTTATGGCGGTGACCGAATTACAGTACAAAATCGGATCAACATTTTTCGGCACAATAAGCTTTGAATGCAACCACACCCGCACTAAATACAAGACAAATACTATATGGTGAAGGAAAGCAACAAAGATCAGTCCAAGACAACAGCTTATCAAAGCAGGCAAAGGTGATTGCCAATCCAGTATTTTGTACAAACACACGGTCTTATCGATACTCAGCCCCCCAGCGGCATAGTACACTACACTGAATACTAGGTAGATCGTGACAAAAATCACGGGGAGGTAGAAATGCAGGATTCGAAACGGGAAGCATACGATATAGAAGTCGATGACCATTATAATCGAGTTGCAGATGTGTTTCAAAATGCCGTTTCTTGTTACTGGATCGCCTGAAAAAAAATCAACGAAAGTTTTTAACATTAATTTAACGCTGCTATTTATTTTACTGCTAATTGTCTATGCGGTACCTAATTCCATACATTGACTACATCCACGATAGCTTCAACTCAATATATTCATTGATTTATTTCGTTCTCTTACTTGGAGAGTATATGGTGATCCAATACGCAATTGTTATTCCTATTGATGTGACCATTGCAATTGTATGCAACGCCCAATAGAGTTTTAAAATTCCACACATTTTACATGGTGTTTGCTCATTTTTCTCTTCTGCAAAAAAACACAATGTATCAATTCTAAGTTAGCTCATTTCTAAAATATTGTCAACCAAATGAGAAAAAGATGTTCACATACTTTTTACACGTTCCTTGACATATCTGCACGTTACCATGACTGCTGCCAATAACCCCAAGAGGTCAATCAGTAGGTAACCCCAGTTAGTCAAGTAGATTGGCCATCGAGCCAAGTATTCTAATCCTGTGAAACTTTTCTTCTCTTTGGTACATACAACTTCAAACGGCTCCGTCGCAAGAATGGATACAGTGGTACCGATGAAGAAGCATGCAAAAATCCAGCGGTATATCAGATAGCATGTTGTTGTCTGCGGCTGCAGTTGCCACTGAAAAAAACAGTTTAGACATTTAAGTGGTGATTCATTGAAAGGACTTTGACTGGTTGGAATGTGCCAGTGAGAACTGAAAAACCCCATCAATGTTCGTTGAGTCATTGGTTGACATAGACGCTTCTCTACAGTGATATAGGCTACAGCTGACACGTTAAACAAGGAATCTCCACTGTCGCTGCCTGCCACTCCCGCTCGGTAAATTCTGTACTTTCCCCTTACTTTCCTAGTCAACATACTTGCTAAATACTTATGGTAATGAAAAAAACTCCAGCCAAGTTTAGGGTTTCATTTGTTGATTTTACTTAGCATCCAAAAATGTACTTTGAATTATAATTTTTTTAATATCTGGCTGTCTTCTAGAGTCCAGCTGACAGACATAGAAATTGAAACTGGCTTTCATCATTCATAACTCTTAATAGAATAACAATATTTTAATAAGTAATCTATTGACGTCGTCAAAGCAGAGCATGGTTAAAACCCACTAATCAATCAATTACGTTGTACAAGCAACGTATTTAAATAGTTTTCGTCGAATTCATTCTTACTTGGCACCAAAGAAACCGGTCAGGATAATCATAATTAAGGCAAAATTTCTTCAACTGATATTCCCTCTTAATCATTGACATCATATAAGCAGATATAGAAGATATACAACCGGTAAAAATTACTTCACTGTTGGCAAGGAAATTATTGGCAACAAATAACCAATGGCCTGGAGAAAAGGTTGATAATTAGTTTTATACTCATTGTTGCAAATAATTTCTAACGCACCTTCAATTGGGAGGCATGTAAGAAAAAATTGTTCTCTAGACTGATTCTGATATGGAATAGCAATCAAACAAACTCTATACTACATTAAAAACTAGCAGGTTCAGAACTAAGAGATGTCAACTGCACAATTCAGTAGCAAGTAAGTTTTTTACAGCCGGCAATGTATCTTAGAGAAGATAGGGTTCAACGGACACAATATATGTTGGATACAATACATAGCAAATCACAGTAGAAGTTGATTCCGAAGCATGCTTGGTGTGGAAAATAAAGGAAGGTATCTATAATCAGTCATGTCTTTTTTTTCACTTTTTCAAAGTTTATCCTATAAAGGCAATTTATTTCAACATATAATTAACATAACCCTTGCTTGACTTTACATAACATTTGAAAAATAATCATAACAATTCTTGACAGCAAGCACTAGCCAACTAAAGGAAAAAAAATAAAAAGATGTGCATTTGATGCGCTTGTAAATGAAATCTATAAAATTATCCAGGCAAAGTACTCGGCACAAAGTTGCTAAAACCTAAACACAAATAAAAGATCCATCTGGCATTTGGTGTACTAGTCCGCTTGGCACAACGGGTGGCACATTGTAAGAACTTTGACGTGCAAGCGAAAGCTTTCTTAGAGGTGGCTCCTTGTAACTTCCCAGTGGTCATAGACATATTTTATCCAAGACGATTACACGCGACAAGATTCTGAAAATCATCCGAGCAAAACGCATTCTATTAAAAATACCCATGGAAAAAATTGTGATGGTTTAATGCTTTAGAAACATTAGCTGTGGATACAATATGTCTATTTTCACAACGAGTTAATGATCATTAAAAATTCCAGCACAAACAATAAAAAAATAAACCATTTCCCAAACCAACTGGCCTTTAAATCCACCTCCCCCTCATTCCAACATCTTGCGAATCATATAGTTCAAGATCCCCTTGTGCCGATAGTAGACAATGTCAACTTCTGTGTCGAACCGCAGAATTGCTTGGAACGTTCTGCCGTCGTCAAGGTGCACTGCGATCTGCTGCAGTGGTCGTACATCTTCGGGGATGCTAAGACTGAATGCTTCGTGCCCAGTCAGGCCGAGCGAATCGGCAGTTTCGCCAGGAAGGTACTGCAGCGGAACGATGCCCATGCCGACCAGGTTCGAACGATGGATGCGCTCGAAGGACTCGGCGATCACCGCTTTGACGCCCTATGGAGACGCAGCCCAAGGTAATTATTCGGAGGTTAGCGTAGAAGGATAGGGAGAGCGACAACTGGTTTAAATTGTATTTATTTGCAATGGATCTTCTTTACTCCTATTCGATTTAACAAACAACTGCAATCTAGTGCATCATCCACTGACAAATCTTATGTGGATTTTTTTGTGTTTTCTGTCTCATATTAATTTTTTTAAGTAAAAGGCCATCTTACCAAAACAAACTACCAATCAAAAATAAACTACAATCAAAGTTCATTGAAATATCAATATTAGGTTCCATAAAGGTTTTAGGTATCCCATAAATCACACAAAGCTGAGATCCTCGTAAACTACATGTCTACGTACAAGTAAGAAGGGGCCCTTTGCAGCCCAATCTCGAGACGATCCCGAGCCATAGTCTTTCCCGACGAGCGCAATGAGAGGTACGCCTTCCTGCTGGTATCGCTCCGCCGCGTCGAACACGTCCATCTGGAAGGAGCGGTAATTGTAGGAAACCACTGCAGCAGGGGTGCAAGACTTGGCACTGAGTTCAATAACACCTTTTAGCAATGTGAGTAAAATTCAGATGGCAACCTGCCTGTTTAGCTCTCCCTAAAAATTTGCAAAATTAAACTCATTAAATTTATTTGTCTAAGAGTACTAAAAGATAAACACTGAAACATAAGTCATCCAAAAAAATAAAAGTCAAAAAAATTAAATTATAATACAGGTTTTCATTGGTTAAGTTGGTTTCTTATTCATACTTATATAGATTATTGAACTGAAAAATTTGTTACAGGCTAAATTTAATTTAGACATAGACCTTTGAATTCTGAGCAATTGTTTGTATACTTGCTGACCTATGTAGATACCCTTGAAGAAATTACAGGTGTTCAGACATTTTATATCTAATCAATGTTGTTGTAGTGTAATAAACGTAGTTGTAGTCTAATCAACGTAGAATATATAGTTGCGTTCATGAATGCAATCCGCATGCGTTCAAACTCACCACTTCTGCGGATGGAATGTGCACAGTCTTCGGCCCTGGTTTCCCAACAAACTTGTTGACAATTCGAATGTTGGCAAATGTTCCACGAGCCATGATGTCATCATTACCGCGGCGACTGCCGTACGAGTTGAACTCGCGCGGAGTCAATCTAGCCAATGACAGATGATCAGACAGTCGCACTTGCATTTCTCTAACTTACGGCTAATGGCAATACACATTTTAGCACTGATTTGATCACGCGATTGAGTGTATTAGTTATGGCTCTGAAGGTAAGTATTATAAATATCTGTACCTACATTTTGATATTAACTATGGAGATAGGAATGGAAAGGGAAAACTTACAATATAGTGCTCTGGGAGAGAGACCTTGGGAATTAAGTTCTGAATAGTTGCCGTTATCGCTGGTGACAGCAACGATGGAATTTTTGTAGATCCATCGTTAGCTAGCTGCGAGCCGTGGCAGGGAAACGAGATGATATGTTAGGATCTGTTGTTAGGAAAGAGAATTGGGAGAAGGATTAAAGATGGAGCTAAGGGCAGTAGATTGACGCTAAAAGTGGTTCAAACTTAAGTTAAGTGGTGGATTTTTGCTTGTGCAAGGATAGGTTGGTGTGATTCCACACATGTCTGTTGTACTGAACACTCACTTTGTTAAGGGAATTTAAAACTTTGCAAAAGTAAAATAATCCGTTATTAACACACCAGATTTGTGAGACCTCTCTATTATCACTGACCCAAACAGGTTTTAGTAAATCGGAACGAAAGAATGGTTGCCAAAAGACTGTTATCAACAAGGAAGTAATGAGTAAAAATGGTTACAATCAAAGTCAAATGAAATTGTTGAAACTGATGAAACCGTTGAATATGTCACTGTTTTACCCCTTGGATGCGAGGAAGCGGGCAGCTGGACTGGTACGAGCAATGCTGCCAGCCGGAGAGATGTGGTCAGTGGTCACAGAGTCTCCAAGGTTAAGCAGCACTCTCGCGTTGACGATTGGCTTCTCCGCAGGCAAGGTCTGCGAAAAAACAAGCAGAGGCGGGCACGTGTTAGACAATCAACTCAATGGAAAATGAGACACTAGAAAAAAAGTTGTTTATTTTTTAAACCTATAAAACGGTTGATTATTAAACCGGATAAAATGTAACAAAGTTTGTATTTATGGCTTTATATCAAAGCAACATTTTCATTTTCAACACTTTTACAGAACTCCCCTTTTTGTTTATGAAAAGAAACAAAAGATACAAAAATAACTGTTATAGCTACCAGGCCCCAAGAGGTTCAAACCAGGTGTAAATATGTATAAGTCGCTTCTTTAATTGGGCCATCTGCATTAGTAATTAACAGGATTAATTGTGCCAACATTCCTAATCATTCCATTCTTAACCACAACAAATCACAAAAATATTGGTCAACTAGGAAATAGTTGTACAAATTGTAATTCTAAATAAATAAATAAATCTCTTGGCGGCATTTCTAAGCGTTTTCATATCCTGTTCGCACCCATTGAAGCCTGCAATCTATAGATTACTTCACATTTGTTGCGTTTAATTGGCAGGTATTACTGGTTCTTATCACTGAAATAGGAGCGCTCGCTCGTATAAAGGTGTAGCACAAACCTATAAGCAGCAGAGGTATCTATCTAAAACATGCACACAGACATATTTAAAAAGCAAATAAACCGATGTTGGTCTTCCAATTATTCAGTGCATTGTTTGTCCATGCTAATATTGTGCAATTACATCTAGCTTAGAAAACTAGAGGTATTACGCGATTATTTGAGCAAGTGTGAGTCACAAGGTTGTTTTATTTACATGCTAGATGTTCGAGTTACTATTTTCTTTTTAAAATTAACAATTTGCAAGTGAAAGGTAATATTTCTAAAAAAATATAAATATATACTGTATGGACAGCTGCTTAATTAACTGTTTGCGATGTAATTGCAGTATAGAGTTTAATTACATTATGGGGAAACTGTTTGTCCGGTGTGGATAAAAGCTTAGAGCGAGTGAGAAACATTCACTTGACGCTTGAAACACAGCAAGATGAAGACGGTTGTTGGATTTGTGTTGCTCTTGTCGGCAACAAACGCCCTTGGATTTAGTTTCTCGTGGCCGTGGAGTAAACCAAGTGAGTTTTGCAGCCAAATAAAATCCTAACAACATTTTAAAGAGCATTGGAGTATGTTTTTTTCTTAGAGATAAATTATTGGCATCAAATTATTGTATGCCCAAAAATGCAAACCAAATTGTAAGTCTTGAATGACCCCTATCTCCCTGCAGGCAAGCCAGCCCCTACGTGGACCGACCTGCGAGTGCATTTCAGCGCGCTCGGCCCTATCGGCGGCTTCTTTGCCCTCCCACGCACTGCTTCAACCGCCAAGACTGAGGGATACGTGACACCCCCAGAAGAAACCAACGACGACATCACTGTGCTCTGCGCAAACGACGACCCCTCAATCTGCGTGCTCTTTGACAACCAGGGAAACATTGCCGGACTGGACATTTCAGTGAGTTTTCAACAGTTTTCCTTGGGTTTTTCATCTGATTTTCATTACACGAAGAAACGAAGTGAAGAATATGAAGTTCACTCTGCTTGCAGATTGTAATAGCGACAGCTATGAAAGAAGGTTAATATTTTTCAGAAGAATTACACCAAAATATGGACTCCCAGCAGTCACTTATGGGATCTCCAACAAGCTTGTCAATAAGCACCAGCAGTAACAGAAGAACTCAAAACTAGCCAACGCATAAGTAATAAGGTATGACAAAATCGTCATTGGTTTTTTTCAGATCAAGCAGTCTGATGGTGCCAGCAGCTACTACCCGTTCGACCGACACCCATCATTTGTTCCCAAGACGCGATTTGGCTACGATGTTTATGTGACCAGGCTGTTCTTCGTTGAACAAGGTGAGAAAGAATATATTTCTGTCAAGCTGTATGCTTTCTAGTGAGATATATGAGGTTGGTAGGGGAGCAAACCGACAGGTATAGCATCCGACGGATGCTTGGGTTTGTATCCAGGTTCTGTCGTACATTTCCCAGCCTTGCTCTCCTCCCCCCCCCCCCCCCTCCCCCTCGCACTCTCATCCATCGCTTGCTGGTTTGAGCTCTGATGAGGAAACACCAGAGAAGCCAGAGACCAAAAAATTCCTGCAAATATGAGGTTGGCACTGATTTTCTCTCAGAGAATTGGAATGGTCAAGACAACCTTTGTTATTTAAAGAGACTTCCTTAAATCATCAATTTCATTTCTCACTCCATAAGCGAAAAGTGCCAATTTTCATTTAACTACTTTTTAAAGAGCAAAATCCAAAAATCACCCGAATCAAGACCAATTGTGGTTCTTACTGAGTTAAAATCACAATTTACTTGGCTTTCCTCAATACAATTTTTAACATCACATATTTCAATCAAGTCTCAAAAATTTGAACTGCTTTGAAAATGGCAACTGAAATTTTAACAGTTTTGATTAAACTTGGCATGGGATTGGGCCATGAAACACAGTTCACACAGTTCCGGTTGTTGACTTGCAGACATTCTGAGGAGCGGAGGACGCAAGAGCCTAGAGGAGGCGGGAACAGGAACTGGTCTATGGCTGCAAGACGGCTTGAATCGCGAGAAGCTTTTCGAGGTGCCACGAGTCGAAGCTGACATCGGCAAGACAGCTTACACCAAGGAGAACTGCGTTCCCGGAATGGGTAAGTGGCACAGGCAACACCAGGGCCAGGTGATAGCTTGACAGGCCAATTACCTTAAAATGGTGGAAATAAGATTCCAAAAACTAGAAAAAAAGGGAGAAATGACTGGAAATGACACAGGGTGTTGAAATAATGTGCTTAGAAAAGTAATAGCATAGAATGAACTAAGTAGGGGATGGTAAACCATTGAAGCAACTGACATTAGAAGTGGAAAGGGAATAGAAAAGGAATGAGAAGAGAAGGGAGGGAAACACACCAATCCCTAGTAAGGATATTGTGATTCCTGGATGGAGGAATTCTTAACCAAATCCCAGTCACATGATCATACCCAAATGATCTGCCTATCGAAAAAATAAATTTGAAACCCGCGATAGGTGGAGATCGGGGTTCGAGTCCCCATTTGGGCATCAATTTTTGAGACGGTTATAGTGTTGATAATAATAAAGTACCTACCCTGTGCATTGCATCATTTGCAATTTAAAGAAGATTTCAACTATATATTTTCCTATTTGTATTAAAAAAACGACATTAGTTTTAAGAATCTCTACTTTTTAATTTTCCTTTATGGTACGTGAACCAGCAATGTCTTCTAACCAATTCTAGCCTAGAAATAATTGTGGTGTTTTCTGCAGGTGTGCATTACTACTACAATGTGTCCGAGTCACTGAAGTGTGAGGACTTCATGCCCATCTTCGGACTCTATCGCTCCGGAGAACTGCTTGGCTTTGGCTTCCAGACCTTCGGCAAGGTCACTCCAATCAAGAAAGTTTGGTTTGAGGCCATCCCATCAGTTGCTATCAGGGTGAGACAAGACCTCATATTACCCTACCCTACATGCACCTTCACGTTATAGTTTTCCAGGCCATATTTTCTTAACTTTCAGTAGTAATGACTGTGGTTGTCAAAGTTTTGACAGTGAGGATCAATAATGAGGATGAACGAAAATAAACGTCACATAATTAATTGATAATGTTTGAAAAAAATTAAACAAGATGATTCTGAAGAATTGCAAAGGATTCACTTTTAGATGAAATATTTTAATTTTATGCAATTCTTTAATTTAAGTGACTTTGTTGACAATTTTTTTTCAAGAAATGTAGATTGTTCTTCAGACATCTAAAAACCCTTCTAGATAAATACTAAAATTCTGCACATGGCTTGGTCTGCAAAGTCTGCACCATGTACCATCCAAAATAAGGTGTTTCAAAGATACATTTGGTCTGTTGTTTCAGCCCACCGTCCCTAACGCCCCTCAGTGTCTTGTGGACAGTGCAAACTCATATGGAATTATCTCGCTGCATGTTTACTTCGTCGAGAATCCCTGGGCCATCGTTTGCACGGGCCTGCAGTCTGCCATCTAAGTCTAAGATTGATGACCGGCCACTAAACATTTGCCACGCTTAAAAATTGTATCAGCACTAAATGATAAGAAAGTTGAAAAATGATCAATTAATTGACAAAAATGAGAGAAATTTAAAATTGTGTTTTTTTTCTTTGTGTCTCGTGAAAAATATGCTGTCTGGCAACAGTTAGCTTAATTTGTGGATTCCCAAAATTGTTGCCTGTCACATTAAGCTAACATTGGGCCAAACGCATTTTAATCCTTCAAGCAGTTAAAAGCAGTACTGTTCGGGAGAGAGGTTGAGGGATAAAAGTTAGTACAGCAACTTCATTCGCCTTGCTTATCAACCTCTCGACGGCATGGATTTGTGGAGGAATCCTGATGTTAGAGGTGTACCGTCCTTCGAAAGGAACGTTAAGCCAGTGGTCCCCTTGGTGCTATTCGACAGGAGTAGGCTACGTGCCTACACCGGGTTTCCCCTCCTCTCTTCTAGGCTAGGTAAGGTTATCATCATCCTCATCATCATCCACTCATTCACTGACGCCATTAGACCAGTGTCACAGGGCCCGTTATCATAATAGTGAGTAGTTAAACACAATCAATCAATCAAGCAGTAAAATGCCGTCAATGCTTAATCAACAACTATTGATAGTAAAAAACACACATGAGGCTCAAGAATATTAAAACACAATAGCAATGATCTAGTTTTCATAATGTATGCTCTGCTTGAATACTCTAGCTAGACTCAAGGACGGCGTTTTGCTATCACCAGATCGCCAGTCATAAGAACGCACGACACTCTACAACTGATTGGATGCTCGTAAATATTCCTCAAAACATGGAGTAATTCTTCGACCTTTAAAGGATCTTTAAACCGCAAGCGTAAGCTAAATGGTAGGTTAGAAATAGTTTCTGCTCAATGTGGTTCGGAGTTCATTTATAGGTAGGTACAACCGGTACAACCCAAGGCTGATGTTTAGAGTGAATAACCCCATTAGTATCACGTGATCATATCTCACTTCCATATGCTCATGGTCAAAGGTCAATGGTCAAGGTGACAATATACTTCATTACTGATAACTTTATTCCCAACAGCGAGGTGAAAGGCGGATGATTCCTTCAAATATAAATTAGTGAATATGACCAATAAAGTTGAAGCTAGATCAATTTGGATACTGGTTTATTGTCCTAAAGTTTTTGTCAACTAGGAAAGAGCGCGATGTTGTAAAGTTCCATCAGGGTCTTGTGCGTCATAGCGCCTGTTCGACAAGGAAAAACAAACCAACCCACAAAGTTAATGTCTGAAATAACCGGTAATGAGCAACTGGATTCGGACAACACAGAAGACATCATGGTATATAAATGCTGACCACCGCGGGTAGGGCACATTCCTCCGAGATATTCGTACGAGGTAAGTGTCAACCGAGTCAGATTTGGAGTGAAATTCAAATAGCTACTGATTTCGACAGCTGATTGCATAACGACACTTTCTGGAAGTGGAAGTGGTGATTTCGAGATCCCATTATTGTGAAATAAACAGAAACCATCAAATCCTGTCCGAGGTTCACGATGATTTAAAGTCAAAGATCAATATCATAAGTGTTTAATCAATCTTTACCAACATCCTCTGTCCACAATTGTTAATTGCTTTTAAGGAAAATGAGGAAGTGGCTTCTGAATTCGAATTTCTGTAAACAACCTGTAGGTCGCCTGATGTTGTTGCCGTGGTTCGTGAAATATCCTGGGATTACTCAGCCTTTTGGACGCTATTTTCTATAGAGATACACTACTATGAATATAATAAATTCCATTTCCACTTGGCAGATATTGACGATATAGAGAGGACGTCTACTCTTTCAAGATGTGGAGAACCACTGTACTCATAGCAGCTCTGTCGATTTTCGGAGCCTATTGCTACGGGCCTCCCAGGCCTGTCCCGCAGCCACTGCCATCCCCTTCTGGTAAGTGCCCTTGATAATCATTTCGGTGACATTTAGTGACTTACGGTTCTAAATCCTGTCAGTATAAGGACATGCGTGATCGAGTCATAGCAAGGTTCAATGCAACGTCTTCGTACAATCACTATGATTGAATCTTCAGGTAATTGTCGCCCCGTTTCTTATTCTACCCTCATCCTTTCTCTTAGACTTTTTCTTCCGCTCAATAACTGATTAATGATCAGTTAACGCAACTGATTAATCACATTTGAGCCTCATTTGGGTCTTACCCGATTAATCCGGCTCTGAAACTAAAGCATTAAGATTTGCGGGAGCCCAAGCCAAGCCCAGCCACTTGGGTAATATGATATTAGATTGATGAAAACAAGAAACACGATTGATGAAATTGGCAAAACATTAAAAAATCAGTGTGTTTTGAGACTACTTTTTTCCTATTAACTATTTTCCCAACAGTTACTTTAAACTAGCACCGAACGGTTTGGCGTGTTAGCAACACCGGTTCTCATTAGATCACCGAAGTTGAGCAACACCACGCTGAGTCAGGTATTGGATGGGTGACCATCATACACATGACCAGTTCTGTTCGGGAGAGAGGTTAGAGGGATGAAAGTTAGTACAGCAACTTCATTCGCCTTGCTTATCAATCTCTCGACGGCATGGATTTGTGGAGGAATCCTGATGTTAGAGTTGTACTGTCCTTCGAAAGGAACGTTAAGCCAGTGGTCCCCTTTATTCGACAGGAGTAGGCTACGTGCGTGCACCGGGTTTCCCCTCCTCCCTTCTAGGCTAATTTAGGTTCATAATCATTCTCATCATCATCCACTCACTCACCGACGCCATTAGACCAGTGCCGCATGGCCAGATGTCAAAACAGTGCGTCGTTAAACACCACAAATAATAATTTACATTAATAGCACATGCAATAGCATACAATTCCCATTCTGGGGAATATTTTACGAGGACGTTAGAAATCGCTGTGGTCTGATTATTACAATCTACATTAGATCACAGGCTAACAGATTATACCCTCCCAACAGGCTCATACCAGGCCAAACAACCACAAGGCTCCCCGTCCCCATGGGCATTCCAGCCTTCCAAGGACCAGGGCAGTGGGCCTGCGCTCTGGAACGACCTGCGAGTGACCTACTCCCCCCAAGGACAACAGGGCGGCTACACACGGCTACCTCGCACTGCGCGCGATGCTTTGGCCCAGGGTTACTCCACTCCCCCTGAGGAACGGGCAGCGCATGAAAAAGTTGGGGTCATGTGCCCTGATAAGGACCCGTCCATTTGCGTGCTCTTCGACGGTGTCGGCAATATAGCTGGCATGGAGATTGGCGTGAGTGGCACGTGGATTTATGGCAAATGAGTACATTTGTATGTATCCCCTCAAGCTAGCATATTTTTTTTTTTTGTTATTGGATGTTCTAAACACAAAAATACTCCTTGGAGATCTGTGCCCACTCAAAAAGGTCGTGTTCAATTAGCTTAGATGATAAGCACAAAATCTGTGAAAGTTTGAGACCGGGTTTCGATTCCCCAATTGGGGCTACATTTTAGAGAGGGCACTAGTGTAAATAATGATAAAATACTAGCGCAATAATAGAATACAACATTTTTTGTCATTTAAACCTCAGTAGTCTCGAAAGTTCTGTTTCTGCACGGCAGTTAAAATCAAAATCGCTTCTTTGCTTCTCTGCGGCTCAAATCATATCCTGTCAACTTTAACCTCATGGAAAAATACCCTTATTTCTATCAACCTTAAAAAAAAATGGAAGCAATCAAATTGCACTTTAGTACAATAATTTAGGCAGTTACTCTAGCCTTTAGGATTGTTCTAAATGAAATAACAAACTTTACTTTCTCTTTTCATTGTCAGGTGATGAAGTCAGACGTTCTGAACAAAGGGTACCCGTTTGAACGACACACTTCGTTTGCGCCACGGCGCCGATTTGGCTACGACACTTTTATCGTGACTTTCTACTTTGTAGACCAAAGTGAGTATTTGGGGAGACAGTAAAATTGTTTGCTTGGTACATATACACTGGTTAAGTTTATTGTTAGATGTAAAAACCGTTCCCAATGTCACAGCTTTTGGTAATACACAAAAATATTCTACAACATCGGCACTCACATATTGAAAAGATCTTATAAACAAAAAATTAACTAAGCTCTACCGGTATTTCTTTATTTCTCAGATGTTCTAGCGAAAGGAGGCCGGCCGAATATCGCTGCACAAGGAACGGGCACCGGGCTTTGGCTCAAGAACGGACCGCAAGGAAAAAGTCTTTTCGAAATTCCACGGTTTGAACGGGATCTGGCTCGTACACCATTCAAAAAACAAAGCTGTGTGCCAGGAATGGGTGAGATTGCTATACATTGGTTAAAATAGTTAGAATTTCATTTTATTCTGAAATGAGAGAGTTAATTGGAAATCCCTTTCACATGTTCTCTGCCTTGAATTTAGGTTCTGTTCATTAGTTTTGTATAAAGTATGCCAAAACTGTTCTATCAGAGAAAAGGCTTGCATTGTGGATCAGTAATCCTAAAACAACTCAAATATATTTTTTATATCCCAATGCACAATTAGAGAATACTTGTTCAGAGAGTCTAATCCCACAATTAAGAAAAAAAATCAAGTTGTTTATGAGCAAAAACTTGTAATTTTCTTACATGTCAATTTCAAACTTGAACCAGCAAAATAGCCACAAGTGATTGAAACATGTTTATATTCCTCCACTGCAGGCCTCCACTACTACTACAACATGTCCCCTGCCCTCCGCTGTGAAGATATGGAGCCTATCTTTGGGCTTTACAAGAATGGACAGCTCACTGGCTTTGGTTTCAAAGTGTTCGGAAGGGCTACACCAGTCAAGCGGGTTTGGTTCGAGTCTATTCCCCTGGCTGCCCTACAGGTAAAGAGACAGTAGATAATCCTTATTTTTATATTACCGTTGAGTACACACTCAACGATATTACAGATACATCAAGGAGGACCAGACTGATCATTATCTGCTGGTAAACTTATGCAGCTACTTGGATTCTTCCGTTTTTCTCCAAGCTGGCCATTTTCTTTTTAACTACACAGTGGTCCCGTACCAATACTTACTGGATCTCCAGTAAATTTCCAGTAAAATCTATTGAAAAAAATAGATCCAGTAACTACCAGTAAACTCTTTTGCTATGCATACCCAATACAGTATGTGGTTTTGTTTTCTGGCCCAGTAAATCCAGTAAGTTTTAAAATGTGATCAGAGTTAACCTGACTCTAGATCGAGTGGTTCAGATGTTTGCGTGGTGTTTAGTTTGTAATTTTGGTTGGAGAGGGGCACAGTCACATGGATGGCATGCCGGCTTTGAAACCATTCACTAAACGAACAAATTTATAATTGCTCATCTATGATGTTATAGCTTAGAGAAAAGAATGGCATTCTTTTCTCTGAGGTTATAGCGTTGAGTTATAGTAAACATCTTAAATTCACCAGTCAAACTAAAAATGTTTTGTTCGTTTCAGCAAACGATTCCTGATTCTCCGCAGTGCTTGACCGATTGGACCGATGCAAACGGACTCATTTCGTTGCATGTTTTCTTCGTTGACAAGCCATGGGATTTGACATGTGATAATTAAATCACTGCTTACTTCATTCAGTTCAGTGCAAACAGTTAAATTAAATGATTGGGAGAGAGATTAGTTTAGTGCTTGGATTCTTTAAACATGGTTAAAAAAACCAGTCCTAATATTTTTGTAGTCAGTTTGGTTTAGAATAGCATGATGATCTTTGGCTGTCAATGAATGTAACCAACAGGTTAGATAGTAAATCCAGGTGAATAACTTCAAGGATGTATAAAACTTTTAATTTTAATAATTTTAATAAGAAAAAAATCTCTGTAAAGCTCAGTTGTTTGCATTCAGTCCATGTCCACAAGCAGTACATTTCTCTATTCCCTGCCTTGCATTCCTTAAATGATAATACTGGATTTTTGTTCCGAAACCTTTAGGGGGAAGATGATCAAAAGATTGGTACACCTATAAACCTCACTATTCATTCATTCAAAAAAGCTACTGGTGCAATGGAGGTTATTTTTATCAGAAACTTTGCTGATTCCAGTAAGACTTACATGAAAGATTTTGGGCTGAATGGAAGAAGAGATTGTGTGCGCTAAATGAGGCACAAGATTGAAAATATTTACTCAGTCATGAAGAACAAGTAGTCAGTAGGAACATGATGATAATTCATATCTGATGTATTATTTATGACATTTAAATCTTATATTTCTTCAACGATCGATCATAAGCAAATGTATTAACTACACCATATGAACTATTTGTATTTAAGCTAACAATAAAATAACTACAACTCTTTTAATTCCCCATCTGAACCAAAGGTTTCTAGTATCTTTGATCTGAGCTGTCAGAAGTTTTCGTCTATGGCCACAAAAATTAAAAATAGCTGACAACTGTCAGTAACAGGATGCCACAAATGTGTGCATTATATTACTGGAACCGTTTGGCCCACCGGACAGGAAAACTGCTGGAAGTCTACTGGTATCCAGAAGATCCAATAGACTATGGAACGTAACCATAGTCAGAACCTTATAACCTCTGCATATAACATGTAGGTTTTGCTTGTAGAGTGAAGGAAACTTTGATACAACTCTACGTATTTTTTGCCAAATCCTTAGCTAGACGTGAGGAAGTTTAGTAGGTGAAACAAAATTTCATGTTTACTTCCAATGAAATGCAGAAATTCAGTTGATTCTACGCTGGGTGGTTAATAAACTGATTAAACAGGACAAAATATAACTGTCGATGTACGCCGATAATGAGACATGTAACACTCACCCTCTCCATGCCCTCGAAGAACGGGGGTCGCTTGATGTATGTAGAAGTTACGTCCCACGGGTAAAGCTTGCCATCCGGTGCTTGCAGCTTGGCCCAGCTGGTGCTTCCTGAGACGAGGCAGAATTCACAAACGTTCATTGGACGGTTGGACTAGGTTGGTAAAAACTCCAGTCAGGCATTGATTCGTACCCTCATTCCAGTTCATATTCTTAGACTTAAACTATAGCTCCGTTACCATAATACAATTATATGTCAAATATCTATTTTAAGGACAATATTATATTTTCACTTTCTCAGCCTCGAATTAGTACGTCTGATACTTGCAGAACTTTTTTTTATTGAAAGGGCAAATTGAAGAAGCTGATAAATTGATAAGTGTGAAGAAAACATACAGTAATAAATTTGTATTCGTGCAGTTTCAGGGATTGATTTACGATTGCCTAGGTCTTATAGCAAGGAAAAGTGTTTCCTAAATACAGCACGAAATGTGTTTATTTTCTTTTCAGTGAAATTTAGGATTTAATCAATTTTCAAACATTCAAAATTCTGTTTAAGTTCAAAAGCCAAATCATCTGCCTATAAATTATTATCCTAGCCATGTAAAATATCAACCAGGGCTCTGTCGATGCAGTGACCTCTTTTCTAATAGGGATGCAATGCTTCACCGAAACATAACAAGCCTCAGTGCCAACAGATCAGCGAATGCTGCTTACCGCTTTCAATGCAGCTGTAGACCTCGCGGAACATGGCGGGGATCACGTGCTTCTGCTCCACCTCTTGGATCTCACTGCGGAGAGGCCAAACATCGCGCAGGAAAACCTCCTTGCCGTCCTCCGAAACGCCTGCGCAAACAAGAGGACCACGTGGTTAGCATAAAGTCTTTCAATTGATTTGTGATGTTGGACAACACTCAACTCAAAGATATCTCAACCCAGAAGAGGAGAGGATATGCCCAGTGCTGGCACATAGGAGTATTGTTTCCTTCTTTGCTCTTCCCCAGTATGCAGAAAAGTGACATAATACTTTGAACATTTCTCAGTATTATAATCACAATCTACAGAATTAGCAGGATGCAGAGTGTTCTGCAACTACCAGCTAGTAGAAAATAGTTTGTCAAACTCACCTAGTGGCTCGGTTTCGAAGTCTATGTCAACACGACCTGCTATGGCGTAAGCGATCACGAGCAACGGCGATGCAAGGTAGTTGGCCCTTGTGTTTGGGTGGATGCGTCCCTCAAAATTACGGTTGCCAGACAGGACCCCACAGCAGACTAGGTCATTCTGCAAAAAGTCATTCAGGCGTCATGAATTTAGGCAAAGTATTTTTTTGGCTTTGGTTATAGGAAGCTAAACAAGCTCCAAAGACATCTAATGCTCGTGCAGACCTCAGGTTGCCTTTCCTCCATTCTAGGCTAGGCTAGGTGCATCACATTCATCATCATTAACTCATTCACCGACGCCATTCGACCAGAGCCACAGGGCTCTGGTAATAGAATGCTTCATGATAAACAAACGGATCAATCAATGAGAACTATAAGCAGACGGCCAGAAACCAAGTACTACCAGGACTTTTGAAATGCAATGCAGAAGTGCTCTCACTAAATTCAACATGTTCATCATGCCACCACCATTTCTAAATCATTTAAGCATTCAAATTCTCTCTGAAGATGAAAAGTGGTGTTGTTTTCTCAGGGAGAGATTTACAGTACATACCTTGTCGATGGCCTCCACGATGGTGTCCAGCAATGGCCCGCTGTTACCGATGCAAGTCATGCAGCCGTAGCCGACGATGTCAAAGCCCAGCTGCTGCAGGTATGGGATCACTCCACTCTCCTAGATCCATGAACCAACAATAAAACACAGTCAGCCTTTGTCACAGATGTTGACAGCGCACAGCAATAGCTGCATGCAGTATTTCTTTAAACACTCTTATGCACTTCTCACACATCAAAATGCATCACTAATCAAAACTCCCTAATGATGCCCGTTAATGATACCCACCTTGGGGATGAATTTGGGAATGAACTGGAATTTTTAGATGGTCTTCTTTGAAACCAATGAAAACAAGAAAATCAAACTGTCACAATGTGTATTAGATTCAACTTCTAGTAGCCTAGAAGATGCTGAGATTGCCTGACTGAGCTCAATTCTGCTTTCCAAATAGTAATGCAGGTTTAATTATTTAATTGTTTGGTTGATCAAAATACATGACATGAATGCATCAAAACTTGTTAAAAGTTGTTGTTCATTCTTGCTCATTGTCAGTAGGAAAGAAATTCAAAATCAGGTATAATCAGGATGAAGAAATTATGACTAAGAATTCCAGCGTCAATAGCAAAGGAAAGGATTGAGGATGAAGGTACTTGCCTGCAAGTAGTATGTAACAACACCAGACCCAGGGGATAAACTGGTCTTGATGTAGGGAGCAACCTTCAGTCCTGCTTCAACTGCCTTCTTGGCCATCATCCCTAGAAAACATCACGGTGCATCATCACTCATCAGCTGCTATAACCTTAAACTTACTCGAGAAACAATCATATGAACATGCTTGAATTGAAGGGTGCTTAAGGCTAAGCACATTTTCACATCTTAAAATTATGTTTAGATTTTCATGTTTGAAAAACCTGGTCGCAATAGATGCAGTAAATTAAGCTATGTTTCTCCAGAAGTGAACAATGCGACATAGGCGCAATGTCACACAACTATCTGGCTATATAGAAACCAGATTTTTCAACTTCAGAAAGTTGTACTTCATCTCTCCTCTTCCATATTACTTTTACCAGTGATTTGGCACACGTTCCTGTAGTAAAATTAGATTTATTTTACCTTCAAAATCTAGTAAACTACATTGCATTTAATGTTACCAAAATTATCCACAGAAATATCTGTTATATGTGTAAGTGCTGGGAAGGACCTTTTGTACATAGTCTTTGAGGAATCAGTAAATAAGGAAAAACTTCAGACTGTGACCTGCCGAAACATCGAGCCACTAGGTTCTTTTAGGGCGAACAAACTCTTTACAGAGAGTAGTGTTGTAGAACATTTTTCTTACTTCATATGTAAATTAATTTAATATTGATTGACAGCCTGACCTCAAAGCACCTAAGCAAATACAAGCAGTCTCACATTGCACAGAGTATATTTTACACACTCTATAAATCAAAGGCATTGCGTACCTGCTCCAAGCATGACGCTGGGGTTGCTGGTGTTGGTGCACGACGTAATGGCTGCAATAACGACGGATCCATGTCGCAGCACAAACTCCCTGCCGTCGTGCAGGAACGGACTGGTGGCACTCAGTTTGTCGTCACTTAGACCGAATCCTTTGAAACCCACCTGCACAAAAAACACAAATGTTTATAAGGCTGTACTCACTGGCCAAATGGCTGAAGAGGGCAGTGTTAAAAAACATCAGTTTAAGAGCAAGTGCATTTTTCATAAATGAAGCATGATTCTCCAGCAGGATGCATCTGATTTAAATGACCATTGCATGCAGTAGGCAGAGTTTTTCATCAAGGTACACATATAACAAATACAAAACAAAACTGGGGACTCGAACCACAAACTCCACCACAATTTGAACAAATTGACCATGTCCTTTTTGGTATAATTTTTTTATTATTTCTAGTCAAATACACTAAAATTCTTGCAGAAAAGGCCATCTGACCTTTGCTGACCTTTTTTTTTATATTTAAATTACGGTGATGTAATATTTACTCATTGTGTCTGTACTTTCGAACACTTTCAAAAAATACTTGCCTTCTTCGTTATTCAAAATATCAAAGTGTGTAATAGAAGCAACCAAAGACACACTCTCCCTTTAGATTCTGATTTTTATTTTCAAGATTAGAATAATTTTTAATTTCAGAATGATTGGACCTCTACTTGCACAGGCATTGAGAGGACATTTCAATGATTAAGATGACACAATCACAAAGTGTACATTTATTTATATTTTAATATGTTCTTTTTAATGTCTAAATAACTAAAAGTTTTCATTAGGTACTTATTTGGGCATTGGCTATTTCCCTATAATGCAAAATCCTAGAATACCATGACAGCCAGATAAGAAAACCCTCTTCTTCACACATTTTTCTGTTCAGAGGGGGTTGACATTCCTACTATTAATTATTCCCAAATCAGTATTTGTTACTTCAAAACCACCTTTCATAAAAAACTGTCAAAAGCTCAGTCCAGTCATTGAGAGTTTCAATGTCTGTACCTGCAGACCCATTCTAGGAAGTCGGGATGTTTGGGCGCCAGACTAAACCTGAAAGGACATCAACCCTTACAGTCATCAAGCCTGTCCAGACAAGCATAATGCACAATTTACTGATTGCTTCTTGCCTCTTTGAAAGTTTCCTCTAACCAAAAAACCCATGTTTGCTTATCTAAGAAAATTACGTCCTTCAAAACATGTTGCTAGCCGGCGGATGACAGGATAATTCATATTAGTGCATTCAAATTTACCCGAAATGACTTTCTGGTCAATGACAGACATATTTGGAAAATATTTATATTATTTTATTGAATTTTTTTCTACAGGAATACACGTCACGGTTTCATACTTGATCGCATAACTTGTTTGCATTCTCGTAAAGAGAATTTCCTAAAATTATTGTAAGGAGCGCTGTGAAAATGTTGCAGACTGGGTCTTAACAGAGCATTTGCCAATAATTGCCTACACCTTCGACAGTTTTTAGATTTACGCATCGATATTCCACATATATTTCAAACTGAGCCGGCCACGTGCCTTTGGTTAGACCAAACAAAAATGTCATTAATCAGCTTTACAAAGCAAATCACCGAAAAATGTCCTCATAATTTCTTAGCTACGCGATACTTATAATGGCAATAAATGGCAATCACGTCACGGAATCTGAATCAGTGAATCTGTTTCTCGTCGGTCGCCGGTCTAATTTTACTCAGATTTCACTCAGATGGCAATAATTTTAGAGCTGACGCTTGTTCTGCATTATCACTGGATAGCTAACGGTAAAGGCTTCTGAGATAACGATCAGTCATCAGTCTGTCTTGCTAAGTAATAAGGTTCTATGAGATTCTATCATGATTTCAGAAGAGTCATTAAACTACGTTGGTGTGGTACCTACGCTGGTGCCGGAATTAACTGCAATTATATATGTGAGTTCAAACAAGATTTTAAAAAGTGCGTTGATTTTGGATTTGCATCCGTTCATCAATTGATCGAATCAATCGACTCGAAAAGGCGAATAATTATAATATTATAACAGACTTATTTCTAAAATAAGTATGTATGACAGTAATGAGCTGTATATTAGAATTTGCATAACCCCTGATATATATTCAAGATAATTATCAACAAAGCATTGTATTTGGTGAGGGTTTCATCTGGGATTTCCCTGTGAAGATTATCTGTCCTCCCAAAATGCACATCTCAGAAGTATTAAGATGACACGAGTATATTTCTGAAATAGTACTTCCTCGCGCAACTCAGGATAATGACAGGGGTTGAGGAATTCACAGGTGGCCCCCATCGCGGTCGGAATGCAGGTAACAATTTGACCAAACTATCTCAAATAACCCATACACGTGTGGGTTTTAACATTGTATTAGCAAAACCAACCTTTACAAATTGAAATTTAACCCCGAAATCTCTTGTTTGTCTAATGAATAACATTTCTGGGGATGGCTAGTATCTTTGGTCACGAGATTGTGGCCTATATGATTCATAAATACGCTAAGCTGGGTCTTCCCTTCCCCATCACTCATTGAAATGACCCTACCTTTCTTGCGATTTTCGGAAATTCCTGACCATGCAACTACAATTTAGCCACGCATTAATATAAGTGAAATTAAATTGATGGACAGATGGATATTGGTTTTAAATATCGAATTACTAACGTAGCTATGAACGAAATATAATTGTTCTTTAATGGCATTGAGCTTGATTCAAAACTGATAATAATGGTTCAGGTATAGTATTCGACCGCAGGGTTCGCTGTAAAATCATTTGCAGCAGGTTGTAACCAATAAAATTATTGTATATTGGAACTCTAGCAAAGAACCTCTTCAAAAACGAGACGTAAGTAGTTGGAACAAGAAAATCTTGGTCTCCGCTCCCAAAACGTGTAATTTTAAAATCACAGTCTGACCAAAATCAGCCGTTATTTTTCTTGGATTATTTGCAAAATTTACATGTTTCGAGAGTGTCCGTTTGGCAGGATGTAATTAGATGTCAATGATGTTAAATACCCAACGCGTTATTTGAAACCACTCTTACGCGCTTCAAAATGAGAATTATTATCTTTCCTGCTATCATCTGCAATTATGCGGGGACAATTTTTAAGTCAGGTGATCAAGGACCTTACTAAATGATGGAGAGCTCGAAATTTTACGTACCCCCTCCGCCTTACCGTAAAAGCTATATAAACTCAATTTTAGTACTTCTGCCAATTAGCCTTACAGAATTGGAAAACGTTCACTTAGGATCAAAAGCGCCGATTGCACTCCCAGTTTTTGGAAATAATAACTACACGGTGCTTGACCTGGCCAAGGGCCTTCAATTGGTAAAAAAATTGTAAGTATCAAACAAATCACACTCCGATGGAACAAATTCCAATTGAAGCATACTTATGGTTCAGAAAGTAACCCCAGACAACCCATAAAAATCGTGCACCCTCCACGTGTGAACTTTCAGACAATAGCAATGCTTGTAACCTAGATATCTTTGTTTACAAATTACTAGCAGAGTGAGCTCATAAGTAAAATAAGCATGCATTGCAAGAAATGCAGCATTCCGGAATCAAAAGAATCTTTACGATGAGCTCAAATCGAAGACTGCTGTGTAGTGTGCTCGTGTAACTGTTTTCCCCGAATTGTTATTAGCGAAGACAATCAACAACTCTTGAGCCAAGGCACGCTATTTTTTGGGAAACCTGTCAGGGGTTGGCAACAAATCAGCGAGTCCTGCGTTTCGTATTTAAACTTTTTTTTGTGGCTAGCGTGTTTGATTAAAAATTCATTTCAAAAACAACCCTGATTCCTTTAATTTCAAAGCATACATCAAGAACATAGCATCGGCCAAAATATCGCGCAATGCACTTCGAAGAAAAGGAGTTCACCCCAAACATATAGATTGGATCAAAAACTGCCATCGAATAGTATGCATTGTGTCTTACTGTTCGTCAACAATAATATTAAACAATACTGGATGAAAAATATCTACACCGCTGGACTAATCTGTGCGAGCATATACTACGGTTTGCCTCAGCCTCGGCTGCTTCATTATTACAACGTTTCAATAAAAATAACCGCAACAGTTACCAGCCAAATAAAGATCATTGACCTGCCATTCAAATACCTGAAAGTCAAAATTCGAATTGAAGATGAACCCTCAATGACAACACGCTTCATATTAGGACCCTAAAATAACACACACACGAAGGCCGACAAAGGTTAGTAAAACGACATTTGTAGAGTTGAATACAGTTTGCGTTTGATTCTCAATGAGTAAAGTGCATGTAAAGTTCTCGCTAGAATTATTCTCAGAAAGTTGAGTCAGTCGTAGATTTGTGTACTGTTTTGCAGTTTGCTTGATTGGTCGAGCTGCTATTCTGTTCGCGAATTGAGTCAACAACGTCAAAACAATGCATACTGGCTGGTTGGGAGCATGTATCAATAAAATATCGTTACACTAGATTACAGTGTTTGATTTGGGACGTGCATTGATCCGTGCATTCTAACATATTTTAACATATTTTTTTTCTCAATACTACATATAAATATCACATGAAAACTTTTCGAAATACATGGAAGTTTGCTTTCAGAAAATCACAGTCGGTAGGCCCGGTAGCGCTGCCCCTCTCACGCAACCTCCCTCGCAACCCCACCATCGCTACCCCTTCCACCACCGATTGCTTAAAGTACGAGGCCAGCGCGCGAGAGAGGGTTTATTCTACGCGGTCGTCGAGCGTGAGAAGTCAGGTGCGCTGGAGCTCCCCAGCAGATTTACTCCAAGCCTCAACAAGGTTAGTGCAATATTACTCTTCGTATGTTTAGCTGAGCTTGTAGGTATTTAAATTCTCAGAAGTACTATTACATACGGCGACCAGTAGTTTCGTTTATAATAATAACTCTACAAATAGTAGCAGTTGCTTTGCCTAAATTCAAATTCCGTGAAAAATGTGGACTGAAGAAGCGAATCTCAAGAGCCGAAACCAACGTGCAAGCTCCGTGTGACCAAAGTCGTAGACGGATGTCGGTCTAAGACACGCTGTCTTTGAGTCTCGTGACTAGATCGAACACTCGTCTTCGGCGTTTGGACCATATCACCATAACAGAGGACCCAAGTCGTCGTCGTCGGTCATGTGCTTTTGCCTTGTCTGTCCTAGCTCTACGAGTGATTTCATATCTCTTAAAGCTAGATCAGCAAGGCAAAATTGCATTGTCATTTCGCTGAGAATCCATGAAGATACATCACCGAACCAGCGCCGGGTTTGTTCCGTCGGAATGCAATTTCTTCTGACGGAGTGAAATTTCTTCTAAGTCCCTATTGAATTTGCTTTTTATCTATGAACCGTAAGGCATGCCTAAATTTTTATTTTCAAGACAGTTCAAAAGTGACGATATTCAAGACGTTGCGAGTGATTTTGGAAGAAGAATATAGCTGTAGAGAACTGAAATTGTTTGGATTTGGGCTGAAGGAACTACTGGTGTGGTATGCGCGTTTTTGCAATCATATCACAGCTGTAGTTACCTGTCACTCCGGTTCAAGTATGCATCGAGTCTACTGACGTTCACAAATCATTTGGCGGTTATCAACATACCGGCTATTGACTAGAGGAGTTGCCCGCTGCAGTGATGTTATTTTATCATCACTGGGTGGATTTACTCCTCTTGGCTTTAGCCAGTTTCATCATGGGACGGGACATCCAAGAGACATTCCGGGTTGACGTGTGGTTGGGAAAAAGGAGTGCTAGTTTACGTACGAAGCCGTAGGCACGTGATGGTTTCTTCCTTGTTGGTGAATATTTTTTACTTTCATCACCGGGAAGAATTCATCCTGAGCCAAGGTTTTTCTCCGAGGGCTGCTGTTTAGGATACCGATTCATGATCTGATAGGGTAAATAGATCAATGTCTCATTTGAGTCATGTTACCTTTGCTGAGAATTGAGATAAACTTTCATTTTACTTAGGAGTTCCTAATACTTTCATGGTTATTTTATACCAATTCCGCCGGCTATTCTTGGCTATCTACAGAGCAAGCATTCAACTTGCTCGTTGGTAAAGAGAAAAACCTCTCAATGTATGCAAGTGTGAGTCATATGATGACCATTCCTATGACACTCAAAGTTTCACGTTCATCATGTTGGTTTCCAATTACCTTAGTGATTATTCTTGGATTAGAAGTTGATACTTCCTCGACCTAGTTGCATTGCAATTCAACAAATGAAGGTAGATAAGGAGATTTCTTTAGAGCTGAATAGGACATGGGCTGGAAGACTAGATGTATTTTTTATTTTCATAATCGGTTTTGAAATCCTGTGCGAGCAGCAGCCTGAGAGGTTGTCTTTGCCCTTTTGTCACTTGCAGAATACAAAAGAAGTCCTACCAGAGGTTATACAATTTGTTAATTTACTGAAATGCTAAAGAATCGAGTTCCACAAGACATGCCCTGCTTTTCACTGTAAAGATTTGCAGATTTTTTAGTTGAGTGGAAGTTTAGATCTGAATAAATCTTTAAGCTTTGCTTATTTACAACAAATTGGTAAGAAGCAACTTGGCATGGGAAATAGTCTAATGAGACGAGGCTGTCGATTTCTTAATCACAATTTCAGCGTACCCGTAACTAATTTTTGGAGACATCTAAATTTCCTACTCACGCAGTGCAGAAAAGCACTCAGACAGACACGTTTTATTGCTATGAACATGATTCTTGGAAGTCTTACCTTGCCGACGAGACACTGCTTGAAATCCGTGGGCATGTCGCTGACAGATACGCGATCGTGGGGTCGCTTTGGCCCGCTGACCGAGCTGACTACTGTGGCTAGGTCGAGTGTGACAACGTCAGAGAAGACAGGATCACTCTTCTCATCTGCATAGTCTCGCAGCATCCGAGTTGCTCGAAGGTATGATTCGATTACGGCGATCTTCTTCTCATCACGGTCTACTCGGAGCAACAAAGGAGGCAACAAGGGTGAGTTATGAACATTTAATGAAGTTAGTAGGACAAAGTAGAGAACTATACAAGACATGGCATTATTTTTATTCTTAGTTCCCAGCTGATTATAAGTGACAAGGCATGGCCAACGACCACACTGAATCATTTTTAGGTAGAAATGCATAGATATCTTCTTATGTATATTGGTCATTTATATGGTAGGTACTAAACATGGTTGCATGAGTGAAAATCCAATCATGTCGGGTCATTTATCGCGCAATTTATGCTCACGGTCATAACCATGGGCATCACCGCTTAAACGAAAAAAATCTTGTATGTTAATACTATTTGCAAATCTAAATTTTAGTGCAAAAATTGATTGATAGCCAACAAGCAGTGTTAGGGTTCACACACCAATTTTTATGATCCTCATCACAGCACAAAGATGCTCATTTTTTTAAGAATTTTAATCGGGACCATCCTCATCTTGTGACAGGTGTGTAACGATTCATGCGTGGCTGAATGCCGTGCACGATCACACATGTCAATGTGAGGTGTGTGCATACTTCCTCACGCTTGACGTCGTAAGTCACGATGCAGTACTTTTAGAAGGTAGTTTATTATAGGCAGGTCCTCTCCTGGTGACATATTTTTGTATCCAGTTACCATTTCTAGTATGCCTTGGGTGCTGCCAGAAATTTGGTTAAAAATTTTACCAAAACAAGGGCTAACATCTTCACCATCCAAGGGCAGATAAAATTAACAGATACACCATCTTTATCGAGTAGTGGCCATGTCAGCGAAATTGCTTATAAGAGTTTAGCACTCTGCTGCCTCTGGGTTAGCCTCGAAATAGTGAAAGAGAGCGAGATAGAAGGTTATGCCAGTGACTGCATCACCAGTTTTGGTTTCAAAAGTTTATTTATCAAAAAAAATCTAATTAGAAATTTTTGTAATTTCTTGGCTTACATTTTTACTGAAATGCGAACAGTGCAAATGAGACACGATTAATTCTTGAACGAGAAGTTATCCATCGGCAGGGATCCACGCCATTTCAGCAGAAGTTAAGAATAATGCTACAAAACTATGTGCGTCTCTATTACCCAAAGTTTTTCACGGACATTTTAACTCAGGATTAGACATCTGAGCTTGTATATCTGCGATCTAAGTGCGAGATCGAGTAGCATATTAACTATAAAGTCGGCGTTGAATGAGGCTCGGCATTTGTCATGTAGAAGGTAGGGGGTTAAATGTTTATGTAGACGGCACTTACTGGTCTGACGCAGATACTCCAGGCTCCGCATGTCGACTGGGAAGAATCCCACAGTAGCGCCATACTCTGGGCACATGTTGGACACAGTCGCTCGGTCGGCGATTGACAATTCGGCGACACCCGGTCCAAAGAACTCAACGAATTTGCCGACAACTCCCAGCTGCCGCAAGTGCTTTGTGATGGTCAGCACCAGGTCAGTGCTGGTCGCGTATTGGGACAGCTTTCCAACAATCTTGTAGCCGACGACTTGCGGTATTAGCATCGATATTGCCTGGCCGAGCATCACTGCCTCGGCTTCGATTCCTGGATGCACCGGAGTGAAGGAAAGTATAAGTGATTGCGAGATGTGTTAAAAAGTAAAAAGTGATTGCGAGATGTGTTAAAAAGTAAAAAGTGATTGCGAAATTGTTGAAAGACCTGCAGTCTTCCACCTCTCCATTAAAAGTAACGATTATCTAATGACTAATAAGAAATGGAAAAAACGCAATGATCTATGAAATGTAACATTTTATTTGCCTGCATTTCTTTCCTAGTCACATTTCTTGAAATTATTTGGATTTTGGGTGCTTGGGTGTAATTTGTGAAGTAAGAAATTAATCATTTTTTAAGTGAAATCTATGATACCCATTTAGAGATGCACAAAGAAGTCAGTCACATTTTAGGAGATTCATGGATAGCACTTTTAGTTTTAACTACACTCCAAAGCACTGGAAATCTGTGATTTGCATTAAATACTGATCTATAAATAGTGATAGTAGGTTGATAACAGTAGTTTATAAGTACATTCAAGTCATATATGGAATGGGGAACACCCTCTGCCAACAATAGAAACAAAGTAGCAATCAGAAGGCTGGTATCTACTCTGTTATCTGGTGATGAATATTGAAGCAACTAGACACTTTAAGTATCTCACTTGTCAACAGGTTAAATACCTTGATGACTGATAATCCATATGGAAGTTCAGTTAAATGAGAAGGAAGATTTTGGGGCAAAGGGATCCAAAGGATTTTGTTTATCTTATGTTTATCTTTCTCTAATGAATTTTTCTCTAAATTTAAGTGAGAAACCCAAACACTTGTCTTCCCTTTTGGATGTATGTTTACAGATAAAATTGGGAAAAATGTTTAGTCATGTATGTTAAAATTAAAAGGGATCGAGTTCAAACCCACAGCCAATCTGATACGCATGTATAATGGCCTCACCTCCAACACCCCACCCTAGCACGCCGAGCCCGTTGATCATGGTGGTGTGTGAATCGGTGCCAACCACTGAATCAGGGTAGACGAGCCCCGAGTCGCTGAAAACGACACGGGCCAAGTACTCAAGGTTGACTTGGTGAACAATGCCGGAACCGGGCGGCACGATCAGCATGTTCTTGAACGCTCGGGCTCCCCACTGTAGGCACACGGAAATCGCATTCATTTTTCATTTTTGTTAGCATTCATTCATGAATATGCCTTACGAATGAAATTGTTAGCGGGGTAAGCTTTGTTACAACCTACATGTGACCAACTTTGTAACACATTAAAAAAACTCAAAATCCTACTTAAGATTACCAACTCTTTTCATCGTTTATAATTGATATCAAAGTGGGGTATTTTGGGTCCATGAAACATCAGGTAAACAAAATTGTATCCATCAGTGAGAAAATTAAAAAAACTGCCAATTCAGCCACTTTCCTCTTAATTTTTTGTACCTTGAGAAACATGAACCGCTCCTTGTTGCGCTCAAACTCGAGCTCCTGGTTCTTGAACAGCGAGTCTACGGTGCGTTCGAAGTCAACCTGCACTGAGTGATCAATGACCAGATCTGACGGGCAGATGGGGTTGATTCGATCTGGGTCACCACCTAGCGAACGCACTGCATCGCGCATGGCAGCAAAGTCCACAACCGCGGGCACGCCTGTGAAGTCCTGCAACGCAACATGGTAAAGTACAAAGGTAGACTCACGAGTATTGGATTTTTTTGCTCATCAAGGCTAAGTAATAGTTGTGAGGGTGAAAGAACTTTATTCACAGCCAGTCAGCATTTTGCTAGCCCAGTCAATCCAAAAGTTGCTAAATATGAATTTTTTGTTGAGGAATCCATGTACCTAAATTAATTTTCAACAATGGTTCCTATTAACCCTCACCCTCAACCTCAAGAAGTGCCAGCACTGCGCTTGCAGCTGCCATGAGTGTAGTGAGTAAAAAGAGTTGCAAACTTCTTTCAGTCATTTTGGTACTGGGAAAAAAAATGATTGAGATCTACTCTTCACTTCAATATTGACCCCCATTTTACGGTGACTTTGCTACTTTACACCTAGACCCTCACAAATGTCTGAATGACCCAGAACTGCCTTCTGACAAGAAACAATACTACATTAATTTTTTTGCTCAACTGAACTTCAATTGCACAATGCTAGCCCACAGTTACTCTACTAGGCAGACGGTAGTAACTGATAATCGGGCAAGTCAACAAACCTGCAGAATCACCCTGGCTGGCTTAAATGCCACCTCCACCCCACCTTCGACCGCCTGGTTCTTCTCCCACTCGAGCACATTTTCGACATCGGACTGCTTCACCTGGAAGTTGTCGCAGTTGCGCACCGCCGACTCGAGTAGAACACGGACAGAGTATGGCAGCTTGTCTGCAAGTGCAAACACCTGTTAGAGGTCCTTCTACTATCAGTTGCCCAGGTAAGTCAAGCTCAACATGCAATAGCCTTGTAGTTCTTATGAGTACAACAATGAGTTGATTTCAAAGGTTACAAGTTATCTAATTGGTTACATTTGGTTGGCTAGAATAAATCTAGACTTGTAATTTCTTTTCTTAACATTTCATCTCTTAACAAATAAACTATTTACTCTTCAAACTTAGTCAAGGACAGGTGAGATGTAGAATGTATTTTGTTTAGAAAGACAAAGTGCATTCTTAAACTTTTTAACATATAAACGTCCTTATTTTCATTTTTCTTTTACCTATCGTTAAGATAACAGAAAAATTGTTTTAAGGTACTGTTACACGTAGTAAAACAGCAGGAAGGAAGTCGTGCATTTTACTACCTGGATCTGAAGGCCTTATAGTAAAATGATAACAAAAACATAGAAACTGACGATTTGCATGAATTGTCTGGAATGTTCTGTTTCTGAATGACAACAAGCTGCTACTTTTAATGTCGATTTAAGATTCAATGTCAAAAACTGCATTTTTTATTGGGTGATTCACTGCAGCTCACCACTGCACAAACTTACCACCATTTTAAAGCTTTTTGTGGAGTAGTTGAGCTAATTCCTTAAGGAATTCTTTAGGATTAAATGTACTATGCTAATTGCATTTTGTTCGTTTCCATAGGTGGGCACTTACACAAGGGGATTCTTTACCAGTCACGTTTGCCAAAAGCCAATTTCAATCAAACTTCCTGCCCAATTCTTCCACTAGCAGATATCTAATTGAGACTTTGATACTGCAAACGAAATATTCTACGAAAACTATTATTTCACAGCATAAAAAAAAAAGATATTTGAGAGTTGTGGTCCATTTCAGACAACGATTTTACTTTACTTACCATACTTGGGTCCCAGAGCAACCAAGTCATAGTAACTGTAGTCCTTCCCTCCGACCAGAAGGCTTTTCAGATGACTGCGATAAGGGTTGTGTTCTGCAGATGAAATTGTGTCAAATACTAAATGGGCACATGCCCGAGTCTTGCTTGTGTTTTGGGGCATGGCTGAGTGAAGGTAGTAGCATGTAGTAGGTAGTATTTATAAACTCTTGTCATAGAAAATGGAGAGATGTAGCTAATAATTCGAGACAGATCAAGATTTTCAAATTAGTCTTGTAATGCTGAATGATATAACCAATCGTGTTTTCTAGGTTTTGACTAAAGAATGTGCACAAAATACTATTGACAGATTTTGAATTGGAAATGTCAAAATATTTCATTCCAATATGACTGACTCACATAACACACAATTTTAAATTACTGAAAGTTCAGATTGCTGGTACATGAGTTTATTTTGGCAATTGCGTAATTTGTAAGACCAATCTATATATTTTTATCAACACATTTTGAGATAAATATGATAACACTAACCCAACCTTAGCCTTAGGGCAGGGCAACAGGCACAAAGGTCATCATTAACTGTTAAGACCACTTCACTTTGACATATCATAATTTCGAACTCAAGTACTCAGTATGTTTACTTGTATGATTATACAAGTAATCTACAACAGGTAACTTTGCTGAAAATAAATAAAATTACGGAGCGAGAGCTAAGCTTACCTGCCATGACACCGAACTGAAAAGTCACGTTTCACACTTTCACCGCCATGTTAGGAGAGAGCAGAGTCGAGAAATAAACGTATAAATTTGAAACTAGGCACTTTCTGAATCCTCAAAATCTTTGCTCAAAATATATTGAGATCCTAGAGATTTCTAAGATTTTCATTGCATATTAGATTTCTGTCTTGACTTTTCATTTTGGTACGAGTTTTGACCGTTATGCAGACCACTTCTTTTATGTATAAGAACAAGCAAAATGAGAAGTGTTGGGACTCGGCAGAAATGAAAAGCAGCAGCGATTTATAATTCAATTTAAAAAGAAATGTATTCTTTTTAAAAAAAACAGCACGGTAACAGCATAAAATTGTTAAATTATTCAACAGCATATTTCTTACAAATAATAAATATTTAAATTAATCCCTACTCTGCAAAGTCTCTTTACTTAAGAAGTTGCAGCAAAACCCTGGTCAAAATTCTCTAGATCGTCTAAACATATGTCACTCCCGAACACTAACTTGTCCGTTTTGGCTTCTTAAAGAAGATTCTAGATATGACTAAAAGGTACCTGATATTGATAATAGTAGGTATAGCTTACAAATAACTACATCGTGTATTTTAGTGTTTTTTTCAGTAAGCTAGTTGTTCAACAACATTGTTATTAGTAATACTAATACCTAACAAAATAGAAATAATAAATAGTGATTCAGTTTCCACCTAATACTCTTGGAAATCAGCCAACTACTCCTCGAGTTAACTTTGTCGAAGCCTAGAGCAAACTATGTATGTATATGTACAAAAGTACCTACTAAATTAGCAATTGTTCAACAGGTCGTAAAAGAAGTGCCTACCAAAATGATATTTAAATGGAATTGCAATCCAGATGTCAACTAATGATGTTGCAAATGTGTACCTGTATGCATACGTACTTGTACAAAAGATAAGCAAAAGATTTCTTCAATTCCCGATTCCTCTAGTGATCGAAGACGTGATATAAAATTGGAACTTGAACATTGCTTGTCTTTTATGCATCTGAAGCATATTGAGTTTGTTTAAATTAGGTGGGGACAGAGTGAGCTTGTCATCTACAATAGAAATTTCAGTTGCATACAAATATCATAGCCAGTGTTAACATTTTTACATTTAGAGCATGACTTAAATTTGAGGAAACCTTTACAACCAAGATTTGCCTACAGCAAAGTGGTGATACAAGTTTGTTTACATTCTTTCTGAAGTGACAGTGGTTGTAAATTTGTTAAATAGCAACTAATATAAAGAATTCTTCTAATTCTACTATTTAAAAAATTATGGAACTACTTCTCTTATATATTTATCTTTGGAATACCATATGCTTACAACTAGTACCAGGACCAGACTACTACCACGTCCACATTGGTACCACTATCGTAAAACAACCTACACAAAGCTTTAAAAAGCTTGGATGCAAACGCAAAACTAACTGGATTATTTAAGCAAAATATATTCATCTACCAGTTAACCATTTGCATAAGTCAGTAAATGAAAGCTTCTTAGACCAGATTCACACAAATGTGAAGTAACAAAAACTGTATTCGTAATTATGGAGTACCTATCGGTGCACAAGATAAAGATATAACATTGAGCCGTAGTGGATCTTAATATTGATATTACACGGGAGCTCTTCACCACCGAACCATTGCCTGGTATTCCTCTTTGACGCTCACACGCTTGATGCTTTCGTACCTGCGAAAATGAAAACACAGTTACCTAAATCCTCTGGGCTGGAATTTTGTGAATGCTAGAAATTCTTAAACTTTAGAAATTGGCAAGCATATTATTAAAATACTTGTGGACAGCTTTAGACACCAAAAACATTTAACATTAAGACCTTATGGATAGTTTAATTTCAACTAATCAACATGTGTATCCAACACGACATTTGTATGTTCGTTTTGGATATTAAAGATCAGACCTCGCAGGTAAATTACCTTAAAGTTACAGACTATCTAGTAAAAGAATCCAAATAAGCATCATAGGTTACCTCGGCTTTCTTTTAGAATCTTAACACTTTTTTAAAGTGGAATAAAACAAATATTTTGTCTTACCAGTTTCAGAAAGATAGATTTGAGACTAAACCAAACATGTTTACATATATATACATATGTTGACATATAAACATATGTTTAATATATTTATGTATGTATGTCATTTAAAGTACCCAATACATTCTACAGCTGAAGCGCTTATACCAAGACCAATCTGTGCCAAGACAGTACTTGTCGTGATATGTCATCAGTAAACACACAGTAGGGTGGAAGGTGCAGGGCGCTCTAAACTAGCAAAAATAGGACTGATTTTATCTCTAATCCAGCTTTTCAAAGCTGTAATCAAAAAATTTCAAATGCTCTTTTAGGCAACATCATCATAGATAACCATTTTCTTTATTGTTCACATTAGGCCAAATTCAAAAAGCATTCGAACCCTAATTTCATATAACTTATCTTTTATCATTCTACTAACCCGAGTATGATGGCAAAGCTGAAGCATGCTGACTGCACGAGACGTGCCGACAGGCCTTTGGTAAAGATTCGCATGCGCTCTTCTGTCCACAGAATGCGGAACGTCTCCGAGATGGAATCGAGTCGCTGGATCTGCACGCGGGCGCGGATGATGTCGAGCGGATTGGTGAGCAGCGACGTCGTGAATCCACCAAGCGTGCCAGAAACGCACTGAATCAGCAGGTGGGACACCCACGGTGGCGCCACAAGGTGCAGCTGGTCTGCGCAACAATAGGTTTCTTTTCAATGTCTTAAAAGATTGGTCTTACCATTGGGTTTATAGGTTTAGACAGTCAGTGCTAATGTTAGGCTACATCTTTGCAAAAATTGTGACTGACTACTGTCGTACCAACTGAAATTGTGGTTTAACAGTCATTGGACTTTTAGTTACAATAAATAGATAGATCAAAGTTTGTAATTGCAATATGCTTGCCTAACTAACTCTAGATTTCCTTATCACTACATCCATTACATCAGTTTCAAAATTTATAATCATCAACGGACAACAATATGTCTCAGTAAACAATACAAAGTCACCTAAACCTTTTTTTTTTCATTGGGGTTTTTTTTTCATTAAGGGTTTCAATGGACAATATCACAAACACATCCAAGGAGCACAACTAGAAGACGGTAAAGACCGGTGTCCCTTGGTGCACTTAATAATGTTAAAGTTTTAGACTTGCTTTAGTCACTGTCGTTGTTTCTCCAGTAAGTTGTGCTCCTTTTTTCTTTCTCTTTCCCACATCCGTTATTCACCCGATATCTGGTTCTATTATCTTGATTAGTACTAGCACAACTTTTTTATTTATGGAGTCTACCCAATAGATTAAAGAGTTTTAAGGTTTTACTTGCCTTGATACATATGGTAAAAGGTCCACCAAAGTGCACTATTAGGCACGTAGGTGCACAAAGAAGCCACATAGCCACGGTAAAACCCACGGATCCCATCTCGCATGTACACCTCACGCACGATATCGCCAGTAGTGAGAAGTCTCGAGCGAGACGGATCCAACGAAAGTCCGAGTGGATTCAAGACAACTTTCTTGTTATTGCCTTTGCCATCGACAAGGCCCAACACCATCAGATGTTGGCTTAAGATGTCGAAAGGAACAATGATGGTCTGGCCAACCAATGAAGCACAGCCACCAGCTATTAGAGCCTTGTATCGGGAGGAAACGTCGTATTGGCCTAGCATGTGACGTACTCCTTCATACGTCGAGATGTAAAACACTCCAGAGATGATCTGGAACGAGCTGACCCAGAATCCGCGGTATAGACCAGGTACACCCTCACCGCGGTACGTTTTGAGCCAGGCATCAACAAGTCCTAAAAATAAAAAATTTCAGTACATACCACATAAGTAGCATAGCCAATTCAGCAGTAGTAAAAATGTGGATCTGGAAACTTAGATCTCACTTTATTAGCTTATAAACATACAGTATCTTGGTTATTTCAGTGTTTTTACTACCTTTGTACATTTCATCATGCCGCTGAAGTTGAAGCCGCGTTTTGATTACTGTTAGGGGATAAAGAACACACCGCACAGAGAACGAACTAAGCATACTCAATGGGAAGAACTTGTGTTTGTCCATCATGTTTAATTCTATAGTCCGAAGCACCCTTGGTGGCTCCGCCTCGGCCGCCGTCGAGAACTGTGACTTAACCATTGTCATCTATTGGTAACATTTCATTTGCATCATAAACTCGATTCTGTCACACGCTTTGTTAAAACTGTCCAAAACATTTTTGCTTTCGGTGGAGAATCACTTATTTTTGTCTCAATTACCCGGCATGTTGCCTGAAAGGAGAAAGAAAATTTGAAATTACATCACTTTCACATGACAGCAAAAACATTGCAAAGGTTAGTTCCTACCGAAATACGACCTATTTTAAAGTCTAGGCAACTGAACAAAGCAGCCAACAGCCTTCAAATCTATATTGAAGTAATTAACGTATGTTGATTATGTAAATAGCCACGCAATATACACTTACAGGTGTAAAAATAAAATTATTGTAAAATATTAGCACTACTTCAACTCCAAAAAAATGTGAATCTGACATCCATCTTGTGACGTATGTAGTCAGGTGGTTGAAATCACCATGGCAACGAGATGACAACAAAATTTGATTGTGGAAAAGGAATGGTTTCGTGTGGATGAAGTTGGATCAGTTTTGCTACAGTTTAGTTTCATTCCCTTAGTTTCTAAAAGATAAAATTTTGAAAATGGTAAGGGGAGCAGTTGTTTACAATATGTTTGGCTTATAAGAAATAGGTTAATATATTTTGTACTTATAATAGTCTCCATCTCACCTAAGATTGCTAATTTTGAGCTTCCTTTCTGAACTGCCGCACTTTATTTTTACTTCAGCCACCAAAAAAAAAAGAAAAGGGAAAGAAGGATGCAGGATATGTTATCGACGGTGTTTCTACCACTGAGATGACGAGGGAACAGTTGGAGCTATTTGCGTACCGTCTCCGAGAGGAGATGGAGCGCGAGAGAGAAGAGCGCAACTATTTCCAGCTCGAACGAGACAAGCTACGCACTTATTGGGAAATAACTCGCCAACAGCTGGAAGAAAATAGAGCTGACTTGAGGTGGCTTTACTATTATTCCATATTAACATTTATTTTATAACAATGGTAAATGCTCTTTGTATTAAGATAAAACTAACACAATATTATTAACAAACAGAAACAAAGATCGGCAAATTGAAGAAGGAGAAGAAAATCATGAAGTGGAAGTCAAGGAATATAAACAGAAAGTGAAACATCTTCTATACGAACATCAGAGCAACTTGGCCGAGCTTAAGGTGAGTATACCAATGTTGTTATAGAAATTTATTACGGGCCCATGAGAATGGATTACTTATAGGCAAGAAAGTGTTCACGGCTTCTGTATTCTTCCTTGCTCAGGCAGAAGCAATGGTATCGCTGAAGATGGCTCAAGACGACCACACGGAGCAAGAAATGGAGTTGCTTAAGGATAAGAAGGAACTGAAGGCTCAGATCAGAGAACAGGAGCTAGCTCACCAGGAAGAGATACGCACTGTAAAATTGGTATGTAAGTTCCCCTACTCTTGCTTATTTCAAAATTACTAATTATCAAATACCAACCCACCTTTATTCGACCCTATGTGGTTCTATAAATAATTTACTCCTCGAAACTTCTGGCTGGTAAGAGGTCCTTGCACTGAGAAAGATGTAATTCAATTGAAGTCCTGTTTGGCAAACTTTATTTGTGACTGATACTCTTAGCTTTTTATTGATTAACTGATTGCATTTGGGTTTTACGGCTTGACTAGGCTATTTGTGCCAATTGGCATTTCATAAGTAATTCAAAAGGTTATCATAAATACGTCAAAGATTAACGAACACTTATTCTAAACTTATTGGATAATGACTGACAATTCCCGATTGGCCCCAACAGCAACACAGCTCCGAGATAAGTAAAATTCGCACGACATTTGAGTCTGAGGCGCGAGAGATCGAGGCCAAGTACGAGAAACGTATCGCCACGCAACGTGGAGAATTCAACTTGAAACAGAGCATGGAACTCACCGAGGTAGAGGAACGGAAAAACAAGCAGGTCGACGACCTTGTCAAGAGCCACGACAAGGCATTTGCAGACATGAAGAATTATTACAACGACATAACGCTAAACAATCTAGCGCTCATCAGCAGTCTCAAGGTTGGTTTTACAGCGATATTGACATTTTTTTTTGGCTTTTTACGAAGTTAACTTGTTGCATTCTATATGATTTATTTAGGCAAGTAGGTAACCAAAATAAAAAATAGGAATTTGGATGTAGACAAAGAATTGTACAGCTCATTTTGTAAAATATTTGTTTTGAATGCTAGTTTTGAATAACGTTAAACCTTTTTGTTTTTGGTAATCTATTGTTGATCACATGTTTGGCTCATAAAGAATTTAAATAATTTTTAGATACCTTCACAGCAGAATTGTAGATTTTTCTCTTCTCTAAGCTGGAGGACAAGAACTAGAGCAGAGATACTACAGCTGTGTACCATACTCAAATCTCAAGCCATATTAGTTCCAGTTCTAGCATTACAAGCTTTACATTTTCTCGTTGCACATTGCCTTGATCTTTGGCCTTTACCTGTCTATTAATAAATAGTCTTCACCAGTGGCGTAACTACTGGCGGGGGAGGCGGGGTGGTCGCCCTCAGGCCCAGAAGTTTTTCTCTGTGGGAGAAACTTCACTATCAGGGAAAAAATGGGCACAGGCGGTAATCGCGCCAGCCGACGAGCTCATGCCGACGACCCGCGTCAAATTTATTTCTTGTGTTTACCAAAATAACCTTAAAGTTAATAGTTGCATTCCAAGCACTCTCACTACCCCATTGAGGCTGTGGAACTAGCCTACTTCTGGTAATAGTTACAAAGTACGCTGCTACTGCCACTGAGTGCGTAGGTTACCCACTCAATGCTACTACCCTACTCTTTGTCGGCGCAAAGAGAACTGCCTACGCTCTGCCCTGTGATAGTTTGGTCATGACATAAAAAACTTCTAATAACACTGGAAATTTCCCTGATTTGGACTAAGAGAAAATGCGGTAAGAAGATATTAGATTAAACTTATATAATGCGGGGGTTAATTAATAATAATCCCAGTTTCAGTTATTCCCAATCAAATTTGGCACACGGTATCTTAGTTCATTTCCTCCCAAATAAAGTAGGTATAGTATGCTGTCCCTTGGATCTTAAATCTATTATTCTTCTCAATCTGTTGTCACCTTGATGTGAATATCACTGCTAGTTGAGTTTGATTTGCTATCTTTAAGCTGTCTCAGACTTCGTATGAGACTGAAAGATTTGCGTTCTCGTCACGTCGAAACAGCCCAAATTTCCCGACGCAAAGAAATAATTAATTATCCAACTACTCGCAAACATTACCCAGACATTGTTTTTGCCCATACGAAAATTGTCCTTGTCGTACTTTGGGGCCTTTTCCAACTTTTGCTGAGTCAAAACGAAATCTTTTCTAATAGCATCTATGAAAAAAATCCAAAACGAGGCTTGGATAATCATTTGAACTTGATGTTGCGTATTGTAATAATAAAATAATAATAATAATAATATAATAATAATAATAATATATTGTAATAATAATATAATCAACATGTATCCCTCTCTTGTTGGTGCATGAGTGTGACCAACATAAATTTATCTTGCATGCTTTTTGCCCAAACAGGAGCAAATGGAAGAGATGAAAGAGAACAATGACCGCATGGAAAAGAACCTCCACGAGGTCCAGGCGGAGAACAAGAAGTTGGTGGAGCCGCTGGAGCAGGCTCGCGCGCAGGTTGCTGACCTCAGTCGCAAGTATGTGGCAGGAGTTACCTGTTTACGTGGTATGATAAGTTGTAATGGATAACAATGAAAAAAGGCACACATTAGTAAGGTCTAAAACTATTTAATTGAAGTTTGGCAGTACCTCTCTTTCCAGCTTCTACTACTTATCGAGATAACTCAATGCTTAATAGAATTTTACCGATTTAACCAAGTTTACTATAACTATTGATAAAATCCATTTAAGATTACAGCTCGCCAAGGAAAGAAGATACAGAAAGTCAGCAATTTTGATTGTAACGAATGACGAATACCGCGGTGAAAATGAGCAAATTCCATTCTGTTTTTACTACTCCTATCAATAAACTAAACAAATAAACTCTCTGAAAATACCTTACAATTTGTAAATCTAGTTTAAAATAGTTTTACTGAAGATAGTTGGATATCGGTATTTATTGAAATTGCATAGGAACCTGAAGTAACTATTATTATGTGCCCCCAGGATGGTAAACTACGAGAAGGACAAGATTTCAATGCATAACACGAAGCTGCGGCTGAGCGCGTGCCAGAAGGAACTTGACGACCTCAAGTGGGAGAACCAGGTGCTGGAAATTCGGTTTGACAAGGCAAGTCTCTGTCCCTGCAATGCTTTCCAGGTCAAAAGATCAATGGTATCCATGAGCTTACTCAAATTCTGGTTGAATGACATTTAGTGTTTTACTAAAATTGGTTAATTGTGCCAATTTGAAAAATCAAAAATTGCTGATAGCTTTTGTAGGTTTTAAAGTAGGTAGTAATTTTCTGCAAAAGTCAAAATAGCTAGATACAATCCTCCATCCTAGCTCAAATTATACAGCAAAGGCTGTATTTATTAAATAAATAAAAAATGTGTAAGTCTTCACAGTCACAAATGAAATCATGCTTTTATCTTGCGTTCTCCGCTCGTGTGCAGCTCCAAAAAGAGAGAGATGAGTTACACAGCCGTTTTATGACGGCAATCCTGGAGCTGCAGCAGAAGACTGGTCTGCGCAACGTGCTACTTGAGAAGAAGCTCACTGCCATGACGGACCAACTCGAGCAGAAGGAGGCACAGATCAGTGAGGTGCTGCATGCCGCCAACCTTGACCCTTCAGCCATGACTGCCGTCAACAAGAAGTTAGAGGTATGTTGCTGTCTTATGATAGGCAGAGATGCTTCATGGTGTAGTGTTGTAGGTGGTCGAGAAACTGGTTACAGGCATGATTTGGAAATTTATTTTTTTTATGTCAATTTCCAGAATTGGTTGACCAGTCCCTGTGTATTTTCTTGTCTGAAGCTTAATTTAACTTAACTGGTTTTATTGGAGGCATTTAACATTTATTGGCTCCTTTATTTCTTTTATTTAGAAAACATTTTTCTTACAAATTTTCTTTTTAATAATTAAAAAGGTGTTTCTTCCTGATATTTAATTCCTTTGAAACTCTAGGATGTGCCAACATTTATTGAAAACGTCTTTACAGGAGCTTCTGGGTCGCAAGAACATGACAATTCAGGACTTGCAGTATGAGCTGGCTCGGGTCTGCAAGGCTCATGATGACCTGCTCCTTACATACGAAGGAAAGCTTGCTCAGTATGGTGTTCCACGCGAGGAGCTAGGTTTCGCGCCGCTACGAGTTAGCGAAGCCACTCCTAAAATCGGCCGCGGTGCCGCTGGTCTGGTCACTGCAAACCGTTGAACTGATCGTGCTAGCAGAAGTTCTAGTCAAACAATTCTAAGCTGATTGCTATCGGCTGTTTCATATTTTGTTCTTTCTGTCAAGCCTAGCTCCTTTATAGCAAAGTTGTTGGTGTTTATAATATCATTTACTTTCAAGACAGATGTTTTCAATTATTTCTATTGGCTGATAATCTTGTGCAATAAATTCCTCAACACATGTCACTCTGTCTTGCATTTTTTAACGTTGTATTCTGATAGTATCAAGGGGTTGATTTCTGGCAAGTGAGTGCAAAATTTGTATGATGATTTGCATTGATGATTGGGTTCTGGACTCTTCTTCTCTGAGCTAGTTTGAGGAGGTAAAAGCATGTGTTTGCTTGACAAGAGTGCTTTCACACAGAAATAAATAGATAGCTTAAAAACTAGAATATTTTTAATTGTGTATGTAAATTAAGTACAGAAATACAAAAAAAAAAAACTTATCACAAAGTCAGCAGTTCTATCTATGGATTACATTATAATGTTAATGTTAACATATATAATATGTTGTATATATATAACATATTATAATGTTAATGTTATTACATGTTAATTTTACATTAGAAACTATCACTATTTTAATTGATCAAATTGGATCAATTTAGCAAATAATTTTAGATAATGTTCGTTATTTATTTACATACTTTGACAAGGTACATGGAGTAGTTGCATGGTGTCTAGGTTTTGTTGAATATTTGCTGGGTATTGTTGGATATTTTGGAGTTGCTTTGGTTGGTGGAGGCTCTGCTTTCTCTGCATCAGAGGGTACATCCCAAATAGCATTGAGTATTGTGGGGTCAAAACACACTTTTATACATTTGCATTTCTTGCGAAGTGATTGATTGATAGTTTCATGTCAACCTATACGACAAAAATTTGGGAATTCTAGCAAGCAAACGCTAGAGACACGCCACCAACTTTTCGAAAAAAATAAGTGCCCAAAAATAAGTGCCTGAAAAACGAATAGCCATATTAAGCTTAAAAAATAAGCTAAAAAATAAGCCGAAATAAGCTACAAAAATCTAAATGAGCTTAAACAAGGATTTGAAAAGAATATCTCACATTCTTAAACAAAAGCAACAAAAAATATGAAGGGACATGGAAGAAACTACGTCTGCCTTCCCACGAACTCCCACAAAGTCTGGTAAGGACACTCTACAATTGAATAAGAATAGGTTCTTGTTTGTCTACGCATAAACCTATTGTAATTCTAAACCTCTACGATGTTGTCTTCTATCACAATCGAAACACGAAACAAAATATTAAAATTTCTCCACATACTCGAAAAGTGAATTGTTAGTACTGAAAAACAAACCTCCAGCTAAATTTTCAGTTACAACATCTGCAACACCAAGATGTGTCGAGATTTCCAATGTAAATACCAAATTACCAAATCAGGCAAGTGCGGCCGACATCCAGCCCAGTGAAATTATACAATTATTTTTACTTTTTAGAGTAAACTTAGCAAAGATTGTACAGGTAAACTCAACTGGCAGTACGTGCAGCTGATCGCGTTTTCACTATCAGATGATTTTGCTGTCAGTTGAAGGGCAGCCAAATAACTTGCAAATAACCTACTTTGAACCACTTTGAACCTACGGTTGGGGTGACTCACACAATGGTTGTCAAGTTGTAAATATGAGCAACAGGTAAAAGTCAAAACGTCTCGATAAAAGTTGTAAACACCATGGAAATAACGCAACTGGATTCGAGAACACAACGCCATGAACTATTTTTACAAGAAATCGAGGGAATCGACGAATACTGGGGCCCTACATTCAGGTAAATGCCGATTATTTTACTTTCTTACAATGTGAGGGGGCGTAACCTCATTTACATCCCCGCGAAAACTACCCCAAATGTACGCAAGTCCTTATAATTCGATCTTTTCTTTACACTTGCGCATTCGCCCCACGAACGTCAAATGCAACTTCTCAGAATTACGTTCAGGTACCTGCCAGGGTGGGTCTGGGGTGTAGGCACATTGACGTTAATGCCCTAATGAACCATACCTTCTCAACTGCAAGAACAAGAGCTTCTCTTGGCAGCATTAGTGGCCTAAGCAGTCAATATGATCACTTGCTCTATGAATTGGAAACAACAGACACGAGTAGTGTGGGTTTGGTTATCAGGTATGCAAGTTTACGTCTTTGCGCTGTCACCTGTTCTTGCGTAGATTGCGTAGCAATCGTTAACCACATCTTTGGTGAACACATTTACATAGCTTAATTCACCAATTACAACTTCCTTCCTTAGTACCAACCTTCTTTACAAGAATCACCAAGTTGTGTGACAAACTAGATCGCTTTTTTCAATGTCTAAAGTGCGTAGGTCAATAATTGACCCTGTTATCGCTAAACCAACCGACTTCAATAGATAGGTGCTTGTTGCCCTATTTACATTATTTGTTCTCATTTGCATTTGGTTGGTTTTTTTATAGCTCAGGACATGCAAGTCTTTGTCACTACAATAGTCTGTTGAATACAATAGCTATGCACATTCAGACCTTTGAACTCTGCTTACATTTCAAACTTATGCTTTGGATATGTGACCTCTTCCATAGAGATATAAAACCATACTGAGCTACGAGTTTCCTGTCAGCCTATCCATTTCAGAAGGGGAGTCGTGTTTGACAGATGGGATGTTATCAGGTTTCAACCACATCCTCCTTCCTCCCCTTCTTGTAGGGAACACTTGCATTCATTTGCTGATAAACGTATATGAGAGTGAGACATAGTTACTTTCGCTATGGCCACAGTGATGAGTAACACAGTTTTGCTAAATTAAATATGGTCATGGTGTGAATTTTTATTTCTGAGTGAACTCTGAATTTAATTTTACATGATGGCAGAGCTGGTTTTGCAAGAAAATCCATGTTCTAATGTTGTTGAAGATAAATTTGAAAAAAACTTTCACAAATTTCCATTTGGTTTGGAAACTTTGTGAGTGCCACCTTTGACGTTACCTTATAACTGATTGCTTAAATATATTCTATAAAGTAACTCTGAACAAAAGTATAAATTCTACATAGCTACCTTATGATCTTATTTCATCTGCCTTTAAAAAATTTTAATTTTGTAGAAAAAGCATCGAAAACCTAAGAACATTAAGTTTGAGAAGACTTTTGTACCAAAAATTTCTCATTCTTTCTTTACAGAGCAATCTACGATGGCGATGAACACCAAAAGTTCATGGAGAGACTCGACTCTCGTATTAAGAGTCACGATAAAGACATTGAACGGATGTGCAACTTCCACTACCAAGGGTTCATCGACTCAATACGAGAACTTCTTCAAGTTCGATCACAGGCACAGAAACTCAACAGCGAAGTTGTGCAGTTAGACGGAGACCTCCAAACGTCTGCAGCAAGTGTTGTGAAGAAGGGGGAGGAGTTAGTTCAAGCTCGGCGAGTGGAGAGCAACATCGCATCTGCCATCGACAATATGTCCGTCTGCCTTCCCGTTCTCACCACCTATGATAAGCTGCAACGTCAGATGCAAGAGAAACGGTAATTTTTTAATAACTTGTTCATATAAATTTAATTGTCATTGGTTAAAAATTACCCGTCTCTTACGTTTAATTTCTTTAGGTATTATCCTGCTCTGAAAACTCTAGAGCAGTTGGAACATTTATATTTGCCACGCGTATCAAACTACCGATTTTCCCACCAAATGAGAGAAAATGTACCAAAGTAAGTGCTGTGCAACGCAGAAAAGATTTCCATATATACTGAAATAATCTTTTGGGTATTTAAGTTGTTAATCTTATTACAGGCTGAGAGAAAACATAAAAGATGCTTCCATGTCCGAACTGAAGGATTTCTTGGAGAACATACGTAAATTCTCCCCGAAAATCGGCGAAGTCGCAATGAGCCACGTATGTACCCACGTTATTTAACCTCGGTTTGAATCTAAAGTCCTTTGAAAAGGAGTTTTTTCAACATTTGCCGTCGATTGCAGACTGCCGAGCATCTCAGCAGCGACCCTGTCATTCAAACGCGTAAGAAGCGACAGGCTCCGCCTCCTCCAAACCCATTCACGGGAGTTGTCGATGCCTCTAAAGTTGGAAGCGACTTTGAGGAGGAAGATGTCAGCGCTCAAGACCTGATTGACTTCTCGCCTGTCTATCGATGCCTCCACATATACACTGTGCTAGGGGCAAGAGATGCATTTGAGACGTACTATCGTAAACAACGGAAGAAACAGGCACGGCTTGTGTTACAGCCTCCCACAAACATGGTGAGCGTTTAAACTGTCTTTTATTTTTGGCTCATTTTATTTGAACCCATGTGATAAAAGGGAGCTACATAAAGGTATTCCAGGCTAGCTGCCAAAGTGATTTTGTACTTAGTTTGAACATGCTTTTAATTTGGTTTGAGAGGAAAAAGGAATGATAATGGTTTTTAGACTCAATGTCTACTTTCAAAACCCAGTTTAAAAAGTTTTTGTCAACTTCCTAATATGATAAATATGGAGTAATCAATAGCTCTTTTGTGGTTTCTTTGACTCGTTTCCACTTTATTTAATCTTGGCTTTAGTTTTCAAAAAACTATTTCAAGCTGCATTTTTTAAGCTAAGTAAAAACAACTGATTCTCTTGATGTTTTGTAACTTTTACCTGTTACTTGGTAGGAAATTTAGTTGATTTTACTACATTTTACAGCACGAGACCATAGCGGGCTACCGCACATACATCCACGGCGTAGTGGGCTTCTTTGTCGTGGAGGACCATGTGCTGAACACGGGCAACGGTTTGGTGAACAAGTCGTTCGTGGATGAGGTGTGGCAGATGGCGCTTTCAAAGGTTGTCAACGCGTTACGAACGCATTCAGCGTACTGTACGGATGCAGCACTGACGCTCAAGATCAAGCATCTTATTATGCTTCTCAGCAACACGCTAAAGGTAGGGTATCGGAAGCAAAAGTTGTTTTTCTAAATTGGTGCAGAGTGGATCAGTCAATTTTTAAGGTTATGTGTGTACCGAACGGTTTGGCGTATTGGAAACACCGGTTCTCGTTAGATCACCGAAGTTAAGCAACAATGTGCTGGGTCAGGTATTGGATGGATGACCATCATACACATGACCAGTTCTGTTTGGGAGAGAGGTTGGAGGGATGAAAGTTAGTACAGCAACTTCACTCGCCTTGCTTATCAACCTCTCGACAGCATGGATTTGTGGAGGAATCCTGCTGTTCGTGTTGTACTGTCCTTCGGAAGGGACGTTAAGCCAGTGGTCCCCTTAGTGCTCTTTGACAGGAGTAGGCTACGTGCCGGCACTGGGTTTCCACTCCTCCGTTCTAGTCTAGTTTAGGTTCATCATCATCCTCATCATCATCCACTCATTCACCGTCGTCATTAGACCAGTGCCGCATGGCCAGATGTCAAAACAGTGCGTCGTTAAACACCACAAATAATAATAATAATAATTAAGGTTATGTATTAAATAAGATTCTTTTTCCTAATGTTTCAACTCGTGAATGTGTTTACAAGCTTTAGTTGCAACAGGAAAATCTACATCATTAGCATTGAGCCACACACAGATAAAGAGGCTGCTTGTTCTGTCAATGTGGTGCCAAATGAATGCAGACACGAGAACAAAAAACTTCCATATGAGATAGATGCATTTGGATTTTCATATATTATACATCTAGATTGTTTTCAAGAATGAACTTTGAGGTCTATAGGTTTTTACGTTCAAGATAGAGAAGAATAGGAGGAAAGAGATGTCAACGTGAAATTCATGCTTTCTGTGTTATTTTCATATGGCTCTGTGACAGAAATTCTTGATAACAAAACTCGAGGATTTAATGGCTCCATCGTTACATATATCTACAATTCTTTTTTCTGACCGTTTGATCTTCCCGTAGAACTACGGCTACCAGGTAAACCAGCTGTCGGAGCTCTTGCAAGAAATCCGCGAGCACTACAACGAGGTCCTTATGCAGCGATGGGTCCAGATATTTAGGGAGATCCTCGACGAAGAGACCTTCCAGCCGATACAGGTGACACAAGCTTGCTAATTCAGTCAATACAACACCTGGACCGTTGGATACTCTGTAGGAATTTCAAGAGATCTTGTGACTTTTGGCATAACTAAACATATAAGCAACGATATAAAGTTTCAAATTTTCTTAAAACAAAAAGAAAAAATTTGACAGCCAGAGACCAAAAGGTGCCTAACCAATTAAGGATTACTTCCAAGGTTTTGGTACTAAGGCAAGCAACTTTTCAACAGTTATCAACAATTTGTTACAAACAGTTATCAAAAATGCAGGTTGAACCGATTTATGAATGCAGTCGCGGTAAGTAACACCAGACTTTAGGTATCTTTTATTGTTAACGTCTGAAAGGATTTTTCTTCAAATGTACCGTTTCAAAAACTTTGTTTCGTTTGATATTCACCCAACACTTTTTAAAGTAATAGTTTCTGGCACCATGTCAGACACTTTGTGACAAGTATTTAGCCTTCATCCACATAATTTATTTACCCGGATTTATTTATTCCCGAATTTCGGCAGGTTCAAGACCAGCAAGAGTATTACGCCGTTCTTGACCAGTTCCCGTACCAGGACCGCGCCCTGGAACAAGCAGCGTTCCCCAAACGGTTCCCATTCTCAAAGCTCGTTCCTACGGTCTACCAGCAAGTCAAAGAATTCATCTACGCCTGTCTCAAGTTCTCCGAAGATCTCAACCTCAGGTAAAATACCAATGCAAGATGCATTTTACAAATTTATAGACTTCAAATGCTTGATTCTTGAACAATAAGTACTAGGCAAATCTCTTTGTAACCAGTGTTGTGTTTTCGGATCAGAATATGGAATATATTAACTTTAATCCATTATTGTCAGTGACCATTTGTGCCAAATTAACTAAAAGAGCATTTTACTCCTCTCACTTCAGCATTCAAAACCCTCGTCCCTGCGAATCTGTTGCCCTAAAAATTTCAATGTATCTGCGTTAGCAATCGTTTTAATTTATTTTGATTGGAAAGAATAATATGATAGCTTATTGACAATTTTTTTTTTCATAACTGCATGTGGTGAAGATGACAAAAAAGTGCCCTAAAAACTTCAATATAAGAGCAGATGTTTGGCTGATAAAGCGCAAAAAAACACAGATTCACAAAAAAATTGCACACACGCAGATGCTTTTAGTTAGGGGTTTTAAAATAAAAAAAATTACCTCACTACCCTTATCAATATGAAGGTTCAGGACTGTACATATTATAAAATGCATTCAATTACCATTCTTGATTTTTGATGACTCCCAGAAGATCAGTACACAGTTCATAGATCGGACATCTTTGGTTAATTTCCCAGACTGGAAGAACTGACCCACTTTGTTAATTCCAGCCAAGCGGAAGTAGACGACATGCTCCAGAAGTCAACCAGCCTGCTTCTTACGCGGTCGTTCAGTGGTTGCCTCTCCTCGCTGTTCCGCAAGCCCAGTGTTGCTCTTTTGCAAGTTATCCAAGTGATCATCGACACCAGATATCTGGAGGAGGCCACCGTCTATTTGGAGGAGTTTGTCACCAACATTACAGGGTAAGTGAAATCTTTGATCACTTGCCAAGTCTGTATGTGATTCCGTGGATTTGTTGCAATATACAGATGCTAAAAATATTTATTAATGGAAAAGAAAGTATAAAAGAATAAGGTAAGGTAAGTTAAGCTAAAAAGGAGTAAGGTAAGAAGGTAAAAGAAGTGTGAAGGGTACGCCTCGCGTTAAACGAGAGTTGAATCACGTTTCGGCTCTTGTCTTGTTCACATTTAGATAAATACTGATGATGATTACTTGTATGGCTCCGGAAGACACCATCCTAGCCTAACTTTTGTTAGCACTGACCGCTACGGCTTGTTTTAGTGCCGCAAAGGAAAACCACCGGGGGCCAACGCAGGCCAGCATGTTCCGTGTCGCCCGTGACGACGCTGAAAGACAGATCTGCGACAAGCTCAAACATAAGCTGGACGAATTCCTCGAGCTCGAAAACTACGACTGGCTGCTTGTGGAGCCAAGGGGACATGCTTCGAGCTACATTACTGACCTCATCGCATTTCTCCAGGTAACATAATATAAATTATAAGTTTTTAGGTATGGTTTCAGCACGGGGATTTCAACTTTTGATCAACCTACGTATTTTTTACTGTAGTTAGGAAGATTTTAAATAGACTTAGCATGGCTCTATCTGTTCTACCTATTTGAAATTAAATTATGTATTCATTTGTAGCATTTATAAAAATGCAAGTGTTCACAAAACTGCAAAAAGACTAAATTTTTAATGTATAATTTCCTCATTTTCAATATCATAGTATTACCAATAAAATTCAATTAGGATGTCGGAATTTCACAAATTGAAAAAATTGAAATTGAAGAGTGAGCTTATTGTTGCAGGTGATCTTCCTCTCATTCACGGAGCTGCCAGAGAAAGTGGCGCAGGAAGCGTGCAAGGGGGCATGCAAACACATAGCCAAGAGCATCACTGCGTTCATACTCAGCGATGATGTCAAGCAAATCAGCATGGGCGCTCTGCAGCAACTCAATCTGGACACCCTTCAGTGTGAACGTGAGAAGACTTGAATCTTTTTAAATTTTACTGGTAGCTCGTTACCCGACGAAGAGAAAAAAAGGAAAAGCAACTTACCGAGGAAGAAATGGCTGATTGCAAAAGACGTGGAGACATACCATGACGTTTTGGCATCTGTCTTGTTCACATGAGAATAAAAATCACAGGAAAAACAGGAACAAGGCAGTCACCAAAGCATTGCAGTGTCTCTCTTTATCTTTCGCAACCAACTGTTTCTACTTTGGCAAGTCGAGTTTCCTTCTTTCCTGTTCCCTAAATAACTTACCAGCTTTTGGCACACTTACACCATTTTGACAGCAGATCGATTACCCAATTCTAAATTTGTTGTAAAAACAAAACATCCTTGATTACTACCCTGTCACATCGCTATTGTTATTACAATGCTTTTTTCCTTTCTTTATTTGGCAGGTTTACCATCTTAAATACATGTTGCCAGACAAAACGTTTCTCTAAATTGGTGACAGCACCTTTATCTCTCAGAAATTAACTACATTTCTATTAATTAAGTCTGAATTTCTGACCGTTTGCTGACCATTCGTAAACCAGGATGGCCTGTCAAAGGATCTCTCTGGAAAATGTTTTAGAATCAAACATTTTGATGTGAATTGCAGTTCACAGATGTGCCTCAATATTAAAACTAGCATAACGTATTTCCTGTAGAGTTTGCCGCATCCGAGCCAGTGCCTGGTCTGGAAGAGGGGGTGCTCTTGGCGTACTTTGCCGACCTACGTCAGCTGCTAGACCTGTTCATGATCTGGGACTGGCCGACGTATTTCCACGACTACGGTCAGGACAACAGCAAATATCAACAAGTGAACCCGAGTACGGCCATCATATTGCTCGAAAAGTAAATATAAACAAGTAAATCTTCTACAAATAGTGAATGGTTGCAATGGTACTACTACTACCACCACTACTACTTGTGAAAGGTACCTTTCACAGGTGTTGCTCTTCTCAAATGAGTATATTGGGCAAGACGTTTTAGCTAATCTGAGTGCTACCCTGAACAATTTATATTTATGTATTAATATTTTGAGGTGTTTATTAACTGTAGAGGTTTGCTTAAAAGTACAGCCACAAGCGCCATCGAGTGGTACCCACCGTTAACACCTTGCCAGCTCGATTGCATAGCAGAAAGTTTGACATTAATGCTGGTTTTCTGGCAATCTCTATAAATTCAATGGTACTTATGTTTATAAAGATAATAAAATTAAAAATTACATATTTTTCTATTTACCTATGCCACCGTGCCAGTTTTGCCATGATCCTAAATCTTCTACCATTATTGTTATAGTTGTTATTATTGTCAATCATGTTACAGCCATTCTACATGAACCATGCCTCTTTTTGGCATGATCCAATGCATGTTACGGGTTGTAAAATTAGCCATTATTGGACACTATTTGACTTTTTGTTTTAGGTTACGGGAGGCCGATAAAAAGACAGTCTTCTCAGTGCTTAAGAAGAGCGAGCGTGATAAGAAAAAGCTAGTGGAGACTGTTTTGAAACAACTGAGACAGTTGGCTGATCGTACAGCATCAGTTCGGTAGCCATGTGCAGACGAAATCGTTGCTTGCCTTTAACATTGTTATGCAGATGTACAGAAAATGAGAAACCAAAATAATTAATGTAATATAGCCTGCTAAAACTTAAGTTAATAAAAGAGTAGGAAGATACCTAAACGGCAGTGTACACCATTGTAAATTTGTAAATATCACATTGTTTATATTTGATAGGGATTTAAGTTGATATGTTAGGTTTGAGCATTATTACCTAGGTATATAAATAGAATAAATTGGAAAAAGATGGATGATATTCATTATTGATGATTTGTACACAATGTTGAGTTGCAAAACGACTTGTACTGGTGACAATTATATTTGATAGATTTGTCTAACCTACCCCATGTTTACTTAATGTTTTTATCTGACTTTTTGATAATTAGGATGTCCAAACAAAGAACAGAAGTTGAGAAAGGTAAATTCTTGAAACAACTGGGCTGGATTCATGGTTTGGTGTTCAAAGATGATCAGCCAATCACAGATGGGAACTCCAGATTTTCAGAGGTTGTTACCATGGTGATAACAATTTATTCCATAAGAGTTAAGTTTGATCTCTGATTTATGGATCTGGCTCTTGGTAGGTATGTGTGGATTAATTTAGTTCTGAGCATCATCTATTGTGGTGCCGCAAATAGCCAGGCAGCTGATGCGGCGTAAAGCCAAACAATCATCATCCATTGTAGTACTTCACATTTCTTGCAAATTGTTAGTCACTGGCACCATTCAATTATGGCAGCTATTTTTGCTCTTGGTAGCTTCTTTGGGAAATGTTCATATTGGAGTGTTGCTTTCATTAGTTGGCAGAATGTTAACACTTGCAGACTATTTTAATTCACAATTACGCAATGACATTACAAAATATGCTCAGTCCACATAAAATGCAAAAAACACCGTTTTATTAACACGTTGAAAGGTTAAAAGCTTTCGCAACGATTACTTTAAGGAAAATCATTTTAATGTACAATAGGTTTAAGGAACGTAAAAATCCACAAATAATTAGTCTCGAACAAAAGCTGTACCGCTTCATCTAGCGTAGGTAAGTAAGTAAAGATGAACTATTCGATATTTGGAAATCACAGACTCACATTGGGCTGCCTTACAGACGAAAGGCATAAAAAATTAAATCACGTTTGAGTCTATTAACACCGCGCTTAATTACATAAGTAGCACATTCACGTTCAGAATGCTTTCTTCGTACGTTGTGGTAGAACCGAATCTTTTGCGTAGTTGAAGAATGACAGAAGACCATACTTTTTTTTCCTCGAAAAATAGTTGCTCACAACATCATTATCATCTGAAAATGATAGATAAATGCATTAGTCTCGAGGGCTTTTAGTTCAATTGGTAATACAATCGGCAGGACAAAGCTTGAAATCTATTCATAAGACTGTGAGACCTACCCAGCAGTGGTCGTTTTTCAGCCAATGTTGGCAAAACATTTTCATTGGCCGACAAAGAAACGAAGAGAGCGAATGGAATTAGCCATAGGCAGAGAGTAAAGTATGCAATTATCTGCAAAGAAATTTGTAATTCAGATCATTAGGTTTGATTGTCGAGTGTTGAACGAAACAAAGCAGAAATATATTTGTCAGGTAATTTTATTTACCTCTGAGAATGGATAGTAAACTGACGAGAAATAGTAGAAGGCCAAGTAATGATTTACAATCAACATTATGACGGCAATAATAAATGACGGAGAGGTTACTGCCACGAGTGGAAAAGTTTTTAGTATAAATAAATGTGAAATATTGCTTATTAATCCTCCAACTATCAGGGAAGTTGGGAAGTCTTCAAACAAGAAGAAACCCACATATATAAACAGTGTAGCCTGCAGAAAAAATAAAATATTAATATTACATGAATTTGTCAAACAATGTCAAAATGTCAAAGATAAACCAAAATTGAGCAAGTGCTTACCAAAGTCATAAAATAGATTACTTTTTGGGTCATTACAGTGTATTCTTCCACCAATTCTGCTAGATAATATAACCCTGCAGCTAAACAAAAAATTACAAAAATGTAAATTCAAGAATCTTCTACGAGGCAGGTAGGTAGGTAGGTGGAGCAGCAATTAGTGTTGAGGTTATGGTACGGGTTAAGGTCTGTCAACTGCAACTTCATTAACTATATAATTTATAAAACGCTTTCCAAGAGTGTAAACTAGATTTATTATCCCTCGAAATAGGATAAAATTGCATTTTACTCCTTCCAATATGACTTACCTACAGCAATTGTTATAACAGATATCTGTATAAGCAGGGCAAACCAACTCAGCACGTAAAGAAACCACATTTTTACTTCTTTAACACCAATGCTATATTAAAAAATAACAACACAACTCTGTAAAAATTATAAATATGTACGAGCAATGACACAAGTGCTCCTCATCGCTTTGCAATCTACCTCCATTTTCCAATATGGCGGGCCGGCTCCGGCAGGGCGGGCCAAGTAAACCTCTGAAACCTCTGAAACAAGACCACATTTTATGCTCATTTTACATAATATTAATAAGCAACGTGACATTTTTTTCACTAAGACCTAGATAGGGGCTCGATGTATATTATGAGGAAACTACCATTATAGCACAGATTAAATCACCTTTGGATAAGGGGCTGCTCGAGTTATGGAATCCGTGAGATTTAAAAAAAATAGCGAAAGATGCCGCATGCAAAATGCTTAAAAGTCACCAGAAGGTCCAGCAAATTTGGAACGTTAATTACCAGAGATTCTTGAAGCTCCGAGTTTGACGCCCAAGCATTGGTTTTTTTTTTACGCAGAAGGTTTTTTTTATTATTGAGGGATGGACAGTGGAAAACTAACATATGCATCTGTGTGAGCATATATTTCACCAAAAAGAACTTTCAAACCACCCTTATGTATTTTTTTTTAAGCATTCTCTGTAATTCCTGGTCTGGACCTTACTTAGGAATATTTTCTTCTCAGTTCTGAAGCTGAACTGTAAAAAAAAAGTAAAAATTGTTTAAGTCGAGAAAAGCTGAGGAAGAGAGATTTGCTTTCTCTGTAGATATTTTAATTAACAAATAATCTTACATTAAATATTTAATTGAATAAATAGTACATACTATACAAAATCAAGGGCAATAACCAAGAGACAAGCTTTTAAAAAGAGATGGAGCCACAGCCATGTTAATTAAGTTTCTTTCAAAAATGTTGATGGTTTCATGGAGCCAATCTATGATTTTGAGGTAGCAAACAATTCAAGATGAAAAAACAATTATGAGTTGCTTTGACAGGACCAATACTACAACGATATGTTCGTCTGAAATTTATTTTCGTCCGTTAAATCTCTAGCTACGCCATGCTTTTTTTGCATGTGCTTGGCAACATAGTAGGGGTCTTTAAAGGAGCGGCCGCAGATAGTGCAAGAAGACAGATTTTCCGCTAGATGCACGACCCTGATATGCCGCTTAACGCTCTCACGGGTAAAGAACAGCTTTAGGCAGTGAGCGCACTCGAAGTTCCTGACACGCGTTGAGTGTCGGGTCATGTGTACCTTCAAAGCGGAGTACCACGCAAACGCTTTGCCACACACTGCACACTGATACTTTAGCTCCCGCCGTGGCGGTGGCCCCTGCGTATGCATCGCCTCATGAGAAAGACACGACCTTTCTTGCTTGTAACTCCTCCCGCAGATAGTGCAGACAAATGGTTTGCCGACAACATGAGTGGTTAAATGTCCACGAATTGCCGCCTTATAATTGAAACCCTTCTTACAGATAGGACATGTGAATGGCCGCTGGTTTAAATGACCTGCCATGTGGATGCTAAGCTGGCAAATGGAGACTTTGCGAATCCCGCAGATCTCGCACACAAAACGCGCAATGGTCTCCCTAGTTTCCGTATGCGTCCGAATGTGCATAGTCAGCGCGTGGCGGCGAGCATATGCCTTGCCGCAAGTATCACAGGCGAACGGTCGCTCGCCGGTATGACTATACATGTGGTCTCGGAGACGTGCCATACGCATAAACTCTTTATCACAGATTGGACACGACACAATTCTATGCGGGCTGATGTTCTTAAACTTGCTCTTCATTTGCTTGGAGGTGACTTGCTCATACACGATTTTCTTGTGGGCAACTGGCTTGTGCGTGATTTGCTCGTTCATACTTGAGAGACTCAACATGCTTGTGGTGTCTCTAGTGGTTTGCTGCGTGTTGGACTCCAGCCTCGCTTGTACCTTTGCAAATTCGTGGCTGCTAAGGACGTGGCATTCCAGAGGTGTGCGTGAGGTCTCTCCAGTGGCACGATTGACACAGTTTACAAGTCCATGCTTGGTTTTCGATGCATTATTTGGCTTGGCAAGCTTCAATACGACGATGCTTTGACCTTTAGCGATGCGGAGCAACTGCGGGTCCACGGGGTTGATAGGGCGGCTGGGAACTAGACAGTAGTTGTGGTCGTCTGGAACATTTGTGGGCATGGTGTTTTAGGCAGGAAGAATGCTCTGAAAACAAAAATTGGCTAGACACCTGGAACAAGTAGAGATTGGAGTTTGAGTACCTGGCTAAGCACCAATATTTGAGAGGTTATACTCCTAATAATAAAAAATTCTGCCCATTGCAAGCATTTGCGATTTAAATCAAATTTCACAGTAAAAGAGCTGTTTGTTACTGGCAACAGGTGAGTTGGGCAAAATTTGCACCGGCACGCACCTGTGGAATGTGTTCAAATAAATGTTGTAAAGGGTAAAAGTCGATAAATATTTTTCAAACTCTGATCTTAGCTTGCAACAACCAACCTAAATCTGCCTGTGATTGGGGTCCACTACTCATAGTTGACTCGCCCTTCAAGGCGGTAGGATTGTCTGGAAAGTCGGTGTGCTCGTTGTTTAAGTCGGCTGGGTTGTCTCCAAAAGAGATCAGCTTTTTTAGGTTAATTTCATAGACCTCATTGCTGATCGATTGGGCCTTGGAGCAGATGGGTTTGCATTCGAATTGCTCAGAGGCAATCGGATTGCTCCCAGAAGATGGGTCGGGGCAATCCTCCATCTTCACGTTGAGAGGTTCGGATGTACACATGGTATTCACTGCCCGAGCCTGAAACACAGGTGACGTTTAAAAATGTCGCAACGACTCAATGAGATATAATGGGGCTTACAAAATTATCCTGCTTAAAAGTATTCGAGAAAGCAGGTCTTATACAATACCCTCTATTAACTTCAAAAATCTTGCATTAAATCTTGAATTCTCTGATTCAGTTTTTGAATCATTTTTGTCTGGCATAGCATATCATGATGTCACCAGCAATACCATCCTATATAGTTTCTAATAACTATTTAAAAATACACACCATAGAATTTATTCTACAGGCTGAAACCTCAACAAAAACCCAGTCACTAACAATATCGCTGTTTAATGTGCAAAATCTGATTTAAATTGCAAACGCTTGCAATGCGCGGGGTATTTTATGACACTAAATAATACACTAAAATCCTCTCAAAACTGATGTGTTCAAGTAGCTCAATTGGTTAGAGCAACAACCGCGACAGGTGGAGATCGGGGTTCGATTCCGTGTTTGGGCAGCAATTTTTAAGAGGTTATTAGTGTTGCTAAGCTAAAGCTAGTCAAAGCTGTTGCTCTTTGCAATTTCTAATAAAATACTAAAAATAATTTCTGATTTCAGATATTTGGCCCAAACTTTTATAATCAAAAAAAAATATAAAAACTCTCTCCTCCCCAGTGATAAATGCAACAGCCGAAACGTTAACAAACAAGTATCCACGATCGTTGCCTGCCCCTCCCACTCAGTAAGTTCCGTACTCTCCCTTTACTTTCCCATTCAACCAAAAACTTAAAAAGAGATATCGAATGTATTAATAACGAACGTTACCTGGTCAAGGGCTTTGCGAAATAACCTATCAGCACACAAGGATTTCTCGATGAAGTCATCAGCAGAGTTGAGCTTTTGAAGGCAGGTGTTGCATATTGAATCTGGTAGCCCGTCTTCATAATGTATCTAAACACGGAAAAAGCACATGAGATAAAGCAAGCACTTTCTATGCACGTTTAAATAAAGTGCCTCCATAATGTAAAAATAATGGATACAAAAGATGAACTTGTAACAGTCGAGTACCGAAACCTACTTGATCTACTGGGTCGGTAAAAAAATCTCACCATAACTGTTCCGTAACCTTCCACAGTTACTGAATTTTCTTTCCAAATTTACTGTTACAGATACAAAAGCTACTGGGGTGGCTGGAGGTTTTTTTCCAGTAACTATTCTGAATTTCTGTACTAAATGAAAGATGGCAGGCTATGAGGAAGTAGAGACTGTATGCATTGAACGAGGCGTAAGTTTAAAGATTGTAGCCAGTCATGAAGAAAAAGATTGTTTACTGGGAGGTGTGTGATGATAATCTATAAATTTATAGATATAGATTTATAGATTAAAATTTTACAAGCAATGCATTATTGGTTATGACATTAAATCCTATTTATCTTTAACGATTGATCGTAAGCAAATGTCTTAATTCTATTCTCTGTACTAAATTGATATTAAAGCTAACAATATAGCTCTAACTCCTGGTTTGAATGGTCGGTTGTGTTTGTCCATTGCCGCCATAGTTAAAAATAGCTGACAACTGCCACTTGCAGTCTATAGCGAAAGTATGCATTACGTTACAGGAATAATTTTTTCCACTGGACGTCTACAGGAAGCCTACTGGGATCCAGTAGATCCAGTAGGTTAAGGAATGCGACACATGTATTCAAAGACCCATGTATTCTTTAGTATGCCAATTTTTAGTCCAGTCTTGAAGTTTTGATATGTCAGAATTAAGAATAATTTGATTTTGTAGTAATACGAGCTAACTGCCCAACCATTGTGACATACCTCTAAGGAAATCACTCTAGTTATTTTGGAGAAAATCAGGCCAACAGAGTCAGCAAAGATGGGGTTCATCTTCTTCTGGTCATATGATGTGACGCATAGGCGGCAGCATGAGAAGAAATCCGATCTGCCAGCCAATCGTAATATTCGGAACGGCATCTTATCATCTCCTTGATTTTGGGTGGCTAACTCGTTAGTGGCTTCTTTTCTGTATAGAGAGCAAAACCAAAGGCTAAAGTTTACAAATATATAGCAGGCCAAATATATAAGCCTAGTGCCTCTTCCAAACTGTTTTTACAAAAATTGCAAGCAAATCATCAGGATTCAGGTTACGAAAAGCTGCATAAAATGCTGGAAATGAATGCATGGCTGTGAGGCTGTACAGCTACGATGGTTCTAGACAGTACCCTGTCAAGAAATTGGCGGCTGAAACTTACTTCAATATCAATTCCTGCAGTGGATAGATTGATTAGCCACAAGAGACAAAGCATTGAGAATGCGACACATCCAGGCATTACCAAAGCAAGAGGTCACTCGGTATGGGTAATTTACACGGAGGAAATCCAACACCAGTTAACCATTAAATTTAGAATATTGGTTCTAAAATAGAATAATGATTTATAACCTAAATCACTATATCTCTGTCACTATCCTCTGGTTTTAAGTTATAACCTCAAAATGACTTTGAGGTTATCATATTTTATCAACGGTTAAAATAAAGAAACTTCTAATATTGTCTTGAAAGCGATATAAAACACAAAATTGCATGTAGAAAATGTTTAGCTGTAGAAAACGGGTTCAGGGCTTGCAAAGATATTCTCCTAACTTACGTTTCGGTTTCCGTACATGACATAATGTCCCACAATTTCCAAAGCAAAAGAGCACCGGGCAGGGGCTGAAGGCTGGTAAGGGGGATTTGAGGCAGAGTGTTGTGAGGCATCCGCTCACAGAGGCGCTACGAGCGCTATTCGTCATAATTTCCGTGCATCTGATTGGTCGTTATCCTGGTGCCTTCTGTGATTCAAAGTTATTGCAAATGGCCGTTGTTTTCGTTGGCGGACGCAACGCCGGAATTTGTGAAAAAGAAGGAAATGAGCTGAAATAAAGTAAGTGCCTACGTTTTTTTACTGTTCATGCATTTTAGGAATACTACTGTTGATTTAATTATTACTTTAGTATGGGTTGTAGTTCATTTGTAGCTGATCTTCGTTTGAAATTAAATGTTGTTTATCTTCCGTACCAAGCGCGTGTTTTTCGTTTTACATTATCTGATTTTAAAGAAGCCATGCGTTGTTTTTTTCTCAATGTAATATTTGCCAATGCAATAGTTACCCGTTTGTTTTTGCCCTGCAGTTAATTTGGCGATTTAAGTATCCTAATTATTATTTTCAATCATTCAGTTTATCACTGCTGCTACCTACAATAACCTAACATTATTGTTATGTTATCGTAATATTTTTTAATCGTATCGTTCTTTCAGGTAATGAATAACAAAGGAGAGACGAGAGACGCAGTCGTGTGCTGATTTAACATCTGCATTCTAAAGGAAGTACTATTTTATATTAGTTTCCATGCCCTCTTTTAATTTAGCTATGTCTTTTGGTGTTGTTCGATTTATATTAGTAGGTTAGTTACCCGATGTGTCGATTAATTTCAATGTAAAGTTAGGTTAATATGTGAAGTTTACATTGTTTAGAACCGGCCAGGACCGCTATTCACTAACTTTTTTACTGTCAGAAGCCGTGGGTTTCAAACCCAAATGCGGCATTCAAACCTGGCTTGATGCAGCTGCGTATTTGGGTGAAGTGAGGTTAAAGAGACGTTAACTTGTGTGACAGCCTTGGTAAACGATTAGCTATTTTGTTGGTATTTTACCGTTTTGTGCGCTAGGTCGAAATATAAATAGTTGGTGAAAACAAAACTTTGCGGCTTTCGGATTTAACTGAGTTCGGTCGACAGCCAAAAGCCGCACTTTTAAAGCCACACCAAATACGCACCACGTTAGTAAATAGGGGTCCAGTAGTTTTAGTTAGACTAAGTAGCAGCAAAAGCTGCTGGCTGGTATAGTTTTGTTTTCAAGTGATCAACTACCAAAGTCAAGTTAAGTTACATTACAGCCAAATTATTTATTTGCATACAAAATTGTTTCGCTTAACTTTTGAAGTTACCTGAATCTCCTTCCTAAGTGCTTGTTATACGATTAATTATTTTTAGAATATCTTTTATATGCCTGAGGGTCGTTACCGCCAGGCGTTAGGCTGTAAAAGTGATTACTCTCCTTTGCCGCGTCATTATCCATCACTTTTGCAAGAAGGGCAACCACTCCATGAAAGACAGGCAACCAGCTGGTGCGAAGCCAACTGCCCGGCAGTAAAAGATCAGAAAATGTCTCTACAAGTAGTCATTTCTGTAGATTTTATACTGTCTTTTATGTTGTTTCAGATCCGGCTGCAGTAGCCTCGGTTCCGGCCAAGACTACCAGCCAACATACATCGACATCAAATTTCCCTGACATTGACCACACCGATTATAACCAAGACGACGTCAATATTTTTATTGTTCCTATTTCTTAGGCTTTTGTTAAAATAGTACTCTTTTTTTAAATATTTAAGACCATTTAGCTGTTCAATATTTTATTTATAATAATTTATCTTAGATTTTATACTTTGAACACTTTCTATTTTTATTTTGCCAAAGACGCAACTATTCTTCAATATCAACTGATTACCAACCACTTACATTATTATTCTCTATCGGTAGATAAGTTCCTATTTTTTTAATTATGTCTTATTTAAAGTTTACTTTTCTATAATAAATGTTCCTATTATACAGCAAACACAATTGTTCAGCTCATTTCAAGTCTTGGAAGAATGAAAAATACTTCTCCAAGTGACTTGATGAAATCGGCTTCTAAAATCATACAAAAATCAATGTATTTAGTTCTAAATACAAAGATTTTTGTATGATTTTAAAAACTGGTTTCATCATGTCACTTGTAAAAGTATTCAGCAACAAGCGAACTGCCTGGTACCAAAACTCCCGTTCAAAATTTCCCGCATTTTTTAAAAAGGTATCGAAAAGCAATGGTGCCATATTTTCACAAAACGGAGTTGTCATATTTTCACCAAAACAGTTCGGCAATTTACCAACAGAGAGTCTCATATCTTAACCCTATCTATGGTCTTTGGCACCGGGTATGCAACATGCAGGACACTGACACTTGACCACACCATTCCGAACGCAAAAATCCTCAAAGTAGAGAATGATGTCAAAAATCAAAATAATCAAAGCAACATCAGATATTACGAAAAAAAGGTGATCACTAGGAAATTTCAAAATTTCCTTGAAAGACGCTGCGTATAGGACATTCAAAATATGGTTCTCTTTGACAAAACTTTTCGCGCCACGATTTTTTTGCTGGACTCAGTCATTTTTATCGCACATTTTTATAGGTAAGGACACGAGATAGGCCACTCGCACTACATAAACGTTTATTAGGGTGCAGTTCGGGATAGGCAAAATTAACTTTTATCAATAACAATAACAGAACATTAAATAACGGGTAAAAAGGTAGAATGTCACATTCAACGGCAATGTGAAGTGATGATGAGATGATGAGATGATGAGATAATAAACTTACTCACATCCGCTTTTATTTATGCCTCGCTGCCATTCGATTCTGCTAGTTATAGGTACTCGCAAGATCAGTATCACACCGGCATTCTTTCAATAGCCATCAAAGAGCTCAAAATTAACTCCGTTGTCGTAAAGAACTGATCAATGAAGTAACAGTTGGACGATTGATACATTTTTGAGATCAGCTTGCGACAGGCCGGCTTTCTAGTTCCTGTACACTGTTTAAAAGCAGGAGATATGAAGGCGATTTGGATAGGTTTATCAAAACAGGTACGTTGAACTAATAAATTACCACTTATGTGAATGGAATAACTCGGGTGTGAAAAGGACGTTCAAGAAACCAATTAAACCAAGACATGCTTAATTATTGCTATTAATGACGCTATCAGCTATCAGCCATTCATGATCTATCATGATGCTATCAGCCGAGTAGCTCCCAATAATTTTCTCACGTTTCCATTTCCATTTCAGTTTTTCATTTCTTGTGAAACTTAATCACAATAGAAAAAGAATCCAAAGTCCATAACAAAACGTGCTATTATGTTAATTGATCTAATCCTAGGTTAAAAACTAGCCATGTACTCGTCCTGATCAGGTATGTAGGCTGTCAAAAGCCATCAGCTAAGCCACCAGCACACAGAGAAACCGCCTCAGTTTCTGTACCTATAATTCCGAATTTTCAATAACATTCAATTAAACCGTATCATTCGCAAGCAGTCACGCAAAAAAACCTTACCTAATGAATAACAATCGCCACTAATTACAAAAGGTGCTATCGCTCCAACACAAACACACGACTTTACGATACCGTCCGTCCAATGAAAGCATTTTCACCCAACGAAACACTAAAACTAGTTTACTCAGGTGCTATTCACTCGACTTAGCTTGTGACAGAAGGTACAAACATGTTAAATGTCTCGTGAAAAGTCATCATGCGGTTGACAAACTACTTGATCGAAAAGTGGTTTTATTACGGGAGGGGACGTGCGTCGGATGAAGGCGTCGCGACGCTGGTGACTGACGACGGTGCCGACGTAGATGCATTGCGTGACGTGAAAAATGCGGATGGAGGAAGTAGCTCTAGTATCAATCAGGTAACAAAGGAACGACACGTTGAAAAAGTCGTGCTGCGATCATAATTATTTTTGTTGAAGGACGGTTGTAGTTATATTAAGAACTATAGGTAGTTGTTATTACTAGGTCGTTTTTCCTTGTGTTTAATAGCAAAATCCATTAGGTACTTGAGTTACAGTAAACTTTCCTTGGCATCAGTTTGGTGATTAACTTTATGAGCTACAGCAATCAAAATGTGACAATGTAAGCAAACAATGAGAGGTGACTTCTGATATTCCACACCATGCTTGTGCAAGTTACGAACCACCGTAGAATCACCAATTTGGTTGCAGCAGAAAATTGACGGTTCTATCTTCAGCTGGGCTTCGCGAACGCAATTTGGAGTTGCGTGGCAGATAAGCTCGTAGCTTTTTCTCATAATATCTATAATTTTCTTGAATGAATGGAGATAGCCATTTCACAATATGTTCAAATTATGTAGATGCTTTTTCGCCTAATTCAATTTAGTTCTGTAAAATGGTGGCGATGAAACAAATAAAAGCTGACAGACCATGCTGACAAAAATCGAATCAGAGGGAGAGAACACGAAAGATGTCTGGAACATATCACAGGTACTTTCGGTCCAAAAATTCGGAGCAAATAAAGAAAAATGCAGAAAAAAACGTATTAATTTCCGTGTAGCCAAATAGAATTTTCGCTTCGCTCGCTACGCCCATATAATTAGGATAAGATTTTGATTGACAGTTATACCAGGAGCGTTTCAATCTGATGATGAATTGTCACATGAGTAATGAATCGAACCTTATGATTGGTGTCGATAAGACCATGAACAATGGACATTAATTTCGTACCGAATGCTGATTAGGTTGATTACAGTCCCGCGGTTGGTAAATACTATCAACCATTTCAAATTTGCTCAATAACTAAAATAATATACCATTTTATGTTGGCTGAAAGCCATTTTAAACACTGAATAGATATATTGGTACCAAAAATGCATGCGTGAGTGATAAAGGGGACGATGATAAATCTGACACACAGTTATGGTAACTTATTCGTTAGTTTGCGTGGAATAGTCTGATTTGGTCAGTCATATATACATTTTTTGTATGCTTAAAATTTGCACACACGATGTACAGAAATACAACATTTAGATGAGATACATCAAATAGAAAATAATTTCATGCGATACAATTGACACCTTTTTTTAACGTGTTTAGGGTGAACAATAAGATTGCATCACAAAACTGATTCGGGGTGTACGATCTGGTATACCATTAATTTTGTGACCCTTGCCAATAGCATCAAACAGCAAAAACAAAAAAATCTTGCACTTCATGGAGCAAATACTTCACTGACATCATGCATATGACCAAAGACCCTTATGATCGAACGGGTTGGCGTGTTGGAAACACCGGTTCTCATGAGATCACCAAAGATCATCATTTTTGGAGGAATCCTGCTGTTCGAGTTGCACCGTCCTTCGGAAAGGGACGTTAAGCCGGTGGTCCCCTTGGTGCTCTTCGACAGAAGTAGGCTGCACCGTAGTAGTGCCTGCACCGGATTCCCCCTTCCTCCCTTTTTAGGCTAGGCTTGGTTCATCATCATCCTCATCATCTACCTCTTATTCACCTACGCCATTAGACCAGTGCCGCAGAACCAGTTGTCAAAACAGCGCGTCGTTAAACACCACAAATTAATCAAAGACCCATATAAATCGATTTTGCACCAATTAGAGACCAAGGTCGTGTTAGCGAGTCACTTTTTGGCCCTTCTCAGTGCCATCAAATAGAAATAAGAAACAAATCTCGTACTTCATGGAGTAAATAAATAAAGCTTTTGGCACTGGCATGTCGCTGACGTGGACGTTTGACCAATCGGAGATTAAGCAGTGTTCGCGTTGATGCCTCTTTACAAACAACAAGTTTCAAAACCTACATAGCTACTTTATAGCTACGTTGATAGCTACGGTGCCAACTTAGATGGAGCAAACTTCCTAATGAGGTAGGTGCAGTGATGGTCACGGTCATTACATGCGGGTGTACGCAGTCCACTTCACCCACTAGTTATTTAAAGTCTGGACAACCCTAACTTGAACTATACGATATAGGGGAACCAATTAAAATCTGTTGATGAAACCCGAACAAGGAGATTACAGCACCCAGAGAAAAGGCGCAAAATCAGCATTCTGTAAACGTAAATTTTAATAAAATCCAATATCTCTAAAAATATTAATATATTTCTTAAGGTATGTCCTCTCTCCTCACAGGTAGGCGGAGAATAACTGTGTACCTTTATGTTCAGCACTACACCACTAATAAGGTGGATGCTGTGCTTGATGCGTTGGTTGCAGCTGCTGTTGACGGTGGCTGCATCGCTGGGTTACCTTACCATTGGACTGGTGAGGGGTTACTCGTCGTCGGCTGTCATCTCCATGCAGGCACTCGACCCTGACCTGGTACCCTCCCTCGAAGCAGCCTCTTGGATCAGTGAGTTCCCAAAAATAAAATGTATCTTTGCCCAGGAGGGCATTGACCCTACCCCAAAGTAGTCCACACTAACCGCTTATACACAAAAAAACACCTGACCAAAGAAATAGAAGCCAATGTGATTGATTTTTGTATTTACATAGCTATGCTGCTATACCCAGAGCAAAATAAAAACATTATAAGCAAAAAACGACTTCTAGTTACCGGCCGTAGGGTATATCCTCAAAAATATCATTAGTCAAAGAAAGTCTATAGTCTGAGTCTATAGACTTTCATTGACTTCTACCCAATATTCAGTAAATACCTAAATTAACAAATTGTTTAATACATTTTTCGTAGGCAATAGTAACTGGAAAAGTAAATTCCATTTCCGTACACTTCTAAGTGAAACATTCACATTAAACAACACCTATATTTTGAGATTTGAGATTTTGAGATTGAGTGTATCATATCACTCAATCTTTTTTCATGATCACCAATTGCAGCTGTGGCACCTGCCGTCAAAAATGTGGGGTCCAGGGCATCTACTCCATGAGAAAATGTGATTGCCCATCCAGAAACAAATTCTGCACAATGTCGCTCATCTTCCAAGTCTTATTTGGCTTGACCTTTATCGTTCCTCGCCAGGCGCAGCGCCACCGCTAGGGGCAGCTGTGGGCAGCGTGTGCGCTGGCCCTCTGCTCGCGCAGCTGGGACGTAAGCACACCCTTGCAGTTAGCGCCCCACTCTTTGTGTTTGGCTGGATTCTCATCGCCCTCTCCTCCAGCTACAAAATGCTGCTTACAGCAAGGCTGCTCACTGGCTTTTGCGCAGGACTAGTCATGCCGTCCGCGCAGATTTATGTAAGTTACTACGCGTAAGAACTTGCATCTCTCAGTTTATTAACATTTCTTTACTTTTTTTTCAAAAACTTTGATTCAGTGGGCTGAATATTAAACACTGTTTCTGTGCTTTCACCAGCCAATCCTTTTGGAGACTCATTGTCTTCACCACGTGACTTTCAAATTTTTCTTAATTTGACAGCCTGCCTGATTGCCCGCAAAAATTGTAATTCCTGAGTTTTCGATAACCACACGCGATTTTTTTTAAATTTGGCTGATAACTGTTTCCCTATTGTTGTCTAAACAAGTAAATCTAATTAAAATTAAAATTAACTCTGCTATCCTCTGCTCACTCCCTCTGTTAGGTGAGCGAGTGCAGTGACCCTGGAGTCCGTGGAATCCTTGGCTCGCTGCCAGCACTCTTCATGGCGGGTGGTATCCTCGTGTCGTACACGCTTGGCGCATGGCTTCCATGGAACCACCTGGCCTGGGCTAGCGCAGCCTTCCCCGCGCTGTTGCTCTTCGCGCTCGCGCCGCTGCCACAATCGCCTGTCTGGCTCAAGAGTCGCGGCCGCAACATCGACGCCGACATCGCCATGACCTGGCTGCATCACGCAAAGCCCACACCCGCGGCAAAGCCAGTTCCCCCCGAGGGACGATACTCCGTGTTCACTGTCTCTTCGGGAGACCAAGAACTGCCCGCGCTTAAGGACGACAAAGACGTGGATTCCGCATCAGACGCTGAAGTAGCGGAGGAAGTGCCGTGCGTTTCGTCGCTGTTTCGAAGACCAGTCATTATCCCCTTATTGTTGTCGCTCGCATTGCTTGCGTTTCAACAGCTTAGCGGCATCGATGCCATCATTTTCTACACGGTGTCGATCTTCCGGTCGTCTGGGAGTCCGATCAATGATCACTTAGCGGCAATTCTCGTAGGGCTGGTTCAGCTGGTGTCCAACGTCATGGCGCTGTTCTTGGTGGATCGTGCGGGGCGGCGTCCATTGCTCATTGCCTCTGGTTTGCTGATGGCTGGTGCCATGACAGCCCTTGGCACTTACTTTCAGCTACTTGATGGAGGAAAGGCGGGAGGGATCCACATGCTGCCCTTGATCAGTCTGCTGGTGTTCATGGTAGGGTTCTCGATTGGGTACGGGAGCCTGCCGTTCCTGCTGATGGGGGAGTTGTTGCCGGTGAAGCAAAGGAGCATGTTCGGGTCTATTGCAGGCTCGTTTAATTTAACAGTTATGTTTGTTGTTATAAAAACGTACCCAAATTTGAATCAGGCGATTGGTTCGCAAGGAACGTTTTGGCTCTATGCCGCAATGTGTTTATTGAGCTGCGTTTTTGTTTGGTTCCTAGTTCCAGAGACAAAAGGGAAGTCTTTGGATGAGATAGAGCAGTATTTTGAAGATAGACATACTAAGATGTTGAAAACTAAAGAAGATGCCCGCAATAAAATTGTTTTGCCGAAAGAAGATGATCGGCTTGTGATTTCTGATTTGAGAAGAAATTATGTTGAAGGTAGTGACAGATTGTCACAGCATACAAATTAAAATATATAGAATTTTTTTTTAAATTGTCAATTTTTGTGTAAGAAATTTGATTGGGTATTTATATCCAATAGCTTCCTGCTCTTCAAGAAAATAATACAAGTGGTACAGCAGGCTGTAAATATTTGTAAAATAATTAGTTATCGTTCTTTTATTGTCTTGCATTTTATTTTCTTTAATAAAACTCCATACAATCTCGTTAAAAAATGCATATCTCTTAACAATAAATAAACACTGACCTTTATTAAGTGATCCAAAACACTCACATATACTAAGAAAATAATTAGGCAGATAATAAAACTCAGTTCCAAAAAGTAGAAGCATTGATCACTGTCACAAGTCTGGAAGCCAACTAGATTCTGCCGCCACCAAAGAATCACTCAATTGTTTAAATTGATGTGATCAATCAGTCAGTCATGGGTACATTTTTAAGATCAACCTCATCAGTAGACCTGTATTTGTGTCAGAGTTGCCCCGGCAAGTGTATTTAAGTGGTGGCGAGCCTTTGATACGATGTAAAACATCATTACAATAAGAATGAGAATCTGGAATTAAGAAACACATTAGCTTAACAAGAGCATCACAGAAATTCATATTTAGTATTAGGCTGTGGTATAAATAAAAATATTAAACAGACAAAATTACCTGAACAAGCACAATGAATCCTGTCGTTTTTGACGATCGATCGGACAATACTTCTTCCATTGACCGTAACGACGATCCAATGTAGACGTAGATGAATTGCGCAGGGAGCAGGCCAAAGAACGAGGCAATAAAATACTCCTTGTTATTTATTTGACTCACAGCAAATATCACATTTTGAATTCCGAACGGTATAGGCGTTATCCTTGCGATTGCCGTCACCTTTAAGGCATTCTGCCCTGATATGACGTTGAGTATTGCTGTCACTTTAGCGTTGTTGAGTATTGCATTGCTAAAAGGTACCTTGGAGTAATATCTTCTCATTATCAAATGGGAAACGGCAACTCCAATGTTGGCTGAGATAATTACAGTGGAGACTCCCCAACCAATGCCAAATAGGTATCCAGCAGATATCACAAGGAATGTGTAGCCCCAAGTGAATGGAAATGACACCAGTGTGAAGAGTGCCACATATATTAAGTAAATCACCCAGTGTTCTTGACTCTCAAGCCATAGTAGAAGCAAACGAATGTAGTCTTTGAATTCTAGTATTAGTAGTAGAATTATGATCAGTACCAATGCAGCTATGCAATAATTGTAAACATAGCTCACACTTTTTGTCCGGCAACTAAATAAGTTCCATCGACTGGAACTGTCTTTATGAAGTAAAATGCCATCTTCCTCAATATTTAATTCAATCATTTCATATGGTATTGATTATCAAATTAAATTTCAAGAAATGTTTTGTCATCAATCGAAATGTTGTCAATGCTTTCTTCCAGTGTAGTGTAAGTAGCACATTTAGAAATTCTTGGAGACGAAAAAGCAACATTAGCCATATGCATATTTACCAGAACTTTGAATTTCTTAGATCACAGATAAGATTAATCATAATTGTACTTGAAGAGCAAATTAAAATCTGAAAAGCAGTTTGTAATCTGACATTTATTTGCCACACATGTGTGAGGAGGCGTGACAAAGGCGTGACTAACTGGTACTCATTTGCTGAAGAAATCAGAGATGGCGTTAATGTAGTGAAATACAACTGTTCGCGCGACCGCCTTCAAACGTTATTTCGTCAACATAACCTGAAAGTGATCCCTATATTACGATTATTTTCCAGTTTATAGGCAGAAGGTGACCGGTCAGTACCTAAATACTCATCAAATACCGCTCTTCTCCGTTTAAACGGTTATATTTCTTTCGTGTTGCTAGTTTTCTGTCAAATCTTTTGCATCCACTTTTGGCACAATGTCAGACGACGAAGAAATTTTGTATGTGAACAAAAAGTCAAAACAGATCCACTACGGTTCTTTAGAAGAACAAGAAAGATCTCGCCTCAACGCAGCTGCAGCTGCTGCAAAAGAAGATGCAGAAGAGGAAAGAGAGGGAGCAAAAAGCCCCAACGGCCTACCAGCCGCAGTTAGCGGAAATGTCAACATTTCAGATGGTATGTCCATGGAATGAGTGATTAATACATATTATATTATGATTAATTAAAAATTAAATATTTATTTTTCTGTGTTTTGTAGAGTACATGGATCTGGAGGATCAAATGAACCGGGATAGAGCGCAAGTACTCGAGGAATTTGAACGACGCAAGCGAGCTAGGCAAATTAATGTATCCACGGATGATGGAGAAGTTAAGAAAAACCTACGGCAACTAGGTGAGCCTATTTGTCTTTTCGGAGAGGGACCAGCTGATCGAAGAAGCCGGTTACGAGATCTTCTTGCAACGTGAGTCAAAGTTATCAATACCTACTGCTCGTCATAAATTACGACAAGAATACATATATTTTTGATTAACATGTATGTCTGGTAGATTTGGAGAGGATGCCATCAAGAAAAAACAAGAGGAAGAAGAGGAAAGAATACAGCAAGAGAAAGACCAGGAGAGCACTTGGTATCACGAAGGATCGGCAGCCCTCAAAGTGGCTAGACTTTGGATAGCAAGTAAGGAATATTAAAAAAAAAACTTTTCAATTTACTCAATTACACAACACAAACACAATGCCGAGTTTTCAATTTAAGATACTAGTTTTTTAGTATTCACCCGAAAAACATTTTTTGTGATAATAAAACCAGCATTTGTGGGTGTTTGTACAGACTATTCGCTAGCAAGAGCAAAACGGCGATTGTATCTTGCCCGTGAAGAGCAAGCAACTCCTGACACAACACGCACTGCCAAGCAGCAAGACTTGCAGAAGAAACTGCAGGCTTTGCAGATTTACTGCAGTCAGATCGGAGACTCTCGACCAATTAGCTACTGCCAGTTCAGTCCAGACTCCAAGATGATCGCAACTGCATCATGGTTAGTTGAATAAACCTCTGTGTATTATGATAGTTTAATACCGATCTCATGTAACTATTTGGTCTCTTCTTTTTGGTAAATGTACCTTGCCTATCATGAAATCTTTTATGCAATATAAGTATAACTCATGATAGGTATTTCTTTCTCTGTTTTTTTGCACCAGTTAGGTATGGCAGATATCACGCCAGTTAAACATAATTGTATAATGTGTCGGGAAGTAACGGTTTTTTAATCTTACTAAAAGTCTAAAAGTTTGCTACCCTTGTCTGTTCCATAGTTCAAGTTGTATGTTAGCAAACGTTTTGATAGCTTTTATCAGTTGCGGGCAGTTTTCATGCGTTCAAACCTAACTCCCTCTCAAAACAAAGGGGAGATTATCTTAAGCCTGATTGCCCTACCTCCAGGAGCGGCCTATGCAAGCTGTGGTCCGTGCCAGACTGCGCTCCTATCCGAACGCTTCGCGGGCACAACTGTAATGTGGGCTCCATCGTATTCCACCCAAAGGCCACGCTGCATGAAGATGACGTCGAGTGTGCACTTGCGTCCAGCGCGGCTGACGGCAGTGTCAAGCTGTGGAACATGAAGAGGTACGTTGATAAAAGCGCGGAGTTTGACCTGGTCCTCGTGTACTCATGTCAACCTTGACCAATTTTGCTTTATGCAAACATTAATAATAGGTAATAATTAAATAGTTCATGTTGGCCTCGTTGCAAAATGAATTAAAATTGTACTTGGCACATTGACACAATATGCATGTAGAAAGTTCATCATACATTTCAGTCAGAGTCAGATGAAATGTGGAACAAAAAATTGAAATGAACATTACTTTACAAAAAAAATGCAGCAAGAATCCCAGTTATTAGAGTTAATAAATCCAGATAAAATATGAAACAAAAATTTGAATTATAAATTACGTTGCATAAGAAGTGCAGCAAGAATCAGTTGTTTTGTTGTCAGCCAGATTTCATGATTCCAGATAAAATATTGAAAATTTTTTTTAAATTGAATACTGCTTTACATTAAAATAATTATTTAAATAAGAAATATTTTTTATAAACACATTTTTAATATTTTAAAGATAATATTTTTGTTAGTCCCATACAGAATACCGGTACGATTTAAAACAAAAAATATGGGGTGCATGTAATATATTTGATGCAGCTATCTGCACTTACTATTATCTTGCACCATACATTTTTCATTATCTGCACTCTACATTTATCTTTAATCTGTGGTATTACCGTTGCACTCAACGATATTACCTGTGGTAGGTATTACCAATAGACTCAATTCTTCTAAATTTCCATATAGAATTGATCAATACGCTCAGTGTTTAATCTTGAATCCCAGGGATATCTTTCTTTGGAAAAAGCAGAGCTAAATCTGTGACAAGATTTCTAGTCATGCAGCCTCATAGATATTTGATATTGAAATTTTTTCTCTAAATAGAGATATTTTTTGTTGTTGAAGAAGGGAGTGGGTAGAGCCCAATGATATTTCAAAATACTATTAAACATCTCAGATATAATTTGATAATATTACATTTTTTAAATTTGGTTTTGTCTATTTAATCCTTACGTAAATCATGACTCAAACAGCCAGGAATTTCCTTGCTTGACACATCTGTTGCCCTTCCAGTGACGAGCCACTAGCTGACGTAGAGGGACACGGTCCGAACCGGGTTTCCCGGCTGGCTTTCCATCCAAGCGGCCGTTTCTTGGGCACTTGCTGCTTCGACAACTCGTGGCGGCTATGGGATCTCGACCAGGGGGAGGAGGTGTTGCACCAGGAAGGACATTGTAAACCAGTCTACTGTCTCTCATTCCAGATCGACGGATCTGTCGTGGCCACGGGGTGAGAATGTCAATCTGGATGCAAGTTTATAAATATAGCTTAAAGTCTTATTCATTGTTGGTATTAACTCTGATGTTTTATTAAAAAGTGAAACTGTTACATGTTTTGGCTAGTTCACAGCATAGCATTTGAAAATGTTAATTCTTCAGAGAATTAAATCCTAAGTCTCAATAATTCTACTTAAAGTTAGAGAAAATTTTCAAGAGTCCTCGGTCTCGATCACATTCACGATCGTGTAACTGTTTCGTTACAGATGAGGAACGTTATCTCGGTAACTACCAGCGTTAATAAACATGTTCGTGATTTTTAACGAAAATGTTACAGGATCGCTCCCCAGTTGACACTTTTTAATTATCCTGTGACTTTCTTTTATCACAAGGTGAAGGGATTTTTATTTTCTCTTTTGATTTGCAGAGGACTCGACTCATTCGGTCGAGTGTGGGACCTTCGAACTGGGCGCTGTGTCATGTTCATGGCCGGCCATCTCAAGTCGGTCTACGGCATTGATTTTTCTCCCAACGGGTGAGCAAAAGTCAGATACAAATCATCAGTAGATTGGACAGCAGTAAAGAGATCATGATTGGAAAGATATTGTATGTCTTTAGCTAAAAAAAAGAATAAGCGCATTCAAAATTGACGTAAAATAACTTGGATTGGTTATTTTTGATTTTGTAGTTAACTGCTTAAAATGTAAGAAAATGTAAAAAAAATCTCTGAATCTCTATACTTTCCCTTTACATAAGACATCAAGATTGCAAAACTCAGGCAGGTGATCTCAGCATCTTTGTGGCTACCAAAAGTTGAATCTACCATTGAATCAATCTTCTGTGCTTATTTTTTATTTTTTCTCAACAAAAAAGGCTATCTGAGAAAATTTCACTTTGAGTTCTGTTACAAGAACACTTGTAATTTCAGCCTAGTAGCTACCTGATTTTTTTTTTTTATTGTCCAGCTACCACATAGCAACCGGAAGCGAAGACAACACGTGTAAAGTCTGGGATCTACGGCAGAGAAGTTGCCTCTACACGATACCAGCTCATGTCAACCTTTTGTCAGAAGTGAAATATCAGCGAACTGACGGCCAGTTCCTACTCACTTCGTCATACGACAACTGTGCTAAGGTATGCTGAATATTGCTATAATTTTACTTGGGAGTTCTAAACATGAGGATTATAAAAGTACCTGCTGCTCATCATTCTTGTATTTCTTAAGTATGATAACTTTTACATTTCAAAATGGTTAAAAATGGTTTCAAAATAATTAATTGCAGAGCAGACTCTTTAACAAATTGTACATAATCAACGTTTATTGATAGATTACCTTCGAGTACCTAGTATCTTGCAGAACAAGTATCTAATTTGTCTGCTGTTTTATGTGGTGAAGAAGGAAAGAGAGGGAGAGCATACCTTGCGGGATATGAAGAAAAGGAATCGGGTGGTGCTCTTGTCGAGAATTTTTACTTTTATGCGAGTTGCCTTTTACACTGGTAGAGATGTTAGTGAAATAAGTATGCCATAAATATCTCTGCCAGTGAAAGTAAAAATTCTCAACAAGTGCACAGCGAGATGCCTTTTTATTATCTCTGGTAGGTTGCGCTCCCTCTCTCTTTCTTTACCACAACGTTATCCAGCCTCTTGGCACCCTACTCGCAAAATCACTGTTAAGTATTTCTATAGCTTAAAGCAAAGAAGCAATCACTAAGTTACTTCACTTTTTTTTAGGTGTGGTCTAGCAAAACCTGGCAACCTCTCAAAACATTATCAGGTCACGACGGTAAAGTGATGTGCGTGGATTCGTCGCCAGACAACAAGTATATTGCCACCAGTTCCTATGACAGAACTTTCAAACTGTGGGCTCCTGAATAAATGGGACGATGGGCTAGAATTGATTCAGCGAGTGGCCAGTTGTTGATGGATGCCATGTTTAAATGGCATCACAGCAACACCCAACACTTTTATGTACATGTATCAACTATGAAATCCTCAAAAAACAAAAAAACTTTGACAACCATACAAAAAAGACTTTGTAGTTTCTTGAAAGGTTAGATTTTATTTACAACAAAATAAAAAGTCATTAATTTGTCATTCTTTTATCATACACTGATGTTTTATTTTCTGCGTCTATCTTTACAAGCCTAGTTTTTAACTTTACCACAGTACATAGCTGGATGCAACCTCTGGGAAATGTACATGTATCCAACAACGGAAGAAAGCAACAACCTATATACAAAGATAATACTTTTGCAGCGATGCTGTTCTTCGAAACTAATTTAATGATGGACGACAAAATTGACAGGTCGAGAATTTTGGTATTTTGACACTTAATTTCATGCACTACCATGAATAAAATTGTATTATTATGAACACTTCCACCCTCTCAAAAATGCATACTTAATCAGGGACAATAATACAAGGAGACCGGGGTTCGATTCCCTGAGTTCCATTTGTGAGAGGGTAGAAGTGCTAAAAATAATAAAATACTCTACTCATCGCAAGCAATTGCAATTTAAATCAGAACTTTGTTTCTGTGTTAAAAAATCCTTTAACTTGGTTCTTTCTCTGACTTGTCTACCTATGTTAATCCGTGACTAATCTGCTCTGACTTAACTACCCTGACGACGGAATGTTCCTCATCTGCCTCACTGCAGCCACCATACGCGGGGCACATCCCACACTCTTGGACTGGTAGTCCTCGGGAGTGAGCCTGAGCAGCATCCCAACCTGCTTAAGATACTCAGACAAAGAAAGGCCAAGGTCTTCCAACACGTTGCCCAGGTAATCTGAAACAACACCAGAATGCAGATATAATATTTTGCAGCTTAGCTCAAATTTGCACAATGCCATCAACATTACTAGCTACTTTTTTTAGCAGCCTTCGACTAACTAGACTCAGTAGGGCAACGCTAGAAAAACAGGAGGTCATAAAAAGCTGTGTGGTCCAGGACGATAATTCTTGATCTACTCATGTCAGTGTGACTTGTTTAATTTTGCAGTTAAAACTGCCAGTATTCACATTCAATTCAAGAGGGCATCAGTAAAGACATAATTGCACAGAGCAAAGCATCAATTTTTTTAACAACTAACCTTAAGCAAAGGCTCTATTCACCATCCAGCTATAACACAGTTTGACTTCAGGTTAATTTTTTAAGTGTACAAAGATATGGACAGTGGCAACATCCTATTTTATATCAACAACCAATGGCAATAAAGCATAGATAGCTAAGAATCAACCACTAACATTTCTGAATGAAATGCAAAAATCATGGGTTAAGAATCTTTTGATCCTTTAAGATTGACTCACCGATGTCAGTAGCTAGCTGCTTGCATGCTCCAGGACTAAGTTCCATTATCCCCAGGATATTTTCACAATATGTCTGGCAGGTACCTACAACATTACAATACAAACTACAGGCTTACAGCCAATTGGACATGAGATACTAAAAATGTGTAATTAAACTTGGATTTACCTCGAGCAATGATAGAGAGGAGGACGTCAGCAAAGCCTCCATCGAGACGTCCTTCGTATTCGTTATCAGCCATAGTCAACGCCAGAGTCAGCGAGGGATTGTCTGTCAAGAGAAACGGCTCAAGATGTTGCGGCAAGGTCATCAAGTATTGACCGATCTGGAAAAAGTGTTACGCTGATTACTCGCTTAGCCATCTTCAAAGGAAATACAAATTGAATAAAAGGATAAAAAAAATTGAAAAATTGAATAAAAGGATATAAAAAGGATAAATCTAGTAATTTCCAGTAGTTTCCATGACCATTGTTGTTTGCTTGCCAACTCAGACAATGCCATTTTTTTAACAGATTTTGGTTTCCTGGTGTATCACTACTAAGTAATAACTGACTCTTATTCTCGGAAGTGCGATTCCTATTCGAGTCAGCTGCCAGGGGGTCAGTCTTGATAGCATGTTTTCTTAGTTATTTGACTTTTAAAAGATAATCATTAAAAAAAATCTCAAAATAAAGTACCGGTCTTGAATTATGACTTTCTGAATGCAACGCTGCTATCCACCATATTTACACTAGGCATTTTATTATTATGAACACTATAACCATCTCAAAAATTGACGGTTATAGTGTTCATAATAATAAAACATTCCGTGCATTGCAAGCATTAGTAATTTAAAGAAGATTTCATCTAAAAATTTCATTAGGCATGTTTTAAAAAAGCCATTTCACCGACCTGCGTGATGTACTCCTGTGGCGTGAAGCTGAAGTCGGGTAGGTCAGCAGAGATTGCTGGCGCAGAACGATTTGCAGCCCATGCTGGGGCCGACTGCACGAGGTCAAGTTGTGCCGAGATCGGTCCAAAGATCGCTTGGTACGTTGTGTGGTGCACGTCGCGGCACAGTTTCGACACCGCGGTCATCAGACCGGGGATCAGTGATGTGTCTTCACCTGCAAAACCCAAGAGCTTCTGAGCCAGTCAAAAAAAAACGTTTCATTCTGTTTTTCCACAAATACTTTTCAGCTGTGGACACTTATTGCTTTCTGTACCTACCAATTATTAAAAATTAAATCATTTTTATCTTTATGGTTTTTAAACGTATGTCTAATAACTGACTCATAAGACTCATAAGTCATAACAATAAACCCAGGTTCAAATAGTTTTTTTTTTCATCAAATCTCTGTCATCTTAGCACTTTTGTGCCTGTTTAGTGCCACTTTCATGCCTTCAGACTAAAAAAGTTTCTGTTACCCCACCAAAATTGCCATGAAGTTACTTTAAACTTCCAACTAAACCCCAGATCCATGAATCTCTTTGCCTCCATATATGCCTTTCCTGTTGCTCTACCCAAGGTTTACATTTTCTAGAGAACTTGTTGAAAAACCGTTCAAAACGCAAGGTCACCTTCTTGCACTGAGTTAGCCAGGGCCTGCAACTCGTTCCGTCCCTTGGCGGTTAGCAGTAGGATCTTGTACTGCTTGAATGCGATCCCGCCCTTGCCCTTGGTTGCGGCTTCCAGGCCTCGCCAAACTTCTGTCAGACCGTGAGACAACTCCTTGTCCAGCTCCTTTAGTTCCGTCATCAGCACACCTGATAACCCACAGATAATGTTGTCAAGTCAATATACGTAACAAGTCCATACATTTAATCGACCAACCCTAGACAAGCAAATTCTCACTCGTATCAAAAGACATACGACAATGGAACAAAATTATCGGCCTTGTGTGCCTCTAAACACCAGCCATTTCAGGGCTAGGCTTGAAGAGTCTCATAAAAGTGGGAATTAATTTTTTAATTTAAAGGTGTAAATTACAAAAGAAAGACACCATAATTACGCATGTGTCCTAGGTTCATACAAAAAATCCACTCTTTTTCCTGATTTCTATTTGAATCAGGAGACAGAAATGTATTTGCATATTTTTTTTACAAGACAAGGGCTAACTGGCTCTTTGATATTGCTAATTTTTTGCAGCACATGAAGAAAACCATCAATAATTTACATGTTTAGTTTCTTTACATCTTATACCCACATTTTGTTTGACATTCGATTGTTGTTAAAAAAAACTTCTGAGGATGTGGATGTTACGCTTTCTTTTATGGTCATATATGAGTGTATCTGAATAAAATGCTTATCTTGTTTCCAGCTAGAAGAGATGACATAAACTTTTGATGTTTAACTTACCAACTGTCTGCAGAAGAGTAAGACACATCTGGAACATGTTCCAGTCTTCAGCATCTCCTTTCTGCTGGTTAAGTTTCCGGAGCACAATACGGTACTGGTCCAGATAGCTTCCGAAGAAAACCTGGAAAAACATGCCGTGTTCAATACAGGGGCCACTCAAATAATGGCTGTTGAAAATGCACAGACCAATGCATGGGCAACATTTTAGTTAAAATAAACACAATGAACTGTCACACAAGCTCTATTTTTCCTTTCCTTTTCCTTAATACTTTGGGTCAAAAGATAGTTAGGTTTTAGATTATTGAGAAAAATTCATATAGAACGCCTGGAGGCTAGTTCCCTCTTGGTTCTATTACGAGACGTCAACTCAGTCGAGCTTTCACCCCTGATAAAGAAA